>CM029651.1:6583012-9021098 GCA_017311315.1 Dendrocalamus latiflorus | reverse complement strand
CACGTACTCATACCGCATTCCTGCATTGGCCGTTTTCATTGCGTTCAACATGGCCGGCAAACGCTCATACGCCTCCTCCCAATCACCATAAATCAACTTCAAAGCACGTTGTTGCGCCCTCCATGCTTTCCCATACTTGATTGTGTAGTGCCACTTTAGTTTAACGGCCTCTATCACTGCTGCCACGCGCATCGTCGGCATGTGCTTTATCATGGGGTACAGGCGGGTTGCAATGAACCGAGAAGTCAACTGACGATGTTTCTGGCTGGGCTCGGAAGACCCACAGCTGTGCGGTCCATCCACAGTTGTAATCTTAAATCTCTCCGTACCCTTCACCTTCCTGGCACAGACTTTCCATGCACACCCTGTGCTCTCACATTTGATGGTGTACCGACGTTTGGCGTATGAGTTCTTAACCCGGTATGGACGGTTGTGCACGATCGAGTACTCTTTCAACCACATCTTCAATGCCGACATATCCTCAAAGACATGACCCTTCTGAATTATGATACTAGCCCCAGGCCTAGGTACATCCCTCTGCATTTGCCCTCCATCCGCGACAGCCCTATGTGCGTTGCTCAGGTCATTATAATCGGACACTAGTGGATCACGGCCAGGAAACATTCTTCTCAACATCTCAATTTCGCTAGACGTCAAACCTGTGACTGGTCTGTCATCATCTGAGTCCACAGCCCTCGCATCCTCATAATCAGCCTCGTCTCCTGCAAGCTGTACACCCACCATGTTAGATGCTACACAAACCATGGGTTCCTCAAACACTGTCTCCTCGTCGAATCCACCAACAAAGCGGTCATCGACATCCTCAGAGTCAGCTTCTACCTGAGTCAATGGAACCTCACATACTTGAGCCGAGGATACAACTTGCACCTCGACCTCTTCATGATCTGGTGACCCAACCAACGGTGAGTCATTGGGATCCAATGCAGCCCTAGGAGGCGATTGATCTCTCACCACCCTCTGCACAAACAAGTCAGGTGCTCTGACCTCTGAGTCCAAAACAATGGCCACATAGTTATCCCATTCACCGTCGCTGCCAATCGAAACCAATCTCTTTATACGCGGCCCCTTTGACGACCCAACATCAATCAATCCTTGCATAACGACATCACCATGCTCATCTGTCCATCCCAACCTCTCTTTCAAGCGATAAATGACCTCACCATACGACGGACGTGAACTAAATAGCAATGTGGTCTCTTCCATGCCCTCCAAATCAACACCCCCATTGTCATTTCTCTTCACAGTACCACCATGGTGCAAAGTCACAACCTTATCCATCTATAGCACAACAAACAAACATATCTCAATCATTACGTACAATAATCAAACCCTAGAAACGGATCTATACACATTATTGCTAATACATTACGCATATCTATTGCGAGTCGAACCTAAAACCGAGCCAAATCCAACTAATTTCATCTAGGGTTTCAACTTTTGCCCTACGAAATGTACCTCAAATAATCCATATCTACTGCAACAAATCAAAGGAGGAGAGGGAGCTCACCTTGCTTGCTCGGTTTGGAAGCAAAATCGCGAAGAAAATCGATGGATTGGGGTGGATTTTGAGGGGGGAGAGAGGGGCGGCGGCGGAGGCTGCTCTCTGCTCGGTCTGTTCAAACAGAGGAGTGGAGTGAGGGGGCCGGGGGCTGCGCTCGGTGTTAAGTCCCAGGAAACGGCGCCACGAACGTTAGCGCCGTTTATGAATATCACGGCGCCATGTGCTTTGGCGCCGTGTTGTGCCACCATGGATCCTACGTGTCCATTTACGGCGCCAAAGAATATGGCGCCGTGTCGTGTACCCTGGGCGCCATGTGAGTTGGCGCCGTGCTAGGGGTCCATTTTTGCAAATCTTTTCTCCAGGGGTCCATATGTAAAAAACTTTTAAATTTTGGACTAAAAAGCAAAAATTTTACGGCGTGGAGCCGGAGGGCGGCCAGGTCGTTGGGGAGCTTCGGCTGCGTGCAGTCGTCGGCTCTGCATTCTACTCGTGCAGTTGCGCTGCCCAAGGAGCCAGGGATCGAACACGTGTACTCCGGCGGCTGATGCTCGTGGGCTCTCTTTTTTCCTTTGAGAGGAGTTCATGGGCTGGATAATGGCCAGGATGGGGCGAGTTGTCCGAATGGAGCTTTCCTATTCCCCTCTCTATTCCCTCAATCTAAACCACTCAAATCTCATCTAATGGCTATTTTTTTTATATTTTCACCATTTGCCCATCCATTATAAATAATAAAAAATACAGAAAAAAATAAAATTTATTTTTGCATTATAATTTTTTACAGAAATTATAATTTTATTTTTTCTGTAAAAAATTATAGTAAAAAAATAAATTTTATTTTTTCTGTATTTTTTATTATTTATGATGGATGGGCAAATGGTGAAAATATAAAAAAACTAACTATTGGATGAAATATGAGTAGTTTAGATTGAGGGAATAGAGAGGGGAATAGGGAAAAGGGGATAGGGAAGCCCTATTCGAGTTGTCCAGCCCAAATGCTTGATGACGGTTAGCCCAAATGAATATATATTGCACGTACCTTCGAGCTATGGCCTAACTGGCCAGCCTAAATGATGATTAATAAAATACCAACCTTCCGCTAAAAAAAACTTTATGAATTAGGATTTTTTATGAAATTATAAGTAATTCCCTAAACTTGTAAGGCTGTGACACTTAGCTCCTTGAACTTGTATTTTACTTTCTTGCCCCTTTAATTTAAACTTATGTCCGTTTGCATCACAGGTCCAATCCGCCATTTCTTAACAGATTTTGCTAAGCCAGCCTCCTACGTAGCTGAGGTGGCGATGCAGCCATGCAGGCTACTGAGATGGAAAAGAAAAGGGCATGTGAGTCATTAAAAATTAAAAAGGCTAGCTCCACGCCATCTCCCTCATCTCCCATTCCCCTGTGTCTTTGCTTCACATGAATTGGGCGTATGTCGTTCGCCACCAATATCTATGGTCGCCTTAGCGCCGGTCTCCGCACCTTCAATCCCCTTATCCCCCACCCAGAGCAAATGGAGGGTGCGGCCAACAAATCAACGTTGGAGGAGGGGAGTACGTGCTGGTTTCATTGCCACCGGTGGTGTTCGCGAGGGAGGCGCGGAAGCAGTAGGTGGGCTCAAGGGGGCTGCCATGGGGACAACAAGGACATCACTGGCAAGGTCCTCCCCAGCTACCTCATTCTTCCCACGCTCCTCCATCATGATGTGGATGACACTAATGCTGCCTTCTGCTCGCACATAGCCACTGCACCGCCTCCTTGCTGGATTGCAAATGGTGTGATGAGCTTCAAATCTGGCAGCTTTAGCTTCACCTGCATCGATGGTGGGTTGCGCACGTAGTTTGTAGTTACAGAAGGGAAGAGGATGATTGTCGGGGTGGCACCTCCTCAAAGGAGGGAGGTGGTGAGCAACAATGGTGGCATATGGCAGTACGAAGGCAACGGTCAAGCGTGGCAAGGCAAGGGACCGCCTGTTAAAGTAACAAGATCTTATCTCTGTACTTATCTCTAAGCTTGTAGATATAGAGTCCCGTTGTATTCATATTCAGTTGTAATCACTTACACGTGAACCTTTATAGCTATTTTGGTTCAGTTGTTTGTTGATGATATGACACTATATCAAATCCAGGATTATAAATAGTAATGCATAGCAAAGCCCTGGTTTGTGGGTTCTCTCCTAAACTCCTTCCTTCTTCTTCCTTCTACTTTTCATTTACTTTTACACGTCCAAGGAGCAGCGGCAGCTTCAATTAGGGCAGCGACCAAGTGGTGTCCAGGAGTGGCACAACTACTACAGTGATTGCTGGCAGCGGACTGGTGGTCTGTAGGCATAGACATCCATGCCCAGCTCGGGCATGAGAGGGAATAGAAAGAAGAGGGCTCCCACTGATATACAGGCGGGGCCATGTTAATTATATATTAACATAATTGTGTGACCACATCATCATCCACATCAATGACTTCTGTTATCTAACAGCGAAAAGGATCTATGGTGCAAACGGATGCAAGTTTAAAGGGACAAAAAAGTAAAACACAAGTTCAGGGAGCTATGTGTCATAACTTTACATGTTTAGCGAGCTAGGTGCAATTTTCTCTCTTTTTTAAGATAAAGCTTAGATGGCTTATATATAATTAAGAATAGAACTAAATACTAATAAGTCTTTTAAAGCTACCGTCCTTACAGATTTAGCATGTCTCTCCTACGTGGACGGCTAGAATTACTATTTACGGTGGAGCGTTGAAAAGCCCCAAAAATTCAAACCAGAAAATTTCATTTTTATTTTTGCTGCATTTTTTGGGTGAATTCTTGGAGACTTTCCCTTTTTGGAAAGCCCCCTTTACCACTTTCCCTTTTTGGACATTGCCGCCTCCCCTTCTCCTTTGGCGCCCCGCCCCCTTCCCGCTTTCCCCTCTCTTCGGTGCCTCCCTCCGAACCCTCCCCGCTGGCGCCCAGCTCCCTCCCCGCCTCCTCCCTCGCGCGTGCGCTGCGCCTGCGCCCGCTCCCCGCATCGCCTCTGCGCCCGCTCCTGGTTTCGGACCGCCTGCGCCACCCCGCCGACCCCCGGTCCGAAGCCAGCACCGCTCCGCGCCATGCGTTTGTCGCCTCCTCCGTGCTTGGTCCCACCCGCCAGCCCCTCTCCCTCGTTTCCCTTCCCCCGCAAGCACCGCCGTGCCCATGCCGCTCCGGTCACCCGCCCTGCGCCGTATCGTCGCCATTACTGCCGCTCAGGGGCCGAACACCGCTCCATGTCGCAGAGGAGACGCCTCAACCGCTCCCCGTCCTCCTGTTGACCGTTGGCACCGCGCCCCCTTTTCCTCCCTCGGATACATTTCCCTCCGCCCGGGCATAAAAGCCATTCCCCCACTCCCTCACTCCCCCTTGCTTCCAGAGCCCCCCCAACCACACTCTGTCACTCCCAGGAACCTCCCTGAGCGACCAATTGGAGCCGCATTGCCCGAAGCCCCGTCGTCGCTACTCCCTGCGCCGGCGACCCCGTGAGCCGATTCCCCCTCCCCGTTACCCCATTCTTCGATTGCTTCTGCCCAGAGCTCCTCCGCTGCCCCCTAATCCCCATGGTGTGTTCTTCTGGCCAGGTCGAGCCCTGTGCTGTGCCAACGTCGAAGTTTCCCTCGGGCCGTCGCACCTCGCCGTGGCCAGCTTCCCCGAAGGCTTCTCCGCCGAAACCGCCACCGCACATGTAAACCCCGAGCTCCCCTCACCGTGAAATCTCTACTAATCGAGCTAATTTCCCTCCGGTGGGCCCTAGCGCCACCATGGAACCGAACATTCCCCTTTCGCCGCCGACCGCCGCCAATGACTCCCCTACCTCCCCGAAGCCAAAAATGGAACTAGGCCACTTGACTCCACCCTCTGGTGCCCTTCGCTTGCCTTGAGAACCCCCGTAGCCGTCGGAGCGCGGAGACCCACTGCCTCTGCCCCCTCGGTCGAGTGCACACGGCGGGAGGTAGAAGAAGCCCCTCCCCTGTGACGTGGCTCCATCCCTGCCCTCCGTCCCAACCGTTGCCGTCTCGTTTGAGCTGTCGGACGACAACCTCCATCGGCCGTCCGATCTTCATAAGTGTACCCCTTCGCGACCGCCCGATCGTCCCATTCGTTCCGACCACCCTCACCACTTCACTGCCATCCGATCGCCATCCCGCCCCGCATCCATCCACCTGTTCTCTTGCCATCTCACCCACTCGTCCTCGCCACGTGTCGCTCATCCGTCGAGGCGGGACGCGCGCGCACGGGCCTCTGGCCGAGCGCGAGCGTGGGCCGAACCCCGGACTGCTTCGCCTCTCCGCGCGCGCGCGAGTGGACCGCTTGGGCCGCGCAGGCCGTTTCTCCGCCCGGGCTGCGCTAAGGCTCCGGGCCGGCCTTCTACTGTTCATCCTGATTTTCTAACCATTTTCCAATTCCCAAAATCCATAAAAGCTCAAATAAATTTTAGAAAATCACAGAAAATCCCAAAAATTCCCAAATCTCACCACTCTGCTCCAAATAATGTCCTGAACCCATTTTTGACCTCCATTCCTCCAGATTCATCCCAGATAAATTCCAAAAATTCCAATTTGGAGATTTATGCATTTTACTCCTTTTTAATTAGTTTATTTTCCTCGCTTGATTAGTCTCAAGCTGGATTTAATTATTTTTTTATGTGTTTGCGTTAGTGTCGAAGATTCCGGAGGTTCAGGTGCAGGCTCAGGATCCAGGTGTTTCTTCGTTCGAGCTAGCTGAGATCATCCGGATTGACGGCAAGTCCCAAATCCTTTGATCATGTTGCAACCCATGTTATTTAATTATGTTATTATGCAAATTGCATTATACTAGTTGTGAAATGTTAGTTTAAGGTAAAATAAAATGTTTATAATGACATGATGTGTAGTTAAACCTACCACAGACAAATGCCATGTTAAACTTGTAGCCATGCCTTTGTAATCCTAGAAATAATTACTTGATAATCTAGATAACTGTAGGATATTATTATCATGCAAAGTCTTACACTAATAAGGTCGTGGCTGCGGGCCAATAGAATTTGCAAACCCGACTCTAGGGTAGGGTGGTATGGGACACCGTGCCCTAGAGCGGAGAGTGCCGGCGTGCACAAGGTAGGGTAAGGGTTGGGGAAGGGCTGTGAGATAGTCTTCGCCCATCTCTTACCCTAGGATTGAAGTTAGGGTAAGGGTGTTGTGGGGCGCCGCGAGACGGCTTTCGCCCACCGCTTACCCTAGGTTGGGTCGCGGGCCTGGCGAGGTTGCGGACCATGTGAAAATATAAGGACTGAAACCCTTACGCTGAGCAAATGTCATAGTGATCGCTCAACCACAGGAGTTGACTTGTCAACATTGGTCTAGTAGCTGCTCAACTCGATTGAAACTCTACAAGTGTGGAGGAGGAGGAGGTTGGGAAGTGAGGTTAGGTAGGCCGTGCTGCGGATGCCTAACAACGGTAGGATTCACTCGAAGCGGACGGGAGTTTTCATGTGCCAGACCCGAGTGAATTCTACCGGGTAGAGCCTATATAAAGAATTGAGCAGTGAAACGACCTAGCTTTCTTAACTCTGTCGCGGGAGTTAAGGAATCGTGTGGGTAAAGTTGAGCAAACTCTGCAGAGTCAAATAAATGGTATTCGAATACGCCGTGCTCCCAGTTAATGGAGCTGTGTCACTTGGGTGATTCCAGGCGCCAAGCTTAAGTAGTTTTGTAAATGCTTTAATTTGATTAGTTGGTTAATTAACTCTTCATGAAAAACCCCTGAGATCTTAAGGAGTAGTTTTGGGTCCATTTTATAAAAATGTTTGCAAATAAAATTGCATCCACTCAAGTTAATAAACCAAGTATACTCCCTTCCATTGTTAATCCGTGCATGTAGTAAGATAGAGTCCCTTTGGGGCTTGCTGAGCCGGTTGTTTGGCTCACGGCTTGCTAATTCCCCTCTTTAGAGGATCAAGACGAAGGTGAAGGTCTCCTCGTTGAGGACGTCCCCGAGGATCTCTTCTTCGACGAGGACCCGTGGCTTTAGGTCTTCGCCGCGCTCGAAGCGGATCTTGGAGCTTTTGTAATGTAATTATACTTTGGGTTTGTACGCCCCGCTGTTAAAAACCTAGATGTTAATCCTTATGTCAAATATATGCTGGACTTTTGTTGTAAGCGTGCAATGGTATACTCTTGCGCGACACTCCATAACTGTTCATGCGTGAATAGTTGTGGAATGCCGTGTCCGTACGCACCCCTGGAAATGGGGGCGTTACAAGCGCTGAAGATGCTTAAGAGGAAAACCTCATGTGTGATGCGGCGTACCATGCAACACAGCACGTTAGCTTATGCATCTGCGAATAATTAACGTTGTTGTCAGCTGAAGATGCATGGCGAGTACCACACGATCCCTGCATGCATGATGTTGCCAATTGACCTTACATTACGATTGAAGGAATAATTGATCTACCGAGTGTACGTGAAATGCCGACAGTGATCGTTCTCATCCCGAATTTTTTCTATTTTAGCCCTTTTTTTTGAAAAATATTCACATTTAACCCCTGGTAGTTTTAATTCCGATTTTGGACCTAGGGGATCGGAGCCGTGACCCACGGCGCCGAGGTAACACATTTCGGCGCCGTGGTCCACGGCGCCGAGGCGCCAGGCCCGCACCAGCGTGGTGGCCTGCGTGGCGCCGTGGTCAGTGGCGCCGACCTCGGAGCCGTCAATCGTGGCGCCGAGCTCAGAGCCGTGAGTCGTGGCGCCGAGCTCGGACCGTTGGTCGTGGCGTCGAGCTGTGAAAATTCAGACAAGCCGCCGTGACCAGTGGCGCTCAAGCTCGGCGCCTTCAAAATAATCCGTAGCTTTTGCAAACATTCAGAAAATTGATGAACTGTGTGAAACACAATTTTTGTTTCCTGCTACATTTTTTGATGATGTCGTGTTCAATCTGAAAATTTCGGGTGCTAGTAAGGTAATAATGTTTGTAACTTTTTTCCTAAGCAGGGAACTCCAATGGTCAAACACTAATTGTTAGAGAAGGGGATAATGGTGTTGCTTATTCATGGAATTCAAAAGAGCTAAAATGGGGCAAGGTAAGAACCTATGTGCCTTAGACTTTTCCATTATATTGCCCATAAGTAATTATGTTGCTACCTCAAATCACATGGTATAATCTGCGAAGTTGAGGATATAGTTTAATGTCTTGTTGTTCTTTTGCAGACATTTATGTGCTTGAAAATGGGAATTTTCCATGTAATGATTTACAATTTTGAACTGAGTAGGCATGATTTCCCTGTTCTTTTCTATATGCAAACTAATCCATTATGCAGACATTCTTTGGAGCAAGCATGGGTGGGCAACATTATGCACTCTATTAAATTGTAGTTTTGTGAAGCACCGATACGCAATACCGTCATACCGGTAGTCTCAAGTGCAGTCGATACAGCTAGGCAAACACAATACAGTGCATAATAATAGGATTACATAGACCGTAGATAGCGTGGGTCTATTCTACTGGGTGTAGCGTGGTTGTTTCCCCTTTTTATTGGGCCCTGAGGATGGCTCCGCTGCATCATTCTTTCTGTCACTCTTGGTCTTGAGAGCTGCCTCACGAGCTTGAAGCTCTTCCTCCTGACGCTTGATGGATGCTTCACGCAGACTTAACTGCTCCCGCCTCCTTTGCAGCTCATCCTCCTTGCCCTTCAGACGGATTTGGTCCACCCTCACGCGGCGCTCTTGCTCAAGCCGCATCTGTCGTTCCACCTCGCGAGCCTGAGTCATCTTGACAAAGTATTGTCCTTTGTTTTCCACCTCCACTGCCCGGTTATTTGGCCATGCCGGCGACACCCGATCCACCCATTCGATGAACGTGCAAGCCTATGTGTGGCGTGGTAGATGTCATGGATCAAGTTGAAAAACGATAACGAGAAACAAATGATTTAGTTGTCGTCGTTACCACGAAGTCGTCATCCAGGTCTGGACACTTGAAGAACCTACGGCCGTATTTGGCTCGTTGTACTCGATCCGTCCAGACTCCCAACATCGTCCTAAAGCCGCAATGGCACTTCGGGCGCTCATGCCACTCCGGCACTCCAAATGGGTCGGACCTCCAGGAAGACATTGTTGTGTAGTAGTATTGTGATGGCTTGAGGAGAAGATGTGGTATGGAAGACATAGGAGGACTTTATGTAGGCAGGTTATCTGGTGCAGTGGGCATAGTCCATGGAGAGGAGGTCGTACGAATCTTTTCGCTTTTTCAGGATTCCAGTTTAGCAATAAATGTTCCTATGTAGGCTTTTCAGAGCCTGTAGTATCGTAATAAATTCATAGTTCGTAGCCTTTTCAGTCGTTTGCAGAAAACAGCTCGTAGGCTTTTTCAGGATTCCAGTTTAGCAATAAATGTTCCTATGTAGGCTTTTCAGAGCCTGTAGTCTCGTAATAAATTCATAGTTCGTAGCCTTTTTAGTCGTTTGCAGGAAACAACTCGTAGGATTTTTCAGGATTCCAGTTTAGCAATAAATGTTCCTATGTAGGCTTTTCAGAGCCTGTAGTCTCGTAATAAATTCATAGTTCGTAGCCTTTGCAGTCGTTTGCAGGAAACATAAATTCATTGCAGGAATTATAGAACCACAAAGTACAGACTACGAATTCGAATACAAATATCACATGAATATAACATATACACATATATACAACAAGTAGCTCATTACAAACACATCTCAGTCTAACCACATACCAAGTGCCTCCTAGCTCATTACAACATATATATACAACGACTTTTAAGCCCAACCACAAGCCTATACGTAAGTATCACTGCCTCCTAGCCTTACCCTTACCCTTACCCAGGACGTCGGTGCCTGGAGTGTAACGGCTAGGCTCGCGGCGGCGTCTGCGTGGTACAGGCTGTGAAGGCTTAGTCGAAGGAGCGTCTACGAGCTGAGACGGGCCTATCTCATCGTAAGTCTGCTGCTCCACCTCGTCCTCACCGCCCTCGTCAGGGAAAGTGTCGCTCCTCGTGGGGGACGAGCTCTGCCCCGTGTACGACCCTAGCCGCGTCGGGTCTGCAAGACGTGTCGCAGGCACGTCTACGTCCCTCGCCGCGCATGTGCTGCAACCACAATGACCAGTCGCACGACGTAGCCGACCTGCCAGCCTCTGTCATCCAACATTTTGTTAACCAACAAGATACGAAGATATTAGGTACTAATTTTGTGAGTGGCTATGTCGAAGCTTACCTCTAGGAAGCTACGCGTCCTGACGTCGCCGACTGTCGTGGAGAAACACTCTATGTCCTGTACGGATTGCTTCAGAGTGTTGCCCTGCAAACAAGCAAAAGAATGGATAATTTGCTATATGTAGTGGTATTTATGTCTATTGGAAAATAAGCAATGAGATTGAACATTACCACACGGTCCAGGACTGGTGCTATCTCCACCTGCGTCCCAAGTCGAGTAGACTGGTCGTAGGGCGTGTCTTCATCGTCGGAGGACTCAATGTCAGCATAGTCATCTTGAGTCCATTGTCCCTTAAGCTTGGACCGCGTCGCACGCTGGTACCAAACTTGGTACCGCCGGAAGTGCTCGTTGCTGTGCGGCTCGTCGTTGTCATCCACGTGGTCCTGAAAGTGTCCCCACTCCTCAACGTACACGTGGTGGTGTTGCTCGAAGTCTGTGACCTTCTTTTGTCGCTGACGATCAAATCTGCATGTCACGTAAACCAAACGTTAAAATTAGAAAATGCTCTGTGCAATTGGAATCCAAGGTTAGAATTGAAATTGCATGCCACTTACTTGTGCAAGGCCACAGACATGGAGAACGGCGCTACTGGCCACGACTCCCACTTAACCTGTATAGCAACAATTTAACGTTAAAGGTCATATACTAACAAATGAAAATCACGATACGAAATGGAATTAACTTACATTGGAGGCCGTGAGCGCATCTAGCTCGTTCATGTACTCTAGGTAGGCCCTCTTCGTCCTGGCGTAGGGAACTGAGACCTGGTCCCAAAGATATGCAAGTGTCGGACGTCGACGAAGAGGAACCTCTGCGAACCACGGACGAGGAGGCGAAACCGTGGGATGACCAACTGGTAGACGACACCACATCCACAGCTGGAGGAGGTAGAGGCAACCGCCTACTGTCGAGTTCGCCGAACTCCGACGACACGCCTCGCAGAGGTGGCGGTAAAGGATCCATGCCCTGCAATTACATGTAAAATGATATTAAATCAAACTATGTCAATTTTAGAAAAAAGCTCGATTAGACGACGAGTTGGCTCGATATCCACCCCTACCTGCAGTAGTAGGCAACTGTCTGCTCGTCCGCGTCTACAGGACACACTGCGAAAGTCTGCCGGAGCCATGTGATCGGAACTCCAGGCCTCTACTCGGGCTCTCCAACCAGCAGGCACGCACGGTCCGATCACTGGACGGCCGTGAATGGCGACACCAAGTATCTTCTGAGTGTCCTGGAGCGTAATAGTCATCTCCCCGAAAGGGAGGTGGAAGCTGTGAGTCTCCGGCCTCCACCTACATGATACAAAAAAGAGGACTACATGTCAGAGAATTTGAGGCGCACATAGCCGATAAACAACGAACATGCAAGTGGAGTAATGGTTTAGGAGAATACCTGTCAATCAGTGCAGTGATGGCCGGGGGGTTGAAGGTGGGCAACCCACGGCGAACCTGGTAAGAGATGACGTCTAGGCCAGCCCTCTCCAGGAAGGGAGTGTACCTCTCGTCGTACCGCATGTCCAGGAACCCGTCATGTGTTCGAGGACGAAGGATGGGCAGCTCCTGTATAGAATACACCAATTTTTTTAGTTAATGCATCAACATAAACTGAAATTACACAAGTAGTGATGAAGGAAGTACCCTCCCCTCCGCGGTGAGCCGTCCTCGGTGGTTCTCCTCGTAGTACGGGTCTAGCAGGTGCAATTGCGCCATCCTACAAAAAAATTGAATTTGTCAGTCCAACATAGAAGTAAACAAAAATTTGAACATGCATAAAATATGGAAATAATAAGAAATTAAACAAGAAACATAGCAAATTGCATATGGGAAAACAACTAGACGAACTATGAAACATAACGAACAACTAGCACTCGCACCTGACTAAGTGGCCAATGGCATGTGCGTGAATTGTGGCCAAGTCTACCACATCTGCTACATTGGTTCTGCTCTGGGTCAGTAAGAAAGGGGATTGCTCTCCCTCGCCTCGTTCTTCCTGGAAGCTGATCCATAACCATCTTGTGTCTCGTCCTCTTCCTGGTTCCACGTTTGTTCCAACGGCTACCCAGATCCGCAATGTATTTGGGCCCGGTGTATGGTGGCCACTCTCCCTCATCCCGGTAAGGCTCGAAACGAGGAGACCACGTAAGCACAAGGTTGTCAACACTGAACTCCCGAGGTATCTTGCTCTCGTAGTCAAAGTTGCGATGCCTAGCTGCTGCCACATAATGAGAACAAGGAAAGTGGTACTGCCTCGGTTTACCACATGTGCATGAGAAATCAATAAGGACAACCTTATACCTCCTCGTCGGTCGGAGCTCTCCATCGGTCGTTGTACCACCCCTTTCTACAACCTCGTAAGTGCCCGTGGCGTTGTCAAAACAATGTACCTCAGCCCTCGCCTTTGCCTTTTCAAGGTGGCGCTTCGGTTTGGGCGCCCATCTCACTTGTTTACTCTGTAGCGCCATTGCATGTGCGTGTCTTTCGTTGAACCAGGCAACAAGCTTGTAAAAGGTGAAGGATACGATAGCATTGACGGGCATACCACGTATACCCCTAAGCAAATTATTGAAGGATTCGGCCATGTTGCTTGTCTGAAACTCGTACCTCCAGCCACCATCGTCATGAGCCCTTGTCCATTTGTCGACATCTCTCATCAATCCCGTCAACCACTGTCTACCTTCTGCGTTTGTTGCAGTATTAAGCTGCTCCAACTTCTCCTGGAAGAACTTGACCTCAAGCATTCGAGCGACCTCCTCGAACAGATGAAAGTTATCCTTCGTACCATCCTTACGGAGTAGATTCTCGGCAAGATGCCGAGTGCACCAACGGTGGTGCAAAGCTGGATACCCCGGTATCTGCTCCTGTACGGCAGCAAGTATGCCCTGGTGTCTATCAGATATGACACCAACCTCCCTACCAGGGCCGACCACGTGCCTCCGAACGAGCCGCAAGAACCATCCCCAGCTGTCTTTGTTCTCCCTCTCAACCAAAGCAAACGCCAAAGGAACCAACGCGTTCTCTGCGTCACAGGAAATGGCTATTAGAAGTGTGCCCTGGTACTTGCCAAGAAGAAACGTACCGTCAATGGAGAAGACGGGACGACAATGCCGAAAGGCCTCGATGGACTGAGCAAAGCACCAGAAAGCACGGAAGAATATCTGCATCCCATCTTGAGTCCATTCGTTTGGTTTCGAGACGTACTCATAATGCATGCCTGGATTAACTGCTTTGATTGCATTGAAGAGTGCTGGCAACTGCAAGTACCCATCTTCCCAATCCCCATATATCATCTTCCAGATGCGTTGCTTTGCCCTCCATGCTTTTCCATACCTTATCTCGTATCCAAATTTCTCCTTCATATTGGGTTCTCCCTTTACTATGTGACACAGTGACTTGCCAATAATGATAGAGGTCAACTGCCGATGCTTCTGTTTGAGCTCTGCTTCGGCACAAGTATGTGGGCCAACGATTCTTGTGATCTTGAATTTTCCCGTGTCCTTCTGTTTCCTAGCACAAACCCTCCATTCACATGTTTCCTTCTCGCACACAATTGTGTACCTCCGCTCCACATACGAATGCCTCACCTTGAATGGCCTTTTACGAATCACTGAATACTCCTGCAGCCACATTTTCAATGCTGACAAGTCCTCAAACACCATGCCCTTCTCAATTGTCATGCTTGACCCGGCCTCAGGAGCATCTAGCAATTCGTCATCCCTTCCTTCTGCATAAGCCTCATGGGAATGCCTAAGATCGCTGAATTCATGAACTGATGGATCCCGGCCAGGGCAATAACGCCTGATCAGCTTAATATCACTTTCGGTCGGCTCTCCAAAAGGGCGGTCATCATCAGAATCAACGGCCCTAGCGATCTCGTAAGGCTCCAGATCATCCACAATTTGAACATCCACACTGTTGGAGTCCCTACAGACTTCTTCAACGTTGCCAGATGGAGCAACAGGAGGAACACCCACATTATCAGGAATGTCTCCTACATCATAAGCACGAAAACGATGGGATTGAGACAAAAGAATGGAATGACGGGAAAAGGTTAAAGAGTTGCTCGACACTTACTGGGATGATCCTGAGGGGCCGCCACGACATCATCAGTCCGACATTCAACTCGAACTGGTTGAGAAATCTGAACCTCGTTCGGGGCAGATAGAGCATCGGGCACCTCAGGCACTTCTTCCACATCCACCGCAAGGTCCGGTAACGGAGGGTCAAAGGGTGCCTGATCACCTAGTTCTGGTGAATAACCATGAGGGGCGGGATCAATGGACACCTTCCGCACAACAAGGTCCAAACATTGGAACTCATTCCTCATAACCAATTTGACATATTTGTCCCACTGATCCTCATAACCAATTAAGATCAACCGCCTTAGAATTGTGTCTTTCGAACCGAAGTGAAGTAACCCCTCAACTGTGATGCTCTCCTCGTTTGCATGACAATGTAGCTCCTCCCGGGCCCTAGCAACCAACTCACTAAACGACGGCCGATCACTGAATATCAGAGGCACCCTTTGCATTTCAACAAATCGAACATTTCCATAATCATCACTTGTCACACTGCCTCCATGATATAGGGTGACTAGGTTGTCCATCTAGTTCATACAGAAAATCAAACTTAATACCTTTAATTGAAATTGGATACCCACGGCTCCGAGCTCGGCGCCACGATTGACGGCTCCGAGGTCGGCGCCACTGACCAGGGCGCCGAGGTGCTGCCACGTCGGCGCCACGCAGGCCACCACGCTGGTGCGGGCCTGGCGCCTCGGCGCCGTGGACCACGGCGCCGAGATGTGTTACCTCGGCGCCGTGGGTCACGGCTCCGATCCCCTGGGTCCAAAATCGGAATTAAAACTACCAGGGGTCTAAATGTGAATATTTTTCAAAAAAAGGGCTAAAATAGAAAAAATTCGGGTTCTCAACAAGTTCTACAGCTAGCCTACATATAGCTGCATCCATGCGAGATGCTTTTAATTATATTTCTAGTCCTGTGCCCTAGCGAGGCTACAAGGTCATATGCAACCAACAAACTTAAGTACATTGTTCAATTCCTCCAACAATCTCGACAGAGGGGTGCATCAGTACCCTATACCCACATAGCTACCAATGTTGTCCACCCCTCCGGCTTTGGGAGCTTGTCAGACCAGGGCTCCTGACCGTCTTTCCTAGTCTGAGCTAAGGCCCCGACACCCAGTGCTGAGGAGGAGGCCTAAGCGGGGCCGTACGGGAGGATGCAGAGCTGGAGTGGGCCATGGTGATGAGGGAGGGGTGCTGGGGTGCTGTTGGGGAGCTAGTATGGGCCGTCCACCTGCGCTAGCTGTACTTTTGTTGTTTCTGTAATACTTAAATTTCATACTTGATATGTGATGTCTTTAATATTGTTGCATTCTTAGTTGTACTCCTTTGTATAATGTACATTTATTCAATGCATATCGACACCTCTAGCTTAATGCATGTGACACAGCATTGGAAACGTCCACTCAATAAATGGCAACCGCAATAACACGTCCACCATTTAGTTACATACTTTAGGAGATTGAACATAACCGCATACAATAGGGGAGAGTACCGTGGTACAAGCTTCTCCAGGTGTGGCTATTAGTAGAAGGTGCCTGACGAAATCCACATGGAGTGTTGCAAAGGGGGTGCCTCAGACGTGGCTGGTCATCATTGTAATGGCACGCACATGTGCAACTAGGGTTCGGGCAGCAACATATAGGAACATAGGAACTTCCTATGTTGACGACCTCCTCGTTGCCCCTCTCGCGCTGCATCTATTGGTGGATGTCATTATTCTTCTCATTGAGATTGTCAATCCGCATCTCCAACTCTAAGATTCGGTTTCATAATGTATCTATGTACACCACAACATGGCGTTCATGGGGAGGATTGATCCAGTGGACAAAGTTGCATTTCGTCATCTGGTGGAAAGGAGGTTAACATGGAAACTCTATTAACAATAATAAAATAAACTATTGGTTAACTATACCCCAGAGTGTGAGCATCAAAAGAAACATCGTTCGCCTTTGAACTGGCCATCCAAGACCTGCACGACCACGTTCACCCTGTGTCGCATTGTGGCCATACCGATTGCGCACGGTTGTTTGGCATCAAGTGGTAGTTAGGGCCGAAATCCTTCCTAGTTTCAAGGGGAAGGTCTTACTTCAACAACCCTGGTTGACTTCAACAACCTTGGTTGGACTGGTCCCTCACCATCTACCATGGTATATTACTATAGGACGAAGAAGGTTCTTCTTCCTATGGTTGGCAAGGTCGAGTGCTCCTACTTCAAGGGGTGGAGCATGCATTTTATAGCCCAAGGGGAGGCAGCGTGTTTTCTCACACATCAAGTCATGTGTTAGCTTATAGAGCGACGACATCGCTTCCATCATCAAAGCAGGATGTGGCATCCCTCCCTAAGCAAGGTAGCTTTGCGCACCGACGGAACCTAACGAGGCAACTCTTCGCAGCGACGTGACCCAATGGGATAGATATGCACACAATGTGACCCATTCAGCCAGCATTCTGCAGGAACGTGATGTGACTAAATGAACCACGATTGCGCAAGACATGACCCAACGAGCCAGCTTTGCGCAGGATGTGACCCGACCAAGTAACTTTGTACTGCGACATGACCCAACGAGCCAGCTTTGAGTAGGACGTGACTAAATGACCCAATAGATTAGTCATACTACCCCATAAGTGCATACTATCTACATTATCATAATAACCAAGTGTTCAATAACATACTATCCAGAATAACCAATATATTAGTCGTTACAACTTCCAGAATAACCAACAGACCAGTATTTCATCTAGCTTGTAGGGAAGGCACTAGAAGATGATGGAAAAGCTCGTCATAACACTAGTGATTACCTGGAATGTTAGTTTGAAATATCATGAATACACCGTGTGTAGGCACTTCCTGGATGAAGAGTGACAGTGTATGTACGCATTTGTAAAAGCACGACGTGACCCAACGAGGCAGCTTTGTGCTACGACATGACCTAACGACGCAGTTTTGCACAACGATGAAACGCAAGGCTGTAATATGGTTCCTCACCAAGCCCAGTGCATTGCAGACACCAAATTTGCTTCAACCAAATTATGCTCCAACTGCGTCTGCCGATCCACATCACTTACTTATGTACTACCCCAACATGGTACTCCTGCATCACGATTACAGGAATACCTCGCTCAAATGGAGAACTAGTGGGATGAGATTCGTAGGCTCACAAGGGCTGCTACAGCCCGCGATGAACAAAGGGAGCGCGTCAGAAAGACACCTCCCCACAACGATGCCCCCATAGCAGCAACCCCTACCTCAACATTCCAACTGAGCACTCGCCTCAAGAACCGCCCGAGGAGGAGACACCGCCCCTCTGTTGGTGCAAGGACATATGCAAGTTCTTCAAATCCAAGCAGCGGCTCAACCTCGGCATGCACTACTGGGGTTGCACAAACTACGAATGGGAGTATCCCTATCGTTGTTTGGACACAAGCCACTATCAGTAGCCGGTAAGGATCCACTACAGCTTATTCTTATAACATTTCTCTCCCCAACTGTGCACTAACATCCTCACCTGTTTACCCGTATTATCTAGATCCTCTATGTGCCTACCACAATTGGATCGACTAAGAGATCCACCCGCACAACCAGTGGAGTCTTGACTGTGAGGAGTGGGATGCCAAGACCCGCTGCGAGAGAATGGAGGAGCGCCACCGCAATGAAGAGAGCATCGACCATATCCAGCGAGAGATGTAGGCTCATCTCGAGGCATGTAGGTGTAGAGAGTGCGAGGCTCGTGAGGAGGAGCGTGAGAGAAAGCACGAACTGACAGCCAAGGCGAGGGCGATGGGTGAGAAGTAGAACACCAAGCTCGCATTGAAGGGTAAATGGTCGCGATTCACATAGTACTTCGAGGCATTCCGTACCACCCCCTATAGGCGATATTGTTCCTTTATGCACATACATGTATTCTGACATTAGTCCGATGCTTCCATCACAGTATACCGTAGTAGTATTGATATTTACTTAAGAAATTACCAGAAGCATTATGCCATATAACCACATCATATATGGGACTCCAATATATTACATGTTCCTTGTCTCTCAACTTATCTTTGGTCAGAACATTTCATCACTCTTATACCTTCTGGTGTATTCACACTATACAACAGGATTTGTATGCATTATATTTTTCTCATCCAAGAATTCCGAACTGTGATAACAAAATTGATACTCAAACTCTACTATATTTATAAATTAAGACCTCAAACACTAACTTCTTTGCCATATGACATATAATGGACTACCTAAAATATACCGAACTATCCTATATCACTACTTTATAGTCTAACAACACCATCATTAGGTGTTGTTTAATCTCACATCCGAAATTATTTACTCTGGGCTGCAGTCGTCGAACTATTCAGCGACAGGAGGTGCTATCGCTGAACGGTTGGGTGACAACACCTATTGTCCGTCCGTTGAGTGACTGCACCCCTGTCGCCCAACGGTAGAGCTACTACCTGCGTGTCACTCAGCCAATGGGCAACAAGGTCTAGTCGCCCAACGGTTGGACTATAGGGGGTTACTTTTGTAAAAAAAATAAAAACACCGGTATAATTTTATATTATCGAACAAAAAGGATTATTTAAAAAAAATCAAAAATCTACACAATGTATATATTCTACTCATAATATATATTTAAGTTTGTGTTGCTGCCATATTTTGACAGGGAAAATAGTCAGCAAAAGTGTTTTTGGTAGTTGATATGATTTTAAGGAAAGATTGAGATTTGCCACAAAAAAAAACAGAATCAAGTATCGATCATACTAAGAAGCCTCCGGAAAATGCCGACTAAGAAGGATAGAAGCAAGAAAGAAAATCGTCAACAGGAGATTGGAAATAAGAAGATTTGAAGATGGATAGCGACTCTATCCAAGAAAAGGTTGAACCAGCACGAAAGGGGAGACTTGAAGTACAATCCAAGATTGAACCGATTGTTTTAAGATATAAATACTCTGTACTGGTTGATGGAGAAGTCCGCACACACCAACCTTTACTACCTTTTTACATCTACTTTTCCTGTACCTTAGGAGTATGATGTATCCAGTAGAATCTTACCTTCGTAATTTGACTTTGATCAATAATGTTTCGCATTGACGTGTTGATCAATATGTGAGTTACACATATCCCCTGTTTTAATATTTTGTTCATATTCATTATTGCTTTGCATCAACGTTTCGTCCGGGATCGACTTTTGTTTAGGTTTACCTATCGTCAACTTTACCAATTTGCTAAAAATCGTCTCGCACTTCGCATACACTACTAAAGAGTACCCTCCATAGGGATGTGATGCTACTGTCAGGAATTTCTAGTTGAAATAGTCTATGCATGCATGATGTTGATGCGGACTCCATCCCCAAGAATTTTTTATTATTTAACCTTTTTTAATTTTTTGTTAATGATCTTTTGCCCAACTTATTTTCAACTCTAACCATTTTAGCAACTCCTCTAGTCATGACGTGGCTAAGCAACACTATTACACCAGTCATTATGGCATGACCAAAACTTGCCATGCCACCATTTCTAGCATGACAGTGTTAATTGTTTGCCAAAATGGCCATTTTCTGGCTTGGAGCTAGATTTACTCTCTGGTGTAGCAGTCATGTCAGGTGTGGTCAAAAGAAAATAAATTGTACGAGGAGTTATTAATGATAATAAATTGAAAAAAAATAAATAATTAATAGCATTCGTCTCAATATCCTAAAATATTGGCCAGAATGGCTACTACAAGAAAGGGCATCCTTGCTTTGCAATTTGTGAATCTTAGATATGATCTCTCTCCAGCTTGTAAAAAAGCTCTAGCTAGCTGGTAGTACAAGCATATTTTTCTTCAATCTTTGATTCGTTGACATATCAATTTTGCTAGTGCGAAGGGCTAACCACAACATTAAATCCCATGTCAATCGTGAGATCGATCTCTATATACATCGGACCACGTGGAGCTATGACCAATGTTAAAGTATAATCGTGTCGAACACTGCACCAAACATGACGCCAAGCAGTCCATACGAACTAAATCTGTTAGAGACTCTTGTATCCTAACTTATATACGTATTTATGTAGTCCATAGGAAGAGCAAGCACCTTATTGTAATATTTCATCATATAGTAAATTTTGTTTTCATGTGTCCATAATGTTTTCGTAAGAATTTTACATATTAAATCCATGTCTCCCGTTCTATTAATTACCTATGTTTGTCGTCCATTTTATAACAACAACTTTAAGGTACTTTGTAGCCTAGTGGCCTCAACGTTCTCTGCTCACGTTTGCCTCCTATTGGCACAACCAGAGAACGCATGTTATCTTTTTAAAGCAAAAATAAAAAAGAAAAACAAGAGGCTGAAAAAACCATTCGGTGTCGTATAGTACCTCGGTAGCTAGGATTATATCTTTTCAATAATAGAAGAATCTTTAAGTTTTCTTAAATGGCAATGTTCTCTCGTTCAATTAATTAGCACAGCATGTTCTATGGCAATTCAAATACGTACGAATCACTCTTAAAAACTGAAGAATGTGAAATACACTAGTGCTAATATGGCCATGGAGTCGTATCTAAATGGCCTAACAATGATCAGTTGTCGAAGGACTGCAGCCGATCTGAATTATTCCTCTCTTGTGCTCCCACCATCCCGCAGGATGCGATCAGAGTGGATAAAAACAGATTTCGCTCATTTGTCTTCTATTCTC
Source organism: Dendrocalamus latiflorus (assembly GCA_017311315.1). Lineage (NCBI taxonomy): Eukaryota > Viridiplantae > Streptophyta > Magnoliopsida > Poales > Poaceae > Dendrocalamus > Dendrocalamus latiflorus. Next base: position 8,999,595 of record CM029651.1, on the reverse strand, counting down.
TTTTTTTATTAGGGTTAGAATTGAATATGGATAATGTTAAATATATATTTATCTTTTTTGTATTCACTCTAAAATCTTTCGATTGATCAAACAAAAATTATCCTCCATATTTATGCCCTAGTGATGACACGAAGTCCATGCATTCAAAGTTCTTATTCTTGTATTTTATTGAAGGTAATTTTTTACATGTAAAGACAAAAATGTACGGTACCTTATGAAGTACATGATCCAGCGTGTTCGCTTTGAAAACCATTTCTACCCCGATGCATTGTGTGACACCCTGGCTCATGTTGACTCATATGTGTGTGCACATAAATTTCTGGGTTAGTCCCACCTTGCTAGCTTACCTTGAGAAGCACTTACATATAAGCCTAGGAGTTTCAATGGTAGCACCTCCGGTTAACCGTTTTGCGCGAAGCGAGAACGAAAGTGCAAGCGGGTTGCTACGTGTGCATGGTCTATCCAGAATGTGGTTAGGTCTGAACCAATTTGGACCCTAGAGCGTTACAAATGGTATCAGAGCTGACTCTCGCAGTTACATGGGCGCGTGCAGGTCAGAGGCGCGGGCATATAGCGCATGGCGCGTGTGGGCCCAGAGTAGACATATGGCATGGCATATGTGCTGGCATTGAACGCACGGACATGTGCCAAGAGAGAAGATCCTTATCATTTGCCCCGGTGTAGGTATGTTGGTCCGACGAGGACGTCGGGTCCTTTGAGGGGAGTGTATGTGTCACCTCGGCCCATATTGGCCCATGTGTATGTGCACATGAATTTCTGGGTTAGTCACACCTTGCTAGCTTACTTTGAGAAGCACTTACATAGAAGCCTAGGAGTTTCGATGGTAGCATCCCCGGTTAACCGTTTTGCGTGAAGCAAGGATGAAAGTGCAAGTGGATTGCTACGTGTGCGTGGCCTATCCAGAATGTGGTTAGGTCTGAGCCGATTTGGACCCTAGAGCGTTACACATTGATTGTGTCCTCATGTTTTTCTTTAGCACGGAGTGTGCATGTGTAGCACATGCATATGTTCCGATGTTTTCTTTCTTAAGATTGCTTGTTCTCTTGCCTTCTAATTTTAAGCCAGAGCCAGAGAAGCTAGATGCCTATTCAGACATCAGGCATCGTTTGACCGAGCTCCAGTCTTTCTTGGGCACTAGAGCCTAAACATGGGAGTGTTTCGGTTGGACTTGAGCTTCAGCTCCTAAATACATTCAATGGACTGATTTATCCTCGCCTTACCTCACCTTTACCTTTTCCTTGTAACGACCCAATGCCTCTCCTTCGGCCTCTCCTCCCTCAGATCCGTTAGAGATTGGTCGCCCCTTCCTCTCCCTTGGCCAGTTGGCCTCCCACGGATCCAGAAAGATTGGAAGGTGGCAAAGATGGTCGTGGATCAAGAGGACGCGCAGCGAGATTCGACAAGAACAACAGTGACGAAGGTGAGAACAGTTCTATAAAATTTCCTCTGGAGCCATGAAAGCTGGGCAAACCTAGTTTCGATTTGGTAGTTCATTTTAGCCTCGGCTCATCCTAAGCACTATCATCACGACGCAAATATAAGATGCCGACGATCGAATGCAATGCATCTCCCTTCGGCGGTGCTGTGGCCTGTCGCGGCAGGAGGTTGCAAGGCGCGCCCCACATGAGGCCAGCTAGCCGGAGAGAATGAGACGGGTTTTAAGCCGTTTTTCACCACCGATGGGACGCATTGCGTGTTGCCGCTGCCCATTCGCGCATGCGTCGATGTCGTGCATGGCCGTGAGTCGTCGTGCGCGCGGCCAAATCTTGTTGGGTTGCGAGCTCGTCCCGAGACACGATATGGGGAAAGGAAAGGACGGTCGATCAGGGGTCAAACCCGGTCAGGTTCAGCAGTGCGCTTGATAGGGTTTTTTCTCGCGTTTGTGCTGTGAACTGTTGGTGGCTTTGTCGCGCCTGGGTTGGACGCGTTCGCCTGCAAGTACGACTGCCTGGCCAAGCCTAGCTAGCTGGACGACGTACGGCACGGGTGCCAGCTAGCTGTGTGGAGCAAACATATTTGTCAATACCATTTGAAAGATTATACCGGTTTGATTTTTAGAATGGTATATTTTTGTATTGAGCTATACCGATGTACTGTTTCGGAGTTAATATAATGATATATATTTATATGTATATGTATGTTTAATTATATGCATACCAAATTTCACTTGTAATATTGCTTCAAACTCAAAGTAATAGAATTAAATATTACATATAGTTCGATTAATTCAATAGACGGTATTATCAATTTTGCCAGTATCTCCGGTATTGCCCAGTATCAACCGGTATAATCAGTATTGACTGGAATAGAGCCTGTATGATCGGTATGGAAGTTGATACAGAATGCAAGACTACTTTGCACTGTTTTAGGTAACGAAATGGTACATATCAGCTATAGCGGTCGGTATCGGACGGTATTGATGAGCAACGCTTGAAGCATCAGCATTTTATGGGTGGGATAGAGCCTTATTAATCTCAACCGCGACAACCCGTACTCTACCATTGGACTATGTAAATAGTCCACCAGAAAGCAGGGAGTTTTTATTGAGTTGTATTCAGTCTGACTGTGACTCTGTATAGTGGTCCTTAACTCCTTATTGATTCTAAAAAAACTACTGGCAGCCAGAAAAAAAGGCACGATTCAGCTAAAGCCATTCCAACTTTACAGTCTGTATGTTAATTAGTTGCAGCTAAGTATGTATGGTGAAATTTCAAGCCGGTCGAGATGTTCCAATATTCCTTAACAATACACAATATAAGAGTTATTATAGTTATTTCCATATATTAGATCAGTTATGTTAGAGATTGATCTTGCAATCAAACAGCTAAGTTAAACTAGTACTCCTTCAATCCTGCGATAGTCCAAAGCCCACTATAGCACAGACCAAGAAGACACTAAACCTAAGAAAATTTAATATCTTTGGACCATATATACCCCTTATAAAATAACATACTACAACCACTCATCTATTTTTTCGGTATTAAAGAATGGATATATAATAAAATATTGTAATAACTATACCTTTGATTTCGCAATGACTTTGTATTGTGGAACGTCGCTTTCTAAAAATAGGATCTTATATCATGTGACGTATACTGTTACATAAAAGCTCATCACAGATGGCTCGGAATCGTTTGAATCAATGTGTCAGTGATAATAGGGGTCATCACAGACGAGTTTTAAACCATCTGTGAAAACCATATCACAGGCGTTTCAGAATTAGAACTGTCTGTGAAGACATACTATCACCAACGGTTTGGAACTAGAACCATCTGTGAAAGTATACTATCACAGACAGTTCTAACCACAAACCGTCTATGATGCAGACATATCACAGACGATTCAGAATAACAACTGTCTGTGATAGTTCTTTCTATACCTAAAAAATAGCTAGTATACCTAAAAAATTTATTGTTTTTGGGCTAGCCTCAGGAAATGCTAGCAATGCCATCTGAATGCAAAATGATATAGTCGAATTTGAATTACATATAGCACTGTAAACACAAGAGGAAACTTACAATTTTACAAATATAAGTTTCACAGTTACAAATTCAGAAAGATACTTACACTACAAGAAACTTTAGGCTAATGCAAGCTAGATTAACACATCCACTACTACAAAATGGGTCATCACAGGCGGTTTTCTGAACCGCCTGTATTTATGTGTCAGTGATAATCGGAGGTTATCACAGACGGTTTGTGAGCCATCTGTGATAAATACAACACAGACGGTTTGTAACTAGAACTGTCTGTGAAGAAAACTATTACAGACGGCTCAAATCAAAAACCATCTGTCATAACATCACAGACGGTTCTAGTTACCAACCGTCTGTGATTGACGAGTATCACAAACGGTTAGTATATAGAACCGTCTGTGATAGTTCATTCTATACCTATGTCTTTTGAAAACAAGCAAATACAATGGGAAACACAATAGCATATTATATTTCCATTATGATTAGAATCCACCATTACAGCATAACAAGATAATAAACCCAACTCTTTAACACGGCAAGAATATATAAGAAGCAGGGATCCTAACAGACAGTACAAGCTAGATGCATCGGATGGTGGCCGGATATCACCGGTAATGGAGAGGAGGCGGTAACGCCACCTTTGTGGCACGACGGTGAGACTACACAAGACACTCTTATGACACTTACGACAAAAGTGTGTTGTGCAGTCGATTGTGGTGTCACAACAGAGGTGCTAGCTCACGATGGTAGTCGGTATCATCGAGGAACAAGCTGGATGCATCGGATGGCGGCCGGATATTACTGGCAATGGAGAGGCGGCGGTAGCGCCACCTTTGTGGCACGACGGTGAGACTGCAGAAGACACTCTTACGACACTTACGACAAGAGTGTGTTGTGCGATCGACCGTGGTGTCACAACGGAGGCGCTACCTCACGGCGGTAGTCGGCGTCATCGAGGAACAAGTTGGATGCATCGGATAGCGGCCGGATATCACCGGCAATGGAGAGGCGGCGGTAGTGCCACCTTTATGGCACGGCGGTGAGACTGGATAAGACACTCTTACGACACTTACGACAAGAGTGTGCTATGCAGTCAACCTTGGTGTCACAATGAAGGCGTAAGCTTATGGTGTTAGTTGGCGTCGTCGAAGGGAGAAAGCTATATAGTGGATGAACTCATGCATGACTGCCGGTGGAAAGGTTGATGGGGAGTGATTAATAAGGGCCGAGTGGTGGGAAGGTAGATGGGGAGTAATTAATAAGAGCCGAGCGGTGGGAGGAACCGGTGCCTACCATCCGATGTGGAGAGAATGGTCGAATGAGATCGAAATCCTGGGGGATACGTCACGGATCAGTGATGTATCATTATCAGAGATGGTTTATTATACGAACCGTCTGTGATAATGCATTTATCGAAGACAGTTTGTTATACGAACCATATATGATAGTTTCACAGATGGTTCTAATTCAAAACCGTATGTGATAATGCGCATATCACAGACGTCTTTTAATCCTAATCATCCATGATAGTTTCAGAAATGGTTTTAGCTATCAAACGTCTGTAATAGTCAAAGTACAGATGACTCCACATGAACCGTCTGTGATGAGACGTCCAGTATAGTTTGTTTTATAATAATGATCCTTCATTAAACTGCAATATAAAACAAGTGGTACGGGAAAATTTTCAAATAGCAGAAACAAAAAGGCAACGAACACCATTTTCAGCTTCTATGCCAAAATCAACAAAATACCACACTTTCAGGATGTAACAAGCAGAAGCCCCCCTGCTGATGCCGGCGACTTGGAATAGTGCAGATCTGTCATTACCTTCTTCATTTCCATCTTCCTTCAAGTCAAATTCCAGTCACCCTTGCCGAACCCCTTCCCACCCTTGCCGCGCAAAAACGAGTTGGAGTAGTACCAGTGGTGTTGGTTCTTTGAGTAGAAAAGGGGGGGTTAATAAGGGCGAGAGCTGGGGAGGAGAACAGTGCTTGTTGTTCGATGCGGAACAAATGAATGGGTGAGATTAGGATCCTAGGGAAGATGACGCAGATCGGTGATGTGGCGGGGCATCTAAAACGGTTTGGATTACAAACTGTCTATGATAGAGACATCATATACGGTTCTTAACAAAAACCATCTATGATAACGAAAGATATCATAGACGGTTTTTATTAAAAACCATCTATGGTAATAACCAGACGGTAGATCACAAAAACAATATATAGGTATAATATAAACAGCTAGTCTCAAAAGATAAAATAGCAAAAATTTTATATGGCTTTTATATGCTCATTTGAAAGGGTTCGATGACATCTATAACTTTGCAGTTGAGGTGAGATCCAAATTCCAAAGGGAAAACCAAGAAAAAGGGCAAAAATAGAAACTAAAAACTTGTGACACAAATTCAGGGCTAAAGATGGCCGATTTTGGGGGTCTTAGAGGGCGACTGCCACAAGTTGGTCATTTTTTTGGCTCGTCGTTATCTTTCCAACGAGTACAAGGACATCGAAAACGGACACTGCATGCAAAAGTTATGCATGTTTTACTAAAGGTGTCTCGGAATGAAATTCTACTCGGACTCAGGTGGGAAATTATGGAATTTTAGGGGATTGCGAGATGGGAAGTATATCACAGACGATTAATAATACAAACGATCTGTGATAATTTCATTATCATAGACGGTTTGTAATACAAACGGTCTGTGATGTATCACGGCGGGTTAAATAAAAAAACCGTCTATGATATTTGGCAATATCATGATACTTCACAGACAGTGCTCACCAAGAATCATCTGTGATATTATCTCTTCGCAGACGATTTTTAGCGTTGGCAGCAACACAGGCGGTCTCTAAACCTAAATCGTTTATGATTGTACCTAATACTGATGGTTTTGATAAACCGTCTGTGATGAGACGTCTAATATAAACCTTTTTTATAGTAATGGTAGGGAGTAGTTTTGTTTTTTCAATTAACTGGAAGGAGTAATAAGACAAAGCTTAGGTTAATTAGCACTCGCGGTGGCACGTAATTCACTGTATTCTGTCACACCTTTCATCGAGCTATAACAGAATAAGTGAAATTGTATATAGTATCTCCCAAAGATAATGTATTCACGTTTGTTAAATGGTGGCACGCGGACAAAACGTAGAGGATCCACGTCGACAAACGCATTGGGCATGAAACAAGTACCACATGTTTATGCATTCGTCAATATATTGGAATACTATACTGCAATAATGGAGCATAGTACTACTCCTTCGGAGTACTTTGCGAAGACAAAAGCCACGCTATTGGAACTAGCTGGCTGCATTTTATATATCTTGGAGTATTGGTCTTACATCACAATTTCCAATGCAGAGTAGTTATTTGTATACTTCCCTCCTAATCTGTATACTCGATCCGGGAGCTACCTGATTCCACAATAGGCAAGATCCCATGGAGCCGTACCCTGGCCTACTAAACAAGCTTGTAGTACTACTAGTACTGCTCCAGTTTATAGCCATTTCGGGTATATAGCCGTATGTGTGCAAACTAGAAAGTCTAGCAAGGGAAAGGTCCTCACTCCAATTACTAACAGAGTATTGCTAATAGACATCTGATCAATCGGACATTAGCAATTAAAACCCACAGCGCATGAGAAGTTCACGTATCGAACACACCTCCCATCGTCCACTCAACCGTTTTCATCCGTTTCTTCTTCCTTATCTTTTCGCTAGAGTCTACAACTGGTATAAAACTCTCTCTCCTGCTCCCAAATAACCAGCAAGAGCTGGCAGCATTGAGCGCCTTTATCGCACATGAGCTCCACCCTTACTCCACTAATCTTCCACCTCGCATACCAAGCTCCGCCATCGGTTCACAGTCTAAGCCCTAAGGTCACCTCTGCTCACACTCTAGAAAAACCATCTAATACTAGATGCAGCCCGAGTAGAGGCCTCCCCTTTGTGGAGCGGCAGGAGGAGGCGGTATTGCAGTGTCAACAGTAGGACGGTCAGGGTTGGAGTGATCTTGGTATTGTTGGTATATCGTTGACGATGAACTCAGCAGTGGCACGGTCAGGATCGAGAGCCACGAGGATGTGGTGTCGGGGCCGCTAGATTCGGTCAGCGACATGGTGATGTGTGGGCTATCCTCCTCCTCCAAGCCCATCTAAAAAATCAACACCAGTAAGTCAAGTTATTGCAGTGATTATTTTTTGAATGTTGCAGCACCCTCTCTAAAAATATTGGGGTTGATTTAGTGGTTTTTCATTTTTGTTGCAACAATGTTTTAGTTTTAGGCAATAGATTCTTGTATTTGTTGCCACAATAACTTTCATTTGTTTAACAATTTTTAGTTTGTATTTGTGTTTGCTGCATCAAATGGGAATTTTGTTGCAACAATGGGAACTAATTGTTATGGTTTATAAATTTTTGTTGCGCTAAATCAAGAATATTACCACCAGCATCCTCCTTCTTCGCCAATTTAGAGCTCTGGCAAGCTAGTGACGGTCGGAGATCACCACTACAGATGAGCTTCTCTCTCACCCTGCACCTCCAAGGCCTTGGAAGTAGGTTGTGATCATGGTGTCCTAAGCTCCAATGCCGGTTGCTAGCCCGAGGTCGCCGCTGCTCATGCTCAAGGGAGATCGTCCACTACCGCCTCCTCCTCTTCTAGCAAGCTAGAGCTCTGGCGAGCTAGCGGCAATCAGAGATCGCCACCTGAGATGAAGTTTTCACGATTTATTGTTTGCACCAAATCAAACTGCTGAAATCCATCTAAAAAAGATCTAATGGTTACAGAGTGTGTACAATGGGAACTCTTCCATTGTGTATTTAGACACTAGTCGCTCCCTTAATAACACCATGGAATGTCCTAATTGATATACTACAAAGAAAAGCTGGATTATATTCAATTGGTCAGTGAACTTTAATATCATCTTAAAAGATCCTAGTAATTCATACGATAGATCTGGGTGTCCGAGTGCATATATATATATATATATATATATATATATATATATATATATATATATATATATATATATATATATATATATATATATATATATATATATATATATATATATATATATATATATATATATATATATATATATATATATATATATATATATATATATATATATATATATATATATATATATATATATATATATATATATATATATATATATATATATATATATATATATATGCACGTTAGAGCTAGCTCATAAAATTGAAATTGTGTTCATGAAATGTTTTGTCTGTAGCTTTGTGGAGCGTAATAGAATAAATTCCTGTAAAACAAATACAAACACTAAATCAGAGAGGAAAGTCAAACAGTACCCTGCTGCGTGTGTCTGTAGCATGCAAGTACTGCCACTTTCCTATCCAATCCAGAATTACAAAAGATACTGCAAGAGCCAAGAATAACAAGTTAACAACCAGAGCAAATCAAACGCCCATCTCGACGTGCCCCTGACTGCCAAGCCACAACAACAGTTCATCACCACATTATGCTACAGTACTAGTACTTCCACTACTCAAGTCATACAGCGTCCTAGCCTGTGTGCAAGTTACAGCTCATATAGCCTCCAGTCCCCTCAGACTCCAACGTTGCATGCCTAGAACAGCTGCTGCTCAGGGGGCCACATAGCTAGGAGAAGTAGCGAGAGCGCGCGCGCGCACGAGAGAGAGAGAGAGCTGAAAAAGAAGCAAAGGAGACGAAGGCAGCAAGGCAAGAAAGAGGAGTGGGAGGAGATCAATGGAGCAGCATCAGCAGGAGCGGCCGCGGGAGGTGTACCGGGAGTGCATGCGCAACCACGCGGCGAAGCTGGGCACCTACGCCTCCGACGGCTGCTGCGAGTACACCCCCGACGACGGCCACCCGACCGCGCTCCTCTGCGCAGCCTGCGGCTGCCACCGCAACTTCCACCGGAAGGCGTTCCTCGTCGCCGCCAGCACGCCCGCGCCAATGCTGCCCTCTTCCGGTGCGCCGCCGGGCTACATGCACATGGCAATGGCCGGCGCGGCGGCCGGCATGGGCGGCGACGGTGGCTCGCACAGCGGCGAGAGGAGGCGGACGCGGACAAAGTTCACGGAGGAGCAGAAGGCGCGGATGCTACGGTTCGCGGAGCAGCTCGCGTGGCGGATGCCCAAGCGGGAGCCCGGCCGCGCGCGGGGGGAAGACGAGGTGGCGCGCTTCTGCCGGGAGATCGGGGTCACCAGGCAGGTCTTCAAGGTCTGGATGCACAACCACAAGGCCGGCGGCGGCAGCGGGGGAGCCGGCGACGGAGACGGCGCTCAGACGTTATCGTCGACGACGCGGGGCGGCGGCTGCTTTGGAGGGGGCTTGTCGCCGGCGATAGGCGCCGATGGGGAGGACGAGGAGGAGGTGAGGGGCAGCGATATGTGCATGTAGTAGTACGTACGTAGTGGGGTGGCATGGCTAGACTTGGATAATTTAACTCTTTTTACAAATTTCTTTTGGTATTTTTGCTTCTTTGAATTTGATTATTGATGATGAGATTGATTGCTTTAACGGTGCCTACTATGTACACATCAGTACATGGATTTTGGTTTTGGCTCTCCTACTTTAAGGTTTATTTAATTAGGTATGTTTAGGGGGGTGGGGTGTAAATATATACAAACACGTATACGTAATATACATATATACACATATATATACACCCCACACACATATAAATGTATACATATACATACATATGTATACATATATATATGCACTACTACAAAAATATTTATATTAGACGGCTCATCACACACGATTGACCAAAACCGTCAGTGTTAAATGCAATTACAGATGGTTTAGGTTTAGAGACCATCTGTGTTGCTGCCAGCGCTAAAAACCATATGTGAAGATATAATATCACAAACAGTTCATGGTGAGAATTGTCTGTAAAGTATCATAGACAATTTTTTTTATTTAAACCGTCTGTGATAATTCACAGACGATTTGTATTACAAACCATCTGTGATAACTTCATTATCACAGAAGGTTTGTAATACAAATCGTCTGTAACATGTTTCCTGCCTCACAATCCCTTAAAATTTCATGATCTCCCGCCTAATTCTGAATAAGATTCTGTTATGAGACATCTTTAGTAAAACATGCATAACTTCTGCATATGGTATCCGTTTTTTATGTTCTTATACTCATTGGAAATCTAACAACGAGCCCGATAAAAAAAACGACCCGCATGCGCCCGTCGCCCTCTAAGACCCCCAAAATCGGCCATCTTTAGCCTCAAATTTGCGCAAGTTTTCAATTTCTGTTTTTGCCAAAATTTTCGATCTTCCGTTCAGAATTTGGGGTTCGCCTCAACAACAAAGTTGTAGATCTCATCAAAACCTTTCAAGCGAGCATATATAAGCCATATAGAACTTTGCTATTTTATATTTTGAGACTATTTGTTTACATTGAACCGGTATATACATATATTGTCTTCAATAATTACGTATCACAGACGGTTTGTGATTCAAACCGTCTGTGATAATTACGTATCATAGACGGTTCAAATCACAAACTATCTGTGATAATTATGTATCCCTGATTGCTAGGCCCGTCGATCCTCGTCAATCCAATCCCAGCTAATAGAAACCTACCAATCCCCACCCCACAGATTGTAGCACCCATTTCGCCAAAATTTTCCCACTCCCACCTCTCCCTCCCCTATACATACTCACACATGGCCTCACTGCTCCCTCACCCTCCTTCTCTTCATGTCTCCTAGTGCCACAATTACCTCCTTCCTAAAGTGCAGTGGATCAACAAGCTCGTTGTCTCGCTCTCACCGCCACCGTCACTTTTCGACGAGGTCTCTAAATTTGGACAAAATTGTGGTGGATCAGTGTTCAAAATTTCGATGAAATCTCTCCACATTGTCCTCCTCCTCGACCCCGACCTTGGTGGCCCTTATGAAGTAGACGACACGCAAGTCTACGGGCAGCAAGGCACCGCGAAAACAGCAAGCTACCAAGACGACGCTCAAGTCGGCGCCAGTGACGATGGGCATCAAATACAGCTCGTGCGCTGCTTTTTCTATGTTCTTGCATGCCATGTTTAAGAGTTGAGTTCTTAGGATTAGGAGATGTATTTTTGCCATGTTCTTGCTGTGTTAGATAGGTAACCTGCTCGTTATCCTGTTATGTTATAATGATGGATTCTAATCTTAATGGAAATAGAATGTGTTGTTATGTTTGCTGCTGTATTTGCTTGTTTTCAAAGGGCATAGCTAAAATTTCATGAGGCTAGCCAAAAACAGAAAAAATTTAGGTGTAGAATGAACTATCATAGACGATTTTGTGGTATAAACCGTCCATAAAGGACTATCATAGATGGCTCAAACCAAAAACTGTCTGTGATACTCTCACATCATAGACGGTTCTATCTATCAACCGTCTATGATGGAAAATTATCACAGACGGTTCTATATACCAATCATCTGTGATACTCGCCCATCACAGACGGTTAGTAGCTAGAACCGTCTGTAATGTGTAAGTATCACAAACGGTTTTTGATTTGAGCCATTTGTGATAATGTTCTTCATAGACAGTTCTAGTTACAAACCGTCTGTGTTGTGTTTATCACAGATGGCTCAAAAACCATCTTTGATAACCTTTGATTATCCCTGACACATAAATTTAGAAGATTCAGAAAACCGTCTGTGATGACCCTTTTTGTAGTAGTGATATATATAGATATGTGTGTACATATATATATATTTATGTATGTTTACATGGACATATATGTATACTGTTGGGGAGTGGCCCCCACCTTGGCCCAAATGACCCATTGCACAGAAGACCTAATAATCGTGAGGCCAAGTGACTGGCCCAAGAGGACTGCCAAGGGAAAAGATGGTATTGGCCCTATAATTATAGACTCATATAGGGGTATTTACGTAACAAAACTCCTCATGGCTATAAAGGTGTGCTTTAGAGCACCATGAAGGGTAGGTTTTTTTGGTTTGGACAAATCTAGGTAGCATAGACTTCTATCCCTTCTCTTCACAGTTTGTAAGGCTTTGGGCAACCCCTTTGTAGTCTTCTCGTAGCCTCTTTGTTCATTGTTTGGTCTATAACCACAATAGTTGCTGCCATCTGTGAAGATTGACATAGAAGCTAGGAGCCAAAGGAGTGTTCAGACACAACGGCACCAAAAAGATGACCATGTCGACTCCTAAGAGGAAGAGGAGCACCACCACTGAGACCACTGCAGCGAGGGCGATGGAGCCAGCCCGTGAAGGTCACCCTTCCCCATGGCAATGACACACCGGCGAGGCGACGCCCTAACCCATCACAGGTAATGACGGTGGCTCCTCAGCAGCCGCGCCAACGACGGATCGAGAAGCATCGCCAATAGAGGACCCGATCATGGTGGGCAACTACTATGTTGAGGTCTGTACAACTCAAGCAGTGGTCTCCGCTAGCATCGACACTATCGCTATCACCATGCAGGGAGCGGAGGCCATCCTCTCTCCAGCACCAAGTGCAGGCGAAAGCCCTATCAAAGCAATCCTCAGAACACCACAACAAGAATTGGTGGACCTACGCAAAGCCATGCATGAGATGTAGGAGAGTTGGAGTCAACTGATGCCCGCTCTGATAGTGGTGGAGGCAGCCGAAGAAGGGACGGAAAGCCAAAAGGCCAATGCGGGGGCCCGCAATGCCTCTTGGAGGGTGGACCCTGAGTCCCCCCTCTGCACAAGCTTGCAGTTGAGCGTCTGGCCAAAAGACTTCAAGATACCTAAGGTAGAGCACTACCAAGGCGACACAGACCCTGCGAGTTCCTATGTGTTTACAAGACAACCATCGAGGCAGGGGGAGATGACTCGACGAAGGCGAAGGGGTTGCCACTCTCTCTTCGGGGGTTGCACTCTCTTGCTTCTTCACCATCTCCCCCAGTTTGGTGTATGCATGGGAGCAGATCTGGGACCTCATGCACAACAATTTTCAAGGTAACTATGTAGAGCAGATCGACACCGACCAACTCTTTGCGGTGAGACAAGCACCAGGGGAGAAGCTGCCTGCCTACTTCAAACGCTTCATGAAGGTCCGCTGCTAAGTAAGGGACGTCAAAGATATGATCATCATCAATGCAGCTATTTGCGACCTATAGAAGGGCCCACTCGCGGAGTATAATGCATGGAAGCTCACAAAGATAGTAAATAAGCTCTTTGACAAGATGAAGGAATATGATAGGGCGGAAGAGGACGCAACTCGATGTGAGGTGGAGGTTGTGCCACCTGGCTCTAAAGCCAAGCCTACTCCTGGTGTCGCGAAAGTGGGCTCCGGCCGCAAGCAGCGAAGGGGGCCCGACACAGATACGTCCTCAGCATCGAATGAGCTAAGGAGGGCACTACCTTCGGAGGTCATGGCCGTGGCCGAAAGGGCCATGGGTACAGAAGGGGGCGTGGTTGGGAGGACTCCTAACAGTAAGGACCATGGTGCGAGGTGCACTGCTGGGGGGACCACATCACTTGTGACTACCAAAACATCGCGGCACTCTAGGAGAGCGTAGCCAGGGAGCATGCCTAGGAAGTGAGGGGGGCAATGGTGGCACACGTACAGCAGCCCCTAGAGGTACGGCTTGTCCAACCCCCATCGGCTGTCCTACGAATCTAGGGCCCCAAGGGCGGCCACCATAGGGTGATTAATGATATCTCGTGTGGATCGTCCCTTGAGTTCCACTATCATGCCAATCATTATGGCACGACCAAAACTTGCCACGCCACCATTTCTAGCATGACAGTGTTAATTGTTTGCCAAAAGTGCCATTTTCTGGCTTGGAGCTAGACTTACCCTATGGTGTGGCAGTCATGTCAGGTGTGGTCAAAAGTGTCAGATTTGAAAATAAATTGAACGAGGGGTTATTAATGATAATAAATTGAAAAAAAATAAAAAAAATTAATAGCATTCATCCCAATATCCTAAAATATTGGCCAAAATGACTACTACAAGAAAGGGCATTCTTGCTTTGCAATTTGTGAATCTTAGATATGATCTCTCTCCAGCTTGTAAAAAAGCTCTAGCTAGCTGGTAGTACAAGCATATTGTTCTTCACTCTTTGATTCGTTGACATATCAATTTTGCTAGTGCGAAGGGCTAACCACAACTTTAAATCCCATGTCAATTGTGAGATCGATCTCTATATACATCGGACCACATGGAGCTATGACCAATGTTAAAGTGTGATCCGAATTCTTCATCATGTCCGTATCAAACACTATGCCAGACATAGCGTCGAGTGGTGCGTGCGCCAAGCCATGTCAGATGTGCCAACGGCTGGCACATCCGACTCTGATTCGGCTTCCTTCCCCATTGTAATATCTCATCATATAGTGAATTCCACTTTCGTGTGACTATGGTTTTTCCGCAATAGTTTGCACCACGTAGTTCTTCATGGAAAAAGAAGGATTGTCGGAGTTGAGAATATAGTGGATGATGAAAAATACAATTAGTTTGATAAGTTGCGTCCTTTCAAAAATGACATAAGTGTCAAGGAAGAACAACATGAAGAAACTAGCTACATACGTGTCAATCAACATAAAGGGCTAATTTTTAAAGGAAATAAACAA
This sequence comes from Dendrocalamus latiflorus, assembly GCA_017311315.1. Classification (NCBI taxonomy): domain Eukaryota; kingdom Viridiplantae; phylum Streptophyta; class Magnoliopsida; order Poales; family Poaceae; genus Dendrocalamus; species Dendrocalamus latiflorus. The sequence continues at coordinate 8,984,511 of CM029651.1, read as the reverse complement.
GTAGAATGATGAATGAAATATTTATGTGTCATATATTATTTATTTGCATTTATGTATATGAGAATGTGTGATATATATATTGCGTGCGTGTGTGAATTTGCATTTACGTATATGAGAATGTGCGATATATATGTGAATCTGCATATATGTATATGAGAATGAGCCATATATACATATATATATATATATATATATATGTGTGTGTGTGTGTGTGTGTGTGTGTGAATTTGTATTTATGTATATGAGAATGAATGTGTGATATATATGTGAATTTGCTTTAAATGAGTATCACAAATGGTTCTAAAGTAGAACTGTTTGTGATGTTATTTATCACAAATGATTTTGAAGTATAACTGTCTGTGATGTAAATTTATCATAGACGGCTCTAAAATAGAACTGTCTGTGATGTGTATTATCACAGATGGTTATAATTTAGAACCGCTTGTGATGTATAGCCTATTTATTTGGACTCTCCCAAGCCCGCCGCCTCCTCTCCTCCCATCGCACCCAGCCCCCAAACCCCCATTCACATCCTCTCTCTGTTCGACCCAGGAGACCAAGTGACTACCGCACGTCCACACCCCAGTGTCCACAGTGGTGACCCTGCACGCAGCTCATACTCCCCCTGCAAAGGTTAGCTACCATGCACCACGCCATAATTCTAATCCCTTGACCTCTCCTCCCGTCCAATTAGCCCCCAAATTTCCATATCTGAGCCAACCCCTTGGATTGGTACTTGTTTTCCATGAAGCTAGTGCTAACAAGTGCGTAGATCTGGAATGAACCTGTGTGAAATTGGTACTTGAGTAATTTGTTTAGTTTTGATTTGTTCCACTGCTTGCTATTGATTTATTTGGCTATGAGTAATTTCTCTGGAATGAATGAATGTTTAGTGGTGCTCTTTGTCTTATGTCATGAACAAAATTTTCATTGCATGTACATGAATGTGACTGATGAGAATATGTCAGTGATTGCGGCTTGTGCTTTATTATTGTACAAATCAGTTTGCATTATGGTGCCATAGTACTCTCATGGTGCATGCTCACCATTTAGAACCAGGGAAAAAATAATTCAAGTTATACACAAAAAAAGATCCATGATGGTCATGAAGCACAACAAAGTGGACATGCTCTCCACAGTATTTTATAGTATACAATGTTTTGTTATCCATAGTGAATCAACTAATAAATTTGGTCAAATAAATAACTTCTTGACAACAACTAAAGATCACGATGTTAGCATGAATGCACAACTACTCCGCATTGTGGTGTATAAGTAGTGTAATAGATTAATAGATTTGAGGAGGTGTCCTAACGCTGGGTAAGATATTGAACTGCCTAGTTTGTAATTACTCCATAACTTCATAGGAAGTGAAATGACATATCGGCCTCTTGCAGGAAGCGTTGAGTGTAGAATCTTTCCAAGGCTCATTTCAGATAGTTAGGGAGAGAGATATACTCTCCGCGGCTCTAGGAAATAAGGAGCACCCAGATTGCATGAGAGGCCTTGATCTTTATGTGTCCATGAAAACATGGTTTCTCAAAGGAGTACAAAGCATAACAAAGTAAGAAGAGAGCCAAAGCCAAGCATGAGGCACGGCTACGAGAGGAGCTTAAGGCATCCCTTAGAGAGGAGATTGTTGATGCCATCAAAGATGAGATACAATGGCAGATGGAGGGAAGGCAAGAAAGGTTTAGGGAAAATCAGTTGGAAGCCTCCGCTGCTCCTGTGCTAGCCAGCCCCCAACCATCGAAGAAGCTGCGCGTCCAACCCTACCTCGGAAAGCGATCACTGATTTTCTATTGATGACATCCTGGTAATAATTATTAATCTGGAATGCTTGATCCATTGATAGGCCTGTTGGAGTAGCTAATTTTGTATCGTTGTGTAGGTAGCTACGAAGTGCAAGCTCCAAGTGAGATATACCTTTGTTGCCTTGTGCGTTGCTTGGGGCTAGGCGTATTCATCCGGTGCTAGAGCCTTGGTGCACGGTGTAACTTTAGCACTAGGTTTTGCAAAAGTGAATGTGGACAGTGTTTGTGCCAATTTCGAGGTCATCTCGATGCATATGCCCCCAGACGATGAGGTCATGACTCTAGGGCAAGCCATTGGATCATTCATCTAGTGGCCCAAGAGGGACATCTGTCTGGAGGCTCTTGCACTGGTGCCAAGTCCACAGGAGCTATCTACACCGGTGCCAAGTCCGCTGGAGCTACATGCACCAACGTGGCACGGGTGTGGTGGATCACATGCATCTATATTTTGTGCCCGATCGACTACCGTGAAGTCGACCTCTAACAACCAAGACGACAAGGGCAAACCAAAGAAGACCAATGATATCCCCTACTTGCCGTTGGCCTGAAAATTCGTGCTAGGTGAGCCGTTGATTATCCCGATATAGCACCTCCAAACACTAGTACTGGCTTGCCAGAGATTGTATGTATGGTACATGGAACAGGCCAACAAGCAGAAGGGACAATAGCGCTCGAATGTCAACATCAAGTTCAGGCCACATCATCTTCAGCATGATATCCATGACCATATCTTCACGATGACCTTCAATGACTTGTTCTTTCTCTTCAACTCGACGCCTTACTCATTTGATGCTGGACACTTTAAGTGTGTACAATAACGGTTTAAGTTCATATAATACCGCAATGTCATATATAACTCATTGCTTTTGTATGTATTTATACATGTTGACTAAAGCCAGCTTAACGAAATCACTAATAGGTTTCCTCGATTCACACTTGGTCTTCATGCATATCATAAAGGATGATGTATCCTTCATCAAAGATTACATGATGACGGCATTGGTAGCTCATTGCGACAAGGAATTCACACTTATGCACTACAACCAGGGGTAAGTGCTACACTCGTGGCTATACTTATTGATTTATACTTTATAAGCAACACAAATTTAGGTTTAATGACCATGACGACATACTGTGTATGTTCCACTAGATTCTAATTGTAATTATACCAAAATAGAACAGGGTAATATATCTTGATTTCCTTTAGAAGGCCAAAACCGACTTCACAATTGTCCAACAATTAATGAACAGGTAAACACATTTTCTCCATAGATAACTAAGGCTAACTTTTTTGAATCACATAGGTCATTCGCCTCATTCATTGCTACTATACAAAAATCCAAGGGAGGGATCAACGTCCCGCGACACGAGCTAGATTTCCCGGTATTCACTAGTACACACTAATCCTATATAATACTTTATAGTAATGCCTCTCGAACTAACTAATTCTATTTTTGCAGTGCCAACCGCAGTCGTCGGGCAACACCTGTGGATTCTATGTTTGCCATAACATGGAACTACTCGGTTCCACGAAGACCAACAATCCCCAGGTTTGCCAATCCTACAATAATTACTTCATACTTATCAGTTTATATGTATACATGACACTGATTTTCCTACAGATAGATTACGACCATAGCTATAACTACATTGGAAAGCCAAGATGCAACAAATTTGAGGATAGTATGCGTACTTCTTGATGTATCAGGACCTAAACAAGGATGGAGAGTTCCACAATGTAGAATTAATTTGATTGAGATAAGATTGAGCTTAATTGTACATGTGTGTATTTGTTCATAGATGGTTAATTTATTTCATTGCTACTATACAAAAATCCAAGGGAGGGATCAACGTCCCGCGACACGAGCTAGATTTCCCGGTATTCGCTAGTACACACTAATCCTATATAATACTTCATAGTAATGCCTCTCGAACTAATAAATTCTATTTTTTGCAGTACCAACCGCAGTCGTCGGGCAACACCTGTGGATTCTATGTTTGCCATAACATGGAACTACTCGGTTCCACGAAGACCAACAATCCCCAGGTTTGCCAATCCTACAATAATTACTTCATACTTATCAGTTTATATGTATGCATGACACTGATTTTCCTACCGATAGATTACGACCATCGCTATAACTACATTGGAAAGCCAAGATCCAACAAATTCGAGGATAGTGTGCGTACTTCTTGATGTATCAGGTCCTAAACAAGGATGGGGAGTTCCACAATGTAGAATTAATTTGATTGGGATAAGATTGAGCTTAATTGTACATGTGTGTATTTGTTCATAGATGGTTAATTTATTTCATTTGAGTTAGTTAATTTGTGAAATAGATATTCTTGTTTCTAAAATAATTGTGAATTGGATATATACATGTAATTGTGAAAGAGCTTAATTCATTTGAGTTAGCATTTTCTAAGACTAGCTAATAAACAAAAATAGATTTAGGAATACAAAAGAATATCACAGACGGTTAACCCATAAACTCAGACGGCTCACAAAATCATCTGTGGTGATGTTTTTGAATCGTCTGTGTTGACCTTTTCTGCAATAGTAACTACGTCTCAGTTGAATAACAGGCCATGGAGCACAATGGCTCCACACAACTCTATGTAGTATAAATCTAAGGGTGGAACCCAAGGGTTCTGCGCCACTCTACGAAGTATAAATAAGAGTTGAAGCGAGTTGATTTATGCCTTAATTGAGCGAAATCGATTTGATTTATGCTTCTGCATCCAAAACTCTTTATGCTTCTACATCCAAAACTCAGTTTTAGAGAGGAGAATTTTAAAAGCTTCTAGTCACCCCCTCTACTCGGCCTCCTTGACCTTACAACGGCAATGATGGAGGAGGGAGGCAGAGGAGGAGGGAAGGGCAGCCGGAGGAGCAGGAGCTATAATGTCGGAATTGATTGTCAGTGTAGTGTCCCATACTACTTCTACTAATTGTACAGACTTATTTCCAGTGTATACACACTACATCGAATTACCACTAAATAATGGACCCAGAACACGAAAACTAAAAATTGTGCAGTACCACTACCATGTATGACAATCCATTTTGATTGGAATAAATCTCGATCATATGATCATAGTTCCGGTAGTTAATTATAACAGTACAGCGGTGAATAGTTGGGTTTATCACGTACTCGAGAACGACTAATTAACTAACGTAATGAAAGTAAAATCATCTCAATTTGTGAGACAACAGTATGCGACTCAATTGTACTATGTTTCAATTACGGAAACTATAGGTACCAGTCTGATTGCTGCATGCGATAGGGCATGTGACTTGCAATTATCTGTTTTGGTTAGCTAAAATAGAGTAATGTGGTTAACTTGGAACGGAACCTAGATAACTCGAATCTATGTCCATATGCTATGACAAAAAGTCTAAATACATTCATTTTACTGTAACATCATGTGACAAGATCCATGAATGGAATCATATGGAGAAGCTAGATAGACAAGGAGAGAGATCCATTGTTTCTAACCCCCCCCCCCCCCTCCAACACAAATCTACCGTGTGCCTCATCTGTATATCTAACATTTTATGTTTATTTGTTTAACTATTTGAAAAATAAGGGCTAATTGCAGTACTGATCCCTTCTATTTCTGAAAGAGTTTTTTATGAGGCTCAAATCTTTCATTGCTGCAATTTTATAGCCGTTTTGGTTGACATAGGAAATAACATTTTTTTAGGAGCAGCAGCTTAATTATAGCATTGATACTTGATAGCCTATAATCTTAAAGGGATTTTTCTCCTCGCGAAGAAAACGAGAACTTTGTTTTTTAGCTCAAAATTTGGTTGTTCTAAGAGATTTTATTTCCTTTTATCGACCACTTCATTGTTTGGTTTGTTGTAAACTTATACTATTATTATCTAATGGCTCATCTCTTTGCTTAATTTGCTGGTTTTTCACCGGGCGCATAGGTGTTTGGTACTCTCCGTTTCCAAACAGTCGGGAGAGGGAGCAACGCCCTAGGCTGCCGTAAAGCGTTTTGGGTGGTGCCCATTATATGTGTAGTATTTTTTTAAATTTTTATAATAAATTTTTAATCTTAAGTCTAGGGCTAAGGCTCTAGTAGTCCTGGGAGGGAATCCGCCCCAGCAAACAGTTAGCACATTTCACTAAATAATACATAGAAAAATCAAACTTTTGAAACATGACCAAAGTACACACAATAACTTCTCAAACGCACGTGAAAGTCAAGATTGCAAAGTGGGGATATGGGTATAATTAATAGGAATTTCTCAGGATTAGAGAGAGTCGATAGCAAATTCACTTTAAGCTGAGAAGGCCCCGTTTGAATTACAACAATCGCAAAAAATTATCCAATTCTCGCAGAGAGAAAACAAAAAGGTTCCAAGATCTAAGTACGGAAAACGAAAACAATATTTTACGTTTTTAGCCTAACAATCGTTCTCAGTTCGACACGACATCTCCCACCTACATAGTCACCGCCTGAATGTGCTTATGGGTCACATCAGCTGGCTGCCACTCTTAAACCATGAAGAGAGAGGAGACTTGGGCAGTACATTGTGCCTCGCTATCTGAAAAAAACGTGAATCCAACTCCCATCTCCGCGAGGGAGGGTCTGTTTGGCAACGACAGTTTATGACTTTTGATTGAAATTTTTAAATTTTAACTGTTTACAGTATAGATTACAGAGAGAGATACTCACTTACGATTTTGAATGGTACAGATATTGACCTTTTAACGTGTACATCGTTTATTTTGTAGACTCTATCTTAAACAAATACTCCGTTTAAAAGTTAGATACTATAACAAAAAATCAAAATCCGTCAGTTTGGGATAAAAAGAACGGGTCTCAACTAACGCTCCGGTTCAGCGAGAGCTCGATCGATGGCGCGGGGCCCACCGCACGACACATGCACGCATCCTCCCAGACGAATACTGGCGTAAAGCCTAGATAGCTGCGTTGGTGCAGGGCATGACGTGACATGGGTGCACGGCGGCACGGCGCCATTCCGCAGGCGACAGCAAGCATTGCAAGGCTGCAAAAGCCGGCTTGCTCTGACACAGCCCTACGTCTCGGCCGCTAGCCACCAGGAGCGGGGCTATCGTAGCATATAATGGTGTCAGCGACGAGGAGCGGGGCGAGACACGCGGATTGATCCGATCCTCCCGGCCGTGCTCTGCTCTGCCTGCGTCGTACTGCCGCAGCGCTGCACGGCCTCGGGACTCACGGCGCGCGCGGGCACGGGCGCTGTGCGCCGGTTCCGGGTGGGTTCCGCGGCTCGGTTCACCTGGAAAATGGCGATGGGGTTGCGTCTCTCGTCGTCCCCATGCCGTGCGCAGGGGCAGGGCAACGCGATCGGTACGGCAGATTCGCTCCCAGGGCCGCGCTTGGCGCGACGTGCGCTCACGGCCAAACAGTGCGGGAGTACAGTAAAAGGAAACAAATCGGTGCGCGGGTGCGGCTGCGATCTGGCGCGTACCGCCTGCCTCCATGTGCGGCAGCGGCCGCCGGGGAGAGCAGATCAGCGGCCCTCGTCTCGTCTCCTTTGCCGGCGAGCTGTATGGTTTAAATATTTAAATTCTAAATATTTATAAGAGATAGTATATAAAATAAAATAGTTATATATGATTTTAACTGATATAACTAAATTCAGTTTACTTTTTACTATAATTTTTCTATTGATCTCGTCTTAAAAAATACATCATTTAAAAACTAGTTATAATACACAATACAAGCATAAACCAACTTTAAACACAAAAGAAATAACTGAGTTCTTTTTCACTTATAGCTTATGGTTTATAATTTATGCTACAGTAACTGTCTTCTAAACAGTGTGTTTTTTAAAGCGAGATCAACAAGAATATTGTAGTAAAAAAGTGTACTGAGTTTAACCGTACCAGCCAAAATCACATGTGACTATTTTTCTCTATGTACCACCTCTCGCAAACAGCCAGAATTCAAAATTTTAAACCATAAACTATATCCTAAAAGAACTCACCGAAAGAGTAGCAGTACCGCTCCATAAGATACGAGTGATGCCCCCCTGTGATCTTTCTTTCGCATAAAACAAGTCGTCGCAGTGACAGGCCTCAAGATTCCGCCCTAGGAGCCATGCCACGTAGGCAAATACTCCTATATTAAGCCCCAAGGATTATGACCCTAGAATGCCGCATAGGCAAATTTGCAGAAGACCTTCAGATTTTCCGAATTTATGTATGGATTCTTGATTTTACAGAAAGGTCCTGCCACATCAGCAATTACATGAGAAGGACCTCCACTTTTCGAAATTATATATAGGTCCTTGATTTTTTTTGAGAAACCCTCCTTTTAGGGATAAAGCCCCATGGATTTCCCATAATTATGCACAAATCCTTGCTTTTTAGAAGAGCCCTCCGCTTTTCCCAGAAATCCGTACGGATCCTCGATTTTTTAGAAAAGCCCCCTTTATAATTGTTGATTCTTTTGCTTCAGTCCACGTGATAGCTAGCGTAGTGTAATGTCGCGTTTCCGCTGCTAGTTTGCGAAAAGACCCTTTGATTTCCCGGTACAGGTCTTTGATTTTTATAGAAAGGCCCCTGCCACGTCAACAATTTCGTGAGAAGGCCCTCCGCTTTTTCTGAAATTACGTATAGATTCTTGATTTTTCAGAGAAATCCTTCTTTTATGGGATAAAGCTCCGCGGTTTTCCCAGAATTACACACAGGTCCTTAGTTTTTTAGAAGAGCCATCCGCTTTTCTCGGAAATACGTACAAGTCCTCAATTTTTTTAGAAAAGCCCCTTATAAATTGCTGACTTTTTGTTTCGATCCACATGGTAACTAGTGGTGATGCTGCGCTTTCGCTGCTGGTACTACAAGACCAGGTCTATTTGCAAATCAAGTCAAGGAGGGACTCGCACGTGGATTTGGTTTGGTACATTTCTCTTAAATGATTGGCACTATCAACTAGGGGTGGAAACGGATCGGATACGGTCGAATAGTCTCAAATACGAATACGGATCCATATTTTTAAAACGAATACGAATACGAATTCGAATATTTTCAAATACGGATACGAATATTCTCGAATACGAATACGGATATTTTCGAATACGGATTTTCTCGGATACGAATATCGGATAAAACGGATACCTAACGGTTTTGCCGATTTTTCATCGGTTTTTGACCGGTTACCAGTTTTAAACCGCCTAAATTCAAGTTTTGAATCACAAAATTTGTACGGATTTTTCATGGGTTCTAGAAACGGATCGAATACGAATCGAATAGTCTCGAATACGGATACGGATACGAATATTCTCGAATACGAATGCGAATACTCTCAAATACGAATACGAATATTCTCGAATACGAATACGGATATTTTCGAATACGGATTTTGCTTACCATATTCGGATTTCTCTCGGATACGAATATCGGATAAAACGAATTATCCGTTACCATTTTCCACCCCTACTACCAACTGACATGTTGCAAGCCTAGGTATCTTAATAGTACATGGAAGGACGTTCGATTTGTCACGAGAGAGGAACGTGTTCTTTTTAGATTTCTATGGAAATTCAAATGTTACTATGGACTTACATAAGCTGCTGTAAAATTCTTATGACATTCATGCTTTGCAAGCGGGACTTAGCTCGAGATAACCTATTTTCAATTCAAACATATATGTGTTCTATTATAAGAGCAAGTATAATAAGAGGCTGTTAGTAGACTGTATGCTGAGGTGGAGGAGAGAAAGGAGGAGAGAGAAGAGAGGTGGGCTGTAAGTTTACAACCAGCTGAAGCACAAGAACCAAAAAACTTTGTGAGAGAAAGATGTGGGTCATACAGCCTTCAGCTGGCTGTAAACTACTATATAAATATGATGATAAGTAGGCTGTAAGTGTCCATACAGTCCGCTGAAGACTGTATTATTAACCTTGCTCTAAAGCTATGTAGGAGGAAGGTGTCCTGTGACCAGATGACTAGGCATGCATGCACGCACTCAGTCCACAATGTTTAAGTCACAGACGTATGTTGGTGTCCATCACTTGGGAGTACACATGCGTACGAATATAGTGGGAAAGCGTGTGTCCACAATTTCGTGAGACCTTTAGTGCATCCAATAAATTTCAAACATGTGTAAGAGACACGGGTCAGACCTGAATTTAGCCAACCCACAATCTTCTGTGGAACCACTGCACTATTTCCTAGATCAGTAGATAGTGCTTACAGATACATTGCTGAATTATTTCATACACAACGTAAACTGTGTCATGCATTAATATTACAAGTCATTAGAGTTTAAATAGACTGTATTGGGTCGAGTTTACAATAGTTCCGCTCAGGCTAAATGATTACATTGCACAAAAACATAAGCAGTAGTGGTTGCAAAAGGAGATGCATATCTTGCCACAGGCAAGCGACTGGGATGACCTAGTGCTATCGATATTAGCTAAGGACTTAGATAATAATGATGCGCACAACCGTCAGCTTGATCGGCCAGACCAAGGTAAGGCCTAGACTACTGAGCCTAATCTACTCTCCACATCCTCATCACCTCCGGCTCCTAGCTAACACACAGAATGCAAGTATTTATATATGCAAGGTTCTAGCAAAGATGGTTCTGGTTCTTTTATTTGGTAAAAACAATATTTTGACCTATAATACTTAGCAAATCCTATTACTTAGCATTTTAACCAATCATATTTTATTAAAGAGATTAAAAGTGTGCAATACTTATAGCGATGCAGGTTCTATCTACCTGTTACATAGTTCAATCCATCATATGCTTAATTTTGATTACTAAGGTTACATCCACCTAATTAACAACACTGGGTTACATCTACCTAGAAAAAACCAAATTCAGGGTTACATCTACCCGACAAGTTTTTATTCCACCCATAGAGGTTTTTGAAATAGAGACTAACTCAAGTAATTTCCCATGCCAGCCCTTGAGAGTGAGCACGGTTGTTCAAACAATTTATACTCTATAGAGATTGTACACTTTACCCACAAGAGATAACCAATTTGTTATGTTTCACACATTTTCCTAGACGTGTGAATCAAGGAGATCATCACAAAGCCTTTACAAGCATCCCTCAGTGTAAGCTACATACGCTAAGATTTCATTTGAGGGTGGTTACGTCCGTCACACCCAGACCCCCTCTTGCGTCACACGGCGGCTTATGCCAGTGACATGATTCGTATCCACGACGGCTTAAAATCAGCAACACGACTCGTAGGTCACTCCAGTGGTGCAACTTCCACAAGTAGATATAAATTATTTAGCTAGATCAACACCATTATAAACTTGTGATTGCACTGTCTTACATTAGAAGGTTATTACAGGATTAAGTCCTTAAATTAGCTGGGCGGTATGTACCACAATTCACAAGTTCTTGTATTATATCCACACCATCTATCATACCATTTACCTAGATATAGTAACAGCAAATTTTTTTAGGGTTTTAAAGAGCATAAACTAAGTTATCTTAGACATATCAGTTATTTACATCCAATGATTTCCCAAAATAAGTTTTATATTTTAAAAGATGATTAGCGTAAACTGAAGCCCTAGTATTTAAGCAAGACTAGCATGGCACTTAAGTACGACTTATAGCTATTGAAATTACCAAATAATTATCTAAAGTGACAAGAATTATGTGATTCAAGTATCAAGGATGGTGTAGTAATACCATGATACCAAGTGGGCATGTATCTACCTTAAAGTTTGACATACAGCTGCATAATAAATTAAGCATGCAAGTTGTTAATTTAAATAAACATAAATTTGCATAAATGTATGGTCAATATGATCAAAATATTAACTCGCTAGGCTCAAAAGCAGGTTGGTCTTGGTACTCCCGAGTTTGCTCAATTGGAGTTCGTCTGCGTCCTTGTACTCTACTCGGACGGTCGCATAAAAAAACGATTAACACAAAAACGAGAACAAATAAATACTATGGAAAATTTAAATGAACTCCAAATTGAGCAAAAATAGCACTATTAGATAGATCTTAAATTTAGAAGAAAAAAATAGAAACAAGTTTTATTAAATTTAGAGTTAAAACAAGCGAGAACGGGCTCCTTGAATTTTAAATTTGGATTAAATCCAAAAATAAACAGAGGAGAAAGAAATTCTTTGATAGGTGGGGCCACCTTTTAAAATTAATTTTTAAATTAAATTACTCGAAGAAGCTCCAGAGGCTAACAGCTAGGGCCCACGAGCTTTTAAATTAAGTTTTATTTATTTTTTAAAGGGAAAAATGGCAGAGGCTGACATGTGGGGCCAATGCATTGAGAAAACAGTAGATAGGGGTCACATGTTAGTAGCCTAAAAGTTAAAACCGGATTTTAAAAGATTTTTTAAATTGAGAATGGCCCACTTGTTAGTCGAACATTTACCCAAATTAAGAGGGGATGGCCCATTGGTCAATGACCACATAACCTAAGATCAGCAAGGCCATTAACTTACTAATCGTGTGCGTTAACACTAATCACCTTGCTACAGGAGCTCCTGCCGTCCGAAAGGCAGCGAGGCTCGCCGACGGCGAAAGAGGGGACAATGGTCTATTGCCTACCCCCATACGGAGCAGTGCGGCCCAATTTGGCCCCTCAGGCGGCCGACGACGAGGCTAGGTGACAGCGGAGGGCTGGCCATGGTGCCACGGTGAAGCACGATGAGACAAAGCAATTGCCCCACGCGTAGGGCAACTAAGGGCGATGGGGAACTCACTCAAGGCAGTGGCATGGACGAGGAGTCGATGGAGTGCGCTAGCGACGGAAGGCCGAGGCAGTGGTGAGGTGGCGTCGCGAAGGGCTCGCCGGAGTTGATGAAGGCGCTTGGTGGTGATTGTGGTCACCTTGGGATCCTCAGGGGAGGCTCCAAACTGCAGGCAATTAGTTTAAATCAAATAAACATGGACAATAAACGATCCATGTCAGGGTATCATAACAGTTACGCTCAAGTTCTACAACAATTCGCCCAATTAAATTCATCATCCAAGAAACCTTCGCCCGGAAACGAACCAGAAACAGTTTGACGCCAGTTTCAACACATTTAGGGAACACCCTCCTGACTCCAGTATTGTAAACACACGAATTTCAGCATATAGATAATTACAGATGAAGTGACATTATATAGAGCGTGAGAGAGAGGTCACATCTCTCCATAGAGTACAACCTTCTAAACTAGACAACTACAAAACGTTAATCTCCCAGGAATCCCTACGGACTCTCAACGGGAAAATTGCACATGTATTATTAGGCACTTCTACATTTACCCCACACTTAAGTAGGCTTGTAATTTTACCCCATACTTGACATGCCCTCTTATTATTTTGCCCTATTGCCCATTTAGCTCATATTTTAATTTCGTTTTTCATTTTTTGGGGCTGTAAAATTTCGTTTTACAAAGTTGTCCATTAAATGCCTAAAACATTCTCTTTGCTCGGCCTGTGGAAAAATATTTTTTACTGCATTTTTCCTGCCCAAAAAATGAAAAACGAAATTAAAATAGCAGCTAAATGGGCAATGGGCAAAATAATAAGGGGGCATGTCAAGTATAGGGCAAAATTACAAGACCACTTAAGTGTGGGGCAAATTTACAAGTGCCTACTAACTATTGGGTACGAGTGCAATTTTCCCGACTCTTAACAGCTTAAGCCCGTCTCCTTGCAAACCCCACGGAAGAGGAGCAGTGGTTATGAACTCCGCATAGCCTCGGAATCGCAACAATTTCCACACACAACATAGCAAAGCAGCAGTGTTTCGAACTAAACCCTACCTCAAGCATGGAGCCGTGATGTTTTAGCATCGACCAAATCAAGCACATCCTAATCGTGATCCCTGCACAGTGCACAGTTTCGGAACGCCGTACATCTCCATTCGCAACAAGTGGATTGAAATCAAATAGAACAAGGAGGGGGGGGGCAGACCTCGCGGCGCTGGACGGTGCCGCCGTAGCCGGCGGCCTGGCAGAAGCGCCGGTAGAGCGGGACAGCGGTGTAGGAGGCGCCGACATCGCCGCAGCCACGCCGAGCAGGTACGCCAGCGTCCGCCTCGAGCTCTTCTCCCGGCCCGCGGCGGCGGTGGCGGCGGCGAAGGAGGAAGAAGCGAGCCCGCGTCGGAGGAAGGCGTTGGCCGCGGGCGGCCACGGATGGCGCGGGTAGTGGAAGCGGAGGAGCGAGAGCGAGAGGTGGTGGTGGAGGAGCCTGGGGAGCGGAGGCATCGCGGCGGCGAGTCGTGATGTCGCCGCCGCGATTCGCAGTTCTGTTTCGACTGTAGCAGCGCCAGCGCGACCTGAAACTAGCAAAATGCCCAGATCAGATTTGATCTGATCTGGCACAAAAAAAAAAACAGGGTTTCTTTTTTTTTTTTGATATGAAAAAAAAACAGGGTTTCAGCGAGGTGTTAACACGATGGCAAGAGTTTCCTGTTTGGAAATTTAGAACAGAAGCGACCAGATGGATAAGAACATGCGGGAGCGAATAGGTGATAGGTGCTTTGAGTGATCAGATTTGATAAGAACACGGCTCACCTCAGCTGCAGAGATAAGGGCGCGATCAAATTGGCTGATGAACAGTGCCAGAGGCTTATTTGGCATTATTCACAAGTTTCGTCTTTTTCTGAAACTTTGGCTTTTTGTTGAGCTTTTTTGCCGGTTCTTTTTTTTCCCGTATTCGTTTGTATTATACGTAATGGGCTAACATATTTTTTTTATTTTTAAATTTTTTTAAATTTAATTATACAAAATAAGCCTCTGTCAGCTACAGTGCTTTTTTCAGCCAGCTACAGTGTTTTCAGCCATAAGCCACGGGCTTTTCAGCCAAAACGATCACCACCTTGCCATTCTCATCCTTGTCAAACACCTTGAATGCTTCTCTCAGTTCTTCCTCTGAATCAGTGTCCTACAAGTATATAAAATCAAGTGAATTAGGGCCTGTTTGGGACTGCTCCGCTCCAGATTTTGCAGCTCTGCTCTAGCTTTATCTTGCCAAACACCTCCAGCTCCTAAAACTCCGCTCCGAGAAAAAAGTGGAGTTAGGAGCCAACTCCACGTTTTTTGTGGAGCACCTCAAGAGGTACTCCAGGATTTGGACTTTTGTACCTCCTCATGGAGTTGTGGGGAAATTACCCACCATTGCCATTACACAATTTCTCTTCCGTACCGTTTCGATTGTTTCTTTTCCTCTCCCCACCCACGCGCGACTCCTCTTCTCCCCACCCCCCACGCCGGTCCCCGCCCCCCTCCCGCGCCGCCCCTCCTCTCCGCCCCCCCCACCCGCGCCGCCTCTCCTCCTCTCCGCCCCCCCCCCCCCCCCCCGCGCCGCCCCTCTCCCCCGCCGGCCGCTCCTCCTCCCGCCTGGTCTCCTCCTCTACGCCTGGTCTCCTCCTCCCCCCCCCCCCCCGCCGGCCGCTCCTCCTCCCGCCCGGTCTCCTCCCCCCCTCCCCGCCGCCGCCCACCCCGGCCCCCTTCCCCCCGGCGCCCCTCCTCCCCACGCCTCTCTCCTCCCCCCTCCCCGCCGCCGCCCACCCCGGCCCCCTCACCCCCGGCGCCCCCTCCTCCCCACGATGGCTCTCTGCCGCGTGGAGAAGTCAATTAAAACATAAGTTCTTTGAGAACCAAAATTCATATATGTTAACTATTCAAGAAATGGATTTTGCTTGTGAAAGTCTTGTTTTATGTTTAATTGGTATGCAGGGGAGGAGCATGATGTGATCTATGGGTTTGTGTATATGTGGGATAGAATTGGTTTCTTCAGATTTTGCAATTTGATGTGTCAGAAGTAAATTTTCAGTATTGATCAATGTGTCAAGATGTTTTCTAATTTCTAAACGGTAATGGTTTCAAATGAACGACATGATGCATCAGACCTTAATTTTTGATAGATGGACATTGCACGAACATCATAATCTGCAGGTGATATATATCCATCCCTTTCTTTGTAAATCTTCTATGCGTTAACATACAATATATGTAATTCTATTAACATAAATAGATATGGTGTGTGATTGAAGTGCTCAAGCAATATCAACCAATTTCCTTTGTAGAGTAACCAGAGCAATCAAATACAGTTTGTAGTTGATGTATGTTCGGTACCGTTTTGTAAGCTCTATGGCGCAAGCTTTCTGGTGTTAATATGAGCCAAGAACATTGGTAAGCAACTCACTTCATTTCACTTGATTGTTCAGGGAATATGCCTTTATCTACTAAGTATTTTGTTTTAAATATCACTAGCTGTACTGTTCTAGCTTGAATAACGTACCTCTGATTAGTCAACATTCTTCTAATTTCGTCATGTAAACTTGGTATGTTACATTTTTCAAGAGAGCTTTTGTCCAGTGAACTTGTTTATTTTCAAATGGCTTACGCTGCAGGAAAACAGAAGGCTGTAAAGATATTCTACAGAATGCAGTGAAAATGGAGAAGCTAACGTGGATGTATCTGCATTTAGCAAGTTTATAGATAAATTCCTACTGTTTGTATGATCTTTTTTCCAGTGCGTTTGATCCTTCCTATATGGATGTTTGATTTAGTTGTAATGTAACTCCACTTGCTCTTCAATAATACAATTACTTGTTCCTGCAATGGAGTAACTACCGTTTTATGGTTTATTGATATAGCGGCGATGTAGTTCTGCATATGAAACGTCTTCATCGCAAAGATGTGAAACAAAAACTTTATAACATTTTGTATGTGGACAGCGCAAAAATAGAAAAAAATATGTTAGCTCATCATGGACAACGCAAATAAATATGAGAAAAGAGAACTGATAAAAAAGCTAAAAAAGTCAAAAGTTTAGAAAAAGACGAAATTTATGAATAATGAAAAATAAACTAAAATTATGATTTGGAATCAAATTTATTGTCATGAAATTTTAATATTAGTTTTTCAATGTTTGAACTAAGTACTACAAATTTACAGTATGGATATCTCTTCTATCATTCAGGGGCACATTAGACCTTTCTCAGGGAAACCTCATATTCCTGGAGCTGGAGCTAGCTGCGTGCCAAACAGGACCACCTGCTCCAAGAACTCCACAGTGGAGCTGCTCCATGGTGGAGTTGGTGGAGCAGAGCTGGAAAAACTGGAGCAGAGCAGTCCCAAACAGGCCCTTAGAACAAGACGAACATAACACACACAGATAATATTCTATATAGCTAATTGCGGAGAAACATTATGATTAATTGTAATTTCTACAAATATTACAGGAAACCAAGATCATATCAAATATCACCATCGATACTGAAATCAATTACTGTACTTCCGGTACTGGTGCATGCTTCTTAAGGGCTAACTACTGACTAAGTTACTATTGACGCAGGAACCAGAGAACACACAAGCTGAAGTACATAAAAACACGTTGCAATAGCATGATATTTGTTTTTGTTTACATCTAATCCCAATCAAAACCAACATTAATTGAGCAACATACTGGTACATGTTTGGTTTTAAAAAGTTCCTTGTTGTTGGCCTTTCAGCTAGTTCATTTCCCATCATGCCATTTCCTATATGTGAAGTAGATTCAATTGAACTACACAACCAACATCAATCGTGTTTCATTCAAAGCACACCAAATTAATGAAAGATTGTCATCAAGGAATGGGTGCAGGGCATGGTTGATCAATGGTTGTTGCCTTGTCAGACAGCACGGATAGCCTTACAATGTTAAATTGCTACTGACCATTTCTGAACATGAGTTACAACTTATGCTCCCAAGCAAAAAAAATATTACATTACATCTTATGCAAAATGCAGTACATGCAAAGACTACAATAGGACTATTATTGATCCAAGTACATTTCAGTCAGGGGCGGATTGTTGTGGACTCCTATTGGGGAAGATACTATACAAGAAGGACTGCAAGACGGCAGACTGCGTTGACGGAAGACACAAGGGAGTTGGATGCTGTTCGGCAACCGGCAATGCAGGATTCGCTACAGTCCATCGATGGCACGCTACAGTTGGTGACAACTGAGAAAGTTTAGTCGCAAGGTTCGCCTTAGATGGATAGTATTAGTAGGAAAGTTTATTTGTTGCAAGGATATTGAGTCGGATACTAGATAGGTTTCCTAGTTTGCTTATCAAACTGGGTTATATATGATAAGTTGTGTCCAGTTGTAAGGACTATATATATGGGGCTCTTTATGTAATTCAGAAAGCAAGCAATAAGAGATCAATTACCTTTACCCAAGCGTCTCAGAGCCTTGTGCGCGCTGGCTGGGAGCAGATCCCTCCTGCCACCCGAGGGCGAGCATGATTGTCCACGTTACCCTCTTTGTTCCAATCCTGAAGCTTCCACCTTTCTTCTTCCACAATTAACAGACCACAGAACTCGCCATCTGAATCCAGCCCACAACACGAATCCAGGCCTCGGGGTGGGTGGGCTGTAACCCGAGGCCTGGAATTTTTAACAGTGCAACCAACCCTATATAGGCCCAGAAAACCGCATTCATCAGTGGCCTGGCCCGAGGCTGAGGAGCATGGCCCAGCTCCATAGTCCAGCCCAACAGCAACTATCACCAGGTAGCCCACAGCGACTATCCCTAGGCAGCCCATTAGACTCTTCTCTAGCACTCAACGAGTCAACATCGCAATCCTACTCGTACAGTCGCACTCAGGTCGGGGCCATCACGTTGCGCCATCACCCCTCTTGGCTCGCTCGACGCCGTGTGACCATAGAGCGCACCACGCCGGCCATGTCCCACATCGGACGCCAGATACAGCCCACGGCAGCCCAATGCTAGCGCAATAGCCTCTGCCTCCGGCCCTCCGTACCTCCGCCCTCTCCTCCGTGGCTCCGCCCTTCAGCCTCCTAGTCCCCAGGCGACAGGCACCATGCTGCCACACATAGCGACCGACCAACCGAGTCGGCAGCAGTGCGCTCAAATCCGGTACTCCCTACTCCTCCTTCTTGCCCCTTTGGATATGAAATCTGAATGACAAAATGAAATGAATTCCATGTGATTTGCATTTTCTATTTAGGAATTAGGAATACAAAATGAAGAGGAGGAAGCCATTATCATCTTATTTTCCAATACGAACACAAGCCAACTCCAATCAATGTCTTTTAGAAATGGTCGAATCTCTACCATGCTACATTGTTTATGTTTCACCATGTTTTTCTTATTATGTTTTCTGTTGAAGTATTGACATAAGGTTTCATGTCAATGATGCATTTGTGGCTTACTTTTATTATGTCGTGGTGTGGGTATAAATTGACCTTAGTTCTAGGATGTTAGCTTATTAGAATTTAGCCCGAGCTGTGGTGAAATCCTAGATCCACCACTGATTTCAATTGTTACCAACATATACATTCATTACTATGTAAAATGTTCAATATGAAAATTGGTGTTCTTTAAGCTTGAAAATGTGCTATTGATCTACCACTTCTCAACCGGATGTACATATATGCAAATTAGCATACTTGCCACAAAGGTTGAAAGGGTAGATGAATTTTCACAGTAACGTTGTCCACACAGGGATAAATCAATAAGCATACAAGACCATGTTGGATTAACTCAGAAGTTTTATGTAGAGACCCGAATATGCAAATCCGGACTCTCCTGTGTATTCTGCACTAGTCCAGGATCACGCTAGTGCACACAGTATAAACAAAGATGAAATATCGAACATATCACGATTTACTAAGAAAAGACTCAAATATTATTAATAATCATCAGAGTACGACCTTATGGTCAAGCTTACAATAGACTAGCCCGAAGGGCTTAACAAAAACTAGCAGCGGAAATCCAAAAGAAAGCGCAGCAGCCAATCGACACGCCCACAGGCTATCGAGTGGAGAACGAAGCCTAATCCGCGAAGTCGTCGAAGTACTCTCCTTCTGGAACCTCCTGCTGGTGATACTCCTCCTCAACTGAGCAACAGGGGCATAAAGCCGTGAGTACATAGAGTACTCAGTAAGTCGTTTGTAACAAATGAATGCAATATAGTATGCAAAGCTTAACAATGGATGGCTGAAAGGTTAGTTTTGCAGAAAGCGACAATTTAAAGTAAATACAATAAATAGATTGAAAAGCAAATTTTACAACAGACATTAAGTAAATAACCAAAGGAATTGAATTAACCACAAGTGAACTGACCATTCACTTTCCAGCTCAACCCAACCAGATTTCATAAAGACTCTACCCCTCGTGTGAAATCACCGAGCATTGTCCATGACCGAGGACACGGCTATTCGAATAGTTTTACACTCTGCAGAGGTTGCACAACTGTACCCACACGATGTGATTAGCCTCGCGCTAAGGAAATCACAACAAGGCTTTTACAATGATCCATCTCCACCTGATCCCACTCGCTAAGGTTTCGCCTCTCACCCCCTCTTGCGCCACAACAACATCAGTAGTAAAACCAACGTGGAGACTTCACAAATTATTATGCCAGGTCTATCCCATACTAGACATGTGGTTTGCACGATAAAGCTCAGATCAATGGCGCACAAAGTTAAGTCCTTAAGAATTACCCAGGCGAAACATCCACATCCCATGTGCCTCTCGCACCCCCTTTACTGCACGATCAATCGCCCAAGTGAAAAACAATTTTGTATAACCAACACCAATGACACTACCCATGCTATGGCAACAAGTTTTATAACCGTGGTTAACCACCACATTCAAGTATATCATTAAGTCAAGATTAATTAACCACATGTGATGATAAACACAACGTGCTAGTGATAAGCATGGCTAAGCAATTAAACGCACAACCCATGTGACAGCTAATATTGCATCACTAAGTAATTTCCCATTCTATGGTGACAATGGAATCAGGGCATTCAAATTATCAAGGAGGAATAATCAATTAGGTCATTAACTACCAATACAAGGGTTTTATAATAAAATAGCAATGCATGATAATTTAAAACAAAATAATTAAATAATAGATTGCAAACTGGGTTCAACATGATCAAAGGACACGACTTGCCTTGGCCTTGCTCAGTTAGGAATTCTTGATCTTCGAATCCTGCTTCAGCTCCTTCGAACGCGTGATCTAACGAGAGAGAAAACGAGACGAACACAAAAACAAAATCAAATAAAACTCAAATAAACTCCAAAAACTGCAAAACCAGAACCAAAGGATAGAGCTCAATTTTAGATGAATTTAGGAAAAAGAATCGGGTCAATCGGAGCTAGGACGGGGGAGAACGGGCTCTTGGAAAATTGGATCTAAAGAAAAATCGGGAAATTGGAAAAAGGTACTGTGCTGTGGACCGGGCGCACGGGAGAACGAGTCTACGGTGGACACGGCGCACGGAACAGTGCGGCTGACTGGGCTGCTTGCGCAAGCGGCTGGGCTGACGTGGCGACCACGTGGCAAGACACGTGTGCGCCCGAGCTGACGTGGCATGACACGTCGGCCCTAGGGCTAGCGTGGCTGCTGACTGGGCGGGTGACGAGGCTCGGCTGACGTGGCCGGTTCACGGGTGCACGGCTGGCAGGCGGGCCCCGCGTGTCAGCGGCTCGGCGCACGGGGGACCCGATCCACGGGAAGGTGAGGGGTCGCGGCTGACGCCAGCGCTGACGGGGCGGCGCGGGGACCGAGGGGACGCGGGGCGCGGCCGAGGCGGCGGCGAGGCGCGTCCGCGGCGATGGCCGGGCGGCGGGGCTGCGGCGGACGGCTGACCGGCGACGAGGGGTTCAGGCGGCGGGGTCTGGGACGACGGCGGGGTATGGGATCTGGCTGGCGGGGCTCACCGGCGGCAACCGACGACGGCGAACGACGGCGGCGACGTGCGGCGGCTTCGGCGGAGGCGAACGACGTCGGCGAGGGCGGCGTCTTCGGGTTCCGGCGGCTGCGGGACGAGGAAGTCGAGGGGTCGGGCGCTTTTATACGCGGACGCTGAGGCGGCCGGGTCGGGTGCGGCGAAGAGTCCGCGGCGGAGACGGCGGCGGCGTGGCAGAGTTCGGAACGGGGACGGGGAAGAGAGTCCCGGTCGGGAACGAGGACCCTGACAGGTGGGCCCCACCTGTCAGTGGCTCCGGGCGAGCGGGCGGCACGGATGGCGCGCGGGCGAAGCGGCTGCGGCGGATGGGCGACACGTGGCTGGCATCCAACCGAGAGGCGCGGGCGCGGACTGGGCGCCGATGCGCGACACGTGGCGTGAGCGGGCGCGCGCTGGCTGGGCTGGCGGCCTGCTGGGCTGGGCCGGCTGGTGGGTTTTCGGCCCACTGGCCGGTTTGGGATTTTCTTTTCTTTTTCTTTTCCAGAAATTCAAATAAATCCTTTTGAGCTCTAGAAAATAGCAAATAAATCCAGAAAAAATCCAATAAAATTCCAGAAAATTCCTTGAGGCTCAAGGAACTCAAATAAAATAACATTGGCAAATGTTAATGTTTATCTTAATCACATTAAACCCTTTTAATTGATAAAATTCCAATTAAACTTTAATTAATTCCAGAAAAATCCAAATGGTGAATTTTATTTTAAAAGCTTCAAAAAGGCTCTGAAAATCAGGATGTTACATTTTAGTAATTCAAATCTGCTGAAAGAGGATATAGGGAACAGTAAAGTAACTCTCTGCATGTACTATGCAGATATTTCGCTAGTGATACACCAGCCTGATAAAAAAATGAACCAAAATTGTTCAGATTTCATATTAAAGAATTGACATGTCAATGTGCATTGTGTTTTTGTTTAAGAAAAAACACTGGTTCATACTAGAGAAATTGCATAGAAATCAGTGATAGTTGGCATTAAAAAAGTAGGTAACTAGCAACATAGCACTAATCCCTAACCTCTGACTTCATACCACAGTATGGAAATGATATATAAATCACATTAAACACTATAGTACATACAGTAAATGGCCTATTCACTATGGAAATTATTTTGCAACTATGGAGCATCACTCTTGAGAGGAATGTGACGTAACTTCTCAAGTTCTGATTATGCTAGGTAACGTGTGCACATATAAGTATGAACTACAATGCAACAACGCAAATTGTGGAACTGAAGGTACCCCTAGGAGAACAGAAGAGAAAAAAATAGGACATACCTTCATCTTGTGTGCCATCAAATTCAAGAATTCTGGAAAATCAATGGTTCCATTCCCATCAGCATCAACTTCATTGATCATACCCTGCAGTTCAGCTTCAGTGGGGTTCTGACCCAACGACCTCATCACAGTCCCCAGTTCTTTGCTGGTAATGCAGCCTGCATACACGAAAGTTGATAGCAACATTTGATCCCCTTGCGCATGTGAGTCCATTCTGCTGAAACATCTATTAAGAATAAAAGGCGCAAGCCATAAGTTGCCCAAGCTTGGTAGCACGCAATCAACACAACAGAAGTCGGACTCACTGTACTGCATAGATCATATCATACATATCATCCCCCCTTAAAACTCTGCACAATGATAACACGTTGCAGCCAAATTATACCCTTCATCTGAAGGAAAGAACACTCCGACTTTGTACAATTGTACTTAAACTACACCCGTCCAGTGATGGAACAATTACGCATAGAAAACTGAAACCCATCGGACGCAATCAGACTGACAGATGGCAATATACCAACCAAGATTCAGATATAGAGATCAGGGAAGAACAAATGCACAGATACCTCTGAAAGTTCCAACATAATGCGCATGACACCCAATTTTTCATAAAAGCAGGCACTCTCTGTAGCTATTGCGTGCCACCCCCATATATCTCTAGCGAAGCACGCAACGACGCAAATAGGCCATAACTCGTGTTCTTGCAGGGAAAAAGAAGAAGCTAATAATCTTCCCAAACAACCACGCTGAATTTACTTATTCTAACAGATTACGCAGAGCGAGCGCAACAGAAACGAATCCTCGCGCGCTCTACTCTAACGAGCAACGGGCGGACGACACGAGGACGCGCCAAGAACCCTAAAGAAGAAGAAACCTGAACCCATGATAGGGTTTTAGGGTGCAGCCGGTCCGTACCGTCGCCGTCCTTGTCGAAGAGGCCAAAAGCCTCCTTGAACTCAGCGATATGCTCCTCGGTGAGCTGCTCCGCCATCTCCCGGACCAAGTCTTCCTCTCCCTCGCGGGTTGGTGGAACCGTGCTGCAATGGTGGTGCGCCGCGCTCTCGCTCGCCGGTCCGAAGGAAGAAAGGGCAATGGAGAGAACGGAAGGAATGGAAGGGAAGGGGAGGGGAGGAAGGGGGTGGGGCCCGGCCAGGGCGTGAAAAGGTTTTCAATTTTTGGAAGCACCCAATGGCGCGTGGGGCCCGCGGGGTTTCCTCTCTTGCCTGACACGGGACTTCGACCCCGGGCCCACTGGAGACCCCTGTCAAACGAAACCAGTGGAATTACACGGGAGCCGGAGGGGATTCTTGTAGCTGAAGGTGAAAACAGATCGGATACGGATAGATAATGTCTCTATTATATTTATTTGCATATTTTTTCGGATACAGATACGAATACGGATAACTCGAATACGAATACAAATACGAATAATATCGAATACAGATACGGATCGAATACGAATCGAAACGAATACGGTTACGAATATTTATTGGAACATGAAAACCTCTTAAACTATACATCCAAAATTAACAAAAAAATACGTAAATAATTCATCTTGTCAAAACATTCATGAAATCTAAACAAGCATAATCTTTTCATCCACAATGAAAATATACCCAATAGTCGATCATAACATAACTACATAAGTAACAACAACGTGCAATTCATGGAATACACATGATGACATGATAGCAATTTGAACAAACATAAGAACATTTCATTCCTCCAATTCATCCATCAAGTTGTAACAGCCCAGGTTTTTATCAAAATAAATAAATAAATAAATAAAAATTAATTAAAATAAAATTAAAATTAAAATAAGTATTTTTTTGCCTAAATTTTATTTTTGGGTTTTGCCCTGGATTTCCTATTTTTGAAAAAGCCTGATTTGAAAAGTAAATTAAGTGAAAACTAAAAAAATAGATATTAAATAAAATGATATTTTGATTTTCTATAAAAATCCTACTTTAAATTAATTATTTGGAGTTATTTGGCTTTTATTTGGTTTCCTGGATTTTCTGGAGTTTAAAGGTCTACTTTTGAAATTAAAAAGTATTTTTAAGTATGAAAATTAAATACCAACATTAGTTGGAAATATTTTTATTAAGTCCAAAATGTCACTAGAAACTTCTGTGAATTTTCCTGGAATTTTTGGAGTTTATTTCATATTTTTCTGAGCTTAAATGAATTTCCCACGCTTTTCTGAAATCCAAAAATCAAAAATAAAAATTAAAGTCCCTCCCCTCCCCTCGGATATCCGTTTTCATATTATTCGGACAATCCGTATCCGTATCTGTATCCGTATTCGACGGATAATAGGCTTACTGTATTCGTATTTGTATCCGATAAAAAATCCGTATCTGATCCAAGAACTATCCGAAAAAAAATCCGATCTGACACAATCCGTATCCGTCCGGATCCGGCGGAAACTATTCGATCCGTTTTCACCCCTAGCTGAACATGACTCAGATTTTCCGTCTCATGATTGGAAGGCTTTGTGCATATTTCTTATTTCTACTTAAAAAATCAAAAACATAAATATATGACTTTCTAAAACGACTTCTTCAATTTCTCCTGCTCCTGTCTCACTTAAAAAATAAGAGAGTGTCACAAACATATCACGTACTTTACTTCTCTCACCCCTATTTCATATATGTATCTCTCACTCACTTTCTCTATCGCTTACGAATTAAGAGCCCTTACGATTTAGAATCGATCTAACCGGAGACGTACAGGCCATTGCCCCGTTGCAAACTTCACCATCGAAATTAAAGATTCAACGTTTCAGGGCTTCAGGCAAAATAGACAGCAATCGTTTAGTACCGTTGGCCGCATGCACAGACATCATCGGCAAGGCAAACGCATAGCTTTTACTTTATGCTTGTATAGGTCTACAAACTCTTAAAACTGCTCTTTCTATGATGCGAGGGCAAAAGAATACGGAACTCGAAATCTCGGCCCATGCAAAGCACAAGCGGAAACCAAATCTGAAGGGGTGAGAGAAGGCCCCAAGGATCTCGCCATCAGTACAGTACTTTTGGTCTATGAATGAGGCATAGCATGTGCTACTAATACTGTCAGGAATAAACCACGCCATGGGTGTTGTCCATGCGTGCGGGTTGTGTTCAGGTATGTGCGCGGGAGCCGGCGCGGTGGCGCAGCGTGAGTGCACGTGCATGCAGGCTAGCTGCGGCACTAGTTTTGAATCAAGTTCCCAGTCGTGTGCATCCTGGAGTCTAGTTCGCGTCGGTTGTTAGGATCGAGTCGTAGAGTTGTTGGAGTAGTGGTGAGCGTGGCGCCGATTCGCACGGTGGAAGCCGCGTCGTCCGGATGAGCAAGTGGCTCACGGTGTTGCTGCGCGAGTTCTGCGGATCATGGCGCGAAGGTCGGCATGGAGGCAAGCTCCGTGGCATGTCCTTGTCTATAAGTAGCCCTGTACTCCTCCATGTTTTCTTTGCTAAGTCCAGTGAATAAAGTAGCCAAGATACAGGTGAGTTCATCGCCGGAGAACAGTGTGTCTACTGTGCTTCTTCTACCTCTCGCCAAGAGCGTTGGTGTGTGTGTGTTTGAGTGATTCCTGGGCGAAGCCAAGACGTGGTATCAGAGCTAGAGAAGATGCCGTCTCCATCGGAAAAAGGCTCGGGCGCCGGTGACGACGACTCGCCGCGTCAGGTCGTGGTGGAGCGCGTCATCAGCGGCTCGGTGGAGATGCCGATGTTGACAAAGACGAACTACCACGAGTGGGCGCTCCTGATGCAGGTCATCCTGGAGGGCATGGAGCTTTGGGATGCCGTGGAGTCTGACAAGGTCGAGCGCAGCAAGGATCGGCGGGCATTGACCGCCATTTTGCGCGGTGTGCCGCCGGAGATGAAGTCGGGACTCGCCGGCAAGAAGAGCACCAAGGAAGCGTGGGCGGCGGTGAAGTCCTTGAGGATGGGCGATGCGCGTGTGCAGGAGGCCAAGGCGCAGTACCTCCTCAAGCAGTTCGAGCTCGCGGCGTTTAAAGACGGCGAGGCGATCGACGACTTCGCTGTGCGGATCGACTCTCTCGCCGCGGAGCTGCGCGGACTCGGGGAGAAGATGGAGGAGGAGCGCGACGTCAAGAAGATGCTGCGCGTTGTGCCGCCAAAGTACAACCAGATCGCGTGCTCCATCGAGATGTTCGGCAACCTGAAGGAAATGTCGCTCGAGGAGCTCGTCGGGCGGCTGCGCGTGGCGGAGGAGCGATGCGGCGGTGTCGTCGAGTCGGCTGCGGACGGCGTCGGGCACCTGCTGCTCACTGAGGAGCAGTGGGAGGAGCGCCGGCGTTGGCGCGGCGGCAAGCAGCGGGCACGCGGCGGCGAAGGAGCACGGCGCGGCAGCGGCGAGAGGCGTGGTGGCCGGAACGACGACCACAGTGACGACGACGATGACGATGATCGCAGCAGCACGAGCTCGGGGAGCAGGCGTGGCGGGAGCCGATACCGAGGGCGATGCTTCGACTGCGGCGAGCGCGGCCACATGGCCAAGGACTGTCGTGGGAAGAAGAAGGAAAGGGCCCTCCTCGCCGACGTCGACGACGAGCCGACGCTCCTGTAGGTTGGGCGTACGGGGGTGTCGTGGTTTAGGGGGTGATTGTCAGGAATAAACCACGCCACGGGTGTTGTCCATGCGTGCGGGTTGTGTTCAGGTATGTGCGCGGGAGCCGGCGCGGTGGCGCAGCGTGAGTGCACGTGCATGCAGGCTAGCTGCGGCACTAGTTTTGAATCAAGTTCCCAGTCGTGTGCATCCTGGAGTCTAGTTCGCGTCGGTTGTTAGGATCGAGTCGTAGAGTTGTTGGAGTAGTGGTGAGCGTGGCGCCGATTCGCACGGTGGAAGCCGCGTCGTCCGGATGAGCAAGTGGCTCACGGTGTTGCTGCGCGAGTTCTGCGGATCATGGCGCGAAGGTCGGCATGGAGGCGAGCTCCGTGGCATGTCCTTGTCTATAAGTAGCCCTGTACTCCTCCATGTTTTCTTTGCTAAGTCCAGTGAATAAAGTAGCCAAGATACAGGTGAGTTCATCGCCGGAGAACAGTGTGTCTACTGTGCTTCTTCTACCTCTCGCCAAGAGCGTTGGTGTGTGTGTGTGTTTGAGTGATTCCTGGGCGAAGCCAAGAAATACTAGCTTTCTGAAACGTGCAGCTTCTTCACTGAAAGCGCCGCCGCTCGGTACCATGCAGCTGCAGCCATTGCTCCTGGATCTGGAACTGAGGCCAGGAGGTCGGGAGCAATGTATGATGACCGCCCTGCCTGCAAGTGCGAATATAATCAGAGAAGGGTATAAGAGAAGTAATTCTAGTGTAGCAATCCTACAACTGCAGGAGTTCTTCAGAGCTCACGAAAAGTTTTGTGGGATGGGACAAGTGGAAGAGCATACCTTTGCTTGCATCTGTTCAGTGGATTCAGCACCAGCTGATGCTGCTTCAGAAGAAGCGATAAAGGCGGTCACAGGATCATTCCCAGCTTTAAGAGACTGTTTTAAGCACAATAGTTCATCAAATAAGGACCGAAAAATCAATGCAGCAAGAGCAAGTAGATTTAAGAAGTAACCTGTTTCAGAACTGTAGAAGCAGGAATTAGAGCATCTA
Source organism: Dendrocalamus latiflorus (assembly GCA_017311315.1). Lineage (NCBI taxonomy): Eukaryota > Viridiplantae > Streptophyta > Magnoliopsida > Poales > Poaceae > Dendrocalamus > Dendrocalamus latiflorus. Next base: position 8,956,105 of record CM029651.1, on the reverse strand, counting down.
GCATTGTACGGTATCCTGCGCTAGCACCCCCATATTTGCTAACAGCGGCAACCGAGGCTTCTAAAGCATCAGCCCCTGTAGAAAAGCAACACACTTTGTTTAGTATGTAAATTACCTGAGAGATGGTAACGACAATCATAATGGTCACATTTCTTACATTCATTTGCAGTAACAGTTGTGTTTTGTATTAAGCTTGCATATGCAGCTTTGCAGATTATGTCATACCTGGAGCATAGTAGGGAAGAAAAAAAATAGTACTTCTGTAGGAATCATATTGTCAATAATGAAACAAAGAGTAGAGAAGCACATATTTCTTACAGGATTCCACTTGTTCCACCCATCACCCTTCGGACTGTTGCCCCAATCTCATTTATTACTCCAGCTGCATCATTCATAGGGTAACTGGAAAAGAGGAAATGCGCTAAAAATAGGTCAACTTGTATGTGTGACTGAAAAAACCAGCCAATTTAAAAAGGTCAAAATGAAACACCGGCACAGTGACACAGAAAAAGACAGTGGCCGGCCAAACACACAGTGGAATACTACTAACAAGACACAAACTTGTCTTGAAAATGTTTACAACCACATTGGTGGTTGTCATATGACATTTCTGCAGGACATGAATCAAAAATTAAATTTAAAATCTTATTGATGATAGTAAGTAAATTGTGGGGATTAATATATTTTTAATCACATTTCAGCCCCATCATAGTATCTTATCTAACCTTCAAGAATAAAATACAAGATCACTGTAGATAGTAGGAATCACTAAGCAATCATATGTGATGCTTCCAATTTACCGCTTTTTCATATCTTCAAGAATAGCTGTTGCACCTCTGTACATCTGAAAAGTATCAATTAATATTCTATCTTAAAACAGCTATCATCACATAAACATTTAATTGATAAACCCTTATTAGACTCACTGTGGTTCCACAGTCACCATCACCCACTTTACTGTCCCATTCATTTAGGCTATCCTTGATATCGATAATTTGTTTAGCGCCTGCTTCAATAGCAGCCTCCAGAATACACCCTTGCTTGCTTAGCTCCTGACGTTGAGAAAGAATCTGCAGAACAATAGCTAACTCATCATACTGAGAAATTGCAAGTGGCAACTGATGAACATGCACTCAGGAGGAGGACGTAGCTAAAGAATCTGCAGAAGCAGAACAATAACTAATTCATCATACTGAGAAATTGCAAGTGGCAACTGATGAACATGCGCTCAGGAGGATGTAGCGACAGTGCGACACTACTTCGCTGTGGTAGTGTGGCGGGCCATGAATTGACTACTATGTGGGAGATTTGATACCACCATCACTAAATGTTGTCTAATCTATACATGTCAACTTATCAAAGCTATTGTAACATCCAACATATTGTTAGATATGATTAGCTCATGATACTACAGTTAGAGTCATCAATCATAAACCACAAATGTCTGAAACGATTAACCTTCAATAATAGGAAAGGCATAAAACAGCTCAAATCATAGGCACAGCTGTTGGGATTTGAGAATATGCCTTTTATCCTATTTGTACTAGGATTACTGTGCGACAACTATTCCAAGTATAATACTAGTTGGTGTATGTTTTGGTTTAGTACTAGGTGGATCTATATAAACTGATGGAGCGCGGCATCACGGAGTCATCCAATCCAATCCCATACAAGCAAAGATAGACACAATTAGGGACATGAAAGAGGTTTGCAGGCTAGCAGTTACTTGAGCATATCTAATGCATATTAGCTAGTATATTTGATGGGATCCAGTTGAGAATAAAATCACGTATCATGATAAAATGGTAATTCCACACTCTTAAAACCAGTACCTGAACTGGTTATCTATGCAAAATCAGCATTGGGAGTATTATCAATAATGAATGTAATAGTAAAAGCATATCAGACTCAGGGGGAAGAGAAAAATAGTCTTTTGGAGATGATGACAAAAGTATTGTACTCATTATGGCAATCCGACCTTATCACTCTTCATTGCACATGATGCTGGTACAGGAACAGGAACTTTTGCAGGTTTTTGTCGGTCTCCTGCGGTTTATGATACTATTTGTAACTTCACAAATAAGGAGAGCCATCTTAAGGATTAATAATTTCTTGAATGTGCATAGGAGAAAATACAATAAAAGCAATTCAGAATAATGTTTGTCTTGTGAATGTAACATGACAAGTGGTCTGATCAGATCTCCAACTATAATATCCAACTAGCTTCACATCCAAATATAGATCAGGTAGGAAGAAGTTCCTTAACAGGGTAACCAATTATACTTAAAAAAGGAGAGATTTTAGGCACCGTGTAGTAAATTCCTTTCATTCTGGTCTATGCTTCTTCAAAACAATCCAGACAAGACCAAACCATTTTTTGCTAGAAAGACAAAAAATCACTTGACTACAGTTCTAAAATAATACCCGTCTTCCTTTTGTCAAAGAAACAGACGTTTACAAGCCCATGGCAATCGCGCTGCGCTTCTTCATGGCCGGGGGCCGTCTCCAGGAGCGGGCGAGGGCTGGCGGACGGTGGTTGGTCGCCGCCGTCGTCGGAATAGGCCTCGCCTCCCCTCTGGTGGCTCTCGACGTCCGGCGCCGATGGACCTCCGCGGAAATTGCTTCAACTGCCTCTCTGCTTCGCACCGCGGTGCTGACTGCCGTCGCCGGGTGCGATGCTTTCGATGCATGGGCTTTGGCCATCACTCCTACGGCTGCCGTGGAGCTCCTCCATCGCAGGGATGCGTCTCGGTGTGGCGGCGTATCTCCCCGACTGCAGAAGCTTCCTCGTCTTCGCCTCCGGCGGAGGTTGGCGGTGTTGGCGCTGGAAGACGGCCTCGGCGGCGTCGCAAGCGTCGGTGCCACTCTCCTGGTCTAGCTTCTGAGCTGGTGATCGCCGGAGCTGTGAAGGCTCTCCATCATGCGCTCTCCGTCGCCTCCTTCGACCAGGCCGCGACCATCATCGGCCAGGTCGCAACCGTCATCGGCCAGGCCACGGCCAGTCTTCGGCAGCGGAGGGCCTCCTTTTCTCCGCCGCACTCCCGTGGAAGATCGCCGGCGAGGAGGAGCGCCGGGGATGCCCAGAATGCTCGCATCCCTGTCAATCAGTGTCTGGGGCCTTCTAGGTCGGGTGGCCAGGCCGCGGCCAGTCTTCGGCAGCGGAGGGCCTCCTTTTCTCCGCCGCGCTCCCGTGGCAGATCGCCGGCGAGGAGGAGCGCCAGAGATGCCCAGACTGCTCGCATCCCTGTCCATCAACGCCTGGGGCCCACTAGGTCGTGTGCTGACCACGGCTTTGACCACGTGGCATCTTCTAAGTTGGAGGCAGGGATTTGACATGATGGAGAGGATCCTTAGCCGGGGCAGATTGCAGTCTCCAGTCCTGCCTCTGCTCTGCCCAAGGAGACCCCTCCGGCGTTGGGAACTGGCGCACGGGTGGCTCGGTGGCCCTCTCCTGCCCCCCTTTTGCTGCTGTGACCGGCGCCATGCAACTCGTCCCTGCTACTTCGAGCTCTCACCCGGTGGACCCAGATCCGGGGACTGCCGTTGTTTCGCGCGCAAATGAGCTTTCTCCTTCTGGGTCGACCGCATGTTTGGTTCAGGGCCCCAGGGGTGGCGCTCGTGTGATTTGCACAGTCTACAGTAGGTGTCACCGGCGCCACTCTCAGCGGCAAGGGCCCAGCCATGAGCTGTCTACCCCGGCCAAAGCCTTCCTCGATGAGGTGAGACAAGTCGTTGATGGTCTGCTCCCTCCTCCTGTCGTCCAAAAACGACGCACTAAGCAACTCCCTCCTGATTTTGTGCTTCGCCGAAGCAAAAGGCTGGTGACCAAACTTGGGGCCTCATCGCCTCCAGTTCTTCAAGCTCAAAAGAAGCTCATGCATCAGCTAGGATTGGTGGACGATCAGGAAGTTATCGGTGAGCAACAGCTGGAGAATTATTGCCGCATCTTTGACAAGCCCCTTTCACAGGCTCATATTGCGGCGCTTGCAGCGTTATTTGGCTGGCAGCCACCTTCGCCAGGAGAATCTCCTGCTGCCGCTGTTGAGTGTTAATGCGTAAGAATTTTGGTCGCCTAGAATTTCGTGATCAATGTCTTCTAATATTTTAATTTGGAATGTGAGAGGACTCAACAGCAAAGCAAGGCGTGATAGTGTCAGAAATCTGGTCAGCTCCATTCGGCCGGTCATGGTCTGCTTACAGGAAACAAAGAAAGAATCCATCTCAGGTCTTATGGTTGCCTCGGTGCTTGGAGTGGAGTTTGACCAATTTGTGGTGCTCCCGGCAGATAGAACGAGAGGAGTGTTGTTGGCTTGGAAGGGCAATACTTGGCATGCTCTCTCATCTCGGGTTGATTCGTATTCGGTCTCGGTTCAGTTTGAATCTCAAGAAGGGCCTGCATGGTGGTTTACGGGGGTTTATGGTCCTCAACCCGATGACCGGAAAGTCCAATTTTTGCAAGAGTTACGGGATATTCGGCAGGTCTGTCATGGGCCGTGGGCTATTGGAGGGGATTTCAACCTCATTTACATGGCTGAAGACAAAAACAACACCAATACTAATAGAGCTTTGATGGGTCGTTTCCGCCATTTTTTGGATGATATGGAGCTGAACGAAATCTCCTTGCTTGGGCGTAAATTTACCTGGTCCAATGAGCGGGATGTGCCTACTTTGGTTCGGCTTGATCGGGTTTTCATGTCCACTGATTGGGAGCAACTGTTCCCGGACTGCATTCTTCAGAGCTCAGCCTCAATGATTTCAGATCACTGCCCTCTAATTCTCGGTTTGACGGACAATATACAAGGAAAGCGTCGTTTTCACTTTGAAAGTTTTTGGCCCAAGCTTGATGGCTTCTTGCAGGTAGTTGAGAGCTCCTGGCATAGGCCAGTTCTACAGCTTCTCTCCATGAAGTTGGGCCGTCTTGCTCGCAACTTGCAGTCGTGGAGCCATAAGAGAGCGGGTAATGTCAAGACTCAATTGCAATATGCGAAGGAAATCATTCATCGTCTGGAGATTGCACAAGATACTCGCTTATTGTCTAGTGAAGAGACTTGGCTCCGTCAGCAGTTGAAGTGGCATGCGCTTGGGCTTGCTTCGCTTGAGCGCACGATTGTCCGTTTACGCTCTAGATTAAGCTGGTTAAAAGGAGATGCAAGCACAGCTTTTTTCCATCAGCAGGCTCGGTACAGAAAGAGGAAGAATTTCATGGCCAAGATTAAAGTGGGAGGCAGCATTGTTACTAGTCAACAAGAGAAGCAGGAAGCAGTTTGGGATTTCTACTCTAACCTTCTTGGCACAGCAGCCCAAAGAGAATGCACGCTCAACCTGGAATCCTTTTATAAAGAGCCGACTGATCTGTCATCTCTTGAGCAAAGTTTTTCAGAGGGGGAAGTTTGGGCAACAATTAAATCTCTCCCATCAGTAAAGGCGCCAGGTCTCGATGGTTATACCAGGCGTTTCTATAAATCCTGTTGGAATATAATTAAGGAGGACCTTTTGGCTGCCCTAAGCCGAATTTTGCAGGGAGATGTCAGCAGGTTGTCCCTCCTCAATTCAGCCTATATCACCTTGCTGCCCAAGTCACCGGAAGCTGCGGAAATCAAAGATTACCGGCCTATAAGCCTAGTGCATAGTTTTGCTAAGTTTGTCACCAAATTATTAGCAAACAGATTGGCTCCCAAGCTCAAGGATTTGGTGTCCCCCAACCAAAGTGCTTTTGTCAAAGGAAGATGCATACATGACAATTTCAGGGTGCCTTTGGTTGAGCTTTTGGGAGCTGCTTTTGCTTCCAAAAAGCCAAAAGCCAACCAAAGGGGTGGAAACCAGAAGCTGCTTTTTCAGAAGCAGCTACTTTTGGGTAGTACAGTTTTGAAAGCACCTTGGACCCTGCTTTTGGCTTTTGGCTTTCTGCTTTTTGAAATGGTGAAAATAGAGAGTTGTTTCACAGTTGTTTCAAGGAAAATAGAGATAGGAGGTAAGTTTTATACTTGTTTGAACCAAACAGCTTATAGTTTTTCCACAGCCCACAACCTACAGCAACTTTTCCACAGCCCACAGCTCACAGCAGCTTTTTCAGAAGCCACAGCTCAACCAAACACACCCTCATTTGGGTGCAACAAACAGCCAAGCTGCTGCACAGACAGAAGGAGCCAAGAATTCTTCTCAAATTGGACATATCAAAGGCCTTTGATTTGGTGTCTTGGCCTTTCTTGCTGCAAGTATTGAGATATTTGGGTTTTGGGCCAGTTTGGTGCAACATTTTATCCAGTTTGTTGAGATCTTCCACAACTCGAGTTTTGGTAAATGGGGTGCCAGGAGATCTGATTCATCATCAACGGGGGCTGAGGCAAGGAGACCCTCTTTCTCCAATGCTTTTCATTATAGTCATGGATGTGCTTAATGCTCTGATCAATGAAGCAAGTGACAGTGGTCTATTGCAGCCCCTGCTGTCTCGAGGGTCTAGTCAGCGAGTCTCTCTTTATGCTGACGATGTAATTCTCTTCTTAAGACCTTGCTTAGATGAACTGGCTTTAACCAAGGAGATTCTAAGGGTCTTTGGTGAGGCTTCTGGATTGGTCACCAACATCTCTAAATGCTCGGTGAGCCCGATCCAATGCCACGACCATGTTATTGAAGTTGTGCAAACCTCCTTTCCTTGTGTTAGCCTTGACAGTGGAGAGACTAGGTTTTGTGAGGGATTTTGCAGTGCTTAATTGCTGCTGCCCCTTGATTCATTATAAAGGCTTAAAAGCCAAGAGGATCATAACAACTAAAGTAAAAGAAGACAATCTCAACAACTAAAGGAAAAGTGAAAAACAGCAACAAACTAAAGTAAGGAACTAACTAACCCTAATTCAGACCCAGATCACACAAACTTACTCCATTATTTCTCCCCCTAAGTCTTGTGTGCGGTCTTTGTCCTGGTGTGAACCAATCCAACTCGATCACGCAGTTCATGAAACTTCATACGCCCAAGGGATTTGGTAAGAATGTCAGCAAGTTGGTCCTTGGTGTTGATGTGGCTGGCCTTCACACTTCCCTCTTCCAGACAGCTTCTGATGAAGTGATACTTGGTCCGGATGTGCTTGCTTCTCTCGTGGAAGACGGGATTTTTGGCCAGTGCTAGCGCAGATTTGCTATCTACCTTAAGCTCGATTGCTTCGGTTTTCTTGCTAAGGAGTTCGCCCAGCAGCCGAGCCAACCAAAGTGCTTGTGTTGCGGCGGAGGTGGCGGCAATGTATTCAGCCTCGCAGCTTGACAATGCCACCACCCGTTGCTTGAGGGATTGCCAGCTCATGAGACTGTTGCCGAGGAAGAACAACGTGTCGCTCGTGCTCTTGCTCGTGTCGATGTCGCCGGCAAGGTCGCTGTCGTAGTAGCCGACGAATTGTGTTGCACCGGGATTCTTCGCATAGTGCAGACTGTAGTCGGTGGTGCCCGCCACGTAGCGTAGGATTCGCTTGATGGCCTGCTGGTGCTCCATCGTCGGCCGCTCCATAAACCGGCTCACATACCCGACGGCGAACGCCAAGTCCGGCCGGGTGTGCACCAGGTAGCGCAAGCTGCCGACAAGGCGCCGGTATTGCGTCGCGTCGACCTCCTCCGCCTCACTGTAGCGGCTCAGCTTTAGCCGCTCCTCCATCGGAGTATGGGCGGGGTTGCACCCGTCCAAGCCGCCCATCTTGACGACGTGCTTGGCGTAGTGAGCTTGTCGAAGGGAGATGCCGGAGCTGTCCTGGCGCACCTCGATGCCGAGGTAGAAGCTGAGGAGGCCAAGGTCACTCATCTGGAAAGTGGCCTTCATTTGAGCCTTGAACGCCTCCACCTCTGCTTCTTCCGTGCCGGTGATCACGAGGTCGTCGACGTAGACGCCCACCAGCAGGATGGAACGACCGCTGCCTCGCCGATACATTGCCGCCTCGTGAGCGCTTTGCTGGAAGCCCATCTCCTTGAGTGTGCTGTCCAGCTTGGCGTTCCAATCTCGGGGTGCTTGTCGCAGGCCGTAGAGTGCCTTCCGCAGTCGCAGCACCTTCCCCTCCTTGCCGGCAATGGCGAAGCCGGGGGGCTGCCGGACGTACACCTCCTCCTTCAAGTCGCCGTTCAGGAACGCCGACTTGACGTCCATATGGTGGACGCGCCACCCCTCCTGGGCAGCCAGAGCAAGGAGGATGCAGATGGACTCAATACGAGCCACTGGCGCGAATGCATCGTCATAGTCAATCCCTTCCTGCTGGACGAAGCCACGGGCGACAAGCCTTGCCTTGTGCTTGACCACCTCTCCTGCCTCATTCTTCTTGAGCTTGAACACCCACTTCAGGGTGATTGGGCGGTGGCCGGCCGGCAGATCGACGAGCTCCCAAGTATGGTTGTGCTCGACGGAATCCAACTCCTGCTGCATTGCGGCACGCCAAGCCGCATCACCTTCGGCCTCCACAAACGAGCAGGGCTCCCCGGTGTGAGTCAGATGTAGCTCGGCGTCGATGTTGCGCTGTACATACCCCGGCACCGCTTGATCACCGAGTATGTCGTCGATGGTGCGGTAGCGCAGCGGGGTATCCTCATGTGCAGCGTCGATGCGATCCTCATCGTCCTCCAGAGGAGTGGAGAAAATGGGAGCTGGAGTGGTTGTCGGTGCAGCGGGCGGAGTAGTGATGGCCGACGGCGTGCCCGGCGTGCTTCCCTAGTCCGGAGTTGGCGGGCTTGACGGAGTCGATGGCATCTAGGGTGTGGGAGCAGGTGAGCCGGGTGTTGGCATAGTGCCACCCGCTCCCCCGGCTCCCCCAATATGCACATCTTCGATGACAAAGTCATCCAATGCCGTCGTTGCGTCGCCGCTAGTCTCCTTGGTCCAGTCCCAGCCGCGTCCTTCATCGAAGACGACGTCGCGCGCCGTGCACACACGCCAGGTTGTCGGGTCGAGGATGCGATACCCCTTGACACCTTCAGCATAGCCGATGAAAACTCCAGGCGTGCTCCTGTCATCCAGCTTGCCGACGTGGTTCAGCTCCTTGACGTATGCCAGATAGCCAAACGTGCGGAAATGTCTGACCGCCGGTGTACGCCCATGCCAGGCCTCGTACGGAGTCTTCCCTGCTAGACTCTTGGTCGGCAAGCGGTTGAGTAGATGAACGGCAGTCATCACTGCCTCCCCCAAGAGCGTCGCCGGCATGCCCCTCTGTTTGAGCAGAGCTCGCGCGGTCGCCACCACGGTCTGGTTCCGACGCTCGACCACTCCGTTCTGCTGCGGCGTGTAGGGCGCGGAGTAGTGCCGCTGGATCCCTTCATCAGCACAATAGGCGGCAAACTCGGCTGCGGTGAACTCCTTTCCATTGTCGGTGCGCAGCACTCGGAGCTTGTGGTCGCACTCCTTCTCTGCAGCGACCTGGACATGCTTGATGGCGTCCGCAGCTCCAGCCTTCGTCGCGAGAAGAACGGCCCACATGAACCGCGACGCGTCATCCACCAGAAGCAGGAAGTAACGCCGGCCTCCCGGAGTCGCCGGTGTGACGGGGCCGCACAGGTCGCCATGGACGAGCTCGAGCTGCTTCTGTGCGCGGTACATAGCCTGACGAGGGAAGGGACGCCGCTTCTGCTTGGTCACCACGCAGGTGTCACATAGCTGCTCGACGTGATCGATCCGGGGCATCCCTCGCACCATCTCTTCGCGCCCCAGCTTCCGTAGAGCCTCGAAGTGGAGGTGTCCGAACCGCTCGTGCCAGCGCCAGGCCTCATCGTCACGACAAGCGGCGAGGCAGAGGGGCTGGGCCACCTCCATGTGCAGCACGTACAGGCGGCTGCGCCCGCGGCTGACCTTGGCGAGGAGACGCCCGCGTCGATCCCAGATCCGGAGCACACCTCGGTCGATCCCCACTCGTGCACCACCCTCGTCGAGCTGGCCGAGGCTGATGATGGAGTTGCGGAGCGCCGGGATGTAGTAGACGCCGCAGAGCAACTTGTGCTCCCCGGTCTTGGCCACGAAGACGACGGATCCAACACCGCGGATCTCTACCGCAGATGCATCGCCGAACTTGACGGTGCCCCGGACGCTTCGATCCAAGTCGGTGAAATGCTCCACACCCGGTCATGTGGTGCGTGGCGCCGCTGTCGAGGTACCATCCTTCGAGCTTGTCGTCGCCGGAACCGTCGTCGAGAAAAACGCGCGCCTGCGGCTGGTCGATGTGGAAGGTGGTGGACGCAATCTGAGGGGAAAAGTTGAGCGTCGGCGCTGAGTGTGGGTGAGGGGATATTAGGGTTGTACCCTCCCCTTTGTCTCCGGTGGACTCCAGAGCTGGGCTAGCATGGGCCAGAAACAGAGCGGGCTCCTCATCCTCCTCAGCTTGGGCCATGTGGGCCATTCCACCGCGCTTGGGCTGCCTGCACTCCCTGGCCCAATGACCACGGCGGCCACAGTTCCGACAAGCGTCGTCGCGGACCGCCTTGCGTTCTCCGCCGCCACCTCCTTCTTTTCCACCGCAGCCGTCGCCAGACTTTTCCTTCTTGCGCGGTCGCCGACGGCGATCCTTGGATGAGGTCGAGCCTTCCCCCTTCTTGTTCTCCTTCTGGCGGGCGAGCCATTGCTCCTCGGTGAAGAGCAGCTTCCCCCCCAAGACGACTGGCTCGGTCGAAGGCTCCTCCTCGCGGTCGTCGACGGCCTTGAGCCTGCCCGTCACTTCCTCGATGGACAGGGTAGAGAGATCCAGAAGGGTCTCAATCGAGAGGGCGATCTGGGTGTACTTCTTGGGGACGATGCGCAAGAACTTCTCCACCGCCTTCTGCTCGTCGATGTCGCCGTCGCCGTGCCGGACCAGCTGCTGCACCAGGCCAGCGAGACGGAGAGCAAAGTCGTCTACATCCTCGCCAGGCCGGAAGGCAAGCCGGTCCCAGTCTTGCCGCAGCTTCTGCAGCGTGGACTTGCGGACACGGTCGGCTCCGATTCGTGCCGCCGCGATGGAGTCCCAAGCTTCCTTCACGGTCGGCTTGTCCGCGAGCGACGGCAGCATCTCCGGCGGGACGGAAGCAAGAAGAGCGTCGAGCACCAGCCGGTCATCCTGGAACTCGGCGTCGCTGTACTCAATGGCATCCCAGAGTCGCCGGGCCTACAGCTTCACTTTCATCAGCATACTCCACTCGTTGTAGTTCGTCTTGGTGAGCATCGGCCATGGGGTTCCTCTGCCGGACTCCTTGATCACGCACTGGACGATGGGCGAAGCCGGTCTCCCGGAACGACCTCGACGACGGTGCGGAGATGGCGAGGCTCGATGGTCGTGGTCCCTGTGAGGGGTCCGCGACACAGGGCGACGCTCCCGGTCTTCCTCGTCGATACGGAGGGCAGCAGCGGCAGCAGCAGCAGCTTCTGCCGCCGCCATGGCAGCCCTGGCCGCCTCTGCTGCCTGCGCCGCTGTTGCCTCGGCGGCAGTGATGCGCGCCTCGCGCGCCTCCTCTTCGGCAGCCACCGCCGCCTGAGCTGCAGCCGCAGCAGCAGCCCTCCGACCCGATGAGGAAGACATCTCCAAAGAAGGTAACAAGCGCTCTGATACCAACTGTTAGCCTTGACAGTGGAGAGACTAGGTTTTGTGAGGGATTTTGCAGTGCTTAATTGCTGCTGCCCCTTGATTCATTATAAAGGCTTAAAAGCCAAGAGGATCATAACAACTAAAGTAAAAGAAGACAATCTCAACAACTAAAGGAAAAGTGAAAAACAACAACAAACTAAAGTAAGGAACTAACTAACCCTAATTCAGACCCAGATCACACAAACTTACTCCATTACCTTGCAAGGTGCAAGAGTTCCCTTGCAAGTATCTGGGGCTTCCTTTGTCGATCAAGGCTCTTTCTAGGGCTGATTTCTTTGCAATAATTGACAAGTTTGCTGCTAAGCTACCAGGTTGGAAGGCAACCATGATGCACCCGGCTGGGAGGGTCACCCTCATTCGTGCAGTGCTTACGGCTATGCCCATCTATCAGCTCATAGCACTGGACTTTCCTAAGTGGGTTCTTAAAACTATTGACAAGATAAGGAGAGTTTTCCTTTGGAAAGGTCGCAAAGATGTAATTGGAGGCCATTGCCTTGTTGCTTGGGATCAGGTCAAGAGGCCAATTCAGCTAGGAGGCTTGGGAATTCTTGATTTAGAGGTGCTTGGATGGTCTTTGCGAATGAGGTGGCTGTGGCTCAAAAAGACTCAACCCGACCGGCCTTGGGCTGGTCTTGATATTCAAGTGCATCCTCATTCACTGGCTTTGTTCTCCGCCTCAATCTCTTCTATGGTGGGGGATGGCAGCAGAACACTTTTTTGGAATGACAAATGGCTGCATGGAAAATCCTTACTTACCCTTGCACCTGCTCTTTGTTTATTTGTGCCAAAAAGAATTGCTAATCGCAGAACAGTTCGGAGGCACTAGCTGATGGCACTTGGATTCGAGATATTAGAGGTAGCCTTCCTAGTGAGGCACTTTTAGAGTATCTCCGCCTTTGGGACCTCTTATCCGAGTTTGTGCTCACTCCAGGCATGGAGGATCAGCATATTTGGACACCATCTCCCTCTGGTGATTTCTCAACAAGATCAGCCTACCGTCGTTTTCTAGAGGGATCTGTGGAATTTGAGCCGTGGAAGGCAATTTGGAAAACCTGGGCTCCTCCTCGTTGCAAATTCTTTGTTTGGTTGGCTTCTTTAAACCGTTGCTGGACAGCGGATCGTTTGGCCCGTCGCGGACTAGATCACCCGGAGCATTGCCCTTTCTGTGATCAAGAGGAAGAGGCTGTGCAACATTTGCTCACTTCTTGTGTGTTTACAAGGAGTGTGTGGTATTCAGTGTTATCTCGGATTGGGCTGCAACATTTAGCTCCGGAGTTGGATGACTACATTTTTACAGATTGGTGGCGTCAAGCTTCACAAGGGGTTCCCAAGGTTATTCGTAAGGGTTTCAACTCCTTGGTCGTGTTGGTGGCATGGTGGATTTGGAAGCATAGGAATAGTTGTGTTTTTGAGGGCACTTCTCCTAACCATAATGTTATCATGCGGGACATTAGAGAGGAGGCCAGTGTGTGGTGTATGGCGGGAGCAAAGGGGCTCTATAGAATTTGGCATTGATGCATCTTTGTTTTTCCCCCCTAGGGGTTTGTCGAGTCGTCTAGACTCCTTTGTATCAACCTTTTTCTTCTTCTTAATACAATGATGCGCAGTTCTCCTGCGGGTTTGAGAAAAAAAAGAAAAAAAATGCTGTTCTGTGCCTCTTTCATGTTGTTTTAAATTAATATCTGCCACATTTTTAACAAGACAAGTCAAAATAATAAAATATAGTAACTAACTTTAAAAGTGATATGCACAATTGAGGTGTTATCTAGAAGGGGGCACGAATAATCCATATCACTATTATCCTAGCCATATCACATGGAACAAAATGCAATGCCACAACTAAGACGCAGCATTAATCTGCTCTTGTATTATGACGCACTACTGAAAGCTGAAACAGGAAGGGCATACTTTTCATGATAATCCAATTCACCGTCTAGAAGGAAGTTATTACCATCACTTCCGATGGGCCAACTAGGAGCTTTAGTGGAGGCATCTAGACGCTGCAAAATTTTTGTGTCTGACTTCATGATGGAGATTGAGAATCCTACAAAAATGATAAAACAATAGCTTAAGTCCTTTTTGAATAACTGTTACTAACCAAACATATAAGTCCTAAGCTAAGCTGGGGGAAAGATGGCCTAAGCTAAGCTGATGGAAATATGCAGATCGAAATACTCAGTAATCACGCTAAACTGCAAACAGGGTTTATAGTTCATTCCTCATATTACTTTTAGCATATTGCAGACTCAGCAGTAAGTCATTCCACAGTATACTGTTCCTCTAGCAAAATGGTAGTTTGTTTCACTGTATTAAAAAGCTGAATATACTAACCTGCCATGTCAAGTGAAGTCATAAAAGATCCTGTGTAGACTCTGTCGATATCAATTCCATATTCCAGTTGTAATCCACGTACAGCCTTTCTAGTGGCAATCATCAACTCCATGATAGGAGTAGCACCTAATCTGTAAATTAGAATGATATGCTAGATCAGTGTTGCACTCATCATTTACTCAATCTCTCCAAGAAAGCACCTGAAAGTCACAGTACAATGCACGTGGAACATACCCAACCCAGAATATGAAAGAATTGCACATAGGTAACATCGCCAAACTTCATAATATGTTAGACCTCAATTCTAGATCAATCATAAATTCTGGTGAAAGTAGAAGGATAAGGTTCATTAGAAAGCCCTTTTCATGGAAATACTTTTGTTTTATGCATGGTATTTCTGCAATAGATGATGGGTATTCATCCTAACAAAAGCAGTACAATGATCTCATTGGGTTCTACAACACTACAACCATACGTGCAGGCAGGCAGCGATGCAGCACCAATCTAATCCCCCATACTTTCCCAGAAGTTTGTCCTTCAGCTGCTCTGATTTAATCCTGACTTTAAGAGTCCACTAATCCACTCAAATCATAACTTATGACATGGAGTCGATGAAGCCAAATAGATTCTTCTTCTGGCAATGATGTTTAGCTGAACTGTGACTTGTATAGTACTTAACATTTATAGCTTCAGAATTCAAGAAGGTTATGTATTTTCTAATCGCATGCACTTATTTGGAAAAATTACTCAGGAGATACAACAGAACAGCAATTTAAAAACTGTATACCCATTAGTCAGGAGAATCACCCTGTCACCTCTTGTAATAGGAACATATTGAGTTTCCTGTCAGAGTGAGCACAAGTACATTTATAACCAGGCATTCAAATAGCTCTTACAAACATTTGAATTATAATTTAAAAAGGATAAATTATAACTTATATCATGACAAATCTTATTTTGAGTTTTTCTCCATGACCACACAACAATACTCAATACAGATGTATGCAGGGTGAACAAGAAGTGGGGTTAATGTTAAATGACAATAAAGATATGCAAGTCATCAGTTTAGGCCATCGTGTCAAATTCCTCTAAATAGTGCACCAAGTGACTGGGTGGGAAGAGCGAAGCGATGGAAGATCATGATGATTGAAAGATATAAGGGTTGACTGGATAGAAAGAGGCACCTTCTCATCCAAAAACAACAATAAAAAAATGAATAGTCATCTTGACTGACTCACAAATTCAGGTAAGCTGAGATGACTAGTGGACAGTGGTCTATAAAATCCTAGATAACCTTGTATAAAGAACTGGCTTGGGAGTCCACATATCAACTGTCAGATAATTCCAGTAGTATATATTTTTTTAGGGAATTCCATTGAGTGTATTCCTTTATGTTCAGTATGAACTTTCAACTGAAAACCAGGAAACGTACCAAACTCAGTAATTTGCTTCATAATACTAAATAAAAGATGAAGTGAACAGCCTAATTGCCAAAATATAGTATATTTTTTCAAAATGAGAGAAAAGCAAGGTCATGGACCTGCCAGGGGTTAACATTCATGTTTAATATATTATCCTTACACGCTACTTATGTAGCCTGTGAGATATACGTGAATCAGCAAGCAAAAAATGGAACCAAACATCAATTTGTTAAATGCTTTGAGGTTCTAATATATCCGTAATGTGATTTGGCACAGCTTAGAATGGCAGTTCAGATTGTTCATGTGATGCCTTTAAGTAGGCTGTACGGAGAGAGCATCTTGCGCTGTTTACAGAACCTGCGCAGGGGAGGGCCATGCGCTGTTACAGAATCGGCAATAGCGCAGCTACTGTTGCGGAACCGACAAAACCTGAAAATAGCTAAGTTGTTGTAGCAGATCCTTTGTATGCGGAGTGGTTACAGAGAGACTCGGAAGCTTCAGAGGACTTGGTCAGGTGAAGATTATTGTTACGCTGACAGCCCCCCGCGGTCTGAGCCATCTCTGGGTAGATGTGAAGACTGGATCTGAACTTGCGAAACAAAGACAATGGAAACCCTTTTGTGAATACATCAGCGAATTGGGAGGAAGATGGAACATGGAGCAGCTTGACTTCACCCAAGAAGATGCGTTTGCGGACAGAATGAAGATCAATCTCCGCATGCTTTGTATGTTGGTGCTGCACAGGATTGCACGATAAATACGTTGCACTTACATTATCACAGTAGACGATCATTGCTCGGCCAGGAGGATGACAAAGTTCTTGAAGAAGTTGGCACAACCAGCATGTTTTAGCAACTGCATTCGCCACACCACGGTATTCAGCTTCAGCGCTTGACCGGGAAACAACGGCCTGCCGTTTAGATGACCAGGATACAAGGTTGTCTCCGAGAAAGACGCAATAGCTTGATGTTGAGCGTCTTGTATTGGGGCAACCAGCCCAATCGGCATCCGAATAAGCCACAAGACTACGAGAGGGTGACTGGTAGAGCTGCAAGCCGTAATCAAGAGTACCACGTATATAGCGAAGAATACGCTTCATGAGATTAAGGTGTGGTTCTCTAGGATCATGCATGAAAAGACAGGCTTGCTGAACAGCATAAGATATGTCGGGGCAAGTGAGTGTGAGGTATTGTAGAGCCCCGGCTAAACTATGATACTTGTTGGATTGGCGACTGGTGCACCACATTTGGCAAAAATTTTGGACTTAGTACCAATTGGTGTAGTGCATGGATTGCAGTCAGAGATGCCAAGAAAATGCCGAAGGGGCCCGAGATCTGTCATAGAGAACTCATTGTGCAAGCAAGAAATGGTATGATGCAACAACAACAAAGCCAGAAGGTTGTGTACAGAACACGGTTTCATAAAGATTACCATGAAGAGAAGCATTTTTGACATCCAATTGGTGAATGGACCAGAAATTGGAGGTAGCAATGCTAAGAATGATACGAATAGTTGCTAGTTTGATGACGAGGCTGAATGTCTCATCATCTATGATGCACGAACACGGATACGTCGACACGACACGATACGACACCGACACGGGAATTCTCTGTTTTCCCAAAAATACCGATACGGCGACACGGCTATATATATTTAAATAATAAATAAATTATATATATATTATTTTCTATGTTTCAACATGCTTATTAAACTGAAATAATGTAAATTGTAAACTTGTAATTTGTAAAGTGTATACTCGGAATATATACCTCATGAATACGTACCACATGCTTACTGCAGTCTGCATCTCAACCTTAAATGCTAAAACAGAGAAGCGGGGAGATGATACCTCGGTGGAGCGGGGACGCCAGCGGCGCGCGGGAGAAAGTCGGCGGTGCACGGGAGAAAGCCAACGGGCGGCGGAGAGGTGCGGAAGCCGGCGGGCGGCGGCGGGGTGCGGGAGCGGGAGTCGGGAGAGCCGACGGTCGGCGAAGAGGTGCAAGAGCCGGCGGGGTGCGGGAGCGGGCGGCGGCGAGGTGCGGGAGCCGGCGGCGGCGAGGTGCGGGAGCCGGCGGCAGCGAGGTGCGGGAGCCGGCGAGAGTCGGCGACAGCGTGAGCGGCCGATGCGGAGAAGCGTAGGCGTGCGAGCGCGATGGGAATGAGGCGCTCGTGCGTGCGTGCGTTAGGGTTAGGGCAACGCCCATGCGTGCGTTATGGGCCGGCCTGGGCCAACCGTGTGCTGGGCCATTCCTGGGCCGGCTGTGTCCAGGCCGTGTCCGACTCGTATATTTAGTGTCCGATACGTGTCGAGAATTTTAATAATTAAAATTAATTCTGAAATCGGCCAATATGTCGCCGACACGTGTCCAAGACGTGTCCGTGTTGTATCCGTGTCCGACACGGTATCGGACACGGATACGACGGTTTTGACGCGTGTCCGTGCTATATAGCTCATCATAATCAACTACGGTTTGTTGGGAGAAGCCGCGCACCACCCATCGAGCCTTGTAGCGAGCAAGAGACCCATCAAGATCATATTTGTGCCGGAAGATCCATTTACCTATGACCACATTAGCTCCTGCTAGACGAGAAACAAGAGTCCAAGTATTGTTTTTCATCAAAGCATTATATTCATCAAGCATAGCATTGTACCTGTTAGGTCTTTAAGAGCACTGCAATAAGACAAAGGTATAGGAGAAATAGGTGCTGCTGCGCTGGAGAGACTAAGAATTTGTGTTGGAAATGACAGACTGGTTTTAGATCTTGTTTGCATAGGGTGTTGGTTGTTTGCGGGACTAGATAGGGCAAATGGCGTAGTGCCGCAGTATCAGCAAGTGGTGAGGCTTGTGAAGAGGGAGACGGTGCGTGATTGTGGTCAGGCGCAGATGCAGATGGACTCGGCGTTGGTGCGCATCGTGAGTCCAGCTAAGGTGGATCGGCATGGCGAGTCATGGACAAGGTGGTCCTATGAACAGCAATTGGTATGATATCCAAAGATGACGGTGAAGTTGATGTGGTTGTCTCATTATGTGAAGGAGGAGCTTTGTTGTAGGAAAAGCAGTGTTACCAGAACTCGCGAGTCCAAAATTTTTTGGCGCATAAACTCGTGTCTGACATGGCGGGATGCGTCTCTAAAATGGCGGGATGCGTCTCCGGCCAATTTGGCTTACCAATGTTCAAGAAGGCGGCAGAGCAAGGACTCCATCAAGAAGCACGGCGTCGGCGGAGGCGAAGAATCCGACGGGAGACGCACGGCGTCAACGGAAGTGAAGACCCTAGTAGAGATGCAAGGTACCGGTGGAGTAAGGGCTCCGGCAAGGTGCGAGGCGATGTAGGAGCAAAGGCTCGAGCAAAGCACAGGGCGCAGTTAAGATGCCGAAATCGGGAGAGAAGGGAGGAAGAAGGAACCGAGGTGCGTATGTGCAACAGAGAAGGTGGAGGAGAGGATAAGGAGAGAGAAAGGAGGAGAAAGGATGCGTGTGTGCGGTGAGAATGCAGAGAGAGCTTAGAACGGTAGTTCAGATTATTCATGTGATGCCATTAAGTAGGTTGTACAGAGAGAGCGCCGTGCGTTGTTTACAGAACCTGCGCAGGGGATGGCCATGCGCTATTACAGAATTAGCAATAGCGCAGCTACTGTTGCCGAACTGACAAAACCTGAAAATAGCTAAGTTGCCGTTATAGATCCTGTATATGCGGAGCGGTTACAGAGAGACTCGGAAGCTTCAAAGGACTCGGTCAGGTGAAGATTATTGTTACGCTGACCAAGGTTGTCACGATGCTCCAGCAAGTCGCTTGAGGCCAGGGAGTCTGTACGCCTAGTCGACTAGGCATCCGCCATGGCGACAGTTAGACGATAAATAATACCTTATATGACCAAAAATTAAATAACCATGTAACATAATAGCACAAATTATTCAAATAACCATGTCCCAGGAGGTCTAATCAGAAGAAATACATTAAAGGAGAGGTCTGTTCGTAATTTTCAGGAACTTCGAGGACTTAAATCGCAAAAAGACCAAAAAATACCTAACCTTAGCCGCCAGCCAGACTTCCCGCTGTCCCTCCCCCATCGGCGCCTCCCTTCCCCGCCGCCTCCCCCCCCCCCCCCCCGCCCGCCCGGCGCCTCCTCTCCCCACTGACTCCTCTTCGCCGCCTTGGGCTCGACGACGCTGCTACCTCAACCAGCTGCTACCGTCGGCCGGCTCCGCCTCTCCTTCGGCCACCTCCTCCCGCTGTGTCGACCCGCCACTCCCATTGGCCGCCCCGGCCGCCTCCGCCCTCCTCCAACTGTAGATCTGCCCCGACGGAGGGAGGAGGCAGCAGCTCAGGGAAGGCGGCAGGAGAAGCGGCATATCGGCACTGGCGGAGGGAGAAGCGGCAGATCGGCACCGGCGAAGAGAAGACTACGGGTCGGTGCTAGGTTAGAGCCCCCATCCCCCCCCCCCCCCCCCCCCCCCGCCCCCCAACCAACACCCAGGCGGCTCCACAACGACCTCGGCGTCGCCTTGGACGCCTAGACGTCGCCCAACACAGCCTAATTCCTCACAGGCTAGGCGATCGTCCACGGCGTCCCCCTCCGGCCGCTAGGACGCCTTAGCGTCGCCTAGGCAACGCCTTGATAACCATGACACTGACACGTAAATGATCTGATATTAAAGTGTGATGAACCAGAGTGCAGAGGATAATGGTACTAGTTTAAATGAAATTATCCTTTCGTACATGTTTTTTTCCCACTTCTTAGCTTTTATGCGACAAAATTCAAACGAAAAAGGCAAAATTAGCAGAAGCTGGAAGGAAGTCAGCTGTTGGAAGGGCTAGGATACCGGTGATAAGATCTGCTTAAGAACATGAGCCACCACTACATCAACAGGCTGAATTTCAGTGACAGCAGCACCAGGCTCTCCATGCTGAAAAATACAGTTACACTATAGCATTAGGAAAGTCAAAAAGTGTAAGTACATGCTCCATACTCTAGAAACTTAATAGTTTTTTTATAATTGTAAGTTGAACTACCATGCAAAAAAAATGTTTCAGTAAATAACCCCAAGTAGACAAGTACAACTCTAAAGCCTCAATTTTTCATTAAGTAATAAGCTGAGAGTGACATGTGAGGTAAGCTTACAAGTCCAAGACCAAGCTCCATTTGTTCAGGACCTAAGCGGTCTGACATATCCTGTCCAGGCAATGTACACACTGACAGAGCAACTCCCATGGTACCAACCAACTCAGACGCACGTCTTGCTTCTTCAGCAACATCTTCAAGGGACAAACCAGAATCAGCAGCAGCTCCAGCTACCTAAAAGTCAGATAGGCAGATATTGAACTTATTGAATCAAATGAACACAGTGAGGAATGAAAAGCTAATCTCTCAATCAGAAGTGTATGCCCATATTTTGGAACAAAATCCAGACAAATCATAACTTAAAAAGGGTTGATCACAATAACGTGCATTGCAATCGGAATATAAGTTTTTGATTTATTTAGAAAAGAAACAAATACGCTAATCTTTACTTGCTGGATCCAGATTCCAGCATATCGATTTTGTATAAGCAAGCTTGACTTGCCCCGTGAAAGAGGGGCCTCCATATTTACTAATTTTGTGGTACATCCTAGTTTATAATGTATCTATCATTCCGTTGGCAAGAAGATTATTGCGCTCTGAGATAGCAAGTTTATTTTCTGGAAGAACTTGGTCTACCATATTATTTGCAGCTAAGCGAAGGAGGCAAGGTACAATCAAAGAAAGAAATGAAAATAATGGATACATCATGTAACAGTTAGCCATTGAGCAAATGTCACACAGCTAAAATAGACAAATAAGAGAGCATATTACCTTATTCACAAGAATTGTACCTGCAAGGCCTCTCCTGCCAACTATGCCTTGAGTTGGTGGGAGAGCACAATCATCTCCAACAATAACCATCTGATATCATTGGACATACAAATGAAAATCCATTAACCATTTTCATTTGAATTGATATTTAGAAGGTACTGAAGATATGCAACCTCCACTTTGTAGCCTTCAGATTTTGCTTCCTCAGCTGCCAGGCCAAAATTTAGTCGATCACCAGTATAATTCTGTAATTCCCAAAAAAAAACAAAATCTCTATTTTACAAAAATGGGTGTTGAAATAGAGGGGTGGTGGCGGCTGCATCCTTAGGAGGAGGAGGAGGCGTCGGCATGAAAAAAAGGGTTAGGTTGTGAGAACCTACCATGTTACAGATGCAACTTGTATATGCCAAGGGGCATGGCCCAACATATACAAGAGCACATGAGAGAACAAACGGAAAACCTATACAAGGCAATGCGTAAAAGGAAAACTAACAATATGGAAACACAGGATATTTCACTAACAGATAATATGAAATCAAGAAGGTGACAGAAAATTGTTCCAAGATAAAGCCCGAAGAATGTTTATACTACTTCATTTTAGTATTTACTAAGTAGAAGTTGTAGCATGATGCGTGCAACTCCCAGATGTGTTACTTGATGTTTTCCTACGAGTGTTCCTCTTAAACTCCTACTTTATTCAACATGACTTTGTAAAGCATATATGTGATTGTAAAAGGCAAGTACCGTTACTACCAGAAGACAGCCCTTGGGACCTGTTACAGCTCGAATAGCCTACAGCAGTAGAACACAACGTGAAAATTTTGAAATTTGGGCAACTAAAGGCCTTGAACAAGTTTTTGCAGAGATCGTACAGCCAAAATAGAATTAACAGGTGGCGAAGTGAAAACATCTCCAGAAACAGCAGCTGTCAACATTCCTTGACCAACAAAGCCACCGTGGGCTGGCTCATGGCCACTTCCACCACCTGTGTACAAAATCAAGTTGCTGAAACATACCAAACTAGTAGTAGCCCATAGAAAACAACAGGATTGTCAATCAACTTCTGGACATGTCACTGAATTTGGTTTGGCATTCTAGAATTGCTGACGGGAAAAGAAAGGAAAATGTCAAATTAGACAACTAAGAAAGTATCACTGTTTAGTTCTACGTATAAAAGAAATAACACAAACAAGAATAGCACACGAAAGCTCGAATTGCCATTCCATCTTGTAAGACCTCTAAGGCTTAGCCTTGTACACACTCTTCAGCTCTCCAATTAGATGTCAGAAAGAAAATCAAGTATCTCGCTTCTTGTAAAATTCTAGAATATGCCATTACAGATATAATTCCAACATTCTGTGTTATGCATCCAGCAACAGCACCGAGCAATATACTTGACAGCTTGGCACTTTGGCAGCCAACACAATATCCAGTTAATATCCAAACCCCAGAAATTACCACGCATAGCATCAATAACTAAATACTTCACCTGAAATACTACAAACCAAATACTTGAAAGTTAAGATATCCACACAGTGCATAACATAACATAGCTCTCTCACTTACTAGTAACAACACAAATTCTCAATTCCGCCATCCCAATTCCCACACACACACACGACTCCAATCTAGGTCAAAACAAATGACATACTCCTTCCCGCAATACAAGTCCAATATGCATACCACTTATTTAATGGAATTAGACTATAGTTGTTCCTATTAGATAAACAAATATGATCTAATTTTATTAAATATTACTTAAATAATGTACCTTCTAAGCATACATATCAGACTTATATTGTAGAATAGAGGGACTTGGACTCATAATTACCATTAGATCCTTGTGAGATCATGCCCAGTCAAAATTTGAAAGTAACAGCCAAAAAAAAGCTGCAAAGCGAGCATGATTACCGCATATAACCGCAACCTTATCGTAGGTCCCGCCTGCGGCATCGGCACGGAGAACCACCTTGATCTGCACACCATCGGGCTCAAAATTAACCACAGAAACTACAAAAATAAAATAAAAGACGGCTCCCATGCCTAAAATCCATCGCGTCACCTCGGGGAACCCGTCCAGGTACTGCAGCCCGGGGTACGTCTCCACCAAGCCCTCGACGAACTCCGTCACCACATCTGCACCACGAAAACCCCACCAATTCGTAAATTTCTCCAAAAAAAAAAACGGGCGGAAACCATCGGATTGTCGAAGCAGAACGAGGATCCCACGGAAACAAGGGAAGCTGTTTCGCTGTACCGTTGGGGTCGTTGATGAGCTTCTTGCCCTGGGCCGCCATAGGGACCTGGAGCGGGCACCGGACGCGGGAGGAGAAGCGGAGGTGGAGCTGGAGGAGTAGTTGGTGCAGTGCAGATGCTTCGTGTTGCTTCCCGCAGGGGAAGTGAGCTCGCGCTTTTGTCGCGCTCATGTTTGTTAGTTTGTACGCGTCCAGAAGTAGTGAGATTCCAAGGCTGCCCCTGTTGAGTGTTGTCGCTTGTGTTGTTTGGGTTTGTACCCACCGCTGTCACAAAATTAGTGCGAATGAAAAATATGCGGTTGCACTTGCCAAGTCCCAAGAAAAGGTTTCAGGCAGGAGTCGGCACTTGAGCAGGCTTAGGAGGAGCTAGGACTGCACTAGCAACATTCTCACCTAGAAAGAACCTCGTAACATAGTTCTTTTTTTTTCTTTTGACTTTAGCTCCTTAAAAAACTAAAATAAACAAAATAATTTCTTCAAACAGCTTCACAAAAGATGATTTTCTAAATAGCTTTTCGAACCTAAAATCATATACCACGTTAACATCAACGTCTTTACCGTCCACCACCATCTCAAAAATACAAACAAAAACTATCAGTCACAACCTACAAAATTAAAACTATAAGCCTACGAAAATTGTTTCCATTCATCTTGGATGGATGGTAGTCCTACAAATTCTAAACGACTTGTAAGCAAACTCGACGGTCCACACCAGTGGAGGTACGTAACCAATTAGCCCCAATTAGAATGCATAATTCTTACACCCTGTTTTTTTTTTGTGAAATCCCTCAAAAAATCATGTGTTCCCGCTTCATGTGAGTAGGGGTGAAAATGAATCGGATAGTTTCCGACCGATCTAAATGAAAACGAATATGGATTGTGTCGAATCGGATTTTCTTTGGATAATTCTCGGATCGGAAACAAATACGGATTTTTTTGTCGAAAACGAATACGAATATAGTAGGCCTGATATCTGGCGAATACGAATACGGAATATCTAGATAATACAGATCCAGATATCCGAGATTTCAGCCCAAGCTAGCCTCTCTCATCTCCCCTGCCACCAGCCCACTAGCAAATATTTATGTTTATTAAAAATAAATTTAGTATTGTCGGTAGATTAAAATTTGTACTGATTAAATTGATGTACTGCCATTTAAATCATTCTGATGCAAATTTAAATTCTTAATTAATTTATTAGTCACATGTAAATGGTAGAAATCTATTAAGAATTATTTAGGACTTTAGAAAAAATTAACTACCATTTGAAGATTTAAAATCTGTATAATGGTATGACTATTGTGGATAAAAAATACTTATGCTTGTTTAAATTGCATTGATATTTTGACAAGATAAACTATTTTATGTATTTTCATTAATTTTGAATGTATAATTTTAGGGGTTATCATGTTCTGATAAATATTCATGACCATATTCGTTTCGATTCATATTTGCTTTGTATCTGTATTCGATATTATTCGTATTTATATTCGTATCCAAGGTATCCGTATTCATATCCGCATCTAAGAAAAAATATAAAAACAAATATGGTAGAGATATTATCCGTCCGTATTCGATCCATTTGTATCCCTACTGGTGAGGGTGGATACTTACTATTTTCCAAAGAAACCCCTCACAAAAGCCTCAACCACATCGGCTTGTTTACATTTTATGCAGCATCCACGCTCGACGTCGTTAGAGCCCTTACCATTTCGAATCGATCTAACTGGAGACGAACGGGCCATTGCCCCATTACAAACTTCAACATCGAAATTAAAGATTCAATGCGTTTCAGGGCTTCAGGCAAAATAGACAGCAATCGTTTAGTACCATTGGCCGCATGCACAGACATCATCGGCAAGGCCAAAGCATAGCTTCACTTTATGCCTGTATAGGTCTACAAACTCTTTGAACTGCTCTTTGTATGATGTGAGGGCAAAAGAATACGGAACTCGAAATCTCGGCCCATGCAAAGCACAAGCGGAAACCAAATCTGAAGGGGTGAGAAAAGGCCCCAAGGATTTCGCCATCAGTATGGTACTTTTGGTCTGAATGAGGAATAGCATGTACTACTACTACTAGCTTTCTGAAGCGTGCAGCTTCTTCACTGAAAGCGCCGCCGCTCGGTACCATGCAGCTGCAGCCATTGCTCCTGGATCTGGAACTGAGGCCAGGAGGTCGGGAGCAATGTATGATGACCGCCCTGCCTGCAAGTGCAATCGAATTTCATTGCTACTGGAACGAAATATAATCAAAGAAGGATATAAGAGAAGTAATTCGAGTGTAGCAATCCTACAACTGCAGGAGTTCTTCAAAGCTTACGAAAAGTTTTGTGGGATGGGACAAGTGGAAGGGCATACCTTTGCTTGCATCTGTTTTGTGGTTTCAGCACCAGCTGATGCTGCTTCAGAAGAGGCGATAAAGGCGGTCACAGGATCATTCCCAGCTTTAAGAGACTGATTTAAGCGCAATAGTTCATCAAATAAGGACCGAAAAATCAATGCAGCAAGAGCAAGTAGATTTAAGAAGTAACCTGTTTCAGAACTGTAGAAGCAGGAATTAGAGCATCTAGCATTGTGCGGTATCCTGCGCTAGCACCCCCATATTTACTAACAGCAGCAACCGAGGCTTCTAAAGCATCAGCCCCTGTAGAAAAGCAACACACTTTGTTTAGTATGTAAATTACCTAAGAGATGGTAATGCAATCATAATGGTCACATTTCTTACATTCATTTGCAGTAACAGTTGTGTTTTGTTTTAAGCTTGCATATGCAGCCTTGCAGATTATGTCATACCTGGAGCATAGTAGGAGAGAAAAAAATAGTACTTTTGTAGGAATCATATTGTCAATAATGAAACAAAGAGTAGGCAAGCACATATGTCTTACAGTATTCCACTTGTTCCACCCATCACCCGTCGGACTGTTGCTCCAATCTCATTTATTACTCCAGCTGCATCATTCATAGGGTAACTGGCAAAGAGGAAATGCACTAAAAATAGGTCAACTTGTATGTGTGACTGAAAAAACCAGCCAACTTAAAAAGGTCAAAATGAAACACCGGCACAATGACACAGAAAAAGACAGTGGCTGGCCAAACACACAGTGGAATACTACTAATAAGACACAAACTTGTCTTGAAAATGTTTACAACCACATTGGTGGTTGTCACGTGACATTTCTGCAGTACAGGAATCAAAAGTTAAATTTAAAATCAAATTGATGATAGGAAGTAAGTAGTGGGGATTAATATATTTTTAATCACATTTCAGCCTCATCATAGTATCTTATCTAACCTTCAAGAATAAAATACAAGAGCACTGTAGATAGCAGGAATCACTAAGCAATAATATGTAATGCTTCCAACTGACCGCTTTTTCATATCTTCAAGAATAGCTGTTGCACCTCTGTACATCTGAAAAGTATCAATTAATATTCTATCTTAAAACAGCTATCATCACATAAACATTAAATTGATAAACCATTATTAGACTCACTGTGGTTCCACAGTCACCATCACCCACTTTACTGTCCCATTCATTTAGGCTATCCTTGAGATCAATAATTTGTTTAGCACCCGCTTCAATAGCAGCCTCCAGAATACACCCTTGCTTGCTTAGCTCCTGAGGTTGAGAAAGAATCTGCAGAACAATAGCTAATTCATCATACTGAGAAATTGCAAGTGGCAACTGATGAACATGCACATTCCAGTATGGTGTAAAAAAATCCATACAATAATCTTGATTAAACTTGCTGTTAGAAAGGAGAATGTTTTCAGAGTTTTCTTTTTCATCCCCAATGTTTTCGGAGTTTTCTTTTTCATCCCCACTGTTTTCCCCTCACCTTTGGTTCTGGCATCAAGTAACTGAGATAGAGCAATACCAGACAACAACTGAAATAGACGCCTATAACCCATGCAGAACCAGCAGAGAGCAATATGCAGTTCTTGTATACTTCCACATCAAAGTGCAGGTCAACATACCCCCAACAGGATGGCCTTAGAAAAGAGGATTTAGCTTTACCTCGTCATCCTTCATTGAAGGTGATGGTGGTACTGGAACAGGAATTTTTGCTGGTGGGCGGTTTCCTACAATCAACACTAAAAATTAGAAAACTAGCTATTCAATAACAAAAAAGTTGTGATCTTAAAACTGATAGCTGAGTATGTGTATATATTTTCCCATGAAAATGTTTCATACACTAGTAATATCGTACTAAACATGTACTAAAAACTAAAATATATCTAGAACTTTGGTAACTCTCCATTCTCCACGTGAATTTATCGGCATCCACCTACCCAGTTCTGCCGCCTCCAATTGACATTTACACAAAGAAAAGTTTATAAGTGTAGTGTTGCCCTCTAAATGATGAAAACCACAAACTCATGACACATTAGCTAGTAATAGAGAGTACGAAAAATAGAAAACCACTGCATCAGGCCAACCTATAATCCTGATATAAAGTGGCTAAAGGTTGCAGACATCGCTAATGAATCTACATAGTGATGAAATTTAAATTTGGAAAATGTTGCAAAATTTTTGGGGGAGAGGGCAAAGGTTTCAGTTTCATTAGAAACCAAAAGAAAGCTTTTTAAAAAAACATTGAAGCTAACTAGGATCCTACCACCTTAGCCTGTAATTTGTGGAACCCAATAGAATAGATAAGTCAACTAGTCTTCTGCCAGCAAGAGCATTACCTTCAGAACCAACAGGCCAAGCCGGAGCTTTAGTTGGAGCATCAAGTCGCTGCAAAATGTTTTCATCTGATCTCATAATGGTAATAGAGAATCCTGCATATAGAAACAGAATTTAATAATTAATGTAAGTTACTTACAATGAGTTATTTAATTAGCCACAAGTCTACTGCTTGCATTGAAGATGAAAATGCACAATTATATCACATGTTGAAAATACACAATATATACAGCATGTTGGATGATCAAAAAAAGATTCGATGAGATTTGGTCAAATAATAATAATAATAATAATAATAATAATAATAATAATAATAATAATAATAATACTGTTGCATAGTCAAGCAACCACCATAGATCATCATAATTCATGTAGCATATTTAATAAAAGTAGAGAGATGATCACAAAGCTTAGCCACAGACTCATTTTAGGCCCTTCAGCAGAAGCTTAAGGTTCTCTTAGGGAGATATTCATGCAAAAACTGACCAGCCATATCAAGTGATGACATAAATGTTCCAGTGTAGACTCTGTCAACAGCAATCCCATACACCAATTGTAACTCAGGAACCACTTTTCTTGCTGCAATCATAAGTTCCATGATAGGAGTGGCACCCATTCTGTATTTCAAAGATGCGATTAAACAATAAAGCACGGTGTAGTCAATTCATAGTGTAAGAATGCAGAGAAAGAAAATAGATATGCTGATACAGTAATACACCTCTTCAAAGTGATCACAGATCATCATGGCGGGTTTTAAAATAAGACTTATATGGAAGATAAACATATTGTGGAAAACTCACACATACTTTTAAAAAGTGGAAAGCTGATCAACAAGCATTATCATCAACAGAATTCAGAATAAAAAACACTTTAGGTAGAAGCACAAGCTTAAAATGATTACAAGGCAGGCTGAAACTAGATTCAGAGATCGCACTTACAACACTTTGTCTGAGTTGGTTCTATGACCCCTTCCAGCTATTCCTAACCTATATTAGCCGCAGAATGAAGGGCTCTAGAATGCCCTAGTGAAGTCTCTTTGAGATGATGCCAGTACAGAATCAGAAATGATTATTTTCTCCAAGGTAGGCATATTTTCTTTGTTCCGCAGTAAGCCACCTTTCTAGCCATGTTCATTTGTTGTATGATCAGTAGGGAAGAGATAATCTCTCACTGAAGCCACTCGTAAATGTTTCATACATGGATTCTTACCCCATGAGTGCTAAATTGCTACCCTGCTTCAATTCTAATGTTGTATATTCAGCATAAATTTCTTGAGAAATTTTTTCAATCTATCACTAATTGATAGTGCAAATATTACTCAACCCATACAGTGACAGGAAATGTTCAGAACTGTAGTTACCCATTGATTAGGAGAACAACATTGTTCCCCCTTGTTATAGGAAGATACTGAGTTTCCTGCAAGGATGCAAGAGCACCACATGAATATAGAAAATTGCCTAGAAGTAGGCAGTACAAACAAGCATTTACTTGAAACTTAGAGAACAGGGGGCTGTCTGAGAAACAAAGAACTTCAAAACTATGACAAGCTTTAGTTTTCACCATTTTCAGAATAAGTTGTGGCAAGCTAAACCCAGCATAGTGTTAGATTTCATGAACAATTGAAAATACGGATTCATGGTACTGAAACAAAATGGATAAAAATGACAAAATTCTTTAATAATAACCATTCAACTGAAGGAGAAATGTAGAAACATAACGAGGTTAGAAATAGATAAATTGCATATCACAAACATACCTGTGACAATATCTGCTTAAGAACATGTTCTACCACTACATCAACTGGCTGGAGCTCAACAACAGCAACACCAGGTTCTCCATGCTGGGAAACAAATCAGATGCTTTTTATTTGAGGAAAAAGCAAATTTACAGCTCTCAGGTATGTTGAAAACAACATAAATGCACAAAAACTAATAACTAAATCCAAGTATGTCAATTGTTTTTGTGATCTATGAGGACAATTTGCCTCAAAAAAAATCTATGAGGAAAATAACTTATGTGGTTTAAACTTACAATTCCAAGGCCAAGCTCCATTTGCTTAGGACCTAAACGATCAGATGTCACTTGCCCAGGCAATGTGCAAACAGAGAGTGCAACTCCCATTGTACCAACAACCTCGGATGCATGTTTTGCTTCTGCAGCAACATCCGCAAGAGATAAACCAGATTCGGCAGCAGCCCCAGCAACCTGTAAAATCCAAACAAATTTAAGACTTCAGAGGACAACAACATATAAATACAACAATGCATTGATTCCTTCCAGTAGAATGACCAGAAAATATTGATGAATGACAAGGCCAGAATTTGTTCACCATGCAAATGTAGATCAGGAAAAACAAAACATTACCTTAACTAATCAATTTTTACACATAACATCAGTTTCTCTAAGTGTTATGGCCTAAGATCCCGACGATGCATGCAACAGGCTCGTGAACAGTACCACAAGGCACTGCAGCGTCGGACAAACGGTACCACGGTGCTGTTCACGGTGCGCTGGTACTGTTCATGTGCTATGTGCCTACTAATCTTGGTCTGTAACATTACACCCCTCGTGGCGAGACAGCTCGTCCTCGAGCTGTTTGGTGGCAGCCATGGACTAAGACCTTCGTGTCCTCATCTCGACAAAAGGGCACAATGACAACGTCACGCGGCACGGAAGATGATGAGTGAAGCCCCGATACACAATAGCGAGGACAACACTCTAGCATTAGCTGGCATTACGGGAGTCACTGGCGGCAAGGGCAATCGGCGCAGGGCAACAATGGCATCCTTCTTGCCTTGAGATGCAACGGTTGTGGAAGAGATGCGACGTTGCTGACCCCCACATGGCAACCGTCGTGCTTCACACTTGCGAAGGCACAATGTCGGCCGGCCGTGTGGAGATGATCGCCGCTAGACAGCGACAACCTTTCGCCTTGGCAAAAACACTAAAGGTGAAGCCTGAAAAGGAGTCGTCATTGTTGATGGGGCCAGTGCCAACGCCGGCGCCGGAGAAGGTGGTGGCAACGCAACCATTGTAATGGCACGTGACGCCTCTTCCTGCTCCTTTAACTTGTCCACCAACTCCATAACCTTCTTCACGGTGGCCATCATATTGTCGATTAAAGACTATTTTCTTGCTGCTAGCCATCAACCTATCTAAAGGAGATAATTCAACATCGAAAGCCATGGTGAGTGGCTCTGATACCAAATATTATGGTACAGGTCCGAAGACCGAGAGTAGGGCACTCGCCCTTGATCGACCGACCATGCCGCGGCCAAGGCTCTAAGGCCTGTTGAAGGAGGCTAGAGAACTTTGTTTATTTCTTTACTTAATGATAACAATACAATGTTGTCCCTTTTATAGGGATGGCTAAACTTGACCTTTAAGAAACATATCTTTATATTAAAGAAACTAATCCTAACAATAGGAAACTTGTCTCTAATACATGGAATAAATCTAAAAGGAAATAAACCTAAATAATAAGAAAACTAATTATTATATTCATAATATGTGATACGCTACCAATGCTATCAAACCGGCCAATTAGATAGAGATACTACAGCACCATACGGTGCTGTTCACACACACGAATCACTGTTCACGCGTTGGCACTGTTTGCCCGATGATACTGTTCACGTCGCGTTGGTACTATTCACATGCTATGCGCCTACTAATCTTGGTCTGTAACAATAAGCTGGAAAAAGGATGCCTCCATTAGACAAAAATTTACTCTTACAGAAGATATCTCAGATGCCACTTGACCAGATCATTCGAACTAATTACTATTTAGTGTGTGATAATGTTATTTACACACTAGCAGACTAACATCTAGCTTGAAAAGGTTTCATGTGTTTGTTTTCGACAAGCATAGTACAGGACTACAGGTTGTAGTCAAACTAGATGAAAAAGGGGGGCATGGATGAACAAGTGGTAGATCAATCGAAAGGAAAAGCATTTTCTCAGGTGAGGTTTGATCAATAAGTTGCAGAGTGTAGCATGCCGGTAATTGACAATGCAATAATGCATAAAAGAGAATCTAAGATTGAGAAGACAACAGCAACAATAAAATACCTTATGCACAAGAATAGTTCCTGCTAAACCTCTTCTACCAGCTATCCCTCGAGGTGGGGGAAGGGCACAATCATCTCCAACAATAACCATCTACAGTTGGTCGATAAATACTGATTAAAAGGTAATTTTAACGTGATCTTCTATACTAAGGTAGTAAGACGTCATATACTGATCAACCTCCATCTTGTAGCCTTCAGATTTCGCCTGCTCAGCAGCTAAGCCAAAATTAAGTCTATCACCAGTGTAGTTCTGCAAATGTCCAACAACCGAACATGGGAAAAGAAATGCAGCGTAACTAAGATGATTTAAACAGATACACTTCAAAAGAAATGAGCACTGCAGATTAATTATTGGCAAAACAGCACCAGTATCACTGCATCAAGCATGCATCAATATCTAAATAAGCCCCAGTAGCCCAGTTTCTTTTTAAGCACAGGTCAAGGACAGCCTTCATCAAACAAGAAGAGGGCGGTGCGAACAGCAACATAATTAAAAAGAATAGTACAAGATTTCGTGTCTTAGATTGTATTTCAAATCTCAAGGGTGTTCCATTTATCCTTCTAAGTCTTTACCACAGCCACTTTCTTAAGGCACCACAGGAAATTCGATGGAGAGAGAGCAGGAAATACAAATATGTAGAACAGAAAAATAAAACAAACTTGCGAAGCATTTGAGCAGGAGAGACCAGACCACAGAGCTTGAACTTTCCCACTAAAATTACCAAAAACTTAAACAGATATCCCTAGTGATTGAACCCCCAAACCACTTTTTTTAAAAAAAGGTGGTCTTAGCTCTGGACACTCCACACAAAGAAAGCTCGTTCAAGCAAATTCCATCTACGCAGCTACAAAACCCACAGTTAATGTTGACAAAAGACACAACGTAAGTGATTTTAGCACACCACCACCACCAGGACAGTTTAATTTGCCCCCAAGTTCATTTGTCGAAATCCGAGCTGATGAGTTATTTTGGAAAAACAAGACCCCCCCCCCTCTCCATCTGTCTATTTGCACGTGCGTGCATGTGTGTAGTTGTGCATGCACACACACGCACACAAAAG
The DNA here is from genome assembly GCA_017311315.1 of Dendrocalamus latiflorus. Classification (NCBI taxonomy): domain Eukaryota; kingdom Viridiplantae; phylum Streptophyta; class Magnoliopsida; order Poales; family Poaceae; genus Dendrocalamus; species Dendrocalamus latiflorus. Next base: position 8,922,869 of record CM029651.1, on the reverse strand, counting down.
TCGAACAGGTCGAGAAAGCAGTAGTAAATTTTTCACGTGATAATCAAATAAACATTGCTCAACCCAAAGCATGAGATGCAATATTGCAGGTGCATTAGGTGTTTCCTATTATGTCATGATTGACTTTATAATAGAGGGCTAGAGGCTACAGAGTACCTTTACTATCAGAAGGCACCCCATGGGACCCGTCACAGCTCGAATAGCCTACAATGAAAACATGCAGTAGAAAAAAAATGTGAGCTAGGGGATCTTAGCAACGAAAGCAGCTTGGCATGGTTTCATTGAAAGAACCATACAGCTAAAATAGAATCAACAGGTGGAGAAGCGAAAACATCTCCAGAAACAGCAGCTGTCAACATTCCTGGCCCAACAAAACTAGCATGGGCTGGCTCATGGCCACTTCCACCACCTACGAACAAAATTGGCATGCTACAATGAGATGTTATAATATGACCTGAACAATATAAAATCTACCAGCCAAACTCCAGTCCTGAAGCTAACAGTTGATATGATGTTTTATGCAGGAAGAACAATAATATATTAATATAGAAGTGCCTATTGGACTAGTATAAGTGATTGCAAGGAGATCAATTACAGCTGGCTAGAGTAAACGCAGACTCAGATGCATTTTTAATTAGATCTCCGATCAATATAGGCAAACAACAATAGCATTTCCACATTCACCGTTTCATAATAACAACAAAATAGTTTACTTAATAAACAGTTTACATAAAATATTCAAAATGGGTGCCTTCAAACTGTAGCTTCGATGTATCATATTTAAGATGACAAACTAACCTATGACAGGTTAACTCAGTACAAGGTTTTCATAACCACATACACATGTAGATCATTTTCATCTATGATGGCAGAGCACTGAATGTCTTAACTTTTTAGCAATTGTAATCAAAGTAGAGGATCAGTTTCATTCACCCAGATCAAATATATTAAAAAAATGAGCAGGTGTCAAAATTATAACTAATGGACTACAAGCTCATGAATGTAGGCTCCAAGTCTATTACTAAAACATGAGCAAGAATCTTGAGATAAAATAATGTTCTAGAGACAATTCAAGCACAGGAATAACAAGCAGAAAGAGCAGTACAGTGCATCACAGTATATACATGCACTCATGGAGAATATAGTTGTAAGGACAAAGACTACCAAATCACAATAATGCATGTAGATATCTTATTATCTGATAATGTGTGTTACTCCAATCCTCATGGTGATCTATGAGTGCTACAAACTTGGGAGTTCAAGAAAAAGACAGGGCAGCTCAATACAACTCTTAGATGGGCAACCTGAAGCATAACGCCAAAAACAGTGTTCAAACACCATGGCAAACATAATGGATTTTCCAGTGAGGACCATGATGTACCATATTCACATGGACAAGCAGCATGCCTTTTCTATCATAATGCCACAGCATGCAGTGCGCCTCTGTTAATGTCTTATGTACAATACACTGCTATCCTATGTCCGGCAACATCAATATACTCAAAGCACAAATCCAATATCGTACTTGTACTGTACAATGAACCTCCCATTTTAATGTACCACACAATCCCAAGCAACCAAGAGTACGCACACCATCGTATCACTCCAAAAACTTGTGAAACCGAAATAGGCCATACTGATCCCTCAATTCATTGGCAATTTCAGAATTGCATTTTAAAAGTAGATAGATGGGCCCATGCTTGCTTTCAGGCGCAGTATGTCATGTTTTCACAAAAACATAAATGCAAAAATGAGAGGGGGGGGGGGGGGGGTACCACAAAGTAGACCATAATAACAAGGGCTTAGATTTCATCCTTTCATTTAATTTTTTTTCTAAAACTGCCAAATTAAAGGATGAAAGAGATAACACCATTACAAAAAGAAGTAAAGAATCATAAACAAACTGATTAAACCAATGTAGAGAAACCATTATTGGTGTAAACCAACTTATTGTAACATTCAAATTTTACTACATTGTGTGGAAGCCAAGACTCAACCAGGGACTGGTTACTAACCATCTGAATTTTCATGGGACAAGCAATCACCTGGAACAATTTTGATGTTACACGATGTAAGTTGACTAGTCGTGAACCAGATCCGGCCCTGTCAAGTCAGTCCTTAACCAGCAAAAGGGGTAATCCTACTAACATTGGATTGAATTTTGGGCTGGTTTGCAGAAAGAAGGAATGCGTAAGCCTCTTTGATCAGGTTACGAGCAAATATGGCAGGTGGCAAGGATTGGGGGCCACATGGTGTGGCGATTGGAAGATGGTTGACAGCATAAGTTTTTTGTGGTAGGACGAACAGTTCTGTGGCTTGTTTAGTGAATTCCATGTGGTACGCAGTTTTGATGCTGCAGGGTTAGGTTGTTTGGATCAGATGTTAGATATTTTGTATGGGTCTAAATGATGCGACTCAGCAGATCCTCATTGCGTGTGTTGTGTTTGGTCTTGTAGCTTGAACAATTTCCTTAATGAAATTGGGGGCAAGTCTCCTGCTTCTATAAATCCTACTAACATTGTAATTAACTAATTATTAATTGAAAATACCACATGGTGATTTACAAGCAGATCTCCAAGCTAGATCATACCATATACTGTATTCTAAACAGAGAGCAATTCAACAGCATTTCAGAAATTTGCACAGCAATCAATCATCGCATTCACAAAGCACAGTTCCCAGCAAGGCAGTACCTGAGATGACCGCAACCTTGTCATAAGCACCACGCACGACATCGGCACGAAGAACAACCTTAATCTGCACACATTTGACGGAATTTTGTCACAAAGTGGTCGCCATACAACTTCAAAATCGTTTTTCTCTCGCGAACATCACCTGAGGGAACCCGTCCAGGTACTGCAGACCCGGGTAAGTCTCCACCAGCCCTTCGATGAACTCCGTCACCACATCTGCAAAAGCGAACCAATCCGACGCCCCGCCGAGATAATCGGAAGCGATTAAACCCTAGGAATAGAAAAAAAAAACCTCCCGAAAATCAGCGGGAAATGGGGGGAAATGGGCGCGGGGGCGTGTACCGTTGGGATCGTTTATGAGCTTATTTCCCTGCAAGGCCATGGCTTGGACTCCCGGCGGCGGCGCGGGCTCCGGCGATAGCCGACGGAGGAGGGGCAAAGAGATGGGGGAGAAGCGGGGAGCAGTACGAAGCAAGTCGCCTCCCCTTGTTCTGTGGGCTTTCCCTTGCTTCTTGGTAGAGGCGGATTAGCAGTCCACGGAAAAGAGAATGGAATTAACCCCGACTCCTCATGTGGACTTCTATGCGCTGTGTTCCAAATTCGCTGAACTGTACGCTAGTATGCCCTGTAGCAATATTTTTTTTAGAAAATCAACTCAGAAGCCTATTTTTGCAAAAAAATATCCCCTCTCCAAGCTCGGTAGACGTGATAGTCGACATGTGGTACCTACCGCACCCCCTTGCTCAGCAGACTCGACAGGCGCAAAAGAGCGCTCGGGCACAACAAGCGTGTAGGCGGCACGATAGGCAAGCAGGAGGCTCTGCAGCTCCTGTCGAGCTCCTCTGGCCCAGTAGCTCTACTGTTCTGGCCGAACCATTCACTAATATGGCCCTATAACAATATTTTTTCAAAAATATGCGGTAAGCAACACATGGGAGGACGCTCAGGCGTAGTAGGCGTGTAGGCAGTGTGGCAGGCTGGACAGGGCAGCGCGACATGCTGGTGGAGGGCGTGGCCTACGGCTCAACAGCTCTGCTAGCCTGGCCGACCACACGGACCACGCAAGCGCGATGTGACTCGACAATGATTCTCATGGCTCTCGGCTGCATGCAACCTCTGGCCTATGTGCACGTGTGAGTCTGTCATCGACAACATCTCCCCGCGCGCATAAAATGCCATGCTTCCCTCTCTGCTAGCTCATTCAAAGTGGCGCAACTGAATATCTTCCTTGTAGAGTGAGAGAGTGTCGAGGGAGAAGAAAGAAAGAGGTAGTACAAGAGAGTTCGAATAGGTTTTTTTAGGTGGTTTTACTGCGGTTTAGGGGATTTTATAGTTGCAATTAGTGTAGTTCCAGTAAAGACCTTCACGAAAAGGTATTTTAATTCACCTGCGAGAAATGAGCTAAATATGTCAATAACATCTCATTAGCTTAACGGTTATTATTTGTGCACAGTTATTATTTGTGCGTTGTTATTATTTGTACACTATTATTATTTACTTAATGGTTATTATTTGTACACTATTATTATGTGTGCGCTGTTTTTATTTGTACACTATTATTATTTGTTTAACGGTTATTATTTATGCACTATATTATTTGTACACTGTTTTTATTTGTGCACTGTTATTATTCACTTAATGGTTATTATTTGTGCGCTATTATTCTTTGTACACTATTATTATTGCACTATTATTTATGTGCTTAATGGTTATTATTTGGTCACACTTATTATTTGTGCACTATTTTTATTTGTATAATGTTATCATTTGTACATTGTTAATATTTCTACGTTGTTATTATTTGTTTGTTGTTATTATTTGTGCGATGTTACTATTTTGTACGCTATTACTATTTGTGCGCTACAGGTACCTGTTGGCGGATATGGAGCACTTATTTGTGTTCTATAGGGAGGGAGTTATACATGATGGGACGTACGGGGGTGATCTTCAAAATTGTAAAAGGATTGTAATCCAAACTCCGGAGCTTAAGGAGATGGGTCTCTCTTAGCTCAGGAGGTGCGTGTAAAGTGCATTTGACAAGGAGGTTAGTAAGAAGAACCTCATCATCGAGGTGGTGACAGCCATGGTGGTTGGAGATTCGGGGAGTGTTTCTGGTAGCTGAAGAAGGTGAGTGGCAACATCGCCTAGCGGCAGTACATAGAGATTGTTAGCAATTTGGCTGCGACGATATATGAGAGGCCAATGGTGCATGTGGTGTTTATGGAGAGAGCAGAGGCATTGAGCAGGGGGCAAGGGTGGCGGCATGGAAGTGCCACAGTTGGTTGGTGGTGGCAGTGTAGAGCATCGTGTTGCTAAGGATGGTGGCGGTGAAGTGGAACCTACTGATACTGGTGGTGCAGTGGAAGATGGTGTCGGTCGGGATGATGGATGGTTGTCTAGATTGGCTCATAACTTTCAGCCAACATAAGGTACAGGGAGATGGTGGGGCAGCGCATATTAACTGCCATGAATATTTGCATTGCCTATCGGATGGAAGCCATTTCGGTAAGGAGGAGAATGCCGACATATCCAGCAGTGGAGACGAGGTTAGTGTAGGCGGAGGTGGGGGCGGTGCATCCAGCGACTTGTGTACACAGATGTTGAGTATGTCTCCTCAATATTGAATGATGTTGCCTTGGCCTACCTAGTTCCGTTGTTCAAATGTGGGTCTGAATAATCCTTCGATGAAGACACTCTCGTCAAAGAGCAACGCTTCCCTAACAAGGGTGTGTGCAGCAAACCATCGTAAGATATGCCATCCGCATAAGTCGCATGTATCAAGTGCATAGGTCGAACCCCGATATGTATGTGGTGAAGTGTCTGGATGGCTTTTGTCCCGAGAAGGTCTATGCGTAGAAATTCAGTGGCGAAGCAACAGAATTCCAAATAACGATGGTCAAGGACCATACCTGTGAGATTGCAAAACTGCTGCATAGGCACCACAATGTAACCTCATCACTCGTCACCAGCCTGATAAGTCATCTCATAGTTACAGACATCACGGTTTCACTGAAGCTATTGATGGGTGATGCCGTGAACCTGGTTGGTTTTTCAGTTGTACATTCAGGCTCCATTAAATTCGTTTTGGTGATTAATGACAAATCTAAATAAGAGATTAACTCATTTGTTGAGTATGATATTGTTTAGTTTCATTTAGATGAAAATGTAAAAATCATGCAGATATGCATTCGATGTCATATTCTTATATCTTATTGTGTTTCTCAAATCTAAGTTATATGTTAAACTCTACCAAAAGTCTTACTTGAATATGTACATATATTTTTATTATACATTCTCTCTAACAAAGTCTAACTTGAATATATACATATATTTTTATTATACATTCTTATATGCACATATTTAGGGGGGTTTACTTTATATTTTTGAGGTTTTATTAATATTGATTCTTGCTCTTCATCCACATATATTAAGGATCTCTACTGTGAAACATATTATTTGTGTATATAAAACTTGTGTAGTTCACATATATTTATATTGCTTTTATATCCAATTGTTTGCAATTGTGGTGGTTGTTATCAATTACCCAAAAAAGAAAGATTGAAGAATCTAGATCCGCCATTATGAGTTAATGGTATGTTTTAGTAATTAACGACAATCATATTATAGGACTAACATTTTAAATAAGTTGATGAATAGGTTATGTTTCATGATGATGGAGACTTTGCATGGCATCATGAGTTAATCGTCATCAAGTCAAGGTTCAAAAAAGATGTATCATGTGTTGATACACATCAAAATTTCAAAGAGGAGATGATCATGAGTTGGTCATCAAGTTAGAAGAAGACCCATCATGTATTGATGAATGACAAGTGAATGATGCATCATGGGTTGATGCATATCAAGATAATGACCCAAACTTAAAGTGAAGATGTGGATAATCAAACTTCAAGAAGATGCTCAAGGCAAATGTATTTCTAGTCTTTTAGCGATCTCGGTGTTTGATTGGAAGACTGGATTGCTAGTATAGGATTGTCGTATTATTAAGAGGGCTCTTGTCTTATAGCTTGAGTCTTATCATATGTTAATAGCTCAATCTCGCTTACTCTAGCTCTCTGTGATATGATGCTATTATTTGTGAATATGTTTTGCAAATAGTTATGGCTTATGCATCTCTTCTTGTAGCATGTGACTTTACTTTACAAATGTTTGAATTCCATGTACATACTCCTTGTGGCATGATTTAAGTTTTTAAATGTATTTTGCAAATTATTGGAGTTCATACATTTTTCCTTGGCATAGTATAAGATTGCTTGTTACTATTTCCTTGGACTTAGACTATGGTAGTAATTCTTTGGAGTTTTTATATTTTCTGTATTGATATAATGTGTTTAAAATCATACAAATAGGTGGATTATGTAGCCCTCTGAATAAGCTTTTCATAGAGTCCAAGATCACTCAATTATAACATCAGAGTCAGGAGTTATGACCGTTTTTCCAAGTATCATCTGTGCTAAAATCTAAGGCCGGTACTACCGTCATATACCTACGTTATTACTGCCCCTTCGGTACTACCACCCGTTTGCCTGCAGTACTTCCGTCAGATATGATCGAACAGTCTGACCGGCATCTTCGGTATGACTAGGCTTTGTATGACGATTGTTTTTTTTCTCCAAAGAGCATGTTTTTGAGCTCTTCTCGTCACTTTAGGCTGGTACTACCGTACTTTATGTGATGGTACTATCACACCTTTTTGAAACAACTAGTTTGAGCATTTAATACTAAAGTTTATAGTCGTTGGTACTATAACACGGTAGTACCCATCATGTAAACTGTGATACTACCACTCCTGACTTCCCAATGGCTTATTTTTATGGTGGGGTGTAGGATCAAGGATAACCGACTAGAGAGGGAGTGAATAGAATATTCTAAAAATTCTTGTCTTCTAAAATTAATTACCATAACTTAGAGTAACCAAGATTTATAATACAATTCAAACCTACACAATTCTAGTATCTAAGGCACCACAATACAAGACTCTATAAGTATATCTCTAGCACAACTAAATATGACAATCTCAATAGTCTTCAATTGCTAGAAATATAAATGTGGAAAGTAGAGGGAAAGAAATAATCAAATGACTATCGATGTTTTGCTATGATATCGAAAACTTGCTGGTCTTCACTAGTCCACGTTGAAAAAAGCCTAAGCGACTTGAAAAAAGCACAATTTCCCAAAAGTTGTGTTGGTGTTATCCTTGTCAACTCAGGAGAGTTGAGAAAGAGAGTCACCAAAGTCACATACTTCTTTGGTAACATCCTAACTATTTTTCTCACAATGTCAACATCGGTTAGAGTTATGCCTAGGTTTTTGAGTTCATTTACCATGTTGTTGTGGCGAGAGTACATTTCATTTATGTCCTCATGAGGTAACATTGTAAATGTCACATATTTGATTAGATGCATATACAATTTGGCCTCTTTGACTATGAATGTTCCCTTAGGAATTTCCGAGAATCCAAATATTATGAGCGGTTTCTAAATTGTTCACTCTATTAAACTCATCCGCATTCGAAGTGTCAACAAGAGCATTCATAGCTTGAGCATCTAAATGAGCATCACGCCCCTCAAGTTCTGTGGGATGTAGTGGATCAAGAGGCATGACGTAATCCTCATTTACAATTTTCCATATGCTCAGAGTCATGACTTTAAAATAAATAGACATTCTAATGTTTTAATATGAATAATTAGAGCTATAAAAAAGAGCTACCTTTCCTATAACAATACTCAATTAGCCATTATTTTCTCTCTTAGACGGTTAAGTCTAAATTAACGAGAGATGAAACTTTGATACCACTTGTCGGATCGAAGATAACCGACTAGAGGGGGATGAATAGGATGTTTTAAAAATTCTTGCCTTCTAAAATTAATTACCACAATTTAGAGCTAAGCAAGATTTATAAAACAATTCAAACCTACACAATTCTAGTATCTAAGGCACCACAATATAAGACTCTACAAGTATATCTCTAGCACAACTAAATATGACAATCTCAATAGTCTTCAATCACTAGAAATATAAATGCGGAAAGTAGAGGCAAAGAAATAACTAAACGACAATTGATGTTTTGCCGTGGTATCGAAGACTTGCCGGCCTTCACTAGTCCACATTGAGAAAAGTCCAAGCGACTTGGACCGGCTCTACGAATTAAGCCTCGCTCCTCGAATCCACCAGTGGTTGTTCTTCCTCCACTCTAGAGATGGTGAATACTGAACCACTCACAAGTTGGCGCTGGGCCTCTTCACAATCTCCTTGAGGAGGTCATCTCGCAATCTCCCGCCAAATAGTCTAGGTGCCGGCAAGCACCAAGAGTAATGAATCACAGTTTCACTTGATGGCGATCAAGTGTCAAGAATCAATCTAGAATGAATGTACTTGAGTTTTGGCTTAACTACCTCCAATGAATTCAATCAGAGTAAATCAGGTGTGAAGAGAGTGCTCTATTCTCAAGATGTTAAATGAAGTCTCTAGACTAGCCCTTGAGCTAGTGGGGGTATTTATACCCGCAACAACTAAATCTAGCCATTATAGGAAAATTGTTGAAAAATTCAAGATGAGCGATAGTACCACCGTTCATTGGTCGGTACTACCACACTATTCTGACACAACAATAACAGCTATATCAAAACCTCTGAACTAGCTGTTGAAATTCGGCATGGCACTATCGCTATTGTAATCATGGTAGTTCCAATTTCTAGCGCAATACTTCCATTTGTCTGGAGGACCAAAACTTGGTCCTCTCTGGAAAAACATACCGCCCCATAAATCCAGTACTTCCGGGTTCCAGTAGTACCACTTAGGATTTGCGGTGTACCGTACTGTGGTAGTTTCATCGTTCATACTTTGGTACTACCGTTTTCTAGAGAAACAGAAGAGCTTAAAAGGAACATTTTGGAAAAAAAATGTACCGCCAACTAAGCGTTGGTACCTCCGGGTTGCGATAGTACCGCGCTACCTTCCCGGTCATACCGCACCGCGTTAAAACCGCTGAATAAACTCTGGTACTACCGATTGTCCTTACAAGCACAATTGGCTTTCAATTTTAATTTCAAGTGCATTCATGTTCCTAAATTGATCCAAATGACACAAGAACATGTTGTCAAGCTACTAGCCATAATCCCTCTTAATAGTACGACATTTAACTTATTATCCGATCTTCCATCATTTCTCCTAAGATCGGTAATATCAAAAGGTGATCCTAGACTAATTATACCTTTGTTTTGAACCATATATGATCCACATGTTGACCCTTAGCATGCATCTCACATTCGTCACCAGGACTAAACTTTTCAAACATTTAATTAAACATAATAGTCACATATTCATATAATGTCATTAATTACTAAAACCATTTTAGGGGTCTAAATGTTTTCATAGGGGCTATAAATACCCTCTTGGTCAGTTGGGATACTACCTTTTGGCAATTCATTTTATTCTCATGAGCTAGTATGAGTTTCTCATCTTAATTATACATGTGTTACACCTTGTAAGTAAGGAGAAATGTCTCTAATTGCATGTGTTGCATCTAGAGGTCCGGAGTGTTGTGAGAAGGTTTGGAGTGTTGCATCTAGTATCCACTTAAGTTTGTGCACATATTACACTTGATGAGAGTCAAGCAATGAGCTTGACTTGTTACTCTTGGAGGTTGCCGACTCCTAAATAACATTAGAGGCATCGTTTCCAGTGATCTTCTCAAAAAAGGTTGTGAGAAGGTCCGGAGTGTTGTAAATGTTGGAGTTCACCTACCTAGAGGGAGAAACAATTACTATTAGTGGATTTGAGATGATTGGCTTAATTCGTGGAGTTAGTCCAATTCATTAGGGTTTACCTAAACGTGTATTAGGATCGTGTCATCTTGTGTTGGTTTGCTCTATTGTACTTACTTGATGCAATTTATATTCATAGAATTGAATTGATTAATTGTCACCCTACCATTGCAAACCTTGATATAGACATAGGTTGTTGGTGCATTTGGTGGGATTAGTTGATATAGTCTTGAATTGAGAAAAAAGTGATGTGGAGGTTTTTAGAGGGGACAATGGCCTGCCGGATTGCAGCGCGGCGTCCACTGGTTGGTGTTGATTGCTGACCTCACCATCGCGATAGGAAGTATCAGGGCCGTCGATACTAGATTGAACGATACAGCTTGGTGAATCGGTGGGCTTAACCCTTCTCTTTTTCCGGTCAATTTTTTTTTTGTAAAAAGACTTTTTGCGCGCCTACTACGAACTCTGGGCTCATCGTCGTGGACCATGACAACTGTCTGTGTTGCGTACATAAGAGAGAGAACCAGTAGAATTGTCTAGAAGAAGAGGACGCAGGCTGGTCTGTTTCAAAGTGCTTTGGCTTTTAGCTATGATTTTTGTTAAAATTACATTACAATGGTTGTTAGGTTTTTCTGATGTATTCAATTAAAGAAAAATTAAAAAATACCGTATATCTCCACAGATAATACAAAAGGAAAAAGAGAGAGAAAAGATACGTTTAAATGTCAATGTGTTCGAAATGGTTTTTTAAAAGCTATTGCTGTGTAGAACATGGCCGAAAAAGAAAGAAGCAGAATAGCGAAAAATAAGTGTGAAAGCTTTATTTGCATGATTAACACACATAAATCTTCATTGGACAACACATTTGTTCATGCACATTCTTTTCTTGGTCATATGCCGACTGTGTTCCTTAGTATAGAAGGGTTGGCAAAGTCTCTCCATTCAGCTCTCGACTGCGAATCCACCAAATCACTGCAAATTTATGCGGTCCATTTCCTCTCTCAAAACCAGAGAACGCTTGCACAACCTCTGACGGACCCGAGTCTGTATCCGATCAGGCGCAAACGAGGTGGTGGCAAGCAGCCACAAGATCAGCCACTCGCCAAAAACTCCAAGCAATTCGAGCAACACTGCGGCAGTAAACCAGTAGCACAAGAAGAAAAAGAAGTACAGAAACGTGAACCGACGCATAAATCTCTTGGCACGGTATCGAACCACTTGCACATCCAACTAGATTTCAAGTTGAGACGCAGGCAGACATAGAAGGCACCACCAACATGGTGCAAGAATCCAGAGCAGGCAACTCAAGGAAATCAATTCTGCTGCAAATCTGATTGAATTGCAATGCAGAAAATGTCACCTCATTGGGGGGAAAGGCGTCTAAATTATTGGACACCACACATGCAGCCCAAAAGGGCGAAACGAATATATTACAGATAAGTATCCCTGACAAAAAAAAAAATCTCGGGAGAGATAATTGGTTTTTTAGGACTCTAAACGTTGGGCTTCGCATATTTAGGACTCCAAACGTTGGCTTCGCAAAATTAGTACTCTAAACGTTGACACTTTGATTTCTACGGTATTATAGCTTATTTATCATTTCTTAATCTCTTTTCTTAATACTTAGCATCTAAAATGACTCTTATGCCCTCCACCCTTAATCACGTACCTGGAGGTGGAGCGAGTCCAGTCCCGCTGCGTTTTCCCGGCCACTGCTGCCAACGTCCAGAAAATAAAGCCAAGGATCAAAGGCCGCAAGCCCTTCGCTATCCTGCAGCAACTGAAAACTGATGTACATATATAAATCAATTTAGCACTTCAAGCTCACCTTTTCAAAGATAGACTGCTCAGATGAATATCTGTCATGGAAAAAATCAGGAAAGCTGTCAATAACAGCCACGGCTGCCACACATATCAACGGATAAATTGGATAGAGAAACCTGCGCAAACAGATTTGAGAAAAAGTTTGGGTAATGCTATATCTTTCATCTGTAGAGTAGCAATAACCAACAAGGATCTACAGATGAAGGTAGCAATAAACAGGTTAGAAGGAGATTAAGGGTGGAGGGCATAAGAGTCATTTTAGATGCTAAGTATTAAAAAAAGAGATTAAGAAATGATAAATAAGCTATAATACCGTAGAAATCAAAGTGTCAACGTTTAGAGTACTAATTTTGCGAAGCCAACATTTGGAGTCCTAAATATGCGAAGCCCAACGTTTAGAGTCCTAAAAAACCAATTATCTCACTGGGAGGCGAAGAGTGATTTAGCCGACCCATCACCCGGGTCCTGCATCACACTAGTAGTAGCAGCTTCCTGCGCTCGTATTATCACCGCGAGGAGGCGAGGGCGCTCGCCCTCCTCGCTGCGCAGATGATCAAACCGCGTCATCACCGTCGGGTGGACGGGATGCTCACCCCCCGTGCTCTGCAGATGATCAAAACTGCATCCTACGAATCGACCCAGCGTCAAATCCTTGGGCTCAACCAATCCACGATGTCACTCATGACCTCCTCCTTCTCGGGCTCGATAAGGAGATCATGCAACAATCCGTCGTAAAGTTTAATGGACTTGTCCGAGGATGATGCTTCTTCGTATAGCTTCTGCGAACCCTCGGGATCGGTCACCAGATCGTCGGCGCCATGTAGAACCAGCATCGGGACGGTGATTCTGTGTAAGTGCTGCTGCAAGGACGATGTCAAGCGGAGGATCTCGTAGCCTGTTCTAACTCGGATCGAGCCGGTGAACACAAGCTGGTCTGAATATTTTGATTTCAGGGCTTCAGGGTCTCGGGACACCGGTGGACCGTTCCTGTGTGAAGCGGTGAACTGGTATCTTGGTGCTATGAGAGCCAAAACTGGGGCCATGACCTGTGATAGAAAATAGAAAATATTTTTGAGAAGCAGACAAGGGATGATAGGAGAACAAATCTGTCCACAAAAGCCGGTTACTGTTACACGATACTCCAAAGTCTACACAAAAAAAAAATCCTCACAAATCATTCTTCATTTCAACAAAATAGCATACCTTTACGATCGGATGGGCAGGCTGAACACGAACAGCTGGTGATGTCAAGATGATACCCCTAACACAAGTGTCTACCTCTGGATCAAGCACAGCCTACAAAGAATAAAAAACAATTAAGATTTATGAAGGTGCACACGAATGCACAAGCACACCAATGTATCAGTTAACACCACACTAACATAATTCATATGGTGCCAGTGATGTTACCTTCAGAATGATTCCTCCTCCAGTTGAGTGGCCAAAGCAGAAACAAGGAAGACCAGGGTTATCAGCCAAGACTTTCTTGAGATACATTTTCTACATTGAACAAAAGGCTTGGAATAAGATTTTATACAGGTGGTCTCAGACAATGCAAAAATGTTCAATTGCTCATACCAAATCATTGACAGCAAGATCAAGAGATTGCACGTATCCATGTAAACCGTCACTTCCACCATGGCCTGTATCACAACATAATCTACAGGTTAGAAAAGACAACGAACTTAAGTCATACCAAATATGATGACAACCCGTCAAAGTTGACTGCAACCTACAGTTTAGTATCAACTTGACAAAATCTGAATTAATTGATTACGCTTTGTCAAATTGTTTCTTGCATTTACCACTATCATTGATTCGTACTTTCTAGTTACTAGAATATCAATGTGTTCTCTTACAGAGTTTAGTTAATATCAGAACGAAGTGCAAAATTGAATTTACCAGGTTGTTTGTCTAATTTCAACAAGAGTAAAGCTAAACTGACAATGGCAAAATTGGTCACAGGGGTTAAAATGATGTTTTGAATACTACCCCAGCATCTGTCGATCTCTCAAAAAAATAATTAATTTCCACATCATTTTCTCCTCTTCCCTTGTAGTTCCGACTTCTAAATTATTGTGATTTTTAATTAAGAATCCACAATTGGAACCTGTAACTGATGCACCATTATAACTAAGCCCCCAGCTTACAAACCATCTAATCTGTATTTACGAAGGTCAGGGCCATACTTCGAAGGCTTAAAGTCATATACTCATTCAGAACCTGAAAATCCATCAAATGTTCTTGAAATGATGTGATCAAAAGATGAGTCAGCTTAGTATGTTTCTAGATCAACCGAGGAACAAAATCCAATATGAAGCCTACACACACACACACAGAGACAGAGAGAGAGAGAGAGACTCTAGACTAGACATCGAAAGTAAAGCCCAAAATTACACCAATTTACCTCACTAGCTGCATCATTACCCCAAATTTACACCAACTGATGCAGTTCATTCCGGGAGTTAAGACCAAAAGCACTTAACAAAACCAAGTGAGCCCTTTTCTTCCATTTTTTTGTTAAATGTTTGGCAAATTTCATAATGCTCTATTAGAAAATTTAGCTGTCCTCAGTTTCAAGCCTCACACGAAACTATGACCATCCAGTTCACCACCAGACTCTTTTTCTTCTTGTACTCGAATCAGTAAATAAATCCTCTTTCCCCGTATTCACTAAATAAAGTTAACAATCACATACTCAGCAGGAAGGAAACGAAATCAAAAGAGCACAGTTCACGCAATAATGAACTTGTAAAGCGTTGAGGGGATTAAAGAACTCACCGGTCCAGTCCATCCCATAAACCCTGATACCAATCTCATTCAACCGCCTGGCTAGATGATCATACCTCCCACTGCCACATCAATCAAAGGCAGGCCAACCATCAACCACCAGCCCAGTCAAACCAAGCCACCCGTTTTAAATGGTGGAGAGGAACGGAAACCGTTCTTACCTGTGCTCATTCAAGCCGTGCATGACGACAAGGAGCGCCCTGCACCACGCATCACCAGCAGCAAAGGACAAATCGTCAACACAAATAAAACAAGATTTATGCCGGAGAAACTAAAAAGGGAACAAAATTTGCGAGCGCGTGATATCTTTTTCTCGTCTCGTTCTGTGTACAAAGATCAACGCCTCTCCCACCTTGGCTTCATGGTGGAGGACGACGCGTCGGGCCACCAGCACTGCGTGAACAGCGTCTCGCCCCGCGGGGTGGGGATGAGCTCGTACTCCCGCCCCGCCTCCCGCGCCCTCCGCACGGCTACCTCCCGGCGCGCCGACGCCTGCCTCCGAGCGGCGGCCATGGGGGACCCGGCCGGCACCCGCAGCACCACGGCCTTCCCCTTCTTCCCGTTCGCCGCGGACGCAGACGCGACCACGGCGTCCGCCGCCGCCACGACCCCCGGCCGCGCGCGCCAGCGGAAGGGCAGGAGCAGGAGCAGGGCCACGGGCTGGAGCACGGCGAGGAGCCGCCGCAGCGCGAGCAGCGACAGCAGCGCGCTGAGCCACCCCGCCGCCTCCGCCGCCTGCATGCTCCCTGCCATCCTCACAACCACCGACGCCGCCTCCTACTCCTCCTCCTCCTATCCCTCCCCGATGCGCGCGGCGACGCAGGGCGCGGGCTGGTCGTTGTGGGCGCTGCCGCTCCTCTCCTCACGCCCTAGAAAAAGCTCCCAATCCCGGATCGATCAGGTCGGCACGGCCCTAAAAATGGAGACCCCTCCCCACCGAAAATTCTCCAACCGCAACAACAGCAAAAAGGAGAAAGGAATCAAGGAAAAAGAAAAGAAAGGCGTTCGAGCTGCGAATCGAATTATCCTGCCGTTTTTAGCCCGCGGCTTGGAATCAGATTCTCGTGGCGTGTGGTGGTATCTATATATATATATATACAGAGAGAAAAACTCCAGTAGGGTTTCCGCTGCGCGGAGGCGGAGCTTTATTTATGGCCGCCCCGCCCCGGAGGCGGAGGCAGCAAGACGAAGCGAACTAGCGAGCGAGGAGGCCACGTCGCCCCGCCGCGGCGACGAGGGGGCGCGCGCGGGCCCCACGTGGCGTGGGGATAGGGCCCCACGCACCGGTGTCTCTCTCGGCGGAACGTGTGGACGGGGGCAACGGCGGGACGCGTGGCGGCTCGGGAGCGGCTAGGCCCGCCGGTATACGAGACCGTGCCGTGCGTCGCGGGAGGTGGGGCCAGGGTGGCAGTGGGGTAGTAGGCGATTGGTCGCTGTCCCTTACCAATTCCGTTATTTTTCTCCCTCGTTAGCATCGCATCGCATGGCATGGTCATCTCGTGGCGTGGGGAGGTGCGAAACGAACGGGCGGAGGCAGACGGCTCTAGAAATTTCGGTAGCGTACCAGCATATACGATTATACTAGTACTACAAAATAAGGCTAGCTTTTTTAAGATTAAAATTAATTTATGTTTATACTACCTACAATAATTAGTTTTTAAACAGCGCATTTTTAAGGGTTAATAAAAAATTATAGTAAAAAAGTATACTGAGTTCAGCTGTATCGATCAAAATCGCATGCGATTATTTTTCTCTGCATATTGTCTCTTGTGAATAGTCAGATTCTAATATTTAAGCTATAAGTCATCAACCCAAAAGAACTCACCCTTGTGTACTAATTTATCTCCATCCAAGACAAAAAAAAATATACTAGTATACGTAGTACAGATGCGAGTGAACTCGTGTGCATATCAGCATATACGACTATACCAGTACTACAAAATAAGTTGTGTACTAATTTATCTCCGTCCAAGACAAAAAAAAACTAGTATACGTCGTACAGATGCGAGTGAACTCGTCTGCAACGAGCAGGCAGATTATTATGTTAAGCTGCTCCTACTTGCCCGGATATCTCATTGTGTTTGCTCTAGATAGTCTCCAGGGAGGCGTGCCCTGTTTGTTCATTCCTCTCTCTCTCTCTCTCTCTCTCTCTCTCTCTCTCTCTCTCTCTCTCTCTCTCTCTCTCGTGCTCTTCTAGATGGTGGTGGACGCGGCAAATCTGTTCTCTTTCTAATCCTCTGTTATGTACTTTGTACAGACGCTGTAGCAAACGTAGTACCCCTTCGGTAGTAAATACACGCTAATACAGTTTCAAAAATATAACTGGTTGTAATATATTTTATAAATATAATATATTATAATACTATAAAAGTATTTTTCAAGACAAATGCTAATATCAGAGAAATATGTTAGCAGAGGCCAGAGGTGAATGCCCATCGATGCGTGTTTTGAGGCTAATGGTCACTATTTGAATCTTATTAACTATGTTTTGAGTAGGTTTATTCGTGGATATTCATGATTTGGTATGCCAATTTTGCCCATTGATGACCAGTTCATGTGGTACCATGTGGCTAATAGTCACGATTCGAATCTCATTAATTATGTTGGAAATTCATGATTTGATGTGGCATTTCAGCTACTGGGAGTGATATGCACCCATTTTGGAGAAAAAGGGCGAAGCCACTTTTATTCAAGTATGTGCATCTCCCTTCATGTGACTAGTTCAATACTGTACAACGGATAAAAAGAATAATATTATTCTACCATGATGAGCTCACATTGTTGTGCTCAATCTTTGCCATGCCCTTGACTTCGCCACATGGCGCCTGGTCAAGCTTCGCACCAGCCTATGTCGCGTTGAGCATGTTGATCGAGCCATAGTCATCGGGCTTAATCTGCACCACGCCCTCTTCTCCACCCTAGAGCCAACCGAGCACCATCCTAGCTTGCGTTGTAGCTCCATCGACGTGTTCAGTCTGTATTGCGCCCTTATCTCTGTTGCCACACTAGGCCTAGCTCCGTTGCACCTTATGTTGTGCCACAGCCGTTCCGCTTGGCCTAAATCACACCCTTAGCTCTACCGTCATGCTCAGCATGCAAATCAAAAGTTTAAAATTGGCTAAATTCCCTAAAAAAATGTGCCAAATGTATAATAATTTTGCATTTTTCTTTTACTCAATGTATGATATAACACATATATGGTGCTTGATCGTCCGATGTTTAGAACCTAAATACAACTAAAAGCATGTGTCACTTCAATAAGAATTAGTTTCTCTTATGCAACAAAAGGCACATTTAAAAACAAATATCACCAAGATCAATGTGTTCATTCCCCCGTTGTGTAACATTGGCCATACAAACTCAAACTAAAATTATAGAAAATACCTTCCCACAATCAACTACTAGCAAAATTTGTTTCACAGTTAAACTTACAACAGAACCATAGATGAACACCAGTAATAGCTTTGATCAAATTTACCCAGTTAACTCAACTACACAATACAAAGCAGCATCCGGTTTGAACTTCTTTTCTTGCATCCACTATGCTGCCATCGCCGATGCTGCTTTCCACATCGGCGATGTTGGGGCTGAGGCTCGGGTGGACAAGGGTAGGTGCATCAACGAGTATGGTGGGCAACAATGGTGGAATGCGTGGGCATGGCGATGCATGTATAAGATAGATGCATTAAATAGAATTGTATGTCGCATTCCAGGATATATTATCTTCTAAATAAATAGCAATACTTCCTAATAAGTTACGAGTGGGCTACTTAATTTTAGTTTAATATGCCTTAAGAATGGGAACTAGGCCATGTCAGAAAGTGTTTTTAGGCTATGGGAGCTCAGGCAAATTTTAAAAGAAAAAGAAGCTAAAGACAAAGGATAGGAGAACAAGACAAACCAACGAAGTGATAAATGCGGTTGATCCCCATCCTTCCCCATTGCTCTCTCAACCTCTCAAGGCAGAGTGAGTTTCATCCCCATCTCCCCTTCCTTATCCACCAAACCCAAGCAAGCAAACCAAAATTAAGCCATGAATGGTATAGCATTGCAATCATAGAAAAGCAAAACATCACATCCATCCAAACAATTTTGGCATGCATGTATATATGAGAGAGATCAGGACGACAACATGAAGGCTAAAGTGCACAACGTGCATGGCAACCTTGGCATGCCATGATGACGCACATGGGCATGGAGTTCTTGGGCGTCGACCACATCTCAATAGGACAGTAACAGTCGAAGCGACAACGACCAAGAGGTACTTGGTTGCTAGTTGGCCCATCGAGGAGGTGGTGCATCCGATCTGAGGCTGGACTGGTGGACATGGTAGCAGGAACGACAGTGCCATCCCACGACCAGGTGAAGTGGTGTGGCTAGCTTGGTCAGCGAGCAAGCGGTAGCAGCAGGCGATGTGACAACATGTAGTACGCTACTGGGTGAAGCGACCACAACAGCACTGCTTGGCACCTGCTAGTGGTGCATGATAGTGCAACAGTCATTCGGCAGGCAGGGGTGTCAGGGATTTGATGTTGCTGTCTGGATGCACCACTGCAAATTGGTAGCTGAGGCAGCGAGAAGAGGACAACGATGGAGGGAGTATGGGAGGTGACAAGGATATCCAATATTCGGGTCACTACGATTGATGAGAGAACGGCAGTAGAGAAGAATTTGGGAGCGACGACTAGGTAACGAGAACGCCAGAGCGAACACATCGGGGGATGTAATGTCGGGCTGAAGTGGCAATGGGGGTTTCTAATCCGAAGTTGAGAAGTGGGATTATGGTGTCGTGCAGATAGATTCTAGGGTCAACGATGACGTTGTGGTTGATTCCAACAGCAGTAAGCTGAGAGAGGTGGTGGTAGAGAAAACCCTAATCACCATAGAGCGAGCTCGGATTGGGGAGGGGAGAAATCAGGAAGGGGGTGAGGTGATTTGCTATGTACTTTGTATCTTTATATGGTGAGTAATTTTAGCCAATTTTAGTGGCATATATGAAACTTCAACCTATCTGAAGGAGTGGTAGGATGGCAGACTCGCCACCACCAAGTGGCTCTTTTAAATCTCTACTACTTAAAAATACAAATTAGTGGCGCTTCATTCTCCCCTCCGCTCTCCACAGTTGTCTGATCTGGTCACGGGATAGGATCTGGGTTATCTATCTCAGGCCCCTCCCCTCCTCTCTCTCCTTATCTCATGCAGCTAGATGATCATCCCACGCACCCGCGCGAGCCCCTCTAGGAAAAATGAGCGCGTGGAAGTAGGGCAATTGCCTGTCCACCTCTCACGTTCTCTCTCGAACTGTCTCTCTTGACTCTCTCATGCAATATTTTTTAATAGTCTATAATAAATAACTCATTTAGTAATATTCTACCATTTTATGTAATATAAGTTTACTTATTTCTATTTAATCTTGTGATAAATTTATAGGAATGAATGTAATTTTATTTAAATTTAGGATCTTAGTGGGATCCGTTTCCAGGTGGGGACGGAGACCGGGGGCTAAACGAGGATGGTGATGACGTGAGGAATAGCCCTTTAGAGCATCTCCAAGAGATACTCTATATGTCTCTTAATATTTAAATTTTAGAGTTGAAGGGTAAGAAGTAGCTCCAACAGATTCCCAAATAGACTCCCCAAAATAGAACACACCCAAAAAATGGGCTCTCGCTCTCTACTTATAGAGGATGATCTAGGCTCCCAATACTGTTTTTCTGGTTTATGGTATCCTTTGGAGGGAATGATTATTTTGAGACCTTATATCGTGGTTAGGATCTGTAAAAAGAGATTTAGGGTGTGAATTTATTAGGCATCTCTTGGAGATGCTCTTAGCCACCCCTAGATGCATTACAGCGCTGGCTAGAGCAGCGAAATGGACTCGGTTGGACTCGGCGGCTGGCGACCGCGAACGAGTCCGGCACGCACGGCGGAGGCGTGAGGTTTGAACGAACGAACGCACGGCACGAGTACTCGGGACGGATCTGCCTGGCTGGGCGACGATTGGTGAGCAGCCAGCGGTTGTGTCCAAGGCAGGCAGCCGATGAAGAGCCAGGGCGCCGTGCGCTTCACGTACGCTGCGGAAGATACGATACGAGCGGCTGTACACAGACACAACCGCACAACGATATAATCTAAAAAAAGGTTGGTTCTTTTTGGCCGTAGGTTATAACTTTTGGCTATGGCTTGTATTTTTTAGATTATTCGTGTAAGAAATTATAGAGTAACAGAAACTCAAATATAATTTTTATCGATATAAATAAAGTCGGTATAGTATGTACTAGAATTAACTAATAGATTCTGTTTTAAAAAAATATTTTATTTAAAAAATAGTTATTATAGAAAAACTAAAAATAGAAGTTAAAAAGCTAAAAAAAAAGAAGAGGCCATAGCCGCACAACGCACGTCGTAACTGGCACACAATCTGACGAATCTATCCGATCTGCTGCTCTCTTCCACGCAAGAAAATTGTGCCTACATGTACACGTGTTGACATCCGCGAGAAACGCATCGCATGGAACGTCGTCTACGGGTTGCGTTTCAGTGTTTGTGTAACCTAATGGACGTACGCGCAGTGATGCACAACCGCACACAAGACACTGCTACAAGAGTCTTCCATACGCAGGATCGCAGAGAATATTACGGACAAGAGTTAGATGGAAACGGGATGGTTTAGGCTCCATTTTGGAGCGTGGGAATTCCGTATAAATCATGTAGAAATTAACCTGTTTACTGCAAAGTTCTGTGATAAAAAAAAAAGGGTAGCATGGAAGTGTGGCCGGCGATTTGGCTGAGCCTTTGTTTTAATGGAATCTGAACAATTCCACACTGAAAAAAAAACATAGCATATGAGTACGGCATTTATACGGCATGGATCAGATGCGACAGCCGACGTGATTCGTGCCGTCCACTACGGAAAAGAGAGGAGAAAATTCAGACGCACTAACAGCCACCATAACCGTGGACTCACGAAACAGTCCGTATAAATGACTCACGAAATGGCAGCTTGATGTGTAAATGTACGCTTCTCTGCAACAAAGCCTTGGAGGACAATTTCCTGAGCACCTGACTGTGCAAGATGTACAGAACCTTGGGTTAGAACCAGAAATGGAAGTGCACAACATGGCACAAAGATTCAACAATAATCACACCATGTACAACATGACAGCCCTATTCCTAGAAATTGCGTTTCAAAAGTATCTAACCTAATGGCCTGTTACATTGGGGCCTGAAATAGACAAAACCGAAGTTACATTACAGCACAACACAGGCAAGGCATTGGTGGTACAAGGCTCGAAAGGCCATACCCTAGCAGCACCACGTCATGATCGGTTTGAATCTTGATTGCGCTTGGAGTTTGATCGATGCTGTGGGGCGGTCGTGGTAGAAGATATTTTATCTTGATCCATCAAAACTTCATGGTGCCAACAGAAATGTTAAGGCACTCAATATAGCGCAACCATCACGATCGAATAGCAGCCGTGTCATGAAGATATTGGCTCATAAGGAAAAGAAAGCCACAGGTGTTTCAATGCTTCGGAGGCACTTGGTCGCTTCTTCGGATTTACCTCAAGAAGGTATGCAACAAATTCAATGAAACCTTGATCAGCCATGGGCAGGCGGTGCCGCAAAGATGTCTTTTTCGGAATCAAATATTCCAGCCTGTTAGTTTCCTGAAACACAATGAGTGGCAGGCTTACTACATAACAGTGTAACGCATAATATTTTAAGGAGGCGTTTACTAAAAAAAAGTATGTAAAGAACACACATTGAAGAGTTCAAACCTGATTTCTTTCATACAACATGTGGTTCTTTGTGAAGTATTTGTAAGTATCACGTCCCTGAGCAAGCATAGCTTGTTCTATGGAGCCAATGATGCCCATCACACGTGCAAGTAATGTCCCAGGAGAATCGTTTTGGAAAAGGACCTGAAGTGAAGAGCATGGATCATACAAAGATTAGCTAACATATTCAACAAGTGTATAGCAAGAAATAGATTAATACAAAAACCTTCTACAAACAAGAAAATAAAAATATGCTTATTAATGAGTTACATAGCTTTCTAATTGCCTTTTTATCTAGACAAGCGGAGCCCATTCCTGTGGTTATCAGCATGGACCAATGAATATTAAATTGTATCTTATAAAGAACATATAACAAAGAGAGAGACAGCGGAAGATCTGAAAGAGATTTCATTTTTAATAAACTCATCTTTTGCATTGCGGGCTTCATTATTGCCAGAAGATTGTGAAACAAAGGTGCATAACTGAAATGGCCACAATGAGCACGGTTGTAAGTTGTAGAATTGTAATAACTGGTGTGCAGTAACCACTTACATTTCCAGTGCAAAGTTCCGCTAGAATACATCCAAGTGACCATATATCTATCTTTTTGTCATAAGGCAGGCCCAATATAACCTCAGGTGCACGGTAAGATCGTGATTGCACGTATGAGCATAGATGATCTGTCTCAAAACAGCTACTGCCTAGGTCAATGACCTTTACTTCACATCTGCTGTAGCTCTTTACCAATATGTTCTCTGGCTTGAGATCACAATGAATAAGACCAAGTCCATGCAGAAACTGCAGTGCCTCCAGACACTGAATGGCTATTGACTGCACAAGGGGCACGCCAAAGGAAAAGATCAATTACCGACATGAAAAATTGAAATATCATGTCCAGTTACTGAACGTGAAAACATTAAATCACCATTAGTGGATCTTATAGCTTAGTAATACCTGCAGTCTTGGCATTGTGAAGTAAACCTCGCCTCCTGATTCTCTGTTAAACTTTTGAAACTCATACAAATTTGCCTTTAGAAGTTCACAGACTATCAGCAGATGTTCCTGCAAACAAATACTTGAAATAAGTGCTACAGAAAACACAACTGACTTTCTTATAGAATGTAATGACCTAAATTTGACAAATATCATATTTGAAAATGCCTAGAAAAAGTGATCCCGACCATTCTAATGGATCAACTTGAAGAAGAATCATGAAGCATTTTTTTTATGCCAAATAAGCTAAACTTGCAGAACTTCACGCACTATCAGTAAATAAATAGTGCTTGAAATAAGTGCTACACCAAACATGACAGAACTTTGTTACAAGATGTAATAACTTATATTTGTCAAGCAGCAATGCTTGGAAAACACCAAAAAAAGCAGCCTTTCTAACGGATCAATTTGTAGAAGAATCTCCAATCCTGCCTTAATGTCTAGAAACTATGACAATATGAATTGTCAATCTACATAACAAGGCCTGGAATTAATGTCAAGATAACTGGATAAGGAGGGTTTATAATAAGAAACAGAACAACTAAAATTGTCCAACAAATGAAAATAATCTATAGCAAAACTAACATTAAAACTAGATCAACATATACACTAAATGTCAAAGTTCGTTTCTAAGAAACCCTCGTGTAGAAACATCAAAATCTTAAATATACCATAATGCAATGTGGATGTCTTCTGCTTCAGTAAACTCAATGATATATGCCAAAACTTTAGTAGAAAAGTTGTGATAAATTCAAGGCTCCATGGAAACTAAATAACACTAGAAAAGGATGGACAGAAAGTAAAAGCTCAAATTTACCCGATAGTAGAAGTAATCATACAGACGCAAAAGGTGGTACTTGTCAGCAGGATCATGCTTATTAACATACTTCAGAAGCTTGATCTCATCAAGGCTCTGATCGAAAAAATCCTTGTTGTTCTTTATGATTTTAACGCACACGTCCATTCCCGTGTGTAAATCATGTGCCTGGATAGCTTTGCTGAATGCTGCTGACCCCAGAAACTCCGTGACATGGTAACGTCCAGCAATAACAGAATTGAGAACAACATGGAATTTTTTGTCCTCTTCAAAGCCAGTTCTGTTATATTGTTAACAGGAGAGAATGTCAGAATACATAAACACCTTTTCAGAGAAATGAATTATTGCTATCCCACTGTAAACACAAACACCAATAAACATAAATAGAGCACTGGGCTGGACATAGCTATTTTCTTTTATGCTTTAAGCCCAAATTAAGAATAAAAAGAGCAAGGAGAAGGAAAAAGTACCTGTTTTTTCTATGCACGATCTTCAGATTGAAAGTTTCAAATTCTTCCTCTTGGGCCTTTATCTGCCTTACTTGTTCTTGCAATGCTACTGCTTCCTCATCATCTAAGGTGGTTCCAGTGTCCTCTTCTTGTGCATCATCTAGTTTGTGATGCCTAGTGTTCATTGTGTCCTCTGCTTCATCATAAGCATTATTCAAAGCAGATGATGCACTTGAATTTATTGATCTAACAACATCAGAAGTCATTTCATCTCGAGAACTGCTTAGAGAAGACTCGCTATTCTTTTTCCTCCACGTGGCAAGCATATCATCTGATACCGTGCCATTTTGATAGACATCAGGATCGTTAATTGAATACATATCATCCTTCTTTGACCACAAAGATTTAACATCAGATTCAACATTTTTTCCAGTATGCAATGGTGGTGGAAAAGAAAATCCACCATTAGTGCCCTTCTGGATATCAGCAACATAATTCATTTGGTCCTGGTTTGCTCCTTTCGTATTTGCCCTTTTCTTTTTGTTTTCCTGCTGAGAATGTCTTTTCCCACCAATGCTGAGATTACTTTCATTGAAGTATTCTATGTCTCCTTCACTGCTTCCTCCAATTAGGTTTTCACGCACCTCACTGCCAACGTCAGCAGCATCACTGCTTATACCAACACCAATTGACCTAACCGAACCATGCTGATCATCCTCCACAAAAGGGTCATCAGGATGAGGTCGTTCAGAGTCATTAAGGAACTTTCCATTTCCTAACATGCCTAATTCGCTATTCTGTGAAACAAAACCTTGCCAAACTGGTTCAGAGTGCATCAAATTTAGTTCTTCTGGATCCAAAAGTTGGCCATCATATTGAGCTATCATATCATTATCAGGAATCCCATGTCCCATTGGCCCCTCCGAAGTACTTATCTGTGCAATGTTCTTCCCGTGAAAATATTGCTCACCAGATATGTAGGAATCCTCCTCAACAAATGATTGATCATCATCATCATCCTTTGTAGGATGATCATGTCGATCAGGCCCACTTGTGTGGCCAGTTGCCTTCTCATTATCACTAGGATAGTCAATCTCATGTGTTAGAAACCAGGTTTCATCCTCAATTGGTTGTCGGGTGTAGCCAACATCATCGTCGTCATCATACTCATCAGAATCCCAATACTCATTTGGATATTCAAGCGAATCATCACCAATTGTTGCAAAACCAGATACCAAGTCAGAAGTATCTTCTGCAATACCATGACTGACAGATAACCAACTACTGCCAATTGTGTGTCTTCCACCTGAATTTTTTTTACATATAGGTCAAAACTTAAGCGCCAAACAATTAGACAAGCTAAAATAAAGTGGCACCACACATTAGCAAGTCTCTGAAGCATGGAAAAACACTCAATATAGTTTCACTATTAAAACTTTGCATATCAGTATTATCAAAAGATGAAATCCCCTATAAGTTTTGAAAGAAAATTTCCTACAGAAAAATTTACAAGAAATCAATCGGATAGCATGGGAAGCCATCACCAAATATTGCTTTCAGAAAACACATTAGAGAGTAATAAATCCTATTGGACACTCTACAATTGGAAAGACAATTTGTAATGTTCACAATTAGAAAACACAATTTCTACAGCATTTTGCAACGCTCACACATCCGAAAACACAATTTTTACAGCTTTTTTTTTCTAATGTTCACACATCGAGAAATAAATATATGTCTTGAACTAGTTCCTATAAATTGCCGTATTCATCTTCTTTTTCCACAGAACAGAAGTAATAAATCCTATTGGGCACTCTACAGTTGGTGTACTCACTAGCAGTACCCACTTTCTAGCTTCAGTCATGCATCTGTAGTTTGATTCATTGATTAATATTTGTCAGTTCCATGGGGCAGGTATGAGCAACGCAGTGGTAGGTTTCGTAGAAATTTTTATGTAAGATAAGCATGTAAAAACCGAACAGGCTACTTCTGTAGAGCAATGTGCTGTGCTGCTTGAGAGTAAGCTAGAATATATATCTTTCGATTTGTATTCTAATTAAAACTATTAAACTCGTTAGCAACATACCTGATGATGTTATTTCTTGCCCAATAGGAACATCAAGATAAGACCCAATCATAAAGGCATGGTCTGCACTAGATATAGAATGCTTGGCTCCAGATCCATGATGATTGATCTTTTCCTCCCAGTTCATATTAACTAGCTTGTCCTCAGACTTGAGCCTCACAGGAGGCAACTTTGGGAGTTCCTCACGTTGGTTATCTTCCATAAGCTGCGCATTCAAGCATCGGTCAGCAACCTGATCTGCATTGTCCTGGGACTTTCCCAAATAATACTGCCTGTTCCCCTCATCAAGCTGCCCCTTTGCTGCTTTTCCAGCACCATCTGCATCAATGCTCTTCTTAATGTCTTTCCTCTCATTTCCATCATGGTGTGTACTATGGTAACTAGATGATGGGTTTTCTGCAGAGAATGGAAGCACTGTCTTAACTGCACAGCCGTTCAAGAGCTCCTCTTTTTCTGGAACCAGATTTTTATCCCTGGAATGGCCTGAGTCATTGATTTCGCTTCTCCCAGCAACATCAACTTTTCCCTTCCCTATTCCAAAAGAAACTTTTTGGTCCGGCACCGGACCAGGCTGCTCGGTTCCAACACCACGATCCCTCTTCTCGGCTAACAATGCACCACGGGGATGTCTTTGCACCTCCTCCGACACCAGCAGCTCCGCCAACTGCTCCACAGTGCTGTTGGCAATGGCAAAGTTCCAAGGATACAGATCCCCTGTATTATTCTCCTGAGGCAGGTCGATCCCTGACCCATTCCTCCCATCTGACCCATTCAGCAGGCCTCCAATATCAATCTCCTTCACAACAAACTCCCTCGACGAGTCCACGCTCCTCATTGACGCACCAACTCTCGGCGCTGCATTGGAACCTACCTCAAAAGAGTCCTGCTCGTCATCCTCCTTGGGCTCAGCTACACGCCTCTGCGTCGTCGGCCCGTTCAAATCACCCCGGCCATTGAGCTCCCCTCGGAGCGCAGCCTCAGCCTTGGCGAAGCGGTTCTTCCGCAGGAACTCCAGCACCAGATCGATGTTCTCCGCCATGGTTCCCTCCAATATCAGCTAACCTAGAAGCAGAACCCACCGAAGTGCTTACCAAGGCCGCAGACGAGCTAAAGGCGGCGCATTGTTGGAGCCCAAAGCCAGCCAAATCAGCAGCAAGAGCAAGAACCAGCCCCTAGGGCGAAACGAAACCGCAGACGCCGCGCAGCGCAAGGCACCGCACCACCGGTAGGCAGGCACGAATCCACGGAGCCACGCGCGACTCGCGGAAACCTTAGCCGCCGCCCACCCCCGCCCCGCGCGAGAGGACAGGAGGGGCAGGGCAGAGGAGGGACGCAGGTGGGTGACGCGCGGGCCCGGCGGTCAGCGGGGACCCGGGCGCGGCAGATCGAGAGCGGGAGGCGCCTGTGCGGATCCGGCGGCGGGGAGGCGGCGACGGCGGGGAGGCATTGGGGTTGCAGGGGGATCAGGGCGCGGAGGGCGTGGCCGGCGTGGCTGGGGACATAATATTCGGAGCGGTGGTGGTGGTGTGGTCAGAACGGAAAGAGCAAGGAAAAAGAAATGGTTTTTCCCCTCTCTGATTTCTTTATTTCTTTTTCGTTTGGGCTCGTTTTGGTGCTTTGTGCTATTGGAA
The DNA here is from genome assembly GCA_017311315.1 of Dendrocalamus latiflorus. Taxonomy (NCBI): domain Eukaryota; kingdom Viridiplantae; phylum Streptophyta; class Magnoliopsida; order Poales; family Poaceae; genus Dendrocalamus; species Dendrocalamus latiflorus. The sequence continues at coordinate 8,894,021 of CM029651.1, read as the reverse complement.
TTAATCTTGATGAATGATAAAAATCACACTCAAACACATGATCGAAGCTCCCGACGAAGTATCAATCGAACTTAAAGACATCGAGCATGAAGGCAGTCGAAAACTCCGAATACGCAAGAAGCCATAGTCGAAACTTCGAGTTGATGTATCGTGGTCGTAGCATCGAGATGACGCACTATGGTCCAAGCATCAGTCGGAAGTTTGAGAACCCGGTCGGTGCTCGATGTGGTCGTGGCAACGTGGTCGTTAGACAGCCGTGGTCGAAGTAGTCATGGTCATAAGGCATCAGTGGTTATAGAAGCTATAGTGGTCGTAGAAGCTGTAGTGGTCGTGGAAGCTGCAGTGGTCGTGGAAGCTGCAGTGGTCATAGAAGCTGCAATGGTCGTAAAAGCTAAAGCAGCCCACCGAGAGAATCGATCGTAACTGTGAGAAGTGATCTCAAGCGATCGTGGAGAGATTTCAGGAGGCATGAGAATATGCCCAAGTTAGTGGGTACGTGGGTGGTTGTGTGTGTATGCTTGAGGCTTATTTAAGCCGTGTAAATCCTGTTTAGTGAAGAGTTGGGAAAAAGAGAAAAGATTGAGTGATTCAATCTCAAAACTTCTATTAGTGTCTCTCTGTGTATTTATCGGAGTGATAAGAGAGAGAATTAAGTGATTCAATTCCAACATGCGCTTGGCCAAATATTTCTAAGTTTGATCATTAATATATAACAAATTATCAATAATAATAATAATATAAAATTGATATTATTAAATCCATCATAAAATATACTTTCATAATGCATAGTTATTTTTTATTTAAAATAACTTATTTTTATAGAAATTAATAGTTAAGATTATGTCAACGTCCAAAAATGACTTAGAAATATAATAAGTACTAAAGTGAAAATTCTGCAATAACTAAACAACTCCTCAGTAGGTTGCATTTTGAAACTACGTTTTCCAAAAAAAATGGATTATATTGCGAGACGAATCGAGTATATCATGGAAAATGGGCTCAGATTATGGATGATCACATGAAACTAGGGGTCTTTTCTAAACAGTTTTAGTTTCTGATTTTTTTTATTTTCGGTTTTTTTAAGTCAGAAGCTACTTAGAACACGTTGACTTTTAATTTTTTTGTGTGACTTTTTTTTGGTTTTTTTTGCTTTTGCCTTTTCATTTTCATTATCCGTGGAGATATAACGGTATTTTTTTTTTAATTAAATGACTAAAAAAGGCAATAATCGATACAATGCAATTTTAACTTTAAATTAGAAGCCACATCTAACAACTGGTTAGAGCGGGCCCTAGGTCTTAGATGGTGTGTGAGTTTGTTTAGTTGAAGTAACTGTCATCAACATTAGCTAGAGCCTAGAGCACGTCATGGCATCACGTTCAGCGAGGCGCTGATAGCCACATAAGTGAGTATCACGTTTAGCTTATGTGGCAAAGATCTGACAGCCACATAACCTTAGCGTCAGCGTCAACTTGTAACATAATTTGTGATGGATGTAGGATTTTTTTAGTACAGGTCAGTCATGATTTATTTCTCTAAAGCGTAGGTCCCGTTCGTTTTGGTTTTGGCTTCTGATCTTCGTCGGAATGAGCACATTGATTTCTTTTTAGTTTTTTTTTCTCTCCTCCCTTTTCGTTATTCGTGGAGATATAACAATAATTTTTATATTTTTTTCTTATTTTTATTTTCTTCTTTAATTGAATACCTTTAAAAAAGTTAACAGCCGCTACAGTATAATTTTAGTTAAAAGGCAACAGCTGGAAGCAAGAAGTTGCTAAAAAAGTCAGATTGGACGGGTCTTAGTAGGTTGTTTTTTCTCTAATATTTTGCATCGTTATTGGGTTTCCATATAAATTTCTATAGAATATAAAAATCATTTTCGCGGAAAGTACCGTGGACTCATTCGCTTAGCTAGATTACGGCATCGATTAGATTATCGGAATATCATACCGTGGCATTGGTTCCTGCATTTTCGAAATAAAGTTCAGAGGTTGTCTTTTTGTTTGATTATTAAACCTTTTATATTAAAAAAACAGTTCAACGTCCATACCTTAGGTTTGTTGGATGATGCGTACATCGAAGGGACGGCGGGTGGACCTGTCCCATTTTTGCATGATGGCGGGAGAGGTTCTTGGGCCTGTTCTTTTCCTCCGAAGCCGGCAGCTTTTGGCTTTTGCTACAGTACCTAACTTTCAAACAGAGTATTTTCTCAAGACGGGGTCTACAGGTTAAACGATCTACACATCAAAAGTCCAACATCTGTACTAGCCAAAATCGCAAGTGAGTACCTGTCTCTCCGTAATCTGTACCGTAAACAGTCAAAATTTAAAAATTTCAGCCAAAAGCCATAAGCCGCAGCCGAAAAGAACAGGCCCCTTGTTCGCTGCCCCAGCGGCCAAAAGTTGTTGTTGGACTAAAGTACAAGCCAATTCGTACTGCCAGAAATATTGGAGCCACAATCAGTAGTGCGGTAGGGACTGTTCAGTTGAGCTGTTTCACAAATTTTCAGTTTCTGTTTTAGATTACATGAGAATCTATTTTTTTTTAAAAAAAATAGAACTCTCTCTGAAAAACGTTTGATTAGCTCTAAAAGAGAGCGATTGAAGACAAATAGACTATAATACCCCTGGTTATAACACTTCACATATATTTATATCTCATTCCTTTGTTGTTATATACAAATGATGAAATATTATGTCCAAATATTATAAGACCGTATGTATATAAATTAGTATCGTTTTTTGTAAATTTTTTAACTAATCTACAATGCTGCTAGACCATCACCGTTGAAACTTGGCAATAATGCTATAGAAAATTAGCAAGCCGCTCCATTTGAGATTGAGAACCAAATCGTTTTCAGCACAGTAGAATAGCAACATTGGTCCTTGGTGCTATTTGAACTGCGCAACATAGCAACATTGGTTTTCAACCTCATTTGAATGGTCTTCTACTCGTCTTCACCCAAAAGGAAATAGGTGGTACACATACAGAAGCATAATGAACAGGAAACAAGTAGGAATAGAAAAATTGATCTATTGCATAGTAGACATCATTACTATTGGAAACAACAGCAGGTATGTTTTTAGAATAGAGAATTACTATTGAAATCAAAATCCATAAAGTGACAGAAACCACAATGTTATATTGGCATGATATCTATTGTTGTACTTCAGACAATTCCATTTTGATTTTTCGTACTATAACGACTAACATGGTGGATTTCACCTACTTTTAGCAATTACCTTTTGCAAGGTCATCACGAAACCTATCTATAGCTCTATCACTCGATTGTGACATTGATACATCCGATGAATCTTGAGAAATGACATATTATACATATCTCGATGGTATTACAGACAGATAATTAGGATCCCGTTCAAACCTATGGAAAATGCCTGTCCGGTAAAGCATGATCACGTATGAAGTTGTGAAATCTTATAGTAGCTACCACAATCATCTTTTGCGTGAACAATTTAAAACTCGGATCTTTAAAAGAATTCTTCATTTCATCTTCCATACATCAAAAGGTGCTCCCAATGATTGTCCACGGGAGTGCATTTTGTTATAAGAACTATTTGCCAGCAGCTAAACCAACAGCAAACCCTGTTTTCCATGTGTCCGTATCAGAACATCACCACGTGGATAGGCAGATATGGAATTATGGGTACAACTTAACAAGCCAAACGATCAAGACAGGGAGAGATAAACATCTCTACGATTTTAAGGACATCAAAGTAGAAACTAATAGAATAAGCAAATATATCAAAATAACAATCCAATTGCATCTACGAATATATCTAGCTGCAGCCACACAATTAAGTCGAGAACAAAAATAGCAGCTTGAGTAGCACAAATTTGCACAAGACCAGTTTCCAACAAGATTTGAAGAAGTCGGACTGAAATGGAGTTCACACAACTGAAACAGGTAAACATTGTGGCAGATCATTGCTGAAATTAGGTTCAAAACCTTTTGGGATATATATGCATGTATTAGTTTCCTACCCATTCTTCAGAAAGGCCACTGCCATAACCAGGAGAATTGTCACTAGTTTTAACTTGATTCAGGGTCTCACCGAAGAAAATAGGCACACGATGTATGTCTAAAATGCTCATACAGGCACTGCTTCCGCCTTCTGATATAAACTGGAAGATATTAGTAGATTGAGGTGATAGCACATACCAGCATCTCTCTTCTCCGCTCACTATTGCATTTCATTTCTCTAGTTGATTATCTGCTCTCTCTGACCAATAGCTTTACTGCTACCTAACGACCTTGTATTCCAATTCATGAGCAGGACGGGTAAAAAGGCAGGGGAAATGTTGGGGTAGTACCCTAGTGAGGATCATTACACCTTTTTCAGATCCCACCACAAACAGCAAAAAGCAAAATCTACATTGGATCTTCATAGGTTATATCATGATATAGCCAATTACACAAGAGTCTTGCTTAGGCTGGATATGCATATTCCACAACAATGTGCAAATGTTTAACAATCATTGGGGCAAACACACAGAAAACAGCCATGAGACCTCTACAATTTCCTTAGTCATCATATGTCGTAGCTAACACAATGACACATTTAGCCTAATTCGACACTAGCACACAAAACATTTTGCACCAGCTATATCTGTATGACAAATGGAACGTGCGTAGCTAGCCTGGTAATTAGTTGCACATTTTAACTCGATTTCACAACAATGGCAAAAATCTCTAGCAGCATAGAAAATACAAGTTCAATTACCTGAAATGGTAAGCTCAATGAAAAATTGCAAACATCCCCTAACAAGTATTACACATCAGGTCAAGCGTTGCATCTGAGCACCCAAAGGCTCCATTGTCTATCCGTGAAAACCAAAAGGAACCAAGTTCATGTAGAAGTAGACTAGTCGGAGACTGGAGATCAAACCTTCAAGGGATGTCGGAGTCAGTGCTCGGAGAACGACGACGGCGACCATGAAGGAGAGCTCGTAAAGGACAGGAGAGCAACTCGGGAGAAGGAGAGAAGAAAAGGAGAGGAGCTCATGAGGTTAGAGAGTAGATGAAGGAAACTCATTGATAAGAAGAAAAGGTCTTCGTATGAAGGCAATAGCCTCATCCATTTTTGTTCTCATCCGAATGTAGGCAACGTGTAGCTATATATTTCTTTAGCACATATTTAGTGAATGCATGTTGAAAAATAGTAATATTTGCAGTGAGAAATCAGTTATGTCTGAATCCACAACATTAAAAGTGCATTACGGTATTTGTACCATTCGTGAAGGTCCACACGGTGTTAACCTAAGCGGTTTCCCACAAGTCAGTGTGGTACTCCCAACGCGGAGAATGCTCCAATTGAAGATGTCCTGTACTGGCTCACACATAGCTTCTCCTTGGACCCCGAGATGTGCAGTGTCGTCATACATTGGCTTTAGAGTTGCTCTACCATAGATATTCGGTGGGAGTTGAGGAGACTGATGTGCATGGTTGCATGGAAGAGATTTATGCAAGGGTACCAGCGATGTGGTTATGAGTGTGTGCTACTCGTGCAACCATATCCGAAGGGAGTCACAGGAGGTCTGGTTGTAGGAGCAGCTCAGGCGCTCAGCACATGGTTCATCAAGAGGATGTGGTGGGTGATGTTGTGGAGGCAGAACCGGAATATTACACACCACACACTGAGCCCACCCGATAGACAGATGCAGATGTTGCTGAGGTAGATCAGGAAGATCGCACTACGCAAGCTAAGCCCACTAGATAGGCGAACGCAGGGGAGTATGTTGACAGTATAGTGCGTCAGATGCAGATCAATGACCGAATGGCCTGGGCCAAGGAGGAAGTTGTAGAAGAGGATAGCAATGACTCTTCCAATGAGGACGAAGGCCCCATGCAGCAGGCATGGAAAATGGTGGATGTTGAGGGTCTTTCTGTGCACGACAAGCATGAATCACCGTGAAAGTACCATGGTACGGTTGTTTGGCTTCATACAATATTTGCTGACAAGGCCAGGGCCACCGGCGAGGACTACAACGTCGACCTCCAAAGGAAGGGCAAATGGCCATGTTCCACGCAGTAGTTTGACACTCTTCATCCATATGTCCCATGTATTTCTAATTCCCTAAAGGTGTGTGTGTACCATTCTTGGTTCGTTAGCCTGCATGCCATATAACCCCTTTGTCAGATCAACTCTCATGTTGTTTTCCTCACGCCATTTTTCTGAAGTTCTCCGTATATAAATTCTCTGTTGCATCGCAATATTACTTACCCTACTACTTATGAATCATTACTAGCTCAATTGTTTTCATAAAATTCTTCAGAAATTTATCGCAATACAATAACATATGACATTCATAAAATGTTATTATGAGTCTAATAGATCTTGTACCATTCAGAATCTATGAAAATCACAAATGGACCAACCGGCATTGTCTGCTCTTTTTTTTAAAAAAACAACCTACAAACAAGATTTACTAAATGTATTACCTACAAACATTGCCATTTACTCTCCCCACAATTATTTCCATCAGCTTAATAAAATAAAAATACTATTATTTTAAATCGTCTAATAGTCAGGCGACTAGGGCTAAACCGCTCAACTTGTTTGGGCGACTAGGCACTAGTCGCTCCACGCCTTAAGTCGCCCAATGGTTAGACGACTTGCCCGACCGTAGAGCGACGTATGGTCATTTCTGTAAAATAAAAAAACACGTATATATTACTGCAGTTCAAAATTAAAAAATAGATTTTTTTTTTAAAAAAAATCAGCTGCTTGGCCTGCTTCCCTTTTAAGTCCTCTACTCGGCTTCGTCTAACTGATTCCCTTCACGTGCCCGTGCGTGGCTCCGCGAGTGCACCCCTCCAAGTCTAAAGGAAGACGAAATTTGGATTTGGCTGTGCTGAACGAACAACGAGAGAGATCAGGCCCATCAACCCATATGTTGCCGCAAACAAGATGCAACATAGTAGGCCATAGCGTGCTCTTTCTCTCAGCCCATCATGGTCCATAGACCAACCGGATGTTCGGCAGGTTGGTTGCTACTTGCTACTAGTTTGCAACCATGACAAGCACCTTCTCCTGCAGCCATCGTGAATGCGTGATCGATAGACGATTGCTTGAATTTTTTGTACGGATAATCCATTTTTTATTCAAAAATACATAAATATACCCGAGAAAATTTTTTTTACAAAAATAGGCTTCAGTCGCCCCCCATTGGGCGACTGCCACCTTTCGCCCAACCGGGAGGCGACATTTAGGGAATGTAGGAACCGTTGAGCGAATCAATGGTATCGCCTGAGCGTTGGGCGACTCATTGTAGTCGCTGTACGGTTGGGCGACAGGGGGGTACTTTATTCCACCGCAGTCGGCCGCCCACTACCACTACCACTTTTTGCCCTTATTCTACGCACAGAGAAGAAACGAGAGAAGAAGAGGAGAGGAAGAAGGGGCACTCATTGTGCGAGAGAAGAAGAGGAGAGGAGGAAGGGGAAGAAAAGGAGGGGTAGAAGAGAGGGAGGAGGGGAAGAACAGGAGGGGAGAAGAGAAGGAGAGGAGGACAGGGTTGGAGGAGGAGGTGAGGGAGGAAGGAAGAGTAGAAGTTATTCCATCCATTTGGATCCAGGTATTTTTTTGATTATATTGTATTTGCACTATTATTTAGATGAAATGTTGGTGTTAGTAAAAATTGTAGATGTAGAAAATGTAGTACAATTTTAGTATGAAAATATTAGTGTCAAAAAGTTGTAGTATACATTTTGTAGTATAGAAATATTATCACCCTTTTTAATATGAAAAGTGTAGTTTAGTGTTGTATGATGTTATTTGACATGTCGTAAATTTCAATCATACATGCATGCCTACATCATCAATGGCCACTACATTGAGAGTGTATTATGGTGCTGGAATTATTCGTGAAGGTTCGAATGGTGTGGATTTGAGCGATTTTCCGCAAGCTACTCTCGTACTTCCGGATGACGACCACGCGGACCAGCTTTACACGTAGGAGTAGAGAGAAAACGGACCCTATAAATTGGTGTGCATTCCATTTCCCAGGAAACATTGCACATCCAAACCCCATACTACACCGCGCTTCCCTCACCCCACCGGTATGGACAAAGGCAAGAAGAAGCAATGGGACAAGATGGTGAAGGATTGGGAGGAGACCCGTGACATAGCACGATCAGCTGCCGCCCGCGATGAGAAAATAAGGGCTATACAGGCCCGGGTAGAACAAGCCTATCGTGCTACAATGAAAGGTCCCCCCAAAGAGCGCCCGCGTAGCAATAACCCCATCCCGGACGTCCCCACCGAGCGTTCGCCACAACTACCACTTGAGGGGGAGACACCTCCCCTTTGTTGGTGCGGGGATGTGTGCAAGTTCTTCAAGTCTAAGCACCGCATCAGTCTAGGTATACGTTACTGGGGTTGCGCAAATTATTCCAGTGACTACCCCAACCGCCGTTTTGACACCGCAACCTATCGGCAACCGGTAACGACCACATGCACCATTTCCCCCTACCTTTTCTCCTTCACAACACACACTAACAATATCTCTCCTTTATTTACAGTCTCTGGAGCCCCTATGTGGCTACCGCAAATGGATAGATCTTGAGATCCACCCTGCGGACCAATGGACCCTCGATTTCGAGGAGTGCAATGTCACAAAGGAGAAGGAGTTGCTGGAGGAGGAGCGTTGCAAGAACGAGCACACCCTGCGTATACAACGCGAGACGCAAGCTTATCTCGAAGCGTGCACCCGTAGGGAGCGGGAGGCTCGCGAGAGGGAACGCGAGAGAAAGAGGGAAATTGCGGCTAAGGCAAAAGAGGCCGCGGAGGAGTTCAACGCCGAGCGGGCGAGGAAGGGAAAGTGGCCCCGGTCCACACAGTAGGTGGTACGAGCAGTTGGGTGGGTTAGTCGCATATCATGCTATATGTTATGCATGTAATAAAATTGTACGCGGCATGTTACTCCCATCTGTATTATGAAGTTTATTTCTATTCACATAAGGTTATTATCTCGTCTGTTCGCATTCAATGATTCAGATAGCAAGTCATTTAACAATATTAACATACCAGTTCTTTTCGTAAACTAATTCTCAGTAACATGAAAATATCGCTTACCAATGTATATATCAAACGTTCTACAGTCAATTGTTCTTAAAAAAATTTCCCAAAATTTTTAATGCATCTACAACATGCAATAAACATAAACTTTTATTACAACTATATCAAATTATTTTCCAGTTTAAAACTACAAAATTGACAAAACTCTAAAAAATCACGGGGACTGAGTAAAGTCGCCCCTCCATTGGGCGACTGCACTTTTAGTCGCCCATCCATTGGGCGACTGCATGACAGTCGCCCAATAGGAAAGCGACTAATTGCAGTCGCTCGAACGTAGAGCGACAGAAATTTTGTCGCCTCCCGGTTGGGCGAAAGGTGGTAGTCACCCAATAGGGGAGCGACTGAAGCCTATTTTTATAAAAAAATTTTCCGCGGGTATATTTATGTATTTTCGAATAAAAAATGGATTATCTGTACAAAAAATTCGACGATAGTTGTACTATAGAATAGACTATAGTAAGTTCTTTTTCTTTCTTATGGGAAAAAGTTTTTTTTTCAAAGATTCAATGGAATTTTCATATATGAAACCGGGATAGTTATCTTTCATAAATTTCGAACGAAGGCTATCTTCATTCCTCTGAAGGTGGGAAAAAAGATCAAATTGATTATTGATCAAAATTAGGGTTTAAAACTTAGGCAATTAACTTCTTCTCCTTAGACAAAAAAAAAAGAAATTGGGTTGATTTTTGTGAAACTGAATTCAGTTAATAAGATAGAGGAAATTAAGATAGTAATTTCTAAGCCCTATAAACGCTAGCTCCATCGTCATTGCACGGCTTAGGGCCTGTTTGGCAGAGCTCCACCAACTCCAGATCCACCAAAAACAGCTCCACTCCACGAATTTTTACCCAAACGCTCCAGCTCCACGAAATCTGGATCCACCAAAATACTGAATCTAGCTCCAGATTCATGAAATCCATGGAGCACCTCAAGGGGTGCTCCACGAAACCTTGTTTCGTACCGACTCGTGGAGTTGGGTGGTAATTACCCACCTTTTGCCACTGGTTACACACCCCATCCCATACCACCGTAAAACCCATGGGCAAAACAGGTCATTCCCACCAAAAACTCAGTTTCGTGGATCTGGAGCTGCTGTGCAAGCCAAACAGTTTTGTCTAGCTCCATGGTGGGATCCCAGATTCACGGTGGAGCTGTTTTTGGTGGATCTGCTATTCCAGATTCATTTTTTCAGTGGTGGAGCTCTGCCAAACAGGCTCTTAGTCTAGCAAAAACCGTAACGCGTGCGGCGTGGCGCGCGTCGGCTAGAGAATTTTCGCCCTTGCACGGAGACAGCCGACTGACGGTGAGACGAATCCAATCCGGTCCATGGTGCCGCTTTTGCCGGGACGGCCGACGGTGGTGATTGCGATGGTGGTCTGTCTGGTCAGGTGTTTCGATTTCCAGCAGCACGCGAGGTGTCGAACGAACCTGCAGCGTCGGTGCTAGCTACGGCGCAAGCTGCGCGAGCTTGGACCTTGGGCCGCAGATGGGCTGATTCGAACGATCGGCCCTCCCGATTGGTGTAAGGTTAGGGCGCAACTTTCTTCATGTGCCCCCACAGAAAAGTCAAAACTTCAAATCGACGAATAATCGTGAGGGGCTATGGTGAGTTTTTTTTTTCTTAAGAAGAAAAGAAAAGAGCTATGATGAGTTACTTTTATCATGTCATTCGCCAGGGATGGGTGTCGGCACTACAGGACGCAGTGTACTAGAGGCGAATGATGCAATCGGACGGTGCCAACATCGAGAGCCGCTGAACAAAAGAATCCAGTCACAAAATACGGCAGTCGGGCAGGTGCACCTCAGTTGAAGGCGGCAAGCAGGGGCGAACAATGGTGGTTCAACCACGGCTAGAGACTAGAGTCCACCTTACGGCCTGTCAAAACGTGAACTCCCCTTCAGTACCGACATCCCTCTATAAAAGGACTGAGTTATTTAGCCTAGGGTAAAAGAAAACTAGTACCGTAAGCATTTTTTCTGTTTCTTTTTTACTTATAATTTATGGTATAATAAGTATTTTAAGATAAGATCAACAGAACAATTATATTAAAAAGTATACTAAATTTAACTGTACTGACTAAAATCGTGTACGATTTTTTTTGATATACTATCTCTTGTAAACAGACAGAGTTTAAAAATTCAAATCATGAGCTAAAAAAAACTCATCCTTAATTTTGGTCCGCCACTGTCGGCAAGCCGGCAAGGCCGGTCGAGGGGCGCAGCGGGCAGGTGGTCACCACACCACCGTCCACCAGTTGGCCGAGGGCGCGCGAAGGCGGAGGCCGGTGTCACGGTATGGTCGGTCGCGAGATGCCCCGGAAAACCTCAGAACGCACGGGTGGATTCGGGGGAGGCGACGCCGGGCGCGCGCGTAGCGGGACGAGATGACTGGGCGACACTAGGCGTGCGGTGCGTCCGTCAAGGGCACAGCCTGTTCTTTTCGGCTGCGGCTTATGGCTTTTGGCTGAAATTTTTGAATTTTGGCTGTTTACGGTACAGATTACGGAGAGACAGATATTCACTTGCGATTTTGGCTGGTACAGATGTTGGGCTTTTAACGTGTAGATTGTTTAACTTGTAGACCCCGTTTTGAGAAAATATTCCGTTTAAAAGTTAGGTACTGTAGCAGAAGCCAAAAGCCACTTTTAAAAGCCCAAAAGAACACCCCCCTGAACACACGGAAATGACCAGGGAGCGAGAGGCTAGTAAGATCGGTAGTTTTCTGCTGTTGGAACTTGGAAGCCCCCGTGCTGGACTTTTGTGGCGCCGGCGAATAAATTGCTCTTATTTGCTCCACGAGACTGTACAAATACTCTGGATGGTCACCGGTCAGAAATCAGAATGGTCTCAATCAACAGCGAGGTAATCAGCTGATCCACACGTTATTAGGACTTCCCTTCCCTGGGCAACTAAGATTGTGCCCAAATCACGTACTCAAGATTGACCTCCAGACCTGAGCTAATTTATTAAAGCCTCGCTCAGGTGGTTTCGACTTCTAGCTTGTTTGAGTTGATTGATTAAATTTCTGTTTTAAGTAGTTTTGGCTTTTGATTTTTAGTTCCTAAAAATCAGAAGCCACTTAAAATATGTCGGTTTCTTAATTTTAGTTTTTTAGTTTTTGCCTTTTTCCTATTTTTCTTTGTATTATCCGTGAGTATATAACGATGCTTTTACCTTCTTCTTTATTTTTCTTTATTTTAACCAACAGCAAAAGCCGAATGAAGCGGCCCCTAACTATTCCGATCGGTAACCATCCTGGCTATGTATTCTTGTATCTAACCATCCTGGCTATGTATCCATGTATCTGCATTTGCCATTTAGCAATCCTATAGGACTGTTTGGTTGGGAGCCCATAGAAACCTGGCCAAATATTGGTGTTATCAAAACTCAGGTATTACCAAAATTTTGGTGTTATAAAGGTGTTTGAATTGCAACCTAGGAAGCTATGCCAAAATTTTTCTGATTGTGACTATGACGTGTGGACCGCATATGGCATGTAACATCTGCAGTAATAAAACATATCCAATATAGAACTTATTTTTTTTATCTTGTCACAAGACAGAGACAGAAGAGTATCATAGAGCACGGACACATGTTTTAACTACTAAATACACCCATATACACGTATACTCAAAAGGCACTGTTCATGTGAACAGTGCCCCCTGTAGGAACACGCGTACGCTACGCTAGCGCAGAATAAAATTTTCTACCGCGTAAACCAGGAAGCCATGTAAGTAAGAGATCGCAGATTGTTATCACTAGATGCGCAGTGCAGCGGAAGTACCGTTGATGCAGCCGATTCAACGAAGCGCACGTCGATGTAGCAGTAGTAGTCGAACGTTCTCCGTCCAACCGTCTCCTCCTCGTGATCGTCCCGCTTAGCGCCGCAGTCACAGCAGCGCCTCTCCCGAAGTCCACACGTCCGGGATGGAATGCCGTGCGCTGGTGTGCTAGCACCGTGCGCCCGGCTAGGGTTTCGGGATACGGCCGAGGGGAGGTGGCGGCTAGGGTTTTCAACACAGAAGTCTATTTCACCTGCAGCCCCGCCTCCACATATTTATAGAGCATGCTAATAGGCTTCCACGATGTAGGCCCATTAGAAAACTCTAATCTCATATAGATCAATATTTCTTTTGGCCTATAAAACCGAATTGTTTATGATTATCTCTTGGCCACACCGCTAACACCCCCCTCCCCCAAAAATGCAGCACGCGACTCGAGCCAGGACGAGCAAGGTGCCCACTGGCACGCTTGCCAACCGAGCAAGAGCTCGTCCGCAATTGCAAGTCTCGAGCTTTTTTATCACCTCTAGCTGAAGCCGGACAGGGGAGAATACGCTGGAGCTTAGTGGCGCAGGGGACAGTTGCGGGTCCCTTGAGAGCGCCGGAGTAGAACACCCCGACCAGCGTGGTGGTGCCACGCCGACACCATCAGGTTTCAGCTTGCTTGCCATGCTCACTTCCTCTGTCTCCTCGCCTCGGTGAATAAGGCAACTGCTCATGGACGTTGCAAGCTACAAGACGGAGGGCAATATGGTTAACTTGACGGCAGGGGTTCAAATGTTGAACGGCGTGGTAAAAAAACGGAACAGATGGTTTCTTTCAATGGTATTAAAGTGTATTAAAAAATTTGGTGGTATAAATTAAAACTCGAGATCTTTTTCTATCATAAAACCAATTTTTCCAAAACACAATAGTAGCTACTGTATAGGGAGAATTCTATCAAATGTTGATGACTTTCATAAGACTAAACGGTTCTCTTTTTTTTAACTTATAGCTTATAGTTTATGATTTTTTCTAAACAAGTAAATGAGATGGCTTCTTCACTACCTTTTTGAAACGACTTATCAGTACAACATTTTTTGAAGTGACTTATCGGTATTCAGTTTATTGCACTCGCACCAAGTCTATAAGCTATCAATCGTAGCTATAGACCATCAGCCGCAGTAAAAAAACCTCAAATAACAACATTGACATCCCATAAGACAATACTATTTCTTAAGTTTTATTTTTCCTTGTTAAAAAGGTTGAAATACGTACGTATTAATGAGCCGAGGGTCGCAAGAACAAACCTCCTGAAAACAACTATAAAGATAAATAATTAGAAGGTTTTTTAATAATATAAATCAGTAGAGAGCTAGCTTTTGTGTGTGCGCGTGCGTGTTTTACTGGAATTAATTAATGTTACACCCCGCTTGGCGGCCTAAAATTAAATGTAATTCATTCAATTTTATTCTAAATTCTATTCTAGTTGAAATTGAATTTAATTCAAGTCAATTCAAAATATAATTTTTCTATTGGGTATTATTTGGAATTTTACAAGACTGTGAGGCCCACCTATATATGCACATAGGTCCACCATTATGCACAAAGTAGATTCTCTACATACTAAATCATCTTCATTAAATTTCAGAAAATTTTGTGAAAAATTATAATGTGAACACGATGTTCAAATACCAAACTTTTACAAAATCATTATCTAGAAGACCATGGGGGCTGTCTGTGCACATAGGCCTGTCAATTTGTACAAATTAGCTTCTCTACTCACTAGACCATCTCCAATAAATTTCAATCGATTTCGTTAAAAAAAATGTGATATAAACGCAAGGCTGAAATTCCAAATACTAAACTTTTACTTAATTTTATATGGTGAATTCTAGATAAATAATAGGGCGTAAGTTGATAATTGCTTCTAGCTCTATCATGCCTATTAGAATTGGCTTTAGAATCATCTATTCAATTCTAGACGGCAACCAAACACCTATATCCATGAACTTAAATTCTAATTCTATAATTCGAGCGCCAATACATGGGAACCAAACGGGATGTCAGATTATTCTTGTAGTGCTACTGCATCCTACATATGGGACTCCTTGCATGCTCGTCCATTAATTGATTTTTAACATGTGGCCACAGACAATGTTCCAAAACGAAACAGTTTTAAATAACGGACGATCTCAAAAGTAGATCTCGGCAATCAATTGCGCCTAGTTGTCCGTCGATAATGCTCGCGGTAGTACCTGCTTCCCCTGGCCGGCATCATGGCAACCCAGCCTTCACACTACTCACTAGCCATTTTACAAAAAAGAAAAAGAGAACACAAGGAAAACGAAAGAGAGAGAGAAAAAAAGAGCGAAATAACATTGCGTCTGTTCTTTTCAGCTTCGAAAAACTATTTTTTAGTTTTTTTACAGTAACTAACTTCTAAACAGAGTATTTTTTTAAGATAGAGTCTACTAGTTAATTGTAGTATATATTATACTGACTTCATTTATATCAGCAAAAACCGCACGTTAGTTTCTGTTACATGTAATTTCTCACACGAATAGCTCAAAAAACATAAGCCGCAGCCAAAAAAATAGACCATTATCACCGTGCACCAAAACGCGTGAACAAACGGGAACAAGCAGACATCATAACATATACAAAGCTGGGGGGATTCCGGCCCCCCCAGCGCGTCCACGTCGCCCAAATGCCTCGGCCGGCCGGCGCGTGTCCAGCGGAATCTGCGTACGGCCGGCCGAGGCACTTTCCCTCAGTTTTTGGAAAATTATGTATAAGTCCTCTGTTATCGCAAAAAGGTCCCTGCATTTTTTTTGAATAAGCCCCTGCATATATTTTTTTTGCTGGGTTGCGACCCGAGGTTTCCCGTAATTACGAACAGGCCCTTACTTCTTCCGAAAAGGCCATCGATTTTTTACGAAAAAACCCCTCTGATCTCCTTTTATTGCAAAAAGGCCCACGATTTTTTTGCGGAAAAACCCCTTCGCTTTCTTTTTTCTGCGAATTTTTTCCTCTTTTACTTCGGTCCACACGGTGCCTAGCGTGGCGTTGCGCCACGCCTATGTGGCTAGTTAATTCTATACGACGACGCTGTGTTTCCAACAGAAAATAGAAACAAAAGACGGGTGCCATCTCAAAATAAAAGAAACAAAAGCGAAAATAAAAGACGAATGGGGAGCGGGCACGGTACACACCTGCGTCGTATTTACCTCCCCGGCTCCCCCAAGCCCCGCTATTTTTATCCCCCACCGCGGCATCGATCGCGAAGAGAATAATAAGAAGCGAGCGTAGCGACGACCCCGTTGGCCCGTCGTCTCCTCATCCCCCTCCAAGCACAAGCTAGTTACCGCTCCCAGCCTTCTTCTCCGGCGAGCGATCAAAGATGGTGCTCTCCCACGGCGTTTCCGGCTCCGACGACTCCGTGCACTCCACCTTCGCCTCCCGCTACGTCCGCGCCTCGCTGCCCAGGCACGTGGATCGGTTCTTGGATGGCTGGCTTCTTCCGTTCGACCAACAAATAGGATTACACGCGTGGTTTCTTAATTTGGAGTTATTGATTGATTGGTGGACGCTTGATTTTGCTGGTTAGGTTCCGGATGCCGGAGCAGTCGATCCCGAAGGAGGCGGCGTACCAGATCATCAACGACGAGCTGATGCTGGACGGGAACCCGCGGCTGAACCTGGCGTCCTTCGTCACCACGTGGATGGAGCCCGAGTGCGACAAGCTCATCCAGGCCTCCGTCAACAAGAACTACGTCGACATGGACGAGTACCCAGTCACCACCGAGCTACAGGTAATTAACAACATAGTACAGATGCGCACAACCATCTTACTTCTCCTATCTATGCAATACTAGCTAATTAACCGGCCGGCCATTAACGTTCGTCTGATTTAGAGTGATTAGCTTTTTCGACGGCGAGCTCATGATTTTTTAATGGGAAAGTTGATCATATACCCTCCCTTCATTTTGCAAATTCAGAATTTACCCTCCCATCTCAATGACATATGGGGTCATCATAAGTCACTGACACGTGGGTCAAGAGGATAAATTCTGAATTTTCATCTAAGGGGAAGGTATATGATGAATAAAAACTTTTTTATTCGTTCGTTCCAATGGGTTCAATGGTTGCTCGTTCCAGTATAGGTTCAATTCAATGGTTTTTCATTGGCCCACTTGTCCAGATGTCCTCTGATCTGGTCTCGAAGTTAGAAAACTAGTAGCAAGAATACAAAACGATCGAGTACACAGTCATACGTGGATTGACATGCGCGTTCGTTTCTTGCCGCTCCCTGCCAACGACAACTAAATCGATTCGATTATTTTTTTCTTCCACAATTCTCGGTTTCGTTCCTTCTCTTTTCACCCTATGGCTGAAAGGGAAACACGTGTGTGAGAGAGATAAATTAAGTACTAGTACTAGTCTAGTGCTCCGTCTCTTTCAAAAAAAATTATTTTGGAACGTGTGATCAAGCTTTAAAAGCTTTAAAAATTTTAGCTATTGATATCTTTTAAATATTTATATTAGATGCATAAAAAACGTATATAGATTCATCTCGAAATGTATTTTTATAATATTATAATTTTATTAAGTTTTGTAAATATATTATAATATAAATTAGTGATTAAAATTGTTTTTTTGAGATATTATTGATATTAAAAATAATTTATTTTTTTGACCGGAGGAGGACTCGCTTTGATTGCTTTGGAGTTTCTGTAACCGTAGGCGTAACGGAAAGAAAGAACAGGTCGGTCATCGGTCACTTTGAAGCGAGTGTGGATTAAGTGGTCACTTGAAGTGTTGTGATAGAACACCAAACAAAATTTGGGTGGCTTCATCGCCCAACGGGACTTCCCTGTCGCTGTCCGCAAAGCAACAATTTGGGGGGGGGGGGGGGGGGGGGGAAGGAAAGAAGAATGAAGAAGGGCTAGTCAGTTAGGGTATTCCTAACGGTGATATTATATAGCAATATTTATAGATTATCATCTCATATAGATATTAGATTAGATATCACACTCTCAATACATTATATTTATCATCCGATCCACCTATTCAATACTGTAATTTAATATTTATTTTCATTTCCCTCCCCAATGCACCATTTAATGCAGTAGCATACTCTTATAATACGGTAGACATCACTTCCCTTCTTAATAGATGTTTTAGCTAATGTCTTCGTGTTGGATTGCGTGCTCAAGCAACGTTTTGCATAAGAGCAAGTATAATAAGAGACTGTTAGTAGGCTGTATGCTGAGGTGGAGGAGAGAGAGGAGGAGAGAGAAGAGAGGTGTGCTGTAAGTTTACAGCCAGCTGAAGCACAAGAACCAAGAAACTTTGTGAGAGAAAGGGGTGGGTTATACAGCCTTTAGCTGGCTGTAAACTACTATATGAATAGGCTGATAAGTGGGCTGTAAGTGTCCATACAGCCAGCTGAAGGCTGTATTATTAACCTTGCTTTAAGATACTGCCTCGCTCTCTTCCTCCATTCATTTTTCATCAACCTTAGCGCTAATTATTCATAACGTGCTAGTTAATACTATAAACAGTAGACTATTAGGAATGCCCTTAATGTTCTCCCTGTCGCTATCTGTTGTTTAATCACCCTATTAGGTTGACTAACAATGGATTAGGGAACCAAGGCTAAGGAGTTCCAGTTGTATATTGCAAGTCCGTGTTGTCCTTTTGCGATATTGAGCCACCTAACTACTCCGAGTCATGTGAGGTTAGGTATGAAGTATTCCGAAAACGCTTTTTTTACTCGGAAAAACAAAGATTCTGCTTGCACAGCACATGAAAAAGTCACTCAGCACCTTTGTAGGACCAGCAATGATAATAGAGCAGGTGAATGATATCCTAAAATTTCTTTCTAAGTATTTAGGAATCTTTCACTCTAAAACTAAGTGCTAAGAAGATGATACCTGATAGCTTAATTCTCAACCACAACCGAAAACAATAAAACCTTATAAATTCAACATATAACCAGTCTGATTGCCACTGAAGGTGTGGTCTGACCAGGTCTAGGGTAGATATGATCTCTCTCTTATTCCTAGAACAGAAAAAACAGCCTGAGTCAAAACTACTTTTAGAGCAAACTTCAAAATTCATGATCAAATGAAGTCAAACTTTGCACACAACTTGCTAAAAGTCTCAGGAACTTATTCCATTAAAGAATCGCATGAGTCTTGGCAAAAGTTTTATTTTTTTCTCAAAACATGCAAGGTTACACTAAAATCGAGTAAATCTAAGAATTTGATAAACAACTTGCTCATGGGTTAAGAACAATAAAAATAGTTATAGATGTGTTCCCACATATCACACCAAGCAAGACTACCTAATGAATCGAAGCGAAGACCCTCAAATCAAGATTTGTCAAGAAAGAATCCAAATTAAGTAAGAACTAGACAATTTTGAAATCTTACAAATCACTGTGTCTAGATGAATGGAATCTGATCTACATGAGTAATCTCCATCGCTTACACGTCTTTAGCACACAAGAAGATCAAGAAGGGGGAGAAGAGGCAAAGAATCAACAAGAACAAGAGCAAATCAACCAAACCAAGAACATGTCATGAGAGATGAACAAAATTGATTATATTGCTACTTAAGGATGAATATTTCACAGCCATTCCATAAGAAAGATAAGAGAGTACACCACAATACCTACTCTTCTTTCTCAAACCCTATCCATATAACTCAAAAATAAAATGTTTGGGATGGTTGTCTTGCAAGCCTCTATCCCCAACCCACTAAATAAATGGAACAATCAACCCACATTTAACTATAATAGATACTATCCACTAGCATAGTTAGGAGAAACTCCTTAACCCCATACATATGGGTTTTACACTTGCACTTAATCATGCACAGTTTTCAAAGCACATGAGGCCGAACCTGCTAAATCTTTAGCTTTTGATCCATCTGACTTAAACCACTTTCCCAAACACCGCGGTTTTGATCTAATGAAGTTTACAATATTTAGCCAACTATAAAAAAACTCTTGTCTTGACTCGGTCTTCTCTTTCCCTTACAAGCAATCGTCATGGTTGTCGTGTGTAAATGCACCAGTGGCTTGCCACGCATCAGCAAGTCTCTCCCACCCTGATTCTCATTAGACCATGCCTCGCTTGTACCGACTAAACCACTTGGTCCAACCTATCGCTCGAACATTCTTTTCAACATTCTTTGCCTTTGTTATGTTATGCTTGAACACAACCATCTCACTCAACATCTTTGATCATTCTGAATCTCAGCTCCTCCATGTGCATAGCGTACTCCTAGTTGTCACTGTTGACCATAGTTGACTCCAAACTGTTTTGCACATCCAAAGCTAAGAAATCATTTTTGAACATAAGTTATTTACAACTTGACCCGCATTATCTCAAACATGGTTTATGCAACATGAATACACTGATCTAGGATCAATTTACCTAATCTACAATCAAATTCCCAAATTTATGATCTCTCAGCCGAAATTCAGAGGGTAGACGATATGACCACTTAGCACAACTGGCCTTACCGCTACACACTCTTGGTTTGACTGCGATCGATAGAGCCGATCTGACCGCTAAGGACTGAAATCAGTAGACTGAAAATCCAAATCTTTTATAAATATAAATTTTAACTTTACATATATTAACAATAGTTCATCGTATATAACCCTGAACTTTCAGATGCACTCCCTCAACTTTAGGTGCAACTATGAAAGGAACTGTCTGTGGTAGTCTAATCATGTAAGCGCACCTGCCGTAGTACGGCCGCGTGTGCAAATCCCTGCCTCAATTCTTCTGTGTAGTGTTTTTTTTCAACATGTTGTAATCCCTCTATATGAAAATTTTCTTCAGGAAAAAAGATTCCAAATTGAGACCTAATGTGAATTCAGTGTTCGTTAAGCACTCTAGTTAAAAATATTTGGGTGAAAAAGTATGTACTAATTGTAATTTCTCCCCCGAAGATTGATAATTAGAATCTCATTTAAATTGCCCAAAAAGAATACAAAGTTCAAAACTGAAACCCAAATGTTTGGAATTCAACAGTTATCTGAAATTTGAAATATGGAGTAAAAGTGTTAACTTGCTCCGACAACTTCTGTATCAGAACTAATTCGATTCTCAACACAATTTATCGGTAGCGAATGATTGGTATTTTGTTCCATCTGTACTTTAAATTTTGCCAGGCAAAGAGTATCCATTGTACTTTAAAGAAGACGGTAACTAGGAAGCACTGTAGCAAAATCGCACTGTTCTACACATATAGTAAGACTGTAGACACGTTGATAGAAATCGCATGGTTGTTTATTGAACAAAACTTTCGACTGAATTGTGTTTTGCAGAACCGATGCGTGAACATGATCGCGCATCTCTTCAATGCTCCTCTGGGGGATTCGGAAACGGCCGTCGGAGTAGGCACCGTCGGCTCGTCCGAGGCCATCATGCTCGCCGGGCTGGCCTTCAAGAGGCGGTGGCAGAACAAGATGAAGGCCGCCGGCAAGCCCTGCGACAAGCCCAACATCGTCACCGGCGCCAATGTGCAAGTAAGCAGACCACAAACTCCATAAGCACGTCAGCATCCACACACGTGCATTACTTTAACCACTTAACTGGATCGATCGGGGAAATGCAGGTTTGTTGGGAGAAATTCGCGCGCTACTTCGAAGTGGAGCTCAAAGAAGTGAAGCTGCGTGACGGCTACTACGTCATGGACCCCGTGAAGGCCGTGGAGCTGGTCGACGAGAACACCATCTGCGTCGCGGCCATCCTCGGCTCGACGCTGAACGGGGAGTTCGAGGACGTCAAGTCGCTCAACGATCTCCTCACCAAGAAGAACGAGGAAACAGGGTAAACGAACCATTCTTCCACTGCATCCTTCCATCTAGTGTTTGCACAAACATTTAGGTGCATGCTAGTGCACAATTCTTACGGGCTTGGATTGCATGTGCAGCTGGGACACGCCGATCCACGTTGACGCGGCGAGCGGCGGATTCATCGCGCCGTTCCTGTACCCGGACCTGGAGTGGGACTTCCGGCTGCCGCTCGTGAAGAGCATCAACGTCAGTGGGCACAAGTACGGCCTTGTCTACGCCGGGATCGGGTGGTGCATCTGGAGGAGCAAGGAGGACCTGCCGGAGGAGCTCATCTTCCACATCAACTACCTCGGCGCCGACCAGCCCACCTTCACCCTCAACTTCTCCAAAGGTGACTGTCAATCTTTGGTTCAGATAGCTTGCATTGCTTAGTGTTACACGCGACGGCGGAGGAACGATGAAGTAAACAAGATCAATCGCAGAGAGACACGAGATTTTAACGTGGAAAACCCTCCCAATGTGAGAGGGAAAAAACCACGGGCGCCAGCCAGCAACAATCTTCACTATATCGGGGTGAGGTTACAACGCCGGGGATTTACAACTCTAATACCATATCTCAAACGGCGGCTTACAGGAAATATATATATCATGAAAACCCTAATTCGACTAGGATCCATACCGCGGGGGACGGGCCTCCGCTACGCTCCGTCCAGAAGCCGGCCTTATTGATGTGTAGAATTTGGATCACAAATCAACACTTAGCAGTTTTGCCATTTCTTGATGGTTATGTCAAGTTGGTTAATCTGCTGACATGCTCAATTCTTTTTCAGGTTCCAGCCAAGTCATTGCACAGTATTACCAGTTGATCCGTCTTGGCTTTGAGGTAAATTGCATTGGTTCATCGTTTCGATCTTGTTTAGACAAATCATTTGTACTCCAACTCAACTAGTAAAGGTTAGGCTTGTTAAGAGTTGCATTACCATGAACTTATTGGGTGTGATACTGAACATATCTAAGATTATGTTTTCTGTAAAACGCAGGGGTACAAGAATATCATGGAGAACTGCCAGGAGAACGCGATGGTGCTGAAGAAGGGCCTGGAGCGCGCGGGTCGGTTCAACATCGTGTCCAAGGACAACGGCGTGCCGCTGGTGGCCTTCTCCCTCAAGGACAGCAGCCGGCACAACGAGTTCGAGATCTCCGACTTCCTTCGCCGCTTCGGCTGGATCGTGCCGGCGTACACCATGCCCCCCGACGCGCAGCACGTGACGGTGCTCCGCGTGGTCATCCGCGAGGACTTCAGCCGCACCCTCGCCGAGCGCCTCGTGCTCGACATCGAGAAGGTACTGCACGAGCTCGACGAGCTCCCGGCCCGCGTCCCCTCGCCGCTGAACGGCGTGGACGCCGCCGCCGCCGCGGCGAGCGAGAGGGACATGGAGAAGCAGCGCGAGGTGATCTCCCTCTGGAAGAGGGCCGTCCTGGCCAAGAAGAAGACCAACGGCGTCTGCTAATTAAGCAATGCATGCATGGGGCCATGGGGACGCTCTTTGCTAGCTACCGCTCTGGGTAAAAGGTCTTGCTTTTGTGATTTGATTTCCGAATCAAGGTTTGCTTCTGTCCAAGTTAATTTTTAGAGGACGGAATACATCCGGCTCCATATCAAGTGGTGAGTATATTCTTGTACGTGATAAACACCACTACTCTGTACTTGCATATTGGTGCGTGATGGTGATGCACCTTAGTCTGTGTATTTTAATTCCCTCGGTTTTGGCTCTGCTCATTTTAATTTCAGTTTCTAGCTTTTAATTCATTATTTCATTTTTTATTATTTTTTTTGCTTTTTTGTCTTTTCTCTTTTTGGTAATGGACTAATATGTTTTTTATTTTTCAGTTTTTTAAATTTAATTATATCAAATAAGTTATCATTAACTACAGTAAAAAAATCATCGTTAAACTAGGCGACACCTGCCCACATCGGAAAAGTCCTGACCGGGGCGGTGGCCCGGTGGGCGCGAGTCCCGCGACCGCGGCCGTGGCGCCCAACTCTGCCCGGTCAGCGCTAGCCCAGTGGACTCGGGACGCCGCGAGCACGAGCCCGAAAGCCGAAACGGCGCGGATTTGGGCCCGCAAATTTCGTTGCGCGGTCCATCGTAACGCTCCCCCACATCACCACACATAGACATCACCATGGCACCATCTGACTTTGCCTCACTGTCCCAACTCCCACATGAGTGACCGACCCCAAGCTGGCTGTTCTTTCTTTCGGTGCGGTGCAGAGTATGCAGTATTCGATTGCGAACGCTGCCGGGGAGTCAGCAGCAGCCTTTAGTTCTATACACTTACGCCCAGTGACAAGAGGGGGGCGTCATGCTGAGCTCCCCGTTTCACCTTTCTCGGACACAAAGAGGTACGCTCTGGAACGTGCATATGTCCTCGTAAAATAACACTTGTACACTCCGTGTCAAAAGAAACGACCTTTGATCCCAGGAACAACACATGTCTAGCTTTGCCCAGTTACAGTACGCATGTCAGGCTCCGACGACGACGTCCCAAAACTCTGGTCCAGATCTGAAGCGATCCAGTCCAGGCATCCAGCTAGCCCGTGCTTTCCAGAACCGCGGCAACAACATCGAACCTGCCGATCACAGCCGATGGTCGCTTTCGCCGAAACGAAGCCCCGTTTAGGGATGCCTAATTAATCCCAGTTAAACAGCGGCGGCGGCAGGCCGGCGGCTGCAGCAGCGCACGGCGGCCATCCCCCTCTTTTCCGATTTGTTATCCCGGCAGGCAGGCAGCGCGCATCGCCATCTTTCTCCCCAACTGATGGCTACGTATTCCTCCATGTGGTGCGGGGCGCTCGCTTCGGTTCTACGAAACGCCCCGTGCGCAGGCAGCTAAAGGGGTTCGGCTCAGCAGGCGACGGGTTCTTACCCCCACTCACGGCGAAAATTGCAGCGAAGTGGTGCGCCGATGCATCATTGGCCCTGTTTTTTTTTATCAACAACTGATACCTTTTCTTATTATAATTGATAGATCTGATAAATAATACTAATTGATAGAGACTGAAGCAAAATATCAACTAAAAAACTAAAAGGAATGGGGACACCAGTCCACCGCCACCTTTTTTGGGTCCTATAGATTTATTACTTAATTTGGCTATACCGGTGAATTTGTGTGTGCTGGTAGCGGTCTACTTTGTATCAAACACTCGAAAAAATATTCGATGATTTTTATAAAGAAAAAGAAACTAAAATCGACGTCCACATATATGAACAATTAAAAATGTTGAATTTTTTGAAATGCATGGATAGAGTGAAAGCGACCAAGATGGAGTTGGTGTAAATCCAGAGGATCCGGACCCTTAATTATGGCATCACTCATTTTGGTTTGAACTTTTGGCTTCTAGATTATTTTTCACTATTCATAAATTTTGTCTTTTATAACTTTTTAGTTTTTTATCGGTTCTTTTTCATATTCGTTTGCATTGTTCGTGATTGGTTAACCTGATTTTTCTATTTTTTTAATTTTTAAAATTTAGATACGCCAAATAAGCTACCATTAGTTACAGTATAATTTTAGTTAGTTATAGTATAATTTTAACTATAAATTAACTTATTTTAGTCAATCAAGCGGTACATATATCTCTTGCTTCGTAAGAGAAAGGGCAGCACCCGACTTTTCTTTGTACAAAAAGTAGTTAGAACTGGGATATCCTCTTGTTAAGTGTTGCTTTCCGGAAGACTTCAGTTAGTTTTCAGTGCCTTCGGTTAACAATTCACCGCCACGTCAATCGAGCTGGGCCAAGTTATGTACTAGCATGTTATATTATTGCAGATTAATGGGACAATTGGAAAAGGTGGCTCACTTCAGAAAGGATTTTAGCAACTGGGGGATATTGAGATGGCTGGGCCTCATCAGGAGCCGGTCCGTTGGATCGGTCAGACATTAACTCTTGCCAATTGTCAGAGTGACGGTGAGCCGCTGGATTCGAGGTAAAGGAAATGTAAACGTCTCCGCGGTTCCAAGCACCCCATAGAGGTGTCAAATCCCATCACGCTAGGTATAGTATGATCTCCTAAGCATGTATCTCTTTCAGCCGGGAGCAGGCCGATCGATACTAGTCCTTTTTCCCACACCTAATGAAAACTAGATGCCAAAACACGGCATCATATCACGCTAGCTATTATATAAATATCAAAGTAAAAAAGTTACCATGATACAGAGATCTATATACGAAAAATCAAAGCAAAGACCCGTACATTTTTACGGAAAAAAAGATTGGTTTTGTAAAAGAAACAAGGATCTACGTGTAAAAAAAATAAGAACCTACACGTAAGTAGACAAAGTAGCACACTACATTGCACCGAACAAAAATACATAGTTTAATGCGTTCGATCAAACGAGAAATATTAGTCTCTGTAATTCATAGCACAACAGCTATTTAGAGGATCCACAAGAAGGCAGTATTATAGTATGCATATACACAAAATAAGTATAATTTTTTATCAACACAAAGAGGTATTGAAATGTATTGATTGATCTCAATAATTTTGAGTTTTTGGCACTTTTGGCACGTTTTGAACCCATATTTATAAAAATAGCCGTAGTCAAATAGCAAAAATGATACTTCTATCGCCGGTCACCATGCGGTAGCAGCGTGGAGCTGACACATGGGCTTGTTGCCCAGCCACCACGCGGCTTCCTGCCTGCCACCCTGCCACGAGACAGCAAGTAATTAAGCCAACTTAATTACCTGCCTTAATTAGTAATTCGATCGTTGCCGCTTTCCCAACTTTCGACCACTGACCACATTATCCCGACTACTGCCGTATTCGACCACGGTCGTTCACGACCACCGCCACTCCGACCGCTCCCGATCAGACCGCCGCTGCGCTGTAGATCGGTCAGACCGCTGTCTATGAGACAGCAAAACCAAAGATCAAGAGACACAAAATCAAACTTAAATTTCGATAACGAAACATAAGTAACATCAAATACTCATCACATATACAGTGACCTCCACGTGATCTCACACTTGTCGAGACATGTACACCATTGTCTACTTAAACAAGCTTTGCTTAGCACAGAGATGTTCCTCCATATTAGCGTGACGGCGTACAAAGCAAAACCGAAACTCTAGAAAACCCATGCTGAGCTCCCCAAAGGCCCAAAATGCCGAAGAATTGGGACAGCAGCAGCTCGGTGGTGATCTGAGCTCGATTCTTCCACAGACTGACAACTTGTTACACTTGTAACTCTACGCGTTCTTCTTAGTTCTTAACTCTTAATTATGTGCTGCCACAACAAGAAAAATAATATGTAGCGTAAACCACAAGCTACATGTAAATGTGCAAATCACGCCGGTTCCAGTGTAGAATTGACACTAACCAAAACACATTTAATTGTACAATATCCCCCACCTTAGTTTTTTCAATGCTCCACACCTTCGACTAGCTAGGAATGAAAAGGAGTGAAAGGTGTATAGAAGCCTGCTCCGTCCGACGTACTCCCAAAAGCTAGCAAGATTCTTGCAGACCCATTCATGTTCATATATATAATTGGTTCATGCTTGTCACCAAAGTTGACTTGTGAAGAGGCGAAGCTAGCCGCAAAGCGTCAGGTGCCTGCATTGCATATACACTACTACATGTGTTGCCGTAGTGGTTAGGTGAGTTCGGTGCCACTCCTCTGCATGATCTGAGGAATACCGAGTAGTTTTAGCTGCTTCTGCAATCTACAGTCATTTTCTGATACGCTGGAATACACCCTTCCGGTTCCAGCACGAACTGACAGGCGTGTCGTATCCTATCTGACACGTACATATATGACTCCAAACCAAACTCGAATACGTAGTTACGTACACGGCTGCAAGTATGTTGATGCACCATATTGCAAAGACATGAACCTTTTTGAGACATGAACTTCTACATCGTTCAGAAATTATTGGAGCCGAGGTGTTGAGAGACGGCTAAAAAGTAGTGGTCGGCTATATGCCTATGGCTGCGCTCCATCACTTTTTTTACTGTAATAGACTGGTATAGCTTGATCTCAAACGATGACGTTTGCGAGATGACGATGTACGTACATACGTATATGTGAAAATTCATAATGTGCCGATTTCCAAGTAGTTGTAATGGATTCCCCGAATTTTTTTGCAACACTATGAATATTTCTCCAAAAAAAAAAGGAATACTAGAGACAAACTCGAGCCACGTACTCTCAACCTCACATACATACATACATACATACATACATACATACATACATACATACATAACAGTATAATTTGCTAAGACACCATGTTGCTTGTGCATCATGATCTAAAATAGATATTTTTCATATGTATCATATGCGAATTTTTTTGAAATTTTTGGATGTTGAGCTTAATTAATTTACCAACTAGTTCAAACAAATTTGAACTGAAATTTGAATTATAATTGCCTTTTTTTATGATAGTTTGATTGTAGGTATGTTGATTTTATATATAAATTAGCAAAGTATGTGATCTAAATTCATTCAGAACTGTAAAATCAAGTATATTTTTCAAATATATATGTTTCATTTGAATTGTTATAGATGAGTGTATACCCTAAAACTGAAATTTTAAAAAATACACCTGAATTTAGGTTGAATTCACGCATTTAAAATCATGGTGCCCTATTTCATATATATAGTAAAAATAACAAGTGCTCCTTAGTATCCGGGCACCATAGTCTAAAATAGGTATATATCGTGTGCAACAAATTTCAAAATTTCTTGGGTGTCTAGTTTAACTAGTTTACTAACTAGTTCAAACAATTGTAGTTGCCTTTTTTTATGATAGTTTGATGGTAGGTATATTCTGATTATATATATAAATCAGTAAAGTATGTGATCTAAATTCGTTCAAAACTTTAAATTTGAGTATATTTTTTCAAACTTATATGTTTCATTTGAATTGTTATAGATGAGTATATTCCCTAAAACTGATATTTTCAAAAAATATACCCGAATTTAGATGGGATTAATGTATTTGAAATCATAGTGTTTGGACACCATGGTATCCCATTTTAACGTCGGCTTACATAAGTTGGTTTGAGTGTAGCAATCATGGTGCCCCAATTCATATATCCTTGCATAAGTTGGCTTGAGTGTAGCATGTACGTGCGTGTATACACGCAAACGTGGCACTGGAGCCATGCGCTCTGATCTAGTCCATGCGTCGACTATTATTACGAGGAACCATTAAAACTGCGTCGTCATCAGGTGTTACACAAAATCTCGTAAAGGAGATCTCGCTCGCGCATGGATCCAATCAACAGCTCCATCTCCCGTGACTTTACATGTCACTTTAGCCTGTGCGTGCCTGCTGAGATCATGTTCAAAGACGGTAGGCAGGAAAAAAATATCATCCCGATGTTTTTTTTTTCTAACTATTATCTAGATTTGAGACTGTTGGATTAGAGATCCAATGACCTCTTTTTTTTGGAGGGGAGAGATTTTTTTGAAGGAGAGAGAGATTTTTTTGGAAGAGGTAGGGAAGGATTCATGGTCATTGGATCTCTAATCCAATGGTCACAAATTTAGATAATAGTTAGAAAAAAATATCTAGATGATATTTACCATACCCGGAAAAAAACCGGCCGTGAAACCCCAGTTCACGGTGCCTGGCCGGGCAGGGCGCGCCACCTTATAGAGGAAGATTCGTTAGTTATCATGGCTTCGTGTTCTACGATATATACTCTTTTCAAAAGCTGGGAAAACAATGTCCGAAAAGATTTCCAGATGGGAGAAAAAGATTGCCTATATGCTCTCCGTTCTGTCTCGATCAGTCAAGGCTGCACACGTGAGAATGTGCTTAATTTGTGCGAAGCCTGACGCCAGATGGGTCCAAAGCATATGCCGTTTGTTCAAGAACGGTGCGAAATTTGCGCAACTTGAAAAGTTCAAATTAGAAAGGTTCGCGGACTTCGTCCTGGCGCGCGCACAAAAATAAAGGGGTTTACGTAGGAAAATGTTTGCCCAAAAAGCATACGAATTAACCCCGAACGTTAAAATAAAAAAAATGTATACAGAGTTGACCCATGTACAATATACAAATTTTCAAATGGAAGTTTAATGTATATATTATACTGATTCCAGCAGCAATTAGTCGACGATCGGGAGATATGAATACCAGCAAGTTGATTTTTTCCCCCTATTTCTTAAGCTTAGGTGTTTGCTTAAAATCTAAGGACTTTTATCTGCAGTACGGAATAGAGTTAGGCCAACGGTTGAAGCTGATATTTAGGTGTCACTTATTTAGGCTGAAAAATAGTATCTTATGACTGAAATTGTATTGTAGCTGACTAAAATTACACTGTAACTAATAGTGACTTATTTAATATAATTAAATTTTAAAAAAATAAAAATAAAAATATATTAGTTCATCACGGATAATGTAAATGAATATGAGAAAAAGAACGACAAAAAACTAAAAAAACCAATAAATTAAAAAAATTTATAAATAATAAAAATAAGTAAAAAAAATAAAAAGCTGAAACCGAACGAGAGACAGCACAGGCACAAGCTCCCGAGCAGCTCTTCTGTTGTTGACCACAAAAGCAATCTAGCGCAGGAAGTAACGAATATTGCATTAATTAACCTCTGATAGGCAGTTGCTGTTAGCATGATATGCACTCGCTATTACAAGAATGTCTCTCCTGTGGTTGTCGAGGCCCCATCACCTCGAAATCAGAGGACCTAGAGTACTATTCAAAATTCGGAAAGAATTGACCATTGAGCAGCTTGAAAAAGTCAAACTAGAAGCAGTTGAGTATTGAATGAATGAATACTCTGATACCAAAAATACATGCATCCCGCACTAAGCCATAAAATTTAAGGAAAAAGTTAAATTTCCAAAAACAAAGAAAAAAGAGTTTTATTTCCACCATATAAAGTTTTATTTATATGGCTAGATATATAGGACCTGTTCTTTTTCAGCTTTTGACTTTAGTTTTTAGCTTTTCTACAGTAACTAGCTTTTAAACCAAATGCATTTTTAAGATGGGGGTCTACTAGTTAATTGTAGTACATACTATACTGACTTCATTTATATTGGCGAAAACTGCACGTGAGTTTCTGTTACTCCGTAATCTCTCGTATGAACAGCCCAAAAGCCATAGTCCGTAGTCAAAAGCCATAAGCCTCAGCAAAAACAACAGGCCTATAGCTTCTATAGGAAAACCTAAGAAGAAGAAGAAACAAATTAAAGATATAGAGATATGCAGTAAATGATAATGTTTCTATTTTCAACTTATTTTTACACAACTTGCAAGGTGACCTATGCAAGTATCATCTTTAAAGCATGTTTAATGACTTATCAATACATATGTAATTTTGCTTTTTAGAAAATAGATAGTTACGGAGCTCCATTTGTAATATGTTAATATTATATATTATAAGAGAAAATGCTCACTCTGTTTTTTATAACTTGTCACCTATGATCAAAACTTCACCTATGATCAAAACTTTCTTGTTCCTCCCTTTCACGACGAGATACGTGAGTTCTACCGACTGCTCCTAGATAGTTCATCCACTCCTAGCTTGTTCCTCAATGACGCTGACTACCGCCGTGATCTAGCTCCTCCGTTGTGACACCATGGTTGACTGCATAACACACTCTTTGTCGTAAGAGTGTTTTGTGTAGTCTCACTGTCGTGACTCAAAGGTGATGCTGCCACCGCCTCTCCTTCACTGCAAGGCACCGCGGAAGCAGCTAGCTAGCTACTAAGATGGTGCTCAAGTCAGCATCAAGCACATCCAACTCACGCGCTGCTAGGATCTCTCATTCTTCTATATTTTTGCCATGGACTCGTAGGATTAGGAGATATATTCTTGCCATGTTTAAGAGTTAGGTTTGTAGAATTAGAAGATGTGTTCTTGCCATGTTTAAGAGTTGGTGGGTTCGTAGGATTAGGAAATATTCTTGTCATGTTCTTGTTGTGTTAGATGGATAACCTGCTCATTATCTTGTGATACTGTAATGGTGGATTCTAATGGAATGTGCTGCTGTATTTGTTGTTGTATTTGCTTGTTTTCAAAGGGCATAGCTAACATTTCTTAAGACTAGCCAAAAAACAGAAAAATTTAGGTATAGTATGAACTATCACAGATGGTTTTGTGGTATAAACTGTTTATGAAGGACTATCATAGACAATTCTATATTACAACCATCTGTGATGTTAGAGTATCATAGATGATTTTTTACTTTCAGCCATCTGTGATGTTAGAGTATCACAGACGGCTTTCACTTCGAGATGTCTGTAATGTTAGAGTATCACATATGGTTCTAGTTATAAACTGTCTGTGTTGTATTTATCACAGACAGCTTTTACTTCGAGATGTCTGTGATGTTAGAGTATCACAGATGGTTCTAGTTACAAACTGTGTGTTGTATTTATCACAGACGGCTGACTACCCGTCTGAGATAAAGTCCAGTTCGTGTTTGAATTAGAGATAGAGTCCAGTATTTATGTAAGTCCTAGAATATATGAATAGGAGATATGTAATCTATTTTGATAGCAAGAGAATAGATATATTTAAAAAAAAACTCGACTACACAGTTGCAGCTGAGACAATTCTTTTATATTGTTCCTATTTATTTATGCTGTACATAAGTTTTTTCTTAGAGCAAAGCCATCACGGCGATGGTGCCCCTGTAACTGGAAAAGGGTGGTACAGCTCTCTGAGAGGCTCTTTGGGATCTGTGTATGTGGGATTTGGAGCTAGAACGGATTGGTGGCAAGTAATTTGATCCTCGACGCCTTGGCCGTTGCCGGTGCCTCGGACTACTCAGCGACGGTGACCAGGCTAGTGGCCGTCAAACCGCGAGTCCATCGCTGCTCCACCACATCCCGACGTACTCCATGGCAGAATTTTTTGTACAATAATCCATTTTTATTCGAAATTACATAAATATACCTGCGAGAAATTTTTTTACAAAAATAGGCTCCAATCGCCTAATGGTTGGGCGACTGGAGCCTTTCGTCCAACCAGACCGTGACAGCTGGAAAGTCTACCAACCGTTTGGCGATTAATTGCAGTCGCTCTACCGTTGGGCGACTTTTTTGAAGTCACCGAACCGTTGGGCGACTGAGATTCAATCGCCCAACGGTTCGGCGACTGCAGGTGGGATATAAAGCCGCGCTCGGCGACGCGCCGAGCGTGCCGCACTGTTTGCATTCCTCCGTTCGGCTAGCGCAGAGAAGAGGGGAAAGGAGAGGGAGGGAGAGGAGAAGAGGAGGGGGAGAGAAAGAGAGGGAGAGGAGGAAAAGAGGAGAGGGAGTGCGCGATTTTCAGGTAATTTTGTTGTATTATATTGTTTGTTAGTGTAGAAAATTAGTTTAGAAAATGTAGTTTAGAAATATAGTTTAGAAAATTAGTTTAAAAAATGTAGTGTAGAAAATTAGTTTAGAAAATGTAGTGTAGAAAATTAGTTTAGAAAATTAGTTTAGAAAATGTAGTGTAGAAAATTAGTTTAGAAAATGTAGTGTAGAAAATTAGTTTAGAAAATTAGTTCAAAAAATTAGTTTAGAAAATTTAGTTTACAAATTTAGTTTACAAATTAATTTTAGAAATCTAATTTAAAATTTTAATTTTCAAATTTTGTTTAGTAAATATAGTTTAGAAATTTAGTTTTTAGTTTTGTATACCATTTATAATGCATTATTGTACAAAATATAGTATTTAAATGTACATGTAGAAAATTTAATGTTGCAATTATTGTACAAATTTAGATGTAGAAAATTTAGTGTTGAAATTTAGATGTAGAAAATTTAATGTTGAAATTACTGTACAAATTTAGATGTAGAAAATTTAGTGTTGAAATTTAGACGTAGAAAATATAATGTTGAAATTATTGTACAAATTTAGATGTAGAAAATGTAATGTAGAAATTATTGTACAAATTTTGCAGGTATGACTCGTGCTGGACGTGACTCGGAGTGGCGGTTCGCGCTGTTGGTCGAGCACGTGGACCGCTCTCATCGCGCTTCCCGTCTAGTCCCGCCACCGGGGAGCACGGACGAGCCGCCTCAGCTGGGAGTGGTCCGGACACGCACACCTCGCGTGGCCTGGGGACTCGACCCTCGTTGGACTGCCAGGTTTGCACTACTCCAGCGTTTAGTGCGACCGTAAGTTCGTTCCGTGCTGACCTTCACTTTGTTTGCAGGCTGCGGGATGCCGGGCTACTCCCTCTTGCGCGGATGGTGCAGGCCACGGACGAGGATGGAGCCGCTGGCGGGGACGAGGCGGGCGGGGAGCGATCACGACGCTTTCCGTTCGACCGTTCCCTGCTGACGGCTTTGGTGGACCGCTGGCGGCCCGAAACGCACACTTTCCACCTCCCATTCGGGGAGATGACGCCGACCTTGTAGGATGTGTCCCTGCTCCTTGGGCTTCCGATCGCGGGAGACGCTGCCTTCCTACCGGAGGCCCCGGCCGACTGGCGCGCTGACCTGCTCGCCAGATTCCAGGGTGTCGTTCCACCGGCCGCTGACCACCACGTGTTCGGAGAGGCGCAGACCCATGGGCCGACACTGAGGTGGCTCAGACAGTACCGGGTACGTGGTATATAAAATCGATCGTGTCTTCGAAGCTCTTATTTGTGGTATTACGTACTAATAACAACTTTTTTGCATTCAGGTGGAGCGCATGGTTCCGCAGGCAGACGATCAGCAGGTTGTGGTCGTTCGAGCGCTTAAGTGTCGGACGACCTGTGTTAGACGACATGGGTCCGTACGGGCCCGAGATGTATCCAGGGGGAGACGTCGACCGGCCGACGATGGGTTCTATCTGGTGCCGTCGTTGAGTAAGTATTATCACAGTCAACTATTTCTTTCTTTTTGACGATCGTCATTCTAAACAACTTGTCTTTCTTGCAGGTACAGTTCGCGCACGTGCAGGTCACGCGGGCGTACCGGGTCTTTGTGGAGCAGCTCGACCGCATCACAGCCGACGACGTGCGCTGGGAGCCGTACGCTGAT
This sequence comes from Dendrocalamus latiflorus, assembly GCA_017311315.1. NCBI lineage: Eukaryota > Viridiplantae > Streptophyta > Magnoliopsida > Poales > Poaceae > Dendrocalamus > Dendrocalamus latiflorus. The sequence continues at coordinate 8,859,337 of CM029651.1, read as the reverse complement.
ACGGCAGTGCAGGCCCGTGCTCCTGGTGGTCTGTCCTCACTTTGCTGGCGTGACCGGGCTTTCTGGCTCACCCGCCGGAAGCTCGTGTACCTCATCTACGTGGAGGACTACGCACCCCAGCGGGTGATGCGGTAGTTCGGGCTACGGCAGCCAGTTCCTGTACAAGTCGGACTATCGCTTCCGCGGCACGTGCACGGGTGAGTGATCGTTTGTGGTAAATATGTACATACTTACTACTATACGCAGATATCTCACATTACGTAATGGTTCTATACGCAGGCACAGCGCGAAGGGAGTGAAAAGAGGCACGGACTGGTCGTTGAAGATGCAGCCCTGGGTCGATCAGTGGTACGGTGCGCTCGACGACCGCGTGGAGGAGGACCGCCCGTACGACAGCACGGAGTATGCGGGGTACCTTCACTGGTACCAGCCGCAGACCCGTACCAGGCTCGTATATGTGGTAGACCCGCCTGCCACACACTTCGCCGCTCCGACGGACACGTACCCCGCGCACTTCGCGCGCGACGCTCACCTTGCGGTACGTTACATGTCATTTCAAAGATTCCCAAATGGTAATGTCGTTTCGATAATCGAACATTTCATGTCTTTGTGTCCAGGCTGACGTCGGTTCTGCCCTATGTGCCGACTCCGGCACAGTACTGGAGAGGCTCACCAGTGGTGCGCAGCTGACCCATGAGGAGGGCGTTAGCTTTGCGCGTCGGATGCACGAGGGGTGTAGACGTATCGTTAGCCTACTGTCCTGCACGAGGCTACCGGCGGTCTCCACGCCCACCGCTCCGACTGCTCGTCCACCAGTGCCACCCCGACCAGCGTGGCACTACTCTGGTGCACCGACGTGGACACGTCCTCCACCGCCTCACCCGGAGCAGCCAGGGGGTTCAGCCTGGGCAGGGCCTCCTACACCGGTTCACTTCACGCCTCCTACGCAGGGGGTGTACGCCTCCTCCATGGCGCCAGCTACAAGTACGCAGAGGGTCTTATATCGTGTTTATCCGAAGACGACATGCAACGAACTAACGATATTAATATTGCAGGTACTTACCAGCAGCACGACGTCTCCCCAGGCCAGGACGATGTGGACCAGTTTTTCGCGGAGTGGCCCGGGCAGTTCTCCGACGCAGCACCGGAGGTTCTCTCTGGCAGTGCCCTCCCCGGTGCACCGGAGAGCACACAGCCAGAGGTGCAGCTGACTCCACTAGCGCAGGGGCGGGATAGACACCCTCCTGCTCGTTTTACTTTTTCGGAGCCCCGTAACCCGTTGCACCGGAGGAGGGCCAAGCGAGGCCGTATGGGAGGACGCGGGCGCGGTGACGAGTGAGGCGTGCTGCAGATGCTATATATGTTATGCATGTAATGAAAAAACATGCGGCATGTTACTCTCAGTTATATTATGAAGTTTATTTAAATTTACATAGTCTATCATCTCTCTCCGCACATAAACTATCTCACTTAACAGTGTATGTATCGATCGTTCTCTACTCAATCTTTCATAAAAAAAATTAAAAAACTTTTTACACACCTACAATATACAATGAATATAAACTTTTATTACAATTTCACCGTATTTTTTACCGGTTCAACGTTACAAAATTCACAAAATCTAAAACAATCACGGGGGCTACATGCAGTCGCCTAACGGGATGGCGACTGCATGCTAGTCGCCTAACGGGACGGCGACTACACTTAAGTCGCCGAACGAAAGAGCGACTTAATACAGTCGCTCTACTGTGCAGCGAAATATATTGTGTCGCGGTCTGGTTGGGCGAAATGCTCCAGTCGCCCAACTATTAGACGACTGGAGCCTATTTTTGTAAAAAAATTTCCCGCGGGTATATTTATGTAACTTCGAATAAAAAATGAATTATCCGTACAAAAAATTCCTCCATGGCACTCGGTGGCGGCTTCATTAACTCATCCACGGTACAGCTATGGCTTGGTCTTCCCTGTACACGGCATCGAAGTTTACACATGTGTTGTAGTGCAAATTAATTAAGAAATCATGGCCACATGGCTGCTTTGATTGCGTGGGTGAACGGATATAGCAAAAAAATGATTGCGTGGGGGATATAGCAAAAAAAAAAAAAAAACATTGATGCTACCGCATCAAAGGTGAAGGAAGGAGGGCATAGGCATGATAGTCCAATACGTAAATACATAAGAGGGAGAATGTATAGGAGTGGCATTTTTGTGAAAGATGTGAATTTGCAATAGCATTTTTGTAAGAACGAACTTTGGGATGGCATTTCTCTGAATCGGTCAGTCTATAGTAGCATATATCAAAAATTTTCAAATTCTATTTCGAATTTCGTCTATGTAGGAGTTTTAATTTAGAGTTCGTATGAAAATCAAATGTCTATTTTTATTTTGTTATTTTTTATTGTACTTGGTATTGACTCTTTCTTTTAATCTAAGCTATTAGAACTCAATCCGCTAGATAGATGGTTAGATATTTTTAAATAATAATATTTAATGGTTACTATAGTTCGACTTAGGCCCTGTTTGGCAGGGCTCTAGAGCTAGATTTTCAGCTCTGCTCTACAGCTCCACAGCTCTACAACTCTATCTGTAGAGCCACTCTGTCTGTGTGGGTGTTTGGCTAGCAAGGTGGCTCCAGATCTTGGAAGGAGGCAAGCATGGGTGAATTGACGTTGGTACCCACGTCAGGATGGATGTTTGATTGTTATGCTATTTTTTCTTTGTCCTGTACACGTTGAATGAGAAGAACTATATGCTATTTTTTCTTTGTCCTGTACACATTGAATGAGAACAGATATTGGCCAAGTTACTTTCCTTCATACATTTCCCAAGGAAAGGCAAGATAATAAGGTTCAAATTTAAATTGTTTATAATAGTAAAAATAGTCAATACATCATATCCCAACGTTACTCCCAAGCTAGAGCAATAGAAACTTGTTTATAATTGCAAAATAGTCAACACATCATATCCCAACATTACTCCCAAGCTAGAGCAATAGCGGTGGCCATCTCATCACGGAATGCATCCATAGACAATACACTTGGTTGTGCAGTCGATCCATCAGAAGCAATCTGTGAAATTGCGTACTTGTTATATCTCTCGGGGATAGTAGGAGCATAGTTTGGATCTCGATCACCCCATGTTCTCGTATGAAATTGTGAAGCCCCATAGTCGCTGCAACAATCATTTTTTGCTTGCACATTGGATAACTTGGCATCTTATATAAAATTTGCCACTTCATCTTCAATACACCAAAAGATCGTTCAATAACATTCCGAATAGATGAATGTATTCGGTTAAACTTCTCTTTTGGGGTATTTGGCTCCATGCCTCTGTGAAACTCTGGTATATGATACCTTTCACCCTTGTATGGGGCGAGGTATCCTGGACGATTTGGGTAGCCCGCATCAACAACATAATACTTCCCTAAAATAGAGAACCAAGTTATTGCTAATATAAAACAATAGATAATATAAAAGGAAGACCAAAGTTACTTGTATGCTACCTTGTGGAGGATGAGGGAACACTTCTCGGTCAACCCTTATTGCATGATATAACACACTTGTGTCATGCATAGATCCCGGTTGCCCCGTTGCCACATATGTGAAACGCATGTCAAAATCACAAACTGCGAGGACATTTTGGGTTGCACTTCCAGATCGTCCAATGTATCTCACTTGTTCATCTGGTGGAAGAGACAGACGTATGTGAGTTCCATCTAGAGCACCAATACAATCCTTGAAGTAGGGATATGCCCTCCGATCATCTCTAATTCTTTTGTGGACAGTAGGAAAATTAGGATCCTTAGGTCTCAAAAAATCTCTAGCCATTGCAATCACACAGTTCAGAACCTCGTCAAACTTTCGACTAATTGTTTCACTTGAATGCTTGAAACGATTTTGCACACTTCGATTGGACTGACATGCACCCAAAGTAAAAAGGAACATTGCAAGACTTTCATATGAACTCATGTGTATAGATGATGTCAAGCCATAATTGCGTACCAACAAAGAATGAAGGTCTGTGAAGATATGCTCATTCATTCGAAGCATTTTGTGACACTCCCCAGGTGTATTCATTGTCTCAATCAGCCATCCCATTCCACTCACTGCTGATGTCCTTGGTGGTGCTTTAATCAAGTACATGTCACAGTATTTTTCTGCAAGTTGAGCACCACTTTGACAAAGATTAAAAAACTGTTCAAGCTCATCTGAGTCATCACAATCAGAAATCTGTATAGGTAACACAATTAAAGAGGCCACATTAGACATGAAAACAAGCATCAAAATAGGAACACAATGAATGCAAATATATTTTAAACGAACTGACATAAAAATGGATACAATAGTTACGTATAGCTATTGAAGTAAAACAGCAAATACTAAACAGCTAGCGATTGAAGTAATATATATGTAGAATGCATATAGTTACAGCTCAGTTGACCTAATTAAACTTAAGCACAGACAGCCGAATAGAGAAGTGTATTGATAGGCCGGGTAGGTCTGAAGCGCCCAACAGCACTGGAAAACCCGTAGCAACTAACTTGCTGGCTCTGTTTGTTTCCAACAAGCAAAAACCAAGTCCCATTATATTCTTTTCTAAATATTTTGAGTAGAAGATTGTACTATACTATTTTAGGCATGCATGCATGATCTAGTGTTCGTGTGTCTTTTAAGTATTAATTGTAGATCTTGTGCAAGTTCAGTTTTTTAAATTATATTGATTATATAAATAATATTGCTTGTTGATTTGTGTAACTAATGTTCTTGTTAGTGCATGCACTCACAGGGCATTTAGTCTTAATTAATCAATGGAACAGCGAATTAATGCTGGTAATAAACTTCGACGCACAGCATGAACCTACAAACTATATATTCATGTAACTAGCTAGAATATGTTAAAGTTGATCATAAATAAAAATATGCTGAAGTTTACTAATAATGGAGTTATTTTGCATATATATTTATTAAAATTTTCTCCTATTTCCCTAATATTAACTCCCGTGTTGAAATCGTCGGACACAACATTCTACACACAAATTAAATTCAAGGTGTAGAGATTAGCTAGGGTCGCCCAATGCAGAGCTTATTTTATGGCATGTTACTATAATTAGGTGTCGAGAGTACATTTGGGGAGGGAGGGTGATGGGTTGGTTCTAAGTAGACGTTGTAGGCTTGAAACATCAGAGGGATGTTGAGACCTGAACAACAGAATTCCCCCAACCAAGCAACCCTACAGCGGCATCTTCCCCGTTCTCCCAAACTCTAAAAAATATTAGGTGCACCAAGTGAAGAATTCCCTTGCACACAAAGATCGAGCTTGTGAAGACAGTAACAAATGATCTTTCTGAAAGGTACATACTGCTCGAATTTAGCTAACTGATCGAGCCACAGCTTCCATGATAATTAAGCACAAGCTAGCACAGAACAACATTTGGTTGAAATAGCTTTGTTCATCTCTTTATTAGCACTTTACAATCGAATTAATCTTTTCTAACTCCCAAGCTAACTGTTAATAATATATGCTAGCCACTGGTTTCTGCAAATGTCATAGGTAGTTGGCACTACATGCATGCAGAGGTTGTGCTTGGTTCCCGTATGTTGTTTGTTGAACAATTGTAACTGGCGAGATAGTTAGTTGATCTTGTGGACCTATAGCATGTAACTAACATTTTATATTCTCTTTTGTGAAGCTTAACGTACAAAACCACCCGTTAGCCCACACGTAGCATCAAACTAACTCTGGTGTAACCATCTCCTAACTCACTATCTTCTCCCTCACTAACGATCAACAACGAGAGTTTTAGAGAGGAAAAAAACTGCCCACCACTACCGCCCCCCCCCCCCCGTTCTTTTTATATATCCCCACCCCTTATCTTTCTTTCTCTTGCCCCTTCTCACCCTATAGATCTGTCTCTTCTCTCTCTTGCATCTTTGTTCATATCTCCAGTGACCCTACAGCACAACGATCTCGATCGATCTGTGTTAATTCTTCCTGCCTGAACCAGTTGATTCTTTTGTTGCTGCTTATTTCCATGGTGCAACCCTACGAAGCTAACTAAGAGATAGCTAGTGCAAGATTGCAAGGGATAGAGCTGTAGAGCGATTGCTGTTGCTTCGTTAATTCGGTGATCGATCGAGGATGTGCACGAGGGGCCACTGGAGGCCATCGGAGGACGAGAAGCTGAAGGAGCTCGTTGCGCGATACGGGCCGCACAACTGGAACGCCATCGCCGAGAAGCTCCAAGGCCGATCAGGTGACATGCATGATGATATATATGTATATGCTCAAGAATTTATCTATAGGATAACTGTATATGTTTTGGTTCCTGTCTTCTTCTTGGTGCAATTGCTTTGAGTATGTTTATTTGACTTTGGGATTTTGGCAGTTTAGTTCAGAGAATTTTAATTTGTTAGGGTGTCATGTCAAAGATGTGCTTATCTGCAATTCATCAATACATGATGTTCACTTTGATGTGTATATCATATCTCTATCACTTGTAGAGCAATTTTATCTGTCTATCTATCTAGCTAGTGTGTTAATTTAACTTTTCTTGCTTTCTAATTTATCCGTGCTGTGTTCTTTCTAGCACAAGCCATGGCGTCACAAGCACATAGCGTAAGGAGCTAATCGAAAATGACAAATTGTTTCAGGAAAAAGCTGCAGGCTGAGGTGGTTCAATCAGCTCGACCCAAGGATCAACCGGAGCCCCTTCACGGAGGAAGAGGAGGAGCTGCTCCTCGCCTCGCACCGCTTCCATGGCAACCGGTGGGCAGTCATCGCTAGGCTCTTCCCAGGGCGCACCGACAACGCCGTGAAGAACCACTGGCATGTGATCATGGCGCGCCGGTGCAGGGAGCGGACGAGGCTGTCAAATAGGCGGGACGGCGCTGCCGTCACCACAGTTGGTGCAGTGAAAGATGAAAGCCCTAGGAACGCCGAGAAGCCGAGGTCGGACACGAGTACCATGGCCTCCTTGCTCAACAAGTACCGTAGAGAATTTGCCGGTCCATTTGCAATTAACCATCACAACAAGGAGGGTTATTGTTCATCTACTAATGAAGGTGAATCTCATGGTAGTATGCATTTTCCATTATTGATGCATGCACGTAGGGAAGTACTGTTCTTATTTAGCTTATATTCATGCAATTGGAATTTGATTTGTAGATACGAATAAATCGGTGGAGTTCTACGACTTTCTCCAAGTTAACGTGAGCTCGAGTGATACCAAGTTCGGTTGGAGCATCGAGGAGCAAGAGGTGAATCGGGATGATCAAGCTGAAGGGCAGGTGCAGCTCATAGATTTCATGGAGGTTGGGACTTCTCATCAATGATTTTATCTCTGTATTTAACTAGGGGATGCATCCAAAGCAGCTTGTAAAGCTTTGTGAAAGGGCATGCTACATATAGAAATCTAACACCAAATATACTTATAGAGGAAGCAAAATGCAACGTATATATATGACATATTGTAAGTTATTGATGTACACATATATGCCCATCGACCATTGGATCGTCCATGCAAAATTCTTCGTTGTAAATGAAGAATTAATTATTCTCGCATCTATTGTAAATTATAATTAATAATATAAGCACCTTCTATTTCCCTTTTAGTACTTAATAATTATCTATTATTGCAATTCACCATTTCATTTCATTTCAAATGGTTCTTCAGACTTTAACCGGTCTAATTATATTTTTCACTGAATTATCCATCATCTGTATATGAAGTGGTGAAATTTGGCATGAGTTGTATGTTCAGAAATATGATGTGTAAATGTGTTCTAATTGGACATGTGACGTTGAATTAGTCCTTTAGGTGCTCAAAACGATAGCGCCATCTCTGATGGCAGCTGTGTACCATCTTTATCGTCTACCCTTTGTTTGTGAACATTCTTCATAAGCATGATACAACACCCGTTTCACATCAATTAATCCCCATGCTTGCTTTGTTTTGGACTTCCACTCTAGCATGGCATGTTTGATTTGATCAGAAATGGAAGAAGGGGAAAACTAATATGCAGCAGTAGTAGTTGATATTTGTCGCCTTTCGGTGCACAAACTTGATCCATTCACGTTTCTTTGTCGAATCGCTTTTAGTGATATTATCCTAGACAGTGTAACGGTGAAGCCTACTGTTACAACATGCCCGACATGACATTTAACAACCTGAAAGAACTTGTACGACGTTGCTGTGTGTCAAGATAATTAAATGGATGATCGATATCGTTCATATAGCTATCGCGCAATCTTTTTACTGCTTTGTCAGGGATGATCGAACGACGATATATAGAAATCGGTTATTGGTATCTTTGAAATAGGGCACCATAGTGTCTGAGCACTAAATTTCTCTAACTTTGGATTTGTTTTTAGATGCGTGCAAGTGCAAAATCATGGATAGAAAGTCTCAATCATGAATGAAAAATCTCAGTCATGAAGTCTGGGCACCATGATACCCCTGTTACTTATACTATATATATATATATGTGTGTGTATGTGTGTGTGTGTATATATATATATATATATAAAAGAACTTAGCACATGCTCTCGTGACAAAAAAGAAAAGAAAAAGAAACGAAACACAGTGTTAATTAACTATTTTGGCATGCATATGGATGCATTCAGCTGGCTTTTACCCCCAACCTGCAGATAAATACGCGTCCATCGGTCACTTATTTTTCTAAAACTAGGAAATACAATTTTATTAAGGGACGTACTTTATTTAATCTGAAGAAAACAATTTGAAATGAGATAGTTAAAGCTAACCCTAATGATGTGAATGTCACAGTATAAACCAGAAACCAAGAATTAATAATCTTAATTATGTTTGTGAAAGAAGTGCAGTGGAACCACCTAAACATGTGTTGCCCTAGAAGAGAACAAAGTACACAAATTTATCAGTTTTGCGACAGATCGGCCGGCTGGCTAGCTAGCCATCTTCAACAGTTAGTTGTAGTGTACTTGGCAGAGACGTCAGCATCAGCAGGGCAGGCTAAGCTAAGCTAAGCTAGCTAGCAAGTTACTCGCGATGCATGCAACAGGGCAGAGGGAGCTTAATTTGATCCCAAGTAACAAACGCGCGCAAGGAAACCAAAGCGCCTGCCCGCCGCACGCACGCACGCCCCACCGAGGCGTCGTCGCCGCACGACGGCACGCATCGCTTTCCGCAGAGCTGCTGCAGTGGTCGGTATCATGGCGCCCGTCCCCCGCGCGCGCGCGCGCGTTGGGATCGATCGCGCGTCGTGTTGCAGCGACGCGCGACGCGCGCGCGAAGATTCCCCGAGCGATCGATGCGTCAATCCAACCGCTGCTCCCACTTCGCGCGATCGACCGGCGTTGTTGGTGGCTGATGTGACGCCGCCGCTGTGCAGAGCCCGTATAGGTGCGCCGTGCGCGGGCGGTTTAGTAACGAGCAAGTCGGTCGCTTCCCGTTTCGTTATTTCATGCACTCAGGGCGGCCTTTTCGGCTTCAATTGGGATGGATGGATGGATGGATGGCTGGCCGGTCAGGGTCGGCGACGTCGACCGTCTGATCGGTCGATGCAGATGCAACGTACGCATCCTGGTTAGTGGGGCCGGTGACGTACGAGCTCGATCATCATCCGATAGAAAGTTGCCAAGTTGGCCGCCACAACTGAAGCAAAAAAAAAAAATTTAAATGTTTTCCAAAAAAAAATCGGCCGCCGCAACTTGAGCAAAGTTAAGAAGAAATAATTAGTGACAAGTGCGACACAAGGCTCAAAATTAAGCTAGGTTTTAGTTAGCTAAGAGAATCTTTGTGGGCTCGGTTAATAGATGGGACTTTTGAACTCACAAATTCCGTATGCATTTGGAACGGCACAATAGAATTTCAGGCCAAATTAGATCTTGAGAAAGGAAAGCTTACCTTGGGGCCGGCGCAGCCCGTACCAAAGGCAGGAGCAAAGTGCTCAACTGCACAGGGCCCCCAAAATTTAGATGCCACTAATTTTGATTCAATCTTCAATTACTACTACTTAATATCTCAAGAAAAATTACTATTACTACTATAGCCAATCTTGTGTGAGATAAAGAGTTAACCAAACCTTTTTATTACCTTCTTGCTGAGAAATCTCTCTATTGCTCTCTTCATTCCCTTTTGCTTTCGCACAACTGCTATTCCTATATGTGAAGAATCAGAGATAGATGGGAAACTCAAGAACGCAGAGTTGGATTGGAAGCTGCTAAACCAAAACGAAGCGCTTCTCAAGTTCTTATATATGATGTTGTCGGACAGCAATAGTAACAGCCGAAAAACAACAAAGCATTACGGATATCACAATATGGTCTAGATTACAACAGAAAAGATATTCTATCTCTAACTTATACTACAACTGTGCGGCACAAAGATATCTAGAATATCTTGATTCTTCAATAGCCTCCCTCAATTTCAACCTATAGGAACTAAGTTGAGATTGCGCCGGAGATCAAAGAAATGCTTTGCTACTAGCGGTTTAGTAAAAACATCTACTACTTTGTCCTTGGACGATATAAATTGTATCTCTAAATCCTTGTGTGCCACCTTCTCACGAAGCAAAATGGAAGTCCATTTCTATATGTTTGGTACGCGCATGAAAATTTGGATTAATTGACATGTATGTGGCTCCCAAATTGTCGCACCAAAGACATGGTGGTCTGTTCTAAAACACACCAAGTTCTCTAAGTAGCAATTGAATCCAACTAATTTCTACTGTTGCATTTGCTAAAGCCTTATACTCTGATTCAGTACTTGATCTTGACATTGTGGCCTGTTTCCTAGAGCTCCATGAAATAATATTTTCACCGAAGAACACTGCAAAACCAGCGGTGGACCTTCTGTCATCCACATATCCAGCCCAGTCAACATCTGAAAATGCATTGACCAACACTGATGTAGATTTTGGCAAACCTTGTTGACTGCAAAAGCTATATCTAGTCTTATTAATGTATTGCAAAGCACCTACCATACTCCTATAGTTTGATGCATCATCAACACTCTGAATCTTTTCTTGATCCTTGGATAGTCTTTCAACCACAGCCATAGGACTATTTGTAGGCTTGTAATTCTGCATTCTTACTCCACCAAGTAGATCTCTAATGTATTTCTGCTAAGTCCATACAATGCCATCCTTGTCATGTGTCACTTCTATACCCAGAAAATAGTGAAGAGCTCCAGGGTCCTTGATTGCAAACTCCGGATGTAGCTGATGGAGTAGTTCATCAATAGCCTTTGGAGAAGAGCTAGTCACTATTATAGCATCAACATAGATGAGTAAATACATTACAACACCATGTTGTTTATGTATAAACAAGGATGTATTTGCCTTTGGAGTGACAAATCCTAGCTCTTGTAGCTTGGAACTCAACCTTGAATGATATGCACAAGGTGCTTGCTTTAGGTCATAAGGTGCTTTGTCCAACTTACAAATGTGACCAGGATATGTTTTAGACATATACCCTGGTGGCTACCTCATGAATGTAAGAAAGCATTTTTCACATCCAATTATCTAATACTCCAACCACGAGAGATAACTATTGACAAAACAAGTCTAATAGTGGCATGTTTGACTACAGGATTAATGTGTCATCATAGTCAAATCTATATCTTTGTTTGAAGCCCTTAGCAACCAATCTTGCTTTGTATCGATCAATACTCCCATCAGCCTTCTTCTTCAATTTATATACCCATTTGAAGTCAATAATGTTCAAACCAGGCTGCTAAGGTACTAAGTGCCAAGTTTGATTTTTCATCCATGCTTTATATTCTTCATCCATAGCTGCTCTCCAATTTTCTTCTTGTAGTGCTTCAACAAGAGATAGAGGTTATTGGACATGGGCTATACTAGCAAGAAAAGCTCCACCTTGATGTAAGGGATACCTAATAGTGCCATCCATAAATTTCTTGGGTATGGTTATGTTATTTTGTGCATGAGTGCGAGGCCGATCCACTGCACTACCGATAGCACCACCAGCAACTGTTGCAGACTCAGTACTAGCTATAGCAGAACCAACACCAATAGAACCAACACTGACAATTGCACCAGTAGAAGTATTAGCACCAACAGAACTAGCACTACTACTACCAGCGATAGAACTAGTACCGCAATAGAAGTACTGGCACCAGCACCTGTATCTTCCCTATGCCAACAACAGCCTACAGGAACAGAGTTAGGAGGCAACATATAGGATTTGAAACTTCTTCAGTAGAAACACTGTCAATAGGAAATGAAGGAGTAGTAAAGGAAGAAAGTAGAATAGATCATCAAGGGAACAAATTGGCACTTTAGAAGAAGGATTGGTATTAGAGAAAGAAAATTTGTGTTCATCAAATACCACATCCCGTGATATGTATACTCTACCCATTGGCTTATGAAGGCACTTGTAACCTTTATGAAGATTACCATAGCCTAAGAACACACACTCTTGGGAACGAAATTGTAATTTGTGAACATTATATGGTTGCAAATTGGGCCAGCACGCACAACCAAAGACTCTAATGAAGGAATAATTAGGTTTTTGTACAAGAAGACACTCCAAGAGAATAGAATTGCCAACTACTCTGCTAGAAAGATGGTTGATGAGGAAACATATTGACTGAAAAGATTCATTCTAGAAGCGAATTGGCATTAATGCTTGTGCAAGCAAGGACAAGCCAACCTCTATAATATGCATGTGCTTCCTTTTCGCAACACCATTTTGGCTAATGTGTGTGTGGACAGGAAACTCGGTGTGAAATACCAACTTAGTTAAAGAAGAAGTGCAACTTTCGTATTGCCCTCCCCCAGTCGGTTTGGAGACATAGAATTCTTTTGTTAAGCAATCTCTCAACATGCTTTTGAAACTGAATGAATACATGAAATACATCAAACTTGTGTTTTAAAAGATAAACCCACGTGAATTTACTAAAGTCATTAATGAAGCTCCCATAATATTTTAACCCATTCATAGAAACATGAGCAGGTTCCCATACATCTGAGGACACAAGTTTAAGAGGTGATGAAGACATTTTATTAGAAGAAAAATAAGAAAATTGATGACTTTTAGCTTGTTGACATGCTCCACAAACGGTAGCATTGCCTTCTTGGGAACTATTTAAGAGATTATTTGACTAGAGAATCCTATGAGCTACTGGAGAGGAGGGATGCCCGAGTCTATGATGCCATAGTTCTTAAGAGATTTTCACACCAACAAGGACTCACCGGGAAGAACCATTGCTACTCGGACTGATGGAATAGAGACCTCCTTCACACCTACCTTGAAGAAGTATCTTCTTTGTGGCTCGATCCTTTACAGGAAAATAGTCAAAGTGGAATTAAAAGAAAGTGTCATTATCTGATAAAAATCGATGAATAGAAAGAAGTTGTCGAGCAGCTTGAGGTATATGAAGAATATTTTGTAACTTGCAGACTTTATTAGGAGTGGAAATTTGAGAGTGTCCTACATGAAGAATTGTCATACCTATACCATTTGCAATCTGAACCTAATCTCTTTCATGATACTTCAAGGCTTCTTGTGATATGGTTTGTTGCTCTGGTATCAATATACCAACTTGGATCAACAGAGTAGGAGGCAGCATGTGAGGCATTGGCATCAACCTTGTTTTCCTTGGCTTGGTAGGAGTGATAAACCTATGATAACACTTGAGGGCAATATGTCCTTGTTTTCCATAGACCTGACACGTTGGCCTGTTGTCAGAGTAGTTCTGTCCACCATGGAAACCTCCTCGACCATGGCTTCCATAACTTCGACCTCCGTAATTGTGATGATTGCCTATATAGACACTGTTAGCAAAAGAGCCAGAAGAACCGAAGTTTTGTACCATCGAGTTGTTGTGGTTTATACGCATCTCAAAATTCATGAGATGTGCATAGACATCACTCAAGGAGATTGGATTAGTCCCGGTGGTAAGTGAGGTCACAATTGAATCATATTCAGAGTCTAGGCCAGCAAATATATACCCAATAATCTCCTCACCCTGTAACAGATTTGTAATTGTAACACAAGAGAATATGATGCTTGCTTCATCTTGTTAAAATAATCGGTCAAAGATAAGAGAGGTGATTTTAGCAAATTTCTCCAATTACTCCAAGATCAAAATCTCCAATTTCTTCCATTTTCTCCCACTTTGGCAATGTAATCATCAAGACATCAGAGAAATAATAATTCTAAGAAGAAGCAATGAGAGTAAAAATTGAGAAGTTTTGTAGATTTTTCAAGTCACTTTGCATTGATTTAATAGTTTTGTAGTTTTGTGGAAGGGAAAGAGGACGCCGCAGTTGCAAGGGAGGGAGGGAAGTTGGCCATGCCATCGGAGGCAGAGGCGGAGGGGAGGGTTCGGCAGGGTGGCGCCGTGTGGTGCTCCCTCCACTCGGCGCTCGGCCTCTAGCCACTTGCTGCCAACATCGAGTGCAAGGCCACCCTTCGTCGTCAAGCTTAAAGAGGAGAGTGCTGGGGAAAGGACCTAGCAGAGCTTGGGTTGTGGTGGTAATGGTGGAACTTGGTACGCAGCGGGAAGGACCAGAGGAGAGGAGGGAGCGGCACTACGTGGAGATAGGAGGCAGTTCCTACTTGGATAGTAGTAGACTTGGGAATGAGACCGAACAGTCAAGGGAGAAATGAGAAACTCAGAAACCATTGCTATTTGGCTTGGCCCCACACGTCAGTTCGAGAAGATCGTGAGATCGGACGGCTATGGAGAGTTGAAGGTGAATGGACGGCTGTGGAGAGATGAGGAGAATAGACTGACGACCACCAACTCACGCTTTTAAGGAGTAGATATATATATATATATATATATATATATATATATATATATATATATATATATATATATATATATATATATATATATATATAGGCAAAATAACAGGTGCACCATGGTGCCCAAGCTCCATAATTAAAACTTTCCATCCATGATTGATTCCTTTCCAAATTGATACCTTTTCGAATTAATGAATCTTAATAGGTTACCTAATATATTGCACCTGCACGCATCTAAAAGCAATCTAACGACAGAGAGGCTTGGTGCCCGGGCACCTTGGTGTCCCATTTCAGCGTCCTATATATATATATATATATATATATATATATATATATATATATATATATATATATATGGCATGCTTGAAACATAAATCTTTTTAAATATTTCTTTCGTATTTTTTCATAACATGTCAAATTGAGTGAACATAAAAAGATTGCAATATAAAACATATGAGGCTCATAGCCAAGATTTAATAGAAGACTCACAATCATGCTAATTCTTTTAGATGAACATCACAAAATACTATCTATAATCAATCTAGTCATAGTATTCCGCCATATCATGCTTTAGTTCAAATATAGCAAATTAATTATAACCGGTCATGATCAAAGCTACATAACATATGAGTAAATATGATAAAGAGAGCTCTACTACTCATTTGATTTTCATGACTTGGACTTGATGAATTATTGGACAAGTATAATAAACAATGCTTCTGAAAAAATTTTAAACAACAAGTTTCCCCTCAGAATAATTCCATAGGATGAAACACACCCAAAACACTTCGCAAATGAACCAAACATGAAGAATCAAGTGGTTTTGAGAGAATATGAGGAATCTGAAAATTAAACTCAACAAGGTGTGGAATAACACCACTTTTTCTGTGTAGTCTCTCAAAAAGTGAAATATCTTAGAAGCCATCAAAAGGAGTGAAGAACCATCAAGTGTTCCAACCAAATAATGACACAAAAGACCAGAATCCAACCAAGCACATGATCTCCATCCCACATTAGCTATTCTTACAATGCAGAAAACATTCGATCTCAAAGTATTGGGATTAGTGAAATAAGATCTAGAAATCCAGTACTGTGACACACGATGAACAGGAGCAACAGTTGGCAAAGATTTAAGTGAAGAGTTAGGCATTGTAAGATTCTGGTCAGACCACCATTGAAGTGTCTGTCTAACTATCGAGTAGTCTAACCATCTCAGCAAGGCCAGTCTGACCACCTGGGGGTCAGACCACCGGCTGGTCTGATGGCCATGGCAGGGTCGGTCTGACTACCTGAGATCAGTCTGATCACGTGGAAAATACCGGTTTGATCGGTTATGTCGCAAAAAGTCCTGAACCTGTAGAAAATTGATTAGAGGGACCAAAGCGATGATAAGCAGTCTCCAACTCAGAATGTAAAACTTGATAAGACTCATATGATTCATTATCAGGAATAGAAACTCTAAGTCTATTAATTTCAAAATTTAAGCTTTCAACAACAAAATTATTTTCTTTCAATTTCTTCTTTATCCTTTTCAATTCAATAGCAAGTTTAATCAAATCATTTTGAAACTCATCATATGACGGTCTTACCTCATCGGAATCACTATCGTCGTCGTCACTTCTTGTCATAAAGCATATGCTTGTGAAGTTGTCGTTCTTCTTTTTACCTTCAAAATCATCATCATCGTTGTGTTCATCATCGTCACAACTCGCATATTTCGCATCACTCAAATCAAGATACTCAATAACCGATATGATCTTTTTAGCAAACTTGCGACAAAAATTGCTACCCTTGGTGTTGTTGTTCTTAGATGGTCGACGATGATAATTCTTATCATCCTTGATCATCTTCTCCCTGAGCTTAAGGCAATCCATCTTAATGTGGCTTGACTCACCATACTCATAGGACCTGATTGAGCCTGAAGCACCATTCTTATCGAGATCGACGGTTTGATTAACAATTATGACAACCATCAACCACTTAGAACCTAAAGATCTCAAAATTTTAGTTGCGTTATCTTTATCGACAGGAATAATGAGAAAAAAGATCATCAATTGATTCACTAGGCTTCATAGCAAAACCAAATTATTCTTTTTGATAAATATTTTTACACACTTTTCTAATTTTAGTGGTTCCATCATGATAATCGCAAAGAGTTTTCTATATTAAGTGGGCATAATTAATATGAGCTACAAAATCAAATTCTATGCAAGAGATCCCTTAAAACAATAAGTAACGAGCATGACCATTTAAATCAACATCTGTTTCATTTAGATTAGTAACAGGAACAGAAACCTCATAAGATTTAGAAACTTTATTCCAACTTGCACTACCTTGAGCCTCAATATAAGCTTGCATACGACACTTCCAAAAAGCAAAATCAACACCATCTAGCATAGAGAACAGTTCACATGCCTCTTTGATACAATTGCAACCTACTTTGATACAACTTGTAGGACTGAATACAGCAATCAGAGGGTGTGAATGATTGTCTCCACTTTTTGGAATCTCTTAGTGCTCGATGAAGGTTTCGACCGATCAATGTTTGACTGCTCACTTAATCGCTTAGCTGTCGAAAGCTTCTTGCCAGTTGTAAACTACGACCACTTCATAGTTTGATCTTCGATCGGTTCGCACATACTGAAAATCTTCGACGCCAGGAGTAAGAACCTCTCGATCACTTGTGCCTTCGAGAAATCAGCACCTTCGAGATGGCATGCTCTGGTCTACTCTTCCTGCCAATGCTGTTGGCGATGATCGAGTGGACAACTCGGTGCGTGATCGAGGAAAGTGAAGTTCACAAAGGAACACAATGCACCACGCTCTAGTACTCGTAATGAGAACAAGTCGAAGATGACAGCCAGAAAACACACCTCCGACGCTAACTAACTATTCTAGAATAGATTTAATCTTATTTCTGAATCATGAACTATGGCTACAAAGTGTCTCACGACACCCCCTCAAACTCTAGCACAAAAACTCTTCAAAGCTTTCTCCTCAAAAACCGCTAAAGCCACCAAAAGCCATAGGTCAACCCTTAACCTCTCCCTGCTTTTATATACTAGAATCCCAAACCGTGTCGTCACCAACGCGGACACAAAATCCTATCTGATTCTAAAAATCAAGGGACCCGAAACACTTCCAAACACATGTTTTCCAAAATCTCTAAACCTTCTGATTATGGACTACTTCCATAACACATTCCAACTTATCATGTCTCAAAGCCTCCAGAACCACACCTCCCGTAGCTTCTACGCGCATTATCCACCTTTGATCTCCATGTGCTCTAGCATGAGCTCGACCACCTCGTGACATCATCGACCACCTGAACCTTAGAATTTCCCATCCTAATCCCAACCTCCTCGTCATCAATCATGACCGTCTCCACGCCCAACCTGCACATGCAAAGACCAAAAAATATTTTCTCGTCATAAGTTCTGTCCAACTTAACCAACATCGGTCCACACATGTATAACACACCCTTGTCCATCCGTAAACATGAACCAATTCATCCACGACCTCAATTTCCACAATTTCCAAAAATCAACCTCAGACCACTCAATAAGACCAGTCTGACTGCCATGCACATGCCGGTCATACCATTGGCCCAACACGAGAACTCAAAGATTACAACCACTCAGAAAGACCAATCTGATTGCCATGCACAGGCCGGTCAGACCACTGGCCCAACGAGTACTAAAAACCACAACTAGCGACGACCAACGACCAAGCCCTGTAGCTACGACAACAGACCAAGTACTATAGCTACTAACCACCGACCAGGTACTATAGCTACCGACTATCGACTGCTAAGTAATGACAAGGTAATGTAGCACCTACTAGCAAATATCGACTTGTTATTGTAGCACCAACTACCGATCACCTAGCACCGACCAGCTACTGTATCACTGACTACCAACTACCATGTACTGTAGCTACCACCTCCGACCGGTTATGGTAGCTTCGACCTTAGATCAATTACTGTAGCTTTGACCTTCGACCGGTTACTGTAACTTATTACTTATGACCAGTTCACTGTAACTACCGATAGGGTCACTGTAGCTACCGACCAGTTCATTGTGGTTTACGACCAATTCACTGTAGCTTGCGATCATTGACCATGCATGGTCGATCAGTCGTGGTTGTTCTGCCATGATCGTTTAGCCATGGTCATTTTTCCGTGCTCAACCTGCCATGGTCGATCTACCGTGCTCGACCTGCCGTGGTCGATCTGCTGTGCTCAACCGGCCATGGTCGACCAGCTATGGTTGTTTTGCCGTAGTCGTTCAGCCATGGTTATTTTGCCGTGCTCGACCTGCCGTGGTCAATATGCCGTGGTTGACCTACCATGGTTGACCTGCTGTGGTTGACCTGCCATGGTCATCCTACGGTGGTCGACCTTGTATGGTCGATCTGCCGTCGTTGACCTGCCTAACACATGGCCGATCAGACCACCGACTATCGTCCATGATCGAAGCTTGCCAATCAGACCGCCCAATACAAGGTGGTCAAACCGCTTAATCTCAGTATTCCAACAATTCCAGATTTACCATAGTGCATCAACTGAAACTTTCACAAACGCAAATTTTAATGCAACCCAAATTTTAATTATTCATCAACACTATATTCACAACCTATCCACATGACCTAACATATCAATTGCAGTTTTATATGGCCACGAAGGAAGTTCTTGTAAGTTGTAAACAAATGGAGAGTAGCCTAAACATGATGCATTATTATCTTCAAACATTGATTTCTTTTGGCCAATTCCAGATTGCGAATTTGCTCTCGATCATCCATTGTGTCTTCACTTATCTTTTAAGAAGACTCATTCTAGCTATATTACCAGTTTTGCTTGGACCTTGTAGAGTAATAGAAGTTTGTGTATGTCATACCTCTAATTCGCCCATTATAGGGTAATAATGTATTACTTTGTTAATTGTCTTTGTTCACGATACTATGATATATTAATATGTGAGGGGACAACTGCATTTAGACTTCATGGCTTCACCAAAACTCCATGAAGTCTAATTTTTGTTATAGTTTCTTTGGAAAATGATGTTCATTGAAAATAGAGTGCAGTTGACACCTGAGAGCAATAAAATTGCATCTATGATATTCAATTTATGTTTTATATACCCCATACTGAACTTCAATTGTAATTTACTTTGAGTTGTAATTCAATTGTAACTCTACCGATTATACATGAACATTTTTTATAATTGATTTTGAATTGTAGTTCACTTTGAGTTGTAATTCACTTATCTATCATTTATATGTAATCTGCTTACTTGTTTTCAAAGGGCGTGGCTAGCATTTTCTGTGGCTAGCCAAAAAAATAGAAATTTTTAGCTATACAAAGAACTATCACAGATGGTTTCTAACACAAAATCATCTGTGATACGTAGTCCATCACAGATAGTTTTTGTATTAGCCATCTATGATATGTCAGATATCACAGGAATATATTTTTAAAAACTATCTGTGTTGTTACTTATCACTGATGCAATAAATCAGATGGCTCACAAATCGTCTCTGATGAGGGTTATGAAACGTCTGTGATGACCGCATGTGTGGTAGTGTGTGAGACCATATAGAGGTCACCCCATAGTTGTGATGAGTAATTGACTTTTAGGTTAGAGTATGTGTGAAGGTTGAGTTTGGTTTTTGAAGATTTTGTAAAAGTTTGCCTTTTGTCTGTCGACTGTGTAGTTGAACGGTCCGATCGACAGAATGACCGCGGGGTGGTCGAAAGAATCAGTGCCTAAACGACCTTATGATCGATAGTCGTAGACTGTTCGATGGTCATAGGCTGCTGGTAGGACCTCGTGGGCTTGGAGTACCTCTTTTCTTAAGCATCCGAGTACTTGTAAGTCGTATCAGACCAGTTGGTGAGTTGAGGTTGTTCCCTGGAAATATTGGTGTTTCGATCAGAGTTGATCGGGGTGTTTGTTGGTAGTGTGCATGTGTGGTTATTGCTTGGTTCTAGGATTAGAATCAGTAATTTGGGTGTATACTTTTTGCATTGTGCATTGTATGGATAAATTGTGCAAATTGATGATCTTTGTGTATCGTGCAGTGCTACGTGATGGTTTACTTATTGGTGTTGGCTGTAGGACTTCGGAGCTAGGTCATGGTGAGGCATGGAATGACTGGGACTAGGTATAGGGAGGTGTTGAGGTCCAGAATGGTCAGGGAGGCACCGAAGATGACTAAGGCTTGCGGGGTGGTTGCAAGCCGAGACAACGAGGAACCGAAGTGGAAGCTACCGGTGGTGGACATGATGAGGAATGGCGAGGTGGACCAGGACTAGGCTCAGGGAGGAGTCGAGGTCCAAACGGTCGAGGAAGCCGGGTGCTGCCATGCGCGAGGAGAAGCACGTGGTGCGCTAAGTGACTTGGGTCGTTTGCAAGCAAGGATGGTTCAGTGGGATCTGGACACATGAGAAGTTTGATGACAAGTCATTAAGGCCACATGGAAGATGATAAAACATGGGCAAGGCTTCGTGGCAAAGGAAGCGGGAAGCTTCGTGGAAGGCGGTAGAGGGGCATTTTAGTAAATTGTCCAATATTGAGAAAAGTGACAGTGTGTGAAATCACAGTGATGGCCTAAGTAGTTTAGGTCTTGTATATGCTGAAAATATGAAGTGGTTCAAATGTTGGTTCATAAATGGGTTAATGGTTGTAAGCCGTTTTGAGAAATGTGCGTGAGTAAAATCCGGTGTTAGGTAGGGTTAACGGGTTATCCCCGGTTTGGCCTAATGAAAGGATCCATTTGGTCTTGGGTTCATTAGTGAGCCTATAAAAAGGGAGGGGTGACCAGAGCTAGGGTTTAAAAGGTTGTCTATGCCTTTTGGTGGCCAACTCCTCCCCCCAGGGAGTTAGGTTAGAGAGTGGGTGTGTGCTCTAGGTTTACAGCTCTATCCTCCCGATGTGAGTGGATGTAAAACCAATCATTTCAAGTGAGAAATACACCAATCTTTGATTTACCTTTTGTGTATTTCTCTATTTGAGTTTGCTCTATTCGGAGAATTTTTGGTTGGTTCTTCCTCTGTTCTTCGGTTTTGCTCCTTTCTCTTCTTGATCTAAGAGGTTGTTCTTGCTTGTTTTTATGATGATCTGATATGTTGTATTGTGTGGAATATACTCAAAATCATCTTGGCTATTCTCTTCCTACGAGCATGGCCTGTTCATCTCTTTGATCTCGAGGTCTCAGTTTTGTGCGCGTTTGGTTAAATCACAAAAAGGTCTCAACTTGATTACTAAGTTTTCAATCCAAGATTGGATTAGCTTCCTAAGACCTTAAGAAATTTGCATGCGAAGTTTCACGGCCATTTGATCTTTTAATCAAAAGATATGAGGATTTTAGATCTTACAGTCGTGTATTGCTCTATTCTTCCTAATCATTTTCGACCACTCAATGATTTCAGATCTGGTGGTCATGCGCCTTCTCTACTATTTCTAGTCATTTACAACCGCTCCTGTTTTTCGATCGCTCAATGATTTTAGATCTGGTGGTCGTGCGCCTTCTGTTACTTCTAGTCGTTCATGACAACATCTGATCTCTATCACTCAATGGTCCTAAGTCATGTGGTCATGCGCCTCCTCTGATCGATACTCTAGTCATTTACAACCACATCTATTTCTGATCACTCAATGGTTGTAGAATTGTGTGGCCGTGCGCCTCCACTGCTTTTCGAGTTGCTTTCAACCTCAGTCGGTTACGAGCGCTCAATGGTCTTTGACCATGCTAGCCATACGACTGCTCTGTTTTGAGTTCATTCTTCTCTCTCGATATTTTCTTGATCCAAGAGTTTTGATTTCATTTCTTTGATGTTTTTGCTAGCTGTGACTTATGGGATCGTGCTCAAGGCCATTTTTGCTATTCTCTCCCCACTAGCAAAGATCTGCTCATCGTTATTATTTTAAGATCTCGGTTGGTGTACGCTGCTTTAATTTTCAAAAATTTCTCATGGTTGTCATGGATTTTTTGATCCAGGAATGGAATAGATTCCTGAGACATTAAGAAACATGCATACACTAGTTTCACAGCTTTCGAATCTTTCAATCAAAAGTTGTGTGATTCTGATCGCACTTTGGTCATCGACTACGGTGGTGTCGACCATTCATTGGTCTTTGACCACGTAGTCTACGATCACATTGGTCTTTGACCGCACTGATTTCTAACCACTCATTGATCATGAACTACGCTGGCCTTTCGACCACACACTGGACATCGACAACGTTGGTTTTGACCGCGTTGGTTACGACCATTTGGTTATAACCACGCTGGTTTCGATCACGCTGGTTTCGACCACGCTGGTTTCGACCATGTTGGTTTCAACCACTGTGGTTTTGACCACGTTGGTTTCGACCATGTTGGTTTCGACTACAGTGGCTTTGTGTTGGACCGAAATAGCGACAGAGGGGGGGGTGAATGGAGCCCTTTAAAAATTTCCCCCGAGAACCCACACGATTTCTCTACTCTTCGATAGCTATGTAAGCTATGAAGAACGAGAAATTATGCTCACTAAAAACGATTTTGTAATTTGACCAAAAAGCTCTCAAAAGAGGGAAAAGTTAACTCAAGAGCCAACACCAAAATATATCACTTGCCTTTAGAGAGAGAGAGCTCAAACCATACACCTGCTCAAACCACACACCTGCTCAAACCACACACCTGCTCGACCAAAAGGAGACACAAAATAAAAGGACTGTTCAGCAAGTACTGTTGGCAGGAAGAAGCATTGAGATAGCAGGGCATGGGAACATTTTCTGCTGGAAACAGAGGATCAAACCGAAAAAGAAAAAAGGGTGCTGCAGCTCACTGAAAACGTAACACACCCAAAAAAATAGCAGGCACAAAGCAGCAACCAGCAGACCAAGTCACAAAACAAATCAGCCGAAATATATATACAAAGTAATTAATGGCCGAAAGTAATAAATATTGACTTGTATTTGGTCTGCAGTAACCAAGCTAATTACTATTGCCGACACATGATGCTAGTTGAGGCATAAAAAAAACAAGGCACAGAAAAGAACTTTCCAAAAATTCCCTCTTTGCCGAGAGAGACCAAAGATTGACAAGATATTGATAAAGCTAGCAGCCAGCCGAACTAAAAAGAAAGATTGAAGCAAAACTGTTAGCTGCCTCTTTTGATCTGAAACACAAGCTTTTAATTCACTCTTGCTGGAAGATAAAAAGCAAAATAAAAAGGAGACTAGAAGTACTCCTGGACTTGAGAAGACAAACCAAAGACTAAAGATCAAGAAGCAAGCCGAGAGCCTATTGCTGTGCAGAATTTTTTTTTCTTTTTTTAAAAAGATTTCTTCGGCTGGAAGTCCCAACTGAGAGGAAATAAAAAGAAATGCTAGCAGCAGCCGAGAATGCTAGCTTGAGCAAAACAATTACAGCCGATTTTTTTAACTGAGATCAAAGCAGCAGTCGGGAAGTACTTGAACCGAGCAAAATAAAATTGCACTGTTTCATTGCTGATCTACATGCTGTTATAAACTCAGTTTAATAGCATTGCAGCTGGAGTGAACCCAAAGGAAATGACTGCCAACAGAGAAGACTCAAAGAGAAAAACTAGAGACTACAACATAGGCTTGCCGAAAACAAGAACTAGAAGCTACAAGGAGGAGACTAACTGAAGAATCACATAATGCTTAAAGAAGAAGTCAAGCAGATAAAAGAAAGCATCTCTGAAAAAGAAAAGAAATCAACACAAATCAAAACAAGCATTGATAGATAAACGGGGACATGAAATCTTAGATTGAGACAAAGAGAGATGAATGATTAAATATGTGTTCTTACATCACTCTCATTTCATGCTCATTTCATTGCATGGAGAGATCCAAATAAAACCCTAACTCTTACACCTACTTTCTCAATTTATACTCCAAAAATCATGAAGACTACTAGAGAACACCATCTCTATTTATAGCCTCCACTAATGGGTTTGCAACACGCTTTACCCATTAGTTCCCAACAACTCATGGCGCTTTATCCACAATCCACTTCCTTTAGTGCGCTTTGCGTATTCACCAAAACGCCCCTCGCGCACCTTCCAGGAAGCTTCCTCATTCCTTGCTTTCCAAGCCATGCAGCCACCTCGAGTCCTCGCCGTCTTCGGCACACCCCGACCACTCCGACCTCAGCACCACCTGCGCTTAGTCCGGTCATCCCGTGCCTCGCCACGACTCTACCTCGATGTCTTGCAGCCATCACAGACAAGAAACAAATCACATAGCACCGCTCGACATATTGTAACCATACAATAGCATCAGACGAAATATTCTAAATCCAAACCGATCGAAACGAAAAATAAACGACTTAAACACGTTCGACCTAGCTCGACAAAGTCCGACCGAAACCAATTGCACCGTGCAACGACATGGTCCGAAACACACAAACCAAACTCGACTTTCCTAAAAACAGACGTCAATTACTCATCACACAACCGGGGTCACCTCCACATGGTCTATCACTTTGACCACGTTGTCTGCCTTTCGACCACATTGTTTTTCTCTGCTGACTAGTTGTGGTCAATTCGGCTCTCCGTTGTTTTCCGACCAGTAGTAGTAACAGACCATGTTGTCTTCCGATGAGTTGTCGTAACTCGACCACGTTGTGCTCTAATCTGGTCATACCGAGCTCTATATTTCTCTGTTTTTAAAAGTAGACCTCATATCCTAATCTTTATAACTTTGTAGCTATCGGAGTAAAGGATTTGTGAATATTTAGGAGAAAATTTTCTAGGCACCATTCACCCCCTTTCCCTCTATTGCCTGTTCGGTTCTACATAGTGCTAGAAGCAGAACTTATGCCAACACTGGTTCTGTAATAGTGTGTTTGGTTCCAGGGACAATAGGGGATGGGACGGGACGATCCCAGATTTGGACCTGTTTGGATTGGAGTCAGCAGGGACGGGGCGATCCCACTTTGGGGAATATCCTGGGAATATTCCCCTAAATTGAGGATGCCCCCATCCCTCAAAAATGAGGGGATGGGCTTATCCCTCTTTCTCACTACCTGCCTCCAATAGTGTGTTTGGTTCCAGGGACAATAGGGGGTGGGGACGGTTCCATCCTTAAAAACAGGGATGGATTCATTCCATCCTTACCTGACTCCAAACCAAACACATACTAAGAGAAGAGAGCTGGGGGCTAAGCACCATTTGATCTTGCCGGAGCCATAGCTAGTACTGCGGATTTGGCACCAACATCGCTTCGGTTCCTTCGGTCTGTGTCACCATCTTCTCTGGTGCTTTGGCTAAACCATCTACGTAACCAAGTAGTTGCTGGCTACGGAGGTATGGAAGGAACTGTGTTTTCCATAGGAGATAGTTCTCCCTTGTCAAGTTTAGATTAGTGAGATGACTGAAAGAGGGAGTAGGCAAAAGGCTGGCAGCGGCAGTGGACTGCAAAGCAGGAGTAATAGCTTTGGAAAGAGCAGAAGAAGTCAACATCTCAATGGAGATTATGGTGGCTCTGATACTATGTGAAGAATCAGAGACGGATGGGAAACTCAAGAACTCAGAGTTAGATTGAAAGCCGCTGAACCAAAACACGGCGCTTCTCAAATTTTTATATATGCTATTATCGGACAGCAACAGTAACAGCTGAAAAACAATAGAGCATTATAGATATCATGATATGATTCAGATTACAACAGAAAAGATATCCTATCTCTAACTTATACTACAACCGTGCAGCACAAGAATATCTACAATATCTTGATTCTTCAACATTATATATCTGTTACTTGTATATGAAAATTAACCCCTTTGCTCCTAATTCTCCTCCTAACTAACTCGTGATTTCCCTAAAATAACCCCAATGGTGGCGATGAATAGATCAACTCCATTTCCATCTATTTATTACTGCGGTATTCTTCGTGAACTCGAACACATAATTTATGTTCTTGTCTCATTCTCGTGATCTTCGTGCGTCGATTGGGCTCTGGTGCTACACAGCTTGGTCACTGAAGCTGCCCTTTCATGCTACGTTGTGCCCTGTGGAAGTCACATGCACAGCATCAATTAACTTGTCTAGTCCCATCACATGGTTAATTATAAATGCAAAATATTTTTATTTTAGCAATTGATTTTTTCTAAACTGTAGTACCTAATTTTAAATTTAGCACATGACCCCAAAATTCTCAGGTACGACCGTGCTTGGATGCCTCGTGCCCGTGCGTGTGCGGTCGTGCTCCGCCCCTGCTCTGCTCCTCCGTGCTCTGCCGTAAGCCCGTAACGCTAACTCGCTACGGGCGCGGACAGGCGGGCGTGACGCTACGTTTGGTTCCTTACAGCCCAGATAGGAGAAGCTAGCCCATATACAGGGCATGTTCTTTTCGGCTGCGGCTTATAATTTTTGGCTGAAAATTTTAAATTTTGGCTGTTTATGGTACAGATTACGGAGAGACAGATACTCACTTGTGGTTTTGGCTAGTACAGATGTTGAGCTTTTAACGTATAGATCGTTTAATTTGTAGACCCCATCTTAAGAAAATACTTCGTTTGAAAGTTAGATACTATAGTAAAAGTCAAAAGCCGCTAGCTTTACTTAAAGAACAGGCCATAAGCTAATGCTCTCGTAGGCCAGGCCATACATTTGGTTCCCTTGCTCTGAAAACGTAACACTGTACTTCGCTTTCGATCGGATGCCCTAGAAACTGCGTGATGAACCACCATTGCAGGAATGGACCGGAGAACTGGCAGCCGGCGGCCGTCGAACTGTAGCTGGGCTATCAGAGCCGGGAATGATCAGAATGATTAGATACGAAGAAAGGATATGGGCAGTTGTTTGGGCAAAGAACGACGAGCAGCACGTACCAATCGAAATTCTATGGAGAAGAGCTAACATTGGGGGCATAATTAGCAGGAAATTTCGAATCAACAGGAGGGATTACGATTTGGATCTTTCCTTCTTTTTTTTTTTTGTTTTCTATATCAGAATAGGTACGAGAGGAACGGCCTCATTATTCATCAGCAGTGCAGAAAGCGAGCTTGCCGACGGAGGTCAGCCGATTCGGAGGATTTTCTTGCTCGGTTGGACAAACTAACCTGGCAAAGCAAGATATGTTAGGGAGGTTACCAAATGCCTAACCTTGCATGGCAAGGCTAGAATAAGGTACCGTTCGGTTGGGCTGAAATAAGTAAGTTTACGGTAAAAATTATACTATAGCTAGTTAAAATTATACTGTAACTGATAGTGGTTTATTTGGCGTAACTAAATTTTAAAAAATTTAAAAATAGAAAAAACAGATTAACCCATCACAGGCAACATAAATGAATACAGGAAAAAACCGGCAAAAAAGATCCAAAAAAGCAAAAAGCTAAAAGAAAGATGAAATTTATGAATAGTGAAAAATAAGCCAAAACTCATAAGCTCAAGTTGAAACGAGTAGGACCTATTAACTTGCCTAATACCCAAACCAGGGGTGGACCTAGATTTTCCCACCCAGTGTCACAGAACACCGGGTCTATTTTTTATCAGAATTAGTACCTCCAGTTTATATATGAACCCTCTAGTTTAAACTCGGTTCACCCAGTCCGCTCCCTTGAAGCACAACGAAGAGAACATTAGCAGCCCAAATTTTCAGTAGTTAGCAGTAGCCCATGAGGAGCCTCTATTGTCCCTCTACCCATGAGGCAATTGTAGCGGGCCAAACCAGCCCTTGAGCTAGCTCCAGAAGGAGGATCGCAACAGGCCATGACGTTCATTTGATCGGTCCCTAAGCATATCACCTCGCAGGAGCCCTCAATGTTCGTTCATCTCGCATGGTCGGCTAGGAGACACGCACCATACCCACCACACATCCCACCCAGCTAGGCAGCGACTAATCGCTAGAGAATGGGAGAAATCGGTGCCACTAGCTGTCCTCGCCAGCCATCTTGTCGCAACGTCGCCTGGTCCCTAATGTCTTATGCTCTCGCTGGCCGAAAGAAGCTTAGGTTCACTGATCAGTATGTATTTTACTCTAAATTTCTCTTAATTCTTCCAATTTACTTCAAGAATGGAAGCTAAATTTATGATTTAAGGTTTTAATGTGATGATTGTTGATTAATTTTGTTGAATAGTAGGGTTAAGACTTAGAGTTTCAATTTAGGTTTTTGGAACACCGACATAGCTCGTTGCAAATCAGAGACAAAAATATAATATTTGACTAAAATATCAAGTAAGTAAGTCCATGAACATATTTTCCCATTATATTGTTCTTGAACTATTGAATATACAAATATCTAATTGATTTTTTCTATTAATTGGTGATGATTCCATGAATGCTAGATTTATTTGCTACTTAGAGAAACAAAAATTGAAGAAAATTACCAACATGGTATTTTTGCTCATCGCTTTATGAATTTGAACGAATGTAAATAGTAAAAAAAATAATGCATTTATTTATATTTAATCGTTATATTGTTTTTTACTTAAAATTTTTAAGTAATTTTGTTCTCTTTTTATATCCTATAGAGGTCGGATGATGTATTTTATCAATACTAACCAATTTTTATTTGTGATTTCGCACTTAGTTTCTTAAATTTGCTACAAATAACGAATATTATTATCGAATTTCTTCATTTTGATAATCATATCGATCAATACTTCTTTATCATCGTACATTGTTATCAGTTATATTGAAATATTGATGCTAAAAATTGTTTAATATATTACTATATATCATAATATCACTTTAAAATTATATATATTGTTATAATAAAATAGTGGACACGATCCAAACTACAATCCTCGGCATATCTCGGGTGGAATGACGACGTGCTCACGTACGTGCCGGCCAACTCGGGCGCAGGACGGGGACTTCGTGCAAAACGTGCGACGACCGGCTCTGGACCCTCTCGTTTCCTACGTTTCGAGCCGCGGTTGGCCCAGCGATCTTCGAGTACAATTTGTATCGGGCCGGTCGCAGAGTGGACGACGAGAGCACCGTTTCTGGGCGCGGTCGGTTCGTGGCCTATCGGCCGCCCACCTCGCCTCGCCGCCAGGCGCCAGGCGAACTCGAGTGGGCCGGCGCCGAGGGCCTCGTGCCCTGGGAGCACTGGACCTTCGCTATTGGTCGGGACAGGCATACACCCAATCTGGCCTCGGTTTAGCTACCGTCTGGCCTGTAGGCTCTTGCCGGCCTGGGAGTCGATAGACCCGTGCTCCACAAAAGGCCAGATCGCATGTTTGGACTGGTACGTGCCACGGGGTAGGAAAAGGGTAAGCGAGCGATACAATCAAGCCCCTTCAATTCATTTGCTCGTACCTTTTGAGCGGTTTCTATTTTTTAGATATTTAATTAAAAGAAAAAATGAAAAGCAAAGTTATATCTACACAAACAACGCAAAGAAAAGAATAGAAAAAAAAACTACATTAATAAGCCATGTGTTCCAATCAACTTTTGACTTCTAAAAATTAGAAGGCATAAACCAAAAGTTGTTTGGAATAAGGTCAAACTCAGAAATATTACGGGTTCAGAGGAAAAACTGAGAAATAATATGAGGAATTATCAGAGACGGTAACACAGAGGGTGGGCTCTTTTCGGTTGCCGCTGATGGCTTATGGTTGCAGCTGATAGCTTTTGACTCTAACATAAGCGTTTGTGCGAATGAACCGAATGCCTATAAACTGATAAGTTGCATAAAAAAGCTGTCCTGATAAATCGTTTTGAAAAAATAACGAAAACATTATCCTATATGTTTGTTCGAATGAAACCATAAGCTGAAAAGAATAGAGCCGAGTCATTATGTTGGTACGTCAAATCGTGCTGTTGTTCTCTCTTTAAAATGTTCCTTGCTGACCTGCAATTGGGTTGCTTCCGGAAATTTGATTGAGTTCCTTCGCTACGCTCATTTGGCTGAGCGGTCTCGGAGCTCCGGGCATAGCGTACGTGAACAACGACGTATCTTTTCCTTATTAGATGCCAATGTGTGTGTTTTGATTTTTTTTTTTTTACCTCTTCAATGGCGAAAGCATGACTTTTTTGAACAAGGTAGGGCGGATCGAGAGGCATCATCCAGGTCCGTACTTCCGCCTGCCTGTCAATGTGTCCTTGTCATCGCAACGCCGGCTTCCAGAATAGTTGTTCAATTAACCTGACAATTGCCAAGACGATGAATTCACGTACAATTTTTAGAAACATTTCAAGTCACGAGTCCAAATTCACCTAAAAATTAGTGTTTTATTATAATTCATCTAGAGCATGTACTACCGTCAATTCACCATATAATGAGTAATTATCAATTCACAGCTTCGTTGTAACATGAGTCGCAATTCAAAAAACATGTCACAATTTACTCACTACGTCGATCAGGATCATAAGTAAGATTATGGCAGGCTGAGGAAGTCACAACTCACAGTCAGTAATTCATAATTCATGCCACGCAAGCGAGTACCAATTTGCCTAAAGGGATGGGTGAGATGCGCCTACAATGTGTTGGACAAATGTGCAATATTTTAATTTCAGATCTTACAAGTAGGTAAAGATAGTAAATAATTAGTGACGTATAAATTAATATTAACATCAGGTAACACATTGCAATTCGAACTATGCTCAAGAACATTATATAACAGAATCGATCGGTTATACGAATTACTTACAGTTTGGCTTAATAAAGAAAAGGAAATAACATAGGCTCGATCAGTACAAAACGTAGATGAAGTAGCGAACTGAGCGATTACACATATATAAGCTACCTAGAAACCTTATTGCGCCCCGTGCAGGTGTCCTCTTGTGAGCAGGTGTGCTCGTTAGCCTATCCCATGCGATTAGCGCGTCGCTTTGTTCTTCTGACGCATCCTCTGCTAGTGTTATCAACAGCGATCTGTAGTTGATTTCAATTGTTGAGATCATAGGTAGGTCAGCGCTCAGCAGTAATGTAGCTTCTGGAGCTGCTTGTAATTGCGTCGTCCTAATATCTGCGTAGAAGTTTTGAACCAAGGGAACGGAGCTTGTAGACAATAGGTGACACTAACTCTGCTTGATTTCAAGTGGTTGCCCCAAAGCAACCATCTGCAGTTGAGCTGCATGTTTCCATTGTTTTGTCTCTCGTTTTGGCTTCATTTGCAACTTTAATTGAGTTGTGCAACGTATAGGACTGACCTTAAGGGAAATTGACTCGTGTTAAGCTATGATATCCTTGTTCTACTATTTGAGGTAGCTCTTATGGAAGTTCACGAACACCTGATCGTCTTGGGATTGAAGTACTATTCAGCTCATACCTGCATACCTTTTTTTCAGAAAAGAAAAAAAAAGCTCATACCTGCATTCCTGGTAAAGACTACAGAACATACAGTGAAATAAACACCCATGCCACTTGGTGTTGCATTATATAGTTTGTGATTTGCTCCTCTATACTTATTCTTTGCGGCCTATGCTTCATACTCTATACTTATTCTTCGCAGCCTGTGCTTCATATAATTTTAGTCTATTGTTAATCTGGCAAGATGCTATGGTTAGAGTTGTTACCACCAATTGTCTGATTCCTTTTATTACAGTTGCATACTTGCAACTAGTGAGTCCAGTTTCTAGAGCTTAGAAGCTTAATGCATCTGGTACACTTGACATTTTGCGAAGATTTTGCATCAAGCAGCTCATTAGCTTTAACAAACTTTACGGCATATAGGTGTTGTTGAATATATCATGAGAGGTTACTACGGCACAACTCATCAGATCTTTCATTTGTTTAGATATTTCTCACATTGCTAAGATATTTATACTAGTCACATTCCGAACCCCGAGACAATCTGGCTGCAACTACCCTAGCCCATTGATAGGGTGAAATTGGCCTACTTTTACTCTTTAGCATTTCTTTGGTTCACCTCTGCGGGGTCATTCTTCCTCCTCATCTAAAATGATACTTCTGCAGCTCATTATCCAATGTTATGTACATAAGCTTAACATAAAATCATTTTTCTTAAGTTACTTTGTTTCCCCCTGCAGAGTCGCCATCAGATATCACATTGTTAGTCGATCTCATTCTCCAGACATTGCCTACATATGATTGGGCATCAAGAAAAGCGGTAGATGATATGGTTATTCAGGCCCTTGGTGAATCAACCTTTATGAAGCCGTTTGCTGCTACCCTGGTTCAGTTTATGGAAAAGAATCTAAAGGTTACAGGCCCTCTTGCATGCTTCAAGCTTCTCAGATGGTTTGTGCACTTAGCACACGGGTTGATCCATTAGTTAGCGATCTTCTGTCCATGTTGCAGGCAGTTTGGATATTGTCAGCCTCAACAGTGGAAAACTGGGTTTTGTGAAGGGTTTTCTTCAGTGCTTATTGCCACTGCCCCTTGGTTCATTATAATTTATAAAGGCCTAAAAGCCGAGAGGATCATAACAGCTAAAGTAAAGGAAGATAATCTCAACTACTAAAGCAAAAGTAAAAAGAAGCAACAACAAACTAAAGTAAGAACTAACTAACCCTAATTCAGACCCAGATCACACAAGCTTACTCCATCAGATATTCTCTCTCTCTCTCTCTCTCTCTCTCTCTCTCGTGTGAAGATGCCACCACTTGTGCAGAAGTAATTTTAGGTATTTTAGTCAGGGGATGATGCTGTCAAAGTGTGCTTTCTGCACTTAAAGGTGTTGTGAGGCATGCTGGCAAAAGTTTTAGCGCTGCAATCAGATCATGTGGGTGTGCTTTTCTCAAAGATTTGCTGCAGGCTGATGCTGATGATGTCTTCAATTCTGCTGCAAAAACAATTGGTACATTGTCTTAGGTATGGTAAATTCTGGCATTTTTATCCCTGTAAACTTGTCTAAGTTGTTTTTTTTCTCAATGTAATGGCATAAAAGTTGATGTTATCAGAAATAATTTATTAGGTTTGTCTAACTAGTGGTTGAGGCGTCGAGCTGTTATTAAAACAATAGTCTGTATACTGTTATACATCAGTGATACAACCAATACAAGCCAGTGGAAATCAAAAGCATTAAGCAACACTTTTGAACATGTAATTCAAGATACCACATTGTCTTGCTTTGAGCAAACTAGATTGTCAAATGAGAACTCCCCTTGAAATGAGAGAATGGGAACTTTCATCTGAGCTGTTCACTTGCGTGAGAGGATTTTCGTTTGGGATGCAATCGCTACTTGCTTCCCTAAGGATGCAAACCCACATTTGATGAGTTATTCCCACAGGACCCACACTGATCGGACAGCTAGAATTGGAATTTTGCATTCTCTTATTTTAGGGTGGGTTTTTACTAATATATATAGTCAGGCTCAACATGTTTCTGGACATTATAGTCAGGGTGTCAGGCTTTCTGTTACCATAACGAGAAATTTGGTCAGTTTAGGAAATACTAGTAGGTTTGTTGAAATGTAATTATATCCAAGTCATGTTTTAAAGCAAACATGAAACAAAATGGAAATATCTGTATGTTGAGTAATGCAGCAAAAAGAATGGACGTTATGGTAGTTTTGAAAGTTCTGGTTTTCTTTTAGGATCTCTAGGGTAGATCTAGCGGGGTCTATCCTTTCTCTAGGTTCTTGTTCTTGAGGTATACCGAGAGGGAGTGGGGTACCAACCTTCGGACGTAGAGGAAGAGGTAGCCATCTCGGTGGCGGTCGGAGAAGAGCGAAGACGGCGGCGGCGGTGGCGACGGCGCAGATCCGGAGAAGACGCAGAGGAGCCGGTGGAGCTTCCCGTCGCTGCAGCGCTTCCCTCTAGATCGGCTAGGGTTTGTCGGTGGGGTGACGGCGGCGCGGTCAACTTCGTGATACGTGCCGCCCGGCCCCCACCTCTGTATTTATAGCGCTGGCGACAGGGGCCCACCAGCCAAACGGGCTGGGCGCCCCCGATCAGGGCGCGGTCAAGGGCTGGGCTTTGGCCGTTGGGCCAAAGCCCTGAGATCACTCTAACATTCTCCCCCTTGATCTCAGTCTATACTTTATCTTTTAATTACTTTTGACTTTACACATTTCATCACAGATTAGTGCATAGAACATGTCTCATCGTCACGGTCAATCGCCGATAGATTCAACAGTTACAATACACCTCTCTGTTCTGAAACAGTTACTTTAATCTTTGGGCCATCTTTTAGTCCAGGAATCATAGGCTTTCCCTTAAACCCATGCCGGCTACATGTTCTCTGAACACGTTGGGTGGTAAGCCTTTTGTAAGCGGATCCGCTAACATCTTTGCGGTACTTATGTGCTCAAGACTTATAATTTGATCCCGAACTTTATCTTTCACAACATAGTACTTTATGTCAATGTGTTTGGCAGCACCACTTGACTTATTGTTGTGGGCATACGTTACTGCGGGTTCGTTATCGCAGTACAACTTAAGTGGTCTATTGATGTCGTCAACCACTTTTAAACCGGGTATGAACTTCTTTAGCCAGTTCACCTGCCCCGTAGCCTCATAACATGCTACAAACTCGGCATACATTGTGGACGATGTAGTGACGGTTTGTTTTGAGCTTTTCCACGATATAGCTCCTTTAGCGAGAGTGAACACATATCCGGATGTAGACTTTCTATCATCTCCCGCAAAATCAGAATCTGTATACCCCACTATATGGAGTGAATCTGATCTTCTGTATGTCATCATGAGGCCTTTTGTTCCTTGCAAATAACGCAAGACTTTCTTTATCAATTTCCAATGTTCTATTCCAGGATTGCTCTGGAATCTGCCAAGTAACCCGGTAACAAATGCTAAGTCAGGGCGTGTGCACACTTGAGCATACTGTAAGCTTCCGACAGCTGAAGCATATGGAACCGCTTTCATTTGATCGATCTCATACTGGTTCCTGGGGCATTGAAAATCCCCATATCTGTCGCCCTTGACTATAGGTGCAGGTGATGGACTACATTTATGCATACCAAATTTCTTTAAGACTTTCTCTATGTATGCCTTTTGTGACAGTCCCAATACCCCTTTGTTTCTATCTCGGTGAATTTCGATCCCTAGAACGAATGAAGCTTCACCAAGATCTTTCATATCGAAGTTTGAGGACAAAAACTTCTTTGTTTCCAGTAGCAGATTAACATCACTACTAGCTAGTAGGATATCATCCACATACAGGAT
The DNA here is from genome assembly GCA_017311315.1 of Dendrocalamus latiflorus. Taxonomy (NCBI): domain Eukaryota; kingdom Viridiplantae; phylum Streptophyta; class Magnoliopsida; order Poales; family Poaceae; genus Dendrocalamus; species Dendrocalamus latiflorus. The sequence goes on along the minus strand of CM029651.1, from coordinate 8,823,537 downwards.
TAGGAAGATAAACTTCCCATCTTTAAACTTTGCATAAACACAGTTGTCCTCAACATTCTCTTTAAACCCAAATTTTCTTATTGTACTGTCAAACTTCAAGTACCACTGTCTTGAAGCTTGCTTTAACCCATAAATCGATTTCTTTAGGCGGCATCCCATTCTTTCATTTCCTTCCACGACAAAACCTTTCGGTTGTGCCATGTAAACATTTTCCTCCAAATCCCCATTAAGAAATGCCGTCTTTACATCCATCTGATGTAACTCTAAATCATAATGCGCCACTAAAGCCATTATGATTCTGAAGGAATCTTTACATGAGACTGGAGAAAATGTCTCATTGTAATCAATCCCTTCTCTTTGCGTAAAGCCTTTTGCCACAAGTCGCGCTTTATATCTTTCTATATTCCCTTGGGAGTCAAGCTTTGTCTTGTAGACCCATTTACAGCCTACTGTTTTGGCTCCTTTAGGAATAATTTCCAAGTCCCAGACTTTATTAGTCTTCATGGACCTCATCTCCTCTTCCATGGCCTCAAGCCATTTTGAGGAATTTTCGCTTCTCATGGCTTCTTCAAATGAGGTGGGATCATCCTCCATTTGAAATTCCTCTGTATGATAAATCTGATAATCATCAGAAATAGCTGATCTTCTTACTCTTTGAGACCTCCTCGGGGCCTCCTCATTTGGTACATCTACTATTTGAGGCTGCTGTTGCTCCCCCTCATCTGTGGCAATAGGTTCTATATGATCCTGAAGAACAGGTTCCTCATTCTCATTCATTGTTGCCACGGGAGGAACAATAACAGGTGCTGGCACCACAGTGTCTTGCACCGTCGGTGCAGCGACAGCAGGTAGTGTGAAGAATGGCTCTTGAATCATCGGAGTGGGCGCAAACACCCGCTTCTCTTCAAGGTCAATCTCTCGAGCTACCATGCTCCCCCTCATCATTTCATCCTCTAAGAAGACAGCATGTCTCGTTTCTACAAACTTTGTGTATCTGTCTGGACAGTAGAAACGATAACCTTTTGACTTTTCAGGGTAGCCAATGAAATGGCAACTTACTGTTTTGGGATCAAGTTTCCCAAGGTTTGGGTTAAATACTTTAGCCTCAGCAGGACTTCCCCACACACGTAAGTGGTTTAATGAGGGAACTCTTCCTGTCCACAACTCGTACGGTGTTTTGGGCACCGACTTACTAGGCACTCTGTTGAGAATATGAATGGCGGTTTTCAACGCCTCCATCCACAAACTCAATGGGAGTGTGGAGTAGCTCATCATACTTCGCACCATATCCATCAGGGTACGGTTGCGTCTTTCAGCTACTCCATTTTGCTGAGGTTCGCCCGGCATAGAATACTGGGCTACTATTCCATTTTCCTGTAAAAACCTCGCAAAAGGTCCAGGAACTTGTCCATAAGGGGTATGTCGACCGTAGTACTCCCCACCACGATCAGATCGGACTATCTTAATCTTTAAATCGTGTTGGTTTTCAATTTCAGCCTTAAATATCTTGAATTTATCCAAGGCTTCATTTCTTTCTTTAATTGGATAAATATATCCATAACGGGAGTAATCATCTGTGAATGTTATGAACGAGTCATATCCATCCACACTTTTCACAGGAAAAGGACCACAAATATCTGTGTGAATAATTTGTAGAACTCCTGTGCTTCTTTTAGCGTCTTTTTTAATTTTCTTTACATATTTTCCTTTAATGCATTCTCTGCATTGTTCTAAGTCTGAGAACTCTAATGGAGGAAGAATAAATCTTTCTATTCTCCCCCTCGAAATATGGCCTAAACGACAGTGCCATAATTTCGACGACTCATCTAGAGTTCTCTTTCGTTTTCTGTTTACATTCGTAGACGAGGATTCAATCACTTTCTCGCACGCAACGTTCTCATTATCGCATACGACATTCACATCATCACACAATGATAACAAATAAAGCTCATTCTGTAATATGGCAATACCAACACATTCTTTATTAAACATTATTTCGCACTTGCCATTTCCAAAATTGCAATCATAACCATCTTTGTCCAAATTTGACACACTAATCAAATTCCTCTGTAAAGAGGGTACAAAAAGGACATCTCTAAGTAAAAGAGTAGAGCCATTAGCTAATTCTAATGAAAGATCGCCAACGGCTTCCACTTCAGCTTCTACTCCATTTGCAACTTTAATGCATCTTTCTTTTCTTTGCGTAGTCCTCGTCGAACGGAATCCCTGTAATGAATTAGCAACATGAACAGTTGCTCCTGAATCAATCCACCAAGTGGATTTCGAATATTTCACATACAGGCATTCATTAATAAAGGTAATAATGTTCTCACCTTTCTTAGCCATTATCATCTTTAAGTAGTCAGGACAATCCTTCTTGTAGTGTCCCGTCTTCTTGCAGTGAAGGCACTGGTCTTTGTCTACAGCAAATTTGTTCTGTTGAGGCTGATGTACAGAGGCTTTGCCCTTGTTCTTTGAGAAGGGGTTACTGTTGTAATTCTTTTTCTTGTTTTCCCTCACAAAGTTGATAGCACCACCATGTGAGGATTTGATTCTTTCCTCCTCTTGCACGCACATGGCTATGCACTTTTCCATGTCCCATTTTTCGGGCTGCATATTATAGTTGACAACAAAAGTGTCAAACTCTTTTGGCAAAGAAGCAAAAACCAGATGAATAAGGAACTCATCCTTGAGAGCCAAATCCATCGGTTTCAGTTTAGATGCCAAGTTGCTCATTCTAAGAATGTGCTCTCTTATGCCATTGCCACCGCCAGAATACCTCTCTGTTACCAGCTGCTTAATCAGCTGTGTAGCATAAGTCTTTGAAGAGCCAGTGAACTGACTCTTTATTTTGTCAAGGTATTCAGTGACAGTGTCACACTCTGCAATTGAGCCCAGAATAGCAGGCTCAATTGTGTTCTTTATCACAGCCATACATTTCTTATTGGCTGTGGTCCATTTCTTATGATCAAGATCATAAGACATCTGTAAGGGAGCATGATCCCTCTGTCTTTTCTGCCATGCAGTGTCATCCTCATTCTGTTCCCTCACTGGCGCCAAAGGCTCAGTGGGACGTGCTGTAGTGAGGACCCAGTCCACCTCAGCCAAGATAAAAGCTAAATCTAATTTTTTCTTCCACTCTCCATAATTATCACCTTTGAGAGTGGGGATTTCTCTAATACAACTCATTAAGTTGTATCCTCCTGAAAAATATTTCAAATACAGTGAGAACGTAACATCAAAATCATATGCCTTATTTTCAACGTTGGTCAAAAATACGACATACAATTTAAATCAATTTTATCATACATTAAATCTACATCACCGTTGGGCAGAGATAGAAATAATGCATGAAATCAACATTAAAATTTATAATACTGATATTAACAACGTTGGTCAGAAAATAACAGTATCATAAATCTCTGGGAATTTTAATCTATTTTTCCAAAATTAAATTCTCCCGTTGGTTCGAATTTAATAATGAAAAACAATCAATATTAACTTTTGCAGCGGAAACTGTAATTATTCTAAAAATAATTCAATATTCAGAAGCCTTGTACTGTAAACAACAATCTCTGGAAAAATTAACACGTTGGTGCAAAAATTTCCAGAAATTTTGGTTCAATTTTCATTCAAATACACTCAAAATAGCTTCTGAAAAACATTAAACATCACAATTCGGGATTTTACTGTGCATTCGGCCATTTCGGCCCTTCCCGCGCGGCCGTGGCCCACGTCGGCCCGCTCAGCCGCCGCACCTCACGCGCGCTCCCTTGGCCCACGGCCTACCGGCCTGCCCCGCGCGGCCGCAGCCCACTCGCCCACGCGCGCCACGGCCCAGGCGAGCACGCGCGCTGCGCCTCGCCCGCGCCCCGGCCTGCCTCCCGCCGGCCCAGGTGGCCACCGCGCGCGCGCAGCCTTCACGGCCGTTCATCCCAATCGGACGGTCGGGAGAGTCTTTCACCGGATCAAAATCCAGCGCCCCTTTGCAAACCCTAACCCTAGCCCCTCATTGCGCGTGCCTCCTTCCGCGAAAACCGGATCTGAGCGGCGTCCGTGCGGCTGCGGCGGGCGCGCGACGGCACCCGCGAGGAGGCGATGGCGGCGTCGCCATCGGGCGGCGGGGCGGCGGCCCCAAGCAGAGCCCCCGCGGCGGCGCATACGCGCGAGAGGTGCGGCGAGCGGCGGCGCAAGCGCGCGGCGGCACACCCGCGGGGCGCCCGGGCGCGCGACGGCGGCGCAAGGCGGGGCGACAGCCCGAGCAGCGGCGCAGCGGACGGCGGCCGGCAGACCACCCCTTGCCGGCGGCGGCGCCCGGTAAGCCCGATCCCTTTTTTTTTTGTTTCTTTCTTTCCGATCCGGGGAGCTAGGGTTTGGGATTCTTTTCCTTTCTTTTTCCCGCATCTAGATCTAAGCCTAGTACGCTCTGATACCATTGAAAGTTCTGGTTTTCTTTTAGGATCTCTAGGGTAGATCTAGCGGGGTCTATCCTTTCTCTAGGTTCTTGTTCTTGAGGTATACCGAGAGGGAGTGGGGTACCAACCTTCGGACGTAGAGGAAGAGGTAGCCATCTCGGTGGCGGTCGGAGAAGAGCGAAGACGGCGGCGGCGGTGGCGACGGCGCAGATCCGGAGAAGACGCAGAGGAGCCGGTGGAGCTTCCCGTCGCTGCAGCGCTTCCCTCTAGATCGGCTAGGGTTTGTCGGTGGGGTGACGGCGGCGCGGTCAACTTCGTGATACGTGCCGCCCGGCCCCCACCTCTGTATTTATAGCGCTGGCGACAGGGGCCCACCAGCCAAACGGGCTGGGCGCCCCCGATCAGGGCGCGGTCAAGGGCTGGGCTTTGGCCGTTGGGCCAAAGCCCTGAGATCACTCTAACAAGTTTAAGGTAGTTTCTTTAGATGAAGACAGCAACATAATATTGTTCGAAAAGCAACTCCCGTTTCAAGGGAATTCTCCGATGCATACAAGTATTCAAGCATCCGACTTGTCATTATTGGATCTGTGGAGGAACAATGCTCTTTTCATAATTGTTGGGTTTTTTTCCTTTTATTTTCCCAGTCATCTATTTACTGTAATATGAATATGCTTTCTTCAGTACATGGAGGAGATCGAGACTTCTGATCTGGTGCAAACCCTGTTGAAACCAGACTGGTGTACCAGGCATGGTGCTTTGTTAACATTCTCATCCATATCGATGCATTGTCCATCAAAATTGTGCCATTCGACATCTTTTCCATCTACTGTTGATCTTCTGAAAGATAAGGTATTGGATGAACTTGCACGCCTTGGTTACTGTAATTATCATTTTGTGTCCATGTGTAACCTTTTGTCTGTGTTGTGAAGTTCCCTGTTTGTGACGCCTCTACAAAAACTCTGGGGAGGCTACTCTGTTACCAGTTACAATCTGAAGCCAGCATCTTGCAGCTTATTCAGTTGCTTGTCTTGGCCTTGCGTGATGATTCAAGTGAAGTTAGAAGATCTTTGCCTTGTATCAAAGCTGCCGCAAAGGTTTATTTAAAGCATCTATTTCTCAATCAGGACACGTCCCTTTATTCTAGGTGTCATGCTGGTAATCTAATGGTTCCTTGTTTTAGATAAATCATTCAGCTCTTGCTACACATCTCTCGATATTGGGCTCGACAATTGCTGATACTTTAAAGGATACTAGCACGCCTGTACGTCGACATTTTTTTATCTTTGTTTTCTAATGTTGCATATCATACGATCCCTTAGTTTAATGCTGGTGCCTCTTGCAAATGAACTTCATGGTAAACTTTTTGTGGGATTATGATGAACTGTATGTGTGTCCGAACTTTGAACCTGTAGTTGTGTAATAAGAACTGTTCAAAACTAATGTTACTACCATGACAGGCTTGGAAGTAAGGAGACTTGCAAAGCTTCCTGAGGAGTGGTAAGAGAAATTAAGTAGTCTAATTCTACTACCTTTACCATCGTGGTCTCGTGGATGCTTGTGGTGGCTCGCCTTATTTTTTTTTCATTTGAATCAGTGAAATTGAATAGAACTAGATAAGCAACTTGACAAATTTCTTTCCATGGGGTTCCTCTGCAGTGCTGGCAGTGAGAGCAGTGATGATGATAGGAGGGTATAAACACTGCTCACAGCAGTCTCCCAGGCAAATTTTTGTGTCTGCTCGTCCATTCATACATGATCTTATAGTTAAATTTTAAGTGGAAAATGTGGTCATTTTTTCCTCTGACCCTTGACGTAAACATCCTTTTTGACAGAATACGGTATCAGAGGAATACAGATCGGCTTGTATTTCTTACTACAAATGAACAATGTTTATACTATTATTGTAGTGGTGAAGGAAATCAATCAGCAATTCTGACTACCAATTGATTTCAGTACTCGCTTCAACTGGATGACCAAGCCACGAACACCCAACTATTGTTTTACGATCAACATTCCAATACTGCACAAGTGTCAACAATCGCCTCAGCTTTCCTACAGTAACACTCATCAATCAATGCCAAGCCACACAAAATGAAAACGCACAATGAAACTCTCAGCTATTGCTACCATCTTTCATCTCCCTCCCAGTTGTTCTTCTCCTTTGGACCGGTTGGCCCTTCCTCCTTGGACAGCTCGTTCGGCAGCTTGTTCAGTATGTTCTCCGCTGGACCCCTGAGCCGGCGAGGCAGGCGGCTGATCACCCTCTCCATCCTCTTCCTCGACTTGTAGACCACCGTCGGCCCCCACTCCCGCATGAACTGCAGCCACTGTGGCTCGGCGACGGCGTCTTCGCCCAGGTACTCCGCCGCGACGATCCTGTACTTGACGCTGGAGTCCACGGACAGCCTGCTCCGGGCGGCGTCGTTCCGTATGCCGATCCCGAGCGCCGCCGAGCCCTGCAGGTACACGCCGGGGTACGGGTAGCTCGCGTGGCCGTTCCTGGACGAGTACACCACTGGCCTGTTGCCAGCGGTGTACTCCAGGGCGCACGCGTCCACCCACCTGCCGCCGCTGTGCTGCGAGAAGTAGACGGCCATGAGCTCGCCGGTGAAGTTGCTGACGCGGAGCGTGAAGTGCTCCCAGTCGCCGACGTGCTGCCCGGTCTTCCCGAGCGGGAGGGTGATCATGCCGAGCTTGAGCCTGGCTGGGCCGTTGAACGGGCAGAACACCCACATGGCGACGTCGGTGCACGTCCCGCCCATCGCCGGCTTGACGTGCGCGTACAGCTCCGCGCTGTCGATGTCACCGCGGATGATGGCTTTCCCCCTCTTGCCGTCCGGCAGGCCTATCCAGTACTCCCCGTCGTTGCACCCGCCGCCCGGGAGGTTGGACCCCTCGCCGTCGACCTCCTCGCCGGCGGCGCCTCCTCCTTTCTTGCACAGCGCGGCCCCGTTCTTGAAGAACCAGGAGACGGACGACGGCAGGTAGACCTCTTTCGGGTGGAAGAACAACGTGGGGCCGTAATGCCGGATCACCGCGTGCGCCTGCTCCAGGGTCGGCATCGCCGACAGGTCGAGCTCGACGTTCTTCAGGCACGCGAGGCCCTGCTCGTGCGGGGAGCTCCCGTCCGCGGCGCAGCAGAAGGTCCCGGCGGCGACGCCCCGCCCCCGCATCCCCCGGTCCAGCGGCCTCACCCCCCGCACTGCGAGGGCCGCTGGGGAAGGCGACGACGACGGCCGTGCCAGCTGCAGGTGGAGCAGCGAGCCATGCGGCTCGCACTCGTCGGTGAGGTCGGTGCGGACGCAGCCGACCTCCTCGAACGGCGGCTTGCGAGGGTCAGTCGTGACGAGGAACCCGAGCGCACGGTACCCCTCCGGCGGCACGGGGAGCCAGAAGTAGGCGTCGCTGCGGCCGTAGCCATAGCAAGAACTCTTGCCGGCACTGCCACTGGCATGGTAGGCCCAGACGAGCGCGTAGTCCCGCGGCGCGCAGAGCGGGGGCGCTTGTGGCGATCGGGACGGGCCCGCGGCCTTGGCGACGAGGAGGTGGCCGTGGAGCGGATGGCGATTGGGCTGGCAGTAGTGGCCGAGAAGGGAGAAGCCAGCGGGGACGCCGAGCGGCCTGTAGAAGGTGGCGCTGTTGCCCTGTGACGACGACAAGGTGCAGATTTTCTGGAAGGCGGTGGCCGCGGCGAGCTCCAACTCCCCTCCTCCTATCGAGATCCTTCCCCGCGCAAATCCGCCACCTGCAACAATGCCACGCCGAATGAATTAACCAAGATTAACCGATTGCTAATTCGAAACCGACCAATTAACAAACATTAACCACTCAACCCCCCGCACTCGTGGAAGCTATCCCACGGATAGGGAATAACAGGATAAAACACACACACACACACACAGAGAGAGAGAGAGAGAGAGAGAGAGAGAGAGAATCCAAATCAAAGAGGGAGACGTGACGAGTTACGGCACCTTGTGGCCATGGCGGGAGGGGCTCGGCGAAGGAGAAGGGCTCCGGTTCCGGCTCCTCCGGCGCGCCGGTGTTGGCGCGGCCCAAGAAGCGGCCGCCCCACCGCTGCAGCATCGCTCGCTCTCGCTGGCTGGCGCCCCAATTCGATTGGGTTTGTAGGTCGTGTTCGGATTGGAAACGGGATGAGTCGGGTTAACTACCCACCTACCTACCTACCAACCGCAGTAAGTCTCATCGAGACGACAAGATCTGGATGGCCCCGGCTCCGGCCGTGCCGGCTTGGAGCGGGAGGAAGAGGGCATCACCACCCATTCCGAGTTTCTGACGCTACGCACGCACGGTCACAAGACATGTTGATTCCGCGCGCACGGGCCCCGCCCTCCCCCGCGCGCGAGGAAAAGGAGAACCCCCGTCCCCGCCGTGGGCTGGTAGGAGCGTGAACATTGGTAACTGGGATTGACCGCGGCCCGGCGCACTGCCCATCTGTTTGATGGATCCCAAGCTTCCCAATCGAGATTCTCTGACGTAGCTCCTCTAAGCGCATCTATATAACTCAAAGGGTCTTAAGGTGGATCACATCTAAACCTTAAGATCAACTCCATAATGTATATAACCCAAGGGACCTTAAGATGGTCCCACATGGCAGATAAAGAAAAATTGTATTTTAATGCTTATGGCCAGGTCTTTAACTTGAGGATCAGCCTTAAGCTTTTTTTGCTTATAGTCTGCTTAAGGTCACCCCTGTAATGTATAAGGTTGACCTTAAGGTGGCTTAAGACCTCCTCTTTTCATACACTACAGATGCCCTAAGTCACAGCGTGGCTTACCTCTGGATCAGCCGTCCATCTAATAACCAACCATCCAGATTATTTTAGTTTTTTTCTTCTAGTTTTAGCTTTTAATTTTTGTACTTCTAGTCTTTAGTTTTTTAGTTTTTTTTTTCTTTTTTCTTATATTTCTTTAGCTTCCGCGTTGGGGGAGGGAGGGCGTGCGGACGCCGCCGGGTGCGCGCTGCCGGCGTCCTCGTGGGGCCGCACGCACGTCCGCTTTGATGCGTTTGGCCGTGAGTGCGGTACACGCCAGCTGGATACTATTACCGACAACTTTCTGAATAGTGATTGGCATGTCAACATCGGCCCGAACGGCGAGGGTGGCGCTCGGCCGCTGCACTTTCCCTGAGAATTACTGCTGCCTCCGTTCTTTTCATTTTAGAATTCGTGGATAATCTAGATTGAACACATAAACTTATATCATTAAATTTATCATAAAAATATTTTTTATCATATATAACTTTATTGATATATAATAAAATAAAGTTAAAAAACAATGACCAAAATCATATATCAAAAACTGTAAAATGTCAAAAACATCGTTCAACCCAAAAGGCAAGGTAGCGTTCAGCTGCCGACCGCGCGAAGACAAGACGGGACGGGCACAAGCGCTCTCAACCGGCGTCCCGTTCTCGCGTTTAATCAATGGCTGGATGTAGGAGTTGCACAGTAAACACAAATGACATGATCAAACTTGTCCACCACAACAGAGCGCGGTATGAAAAAGAGAACGGCATCATTAACATAGTATACGAACCAAAACTCGAGTAAAGAGTTCCAAACCTGACTGCATTCACTGGCAGCCAGCAGGCTACGTTCGTGTTCATTGCATAGTCTAATTGCGGAAATGAATCGGATACGTGTATCAAGTACATTGTCTTATAACACTTCTCCCCTAAGCGACTACGTTATTTTTCCATCAGAATAACTCTTTCTCAGAGACGAACTCCTGGTTGGGATCAGCGCCATCACAGGTATGTATAAACGCAGCTGCAAAAAAGAACTTCAGTTAGAGAGAAACTTAGAAGATCAGATAATAAAATATAATAGCGGAAGAAACAAATTTTATTTTCATTTTGTAACAGAAGAAACAGAAAAACGTTGAACAGGAATGCCATGTCCCAGACTCCAAGGGCCCCAAGTCAGTGGGCACCTGGAGATGACTTCTGATAAAGAAAACTATGATCATCGATCATCAGTAATTCAGTATATTTTGTCCATGCAAAGAACATGCTCCACAAAGTCGGGAGGCTCAAAACACCCAGCCTGAAAAAAATTTCAATTAAGTCTTTCGAGATGTCTGAGAAAATATAACAGTACTTAATCAAATATTTCCTTCATTCTTTTTTACTTGATATCCTAGAATCAATGCCATCAAACTACCGCCAATAGGTTTAACACTAAGGAAAATTCATGCTATACCACTCCAAAGAGTGGCATAGCTTGGGCACGGCTTCTTCTCTAAAACATTTGGCATCTGTCTTATCTGTCCTAAAAAGCGCTCGATACCACTCCAAAAATTTCCCTCCGTGATATACCACTCCTAACATATTTAGATTCACACAATACCATTTTCACCAATTTCTTGCATTTTCCTGCTTTTCCTACCATTTGACCTATGGGAAAAGTCTTGAGTTAGAAGCAGGCATGAGTGGCTCCCACTCCCTGCTGATGCGCCCACTGCTGCCCTCCATTCCTAAATGTTGTAAGATGTTGCTGGCCAATGTGTAATGGCTCATTAGTTTCATGACTTGAACGGAATTAATTATATGAAATTTTGGTGAGATGATTTTGGGAAAAATTTGTCCAATTTTTTTAGCATAATGATGTAAGACAAGGTGTTAACAGACAAGCACTCCAGTGCAGATAACAACTTCAACAAAGCATGCAAAGTTAACATTCATTACACCCAAGTGCACATCCCTTGCATCAAATCATCATACCAAAATGAACTAGTACAAAGCACCTTTCACAAGTTTGCAGGGGCATAGTTCAAACTCAGGCCTAGAGGGGTAAAAACGACTTTTTCGATAGGTCAAAAGGTAGGAAAAGTAGAAAATGGCAAGACAATAGCGGAAATGGCATTGAGTGAATTAAAATGTGCATAGAGTAGTATATCATAGAGGAAAATCTTTGGAGTGGTATCTCAAGATGTGCCACTCTTTGGAGTGGTATAGTATGAATTTTCCCTTAAAACTATCTAGATTGGCTATATGAAAATTATATCGTTAGATTTGTTGTTATAAATACTTTCATAATATTATAATTTTATTAGTGCATCTTAACGTAAAGTTAATAAAAAGTAACAGTCAAAGTCACATCTCAGAGACCATAAAATTTCAAAAAAGTCAAGTAAAAAAGAACGAAGAAAGTATATTGATCACATGAAGTCAAGTGGTATACAGTTTATCTACTAAATTTACTCATACAAGTCTCAAGAAGCAACTGTTACTCATACGATGCTATGTTCAGATGAATCACTAGTTAACAACTTTACATTGGAGAGGCAGCTTTCCCAGCAAACAAATCTTCTCAAAGCTTTCTTGCATACTAAACTAATGCATGTCCACGGTATATTAAGCATAGATTCCCTGTTGACTAAATAAATTCATGTCCAAATCCTAGATTAAAAACAAAAAGTCCTAATGATCTACGTACAGAATGATAAAAATCTTGACAACAGTTAGGAACTCTACAGTGGCATAAATTTTTGATATATGCCACTGTAGAGTTCCTAGTTTTGAAATATGCTATTACAAAGTTTTGACTTCGATATATGCCACTACTAAGTAGACAAAACTTGATATATGCTATTATGTAAAAATCTCAGCGACAATACACAATACCCCTATCTTCTTCCACCCCTCCCAGCCCCACCTCCTTCACCCCTCCTATGGTCACCATGACCCTCTTTCTCTCCTCCTCCATTCAACTTCTCCAAATCCTACCACTAGCACCTCACACTCCGCTCCTCCACTTGCCCCCAGCAGCTACCCTGCTCGCCACCCTTAACATCGCATCCTCGCCACCCACGTCGAAGCCACATGCGCTGCCATCTCCTCTGCCCCCAAATCCATGCAGGTCGTGTCAGGCTAGGTTGCTGCCAGTAGCGCTGGCGCGCATTGAGAATTTGGCATCCGAGAGCAAGGCGACGGTGTTTAGCGTGAGCAGCTATTGCATGTGCCACACCATGAAGTGACTGTTCTGTGGCATGGGCGTGCACCCAACAATCCACGAGCTGGACCTCGATCTGTGCGGGCACAACCTGTATCGTGTCCTTGCCCGCCTCGTCGGCTGGTTGCAAAACTTGAGGTTACTTGCTTCTAATGGCTAGTTAGTTGATCGATTACTTGCTGCTAATAGGATAATTAATATAGCTACACGGTGATGATAGATGAGTGGGTGAGCTCCTACCTGCTGGTGGCGACCTAGCCTCACACGAGCTCTGACTAGGTAGTGGTGGCCGTCTGGCCGGCGCAAGCTCCCGAGCGATGGGAGGAGGGGCATTATGGTCTTAAAAACTTCATAATGGCATATTTCCAATTTACGTATGTTAGCAATGGCATATCTTGAAAGAGAAATTATGTAGTTGTATATCTCAAAACTAGGAACTCTATAGTGACATATATCTAAATGACCCACTAGGTTAAAAGGGTCCTTTACTAGAGTGCCTACTTTTTGACGTTAGAACTAAGAAACCCTTATTCATGTTGAAGTATAAGTGAATTGCCCGTCTGGTCGGCCGCCCGCTGTCCAGCCACCTAGGGTGGCCGACCGCCCGTCTCGGTCTAAAGACCAAAACAGATCGGCCTGATCTGTTCGGTCTGAGCCTTTTTGGTGTTATTTTTTAGTAAAAAAAGCAAAAAAAAAAACCTCACGTCAATCTAACCGTTGCGCCGTCTAGTGCCGCTTGTTAGACTTCATTGCTTGGTCGCTGCGCCGTCTAGCACTATCTACCAATGGCCTCCGTTCCATTAACTATGATCCCATTATCGGGAACAAAGCTCCATGGGATGAACTACAGGTTGTGGTCTTTACTCATGGAGATCACGCTCGATGGTCTCCACCTTTGTGGACATGTCACCGGTGCATAACTTTCTAGCCACCACTGGTTCAGCCTCTGACGCTGCTGATCGCTTTCAAGCACTGGTGTGTTGATGAGGCCTATGTTCGCGCCACCTTAGTGGTCAGCGTCGATGACTCCATCTAGTCAGACATTGTTAGTCTGCGGTCTACTCGACAGATCTGGGAGTACTTGCGTGAATGATACCAGCAGAGCAGTGATGCTCAGTTCTTTTCGCTTCAGCGTGAGTTGGAGACACTTCGCCAGGGGGATTCTTCTATCGACGACTTCTTCTGCGCCCTGGCTAGTCTCTGACGCCAGCTGGACGAGCTGGCCTCTCCACTTTGTTAGGATTGTCATAAAGTGCAGAAGGCGGATCATGATCGCCTTCGCCTTTATGATTTCGTCTGTTGACTTCGCCCAGACGCCTTTATGATTTCGTCTGTTGACTTCGCCCAGAGTTTCATTTTAGAGTCCTTGTTCTCTCGTCCTTTTGATTTAGTTCATTCAGATGTATGGGGTCATGCGCCTATTATCTCCAAAGGAGGGCATAAATTCTATGTAATTTTCATTGATGATTATTTCCGCTTTACTTGGCTTTTCCCTATATCATCGTGGTTAGTTTCTTGCGATCTACCGTAGCTTTGGCACGATGGTTCGTACTCAGTTTGAGTCCTCTATACATACTTTTCATTGTGATTCTACTGGCGAGTATTGTTCTGGCGCTTCTCAAACAATTTTTTCTAAGCAGGGAACTCTTTACCAGACTTCTTGTCCTAGTGCCAATGTTCAGAATGGGGTTGCTGAGCGCAAGCATTGTCATCTAATTGAGACTACTCGCACTCTTCTCCTTGCCTCTCACGTTCCACCATAGTTCTGAGCTAAGGTTGTTTCTATAGTTGCATATCTCATCAATATGCAGCTTTCCACTGCTCTTACAGATGTCAGTCCTATAGAGTATCTCTACTCTAGAGCTTCCCAGTACACTCACCTTCGTATTTTTGGTTGCACTTGTTTTGTCTTGCTGCAGCCTCATGAGCGCACCAAACCATCAGCCCAGTTAGTTGAGTGTGTTTCTTGGTTACAGTTCTGAGCATAAGTGTTATCGCTGCTACGATCCTTCTGCTCGACGGATCAGGATCTCACGAGACGTTGTCTTTGACGAATCTTGACCTTTCTTCTATCGAGATTTGGCTCCTGGTCCTAGTTCCACCATTGAGACGATCTCCTGGTTCTCTTCCTGACTCTTCACCCATTTCTCCCCTTTCATAGCCTTCCTCTAGTCTGTGCCTCCACATACTGTGCTGCCTCCTGCAACACCGCCTCTTGTTCCTGCAGCACCTTCGTCTCGTTTCTTTGGGGTGCACTACTTCAGGCGTCCTCGTTCACCAGATTCCTCTTCTGATATCTTGCTGACACCAACGTCTGATTCCTCTGATGATGCTCCTCATTACGCCCTTTGTGACTGGACATCCCGTTGGCCACCTGATCGTCTTGGTTTTTCTTCAACAACTCATGCTCTCTTTTTCACTGAGCCTAGCTCTTATCGTGAAGTTGCTTCTCATTCTGAGTGGTAGCTTGCTATGGCCGAGGAGCTTGGTGCTCTTCGACGTACAGAGACCTAGGATATTGTACCGACACATGTGCATGCTCGTCCTATCACATGCAAGTGGATGTACAAGATTAAGACCAGGTCTGATAATATTATTGAGCGCTACAAGGCTCGTCTTGTGGCTCGGACTTCCAATAGGAGTATGGTTGTGATTACGATGATACTTTTACCCCTGTTGCCTATATGATCACTGTTCGCACTCTTGTTGCGGTTGCTTTCATTCGCCGGTAGTCTATCTCTCAGCTGGAAATTAAGAATGCTTTTGTTAATGGTGTTTTGCATGGGGTTTGCATGCAGCCACCACTTGGGTATTCTGTTCCAAATGGCCATGCCTGTCGTCTTTGTCGTGCTCTTTATAGCCTCAAACAGGCACCTCGTGCCTGGTTTGCGCATTTACCTCAGTGATTACCGTTATCATTTTCACTATCAGTGCCCACGATCCTACTCTATTTGTCCATATCTCACCTAGAGGTAGGACACTATTTCTTCTATATGTGGATGATATGCTCATCACTGGTGACGATTTCTCTTTTATCACATATATGAAGAAGCATCTCAGTGAGCAGTTCTGATGACTGATCTTCGTTTGCTTACATACTTCCTTGGGATTGAGGTTTCTTCCACGCCTGAGGGTTACTACCTGTCCCAACAGAAGTATGTCCTCTTGATCGGTCTAGTCTGACTGATACTCATAATGTTGAGACTCCTATAGAGCTCTCTCTTCAGTTTCGTACTACTAATGGTGATCTTCCTGAGGATCATATTCGATATCACCATCTTGTTGGGAGTTTGTATATCTTGTGAGCATTCATTCTGATATTGCTCATGTTGTTCATATCTTAAGTCAGTTCATGTCTCGTTCTACTCATCTTCACTACAGTCACCTTCTCCATGTTCTTCGCTATTTGCATGGAACCATCTCTCGTCATTTGTTTTTCCCTAACTCCACCTCACTACAGCTTCAAGCATACTCTGATGCGACCTAGGCTAGTGATCTTTCTGATCATCATTCTCTTTCTGCTTATTGTATTTTTCTTGACTCCTCCTTGATTGCCTGGAAGACAAAGAAACAGACTACAGTTTTCCGTTCGAGTGCAGAGGCTGAGTTAAGAGCTATGGTAGTAGTAACTACAGAGATTACTTGGTTGAGATGGCCATGTGCAGACTTTGGAGTACCTGTGAGGGGATCTATGCCTCTTATGTCTGACAGTGCAAGTGCTATCGGTATTGCTTGTGATCTAGTGAAGCATGAGCTCATCAAGCACATTGGTGTGGATGCTTCATACACCCACTTACAGGTGCAGGAGGGAGTACTCGCTCTGCAATTTGTGCCTTCAGAGTTGCAGCTTGCTGATTTCTTCACGAAGTCACAGAAAATGGCACAACATTTGTGTTTTCTCTCTAAACTTAGTGTGTGTTCAGTGTGTGTGATCCATCATGAGTTTGAGGGGGGATGTTAATGATAGGATAGGATTGCTTATTTGTTTTCTTATATGTCTTAGTTTTTTATCTGTGTGGCACATTCTTTTGTATATCCCTTATACTCCCTATATATATTGCTCATTGGGCCTCATGAATATACCCACAATATTCATAACAATTCACAGCAACAGCCGAAAACGAACTAGTCCAGATAGAGCTCAGCTCATCCTTATCCAAAGTATCAACACAAAATTGTATACAATAAAAGTTACCAAAGCTAGCCACATTATTTTCCACAACCTTACAAAAAGTGAAATCCATCAACATTCCAAAGTGGTGTTGTTACTCTGTATTCCCTAATCCCATGATCCAACATTATAAAGGCCAACAATTACTATGCAATTGACAGCAGTAGCACGCTGCTGGATCGTGTGGAATCTAGTTCCCTTCTGCACCCAGAAACACAAGAAATATGGAGCCTGCTTGTGCCTTCAAACTCACAGAGCGGTCATAGATAAGACAAGGGGGAAACTAGCTCAAACTGTCGTAATCTTGGCCCGTAGTCTAGATATAACTGTTTCAATATACATGCACATACTCGATGGCATCGAAGCACATTTCCGTACTCCAAAGTTGATCAGAGTCAGAGCTAATGCTACACACTCATTAACCGATCCATATGCCTCAATGAAACTTCTAGTCATCCAAATGTGCAAATAATTATCCTAACCAATAATCGCTGTCAGGAATCAATATTCTAGCTTAACCCCCAAAGAACAGAAAGATCAAACACAAGGATGCAACCTTTCACCTCAGTTTTGGGCCAAACCAGCGTGTTCACAATTCCATTAGGATACTAAAAGCACCTAAATCAATTGAAACCAACACCCACTTATCACCCAGATGCATCCAAAAGTCCTATCATAACAAAAACCAAACTCCTGTTTGTATCAGTAGATCCAGGTGCAATTCTTACCAGAATCAAGCATCCTCCATCTATTCACCTTTGTAAGACACCAGAGGCGCGAAATTTAGCACAAGCAATTACGCATAGCGGTAGAAAAATTAGAGCAAAGGATCGATTTGCTACCTCAATTTACTTTCGGATCGGGCATGGGGAAGAGGCCCCCGCCGGCCGCGGCGGCTGCGCGGGGCGGCGCGAAGCCGAGCAGCTTCTGGAGGTTGGTCCGGATGCTGATGGAGCAGAGGAAGTAGAGGAAGACCATGGAGCAGTCGGTGGGGTCGTTTCCGGGGATGCCGCGGTGGCTCATGCGCTGGACGAGCGGCACCGGCGCGAAGGGCAGCTTGGCGACGGCGCGGCCCTCGAAGAGCGAGTTGAGCAGGCCGAAGACGACGAAGAGCACGGCGGCCACGACGGCGCCGGACTTGAGCTTGGCCAGTGATAGCTCCCGCGCGGCGTCCTTAAGGCTGGTCTCGACGCGGTCCATCTTCTTGGCCCGCGACGACGAGGACCCCGCGGGCTGGGAGGAGGACGAGTTGGAGGAGGCCCCGGAGCCGGACTTCATGGAGTCGAGCTTGCGGGAGTGGCGCTCGATGGAGGCGCGGAGGGAGTTGTAGGTGGCGGTGCGGTAGATGAGGAGCCAGGAGATGGCCTCGCAGAGCACGGCCGTGGCGCCCGAGATGGCCACCAACGAGAGGCTGTCGCCGTAGCGCAAGGAGGACAGCGCCGACGCCATCTTTTCTCTTCTTTGGCTTCGTTGCTGGGGATCCCTCGTTGCTGCGCTGCCGCGGCCGGCCGGCGTCGGCAGGAGATAGATCTCGATTTGGCTGCGGAAAGCACGAAGTTTTGGGCTGCCGGGTGGTTGCGTCGGCTGTTGCGTTATTGGCCACGTGCGGTGCGGCCCCGGCCTTGTGGGCTGTGAACACTCGGTGGAGAGCGGTGTGGGCGGCAGGTTGGTGACTGACATGTGGGGCTCGCTCGGAAGCAGATTCTTTTTGGGTTTTTTTTCTTTGCTAAATCTATTCTTTTAAGATGCATCCGATGCCTTTGGATAATAGTTAATAGATTTTGTTTATATTTTTTAACACGACAGTGGATAATAAAGACGTAGATAATGTATACGATGTTGGCCTTAGAAAACTGTTTGAAAAATCTGCTCAAGAGATCGTTCCATCTTGATATTTAGTTTTTTGACTTCTAAAAAGCTAAAAGTTAAAAAGAACTGGGAATATATAGGAGGCTACAAGGCTAGACATGAATCCGGTAATGGTTTCCTGAGTGCACGAGGCAGTTTGGAAGGTAAAAAATTCACACAAATATCAGTGGAAAATGGTGTAGCTGACGCAAAAAAAGGGAGTGTATAGGTATCACCCGGATGTTTTATTCCTAATTATCATCCAAATTTGTGACCTTTGGATTAGAGATCAAGGGGCCCATTGTTTTTAAAAGAGGGAGGTTTTTTTCAAGTAGGGGGTAGAATTCAAGGGGAGGGGGGAGAATTCATGACCATTAGATTTCTAATCCAATGGTCCTAAATATGGATGATAGTTAGGAAGAAAACATCCGGATGACATTTAACAAAACCCCCAAAAAATATAGAAACTGTACTGCGTTAGCATTGCTAATTCATCAGCCTGTAATTTTATGAGCTTCCTTCTATCATGCAATAAGGGATTGGTCCATTGGGGAAACAAATGTTAAACCCCGTTTGCTAGTAAAGATTCCTGTAGAAGATATAGAGGAATTATTTTCTTACATAGAAATTGCGGCAAACTCCTAATTTCCAAAGAAACGCTTTAAATTCGACTACCTCGGTTGTACTGGCCTTTCCTATATATTCCCCCTTTCTGTTGTGGCAAAAGACCAATGGAACACATCTTGAAAAACACCAATGGAACAAATTGCGAATCTGTAGACTTGATTATGAATTGGTTGCACATGCAGCGACTTAGAAATTAAAAAAAAAAGTCAAAAACCAAACGGAGATCAGTGTGTTCGCTCATGATTTGTTCAAAAACATGTACGAGGCAGAGGCAGCACCTCAAAACCATGGGCGGATCCCATGTAGTTCATGGGTGTTCAGTCGAACACCCAAATTTTTAGACAAAATACTCTCTATTTAGTAGATATATTTGGCATATATATTGGTTATTAGTCTACATATTTCATATTTATATCCCTAATAGATTTCAACCCACTCAGACACCTCCCCCTCTCAATTCATCTCAAAATCTACAACTCAGTAGAAGGTTCAAGAAGGTTAACTAGAGGGGGGCAGGTGAATAGACAGTTTAAAATTCTTTTGGCCAAAACTGAGTTTTATGCAGAATTTAAATTCAAGGTGATAAGCGAGTTGCGGCGAGTGCCAAGCGTGGCTTAGACGGATCGCCTACGGCTGGGGTCGCGGGAGAGAGCGTGTGGCGACGGTTGTGCCACCAGGGCCAACAAGGCAGGTCGCGCACGTCGACAACAGCACAAGTGCATCCCTATTTTCAGGTTCTAAATCCTACATTCTCAATTCAACAAATTTTTCTAAATTATTTGAGATGTTTCTACTATAAATAATTTATACTTTGATTTTGCTACTATGGACCTCTACTTTAACTCTGAACATCCATCCTAAAAATTCTGGATCCGCCACTGCTCAAAACCGTTGGTTTGAAGTATCTGAACTTGTCTCTTTTTTACATTGAGTTTTCATCTTGTTTCCAAATACTCTCCCAAATAGGAGGCATGGAAGGTTCACCCCAAGTAATCTTAACAATTTTGGCAGCGAATATGGATACTGAAATTCTAGCAAGATACACTGTCCGCACGTGCAGAAGCACAGGTGCTGGGGGATCATTATTTGAGCATTCAGAATCACAGCCAGCAGAGTTTACACTGACAAAAAAGACTTTGCAATTCAAAAAAGGCATCAAATATTAAAACTTGACGTGAGGAAGACATTATTGAAGTATTCAATCAACATATATATACTGTCAGAAAAAACAATTAACAGATGTAGCCAACCATTTAAATCAATTCTAGGCACTTTCAGCATATTCCTATGAGCAAGCAGCATGCTTCAGTATAGTTTCAGGCTTTCAGCTATATCAAAACAAAGAGCATCGTCTCCCAATGTGCAAAAAGGAAAATGTCACAGCAGAGAGCATCAATGGACTGTCTGGGAAGTGACTATCCTATTCCTGGAAGAAACAGTAGACCACTGCATTGTCTTGGACTGTTCAGAAAAACAAAGGAAAATGCTAATCCTCTCAAGCCATCTCTAGGGGAAGAATTGTTGGCTGATCCTACCCTTTTCTTCTATTCTGTATCAAGATCTGGAAACTGCAGCTCGTTGTGACCTGGAGTCACAGAGGTGAGAGGTCAAAAACAGGAAGCAAAACAACTGTCCCAGGATAATTACACCTGCCCAAACAGTTAAATAATATATGTTATAAGCTCAAGAAGTTGAGCCCAGGAAGGGATGAGCACTGAGGCATCCTTGTATGAGTTAAACTCACTTGTAAGTCATAAGTCGTGACATATGCAACTGAAGATACATATGAATTGACGTAAATAGAAGTCTATATCAGTATCACCTTGATCACATTTCAGAAATAGTTTGACCTTTAAGATTCTCTAACTAGAACACCAGCGTATAGTATAAATGAAACAGAAGATTATACGTTGATAATAGAATAGCTTCTACCACCAGGTCATATTTTGTCTGGGTTAAGTACAGCATGAAACCAGGTAACCAACAACAAAATCTGGGCATCATTAGAAACATAAGCTTTGAGCCACTGCACTGTTCTTGTAACAGTATTGGTACTCAGCATTTTACATACATCTGTATCGATATCCAATTCACCACCTTGCCAGATACCTTTTACTGTCAGTACACTTTAAACTACTACAACTACAACAGCTAAACTGAATATTTTCTGCCAGCATATGCTTTTATCCAAACACACATCAAATGGCATGGTTGAACATGGGTATTCTGAAATATTTACCATTTGTTGACCATTACTAATTTCTGTCTTGTGGATCAATTTTCTGGTTTGACGACCACAGGATGGTAACCAACTATTATCTTCGAAAAAACACAAAGCTGAGTGTCCCTGTATTTACCAGTCAGTATCAGACAGTACTTAGCAGATTTTAAATACAGGAATTTAAATTGTAACAACTTCCTGCAATCACTTTATAATTCTCATGTATTTTAAAATTAAACATTTCAAATATCAGATACTTTCTACCATTTCAGCAAAATGACTAGTGTGATGATTATATCTAAAAAAGTATAGTTCCATACAGCAGAATGAAAGTGCAAAGGACTAAATGAAAGTGCAATTCTCACCTGGTGTACCAACCATGAACACCATGATGTCAATGGAGTCATCTCTAAGGGGCAGGTCGGTGAGCAGAGGGGTGAGCTGTCCAAGGTTGCCTGCTCAAACAAAGAGGGTGATGTTCTGGAAGTCGATGCCGTTGCCCAGTTGATGTGCCAAGCCATTGCCCAGCTCAGTCAGATTCCTCCCATAGAACGGGCTAATTGTCCCGCCCCGGTCATTGGTGTTTCCATTATCATCTGCCAACTCAAAATTGATTTCCAGCACCTCGCTAGAACCTGGACCGTATTGCTGCTCATGCAAATCGCAGAAGGATGTAGGTGACACAAAGGAAGAAAAAGCAACCCCATTAAGCAAGGTTATATACATGTACGTATGTACATACACACACATATATATACACACATATACATATACATATATACAAATATACATATACACATATACATATATATATATATACTATACTATACATATACATATATATATATACTATATATGTACGTATACATATATATACACTAGTTACGTACCCGTGTATTGCAACGGAACTCATTAAATATATAGAGAATCATGCTATAGAAAAGAGTTGCTCTGATTGGTTGGAAAGTAGAGAACGGTGAGAAGTTGAATGAATAGATCGGTTAGAGGAGAATGGACGTACAACCACCAACTCGTTCTTTTATAATAGTAATGATAAGAAGGAAACTACTTCTGCTCCAAAGACTAGTATGCAGCTTAATAGGGCAACCAAGAAAAGAATCCAATATTGAACAGTACCAACTACAATGTTACCATCAAAGGATCCAATAATCAGAATTAAGCAAGGATCAGACTCTCCAAAGAACCAAATATGCAACATGAATTTAAGCATATCGTGCAGACCTATGCTGCAAGAATCAGCAAAAACTACTCGGTTAATCAAGCAAGAATTAACCACAACGGGCAGTGCTCTAATTGTAAGAAAAACCTAAATCTTTGAGCAGACAGTACTAAGAATTCGCAACAGAGAAGTAGTAGGACTAGCAAGTTTGCAAAATGTCCGAACTGATCGATCAATAGCCTAAGGTTTAAGCATTCCAAGAAGAGTAGATGGCCCAATTTGCAGAACCACCAACAAGTGTGCAAGGAGGGTGCGGGTGATAAGCTTACGACCTCTGACACCACCTGATGTCGTGCGGAGAGCGGCGACGCTGGCGCCGTGCTATGTGGCTCTCAATGTAGGAGGGCCCCGTGAGCGGCCGACGCCTAGGAAGGAAGGTGCAACGGCCACAAGGTGCGTCGGCCGCGGATCACAACTCACGCGGCCTAGGAAGGGAAGGGCGTGGTGACTAGTGGGGTGGGTGCGATTGGGCCTGAATAATGGTAGGCCAAGACTGCAAAGTACTGTGGAATACCGGTTTGGACTTCGGCCTTTGGAATAGAAGGATTGGGACAGAGAGAAAACCTGATGTATTTAGGTTTTGTGCCCATCCAGACGGTCGAGATGAGCACAGAATGACACGAAGATGGAAATATTACCAAATTTTTTAAAAGACAAGAGTACCATTGTTACGAGCCTCCAGTGACAAATAAGATTAGCCACGCTCAATAAGAAAATATGTTTGATACTTAGCCTATGCCATATCATATTTTTTGGTGAGATGGAAGAGAGAGAGAAAAGAGAGAAGATGCTTGGTACACATGCAAGTATTAAGTCTTTACAGCAAACAAAGAAATTAGTATGGTCATCTCTTTCCAAACTAGCCATTCTTTCTCATCTAAATACAAATTTTAGTAATAGTATCAAGCTATTGGAGTGGTTGCATCTAAAATCTCATTTAACAATTCTCTCTCCTCTAATACCAAGATATACGATCAAATTATTTAGGATACCCTTAAAGCATCTCCAATCCTCTAGCGTAGATGGTAGCTTTAGGCATCTCTTGTAGCTTTATGGAGTTATGGTAGCTTTAGGCCCTATTTTAAATAGCTTTTAGGTTCTGACTTCTAACTTTCAGAAATTAAAAGCTGTTTAGAACGTTCTGACTTCTTAACGTAGTTTTTTCTTTCTCCCCTTTTTTCTTTATATTATCCGTAGAGATATAAGGGTATTTTCATTTTTTTCTTTATTTTTAATTGAATGTCTCAGAAAAAGCTAACAGCTATTACAGTGGCATTTCAACCGAAAACCATCAGAAAAAGACGAATTGAACATAGCCTTAGTTGAATTGTGTGGCATAACCTAAGGTGGTTCCCTATCGGAGAGCGGGATCTTATCTTTGAATTTGATCTTATAGGTCCAGCACGAACCTATTGTGCACTGGAGTGAAAAATGTTTTAGGTAGTAGCTTCAACTAATGTGGTTCTCTCTTTCTCACCCAAATCTACCATTCGTAATGTGGATTAGAAATGTTCTAATGGTCATCGACTTGGCTTGGCAATGGTGAGGAGTGCATAGTAAAAACCATTGCAATGAAACAACAAATTGAGTCATCGATCTTATAAAATAATATGAGAAAAATGGCTGAATTCTTTGCGAAAGAATGTGGATACCATGGTTATTACAGCGGTGCGGCGAGGCTCGGCGCCTCACCACCTTCACACAACAATATCGCTTATGGCGCGCGGCGTGGCGACGCCATATGACGTGCGGCGTGGCAATGCTATGCACACATCTTAGCTTAGTTTGGTAAATGTAGTAGAACATACATACCTTGATTTTGTCTATTCTTAAGCTCATGTAGTACCATCATCTACCAATGTACTTTCTTCTATATAGCACCTATCCCCTTGTAACTTGTAAGTTGTAACATATAGCTTGTTACAATACATTACAGTGATGTATATTTGATATTACATTTAATTGAGTAAATATGGATTGAATGACATACCTTGTTCGTACTTGATAATATGTCATATCTTCTCGTAATTCACAAGCTACATGAAAATGGGTCAATATGAAGTGAATAACTAAGAAATAAAATATATAATTGCATGAACAATGAGCAACATGACAATTAACAAACATGACATAACCAACATAAGTCCACAGTCCACAAGCATGGAGTCATAACTCATAAGTCCACAACAATAACATAAATACAACTCCCTCATCTCACAAAAGTTATCCAAGTCCAACTCTCTCATCTCTCAAAAGTCATCCAACTCGAACTCATCTAAATTGGTAGATGCTACAATGTTATTCCCATCACCATGTTGGATAGCATCAATTGGATCTTCACCATAATCATCCATATCATCGTCATCAAGCATGATCTCTTCTTCCTCTTCTTCTTCATTGCCTGAGTATGGCTCATCTTCTTCAATCATCCTTGATGTACATCTCACACGCCGAGTATGGGTCAAAGGCTCACCATGAGCCCTTCTAGGAAGATTACGACCTTGAAGCTCGCATGATGCACTAATGGCTTCATCAACATGGTCCCACGTAAGGTCACACGCACGAGCACCTTGAGGTGGTTCGGCCATTGGGTCAATCTATTCATTGCTCCAATCAAACTCTTCTATGACCAAAGGGTCATAACTTTTGCCACCTTCCTCACGCCGCTTTTGAAATCTACTTGTCATCTTTCGGTTGTATGCAACATAGATCAAATCATTCAATTTCTTGTGCTCTGACTGGTTCCTTTTCTTGGTATGGATCTACAAATGATCAAAGTAAGCAAAAATTAATAATATGTTTGCTGAAATTTTGCTAACAAAAGTAATCAACTTGACTTACAAATTCAAATGCACTCCAATTTCGCTCACAACCGGATGATGAAGCACAAAGACTAACGATACGCTTTGCAAATCTTTGTAGCTCAATGGCTCTACATCCATATGAACGCCACCAATCAACTAAAATGATAAAATGCATGTATGTATTAATATTATGACTTTAAGACTAAAAATAACATACATGCTGAAATTTAATTATTAAAATTTAATTATTAAAACTTAAAACACTTACGAGGACTCCTTGAGTTGATGTTTTGGATTGCCATTTTATTTTAAAAGACATCTCCGCGTTGGTTCTCATAGAGAATGCCTTGTTGATCGATCTTGTTTCTAAGATCATCATCTTCTATCATTCTTGCAAAGCACATCAGTGAAGCAACCCCTTAACTCCCCAACATGTGCATCATCACCCTTCTTCTGGATGGCAAAGAATTTCCCTGGGTTCAAATAAAGGGCAGGCCCATATAGTGAGGTATCCATTTGCTTCTCCCAACGCTCTTCTATAATTTTCATGATGCTCTTGAGCAAACCTTTCTTGTTTTGTGTAGGGAAGGCTACATTAATCTTTTCTTTTGCTTGAGCCATGAATGCCGCAACTTCTGGCATGGCAGGCTTCTCATCACCATCAACCATCCTCAATACAACAAGTGGTTGTGTAGCTCTAAGACAATCCTCAACTAAATTCCAAAACTCTCTAGAAAGCACAATGGCATAAGCTTTTTTCTAGCCTCCGTCTTTGCCAATTTAGTCATAGTCCAATTATTATCAGCAAATAGATACCTCAAAGCGTCTTTGTGCTTGTGCAAACTCCGCAAAGTAAGAAATGTTGTGGCAAACCGAGTAGCTGTGGGTCTCACAAGATCCATCCCACCTGTCTTCTCCCTCATTGCACTAAGAAGCCTCCCATGCCTATAAATAAAAGTGGTGACATGCCGGGCACGTGCAATGGACTTCTTAAATTCCTTCAACTTACCTATGTTTTCCAACATAAGGTCTAAGCAATGTGCAGCACATGGGGTCCAAAAAAGTGTAGGAATTCTCTCCATGAGAAGCTTGCCCGCTGCCTTATAATTAGCACCATTATCGGTGACAACTTGAACAACTTTATCCTTTCCAATGTTCATAATCCGCTTCTCTAGAAAATCATCTAACACTATTGCATCATGCACTTCACTTGATGCATCAACAGATTCCAAGAAGAAAGTCCCTTCTGGACTGTTGACAAAAAAGTTAATCAAATGTCGCCCCCTTCTATCTGTCCAACCATCCGACATGAGTGTGCAACCATATTGCTTCCACATCTCCTCATTCTTCACCTTTGAATTATCTATCTCCTTAATCACCTCCTTAAAGCAATGGCTCCCATAGCTCATGGTTAACCACCTCCTCAAGCAATGGCTCTCTTAGCTCATGGTAGCTAGGAGGTTTGTACCCAGAACTATACTGTGCAACGACCTCCATAGCAATCTCGAATTGTCTTGAATTTGCGGCATTAAATGGTATGCCACACTCATAAAAGAACTTGGTTATCTCCATGTTGACGGCATGCCTTTCTTCCTTGGTCCTCATGCTAGACTGAATGCTACTTTGAGAAGCCCCTTTAGCATATCTTTGCTCTACAACCTCTGTGGGTGTACGTCAAAGCATTGCACCAATTAGGGCTGTAAACGAGCCGAGCTCGAGCGAGCTTGGCCTTCCAGGCTGTCGGGACCCGGAGCAACAACTCCAGAACCCTCTGTGTTATTCGCACTATCCCAGGAAAAGCTAGTGCACACAGATTAAACAGGGATACATATCATGCATGATAGCCAAACTTTATTATAAAGCAAAAGTACGGGCCTTATGGCAAAGTTTACAATAAGGTGGCTTCATGGCCAAACATAAAAGTAAATAGCGGAAAGATAACAGCGGAAACATAAAGATAGTGGCAGCCCATCCAGCCTTCCCACAAGGCGAATTGACTGTAAGACGTGGCCTATTCGTCGCAATCCTCAACATAGTTGACGTCGTCGTCCTCTGGCAACATTGTTTATAGCAAGGTGAGCACATAAAGTACTCCACAAGTTACACCAGGAGATATAACAGATTTGATGCATGCATAAGGGGTTACAAAGGAAGGCATAATGTGGTTCATTTGCATAAACAACATTATTGAATTAAATACAATAACGTAAGTGCAAAAGCTGAAGTTGATACAGTAAATAGAAACAAGATTTAACAAAATAATAACGTTAGTGCAGGCAACAACCTAACACTAACCTGACCACGGGTATCCCACCCGGACCATCTTTCCAAAAGATTCACAAGTTTCCATAAACCAAATTTTATTAAAACCAAAGTCTAATCCGTGAAAAACCATACTAAGCATGTCCTTGACCGTGGACACGGCTATCCAGGATAGTTTGTTACTCTGCAGAGGTGTACATCTTTACCCACAAGACATGTCTCCCGTTTTGCCACCGGATTAACACACTTCCTTAGGTGTGCGGCCGAGGAGATCATGACAAGGCTGTTCCAATGTTCCATTACCAAATTAGCTACGCCGCCACTAAGGTTTCACCACAACATGAATCCACATGTTGGAGCCCCCTCTTGTGCCATGTGAGGCTTCTCATGGCCTACGCCACGCTCACATTCAGCCTATAGCGAAACTAAAATGGAACTTCACAAATTACTTAGCCAGGTATGTCCCATACCAGACTTGTGGTAGTACGGTGTGACTTTGTATTAGTAGTTCACAGACCGGTCCTTAACTTGACTTAGGCCTACCCGCTTACCCCTTGTGCCTGGCAGTCAACATCGAGTCAACAAACTACGACGCATGCCAGCAAGCACCCACCACCATACCAATGCCTAAGTCTAAAACAAGTTTTATACATTTTATTTCATCAAAATTTCACAGACTTTCTTGACTCACCAAAGTCAAGAATAGATTTTATAAACCAACATTTTGTGTGAAACCATTCTTCCCACCTAAATTAATCTAAGCATGGCTAAACAATTCTATAAAATGTTCTAGTCAATACTAATGTACCAACTAGGTTTTCATCTATGGTGACAAGGTATGTTCGTTCAATTTCAAGATTGGCCATACACAAAGGAATTCGGCATAACTAAAGTTTAAATCACATTTGAACTAGTTTGAATAAAAGTACGCATGCATAATAATTTAAAAACAACATAAATAATTTAAATTACTGGGATCAACATGGTCAAAGGTGTAACTTGCCTTGCTCGAAGTCTTGCTGCGATTCGTCGAAGAAAAATTCTCCGCATTCGTCGTAATCTACACGCGAAGAACCAAAAGAAAAATTCAAACAAAATTCAAATAAAACTCAAAAAATCAAAAAGAGGCCAGAAATGGAAAGTTTAGGATTTTAGAAAAATTTAGAAATTTGAACGAGTTAAATCGGAGTTAAAATGAAGAAGTTATGGCCTTTGGAAGTTTAAATCTAAAGAAAAAGAAAAAGACTAATTTTCTGAATTATTTTTATACTGAAAATTCCATTTATGACGTCAGCATCTATTTTAATTTTAGGCCGAATTATTTTTATACTGTAAAAGAGTTTATCTCTATGACAAGTGGGGCCGGGTGTGCGGTGGACTGGGTTCACGGGTCGGGGCGGTCCACCGTGGGCTCGGTCCATGGCCGACGTGGCCCAAGGAGGAGGTGGCGGCCAGGCGATGACGTAGCGGCCACGCGGCCTGCCACGCGGGCGCGCGCGCTGACGGGGCTGCGCCGGCCGAAGGCGGCGACGGCGGTGCGGCTCGCCGGCGCTCCAGCGCTCGGCGGCGGCGGCGGTGATGCGCAACGGCGAGAGGGGGAGGCGGGGGTTCGGGCTCACCTGCGCACGAGGTCCGAGAGGCGCGGGAAACGGGTCGGCGGCGAGGTTGGCGGCGGCGGCGCACGGTCTTCGGCGGTGACGGGGCTCCGGTGGCGGCGTCGCTCGGTGGAGGTGGGGAAGATGGTCGCCGGCGCACGGGGGTCGCGAAGGCGTCGACGGCGAGGTGCGGGAGCGACCGGAGCGACGGTGATTCCTCGCCGGAGCTCGCACGGGCGGCGGACGGTTCGGGGCCGATTCGGCTCGGGATGGAGGGGAAAAGAGGCGGTGGCGCACGGGGAAGGCAAAGGAGGGGAGGACGGCTCGGGGAAAGGGGCTTTATAGGCGCGGGGAGGAGGTAACGGCTCGCCGGAGTTAAGGCGGGCGGAGGCGGCTTGAAACGGCGGCGTAAAGGGGCTTGAAGGAGGGAAAACGGCCGGGAGGTGGGGCGGTTACTAGCGCGCGGCTTAAGGGCCACTAATGGCATCAATAGCCGGCCGGGAGAGGGAGTAACCGAAGCTTTAAAAAACTCGGGTGGGGCGTTAATGGAGGCCGGCGGGAGGAGGAAGAAGGGGAGGTGGGGGAAGGAGCTGACGGGCGGGCCCCGCATGTCGGCGAGAGAGAGAGAGAGGTGAGGGGAGGAGGCGGACGGCCGGATTTGAGCCACGTGTGCACAAAGGGGATCGGCCGTTGGATCCAACCCGAAGGGGTAAGTGGATGGGGACGGCCCAGATTAGATCGGCCGGCGGGGCGGACGCGATCCGGCTGTGCCACGTGTCAGCTTGAGGGGTTTTTGGGTTTTAATTTTCGTTTTTAATTTCCAGAAATGCTAGATAACTTTATAAACACTTAAAAATTAATATTTAAAGCCCAAAAATTCTAGGAAAAATTCCTGGAGGCATTTTAGACTTGGCAAAAATATTTTTAATTTCAGATTGGCATTTAATAATTTTATAAAATACTTTTTAACCTTTAAAATTGATTTTTAATTCCAGAAAAAAACTCCAAAATTAATTAAAATTTAGGGAAGGCTAGGAAAAATAAAATAAACTCTTTTTGGCTTTTATAAAATATTTTAATACATTTTCTTGCTTTAGATTTTGAAATAAAATTCAGATAAATCCAAATAAACTCCAGAAAATCAATAAAAGGCAAATAAAATTTTGGGATGTTACACAGGCTCGAGCTCGGTAGAAGCTCGAGCTGAGCTTGAGTTGGGGTCCGAGCTTGGACCGGGGCTCGAGCTCGGCTCGTTGAAGCTCGGTAACAATTAAAATAATTTATTATGCACTATTTTTCAATAATAAGAAAATTTTAAGCTCGAGCTCGGCTCTAATAAGCTCGATAACAGTCAAAATAATTCAAATATACACTAATTTTCAACAATAAGAAAAGCTCGAGCTCGAGTTCGGCTCGAGTAAGCTCGGTAAGAATTAATATGTATTACTATTTGAGCTCGAATTGGGGCTCGCGAACTATTTGAGCTCGGCTCGGTGAAGCTCGCGAGCTCGAGATCAAGCTCAAGTTCGGCTCGTTTAAAGTTCGAACCGAGCCTAGAACGAGCCGAACTCGAGTAGCTCACGAGCTTCGAGCTTTTTTTTACAGCCCTAGCGCCAATGAACTTCTTGGTCTCCTTTGCCATCTTTGGTGGTAGACCCTTGAACTTCAAAGTAGATTGCTTTCTTTTAGCAGTTGTCCCTGAACTTGGCTGCACAACACCTAACATCTTAGGACTCCTCTGTCACATGATCTCCATCTTGTTGTTCTCCTTCATCGTCATCTAGGAAGAGTGGCCTCTCCTCCCTCTTCTTTTTCATCAAAGCATCATACACCTGTCGCGTGATTGATGTGGTTGTTTTGGCACACTTTTGAACATCTCCAAACCCACCCACAAGATGCTCCTTAAGCCTCGTTATTCCTCCATGTACAATTTTGCCACAAAGCGAGCATTGCACCGAATCTCGGTTGCCAATTATTGGCCAAAACCCATACTTCCATCCCGGATCATTTGACTTTGCCCTCCATTTAGGATCGATCATTGTACCATATGAGTCAACGTTAGAGCCCCTGTGCTTTCAGTTGCCATTTGTGATATGTCGTGCTTCTTCATGTTGCAAACTAGCATTAGCATATGACTATGATTATTGATTGTAATTAGTAACTAGTATATAGCAACACTGTAGTAGCAAGCAATTAGCAACATAAGTAAATAGCAAGCAATTAGCATTAGCATAACTGTAGTACTAGTACTGTTATGGAGACTTTTTACTGTTCTTCGGATTTTTTTACTGTTCTTCCGATCGCAACCTTTGGACTTTTTTACTGTTCTTCCGATCGCAACGGCGTAATGCATACAAAAATCGGTCGCCGCTTCATTCGTGAACAGAGTCAACAGACGGAGAGCAAACACCGCAAGTTTGGACCGCTCCATTCCCTGGCGACACCGCGAGTGGCGAGAGGAAACTCACCAGTGGAGGCGACGGAGAGCCGGCCGGCGAAGCAAGAGGCGGCAGCGGACCGGAGGAGGCAGCAGCGAATCAAGAGGCAGTAGTGGACTGAGGCGACGGTGGATCTAGCTGTGGCGTCGGCGGATCCGGCTGTGGCGACGGCGGATCCGGCTGTGGCATCAGTGGATCTAGCTGTGGCGACAGCACATTTGGCTGCGGTGATGGCGGATCCGGCTGCGACGACGGCATATTCGGCTGCAGTGACGGCGGATCTAGCGGCGACGAGACTCTCCCCTCGCTTTTTCACCCGGCTGCCAAAACCCTAACGTATGTCATTCTGACTACTAATGCTACTCTCAAGTCTCAACTTTTAACAACCCCCCACACCCCTATGGCATCTGCCAAGCGGTGACTTACCGTCACAACATCGCCACGATGACGCCACACCGCCATATCGCCGCCATGGCAGACGGGATACAGCACGCCTCCATGCCGTTCGGATGGCATGGAGCTACTGACCGCCACGATGATATGACAATGAGATATCGCTGATATCTTGACGCCATAACAACCATGGTGGATACTCTTTATTACTATAAACTAGTTATAAGACGCCCTTACAAAGGCCTAAAACTAACCCTAGCCTCTATGTTCTTCCTACTGAAAGAATATGACTTGCCCTATCTCTTTGATTCTTTTATCTATGATTAATTGTCGAATTGCTCTGAATAGAATTGTCTTGTATGTCCTTGAATCGAATTCAGTCCTCCTTCTGTCTTCTCTCGTCAACCCTTAAATACCATTGAAGGGACGCCAGTTGTCCGCCTAGGAAGACACATTATAAAACCAGCACATCCGATCAATAGCTAGAAAGAAATCCTTGTACGATTGATTAGGAGGAATAAATAGCTAGAAAGAAATCCAATCCAACGCTAATCCTAATGAGGACAAGCTCAGTTGGGTGAGCTTATATTGGAGATTGGTGGATTTTGCTACCGTGGTGGACTATGGACCTTATGGAGGAGGACGGGCGCGGCTCCTAGGGCGTCGATGAGAGCCAAAGAGTTGGGGTGGTGGGAGGTTGTCTTTTAGGAAGGGCACGAGGTCGCCTTAGAGGTGGCATGTGGGTGAAGGAGGATGAATACTTGGGAGTCTTGGACTTCGTAGCTTAGGTGGAGGTGGATGAGTACGGCGTGCATGGTTCAGTAAAGAGAGATAGGAAGAAGAAAGGTAGTATTGACCGACATGTAGGCCCAAGAGTTTAAGGATTGTTTTGCACAATCTATTTGGTGAGTAATCGTTACTTCATCTCCATGTTGGCAAAACCACCTTAAGAGGTTGTTTGATCCAATTTTAGTAATTCAAGGTGTATAATATCTGGGTTTTTTTTATTTTAGAGGTTAACTAGCTACAACATCAAAGTTTAGAGGGTAACTAGACTTCTTCCTACTAATAAACCAGAGTAAGGTTAGCCTAGCCCAACTTCGAATTCAAGGATGGGCTTGGTAGCAATATTGGCCCAGCTGAGCCCAATTTGACGCCCGCCCTTTCTTTCATCAATGTTATTGTAAAAATAAATAAAACCGGCATAATCCTAGCCAAGGCTACCTGAAAGGAACCAAGATAAATACCAACATGGGTTTTTTTTAAATCTAACGGATCGTAATGATGGAGGATATCTTTTCGTGTATTTCTCTTATAAGAAAAAAAACTACTAGGCCAAGGTGTCCACAAGAACTTTATGTGTTTTGTTCTCGCTTTCATTTGAGGGAAATCAAGCAAAAAAAAAAACCATAACCTAGCCTACTATGAAGATAGTTTTAATTTGTGGCCCAGTAGTGTTGACAACTGATGTTAGATATTGTGTTGTGCAACTAGGATCAAGCCCACTTCTCAATTGATCATGCGCAGGTTACTTTCCTTTTAGTAAACGTGTTTTTATGGGAAATTCGATGTATTTGGTCTATAGACGTATCATATGCTGCTACCGAAATTCCATGAGTATATAAACATTGTTTTTTTTGGTGTATTTACATGTGTAAAATACCATGATGTGGGATAAATTTGATGGTTTTCTTGGGCGGTATATTTAAAAAGGTTTACATTTATATTGACGGCAATCTAAACCTCTAAAAATCAAAGCTTTCCAAATATTATTTGATAAACATATCATTCCAAAGTCAATGTATTTGACATATCAATAGAAATCTTTTCCTACTACATAAGGGCCTGTTCTTTTCGGCTGCGGCTTATGACTTTTGGCTGAAATTTTTGAATTTTGGTTGTTTACGGTACAGATTACGGAGAGACAGATACTCACTTGTGATTTTGGCTGGTACAGATGTTGGGCTTTTAACGTGTAGATTGTTTAACTTGTAGACCCCGTCTTGAGAAAATACTCCGTTTGAAAGTTAGGTACTGTAGCAAAAGACAAAAGCCGCTGGCTTGTGAGGTAAAGAATATGCCCTAAATTGTTTCTCCGGTGTTATAGGCGTTGCTTATCATGAGTTGTATTGGAATATCATATTTTCACATATTTCCAAAGTTTATTTTTATGCCAATGTCAATCTAAAGTTCCAAACTAATTTGAAATAGACCACTTCTTAACAAAAGGATATAAACCACGACACCAAGAAGCTTATACACAACCGTTTCTAGGATTTTTTTCTAATCAACCCATTTGTTTTTTGCTATGACAAAAATAAATACGTTGAAAAAATTATGAAAATAATACCCGTCGCCAATCGATTTGGCGACATGATTCTTTTAGTTGGTAGTGGACTTTTGTCACCAATTTAGCCATGTCAGCAAATCAATTGGTGATAGACTCCTGTCGGTATTATTTCTGTAATTTTTCTAGGGTATTTATTTTTGTGATGTTAGGTATTTATTTTTGTGATATTAATGAACAAATGGGTTACTCAGAATTTTTTTTTTGCCATTTCTGGGCCATGCTCTGCAATGAAATGAAGCAAAATGCAAACCGGATGGGCTGTCCTAGTGTCATGCGTTAGCCACCGGCAGCACGGACCCCAGCGGCCAGTGAGACTGCACCGCGCCGCTAAGGGAACCCAGCAACGCATCCCCAAAATTTCACGTCGGAACAGTGGAGGAAGGAGAGAAGAAGAGAGAGAGAGAGAGAGAGCGGAAAGCACTGATTGGGGGTAGGCGCGGTGCACTCGCCTCCACAACTCCGGTTGGTCTTGGCGCCGCGGAAGTGGTAGGAGGAGCCAAGCCCCGCTGCGCCATGGAGCCCAAGCCCTCGGCCGCGCCGCAGGGCGACGGGTCGCCGGCAGAGCCACCCCGCCGCCGCGGCGGCGCCGGCAAGCGCAAGTCGGCCGGGTCGTCGTCGTTCACGCCGTCCAAGCGGCACGCCAAGGAGCGCAACGCCTTCCACATCCCCCCGCACCTGCTGCACAGTGGCCCGCTCACCCGCGCCGCGCGCCAGTCGCCGCACAAGCTCGCGGGCGGGCCGCCAGTGGCGGCTCCCGCGGCGGCGGGCGGCGGGAAGGGCGACGGCGACGTGATCCGGCTCGACGGGGAGGAGACTCCCGCTGAGGAGACGCCCCTGGTGGACGAGGCGTTTGAGGCCGTCCGATCTCGCGGCGCCGGCGTCCATGTGGTCCCTACCTTCGCCGGTGAGCCCCCCCCCCCCCCCCCCCAGCAGTAGCGCGATCTCTCGGTTGGGTGGTGAATCGGGGATACTTGTGACGAGTTTGCGTCTTGGTCTTGGGCGTTTGTGTAGAAGCGTTCGGTAAATTACTAGTTCACTGCGAATACATCTTTTGTTTCTGCTTTTAAATGCTTTACAAGAATAGACCTTAGCTTGTCGTACTGCAATTCAATGGTTAACGTTGCTGCCGCTATTCAGCTAAGTTGGTGTGCGTACTTTGCATATTGATGTGTTAAATTGCAGTTCTTTTGGTAGATCTAGCTCAATTAGAGGGCATGCTCATGCTGTTGATTTAACTGCATGACATAAGAATTTATTACAAGCATTGCCTTTATTACTTTCAGCATGTAGTGGTAAACTGGTAATAATGTGTATTTTGTTTTTCCTGCTGTTGCTTGTTGCGGAAATGAGGAGGTGAGCAAGGAGTTATCTTGCTTTCTTCCATGTGGCTGGAGTATGGCTTGTTTATTTTTGAGAGTACATGTAGGCAAGCACAACCGCTATGGTATTTGCTCATTGTGTGGTGTAAACAATAGAACACCTTGTTTAGAATCTTGAAAAAAATATAACTCCTTGCTTGCAATACCACATAACAGAGAGAAACCTGTGGTAAATCTTGATAATACAGTTCGTGTAGGCAAGCATAACCACTATGGTATTTGCTCATTGTGTGATGGAAACAACAGAACACCTTGTATAGTCTTGAAAAATAGAACACCTTGCTTGCAATACCACATAACAGAAAGCAACCCATGGTAAATCTTGATAATACAGTAAATTTCCTATCTGTGGTGTAATTGCAGTAAGCCAGTAACTATGTCGAACCATGATTAATCCTTGTATAAGCCCTCTGGTTCCTGTAATGTATGGCCTTTGTGTTCAAACCATTCTAGCAACCGTTTTTATTGGATTGATATTTGTATTGCATAACCCCTTATTTCCCGGTAATGCATGGTTTTATTTGTCTATTCAAGGCATACTAGCAACTGTTTTTATAGAACTAAACTATTTCAAATACTATTCAGCAGGCAAATTATTCTATTGTTTTGTTTCCCACCCTCCAAGTGTATTAATTATGATGTCCTTTGGCTGTATTATCTTGTTCATTCATTACCTAGGACAAATTTTCCTGTGAAATTCAGAATGCACAAAAATAAAACATTTTTTTCTCAACAGGATGGTTTTCATGGAAGGAAATCCACCCAGTTGAGAAGCAAACCTTGCCTTCGTTTTTTAATGGCAAATCTGAGAAGCGGGCACCTGAGATATACTTGGGGATTAGGAATTTCATCATGATGAAATTTCATGCCAATCCTCAGTTGCAGCTGGACTCCAAAGATTTGGCTGAGCTGTCGATTGGGGAGGTCGATGCTCGACAGGAAGTCTTGGAGTTCTTGGATCACTGGGGCCTGATCAATTTCCACCCTTTTCCACCAGCTGATCAAGTGGAGAGTAAGCCAGAGGAGAGCCAAAGCATTTCTCACAATGAGGAGAAAGCTTCTCTGATTGAGCAGCTGTTTAGATTTGAGTTGATTCAATCATATATGGCCCCTTTACCCAAGAAAGCAGAGGTGAAAGCTACAGCCCCTCTGCCTAGCTTGCTTCCTGATCCTGCACTAATTGAAGATGTGGTTGCAGCAGCTGAGCCTTCCGTTGAGTACCACTGCAACTCCTGTTCAGTTGATTGCTCACGGAAGCGCTACCATTGCCGGACTCAGGTTAGCTATTTTTGTATCAGTGCTGCAGTCCCTGCTGAAATTTCGCTATATCACTATATGTTTTATCACCTTGTATATAGTGTGTATGTTTCTGCCATGGTTGTTACGGCGTCGCGGCGGTGATTGGTAGACGCCATGCACACTCGCCTCGACTTGGGGGGGGGGGGGGGGGGGGGGAGGCAGCTGGGAGGGGAGGGGAAGCGGCGGGGGGAGGCGGCGGCGGTGAGGGGGGACACACCTAGGAGAGGAGGCACGGACGGGGGAGGCGGCGGCGGGGAGATGAGTCGCCACGGGAGACGGGAGAGAAGAGGAGGTCGGTCAGGAGAGAGACAGGAGTCAATGTTATATGAGGAGGGGACCGGCTCGGGCTTCGACTTGCATGTGGACCGTATGCATGTAACCGTGTACAGCGTCATATGGCGTTCGTCATGGTGTCGCCTAGGCGTCCTGGCGCCTAAGAGGCATCATGGTCACTAGTTACACCGTGACAACCATGGTTTCTGCACTTTTGATCAAGTAACTGTGTGATGCAGGTTCTATGTTTGAAAGTATAGTACGGTTAGATACATGTTATGTAATTTGGAGGTAGATTAGAGTTCTTCTGAACACTTGTTCTTTTTTGTGATTTTCCTTGTGTCTGTTTCTCTCTTATGATCTTATCCTCTTACACACAATGAACATAATTTGAGGATGCAACAGAGGTGTGATTGTTAATCTCTGTTAGAGTTATGGCTGCATAATTTTTTAATCAATTAGCACAGTTTTTTTTCTTTAGCTTTTCTTGCTATTAGAATCACATTTTGTTTGTAACCCTTGTTTCAAATTGATAGGTAACCGCTGAATTTTTAGCAGTCATAACTTTGACCTTATCTATACTGTATAAAATTGACTATTGGAGTAGCAGATATGGGATATTGGTTGCCAAAATTTAGTCTTGAAGGAGACTGATTCTTCTCATGAATATCAGAGATTATAATCATCATACTTATGTACTGTATATTGTGATTCAAATTACTTCTCTGTAGCCTGTACTGCTTGTATTGCTCTTCTCTTCCTGAGGTCAAATATTTGTTATTGCTAGTACTTTCATCTTGTGTGACCCGCCAAAAGAAAAATTTAAAAAAATCATGTCTTAAATCTGAAGTATGGTAGTATTGATTTTTCTTTTATTTTGACAGGCAGATTTTGACCTGTGTTGTGATTGCTACAACGAAGGAAAGTTCGATACAGGCATGGCCAAAACTGATTTCATCCTCATGGATTCTGCGGAAGTTTCTGGTGCTAGTGGTACTAGTTGGACTGATGAGGAGACATTGCTTCTTTTAGAAGCTTTAGAAATTTTTGGTGGAAAATGGACTGAAATTGCAGAACATGTTGCTACAAAAACAAAAGCACAGTGCATGTTACATTTTCTTCAAATGCAAATTGAGGATCGCTTTCATGATGGTAAAGATATTCATCATACTATCCAGGAAAGCACAGAGCAAGCCTCGGAAGAAAAAGGCACTGTTGACATACATGAGAAAATGGAAGTTGAAGAGAAAGTGGAAGGAAAAGATGAAGCAAAAACAGAAGATAGAAGTGTTGTTGAAAATAAAGATACCAAGAATTCAGGTGGCATAGATTCAGTTACATCTCCAAGCACTGATGAGCCAAAAAAATCTTCTGATGCTGACCTTACAGTGAAGGAAAGTTCTGTTGATGTCGATACTTCTGGTGAAAATGTGTCAAATATTGCTATTGATATCCTGAAATCTGCATTCGAGGCTGTTGGTCACTTCCCAGAACATGAAGGTTCATTTGCTGACGCAGGACATCCTGTCATGGCGCTAGTAAGCACTGTCTAATACCCGTCAACATCTTTACTTATTATAGTATTTACTACCCACAGTCTATTAAATGTCTGTGCAGGCTGCGTTTTTAGTTGGTCTTGTGGAAGATGGCAATGCTACCAATTCGTGCCGTAGTTCACTAAAAGCTATCTCTGAGGTGTCTCCTGTACTCCAATTAGCAAGTAGGCACTGTTTTATTATCGAGGATCCACCGAGTGATCTGAAAGACATTTTTGTTGGTGTAAGGTAAGCATGCTTGCACCTTTGTAAAATAGAAGTGCTATCGCAAAATTTTGCTGATTAGTTAAATGAAATTTGCAGTAATACAAATAAAGATGGTGATCAAACAAAAGATGAGGACATGACTATAAATTCAATTGATACTGAGAAAAAGGATAGCTATAAAAAGGAAGAGAATGCTTTATCTGTGGAAAAGCAAAACAGTCCATCCATTTCACAAAAAAACCACCAAGAATCAGACAATAAGAATGTATCTTGCGATGAAGCCCCCTCAGTTGAGCCTAAATCAAATAATGCTAAGGAATCATGTGATCCAACTCCTCTTGTGGACAAGAGTGTATCCAACAATACGAAAGGTTCATTAAGTTCTATGAAAGGTTCAGTTACTCCACCAAATAATGCAAATAGATGTGGTTTGTTAGCTTCTCAAGAGGTTGTTGCAGGAAATACTACTGGCGCGAGTAATCCTGAACTGGTAAAGGACAAACCAAGTTCTGAGGTGGAGACAGCTGATGATTCATCTTCACAAGGCAAGATCGAGCTTAATAAGACTGAAGATGCAGTTTCTACTCCAACTATCATACAAGAACATGAGCAAAGCAAAACATTGGGAAATGGCAAGATGGAAGGTACTGCCGTACTTCATCTATTTTTTTAATCGAAACTATCTGGAAGGTACTTGATCTATTCTTTAATCGAAACTATCTGTATGAAACCAGTAAAGGCTAAGCATACAATTTCAACTACTGCACTCTGATTAATCAAAGCTCCTCATTATTTACTAGTCTAGAAGACTTTCTTGCTACAATTGACTTGCATCAATTGCACATGTAAGTAGTTCACATTTCGACTATATTTCTGCTAATGTTGGATAAGGTTCTTCACATTATTATATGTCCATGATAATACCTCTGTCAAAATATAAGTCGTTCTAGGATCCAAGTTGGTCAAACATTTTTAGGTTTTACCATTAATATATAAATAATTACCTAGATTGACAACATGAAATTGATGTCACTAGATCCATTATGAAATATACTTTCACAATATATATATACATATATATAATTATTTTTATTTGAAATAACATATTTTTGTAGAAATTACTGGTCAAATTGTCACCTTGAAGACTGTGTCGATGTCCTAGACAACTTATATTTTGACATGGAGGTAGTAATTTGTTACCGTGCCACCAGATTAAGCTATGCTGAGCAGGAGCAGCTAAATCTAGAATTTTAGATCTAACTGACAACTTATTATCTGTAGCACTTTTCCATGATTGTCTTCCATGAATATATGTCATATTGGTTGGTCAAAGTGTCCATGAATATATGTCATATTGGTTGGTCAAAGTGTCACGTTGAAGACTGTGTTGATGTTCTAAACAACTTATAGGTAGTAATTTGTTACTGTGCCACCAGATTAAGCTATTCTGAGCAGGAGCAGCTAAATCTAGAATTTTGGATCTAACTGACAAATTATTATCTGTAGCACTTTTCCATGATTGTCTTCCATGAATATATGTCATTTTGGTTGGTTTGATTGTGATGGAATTCGAAATGCAAAAACCTTGTGTCGTTTGTTGCTACTGGAGTTTTATGTACCAGCCTAAGGCCTAGACATAGTCATCACCCTGGAATTCTAAAGGTTGAGTTGCTTGAACTATTCTATTCTGCATTATCACCAATTTTAAGTTATATTAGAAGTCAATATTTTCAGGTAGTATTTTTCTCTCCTTTTTCTCCCTGGGTTGGGTGATGATTGCAATTATATTTAAGTTCTTGATTCTCTTCTTGATCTTTCAGTTCCCAGACATAAATGTTGCCTGATCTATTTGTATCCGCCCAAATATTGGAAAATATATACTAAGTGCCTCCCACAGAGATAGGCCTGGTGGGGGCTTTGTGATATCAGATCACAGTGAAATAAATGAATTGTAGGAATTAGAGAATAAAGTCATTGAGAAGAGGGTTAGAATGGAGAAAACAGATTTAGCATCATTCATAAGTCATATCTATGACGATCCAGTTCCTCACCAGCTGACTTACCCTTCTCTGTGATATCTGTCTTGATCTTTCAGAACCTAACAGTACTGAAAATGTAGCTGCCGATGAAGAGAAGGCCTCAAGAGTGACCGCCAACCATAATGATTCCATTACTAGGCTAAAACGAGCAGCATCTACTGCTGTTTCAGCAGCTGCTGTGAAGGCCAAGTTCCTTGCTGAGCAGGAGGAAGCTCAAATTCGACAGCTAGCTGCACGGATTGTTGAAAAGCTGGTACACTCAACGAATTATGCATGCTTTGCTCACCAAATGATCCATTGTGTCTTGTGCAACTAATAATTATATTTCTTTTTTTTCCTGCAGTTACAGAAGGTGGAAGTGAAGATGATGTTATTTTCTGAAATTGAGCACGTGGTCCAACGAACAAGAGAATACACTGAAAAGACCAGAAAGAAGCTTCTGATGGAGCGGAATGCGATAATTGCTGCTCGCATGGGTGCATTGCCGTCCAGGCCAAACCAGCATGTTGTTCCTGGCAACAGATTACCGGTTGGATATGGCGCCCCTGCAGTAAGACCGCCAAACGCGATGCCCCGGCCCAGCAGCTGAGCTGATCAGGGAAACCGACACCTCGTGCTCCATTTGTACCACCATTCTTTTAGAAGCATACCTCAAACCAATCAGGCATCTGCTATGTTGTAGCATTCTTTTAGAAGCGTAACGTGCGATGATCTGTATAACGAATCCTTCGCATATATGGTACTATAATGACCTTTTCCCTTCAAATTTGGTTATTGGTATCTGTCCTTTTAAACTTGGCAACTGCTAGCACGTGTCACCTGCCGGGATACCATAGCTCCATAGCCACGGTAGCTGTGGTTACACGTTGTTTTTAGTCCGTTCGGAACGTGAGAATTCGGTAGAATTTCCGAGGGAATTGTCCCATCTGCTGTAATTTTTCAACTTAATTCGAGTGATCCGACCGGCATGATTTTTGTAGGTAGCACTGGTTCTCGCAAATTACTTGATACTCGAAACAAATAGACCTATGAATTTGGTCCTGCTCGTTTAGGTTTAAGCTTCTAGCGTTTAGCTTATTTTTTACTATTCCTAAATTTCGTCATTTTCTGATTTTTCGAATTTTTAAGTTTTTTTGCCGGTTCTTTTTTCTCATATTCGTTTGCATTATACATACTAGGCTAATTCGTTTTTTTTCTATTTTTAAAAATTTTAAATTTAATTATGTCAAATAAGTCATTATTAGCTATAGTGTAATGTAATCAGCTATAGTAAAAATTTAATTATAAATTACAAAAAATAAGCTCAATTAAGCACACTGAAAATCTGTGCTGGTGCAGTGAATCCGATTTTTTTTACTGCACGGTGCGACCACGAACCGACCTGCCATGGATCCGAACTCCGAGTGCCGCGACTCGGTAGTACGGCTGCCCCCGAGCTCCCAACGGTCAAAAAACATCGCCACACATTTATTACTCCGGACGCAGCCATCGAAAACAACGAAAGGAAATAATTTGAACGTCCGGCCATACCCCCCACTCCTCGCCTTTTTGTCTGCAGCCAGCCCAACCAATTACGTGCTCTACCGTAGCGCTCGCCGCAGAAGGCCCGCACCACCCCACGCCTCCCAACCACGTAGACCCGCTCCACCGTGAGCCCACCAAACACCTAAACAAGGGCCCACCGTACAGAAAGACGAAGCCCACCGGACCGGGTCTATTCTAAGGAGCGGCCATACCATCCCCTCTGCGGCTGCAGGGATCGAGGCAGGCAGGCAGGCATCCTGTGCCCCCCAATCTACGGGCCACCGTCCCGAAGCACGCGCTGCCGCCGATTCTCGGTGACCGACATGTAGGGTCAGGAAATGTGGACCCAGAGTGTCAGTGGAGCACCCAGCTCGGTCTGCTGTGCCTGTCTCTCGGCAGGAGCAGAGCCCGGCTCGCGCAGTAACGCAGTTTGAAACTTTGAATGGCCCGGGGGCACGGAATTACGGGGATG
Organism: Dendrocalamus latiflorus; assembly: GCA_017311315.1. Lineage (NCBI taxonomy): Eukaryota > Viridiplantae > Streptophyta > Magnoliopsida > Poales > Poaceae > Dendrocalamus > Dendrocalamus latiflorus. The sequence continues at coordinate 8,780,451 of CM029651.1, read as the reverse complement.
CCCCCGGCACGCCCCACTGCGGAGCCGGGTCCACCCGAAGAGGAAATGCCCACGGTGGCAGTACCGTAAATACGTTCCAACTCCAGGAGCCTTTACGGTCGTCTCTCTCCTCGTCCTTTCCCGCCTGAACTGAACCCCCCCCTCTCTCTCCTCTCTCTCTGGAGCCCTCGCCGCCTCCTAAAATATTAGAGCCACTTCTCCTCTCCTGTTCCTCTTCCCATTTATTCGCGTCGATCCCAACGTTTCCCCCCTATCCTCCGATTAGTTTGTACGCTGTTTCCGCGACGAGAACTTGCGAGGTATGATGATTTTTGCAACCTTTTATTGTCCAAGGATTCACCGGAGAAGAATTGATTGGGAAAGTTTTTTTAGGGGGAAATATTTCTATGATCCCCCCTTTTAACTTTTGAGGAAAGGTGGGGAATAGACTATATTGTGAGGTAAAAAACAACTGTGTTTTTCGTTGGAAAATGTAATTTGGGCTAGATTTCTTGCAACCTATCATGTTTTGATTTGCTAGTTTGCTCGTTTGGGTTTAGGGTTTTAGCCTCTTGTGCTGTACTGTAGTACTGATCTGTGTAAATGGTGATGAAATGTTGGTTAGGGTTTTAGATGATCGCTGACTTGGGCCGCTGTTTCGCCAGGATTTGATAATCTGGTTGTGACCTGTGGTGGAAGGGATGGTGGTCGCCGTGGCGAACGGGGTGAAGATGGAAACCACCGCCGCCGCCGCCGCCGCCGATTCTCCTACATCCGTTCTGGAGGACGAGGTGATTTGTTGTTAATTTTTTTGATAGTTCTCTAGATGGAGTTCCTTCGCTTTTCTTGGGGGCGATTTATGTATTTTGCCTGTTCGAGTTCTCCAACGATCTCGATTATTTGGCCTGACGACCAGTTCTTGATCTGATTATTTGAACAAAACTAGAAAATTTCTGAGGCCAAGAATGGGGAAGCAATTAAGCAAGAGGAGGAGCGGCTCGAGGAGGAGAAAGCCGATGATTTTGTGGACTCAAGCTCGTCCCTGCCTGTCAAGCTCGAGGCCAACAACGGTGATGCACCCTCCATCGTTAAGGCGGTGAAGAAGGAAGAGCAGCTATTGCAGTCCGTCAAGGAGGAGACGGCTGATGATTTTGTGGATGCAAGTTCATCTCTGCCTATTGACCTCGAGGCCAAGAATGGCGATGCATCCCTCATCACAGAGGAGATGAAGAAGGAGGAAGAGCAACTACATGAGGCCCGGGTCAAGGTAGAGGGAGAAGAGGAGGCCAGAAAGAGGGAAGAAGCAGCAAGACTTGCTTTTGATCCTAAGGCACGGTTTAGCAAGTTGGATGAGCTACTGACACAGACACAGCTCTATTCGGAATTCCTACTTGAGAAGATGGATCAGATCACCGATGTAGGAGTCTCTCACTTTGTTCTGTCTGTTTTTTCGTATCTTGTATCTTGCTAGTTATTTTTTGCTTGTTTGTTGACGATGGTGGTGTTGCTTGTTGGTTTAGCAGGACGGTGTTGAAATTCAAGCTGAAGAGGCACCGGTAGAGGAGAAGAAGAAAGGACGTGGCAGAAAGAGGAAAGCGAAATCTGCGCCACAGTACAATGATGTGAGTTCAGGCTTTATGTACATTCCTCTACTTCTTTCTGTAAATATGCCAGTACACATTTGTTTCTCTGTGTTCTGATGGGTGGATTATGCAGATGTTGTGTTTTTCATATACCACGTCCAGTATGTATTACTTGCACATATGGACTTCCAACTATAGTAATATTGTGCAAGTATTGAAACATGTGTTGCTGCTGGAAGAATGCTAGGGAGAGTGCTGTGTTGTGCTTAATGTCTTCTTTTCAATATTTACTGATGACTTTTCCATCTATAGTATCCTTCTACGGTAGTTTACTATGATAATTAAAAAGGACATCTGAGATTTGATGCTGCCTTCCTCTGTAAGAGTTAGGTCATTAGGATAATGTGTTGTGTTTAGTGGATGACTTGATAAGTGATATGAATGTTAAGGAAAAGTATGATAACTATTCTTATTCATAGAGCAAACTTTATGTTAACCTTTTTAAGTTCGGACAACTAAACAATAAAATGTTGTTCAGAAGAAGGCTAAGACGGCAGTGACAGCCATGCTTACAAGATCTCGCGAAGATCGCACCCCTGATGATTGTACTCTCACAGAAGAAGAAAGGTGGGAAAAAGAGCAAGCCAACCTTGTTCCATTAATGACTGGCGGAAAGTTGAAGTCTTACCAGATAAAGGGTGTGAAGTGGCTAATATCACTGTGGCAGAATGGGCTAAATGGGATACTTGCTGATCAAATGGGCCTTGGGAAAACAATCCAGACTATTGGATTTCTAGCCCATCTCAAGGGGAAGGGTCTGCATGGTCCATACATGATAATTGCTCCTCTTTCCACTCTCTCTAACTGGGTGAATGAGATCTCAAGGTAAAGTATCTGAAGTAAAATTTTCACTGTCCATAACTGTTGTTCTTATACGGAGATGTGTGATTTCAGGTTTGTTCCATCTCTAACTGGTGTGATTTATCATGGTGATAAAGTGGCCCGGGCAGAGATAAGGAGAAAATTTATGCCTAAAAATGTTGGACCGGATTTTCCGTTAATAGTGACTTCATATGAGATGGCCATGTCAGATGCAAAATTTCTTGCTCATTATAAGTGGAAGTATGTTGTTGTGGATGAGGTGATGGAAAAACACATGCTCTAAATCATTGTCCTTGTGGTTTGTTCCCTTGCTTTTGTATTTAGATGCCAGTTCCATACTTCTTTTTCCAGGGGCATAGGTTGAAAAATTCGAAGTGTAAATTATTAAGGGAGTTAAAGCGCCTGCCTATGGATAATAAGCTCCTTTTGACTGGGACACCTCTTCAGAATAACCTAGCAGAGCTGTGGTCGCTACTGAATTTCATTTTGCCTGATATATTCTCATCTCATCAGGAATTTGAGTCATGGTATGATTCACTGAGTTGGCACTAGCACCACCCTTTCCCATATGTAATTTTTTATACCTGTCATCCTATTTGCAAGTTCTCAACTCTCAGCACTGAGGTGCAAATACCATGCATTGGAAGCACTTCTTGTCTTGTATCGATTCTAATCGAAGTTACCTGAACCTTCCAATGTAGCATTTGCCTAGATTTTGTAACAGCTTTCTGTGCCATTGGCCCAGATCTTGTATTGATAGCTCGGGTAATTTGTATATGGATCGAGCAGAACATATATGTTGGTTCTAGTCAAGTATCTGTCAGTATTTGTAAAGTGATTAGCATCTGGGCCTTGAAAGCTAGCATATTGTGATTAAACCATTGTTAAAAGAATCTGTTAAAATTGCTTTAAGTGCAGTATCAGTTCCATCATCACAGACTATCACATCGATAAATCAAGTAATTCCGCTATTTTAATGCTGCCACTCTTGAAACATATATTCTCTTGTTGCTGTATGTATTACGATGTTCAGAAGCACTGTTACTTCATAAAGCATACTAATACTTGTTGTAAATTTGGTATGCCTGGCCCACCAAGAAGCATTCTTGTTGAAATGAAGAACGAGGAGTAGCAAACGTGCATGTTTTTTGTGCTGATTTTTATTGCGTATATGTCATGTCTGCTAAAATGTCTATTGAATATAGCAGAAATTTATCCTGAGTATTTTTGCTGATTTATATTGTTTACTGATATGTTGTGTATGCTTAAATGTCTACTGATGACTCCAAGTAATGTTTACATGTTTCTAACAACTATCTAGATGGGTTTTGGTACCGTAACACGTGAGACATTTTTGTCTCAAAGGCAATAAAGGCACTTGTTGAAAATGCTCCATATATTGCATTTGATTTGTTTTTCTTCTGTTGGGTTGATAATTGTCTTTGAAGGTTTGATTTTTCTGGAAAAGGAGGTGAAGATCAAGAAGAAGAAACTGAAGAGAAGAGAAGGGTCCATGTTGTTTCAAAGCTTCATGCGATTTTGCGTCCATTCCTTCTAAGGCGAATGAAGGAGGATGTAGAGCAGATGCTTCCACGAAAGAAAGAGATAATCATTTATGCTAACATGACTGAACATCAGAAGCAAATCCAGGATCACTTGGTTGAAAAAACATTTGATAAATACTTGCATGAGAAATCAGATATTGGTATGTATGCTTGCACTCATGCATATGTTAAGTCCAGTCTGTGGCTAAATTAATAATTATCTAATTTGACAAATTTGGGCTGTGTTGTAGTGTTGCGGAGACCTGGCATTAAGGCTAAGCTAAATAATCTATTAATTCAGTTGAGGAAGAATTGTAACCATCCTGATCTTTTAGAATCTGCATTCGAATCATCAGGTTTGTTCCACATTGGACATGTGTTATCTATTGCTTCATGTGCTTGTTTCCTGACTTCTATTTACAATGTTGTTCATTTGTTCTTTTGCAGGTCTGTATCCACCTGTTGAGAAGCTTCTGGAACAATGTGGTAAATTTCAGCTGTTGGACAGATTGCTAAATTTCCTACTCGCACGAAGGCACAAGGTACATGGTTTTCTCTTCTTATATTAGCTTTGTATCTGGGCTTGTATTCATGCGCATGCAAGCACAGATTTCATGTTTTTTTAATCTTAGACGTCAACTATTGTTCACTTGATATATTTGTAGGTTCTAATATTTTCACAATGGACAAAGGTTTTGGACATTATTGAATATTACTTGGAATCCAAAAGCCTTGAGGTTTGCCGAATTGATGGTAGTGTTAAGTTGGAAGAGAGGAGGAGGCAGGTAATGTGGTAGTCATGCCTGTACCGTTTTATTTGGTATAAACTACATTCTGTATAATTGCCCGGGCTCTGCAGTATTATGTATTGGACTTTAGGCACATGCACATATGCTTACTTTCCTAATCATGTGCGTGACTATAGTTTCGCATGTGATTTGACCATATGTGTTGATGCATGCGTGGTGCTGAAGGCATGTGTTAATTGCACATTCTTGAAATACAATAGAAAATCTTTGAAAATTATTATTTTTGGGTGCATTGTAATATCCTTCCATGTTACTGTTTTTTGTGACATCAGTTCTTTCATGACATAATATGTGAAAAACCAGGTGGTGTACTGTAGCTTGGAAGCACATTGCTATTATTATTGTGGAACCAGTGTGTTTAAATCTTAAATGTTGCTTTATGTTTCTTTTGTTATATGTTCTCTACTGAGGCAAATAGTCTTGCTTCATTAGCTACTTGATGGTTGTCTATACTTGTCATTATCTCACGAGTTATATTTGCTACTATTTCTCTGTGGCAGATAGCAGAATTTAATGACTTGAACAGCAGTATGAATATCTTCATTCTAAGCACACGGGCTGGTGGGCTTGGTATCAATCTTACTTCTGCTGATACCTGTATCCTATATGACAGTGACTGGGTAATTCCTATCGAAGAGGTTTTTATAGATAACAAGTAGTAATTAGAAGATGTTCCTTCATGCCATCTGGTTGTGCGTGTAGCTGTACTCCTTTGTACAATACTTATTTTACCTACAGTCTGTCATAGTTGTGACATGGTGAACTTTTGCTTCGTCCTGCAGAATCCTCAGATGGATTTGCAGGCCATGGATCGATGCCACCGGATTGGTCAAACACGACCGGTGCATGTATATAGGTTGGCAACATCACATTCTGTTGAGGTGCGGTTGGACAATCTGTTCCCTTCAGATTTGCTTGGCTATTTTTGTTGGACAGGTGCTGATCTTCTCATTGTTGCAGGGACGGATCATCAAGAAAGCTTTCGGAAAGTTGAAACTAGAGCATGTGGTGATCGGGAAGGGACAGTTTGAACAAGATAGAGCGAAGCCTAACGCCTTAGATGTAAAAATTTCATTCTCTAAAGTATTAATAATGCTTCTTTAGATAGGGAACTCCAAAAGAACAAAAACAACAAAGTGAAGTCACGCTGGGAAATGGTCTCTGATGGTGCTTTTTTCATGGGAACGCAGGAGGCGGAGTTGCTGGCGCTGCTCAGGGACGAGCAGGACGAGGAAGACAGGATTATCCAGACGGACATCAGCGACGAGGACCTCTCGAAGGTGATGAACCGGAGCGACCTTACCGGCCCGCCTGGCGCTGCGGACGCCGCCCCACTTATTCGCCTGAAAGGCCCCGGCTGGGAGGTCGTGGTGCCCACCAAGAGCGGCGGCGGCATGCTCTCATCGCTCACCAGCTGAGCAACAAGTCGCGATGCCGCTCCGGTCTTTTGGCGCTTCTTTTTTCTCTTCGCTACGCGCCTCGGTCTTCTGGCTGACGAGGTGCCTGGTGGCCGCTGATCAGACGATGTTTTGTGGTTTATCCCCCCAAGCAATTATTGACTGGGTGTGCACCTGCACCAGTGTAAGAGGTGATGTTTTGTGATGTACTGATATAGCTCTTGCAAGCCGCGTTGTAAGCGAAGCTCGTGTGTTCTGAGCTGCTGCATTTCCATTCCAAGGCTTTGTTGTTCAGCAAGTTATGTCAGGCAGTACCGCAGTAGTATGGTAGTTTATCAAACTCTAATGCCAGAAGGCAATGTTAAAGGAGTTTGGAAACTAAACAATATTCTATTGTTTTACTGGCTGTTAGTCCGATGCGTTGTTCGTGTGCTACAAGCCTACAATTGTACCATAGAAAACTCCACACTTGCAGGTTCTATTCGCTTGCGAAGGGTATGTATAATAGTATACGTTAGCTGTAAGTGTAGGAGAGAAGCAAGAAAAAGAAAAATGTTATCGACTATTTAGTAGATAGCCTCATAGATGATTTATTCATGTGTATATTATTGTATAGGCAATTATATATACAACATATTTATTATGTGAGGCTACTACATAGAATTTGTTGGATCGCATCTATACCCCTCTATAATACACCAAAATTTTCTTTACTAAACCCACACCTCTCAACCACCCCACAGTTATGTCTAATCTAAGTCTACCCAGATTTTGTACCAAAGTAATCCAACTTCATACAAATGAATGGCCTAGATCTCTCCTCAAACATTCTTCTCTTACTCATTGAAGATTCTAAGGTCAAAATCATCTGGATCATGCACTGGGATTGACCCAGAAAACCACTTCCGCTCCCCCACCCCCTCCCGCACCCTCTCCCCACGTTCACCTGTTGCGCCTCCTCCTCCCCCCGCCCCGCGCCGCCGGCGCCTCCTCCCCCGCTCCTCCGAATCCCGTCGTTCCTCCCCTCCCTCCTTCGCCGCCGCTCCGCCCGTCGCTCCTCCCCTCCCTCCGCCCTCACCTCCTCCCCTCCCTCCTACGCCGCTCCACCCTCGCCTCCTACCCTCCCTCCTTTGCCGCTCCGCCCTCACCTCCTCTCCACCCCGCGCCGCCCTCGCATCCTCCTCCCCCGCTCCTCCTCCGCCGCCTCCTCCGCCGCTCCTTTGCCGCTGCCTCCTCCTCCCCACCCCGCACCGCGTCTCCCCACGTTCTCCACCACTCCTCCCTCGCGTCCTCCCCCCACCCCGCACCGCCGTTGCCTCCTCCTCGCGTCCTCCCCCTACCCCGCACCGCCGCGCGCTCGCCTCCTCCCCCCATCCCACACCGCCGCCGCCTCCTCCTCCCTCCTCCGTCGCTCCGCCCCTCGCCTCCTCCTTCTCACCCCGCGCCGCCGCCGCCTCCTCACCCCGCTCCTCCGCTCCGTCGCCACCTCCCCCTCCCCCCGCTCTTCCGCTCCGCCACCGCCTCCTCCCACCCTCCGCTCCGCCCCTCGCCTCCTCCTCCGCTCCGCCCCTCGCCACGTTCTCCACCCTCCGCTCCGCTCCTCCGCTGCGGGCCTGCGGTTTCGGCTGCTGCTGGGATCTAGGGTTTTGGTTGGAGGGTGGAGATGAGCGCCCCCACCGCGCCGCCCAGCCGGCCTCGCAGCCTCCCCTGGAGATGAGCGGTGTGACGAGCGCGCCGTGGCGGGACACCTTCGAGCTCGACCGCGCCGACGTCCGGTACCTCAAGCTCCGCGACTCCGCTGAGCACTTCGCCGCCCTGCAGCTTGGCGTCTGCCCCTTCCGCTGGGACCCCGCCAAGTCCGCCTTCGTCGCCCACCCGTGCGTCGTGCTATCCTCCTCTCCCCCCCAGTTCCCTTACCGTTCTAATAATAATACGCGTCTACACTGTGAATTGGTTTGCAGCTTCCGTGTTGTAGCTTGTTAATTGCTGGTAGTTCACTAATAATTTTAGGTAATGGCTGCATTTTGATACTTGTCGTTTGTTAGGATTTGCTGCGCGCAGTGCTTTGGACATAGCAGCCTGGTGAGCTTCTAATGATCTGCTGAGGCATGAGATGCCATTTTGAGCTAGACTATATTTATGGGCTTGCGATGAGATATGGGGTTTGGGGTTTTGGATTGAACTGGCTACCTTTTTTTTTTGGCTTGCTTGGGTTATATGCTTGTGAACAGCTGGGGTTTAGGGCTCTAGGGGGTCAAAGTGGGAAACGTGTGGCTTCGTCTTGCCTTAATGGGGTGTTATCTATTTGTGATGAACTGAATAGTTTATTAGATCTTTTGGACTGCAAATACAGAATTTGTGTGGTTTTTATTAAAAGGCAGCAACTTGGACCCCTCATATAGTGATATAGAAAACTTTGATGATATTTAGAGAAGTAGTACTTTAGAAGGCTTTGTTTTGAACAGCCAGTATTCCCCAATTATCTTAATAACAGATTAATAGGTGTTGACTCTGCTTCCTGTAGCGGTCCACAGTAACAAGCTCATAGAGCACAGATTGAGATGGCAATACCCATGATCTGAACACTCAATAACAACGTTGATGTAGATGGTTCTTGAACAAAGGACGCCTTGCAGAAATTTCCTTTATTTAAAACTATAACGCTCCCTCTTGGAGAGAATTGGTATAGTTGATTTACAACGGATAGTTCATTATTGATTGCTTGATCTTTTTCCATGACATAACTTTTTCTTCTTGGTAGGCATAATTTCTTTATCTTCCCTCGCAAGGAGCTCCCAAATGATAGTTCATCTCCAGAATTTCTCTGTCAGACCACTTCAATTGACTTCCTAGCAAAGTACCAGTTTGATTTCAACACGTGCCCACCTAGCAATGTTCATCCTGACAAAATTTTGATGTTAAATTAACTTAGCATCTTGATTTATCCTGCTTCAGTGCTTTGTAATACTGCCCTTCATTTTCTAACGTTGTTATTCGCTATATCTGTCGTCAGCAATATACAGTGTAGAAATAAGCACCCCCTGTCAAAGTCCATTAGAGAAGCAATGGTGTTGGCCAAATAATTTCTTCTAATCGGCAATAATAATGGTATGCTTAGGTCTGAACTGTAACGGGAACCACATGGGACCTGGTTGGCTACTGATTGTAAATTCTGCTTTATGAAGTTTTACTATCAGTCTTCCTAAAAGGTTTTGCCATGATATTTGCTAACACGACGTTAATCAAAGGTGGATCTAGAATTTATAGTCTGTGGGGGTCGATCTACCAATGATTATAAATTGTGCCTTCGAAGAATTGTCCTGCAAGGAGCACACCGTGCTACATGTGCAGCAAACATAATGGACCAAGGATGGCAGTATGTTAGAGTAAATTACTCACTTTTGCGCCTTCCTAATTGATATTGTCCTGAAATTTGGGCATCGGTTGTTAGCTTTTAGTGCATAATAAAGTCTGAGAAGTAATCAGAAACTCAATTGACATGAGTTAGATGCATAAATTGGAATAGTTCTACGCCACAATAATAATTAGTTTTTCAAGTATATTTTATGTTCTGCAATCTTCCATAATACTTGTTTTCTATATGCATCTTAGTCTCTATGACTATAAATTACCTATGGCTAGAAATATTTAAGGATCATTTCAGACCCATCTCCATCCGACAAGATCTGGATCCTTTATCCAATCCAAAAAGAATACAACTACAGATGTGGTAATAGCTCAATTCATTTTTGTGGTCTCTACTCTATATTGACCTGCCCAGCTATTTGCTACTATTTTGTAGAATGCCGTTAAATTAGTGTCTCAAGTCTCAACCATCTATATAGGCCGTTGTCAAGTAGTTACTGTTCAAGAATCATGAAGGTTTATTTTTGTGTGTTATTTTGCAAGCGTCAAACTAATCATCTAACATAGTACTGTCAGCTTCAAGAACAAATGTACTAATTTGTAGTTTTTAACTTGGTTGTTTGGCCTAGAAATCAGTGAATTCATCACTTGATTAAATATCAAGAAATGCCAATGTTTTTAGAGTGTATGTTGTTTTAATGTTCACATATCACATCAAGATACATTGACCATTGCCTTATCCTGTTTTTAGTCTATTGTGCCATGAACTCTTGAAGCACCAATACAGGTTAAAGATTTTCTCAAGTAACTCGTTTATCTTGTTTCCAGGATGCTGTGGAAATAGTTCAGAGCTTAGATGGCGCTGAAGCTTCTACTAGAAAACTGATAGAAGTTGCGTATGGCCGAGGAAGCAGCGATAACATCACTTCTGTTGTCGTGCGATTTGATAACTTATTATCATGTGAAAACCTCAAGAGAAGCTGAAATCTGCACCTGACCCCTTTGCCTGAGCAATGTGTTCTTATTGGCTATAGCTTGCCCCTTTTGATCATAATCGTTCGTCGTCCTAGCAGCTGCACAACCTGCCTGATGTTGCCAGAAAGCAGAGCTACTGATGGAATGTTTCCAGATCGGTTTCGGTTGCCTTTTGTTTTTTAGTGCTTTGGACGGATCACCTTTTAATGTCATTTACAGGCGGTGTGTATTGCCAAAATTGCTCCTGATTCCATCAGTATTGGGCTTCGGACAATCGATTTGTTAGTCTCTTACTGTTGCTATCTCCTCAGGCATATATGTCTGCATCTGTAGATCGTTTCTCTGTGCAGCAGTTAGGGCAGGAAACCCAGGCGGTTCACAGCGGTAACGAAGAACAGACCAAATAACTAAATACACCAATTAATCCAATTCAACTGTAAACAACCCAACGCACATGTGTTTATCTGCACAGCACTGAACTGAACGCACGCAACCAAAAGTTACAGCTAAATTAAGATGAGAGGCGGGTAACAGAAGCACGGAGTAGCCACAGAGATTTCACCGAGATTTCGCTGAGATTTCCAATATTTCGCCGAGAATTCCGACATTTTGCCGAGAATTCTGAGATTACCAATATTTTTAAACTTATTTGAATCTCATGGATTCGAACTGCATGTTTGAATTTTTCGATCGAAATTTTCCGAAAAAACCGATTTTTTAATTTCCAAATTTCAAATTTCTCAAAGGAGTCCGAAATTTTTTTCTTAACAAAAATGTTTTCCCTGATTCGGGGCATTCACTTTTAGATTGAACTGTTGAAAGTGCATGCCTGTTCTCTTGTTCACTCCTCCAGACACCAGAGTGATAGTGCAGGTCTGATATTTATGTGTTATGTTTGTGCAGTACTACGTTTGTTGATCATTTTGAGTTTTCTTCTCTTTTTTCCCCCACAATTCACTAAAAATTTTGATTTGCAGAGAGGTGCAAATAAAGCTACTCTGTAATTTGGTCTCAACCTGCACTGTCCTTTCGGTTCCTTTCATGTGTAAGATTTCTACCTTGACCCCTCATTGCCATTCCCCATCATTGAGAAGTTTGTGGCACTGCTACATAAAATAATTGTTCAAATTTGTGGTTTTTTTATCTGTCATGCTTCCAGTAACTGTTCATATTTTAGGTAATGATTTATTAGTGAAAACTATAAATTTAGTATTCTTATCGGTAGCTGGGTTCTACATTTGCTTGACATTAAAAAAATGCCACTAACCTTTGTGTTGAGTCAATTTTTTCATTTTCTTGTATTTTTAAAACAGCTTATCGGTGTGCGTGCATGCATCCATGCAGAGCTTAGAAGGCGCTGAAAGTTGCGTGAGGAAAGGTGTAACTCCCAACTGCATGTATCCTTGCAAATCGGGACACTAATTGTGGATCACAATCATGACTTTCTTTTCTTGAACAACCGATCGAGACGTCAGGTGCGCAGACAAAGGCAGTGACGTTGATGATTCAGGGCCTCGACTCCTCGTCGCCTCTACGTCCGCCCGTCCACGCCGAGGCAGGCAAGGGCAACTGGCCGCTAGGCGCTAGCGACCGACGGATAGTTTGCTTCCAGGTTTAAGATTAATCTTCTATTTCTAAAAACCTTTTGTACTTAAATACTCTTATTTAGTTATTCATATATGAAACTCAAGTTTTAGAAGTCGTACGCAAGTTTTGGAAGTGATCGAATCCAAAACAAGGAAGAAATCCGAAGTCGAAACGTAGTAGAAGTTGCAGTCAGAAAAAGTAGAATTGGAGTCGGAGTCGGAGTTGGTTTTGTACTCGTAGTTGAACTCGTGTTGAAGTCGAACAACCGGGTATAAAAGGGGGTGTAGTCCTGTAACTTTGATGTACCGAAAACGCCGAAGAGTATCAAGCAATTGCGAGTAAAGAAGAAGTGAAAAGCAATCCCTGAGTGTTCTGTGCAATCTCGTAGGCGTGGGCGAAGTCGACTTACGATCACGGCAAACGTAGTCGTAAGGACTTACGACCATGGCAAAGCTACAATAGATTTACGACCACGGCAAATCTACTGTAGACAAGGTCGAAAGGCGTTCGACCACGGCGAAATTGGAAGACGGTGAGGTCAAGAAGCGATACGACCACATCCGAGAGAAGTTGAAGGTGATCCGAAGGCGTACGACTGCGACAAAGTTTGAGCGTGGTCGTAAGGAGGCTATGACCACGTTGAAGAGCTACGACCACAGTGTAATCGGTCGTAAGGTGCTGTGACTTCATCGGGGAGATCTGAACGTGGTCAAAAGGGTGTTCGACCACGGTGAACAGTATAAAAGGTGTTCGGGGAGATGCCTCAGGGAAGAGCACCAAAAATATTGCGTATAAAGACGTCCTAACATGGTGATGTGGTAAGTAAATAGTCCACAAATACTTATTTCCTTACTGTGTTTCATATTTCTTTTTGTGATAAAAATATTTGTTTTCTTTGTAGCCTCAAGTTTAAACAATGTGGGGATGGAGAAAGTCGTCGGTAGGTGAGTCCAATGATGTTGTCGCCTCCTCAAAGGATCAGTCGTTATGTGACATTCATTATGTGACAAAAATATTTGGTTATACAATATATGAGATGTGAATCTTAATGAATCTGATTGTTCATTTTAGTTTTTACAAATTTTATCTTGTTTTGTATTTTACCGTAGCGTTAGCACGGGCACACTACTAGTGACAACAAAGGGGGTGTGAGTGGTGCTAACACAAATTTTTCCTCAAATATTTAAGATTCTATTATAACATAACTACAGAATTGCAGAAAATAGAGTTTTCACCCAAAAACTCAAGACATACGGCTTAAGAACAAAAAACCTTAAAGCAACCACTTTCCGGCGATCTAACTGACAGAAATGATGGTCGGACCAGTCCAGGCAGTTTGACCGCTCTTTCAATGGTGATCTGATTGCTGCTATAGTAAAATCAGTCTAATGAATAGTATTTTCAGCACGATTTCAGAAACCAAAATCGAGAGAACTTTTGATCTATGTATCCAAATGATATGAAACTTTGCAGGAATCTACTCTAGGATATCAAGAACCTATTTCAACATATGATCATGAAAATTATAGCCAAAATTGAGACCTTTCTTAGTTTGAAGGAAATATGCACCAAAACCGAGGCAAAACCAAAATTGGTGAATACAACTTGCTCGTGAGTGGACGATAGCCAAGATGATTTTAGATATGTTTCCACATATCCCAGCAAGTAAGAATACGAAAGAAATCACATCAAAAACTCTCGTATCAAGAAATCACACTTGAGGCCAAAACAAGCAAAATCAGGTTTTCTTGATAATCTTGCTGTCGAAGTGCCTAGATGGGTGAAGATAGATTTTCAGAGGTTGTCTCTATATCTTACACATCCTTCGTACAGCAAGATCAAGAAAAGGGAAGAGCAGAGATCAAAATCAAGCAAATCAAGAGCAAATCAATCAAAACATGATAGATCCATGAAGCTAATCAAAGATTGATGTATTGCTTACTTAGTGAGGTATGTTTTACAGCTAATCCATCAGGATAGCAGAACTCTAAGCTTAGAGCACACACACAAGACTTCAACCCAATTTACCCTAATTTCATATGGGAGGGAGGAGGAGCTAGCCACCAAAAGGCTTAGCCAACCTTCTCTCAAACCTTAACCCTTGCCTCTCCTCCCCTTATATAGTCTAACAACCTGAACCAAAACCTAATGGATCCACCCATTTGGCCAAACCGGGGATAACTCGTTAACCCAACCTAATACTGGGTTTTACTATTTCATGCACGCTTCTCAAAGCAGCCTACAACCATTAACTTATTAGTGAATCAACACTTAATCCACTTCACATTTTTAGCACATACACGATCTAAACCACTTAGGCCAATGACGAAGTTTAATATACCGCCACTTTTCTGGTATTGGGCAATTTACCAAAATGTCCCTCTACCGTCTTCCACGAAGCTTCCGCTTCCTTTGCCACGAAGCATTAACCATGCTTCGCCATTTTTCACGTAGTCCCAATAACTTGCCGCCAAGCTTCTCATGTGTCCGGATCCGACCGAACCGTCCTCGCTTGCAAACGACCCAAGTCATTTGGCGCACCACATGCCTCTTCTTGCACATGACGACACCTGGCTTCTTTAACCGCATTGGAACTCAACTCCTCCCTAAGTCTAGTTCCGATTCACCTTGCCGTTGCCTGTCATGTCCACCACTGGTAGCTCCCGCTCCAGTTTCTCGTTATCCTAGCTTACAACCACCCCGCAAGCCTCGGTAATCTTCAACATCTCCCTGATCGTTCTGTACATCAGCACCATCCTGTGTCTAGTCCTGGTCCTCTTACGCCTCACCATGACCTAGCTCTGAAGTCCTGCAACCAACACCAACAAGCAAACCGTCACGTAGTACCGCACAATACACAAATTCATCAATTGATACTATTTATCTATACAATGCACCGTGCAAAAAGTATGTAACCAAGTCACTTATCCTAGCCCCAGTACCAAACATTAAATCCCTATGCACACAAGCAATGACCCAGGTCAAACTATATGCATAGACACGCACCATGACTCAATATGCATGGACTCCCCATGACTAACCCTTGCACAGACACACGCCATGACTAATACCCAAACTCACAGAACCTACAGACCAACTCAGTAGGGCCGCTCTAACCGCGGCTCACACGTCGGTCAGATCGCCTCCCTAGATTAATCTGACCGCACGGTCAAACTGCTAGAAGTGCACAAGCTGAAATTTAACTTCACAAAATCAAACTCAAGCAACAACATCAATACACAATCCATGTCAAATACTCATCACTAACATGGGGTTTCCACCACATGGTTCTTCAGAATTGTATAGATAATTCATCGCATAAGTTATCTTTAGTCAAATGTGCCCAAATAGGTGGCAAGGCATGGCATGGGCTCATTAGGCGTGGCCCGTTTAGCCCATCAGCCAAAAAGGGCCGTACTATGACAACTCATAGGTCGAGACGTGGCTCGGCATGACACTATTTATGCCATGTCGTGCCAGCACGGTGGGCCAAGCCGGCGGGCCAAGCACAACCCACCCCTAGTGTCATGCCTACAATAATGGGCCACAGGCTGGCCCATTAGACACAGTCTATTTAGACACCACTATCATTGGTTCTATATATAAACGACATAGAGATGTATTACAGATAATAACTATCTAACGATTGTACATGCTCTAGAGCCAAGAACTGGAACCAGTAAATGCTTCTTCAAGGTTCTGTCATGGAAATCGCGGAAGTGTTGATACACACTTAAGCCCTAAATAATTTGGGACCCTATCATCAGTGAGTACAGAACGAAGAGTTGGCCCACTCTGACAATATAAGATGGGCCCACTGTCAGTCACCTTCCCAATTTTTGCCCAGGTGTTCAACCTGAGAAATAAACCAGCGTAGCAACCAAATTGGTGGCATGGTCTTGCATCACCTTGCACATCACATCTACCCTACTCTATAATACACCAAAATTTTCCTTACTACATCCAACCCCCTCAACCACCCCCATAGTCATGCCTAATCTAAGTCCACCCAGATTTGTGTACCAAAGTAATCCAACTTCATACAAATGAATGGCCTAGATCTCTCCTCAATCCTTTTTCTCTTACTCATTGAAGATCCTAAGGCCAAAATCATTTGGATCATGCACATCATTGAACCATGCCTCTGCCCACCCCCGCCCCCCGCGCGAACCCCGCTTTCCCCACGTCCTCTCCCGTTCTCCCCCGTCTCCCCCTCTGCGTCTGCCCTCGGTTCTCCGCGCCGCCTCCTCCCCTCCATCCTCCGCCCTCGCCTCCTCCCCTCCCTCATCCGCCGCTCCGCCCTCGCCTACTCCTCCCTACCCTGCGCCACCGCCGCCGCCTCCTCCTCCCCCCACCCCTCCGCATCCGCAGATATCCAAACCCTAGCCTGGTGGAGCTGGCCGCAGGACCGGTGGAGGTGGCGGAGGTGCCGCCGCAGGGACGCGTGGTGCAGATCCTTGTGCGCGACGCCAACGCCACTGACTCGTCGTCGAGCAAGGACGAGGCGCCGCTGCCACCGCATCCGCGGAGGGAGAGGGGAAGGGGGATGGCGGGTGTGAAGCGCCGTGTGATGGAGGCGGGGAGGGAGGAGTCTGGGGCGAGGCTGGCCTTGCGGTTCCGCGGCGTGCGCCAGCAGTCGTGGGGGTGGTGGGCCGCAGAGATCCGCGATCCGCACCTCCGCCGCCGCTTGTGCGCCGGACGCGGCAGCCGCCGCCGAGAAGGAGGAGGTACGCGAGCTCCCTTGCGGCCTTGCCTCCCCGCCCGCCGCCGCCTCCTTCCCTCCCCACCCCGCATCGTCTTCTCCCTATCCCGCACCGCCTCCTCTTCTGCCCCCCACGCGCCGGCGCCGCCTCCTTCCCTCCCCACCCGCCGCCGCCGCCTCCTTCCCTCCCTACCCCGCATCTCCTTCTCCCCATCCCGCACCGCCTCCTCTTCCGCCCCCCACGCGTCGCCGCCTCGCCCTCCCCCATGCGGCCGTCGCCTCCTCAAATGTCGGATCTGACCCAATCTTCTCTGACCAGGTCCGCGGATCCGTTCCAGGTCGGGATGGTGAGCGTTGTGTACAGCCAATCGGATCTGCTGCGGAAGGAGGTGTTCCTCGTGGAGACGGTCGACAACGCCTCCAGCTCCAGGGAGGCCATGGCGCACCTCAACTCAAGGCCGTATACTTCCTCCGCCCATCCTCCGACAACGTCTAGAAGCTCAGCCGCCACCTCGCCGCGATTCACCGAGTACCACCTCTGTGCGTAATCAATCCCCCATTTGCTACAATCCAGCCGATGGCTAGCTGTTTCTTTTAATCATTTTTTGTATCTTATTTGCGTTTGTCGTGAGAGATTCTGACGAGTTGGTATGGATAAGAGATGTATACATTTTGGCAGACAACTTAGACGGCTCGGCCAACCTCCCCCCGCTCCTCCGCCTCCACATCAGCTGCCGCTTTCGCCGAGCTGTAACTCAACAAAGACAAGGTCAAACAGGGGTTATATTGGAAATAAGGGCATTGGATTCAAGTCAGTATTTCGGGTAGGTCTAAAAAGAAAGCCATCTTCCAATTAAATTATCATATTAATGCTGTAAACTGTTCAGTTTTACTATTGCATGCCTTCTCATATAGTTTCTTGGATTTCTTATTGTATCAGTCAGTCAATTCTTTGTTTCTAAGTCCTCTAGATCATGTAGAACTTTCGAGTTATTTGGGGAATGGATACCATTTTAATTTTGTGAGTCTACACGCACTTTCGAAAGATTTTTAATTTTGTGAGTAAGAATTTGATATATATATTTTAATTTTGTGCATAACTTTCGAAACAAGATCAAGATGTGACTTACCAATATGGGTAAGAATGTGACTTAATTGTGAGTAAGAATGGATACCAATATGTATTCCCCAAATAACACTATTGGTGCACTTGCCAGCCGGAACTAATCCTCCATGTGTGACTTACTCATGTAATCAGTGAATAGATTCCCCTTTTCCAATCAAAATTCAAGATGTGAAGGCGTTGCCTGTTGCCCTGTTGGAAAAACTAGCTGCTCGCCTGCTCCTCAAGGTGATCTTCAGTTACATGAACAACAGATGTTGCATCTCTCCCTATGATAGTGGATATAAGTTCTTGTAGTCAATATATTTCACATTTTGTGTATATACTGTAAGTAACCTTGTGCGAGAATAGCAATTCTATGACTTACTGTAGAACAGATGTTGCATCTCTCCGTATGATAGTGGATATAAGTTCTTGTAGTCAATATATTTCACATTTTGTGTATATACTGTGAGTAACCTTGTGCGAGAATAGCAATTCTATGACTTACTGTAGATTTATAGTTAGAGAGCCCGTAATTTTGTTTTATGTGAACAACTATGTTTCAACTCAAAAATATTAATCATTTAGTGTTTAAAAATCTGCATGATGAATCAATGATAGTTATGCATTCACAAGTTCCTACTGAAGTTGCACAGCTAAGTATGTTGGTTGAATTGATGCTTACTGATTTTTCTATTTTATTTTATTTTTCTGCGTAGAAAATAGAATATTGTTATGATTTCTCTTTTGATCTCATTCATTTATTATCTTTATTTTGATCTTGATGAAACAACCATCAAGGAGAGAATTTGGTCTAATGGTTGTGTATTATGCTAAGTGAGGTGATAATCATCATGCTCGTGCAATGTTTGAGAACATGAGAGCAAGAGGAATAGAGCCCAATGCGTTTGTCTTTACAAGGTAGGTGCATTTTTGCTTTTATTTGACGATCTTCGTTGTTGTTTCTTTCCCATGATAGACAAGCTGATGTAGGATAAAATGCTAAGCCAGAGGAATTGTGTAAATAATTATTTGAAATAGGCAAACCACAAAATTTTAGTACATAAAGATTGCTCATGGAAATTGTTTCTGCATGATTGCCAGCATGAGAAGGTGACTGGAAGAAAACTTAGGAATGAACCTACCCAGAAATAGTATAGATGGTCACTTGAAATGCTGGTTCCCTAGCATGAAATAAGTTCACCGATAAAAAATATTGAGATACAAAGGCAGGTGGTTCTCATGGTCACATACTCACATCTGGCAAAAAGCCTTGCGGATATAGCGTGTTCCAGTCACAATCTTTTTATTATCTTCATTATTCAATACTGTGCTCTACTTTCACATATAGAAAGGGAGACAATCCTGTGCTCTACTTGGCACTCGATTGATAATTTGATCAGTTCAAGCATTCTCAGTTAGCAGGGAAAGCAGTCCAGATAGCAAAGACATTTTTAGTTACATCATGAATCTGGTCATACTTCAAGTGATGAAGGCAATTCTTCTGAGGAAGTGGATGATAGCCACTCTTACACCGAGTTTTTGATGAAGAATCATGTACAGTTGCTTTCTCTATGTCTTTTAGTGTGCGTGTGTGTGAGAGAGAACGGGGAGTACCAGGCTTTAGAATGTTCTCTAAATGTGCTACCAAAACTTTCTTTTCAGGGGAAATGCAATGGCAATATCTCCTCTGTTGATGAACAGGTACATTTTAATCATCTGTGTTACTGGTGTAGGATTTTTCTCCTCTATTTCGATATCATTTAATTTTTCCAACTCAATGTCTGAGGAAGGGATAGCTCTCCAGTAACAAAAATGTTAAAAATCTCGATAGGAAAGTAGGAATAAGCAATCATGTCATCAAGGCTGGATATATGTGATTTTGTTTTGCATTTTTCTCCACCATCTAATGTTCAATTTATCAAACAACACAAGATATCCATGGCATAATTGGATTCTCCGCATTGCTATTCCTACCTGTGGCTGCAATGCAATAGATTGTTTATGTGTTTGGGTATTGGATTAGTTTAGTTCTACTAACCTTACTTCAAGTCGACCTGCATGAGCGAAGCTTTAGTTTGAACTTCTTGTGCGAAAAGAGAATAACAAAATTGTGATGTCAGAATATACAGTCTCTACACATATTAAAATCTCTTCCGTTTCTACCTAAGAATTTAGGAATATAATGAAATGGCTTTGGATGTCGTAAATGCTTCTGGACTAAGCAAGAGAAGTCTTAGCGGTTCTGCATACATTAACCGAAATAAATGCATGTTTTCCATGGAAATTGGGACCGTACACTTCAGTGCAGAAATGCTAACGCCTCGCTCATCTTTTTTTATACATGTTGGGTTTGAGACTTTGAGTTGAGGTTTATCATCATGCTTATTCATCTTTGCTATGTTGTTACACCTTCAACAAATTAGCCCATATATATAAACAGGAAACAAGAGCAACTGAGCAAAGATATCCTGTCTAGCATCTCTTTTGTATTTCAGTCATAATTTTTACTGCTTATAATTTTTCTAATGTGTTACTTATATGTAGATAGTTTTTTTAATATATTTGTTTGTTTTGCCAATCACAGATTGGGTGAGGTCCAGATCAATAATTCCTTTGTCACCTTTGTCTGACTTGGGTTCCACGGGTTCGGAGCATTGTCATTGCGTCTGACTGCCGGTGCACGCAGATGGTGTGTTCATTTGAGCCCAATCTACTTTTTCAACAATTTTAGCTCACATTTTTCTTGGTTTTTTACTAATTACATTCAGAATGCCACATGGTATCAGGTACGACAATATCTTCACATCAAATGGAGTATCTTCACAATATCTTGTTTTGTATTTTACCGTAGCGTTAGCGTTATCTGATTAAGGCTACAGAATCAGGTGGTTCGCTTTTAGTGCGCATTGGCGATGCACTTTCTCCATCAGCTACAATTGAAGGAGGATTTGCTGGTGAACATTTTATCTGATGCAAAATGAATACATGTTTTACTGTCTTATTAGAACTGAATTATTTTTAAGTACATAAGTTAATTTATCTGTAGTAAATTGTAAATTCTGTGTTATTAGGTTAGTGTTAGACTATCATTACTTGGCTTTTCAATGCCTTTTTTTATAACCGGCTTTTAAGGGTTTTAGCACGACAATATCTAGCTCATGTCTGCAGGCATTGTTGTAGATTTGTTTTGTGATGGAAAGGTCATACCTCAGCTACAAGAAGCAAATATCCTTTGCCATCCCGTTTAGTTCATTTATTATTATTCTGTATTCTATGATGGTTAAAATTTTGAGTTTGTGCTTTTCAGTATTTTTTTTGTCTCTTGCTCCTTGAACAATAGATCAAAGTCCTCCTTAGTTCTATGGTGATATGATCTCGCATGCATGGAATCGCTATAGCTCTACAGCAAATATCTTGCTGTTGATTATAAATTTGAACTGTAATCATGTTGTATTCAATACTGCACATACTTAGTTAATTAGTTTGGTCTGGTATGTACATTTGTTGACATAAAAAACCCCAAAATAAATAGAGTGCATGGCAATGCATAAAGTAAAGGATAGCTACTTCCTGTACCCTTAGTAAGTGTCTTTGGAACCCAAGGGTATTTTTGTCCTTTTGTCCGCCTTCTTTCCAGGCCTAATTGGTCCAAATGTATGGCATGATCCATACACCAAAATTGAAATTATATAACGGTTTTGCAGAACTTTTGAAAAGTGCATCTGAGATTTGTAGCTTATTCCTGGATGTTACTTTTATGGAGTATTTACTTCATTTCAACAAACTATCATACTTTTGGCTTTAATTTCAACCTTGTTACAGGCTGAAACTTGGTTGGAAATTGGAAAAAAAAACTGATGGCCGAATCATGGTCTATTGTGGTGGAGCAGATGCTGCTGTATCTCTTGCTGGTGATACAAGTCCTTCGGCCTTGGTTCAGAATCCTACATAATGCTCTATGTTCTACATTTCCTGGGCAGGTAAGATGAGACTAATGCTGTAATGCAGCTGTATATTTTCAACCGCTGGTACTCTTAATGCTGTCCTACTGACATGACCCTGAATTGCAGCTAAACTGGAAGAGACTTTCAGAGAAGGGAGTGTAAATTATGTTGCATTGACAGGCCCTCTTCCAGACTTGGATGAGTCATGAGTGGTCTGCCTCAGTTCCTAGCGAGTTAAGCGCAACAGTGAAACAATGGCCCTGATCAACTCGGCTTCGGCTTCTGGATTCTGGTTTATTTTTCACTATTCATAAGTTTCGTCTTTTTCTGAACTTTTGGCTTTTTGTTGAGCTTTTTTGCCAGTTCTTTTTTCCCCATATTTGTTTGTATTATACGTAATGGGCTAACATATTTTTTATATTTTTTATATTTTTAAATTTAATTATGCTAAATAAGCCTCTGTCAGCTAAAGTGCTTTTTTCAGCCAGCTACAGTGTTTTCAGCCATAAACCATGAGCTTTTCAGCCGAACCGATCACCACCAATGGCTACCTTGTGAGCAACAGTGAAATATTTGGTTATACAATATACGAGACGTGAATTTTAATGAATCTGATTGTTTGTTTCATTTTTTACAAATTTTATCTTGTTTTATATTTTACCGTAGCGTTAGCACGGGCACACTACTAGTAAATGCCAAGTGGCCAAGTTAGTGCATTCATCACCGCACTTGTGCAGGCAAAAAAAATGTGGAGTTGAAAAACACCATTCAATGTGTTACTGATAGAAGATTTCAGACCTCACGTGTTATTCTCATAAACGATCGATATTTTTCAACTTTATGATCTTTGCAATAGCATCTATTTATTACTAAAAGTTAATGACAAGTCTTAAAGAGTTGCTAAAAAAGAAAAATATGCTATAAATTCTCATAAAATACAAAACATCTAGCCCTTAATTTGGTGGACTTAAGTTATAACAACTTAGATTAAAAAAAATATCATACAAAACAAAACATCTAGATCTTAATTTGGTAGAACCAAGTTATAATGACTTAGATTAAAAGAAAGTGTTCATATCAAATAAACACTAAAGCACAATTGACACGTGCAAAAGAAGGTTAGCTTCAATAAAAACATCACACAGTCACAAGCTTAAACGCGACTACTTACTAACCTAACGTGTGTGTCGTGCGAGTTTTGGCTTGCAGCTACGGAATGACGCATCCAGGCGTGATATGGGGGCTATTCGAGTTCTGGTGCGCGCTTGTGCGGCTGTTCGGCCCGAGCGCCGCGGTGCCGTACGGGCACGAGCTGATGGCTTGGGCGCGCTCTTCCACGAGGGCACGGCATCGCTGCTCAACTCCATGGTGAACAGCCGGCTCCCCTTCACCACGCAGCAGGTGAAGGACGCGTTCGGCACCGAGCTCAGCTCAGGCGATGATCCCACCGCCGCCGCGCAGGCGCAGCTCTTCAAGGAGGCCAACAATGGCCACATCAAGCATTATGCGTTGGCG
This sequence comes from Dendrocalamus latiflorus, assembly GCA_017311315.1. Classification (NCBI taxonomy): domain Eukaryota; kingdom Viridiplantae; phylum Streptophyta; class Magnoliopsida; order Poales; family Poaceae; genus Dendrocalamus; species Dendrocalamus latiflorus. The sequence goes on along the minus strand of CM029651.1, from coordinate 8,757,060 downwards.
ACGATGAGCTTGCACAGCCAGATGGCATGAGATGGCACGCGAGCATGCAGTGTTTGATCATGGGTTTGAACTTTGAAGTTATCTAGTTTTTTTGTATTATGTGAGTAGGTGTGCATCAGTGCATGGGTCTCTAGCATGAATGAGACTATGGGAGTGTGTTTTCTTTTGTTGTTTTTTTTTGAGCGGATGGAATGCTTATCTGATTTGTGAAGCTGTAAGCTTTTTAATTTAAGTACATGTAAAGTTATAACGGTTCAAATTAAAAGAATAAGTTCATGTAAGTATAATTCAAACTCAATCGTGACCACCATCCTGCGCAACGTCAAGCACCACCTGACCCCTCGCCATGCCGCAAAGACATTTGACATGTCTTAGTTCACCTCCCCCCACAGACCCACCCTCGCCGGCGTCGGACCCACATCGACATGCGAGATGTGATCCATAGCCTAAGTAGACGAAGACCACCCAAAGTTTCCTACCGCCGAGCCATACACACGAATGAATCCAACTCCTGTATCCATAGATGCAATGAGGAATGAAGCTAAGTCATTTACATCTTTATGCATGATCAAAGTTCCAACATATATGTATATGTAAGAGAAAATCAATAAGCAAGGAATTAGGGAAGCCATATGCACGTGGAGATTTCTATCTGCATGCATGCATGTTTACTTGAATAAAAAGGAGAAGCCGATCCCGATTGATCTCCTGCATGTAAACATTGATGGTGATTCTAGAAAAAAAACAAAGTTATGAAACGCACATTGTTGATAAGTGTGCATGTAGAATAAATCTTGTCTAAGAATAATAACATAAGCAAATTAAAAGAAGAGTCCATGTCAAGTATAATCCAAAATAACCAAACTTTGGGGAAGAAAACAAAAACTAGCTATTTGATTTTTATACGAATTCCAAAGTAAATCCTGAAAAAACAAAATAAATCTATGATATACTAAAAGTCAATCACATGAATTTTACATTTGCTAAAAAGGAGAAATAAGCTAGATATAATCAAAAAAAGAAAAACATCCATTCCACGATTATGGTCGGTAAATGATCATCAGTGGATATCTTAGATAAAACAAGAAATCTTATAAGACAAGACTCCTTATTATAGATTCTAGATGAACTCAATAAATAAAAAGATTTCTAGATGACCTGCACCAAAATTCATGAACAAAAGGAAAATAAAGATATTGATATGCAAAATAAATGTGCAAAAGCCATGCATAAGAAAACTAAAAAAAGTGGCACTCGAAAAAAAAGAAGAAATAAAAAAGACAAGATCTGTTCTACATGCACACTTACCAACATGTGTGTTTTACAACTTTAATTTTTTTCTAGAATCACCATCGATGTGGTAGATTCTAATTCAAGTTGAACTATATCAACCGTTAATTATTATCTATGACATAATAAAAGCATATGATGGTTGATTACATTAGCTGACTGAAAAGAGAACAATTGTAGAAGTTCTCCCAAAAATAAAAGGAAACATCTTGCCTTTAATATGGTGTACCCGAATTATATGTAGCAATCCATAACCAATGGATGTTACCTATAAATGAGAATAATTGCTAGAAATTCTAAAAAAAGTATCTAGCTCTTAATTAGGTAGACCCTTATTGTGATTAACAAATCATAACCGATAATTTTTTTTGATCCATGAAAATGTGCATGAAATTGATTTACACGTGATATGCATGCATGTATAGTTCAGAAACTCTCGTATGAAATTAAGACATGAGATGCTAGAGATAGAATTGAACTCAAGTGATCCACGCACACAGCAAACTTGCCTATAATATCCATTATAATTTATATTCTTTTAATTATATTAATATGGATACAACTATTATTTCTATTATTGGAGAACTTATATTTGTGTTGGTGGAAATGTCTAGGTTCAGAATATAAAACGCTTTTCCAGATTTTGCACTTATATCTCCACTCGACTATGAATAGTCATTTGTCGAGTAGATCGAGCTCGACACTCCACTGCTAAATATAGGCACCTCGAGATTTGTCCCTTCAGAATATAAAATATTTTCCCAAATTTTGCACTTATATCTCCGCCCAACTATAAATAGTCATTGATCGAGTATATCAAGCTCGACACTCCACTATGCTAAATATAGGCACTGGCAGGGGCGAAGCCACGTTGGTTGATCCGAGTGCACCGGTAAAAGGGTAAAAATCAAAAGTCAGGTTATTAGCAGCTCATTTTCACCTCTTGTGCACCACCCTAGCCCAAATACGTGCACCACCCTGGCCCAAATATGTGCTACGTGCACCACCAAGTAGCTGTCCAATCCAACGTGTAATAGATGGCCCAGTAAGGCAGCGATAGCTGGCCCAATAGTAGCCTGCAGCAACAAGGCGTGCTACTTGCACTTGACGGGCGGATGGCCGGAAACCAGAAGCATGCCGCGCTGCCGCCTACCGCATCATTTTCTTCGCGTAGAAGCTTTGATCGTGACTCTTCGTCTTGCCCAAAATTGCGATAGCCCAGGCGGGAACAACGCCGCTCGCCGCCATCTCCGGCCGCCGCGTCATCATCGCTCCTCCGCGCCTTGGCAGTTCGGCTCCTTCTCGCCAGAATCGACGGCCGCGGCCAAGCCTTCATCCATCCAAGATTTAGGCTTCAGCCTTCAGGCTGTAGAGCTGTGCTGTGCAGCCCCTTCGTAGGCTTCGTTTTTCTCTCTCCCAATTTATTTCAAGCAAATAGGGTAGTAATCGATTCTTCTCTTTACAAATTATATTGCAGGGTTAGCCAGTTAGGGTTTGCAATTGGGGTTTTGCAAATTGCAAATAAGAAGGGAAAATACAAAGGAAAGAGAAGGAAGGGCTAATGGAGACTTGAGAACTAAACACAGATATGAAAAATCATGTCAAGTAAGCTTCTGAATGTTTGATCGAATCAAATAATGTTTATTTTCTTCTCTTAGATTCAGTATGTAATTGAGGTTTTAAATGATGCGTACTGGCAGGTAAGTTTATGGAAAAATGGTTGAAAAGAAAAGCGCCAGATGGAGATGATGGTACAAATATTGGTAATTCTCATGAATCTCATCAATAAGACACCAATGTTAGTCTTTCAGCGCCAGAAGAAATCAATTGGGAGGAGGAGATCCAATTTGATCCAGGCAAAAGAAAAGAAATACGTGCTTATCATCCTAATCTTAGAGAATTGGTAAGAAGAAAGTATTTGGTTAATGGGCCTTGTCAACCTCGCACTCTTAGTTTTCCATGGACTCGGATTGGGGAGAGAAATAGAAGGTTTAATCCTGAATGGTTTGATGAATTTGGAAATTGGCTTGAGTATAGTGAGTCCACCGATAGAGCTTATTGTTTTACTTGTGAAAACATCTTTGCGCAATCGTATGGGCGATCAGTACATGAGTAATAGTCTCATTTGCTATGTGGAGAAACAAAAAATGTTGAAAGTTACCAATGATGTTGTAGTGGATCGCTTCAAGAAAATGGGACATCGCAAATACTAGGAGGTAACATATTTCTTTCATTTTTTTTACCATTATCCAATTCTTGAATCCATCTTTTCCTAACAATGTTTAATCATCTAATTAGCACTTTTTTATAGGTCATCATCTCATCAAGGGCCTAGGTTTCATGATGTATTTTGCCATGATATATGATATTTTGTTGCTGTTTATTTATATTAATTATTAATACCATGAGATTCTTTATTTTGGTAAGCATTCCTACAACTCTATTATTACTGCACTACTTTGCCATTGTATGCGTTAGATCATAATTACATGTGTATATTGAAGTGTGCACTCGGGTCCTTCGTGCTCTAGCTTCGCCCCTGGGCACTGGGGATCTGTCCCTGTATGGCCCATAGTCCAATTGAGGCCCCACCCCATCTTCATCCTCCCTAGTAACTACTTAATTACCCATTGTGGAAAATATAATTGCAAAATAAGATAAATATATTTCACCTCTTGGTAAATGAGAAATATGACCGATATGGGTTATGTTTAATACAGAATAAAAGGTGGTTCTTAGTCCTTATATGATACCCCTAGATAGAGGGTCCCATACCTTGCCCATTTTTCTTCCTTCCTAAGCACCCTTCACCCCATCTGTTATGTTCTTTATGTAGGCCACTGCTCCATCAGTGGTTGCTGCCTTTCCTGTCTATCCAATTTATTTAGATCCTTAATCCCGCTCAATATTAGAAAATATTGTTTTGATTAAAGGTGGTAGAAACAACTAGGTGAGATGTACAGTAATCTTTCCTGGAAATGAATACTGATGGGCTACTTCGGTGATGGTTTGACTGGTCTCCTCTCCTTCGACCAATTCTCCCCTTGCATGATTTAGGACAATTGAATCTCATCTAATGTACTTGCCAATATTGGGAATGAAACAAAAATCCTGATAACCATTATTTCAATTTCTCAATTGTTCGGTGTCACCTTATTATTATTATTATTATTATTATTATTATTATTATTATTATCCATTTTCCTAGTTACTAGAATTTTTATAGTTTTTTTTGGTCTTGTTAGGTTTATTATTTGGGGATTGGAACTTTATTTACAGGCGGTCGTTTTTAGTTCATCTTTTATGTTGTTGGGCTATCAGCCTGTGGCTCACTAGTCAACTGGGCCAGTCGATCTGCCTATTGGTCAGTTAAATGGGTTGTCCAACCTGACCTAGAAGGCCAAAGATCGATTCGCCCGGTTCCTTACTTACTGCCTCCTCTCTTGGCTCCGACATCGGCTGTGTGCCGTGCCGTCCCCAAGTAGTTGTAGCCTAGCTCAGCTCCGCTTCGGGTTCCTACCACCATCGCTCATCGGCTTGGTGCCATGGTGCCGCCGACTTCGATGTTAACACCACTGACTTCGCCCCTGATGTTCTACGTCTTACTAGATTCGTTGAAACGTACCTTATGCAAACCTATTCGCAACCATTGCCCCTTTCCTTTCTTACTTACCCACCCTCTGCCCTGGTTTTGCTATTCGATCGAGCGGTTCCAGAGATCTTCCCTTTTGTAAAGGGTTTATCAGTCCTCTGAAGTAGTTAACGGTATACAGGAAGGCCTAGTTCCCGTTGGAGTCTCTTTTTCTTTCAGTATTGTATTTAATCTATCCGGCCTGTAACAAGGTCTTTCAATAGTTGTATTTCTCACCATTTTTGAGTAAAAGAAAAAGCGGATTTAAGGAAACGAGCGCATAAGCACACGAGTACTTAGTAGACTTATTGGTTGGATGCTTCTTTACGGCTCGGCTCTATAGTAAGCTATGGATAGCTATTTTTGAATTCATGGATAGGCCCTTGTGAGTTTAGGTGTTTAGAGCTAGGTATAAGAAAGAATAGATGTGTGATAGGTATAATAGAGCTCATAGGCAAGTATACAAGCACGAGATAAAGTAGTAGCGTGAAGCAAAGAATAGGCATCTGTTTTTTAGACATGGATCAGGGCTACCAGAGCTAGCTACTAAGTAATGCAAGAAATAGGTTTACCGGTATATGTGTTTGAATAGGAATAAGCATGTGGTTGTGTGATAAGTCAGTCAAGATAGGCTCAGCTCACGGGTAAGCAACTAGGTAGAAGTAGTAAGTTGACCTAAGGAGCGAGCTTGTTGTAGTTGGTCTAAAGGGGGAAATAAAGGACTGTCCCGCTACTACTTCCTTGATTCCCGGGAAAGAAGGAAGACCGAGGGTAACTAACTCTTCCTTCTGAAAAATCTATATCCCAGCTCGTTTTCTTCGAGCCTTCCCCCCGACTTCCATCCAGGAAGCGATCTCGGTAACCCACGAGAAATCCAAATCCTATCAAAACTGCTGTTCCAATCCAATGAAGATATCTCAACATCAATCAACTATTCTTATCGGAAGCTTAGTCTAAACCAAGAAACTAGTTTTTTTAGAGAGCTCATATTCTTCTTTGGCTTTCAGATCAAATAATCAAAGTCGGGTACTTTTGTGCATCAAACGAAGTACACCAATGATCTACTTTGTCGCTTTGACATGGGATCTGTCAAACCAATTTCCACACCCATGGAATCTACGGCTATGTTGGATCCGGACGAAGATTGCGAGCCTGTTAATCAAAAGGAATACCGAAGCATAATTGGCTCTCTTTTGTATCTCACCACTTCAAGACCAGACATATATTTTGTTGTGCGTTTATGTGCTCACTTTCAAGCTTCCCCATATGCCTCGCATCATCAAGCAGTAAAACCAATTTCAAGTATCTTCATTCAACTTAAGAATTTGGCTAATGGTAATCTTCTTCCTCATTTCTTACCCTTAAATCTTATTCAGATACTGATTTTGAGGGTTGTCGAATTGATAGGAAGAATACTTCGGGCACATATCATTTTTTAGGCACATCTCTTTTTTCATGGCCTTCTAAGAAACAGGTGTCTATTGCACTTTCCACTATTGAAACTGAATATATAGCTGCTGCTTCTTGTTGCTCTCAATTGCTTTGGATGACCACTATACTCAAGGATTTTGGCTTAGAATTGGATAGTGTTCCACTTTTCTGTGACAACACTAGTGCTATTAGCATTACTAAAAACCCTGTGCAACATTCAAGAAACAACACATTGATATTAGCTATCATTTTCTTAGAGACCGTGTGGAAAAGGGAAATGTTGTCTTGCATTTTATTTATTCCAATTCTCAAGTTGCTGATATATTCACCAAACCACTTGATTCTTCTCATTTTGTTCATTTGCGGAGTGAGTTGGGTGTGTTGCATCCTATTGGATTATTCTAAGGGGGAGCTTGGTGTTTAAATATTTTGAAAGCTTTATTTATTATACTTGTCAAGCAATACATCAAGTCTAAGCCTAAAAATCAAATAGTAGAAGAGCTTTTTTTGTCATATTTACTCATATGTTGTGTAGCTTTGATCATAACTGGTTCTAATAAATATGCTACACTTGAATTTAAGCATGACATGGCATAATACCTTACTAGATTAATTATAGATAATATTTTGCGATGTTCATCTAAAAGGATTAGCTAGATTGTGAGTCTTAATTTAAATCGTGGCTACGAGGCTAGTCTGTTTCATATGACAGTCTTTTCTGATTACTCAATTGGCATGTCATTATTTAAAAAAAATACATAAATGAAAAGAAATATGCTTCAAGCATGCCATGGTTAAACAAAAAAAGGCACAAAGAGTGATGCCACCATTTAAGGAAAAAAATTGCTACAAAGATGGCATCATGACAAGAAGTGCCACATGCTTAAAGATTTGAGTGTAGAGCAATAGGTTGTTGTATGACTGCCAGCCCGCATAGACTTAAAGTTTGCTTCACTTTTAGGCTTGCTCTTTTCGTTGTGATATCTCATTGTGCTCTTTATAATCGGTTTGGTCATTGTTGAGATGCCTGTCATTGATATAAATCACTTAATCATGTTAAAGACTAGTTTTGACATTACTATATGATATATGATTTTATATGATCTAGAGAGCTCTACTAATAAATGGCTTGGTCAAAATTTTAACCCAATGCAAAGTGATTGGATAATCTACAAAACTTCTAGATATTTACTCTCATTGCTCCATTTTAAAATTATCCTCTACATCCCTTGATGACTTCATAACCAAAGGGGAAGAGATTAGAAGAAAGGGGGAGAATTTTCTAAGAGTTTGGAAAAATTTGCAAAACTTAGTTCTCAAGTATTGAGAGGGAGTTTCTGAGCTTTCTGAGTTTTCTGTGGCATGCGGCTTTTGGTTTCTTTTCCTTCGCAAATTCTCTCAGACGCATTTGTGGAGTTATCAATGTATTCATCAAGGGGAAGATTGTTAGACCATGTAAATAATCGTGAACAAAATGATGATGAATAATTGACATATGGATTGCTTTGGAATTTGTGTTTGTAAAAGTTTCGACCGATTGTAGTCAAAAATTTTGAATCTGAGTTGTTTCGATCAGTTTTGAGTGACTCTGAGTAGTTTTGGTTTGCTTCGAGTAGTTTTAATCATGTTCGAGTGGTTTTAGTCTGCTTTAAGCATGTTCGAACCCGTCCGATTGGCTAAGTGACATCGGATGGCTATCAAGAAGCAATGGAATATCAGATGGCGCTCTGCTGCAAGGATGTTTGGACTAGTCCGATCGGCTAAGTGACATCAGACGGCTGTCGAGTAGCGAAGGAGTATCAGACGATGCTCTGCTTCAAGGAGGTTTGGACCAATCTGATCGAGTAAGTGGCATCGAACTGCTGTCAAGTAGCAACTAAGTATCAGATAGCATCCGAGTGGTATTGGAGGATCGGACGACATTCGAGTGCCATTGGAAGATCGAACGACAGACTTCAACCTTGTCCATCTTCGACTATGTCCTACTTCGACCACAGCAGATAATCATAGATTTCGACCTCAAATAGTGAACCAGTCATATACGAGTGCTTTAACTCTTTCTATCTTCGAGTACTCGTATTAGGCCAGCGGGAGGACTAGCTGGCGGTGATTGGTAAACAGTGTTCGGAGGAACGGTACTTGTAGTCAGAAGAACTCGGTACTTGGTAGTCGTAGTGATTGGTACTCAGTAGTCAATACTCAATAGTTCTCCGTAGTTGATAGTGATGGTTGTTATTCCTAAGTATTTTGAGCAGAGCAATGGGAATTCTCGAATACTTTAAATTATAATTGTTGGAGATAGAGAATTGTAAAAGATGTAAATTTGGATTGTTATATTAATGTAATTTGGACCGTTAATATTTTGCTTGACCCGTGTTGATTGGAATTCATGTCAAGATAACTTCATTTAGTTGTGTAATGTCCTTGTAAGATTTTCCTCATTGTGACATGAAACGGAATTTTTAACTTTGGACTGGTAGCATTTTAATTACTTTTTAGATAAAGGATATAAAATCCGGCCTCTATATCCACAAGGGATATACACAGCCAAAAGTTACACGAGCTCTTAGGCCCAAAGCCTCAACACTGAGGAGTACACAACAGCAAGAAAGAGAGCTTAAGGACTATGAAAAGCTAGAAAGACTAAGCTTCAGAACTTCTTCTCCGTCCTTGCTTTCAACCAAGCCCCTAACCTTCTCCAATTGAGCCACCCAAACTCCGGTCTATCCTGTGTGAAGATGAACCTCCGAAGCGACGTCTTCAAAGAGGCGACCAGGGTCGCCGACGCCGCCCGCCTCACCGAGACAAGGCTTTCACCTGGAGAACAGAATACATGATGGCTGTGGAGTGCCATGACAACCCTTCAGGAAGGAAAATGGCGTCCATAGACGTCATAGTTGTCGAGACCGGTAGGAACACCGGCAAGGCTTTCGCCAGCACAACCACAGCAAACTACGCATACCCACACACAAAAAAGACCTCCACCAGCACACCGGGGTTCTACACGCCTCAAGGCCATGGCATAGCCACCAATGAACCCACCACAAGCCGCTTCCCACACGAGCAACGTCGCGCCAAGGAACCCTGGACAACCCAGCAGCCACCACTCCTGCCGCCTCCCGGTCTTTGCCGCCAGCGCCGATCAGCCTCCACCCACCTACGGCCTTGATTCCAAATTGGAACTCTTGGTGGCCCAATCACAGTTGTTTGACTATTCTTCTTGCTCTTGCTAACTTGATCACCAAGAATCATGACAACGCAAGGATCTGTCTTCCCAAAAAGACAAAGCTAAGCTTCCTAGCAACAACTAGTGTAACTGAAAGCTCTCCAACAACGACCTTAATCCCATCTTGAATTACAACACTTGCAACATCTTGAAATATGCCACTTGCAACAATATGAATTACGGCACTTGCAACATTTCCTGCAACAAGTCCCATGGCTCTTCCTTCAGCATGAGACCACCAAAAGAGTGCTCACATGAGAGAACCATGACATCTTCAAGGAAAACCCCACTGGAGAAAAAAGGATCGCTTCATCACTGTATTCATCATGAACAGCAGCTACTGCGATACAACAAAGGGTCTGAGGACACTTCTGAGCGACAGTTCACCAACAAAGTTTCCCTGAGAGTCCTCAGCAGCAAAGACTTCTCCCCTGCCTCCGACGAGCTGAAGCCGTCCAGTGAACGCCAGCCGGCCACCGAAGATGGCGCGCGTCCGGGCTCCCACTTGGGCATCCGCCACCTGAGCCGCTCCGCAAACCATAGCATCCGTGCCTTCTGCCCTCTGAAAACTTGGTCCCCGTCCGCCTTCTCCTGCCGCTGTGCGAGCCACCCTCACCTCCCGTGCCGTCCGCCACGCCGGCCATTGCCAAGTGCAAGAAACCCGGCGGCGCGCCCAAAGAGGGCAGCACTAGTGCAAGCGGGCTGGCGGCGCCCGTCGCCCCCTTGGGGGCTCGCCTTTCGCCCTTGCCATGTTTGCTACGACTCCTTCTGCGCCGCCTCTACAAAGCTCCAAGACCGACCACCGATGTCGCAGATCTGGACCGAGATACGCCAGATCCAGCCACCAGGCCGCCGGATCCGCCGCCGGCGAGCGCCCTGGCGGCGGCGAGGACGCGGGATCTGGGCAGGAGGGGGAGAGACCCGAGAGAACCTCACTCGGAGTTGATGCCCTCTGCAGATTGCGGGAGAGAGGACCGAGAGGAGAAAAAAGCCCCGTCGCCGCCCTCCTTGCGGCCACCGACACCCGGTGGCGCGCTCCGGCGACGGCGAGGAGGTGGGATCCGGACAGGGAGGGGAAGGGGGAGGGGGAGAGGAAAGGACGTCGTCCAGCATTTTAATTACATGTATGCAATGTTTATTCTTGTAATTAAATTTATGTACTTATACTTTTGTATAATGACACTTATTCATTTTAAATTCTTGTATTGTATGATTACATTTTAATTTTTTATGTTGATGCAATATTTACTTCTTAAATGCGTGATTTAGTTAAGTGATTTAGAGGGTTATCACTGTCGCATCAGGACCCGACTCCCAGCCTCCCAGGGAAGCAACAGTGCAACTCACATAAGATGCAAGAACATCAGGGTGTTCGGATTTGCAATCTCCGTATGCAGAATATTTTAAACACTCCAAACTTCCGAAGTACAAGATGCATCCAAAGCAAGCAGCATGTCAGAAACTGCAGGCAGCCTCATCGTCGTTAAAGAACGATCAGACGAGAACACACCCAACAAAACCATGCACCCCACATCAATCACAATGTAGTGACAATCATGTCGTAAAAAGAATGATCAGCTGGTACATACAAATATACCAACCAAAAGAACCATGTGTAAAGAAAGCATACAGACCGCACATACTAAGCAAGGACAATAGAAACGACAATCGTAGACAACACCCAATGCTCCAACGGATGTCAAAACCCGCAACAACTCAACATACTACCACCATCTTAAAACAAGGTGAAGGCAGCATCAAGCAAGCATACAAACACATAAAAGCAGGTATCATTAGATTTATGCTCCAGAATGAGACACTGGTGAAGTGATGAATTGACCGTCCTTGAAGCTATGGATGTACTGCTGAGGCAAAGCGTGTTCCACCTGCAACATAAAAAGAACCAAAGTTAGGCGCAAGACTGTAACTTATTTACAGAAACAGGGAATATGTGATATGTCGACCTATCCTGGCTCAGGGAGCTACGGACCAAGGATAGAAAATCCGGCGGTTACTGGCTGGTAACTATCAGTTACTAGAAATCCTGGTGGGTACCAAGAGGGAAATAAACCGGTCGAAATCTCGGTGGTTATAAATGCACTTTCTAAATTGGTTTATGTCTTTTTTATGTTGAATTACCTATTGTATGAAGTAAATATGTATACATATGTTAACCTCAACATTTTGTGCTAGGTTTTCTCTGGTTTTTTCCCTGGTTTTAGTCGATTTTTTTCGTTTTTAAGTGGTTTTTCCAGTAACCGGAATGGTTACCGGTTTTCAAACCATCCAAATTCAAAATTTGAAACGTGATTGTTACCGCTCGCCAGTTAGGTTTTGCACCAGTTCCGAGATTTCTATCCCTGCTATGGACTCAACTCTAGGCTGCTGATAGATAGTACTATTTTACGATAATAAATAAAAGAGGAGGTCTTGACACAAGAAAACTGCAAGCTACATCGCCCAGAAAAATGCTAATCTACATGTGCACACATACCAACACCTTAAATCTTACAAAATAACACAGATATGGCGATAGAAACAATTTCTCCCAAAAAATATTGATCCAGCAGCAAATAGAAAATGGCAAGAAAAAAAAAGATGTGGCAAAGAAGTTACTTGATTTGTTTCTGTGCTAATCTCATCAAGAAGTCAAAATAATACACTGTTGGCATTTTATGGTTCTAAAAGCTTTGCAAAATGTAATGGGTAGGCAAATATTTTGTTTTCTGTTTTGTCACTCTGATAAGTATTGAAACTATGGCCCAATTTTTTTTCAGCTTATGACTTGTAACTTCTCTAGAATAAACAAATATGATGGCTTCTTTGCCACTATTTTGAAGTGGCTTATCGGGACAGCTTTTTTGAAGCGGTTTATTGGCATTCGGTTCGTTTACATAAGCGCTTGCGCTAGAGCAAAAAAACCATAAGCAACAGTCATAAGTATGAGTCGCAGCCGAAAAGAACACACCCTATATTTGTATCATACTTCTAAAAGGACAAATGTATGCCATCGAAAAGAAGTGTTGGTGCAATGTGGCCGCATAGATTCATAAGTTCATTCTTTTCCTAAATATAAGAGTTAAAAGGATTTTGAAAGTTGAAACCACATACTGAAAGGCAAATGCCCCAAAATTCTATACAACGGGTACATGGGCAAACTTGCACAAATGGTTTTCATAGACACATCAATAAAGGGTTCTCAGCAAGGGCTGGTTAATCTAGTTCAATTCCGCACACACTAGAATTTGAATATAATTACTAAAGATGTACAGAAAAAAAATAGACAATTTAGAGGTTCCAAAGTGAGTTTTTGACAGTATGAAGGAGCAGCACCATAAATATACCATGAGAAAAGACCAGATCTTACCCAATCACCATCAGTGGAACCACTTGGAACCATTACATTAATTTCACTAGATTTAGCTGAAGTAATGGAAGCTCTCACTGAATCTTTGCTTAAGTATAACTGACATCCAGATGTGTTGTCAATTGATATTGTCGGCGCTGTACCCTGCAAGTAAAACACATTGGCTTTTAGCAATAGTTTCATTCAACATAGTGAGTGTACGTAGTGGATGGAATCAAAATTTTGTAGTGCAACATAATCAAAGAATGGCTACCAAACAATTAACACGTTGAAATCTGCAAACAGAATACACACAAGAAATGCAGGAAAATACTTGAGTTCAAATTAACAAGGATTTCAACAGCATGTGAAATCTCATATTAGCAAAGGATATGTTGAAGTAAGGAGGCAACCAAATCTTATTTGAATTAACCATTTTAAAGCATATAAGTGGCAAAAGAAATAGACATCACACATAGGAGCATATAAGTGGCAAAAGAAATAGACGTCACACATAGGACAGCAGTTATATTAGACAAAATGTTACAATAAACTGACAAAATGCCTAGATTCAAGGGTAATAGTGCAAGATACAGAGAAAACAATGTGAAAACAAAATAATTGAATACCTGACATTGCACCTCAACACCATTGCAGTTGACAACCTCAAAGGCTGCTACAACATCCTGAAACAGATATAACAAACTAAACTGGCTGCGTTCGGTTTGGCTTATGGCTCATGGCATATGGTTTATGTTACAGTAACTAGCTTTCAAATGATACGTTGTTTAAGACGAGGTCAACAGGAAGATTGCAGTAAAATGTGTACTGAGTTCAGCTGTACCGGCCAAAATCGCATGCGACTATTTTGCTCTGCATACTACCTCTCATGAACAGTCAGAATTCAAAATTTTAAGTCATAAGCTATGGTCTAAAAGAACCCACCCTTAGTATTACTACTACACTAAAATAAAAATTAGCTTAGTTCCTTTTGTACCAGAATAATTTACACTAACCTTGAAAATGATTCCAAATTTGGTGCATTTGTCAACAGTGATGTTGTTCACTTTACCTGCAAATTTTTTTATAATTGCTATGAGCCTATGAACAAAGCATACAAAAGAATGTGATATATCCAAACTAAAAATATAAATTACCATTTACTTGAAGGACGGAATCCTTGCATCCATACACATAGACAGATTGTCTAGCATCACAATCATCAATAGCAAGGTTCTTCTTACCAACTTGATTCTCGATCACCCATCTGCCATTTTTTTAAATCTCAGAGGGAAATGTAGAGATATGTTCGTTTTACCAGAATGACAAGTTCTGTGTATTAAGTGATGCAAGCTCCAGTAAGGAACATATACAAGTTACCACCATTGTTAAGTAAACAGAGTCAATCCAGTAGGTCCAATTCTTGCGTATCAGATGGAATTATATATATTTTGTGATATGTAATTGTACCAGATCCTTAATTTCGAACATAATTCCATGTTTCGAGTTAATTCTATTTGCAGAACATTTTCCTTATAATTGTATTTAACTATTTATAAATGTCATAATCTTTCTAGCAGATCAAGAACAATTGGACTACTGTAAGTTTTAGGGGAAAGAACTGATTTGGCAAGTATTTATCCAAGACATGCACACCTGTCTCCGTGCAGTATGTCAGGAGGTACATATAAGATGTGGTTGTTTGACTGCAAAAGTCCAATCAGGCTGAATGAGATGTACCCATTTGGTTCGAACATGATGAGGTGGTACAGGTTGCTTGGGATGAACGGGCTGAGGAAAGATGTCTGCTAGGCTCAGCGTGTGATGCAAGGTGGAGGACATACAAGGTGAGATGAATGCTATGAAAGCTATTTGTCTACTACACCTTAATAACCCTTAATCTTCCTTAATAATCCTTGTCCATCTCGTTACATCCTAAAAATCCTTAACAAACGCAAATCAATCATCTAATCAAGATATAAACAGAACTGGAAATCAACAGGTTATTTTACGCTTCCGTTCCTACTACATTCCTACTATGCCCAAAGTCCCATTCTTTCACCATCCGTACTGGCTGACTATAATGCAACCCAACTAACCAAACACAAGGCTTCCCCCGAAGATTACACATGGTTGGGCCTGGTTTGTGATGAGGTCACCAATCAAACCCATAATGTACCTGTTGACCACCTGTACTAACATCTTAGACAATATACTAGACGGTGTAACGGTTTTGTAAGAACCATGGTTAAACTCACTTGCGTCCCATCTGAAGCTCCAGTTTTGGGGGTCCAGACTTGAAGGAGAAGGACCCTGCACGAGGAGTCTTCTCAGGAGCTGCAGTAGGAGCAGCAGTAGTACTGCTAACAACACCACTTCTATCAGCACGGTTTTTAGTCTTCATGTCATCAGTAACCTTTCGCAACCCTGCGCAACAATAATGGGGCTTCATATGTCTGTAGTTAAGTTCTGATAGGCGAAAACAAATCCGCTAGTCCAAGATGAAGGACATGTTTCCATCTACCTGCAGTCACAGGTTTGCCCGAACTAATCTCTTGAAATACAGCTGACATTCCTTCTTTAGGCTGTGAAGATTTGGGAGATTTCTCTGTGCTTAAAAGAGGTGCTAAAGGAAGAGCTGGTGGAGGGGGAGCCTTAGCCCCTGATGCTTTAGGTGTAGGAGCAGTAGCCTTCGGTTGGGAAACAGGTGCACCTCCGACAGGACCCCATACAGGACCAAGAGGGTAATATTTCTTAACATAATCCCGCAAACCAGGCATGTAGAGCTCCTTCAAAGCTTTAGCCCACTCAAGATGGTCAGGGTCTTTGTTCCTGTACTCCACAAGAACCTAAGAGGGAAAAAATGGTGTATGCGCTTCATGATTCATGAACCAAAATATTATGAATGTGCATTTCGTTCCACATAGAGTGAAAACTTTCAGCCAGATCTTGATAGCATTCTAGTTCACTCCAGTAAATAAATCACTGTTTGGAACAAACATCTTAAGAAATTTACTCTAAACTGTGAGACAATACAGGCAAAACAAAAGGGAATATTCCATTCCACAATGATATAATGATCTGAAAATTACTGATAAGTGGATTAACTAGTACATAGAAGAAAGATGATTGTATATAAAAAATTCACTCTAAAAACATAATTCTCATTTAGGTCACTCTAAACCATTTTCTAGTATTAACTAATTTGAATTCTAAAGAATAGATAGGTTGTCATTTTTTTCATAATCCCCACTATACCCTTCTGGAATTTTTGTTCCTCTTCCTTGCAATCATGCATGTTTATCAAACCAGGAAGCATCAAAGATGAATTAAGTCAACATTAATCTGTTTCGGAGTTGCATTTTCAGAAGGCCTTTTGTTCGCATAAAAGAGTGGAATGGCATAAATATAGCAGCTGTGTTTTTTTAGTGACTCATTTCTACAGTATTCAGTAAGAGTGCCATTTTTACAATTTTCAGTTTAAGAGTGGCCTTTTTATTATTGTGGCTTTTTGTAGCAGCACGTATACAGTTTTCTCCAAAAGGAATAGTAGATAAGAAGACAACTACTCCGCATCTACCTTTCCAAGTAGGAAACTGCATTCTTTCCCATTTTTTCAAAAACAAATTTGTTTGACAAGAGAAATAAACTACTAGTAACAAAATAAAATGCTAAATGGGATGCATTGCTTGAAGAAAAGATGACGATAGGCACGTCCCAAAAGGAAATAACCTGATGCATTCTGATCAGATTTTTTTATTTGCGAATATAACTGCTACTGTAGGCATAAATGTCCCAGGTGGCCAGGTATAGTGGAGCAAAATACAAAGTGGTGTAATAAAATGCTTACCTTGTTATTATAGAACTCAGCCATCTGCCAACTTTCTTCAACATGTGCTGTTGGGAAACTCATGCCTTACAGAGAGGAAAAAGAAAAACAAATCAGGGACATTTCTGGTAGTCGACAGGACCCAAAAAAACGAAGTCGAAGATACAACTTTACTAACCGCAATCCTTTCCTAAGAATGAAACCCAGGCCAAAGCAGCGAGACTGTCAGCTACACTCTTCATATGATTGAAATAGTCGGGTCTCCTTCCTTCGGTCATTGCAATGGCTTTTGCAATAACATCGTTGAGAGGCTTAAAGAACTCCTGTGCATCAGCCATTGATGCAGGTTTCTGCAACACAAAAAAAAAAGGTTGCTCATTGACGTAAGAATATGCATTGCATTCTTCAGAAGTTCAGATCCCTCAATGCCTGCATTAACTTCTCTAAATATATTATCAATAAACCTGTACGCAGTACGCACATCATCATACGATAACTATTGCGTAAAGAAACCGCTCCAACAGGATGACCTCAGCCCCATACGTCTCGATCAACAAAACCCGAAATTCCCTAAACGTGCCTCCAAATCTCTCAGCTCGATCAGCCATTCCCGCGCAATTCCTCCCCAGACATTGCACCGGATTGGCCAAAACCGAACGAGACACCCGGAGATCTAAGCGCCGGGCACGTCCAAAACGAACAGATCGACGCAGGAGAGAATCGCGTCTCCATACCCGGAGCTGCTTGGCCTGGACGAGGAGGTCCTTGGCGACGGCGAAGGCCTCGGCAAGGACCTTGGTGGCGTCGAGCACCTTGCCGCCGATCTTCTCGGCCGCGGCGGTGAGGCGGCCGACGGCGCCGGCGACGAGCTCGTCGTAGGCCACGATCGCCGGATCCGACGCCGCCGGGACGTCGAGGTCGCGCGGCGCGCCCGAAAACGAGGCGCCGGAGGCCTCGAGCCGCGCCACCGCCGCCTCGAGCCGCTCCACGAGCGCCTTCTCCATGCGGAATGAATTGAGCCGGGGGCCTTGGGCTTCTCGGCCTCTGCGTGTGCGTGCGAGTCTCTGTGACGCCGTTTCCAGCTGTGGCGGTTCTATGGCTTTGCGCTTTCGAGCAGCTTGCGGTGCCGCTGTGTTTTGTTTCTGTTTCCTTTTTTAGAAATACCTGACATGCTGGTATTGGATAATTTTTAGAAAGCACACACTGAAAATAGACTTAGCACGCTGCGCACGGGGGAAATTCTCCGGTTTGGTCTAGGGCTGTCACTGGGTATGCATTACCTTTATTTAAATACATACCCTTACTATTAGATAGGTATGAGTAAAAAATAAAATACCCATTTAAATTTAGGTATAGAGAAGGTAATATTCACTTACTTATTTTTATCTATACCTATTCAAACCTAGTATTAAGAGTGCACATAGACTATCCATATGTTTAGACTATCCATACTCAGTTATAGTTTTCTGTAAAAGTATATATAAGTCATCCATGCATCTATACACGTCAATTTACATATATTAACTCTCACACATACAGAATCATTTATAATAAATTTCAATCAATTTCGTAAAATTTTTATGGTATAAACGCGAGATTAAAATTTCGAATACCGAAATTTTACGAAAACTTCCTATAAAAGTATGTGGGGCCCATATATGCGTCCAGCCTTGCCAATTTGCATAAAGTAGCTCTCCTACACATAGAATCATCTTTAATAAGTTTCAATTGATTTTGAAAAAAATTTATGGTGTAAACGCAAGGTTGAAATTATAAATACTGAATTTTTATGAAAACTTTCCTTATAAGGTTCTTTGACTTAACCCATCTATTTCTTTCTTCTTCACCTATTGGGTTACCCAAATTCATTGGATATACTCTTTTTTATTTGAGTATAAATAATATCACTTTAAATAGGTATGAATGAAAATTAGATGTAGATTTAGATTACTCATACACTATTAAGTGACAGCTCCAGTTTGGCCCAAGCTTTTAGAAGTTGAATTGTAAGTTGCACACTTAAGGCAGAAATTTTAGAAGAACAAAATCAATTCGTGCATAAATCTCAGGTCTGTTTGGAGCGCAATACTTTTATATCATTTTTTTCAGGTCCGTTTGGAACGCAATAATTTTATATATTTTTTAATGTATCAGTTTAATTATCGTACCTTTGTTTCCATCGGGAGTTGTACACGTAGAATGTCATATATAAAGGTCAGCACTATGACGTCTCGACTGCACATGAGCTGTTTCATCCTTTTGGAATCTATGAGCTGGGCTAATTGCCGAAAGTTGAAGGCATGGCAGCTACAAAGGCTTGTTCTTTAGACTGTTTGTGAGAAAACAAATATAAAGTAATAAAATTTTATATGGAAATTTGATTAATATAAATAAAATTACTATAGTGTATATTATAATCATCTTGTAGATCTTATTTTTTTAAAAAATACTTTATTTAAAAGTTAGTTACTGTTACAAAATTTAAAAGTCACTCTGCTCGAGTCATATTCACATTCCACAGAAAAGAACACCGCACGTAAGGACAGTTATGAGTTAATATGTACATACCATTTACCTTAGACAGTAATTATGGATAGCTTAGTGCATAAAGCAGAATATACAAAAGGCCGTGCTAGGCCTACTGTTACCAGCGGAAGGCCTACTGTTAATTACATGTGAGGATGCACAACGAAACGAAGCTCGCATTGGTTGGATAACTCCAACAGTAGTTCATCTCTTAATTTTCCCTGCCTTGCGGAGCCCTGCCAGCACGCCTGAACCACGTCTTGAACGCCGCGACCAAGTGCGGGCAGTCGTCGACGTTTCGGGTAGAGAACCCGAGGCACTGTTGCAGCAGCTCCTGAGCATCTGGGACAGGCAAGGTGATGATCTGAAGAAACGTCTCCTCCAGCTCTTGGCAATTTTGTGACTTATATCCACTACGCATAGGTTGAACTATGTCCCTCTAGACATTCAGGACAGGAAGCCAACTTCTTACAAGCTTCATCCTCACCTAAGAAATAGAAACGCATAGAGCTCAGACCCATGAAACACAACATCAAAACTAAAAGCATAAACAAACGTATAATCTACGAGCTATTGATAGGAAATCTGGCAAGAACAAGCTACAAGAAGACCTCCAGATTAAGATTGCCTGTTCAGTCTTGCCAGAGATCAAGCGAATTCACTGAGTAACAGAAAACACCACATTTAGATACACTGCAACCTAGATTAAGAGGTCGTTGCTATACTAACTTTTCTGCCACCGCTCCTCACAAATTAACTCCTCGCTCCATGTCGTGTGTCTTTCTCAGGTATCCGTCCGACCACAAAGGTTATCGCTGCCTCGAGCTCTCTACTGATCGCATCATTATCTCTTGTCATGTCATTTTTTACGACGATTCTTTTCCTTTCGCATCTTTACCGGCACCACCTACTCTCGATGCCTTTGATTTTCTTGACGATATTCTCTCGGCAGCACAGCCCCTTCCTCCCACTGTCATACAGCCACCCCCACCTACTGAGCCACCACCCCTGCCACCTTCTCTTGTCATCGAACCGGCGGCAGCTCCTCCTGTCATCAAACCGATACCCACACCCCCGCTCCAAGCCAAACCGCCTTCTCCTGCTATCACATCCACTCCAGAGTTGTGTGTGTGCTGGTTATTTAGTGGGGAGGAGAGGAGGTGGCTAGATTCAAGGATTTCTTTAATGGGTTAGATCCGTTAGAGTTGTGTGTGTGCTAGTTATTTAGTGGGGAGGAGAGGAGGTAGCTAGATTTAAGGATTCTAGGGCTAGGGTTTCTTCTTATTCCTTGTCTCCTTCCATGGTTACAAGAGAGTTTGAGAGGGAAGAGTGATGTTGTGGCTGCACACTGTAATCATTTGAGCATGTAAACATCTTTCTCTACTGAGAAACAATCAAAACTTTTATCTTAATCATGTTATTTTGCATCCTTACTTGATTTTGTTTATTCTTGAGCTTGATTGGTGATTCTGTGTTCGTGATTGTTCTTGCTGATCTCTTGCTTGATTTCATTTGCTAGGACATATGAGAATAAATATAAAAGTGTTTATGCCTTAGATCCCCACAAGCAAGAAGTAATTTGGGATTTAGAGTTTTTATGTTGTTGTGAACTAGATTCGATTCTCCTCGATTTAGTGAATTTCAGCCTAAGAACCTCATGACTCTTCATTGGTTTAGGATCCTGATGGCTTAAACAAGTTTCATACAAAATTTGGAAGTGTTTAAATGAGATTTGAGAAAGTTCATGAGATTTGAGCTTTTGTCCCGAGAGGATTTCAAACAGGACACAGAGGACTGATCGGACCGACCCTAGTCCAGCGGTCCGACCAGCCAGCGATCATATCAGTTCATGAACTGCGGTTTGACCAGCCTTAGCTGAAGGGTGTCTAATTTGTTGGCTCGGGTTTCTAGCTTTATCTCGCTAAGTCAATGTGGTGTAATATGAACTTGGTGATTCCGTGGTCATTTGAGTAAAGATTTGAATACTCGAGGGTGAAAAGTTTTGGGAATTATTCATCCTCTCTGATTGCCGACATCGGTTCTACACCGGACATCGGCGAAACAAAGCCACCCACATCATATCCGCATCCTCACCACTGCATCTGCACCAACATCATATATGCATACAAACAAGCAATGTAAAGACGACGACCGCAACGCAACTTAATCAGAGATTCTATAGGCTTCTCCTACTAATGTAATTAACTAGACACCTTGCAAAGCTCGGGGAATTATCGAACTACACAATCTCCAAACAGATATACCCCTTAAGTATAGACGTAGAAATCAATGCAATGAATTCCCGTGGGAGTATGTAATTTTGTATATTCAGTATAGAATTAACGAAATTCCGTTGTGTTTTTGTTTTGACAAACATCATACTATCAGTTTCTGTACAACTAGCGCTAAATTTGCTCTGACCAACTATAACATGCAGCAGAACAGACACTAATCAAGCTAATTCAACTAAATTCCCCAATTATACCATCTAGTCATCAGGTAGATTCTTTTGGACTGATAGCTTATGATTTATGGCTTAAATATTTAAATTTTAGCTGTTCGTGAGAGACAGTACGTAGAGAGAAATAATCGTATATGATTTTGGCCGGTACTGCTAAACTCAATACACTTTTTACTACAATTTTTCTATTGACCTCATCTTTAAAAAACACACTATTTAAAAGCTAGTCACTATAGATAGTACAAACATAAGCTAAATTTTAGTCTAAAAGAACCCGACCATCATCACCATCCTAAACACAGTTTAAGGGAGGAAACTAATACAGATGCTTCAAAACGATTTCCTAATAATGTCCTCCCTGATTCTATGACAATGCCACACACACAGACGCACAGAGAGAACACCTCACCGCCAAGCAGAAACTGTGAACAGAGGCCGTTTCTCCCATGCCAGCGACAAGAACGCAGGTTGCAGCTCAACAAGTGAATATTTGTACTTCGGATCATAGTTCCAAAGCAAAAGATCAGCCTGGCTCACGGCATAGTTGCTGAGCCGGACTGGCTCGAAGCCGCACCGCTCCATTAGCGTCTGCCACTCGCTGCTGCTGGCCATCCTATCCGTCCTGTCTGCGCCCTCCCCTGGCCCAACGGCACTCCGGATGCGCTCCCCAAACATGCACCGCTCCACCCTCACCCTCTCCGGTGAGTTCCGCGCCATTGCCACATCCAACGACTCGAACACCGACCGGTAATAGCTCAATGCATTCGCAAATCTATCGACGAACCCAGCTCGGTTCAGACTGGCCTCATACTCCCCGAGGGTTACCACCGCTGGATCGAGTGATTTGGCGAGACTAAGGATTCGCCTTACCGGCTCATCGGAATCGCCAAGAAGGTGGTAGAGCTGGAGCATGAAATTGACGGCCACGGCCTCATCGGGCTCGACCAAGAAATCAGACTGGTCGAGCTCGTTCACTGGCCGAAGCAACGGAACAAACTCGAAGTCCACCCCAAGAAGCTTGGCAAAGTCGCGGAGACGAGCACTGGTTGCGGCAAGGGACGCCGCGGGCTGTGGCCCCAAGAACGGCGAGGGGACACCGGAGATACGTACCCGGGATGGCTTCCCCTCGGGCCGGGTGGCGAGCGCCTGGAGCAGCGCCGCCCACTGGATACCCTGCACGATCCCCAAGTCAACGATGTGGATCTTGGTCGCTGCGCCCGTGGCCTCCAGGATGGCCTGGTTGGCGGTGAGGTGCGCGAACTTGGAGTAGGGACAGGCGTCGTTGAGCGTCTTGTAGCAGAGCGTGAGCTCGTCAGAGGCGAACCGCGCGTCTGACGCCGTTGAGGGGCGCGCCGCGCCGCCGCATGCTAGGCGGTGTGAGAGCGCGTGCGCGAAGTAGAAGGCCACGCGCTCCGCGGGGTCCCCAGAGTCGGTGGCGGCGGCGTGGACCTTGGCGAGCTCCGCGGCGGCGAGCCCTGGGTCGGCCGCCGCGGCGCGAGCGCTGGCGAGGAGGGACTGGAGGATAGGAGCGGAGCAGGAAGCGTCCGGGGAGCTCGGAGCGGCAGCCTGGGGGAGCGAAGCCGGGACAGCCTCGGGCTGCGCGGCAGCGGCCTCGGCGTGGGCCGGGGCTGGGGGCTGGAGCCGCTGGACGGACGGCGGCGGGGTGGTGAAGATGAGGCGCTCGAGGTCGGAGTCCAGGAACACGGGGGCGTCTCCTATAAGGCTCTCCATCCACCCATCGGAGTCAAAGTCCGCCGCCGCAGCGAGGTCGGAATACACCGCGTACGCGTCGGAGAAGAAATGCTCCGCGGGGGGCCACGCCGCGGAGGCGCCGCCGTACGGCAGCGAGGCCGGGATCTGTGCGTGCGGGGGCGCCGGGGCCAGCGGCGGCGGCAGGTGGTGGTGCCTCTGCTGGTGCTGCTGCTGCTGCTGGTGGATCACCTGCTGCGCGATGGCCATGAGGTTGCCGCTGTCCGCGCACATGTACGCCATCCCTCCTCCGCCCCTGCCGATCTGCGCGCGGCCGGTGGGAGAATCGCGGAATGGTGGGTGATCGACCGAAGCGGAGAGCGCAGCGGATTTAAAACAGTAGGGCGTGGTCACCGGCGGCATGCACACTCACACTGTGCAGTGCGGGGGCGCAATTACGAGATTGTACTCGTGCTGTACTGGTGTGGTTCGCACTTTGGGGGTCGCCGACTTCAACGGTAAAATGGGAGTGAGTGAAGAGGGGGGCCTGGCCACCCTAAAAAAATCGCATCCTAATTAAAATAGTCACAAAAATTCTAAATTTTTTTTTGTATATATACCTCTAAGGTGGTGATCGGTTCGGCTTAAAAGCTCATGACTTATGACTGAAAATACTGTAGCTGGCTGAAAAAAGCACTGTAGCTGACAGAGACTTATTTAGCATAATTAAATTTAAAAAATTTAAAAATATAAAAAATATGTTAGCCCATTATGTATAATACAAACAAATATGGGAAAAAAAAGAACCGGCAAAAAGGCTCAACAAAAAGCCAAAAGTTCAGAAAAAGACGAAATTTATGAATAGTGAAAAATAAGCCAGAAGCCAGAAACTGAAGCCGAACTGATCAAGGCCTAAATTTATTTTAACTATGTATAAAATTTTAAGTTCATATTCACTCTATGTTAGCGATAACAAAATATAAAAAAATATGACAAATATTAAGAGCTTAAATTTGTCAGAACTTTCTCTTTTTTGCTGTTTTTAATATAGAATGAATTTAAACTTAGAATTTTATATATAGATAGAATAAATCATAAAATACATATAAAAATTTTCTTAAAATTTTTTTATAACTTTTTTAATTAATATATACCGTAAGAGCATCTAAACTTGCGCATAATAAGCTATACAAAGCCGGGGGGATTCCGGCCCCCTCGCGCTATCCACGTCGCCCCCGCCTGCGCGGCCGGCCGGCGCGTGGCGGGGGAATTTCGGTACGGCCGGCCGACGCAGTTTCCTCATATTTTCTGAAAATTACGTAAAGGTCCTTTTTCCTCGCGAAAAGGTCCCTGACAGTTTTTTCACCCAAATTTTTGCAGGATAGCGCTCCGCGGTTTTCTAAATTACGTGCGGGTCCTCGTTTATTACGTACAGACCCTCGGTTTTTTACGAAAAAGACATTTGACTTCTTCGAAAATACACATGTGCCCTCGATTTTTGTAATTTTTTTTTACAAACTCCTCATGGATTATCGCCTCTTTTACTTCGGTACACACGGTGGCTGGCGCGGCGTGGCGCCGCGCCTATGAGGCTAGTAGTATACGTTGGCGGGCTGGGCTGGACTTGCGAGGAAGGCTGGGGAACTTGAACTGGCGTGAACAGGTGGGAGGATCTTCTGTGGATGCCAGAGGTATCCATCGTCTCTTGTTAGTTGTTTTCTTGGTTGGGCACTTGCACGTGCTTTATGCTTGGTTGGACTCACAAGTCTGATTCATCTTGAGTAGATAATCGTATCTTTCTCATAAAATTGATGTCGATGAATGAATATCTTGAGAGTTTATAGTATATTTAATATGTACTCGCATAGCACATAGCAATATTTCTTTTTAAAAACTCCACATACTTTAGTGAAATTGTCGTAAAAACGTGTAAAAAAGAGAATGGTCTATTACCACTTACAAGGTAATTAAAAGAAGAGGTGAACCCTTGTTGGTGTGAGGTCTCGTATGGAACATGGGATTTTTTTTTCTGAATCCTGCACAAATAGAAATGTTTTGAATCTCTTTGATTCGCAGGATTCTAAAAACACAAGAATAGGAAAAATATAGGATTAGAATATCATGACCTATTGAATTCTGTAGGAAATAAAACCATATAAATTGTTCAAAAGATGTGTTTGATAGGTCACAAAAAAATGCAAAAATTTTGAGATTAAATATTAATTGATCAGATACAGGATGGAGAGAGAGGAAGATAATCTGTATCGGAACTCTTAAAGGAATTCCTAACGTGAGGTTAGGTTTCATGCTATAATCCCTCTAAATTTTTATGAATTTTTTCTATCATATGAAATTCCTTTGAAGCAATCCTACAAATCAAATACCCCTTGTAGAAATTTTTTTTGGATTGAATTCCTCCATTTTTTTTTCTTTACCATTCCTTTGAATCAAAGATGCCCTTTGTGTGAAGATCATGTGAAATTTCTGCACTCCAAACGAGCCCTATCATTTTTTTTCAAAAGGACTAATGCGGCTTCAGTCTGATGCTCGATTTGGTTTATCTATTTTCAAAATATCCAAGTTAGCCTCTTATTTTTCAAAATATCCAAGCTAGCCTCTTTACTTGCACTTTTTTTATCCATTTTGAGGGTGAACAATGATGTCGACGATCAAAACATCGATTTTATGAAATAATATGAGAAAAATGGCTAAAATTCTTAGGAGAGAATAAAGATGTTCTTTATTACTTATGAACTAGTTACAGGAGTGCCTTCAACAAGGTAAGAGACTGGCCCTAATTACACCGAAATAAATGACATTGAATCCATCTGGAATTAAGAGCGATTGATGGTGCCTTTGTCGTCCAGCCTTAAATACCATAGAGAGATGCCAGTTATCTGTTGGGAGAGACGCCTTATGAAAACAACGCATCTGGTCGGGAAGACGGTTATTGTCAGAGGGAGAATGTCTGATCGTCGGTTGTTGTCAGCAAAAAATGAACATGGGCAACAACTGTAGGGCAGTTGTTGGCAAAGACTAAGGACCGAAGCATCATGTTGTTTGAAGTGGATAAGACACGTGCTCCGTCCATCGGAAAGAATATCCTAGAATTGGGTTCAAAGACCAGTTCGACTTCTCCGAGCAGTTATCTGGTCGGGCAATACATAAAGTGTTTCTCTGACTAAGATACTTGGGGAGTAATCTCTGGAGGTTTACAACTAGTGGGTCTATAACCACAGGGGGTCCACAACCACGGGGCCACTTAGCTTTAATAAATATTAAAGCTATATTTATAGATTTATTTAATCCTCATCAATTGAAATGGCTTAACAAGAGGTAATTGATATGGAAGCCAACAACTAACACATTAATTGTAAAAACAATTTTTTTAAAAAAACTTGCCTATACATCTATCTACCCTTCGATGGCTATGAAAAAAAGACAGTACTCCATCTCAGTACTCCATCCCACTGACATATACAAATAAAATACATTGGTCTAATCATACATATGAAAGTACTTTTTTCAGATAAATGTACACGTTGTAACGCCCCCGTTTCCAGGGGCGCGTACGGACACAGCATTCCGCAAATATTCACGCATGAACAGTTATGGAACGTCGCGCAAGAGTATACCATTGCATGCTTACAACAAAAGTCCAGCATATATTTTACATAAGGATTAACATCCATTTTTCTACAGCGGGGCGTGCAAGCCCAAAGTATACTTACATTACAAAAACTCCAAGATCCGCTTGAGCGCGGCCAAGACCTAAAGCCTCGGGTCCTCGATGGGGAGACCTTTCCAACACGAAAACTTGAATTGCCTTCGTTTCCTTCTGGTATCTGTGGCATTTTGCAAGCCTGAGTACTCCGACCCCGTACTCAGCAAATCACAAGGGAAATCCTAACTTACTACTTGCACGGATCAACAAAGGAAGGGAGTATACTTGGTTTATTAATTTTGAGTGGATGCAGTTTTATTTGCAATCATTTTGGTAAAATGGACCCAAAACTACTCCTTAAAATCTCAGGGGTTTTTCATGAAGAGTTCATTAACCAACTAATCAAGTTAAAGCATGAACAAAACTACTTAAGCTTCGCTGCTGGAATCACCCAAGTGACACAGCTCCAATAACCGGGAGCACGGCGTATTCAAATACCATTTATTTGACTCTGCAGAGTTTGCTCAGCTTTACCCACACGATCCCTTAACTCCCACGACAGAGTTAAGAAAGCCAGGTCGTTTCACTGCTCAACTCTTTATATAGGCTCTACCCGGTAGAATTCACTCGGGTCTGGATCCCACACACACACACACACGCACACCCACACAAAAGAAAACAGTGTCCGCTTCGAGTGAACTCTACCGTTGTTAGGCACCCATAGCGCGGCTCACCTAACCTCACTGCTTAACCTCCTGTAGAGTTTCAATCGAGTTGAGCAGCTACTAGACAAGTGTTGACAAGTCAACTCCTGTGGTTGAGCGATCACTGTGACATTTGCTCAGCGTAAGGGTTTCAGTCCTTATATTTTCACTGGTGTTGTTGTCAACTTGGTCCTCAACAGCTGAAAACTCTCTTTTGAGCTCTTTCAGTTCACTGGCTGACATTCTGTACTGATGCTTGGCAATTGGTTTTGTGCCTGTAATCAACTTTATGGTAAGTTCTACTTATCTGTCAGGGGGTCTGCCTAGCAATTCTTCCTGAAACACATCAGGGCATTCTTGTACTACTGGCACTTGATTTGGTGTAACTGCTAGCATGTTGATCATGCGCTTTCTTGCATCCCTCAATACTTCTCTGTTTGTTTGTTTTTTTCCTTGTACCTTTTTTTTCCACTTTCGGACTTTCAGGATTGACCAAGGATACTATCTTGATTTCACCATCTACCTTGCCTTTATTTCTGGATAGCCAGTTCATGCCCAAAGTGACATCTAACCCTTGCATATCTGGCTGCAGCAAATCTATTTTAACCTTTTCTGGATTGACTTGTACCTGTACATCATCCATGCGTGTGGTGAAAGTTCCCACTTGGATGAATTATGTCGTACCAAGGTTGGATACGATTGGGTCTGCTGGGATTAACTCTATTACAACATGACCATCACACCCATTTCACTTTACACCAATGGTCTGCATATATCTTCATAATTTTGCCACAAGCCTTAGTTAAAGTAATTTACAGACATCCATTCAGTTCTAGCTTACAAAAGGATAACCAAGAGTACATCATCTCATTTCTTAGTCTACATAGCTTATATCTTCTTGACTATGTGCTTTGCTTCTCTTCTTTATGTCCTTCCTCCTAGTGGAATTGTTTCCTGCTACTACTGGTTTTGGACTTGGAGTTTAGCTGCATCTGGTGGCAAACTCCTCCTGGGACACCGATGCCTGTAGTGTCCAATCTCTCCACAATGGAAACATGCATTTGTCTCTCGTATGCAGCTGCTAGTAAGATGCTTGGCACCGCAGGTGAGGCACTCGATAGCGAGTGGTGGGGAAGTGGCATACTGCTGAGACTGTCCGGACTGGGTCTTCGGTATTGTCACATACTGACGGGAGGGTGGGGATCGAAATGAGGATGATCCCGTGGTCTTGCTCCGCTGAGCATTGTGTGAAGACTGAGACTTGTGCGCTGCTTTACGCTTTCTGTAATCCTCCATTCTGGTCTTCTTAGGGTGAGGTTCATCTTCTTCCGTCGGTGGCAGGCGGGATGATGATGTCTGCCTCTTTGTTTGCTCTTTAGCTTCTTCTTCGGGTAAGGACTCCCGTGGGCATTGGTCACGATAATGCCCATCCTGTCCACATTGAAAACAAGCCATTGGTGATGGAGGTGAAGGCTTCTTTCGTTTCATAATTTTCATGTAACCTGGTCTTTCTTCTATTTGCAGAGCTCGATCAACCAGGTTCAATAGGTTTGAAAACTTCATGGCCTGAAGGCGTTGCTTCATATTGGGACGTAGACCTTTCATAAAGTACTCCATCCTTTTAGCTTCGGTGTTAGTTTCCTCTTGAGCATACTGGGATAACTGATGAAATTGTTGTAGATATGCTGTGATGGAGTTCTCTCCTTGTTGAAGGTTAAGAAAATCCTGATATTTTTCAGTAATAACTCTAGGAGAGGTGTAGGCTTTACGGAATCTCTTCACAAAGTCTTCCCATGTAATATCTTCCGCCTTAGGGTGTATCCACTGGATAGCATTCCACCAAGTAATTACGGGCTCGAACAGTTGATAGGTGGCGAAAAGGACCTTCTCCTTATTTGTACACTGGATAGTATTCATTCTTCGTTCAATATCATGTAACCAGTTATCTGCATTCAGTGACTCTGTGTTTGAAGGGAATTTTGGAGGTTGAGTTTGCAGGAATGCCGTAAACTTCAATGCAGTTGCGCTTGATGCTGACACTGACTCTTCGGGTGTCACCTTGACAATGAACGGTGGCTGTAACTCTCTTGGGCAACGGTTCTGTTCCATCATTGCTATTGTGCTGGCAACTGTTGCTTGATCTGTGGCAGGTGCACCCTGCCCGTTGGTCTGACCACTCTGCTGTGTTGGATCCATCTGTCAATTGGGAACTGGAGATCAGTTTTGCAGCGGCTTTGGAGAATAAGAGGGGATAAGTAAGACTTTGAATTTCAAGGTAAATATAGGGTGAAAGAGGTAAGAACGAGAGCGAAAGGGACAGGAGAAAACTTTGAACACAGGGGGATTACTGATAATTAAGCAAACAACATACAAGGATAACAAACATAATTTACAATATGCAAGTGGTACACAAACCACTTAGGGTTCATGATTACACCTGCTTTACATTACAAAAGCACTACTACAACTCAGGGTCAGTCTAGTCTAGCGAACGACGGCTACTCCGCCAGCTGCTGGGAAGCGAAATTTTGAAGTTAGACAAGTAAGACAGTAAACATTTTTGCCAAAGTAAAACTTAAGCAGGAGTAAACTAAGATAGATAAGGTAGCAACAAGAGAGAAAAAGACAACAATAATACTTATATTTTTTGTAAACCCTTTTTATGGCTTAAATTAAGTTTTGCGATAAAATCGCTTCCTAGTTTGCCTTAGGTCTCAACCTACGGTCAAGAGCCTGCTCTGATACCACTTCTTGTAACGCCCCCGTTTCCAGGGGCACGTACGGACACGGCATTCCGCAACTATTCACGCATGAACAGTTATGGAACGTCGCGCAAGAGTATACCATTGCATGCTTACAACAAAAGTCCAGCATATATTTTACATAAGGATTAACATCCATTTTTCTACAGCGGGGCGTGCAAGCCCAAAGTATACTTACATTACAAAAACTCCAAGATCCGCTTGAGCGCGGCCAAGACCTAAAGCCTCGGGTCCTCGACGGGGAGACCTTTCCAACATGAAAACTTGAATTGCCTTCGTTTCCTTCTGGTATCTGTGGCATTTTGCAAGCCTGAGTACTCCGACCCCGTACTCAGCAAATCACAAGGGAAATCCTAACTTACTACTTGCACGGATCAACAAAGGAAGGGAGTATACTTGGTTTATTAATTTTGAGTGGATGCAGTTTTATTTGCAATCATTTTGGTAAAATGGACCCAAAACTACTCCTTAAGATCTCAGGGGTTTTTCATGAAGAGTTCATTAACCAACTAATCAAGTTAAAGCATGAACAAAACTACTTAAGCTTCGCTGCTGGAATCACCCAAGTGACACAGCTCCAATAACCGGGAGCACGGCGTATTCGAATACCATTTATTTGACTCTGCAGATTTTGCTCAGCTTTACCCACACGATCCCTTAACTCCCGCGACAGAGTTAAGAAAGCCAGGTCGTTTCACTGCTCAACTCTTTATATAGGCTCTACCCGGTAGAATTCACTCGGGTCTGGATCCCACACACACACACGCACACCCACACAAAAGAAAACAGTGTCCGCTTCGAGTGAACTCTACCGTTGTTAGGCACCCATAGCGCGGCTCACCTAACCTCACTGCTTAACCTCCTGTAGAGTTTCAATCGAGTTGAGCAGCTACTAGACAAGTGTTGACAAGTCAACTCCTGTGGTTGAGCGATCACTGTGACATTTGCTCAGCGTAAGGGTTTCAGTCCTTATATTTTCACATGGTCCGCAACCTCGCCAGGCCCGCGACCCAACCTAAGGTAAGCGGTGGGCGTAGATCGTCTCGCGATTTCCCACTCACCCTTACCCTACTCCAAACCCTAGGGTAAAGATGGGCGAAGACCGTCTCGCGGTTCCCCACTCCTTACCCTACCTCGTGCACGCCGGCACTCTCCGCTCTAAGATACGGTGTCCCATACCACCCTACCTTAGAATCGGGTTTTCTAAATTCTATTGGCCCACAGCCACAACCTTATTAGTGTAAGACTTTGCATGATAATAATAACCTACAGTTATCTAGATTAACAGATAATTATTTCTAGGGTTACAAAGCCAGGGCTACAAGTTTAACATGGCCTTTATCAGTGGTAGGTTTAACTACATAACATGTCATTCTAAACATTTTATTTTACTTTCGAACTAACATTTCAGATTTAGCTCAATGCAAATAACATAATAGCATAATTAGACAACATGGGTTGCAACATGATCAAGGACTTGTGACTTGCCGTGAATCCGGATGGTCTCAGCTAGCTCGAGCGTAGAAGCTTCTGGATCCTGCGACTGCACTTGAGCTTCCGGGAATCTCCGACACTAGCGCAAACACATAAAATAATTAAATCCAGCTTGAGCCTAATCAAGCAAGGAAAAATAAACTAATCAAAAAGGAGTAAAATGCGTAAATCTCCAAATGAGGAATTTTAGGAATTTAATTGGGAGAAATATGTGGAAATGGAGGTCACCAATGGGTCTGGAATATTATTTGGAGCAAAGTGGTGAAATTTGGGAATTTTTGGAATTTTCTGTGATTTTCTAGGATTTATTTGGATTTTCTGGCATTTTAGAAATTGGAAAAGTCTCTGGAAAATTGGATGAACAGTGCGGCCCGGCCGTTTTGCTATAGTGCGGCCCGGCACTGTGCGGCCCGCGCGGCCAGAGGCCAGCGCGGCCCGACGCGCGGCGACGCGCGGCCCGCAGACGCGCGCGCGCTCGGCGACGGAGCAGGCCGACTCGGCCCACGCCCGCGCGCGCTCACGCGGTTCGGATGAGCGACGCGTGGCTCAGGTGGACGGCGGGATGGGGTGACGCGAAGCGGTACGGGGAGGGGGATCCGACGGAGGGGAGGAGCGGTGTTTATGGGGATCGGACGGCGGAGAAGCGAGGACGGCGGTGAAGCGGTAAGAGGGATCGGGCGGCCTCCGTTAAATGGCGCTGGGCGAGATCGACGGAGGGGAGGAGGCCACGTCGTCGTCGTCAACCTCCAGCCGGGCGGGGGTGACAGAGAAACGGGAGCGGCGGAGCTGCGGCGCTCCGGCCACGGCGGTGGCCCCCGATGGCCGAGGAGGGCACCACCGGGTGCTCCTGGATATGGGAAATCCATTTTGGGCACTGGGAAGGTGAGGGGAACAACGGAGAGTGTGGGGGACAGAAGGGGGAGATTTGGGTGCTCGGGGTGAGGGAGGTCGCCGGCGGCGAGATAGCCCAATCGGCTGCGGTTACACAAAGAGGGGGTCACGGGGCTCACAATGGTGGTGGCGGCAGGAGCTGGGAGGCGGCGAGGAGAGCTGGCCACAGGGAGCTGGTTCGGTCGGCGGAGGAGCTGCGGTGACGGCGCTCCACGGGCGAGTACCTGACCAAACAAGGTTACCAGCGTGATCAGCACACCGAGGAGGAGCTCAGGGCGAATGCAATTGAGGAATGGGGGGAGGGGAGCGGAAGATCCGCTTTACGGGGTCGCCGGCGCAGGGGAAGACCACGGCGGAGCTACGGGCGATGTGGCTCCTTGGCAGCTCAGGGAGAGGCGGGGGAGCGGTGGGAGGAGAATGGGGGTGCTGGGGGTGCTCGGGAAGCAAAGGAGGGAGGGGGAGCCGAGGGAGGGGTTTTATACCCCGGGCGGAGGGAGGAGCTCCTTCGGGGAGAAGGCAACGGGCGGGGCGCGGGGGTCAACCGGAGTGACAGGGCGGTTGGGGAAGCGTCTCCTCCGTGAGATGGGGTGAGTGACGGGGCTCTGCACAGTGCTAATGGCGACGGGACGGGAGAGGGGCAGGTGAGCTCGAGCACGGGCGGGGAGTGCGTCCGCGCGCGGGAGAAGGGGAGGCGGGGGCTGCCAGGTGGGGTCGGGCGCAGAGGAGCGGCGCCGCGTGGCGCGGAGGCTCTGCAGGCGGTCGGGACAGCGCGGCGGGGGCGGTCCGAAACAGTGGGCGCGGAGGGAGGATCCGAGGGGCGGCGCTGTCCGCGCGCGCGTGGAGGCGGTGCGGGGGCGGACGCTGGCGCAGGCGCACGCGCGGGGAGAAGGCGGGGAGCACGGGAGGCGCCAGCGGGCGAGGGAGGGCGGGGAAGGCGCTGAGGCGCGGGAGAAGCGGGGAGGGAGCGGGCGCCAGCGGAGGGAGGAGGAGGAGGCGTCCGCGGGAGGGAAGTCAGGCGGCGGGGAAAACGGGAAGAAGCGGGGCGCCGGAGAGAAAAGAAAACGCCCGGCCCAGAAAGGAAAGCGGAAACGGGAGAAACTTTTCCAAAAAGGAAAGTTTCCGAAATTCACTCAAAAAGCAGCAAAAATTCACAAATTTTTGGATTTTGAAATTTTAGGGCTTTTCACACGTGCCCCATTTTCACATATCCAATCCATATATTCATCGAAGTATCAGTATCTGAGTTACAAAGTTCGATTGCACGCAATCCTAAAGGGCCTAATCGGCACTGGCAAGGCTTGGCAAGTGGTGATTCTTGTGGAAGCCAAAAGTAAAACATTTATTCTCAAACAAAAAGAAATAAAAAACTCACCTACGCGTCATTCTACTGGGTTCCTAAGAAAAAAGTCACACAACACTCCACCTTACTTACATATACATATACAACACATTGGTCTAATTCGTATTTACCGCAGGTTGCAACATATTTTATATCACAAACTATATACAGAGATCAATAATCTAGGCAGAGAAAATTAAAGATATTACCACACTCCTATACAACTTGAAGTTTTTCTATATCAAGTGATAAAGGCTTTATTTCAAAGTGTTTTAGCTGAAATAACACAATAGCGGTTGTTGAATTTTTTCTAAAATATTTAATTAAAAAAATAAAAAAAGCATCATTAAATCTCTACAAATAATAAAAATAGCCATGTTAAGAATTAGCATGTTCTAGACGGCTCCGCCTTTTGAAAATCATGCGCAATGCACCGATGCCATTGTGGCCTCTGGTCCAGCACGCTGCTCAGCCTCCAGCTGCCATCCGTTGGGCGACCGGTGATGCCTACAGAAAATCTTCCCCAACCACAGGCTGGACCACACTGCCACGCCGAACACTGACAGACACACCGCCACACACACCGGCGTCGTCCTGCTGATCCGTCCGGCGTCCGTGACGTCTCACTGTCCCTCCGCACCACGGGACCGCGGCCCCACCTGCCAATGGAAGGGAAGGAACCGAGGCAACGCACGGCCGAGCGAGCGATCGATCGACCGAGCTCGAGGGATGGAAGTCGCCGTGGCCGTGGGCCGTCGCCCGGGCAGCCCGCCCGTGACGTGACCCGGCATTTGCTCTGCCCCCTCGCACGGCCCTACCACCCTGCGCTGCCCTGCCCTCCGTGAGGCGACACCACCTGACCGCCCCGCCACGTCGGATCTACTCGTACTACGGCCTCGGTCCGGTCCAATCCATTGCATACGTAACCTCGTAGCAGCTTTTGTTTTCCAAAAAATCTTACCCTCACTCAAATTTGTATTTCTAGTTTTTGGAACTTCTTACTATTTCGGAACTTTTGTAAATAAATGAATCATATGGTTTGGAAGGCACATAAAATTAGAATTACCGAAAGTAAGTATGTTTTTTATTTTGCATTTAAATGGATTAATATTTTTGTAAGCTTCAGCTTAAGCGAGTACAAACCAGCGATGATAAGATTTAAAGCCCAACATAACAATTGGTAATAAATGTGCGAATTATATGACGTACAAGATTTAGTCAGGTGTATATATTTGCCTTGCTATTCCTATTTCCTAAGTACAAATGGCAATATGCACGAACCATGAACATGAACTACAAGTACGATACAAATATCCCTTTTAGAATGAATAATACATGATGGATGGAAATCAAGTCATGCTTGTAGGAGATTGTTAGTGATATACCCTCGAGGCAATCATGGAGATGATTATATCTCTTTTGCGTTATGATCTTTTGAATAATATGTTATTTTGCCCTTGAATAAATATCTTTCGTATTGAACAACAAGTATGTGACTTGTTCGTGAAACTTTTTATTCATGTTTTTGAGGTCATTGTAAATTATCCCTAATCTTATATTATTATGTGGGACAATTATGATTTATAGATTAACAAATGTATCGATTGAAAATCATGTTTTACGAATCATAAATATGGGGATATCAAATCAATAATGTGGACACATGTTAGAGAATATGGTGGACCCACCTTGAGAAATTGTTGAGATTGTTATATTTTTTATGTGTCATCAGTTGGTCTCAAGTAATGATGGTGTATAATCCTTATATCTAATATCAACATAGTTTTTTACATGTGTAATAGTGCACTTCAAGGTTGCCAAACGCTACTCTGTAATTGGGTAGTTATAAAAGTAGCTTTCGGCGATGATATAAAATATATGGAGGAATGTGATTGGTCGGATATGAGATTTGCCCCTCATACATAACAAGAAAGATATCTCTAAGCCCCTTGATGCGGTCAGATAAAGGAAGTGCATAGCCATGCCACGAGTGGTCGAAGAGTTGACCACATGAAGTTATCCATCACTAGATCGAAAAAGTTTGAACAGTCCATAGATGACACGTTTCTCACGTAGAGTTCAATCAAGTATCATGAGGTAAGAGGGGAATATGCAAACAGGTCATTTAGTCCAACAAGATATGAACTGGTCGTGTGGTATAGTAACTGGTCATAAGCTAGTCAGACATATCACAAACTGGTCTACGAACTGGTTGTATGGGGATACGGACTGGTTGTAACCAGATACGAACTAGTCATAAGAAGTTATGAACTAATTGTAAGTGATTAAGATCTAGTTGTAGATCATATTGCATAAGGTTCGTCGAGTTTGATCTTTGTGTATTTGGGGGTCAATATGTCCTGCTAGGGACCACTACTGACTAATGATTGGAAAGGTGTTTTCGGGTTACAACCTGGTATATATGAACCAATATGGTCATACACTTAACGGGTTGGAACAATAAGAGTCTGGATGATAGACTTCGAGTAAGTTACAATCTCTACTCGTATTGCATAAGGATCCGGTCGGAGGCTCTATATAAAGGGGCATATTAGGTTATAGGAATAGAAAGAGATCGCATCACACACCAAAACTCTAGCCGTCTTTAGGCTTATTACTCTTGGAGATCGGTGTTGACTTGGTAACCTTCCTTCGAGGAGCCTGTGGGAGGCACCAAGAGGCTTGTAAAGATTTAGAGTCCACATATCCAGAGTGGAGAAGGAATATCATGAGCAGATGGCTTGATTCCTTGTGCGATCTTCAACAAGAAATAGAGGGATCATTGAATCTCCAAGATCTCGGTAAACAAATATTGTATTCCTTGTCTCTTTTACGTATTCGTATTTACTTAGTCTTTTATTTTCTAGCTTACTAGAATTATGCATATTAGTAATTGGTTGCAAAACTTTACTAGAAACCTAGGCACTTAGGTTAGATTGATAAAGATTAAAATTTTAATTTAGCTTGAGAAAAATCTCAACTCATCCGTCTTGGATATCCGATCCCTTCATATACGTAAATAGTAGAAAAAATAAGAGAGATATAAATGTAAAATGAAAACAAGAAGAGAAACAAAAGCCAGAAACTAGAGCAGAAGTCAATACAACACCCTTTATACTGGACCGTCTAACGGTGAAACGAGCATGAGGATTTTCGTTTTCTTTTTCTTTGAGAGGTGCGAGCAACGTGTTTGGTGGCCAAGTGTAATCCTGTTTTAATTTCGTTACTAAGAAATAGTGGGCAGTATGTAACTATGTAAGCATTGCGTGACGTGATCTGCAAGAGGCAGGCCGAGGACCTATGGGCCATTCGACTAGCAGCTCGCAACTGACGACGTCGCCGTTAGTGGGTTTGATTTTTCATTTGGACCGCACGGACGGCAAGTTCTTTTGGGACGCGGCGTGTCGTTCGATTACTGGAGTTGTTTTGGGCCGGACTGGGCTGCTGATAGTTTTGGGCTAACCTGAAGCGCAACAATGATGGAAGTGACTTCGCCAAGGAGCTAAGGCATTCGGTTTCATCGTGCCAGGAACGCGAACTGAAGACAAGTAACATGTCCGTACGTGAGAGGCAGATGGTGGAGAAGGTTTGGTAGTGTCTCTCTTCGTCAGCTTTGGACATGTTCTAAGTTGTTTCTAATGTACAGAGCTCTTGCAATCTTGGCCAAATGTAGTAGTGAACTCTGAAATCTGAACCGTTGAATCTTTTTCCTTTTTCTTTTCTGAGGATTTCGAACTGGGGTTTGTCGGTCTCTCTTGTTACGACAGGAAAGTTGCTATCCCCAGTGATTTTGTTCAAAGTTTACTTCTTGGCTGCAGCGCAAACACTAATTTTTTTTATTATAAAGAAAACACTAGTACTAGCTCATATTGTGCTCTGTACGTTCTAGACACCGGACCATAGAATATGTGCTCATGCTACAGGTCAAATCGTTTCCAGACGCCGTGGCAGATCAGTCGCCTGATTCATGTCGCGTTTTGTTCATGTTTCCGGTTGAAGATTACTGAACGACATGATTGACTAGAATTCAGAGTTCTCTTGTTCCTCCACTCTCTAGGAACCCAGGATCCAAATGTGGTAGAGGTCAACGTACGCAACATCATTCATTTTCAGCATCATGCCATTCATCTGGTCGCGTACAAAGACCCAGAATGTTTCTAGAAGCCAAATGGTGGTGAAATTTTGTCGCGTAACAGAGGTTTGATCATCACTACGATCTTTCTTCATCTCAAATCTTTGCACACAATTAAAAATAGAGAACTACCTCCCCTTTCTCTCTCCTCTCTCCTCTCTACCCTCCTCTCTTCTCTAGCTTTGGAGTAGCTCCGCATCCTTCCGCCACCTCCCCTACCCCTACTCCACCACCGACGACCAGCAACGACCTCGCTATCTAGCTACGCTGCAATCTCTCCCTCCCCGCTGCTACCACTCCGCCCAATCTAATATTCAGTGTGCCGCATTCATTGTCGCCCTCCGTCACCACCTTCTACCGTCGGACCACCACCTCCCTCTATGTCTAGGGGGTCGCGATGAACTCATCGTCGGTAAATCTGGAGTTAGAGGTTAAGGAGGAGGGGAAAATAACGTTAGAGTTGAAGAAGGAGGTGGAGGGGTGACGTCGAAGTTGAGGAAGGATGGTGGCACGACGGATCCTGTTGATTTTGATTCGGACAATATACCATGCGAAAGTTTCTCTTAAAATAACATTAGGGGCTTGTGGGGTAAGAAGTAAGACGCTTTGGCAGCTTTGCTCATCTTGCATTTGATACCATGCCTTTCTACGTTAGTACATCATTATTCCAGAAGCACCCAGCTTCCAAAAGTTGACTCAATTACTCAACCCGAAATACAAGCGTCAAAAGCACAGCCAAATTTATCTCGTCTTCCTCCCCATCCACATCACAAGAACATGACAGAGAAGGGGGAAGAAAAGAAAAAAAATCGGAACGAAGACATGAGTCAGGGATACGTCATGGATTTTGCCGGCTTCTACGTGCTCGAATGCAAAGAAAAACGCAACGACGAGTCGATCGACGAGAGGCAAAGAACCTAGTAGAACCCCTGCACCGGCCACCGGCGGTCGGGGTCCGGCAGCCACGACGACCGCTTCTTCTTCTTGTCCTTCTTCCTCTCCTTGCTCCCCTCCTTGCTGCCGCCGTCCTCCCACTCCTCGCCGTCGGAGCTCTTGGAGTCGCCGTCCGACGAGCCGCACCCGCCGGCGGCCCCGCCCGACTTGTGTCTGGACCGCACGTACTCGATCAGCCTCCACGCCGCCGGCTTCTGCTGCTGCGGCGGGGACGCGCGCTGCTTGGCCGCCTGCATCTGCTGCTCCGGCGGCGGCGGCGGGTTCTTCAAAGCTGTGTCGGGGTCGTCGGAGAGGCGCGCGGACTGGGGCAGCCGCTCATACTCTGGCAGCGGCACGGTCTCCTCCGACGCGCCGTCCCTGTCCCCGCCGCCGCCGCAATAATCCATGAGCAGCAGGTGCTGGTGGCTGTGGGACCTCCGCTTCAGCCGCCGCGCGCCGAACCTTGAGCCCGTGCCGCTGTTGTACTGGCTCTGCTCCTCCACATCTTCCGAGTGATCCAGGATGTCCATATTTAACCACAAACCTTGCACCCTCTCTCTCAAAATCTCAATCGCGATCTCGTGTTGGACTCTGCAAGTGTGACGGGGCAATCGAAATTGGGAATGCAAATGGACGCGGAAACCAGCAACAGGGGGCGGGATATTGTTCGGGGTGGAGAATTTTGACTAGGATTGCTTTTGGTTAATCGCGTCTGCTTAAGGCACCGCTGGTTTCAGCTTCAGATTCTGTCTTCTGATTTATTTTTTACTATTTATAAATTTTATCTTTTTCTGAACTTTTAGCTTTTCTTGAGTTTTTTTGCCGGTTCTTTTTTCCCGTATTCGTTTCATTGTCTGTGATGAGGTAGCATATTTTTTCTATTTTTATTTTTTTAAATTTAATTACGTCAAATAAGCCACCTTCAGCTACAGTGAAATTTCAACCGCTACAGTACAATTTCAGCCATAAGGTACAGCTTTTCAGCCCAACCGAGCGGGGCCTTAAGTTGGGTGTGACTTGGAGGATCGGCCGGTCGTACGGCGTGGTGCGCCGTCCTGGTCGTCGCGTGCAACGCGCGCTTCGCTAGCTTACGTGTCACTTAAGAACCGGTGAGGGGTCCCACCTGCCAACAGGACAGGACTAATGTTTGATGGCTGACACCGTCTGTGTATTTTTTTTATCTGGAGATAGATGCCATGTGTGGATTTTGACGACGCTCCGAGCGGAGGAGCACACCTTGTCTTCTTTGGTCAAATTCCCAAGATCTCTGCTACTTAAAAAATATGCTGATGATGTCGGTTTACCATTAGTGATTCATCTGTCATTCTCTTCCTCCTCACACAAAACCTTGTGTCGATATATGGGCCTCGCCACCATTATCTCAGAACCGTTAGAACTACTCCCCACATCTCGCAACCATCTCTCCTCTCCTCTCTTTTCACTACTGTGGTAGCAGCCGACGTGCGCGGACAGCATCGCATCACGCGGTGACGGAGCCAGAATTTGGTTATGTCCTGGGTTCAGTGGCGAAATGATCTAGGCTATTTGAACCGACGTGCAACGAGGTTTGCTAGGATGGGGCTCGAGGCCTTCCCATACGTCAGGGAGCACGGGACGGCTATCGGGTGCTTGTGCTTACCAGTGATAGCACGCCATCGCCACTGAGGTCTCACCTAGGTATACTCCTTCCTCTCTACTCCTTTCTTCCCTTCTCCTTATTGCTCTGTGATGCAATGTGATTCTATTGCTATGGTTGGATGCTCCATGAACATGGTTATGTATGTGGTTTGGTTCGGGAAAGCAATGGCAAAGGATTGGAATGGTTGGGGCTACCTGGTTGTTCATTGGCTCAGTGTGGGAAGGAATCAGGACTTGACATCATCGGTCATTTTCTTGGCTTGATTGTGCTGGTCATTGCTTCCTCCTAGAGCTTGTGGCCTCCCTGACGTGCTGCCCCTCCTCCTTCTGATACTTGTTTGCTCCATCTTGTGCTTGTGGCTTGTCTCCTGGCCTTGCTCCTCTTGCTGTGGCCGAATGGTTTGGCAATGGGGAATGAATGGATTCAGAGAAAGTGGAGAGATAGGGGAATGGTATGCTCTTGCCAGACGGGATTCTCTGACTTTACGAAGTAAAGTCACAGCGTGACTTTACTTCGTAAAGTCCCTCCATCTGCCGATCAATGGCTAGGATTAATTCAGCATTTTTGATTTTTTTTACTTCTAATTTTTAGCTTTTTTATTTTTCATCTTTTTCTAGATTTTTTCTTTTTTTCTTATATTTCTTTATATTATCTGTGTTAAAATAACCTATTTTTCAAAAATAAAAAATAGGTTATTTTAACACAGATAATATAAAGAAATATAAGAAAAAAGAAAAAATCTAGAAAAAGATGAAAAATCAAATGGCTAAAAATTAGAAGTAAAAAAAAATCAAAAACGCTGGATTAATCTCAGCCATTGATCGGCAGATGGAGGGACTTTACGAAGTAAAGTCACGAAGTTGCGCCGTGCTCTTGCTGGTGGTGGTGTGACCGATTGCAATGTTGTCTCTCTCCTCTCTGGCTTGGGGTTAGCCTTATCATCTTCCTGTGCGTGGCTGTGCCCTTACTGTGACTACTATGCTAAGGGAATGCACTTAGATATTTGTTTGGATGGGTTAGAAAATAGACTTCTCGAGTAAACACAGATTTATTTTTAACGCCGAATGATGATCTTATGGCTGTGAAAGGTGCCAATTGACCCCCAAATGGTCTAGTATCTCGATGAGCGAAATGCCCAACTCGAAATTAAATTCTAAGGCTTTGACAGCAGTTCTTTCTTTTAATTCTTTTCTTTTGTTCAGTCGTTTTGGTGTCTTTAAATTCATTCTTCTCGCAACTAAAACCTCAGCTATTTTGGAAATCAAGTGATCAATAAATGTTGTATGGAATGATATGCACGCAATTTATATTCTCCATAGTTTCCAAGTAATTGTAAATGTTTGAGTTGCTTCTATTGTAATTTTATTTTTATACTTGATGTAATAACTACAATAGATTGTACAATTATTGATTGCAGCGTATGACACAAGTTATATTCATTCATTTTATTGGGTGTTATTCAGTGGAAGCTTCTGTGCAAGGGTTTAAGCTTTGAGTTACTTAATTCATGAGGTAAATTTTGATTGTTGATTACTGTTGTTAATCCACATTTTACCGATTACATTAGTTCTGAAAATGCGGGGTGTTACAATCATGATGTTAACACTCTTGTACTGACCATCCACCGTAACGGGCTCCAGAACTTTAAATCATCTACTACAACTGATATATCATTGTACTCCTCACAAAAAAAAAATGGTGATATTAGCTCTTCTATTGACTATCTGAGCCGGTTTCAGTACTTAAAATTAACTACTCAGTCGAATCCATTGACTTCACATTGGCAAATTGATTGTAGCCATGCATGACAAGCTCCATCTGGTTGAAAAGGATGTATAATTCATGGCTGATATTTTTCGCTTTTAAACTCAGTAATTCTTATTTGCAAATTAGCATAAATCTTTTGGTATATGAGTATTGGTGAGCCTACGGAATAATATTCCCAAATAGACGTGAGACTTCGGCGGTATGGCCATAAAACAAAGCTGTTTAACTAAGGTTCGTTTGGAAGGTGTGGATTTTTTTTAATTGAAATGCTTCCTATGAAATTCTTATAAAGTTTTTATGTTCTATGCAAGACCTAATTCGTATAACGAATTAGACATCCACGGTATGCAAGGCTTTAATGTATTTTGCAAAACAATATTCGTGATTGTGACAACCTGCACACGTGTATTTAGACGGTCGCTACAGGCATACAAGTGTGAAGCGAAACAGTGTTGCTCGTACGCAACTCTGAGTGCTAACCAAGTGCGCCTAATCGCATATGGGTTATAAAAAAGCTCGAGGCTAGTACTCAAGATCAGCTCGATTCAAGCTCAGCTTGAGCCAAACTTGTGAGTTTTAACAAGCTGACCTCGAATAGTTCATAAAGGCTCGATTTGAGTTTAAATATTATTGTATGTTAACTCTTACTAAGCTTATTCGAGCCAAGCTCGATCTTCTATTATTATTGAAAATTAGTGTATGTTGAATTATTGATCATTACCAAGCTTATTTGAATCGAGCTCGAATCTAAATCCAGACTTAGACCCTAACTCAGACTCGCTCAAGCCCAGCCCAAAC
This sequence comes from Dendrocalamus latiflorus, assembly GCA_017311315.1. Lineage (NCBI taxonomy): Eukaryota > Viridiplantae > Streptophyta > Magnoliopsida > Poales > Poaceae > Dendrocalamus > Dendrocalamus latiflorus. Next base: position 8,713,508 of record CM029651.1, on the reverse strand, counting down.
TTATACCGAGCTCAAGCTTAGAAGACCAGTCTCACTCAATTTCAGAGCCCTATTCGCTCTCCATGCCTATTGACAGGCACATTGTTGCTGTCCACACGTGGCATGTTTCACTCGGCACCCGCTACAACTCGGGAAAATCCTACCTGTCAGTTTCACCATAGAAGCCTTGATGTGGCATCCAACCGTCGATTTCACCACGGTGGAGGCATAATCCAAGGCACGGCACAACACCACAGGACACAGGTCAGCTGAAACAACCCCGAAAATTCAAAAGGACTTTGACTTTCTTTGAAACTCGGTTTTATTTAGTTCCTAGCCCTAACCAGAACATCCTTTACCCATTCGTGCCTCCTTTCCCCTACCATACCATCCCCATCATCCATATGTGTGCAGCTCAATCAGATGGCACTATTCACCATCCAAAAAAATATGCCTAGTGATGACCCAATTCAGCCACCATATGCCTTGCCTACATAACCCTGACAACTCCTTAATAGCCCTAGACGGTTGCCGGACACCACAAACCTCAAATCCCCCGCCACCACCTTTCCTGCTCACTCAGCCGACAGACCGCCATAAGCCAAATTGGCTGCTGCATCACACCACTTGAGGCGGCATCTAGCCCAAGGCGCCAGCACACTTTCCGACCTCCCTACCGCTAACACTGAAATGCCTCAAGACTTCCCACGCCTCCCATGCCACGGCCACGCGCCAACACCTAAGCCGCACGGTCACTGCTCTGAACTGCTTTAGCTTGGCTATAAAAGGCCCTGAGCTTCTCCTTCCCCTTGCATCAATGCCATGGTAGCCTTAAACACACCCCAATTTCCCCTCGTCGGCCGTCAGGTAGCCACCGTCGTCGGAATTCCACAAGTAAGCCGATTTTCGATTCATACCATTTCATCGATTACTTTCCAATTGTTCGCTCCTATAGTATCCCCATGACCCCAAAGCACCACCATGGTCCGCCAAACCCCATAGTCCGTCAGCCACCACTTTCCAGTTCAGCCAAAACCATCCCGCTGTGGACACACCAACACAAGCCACCGCAGGCCAAGCCGATCATTCTACTGTCACTCACCTATCCCTAGGAAGCTTAAACCACCATGCAACTACTCTTTTAGCCACCAATTAACCTCTGTTCCATTCAAACATCCCGAAGAGAAACCTCCTCGCTGCCGGCCAATCATAGCCCATCGACCGCCACCAAGCCATAAAATGGAACCCCCTCCCAGGAGTCCACCCATATCCTTGATTTCCTTTACAAAGCCCCACAACCCGAGATTTTCCTGGATTTTGATTCCCCTATTTCTCGGCTACTATAGCGACGCTGGAGGAAGGAGATGAGCATTGTTGGGGCAAGCCAACACTGTTCATACTGTTCATCCTGGGTCTGTACTGTAGCAACCGACCCACATGAATAGTAAAAATCCAGCATGAACAATATTCTGACCGAAATGAATAGTAAACTAGCCCGTTACTATTAATCCAACTCCCAAAATACACATATATGTCTGTTTCGACCGTTTCGAGCCTGTCGACCCATTTCTCAACTCTGTTCCACCATATTAGACTCCAAAAAAATCCCACACCCATTTTATTTGGGTTTACTGGATTTTACTTGTGTGTTACCCCTTTTTCCCAGCTCATGTTCTAATGAGCGCGGAATTTATTGTTTGCTTTCGTACGCGCTAACACCCGTATACATCGAGCAGCCAATTCAAGAATTGGATCGAGGACAAGCTAAAGGCACTGAAGAATACGAGCCAGTAGAATATTTTGAACAGCAAGGAAAGTCACATGTTTTTATCATATTGAACCTACATTCCTTTAATTATTTAATTACCAGTATTTTCATTATCTTATTTACACACTTATTTCTTGTACAATAAATATTTACAATGACATGTTATTTAGCTATGTCCTACCACATAAAAAAGTCTTGTTTTATTTGATGTCCATATTCACCTTGATAAGCCTTAGTAATAATAAATTTCTATAAATATACCATGGTAGTTTAGGAAATTTAACTGCTTTACACTAGTAGTAATGATAGTGCCACAGTATACTTGATTATTTATTTGTGAATGGTTACCTGGTTGATGAAAAGTAAGGACTAGAACCTTATGCTAAGTAAAGAACATAGTAATCGCTCAACCACAAGCGTTGACTTGTCAAATCTAGTTTAGTAGCTGCTCAAATCAATTGAATATCTGCTATAAGAATATAATATACTATTCCAGAAAAAGAGAACATCAGGCATAAGAATGTGGTATGGAAACGGTAAAACCATACTTTCACAACGATAGACTCCACCCTGTCAGTTTGCCATATTCCGTGGCAGGAGGTACCTAGTCTATCGGGTAAAGGCTATGTAAAGAGATGAGCAGTGAAACAATCTTGTTTTCTTAACTCAGACACGGGGGTTAAGAAATCTTGTGAGTAAAGTTCGGCAACTCTACAGGGTCATAATATGTGGTATTCGAATACGCCATGCTTCCGATAAATGAAGCTATGTTTAATGGGTGATTCCAATAGCGAAGCATAAGTATATTTGAAAATGATTTGAAAATATTGAAGTTTGGTAATCGAGATATTGAATTCCAAATTTCTTAAGAAATTTATGACTTGTTATTTTGTGTTTAAAACAAAATGTTTATAAATAAAATTGCATCCACAAATACTTTAACAAAATCACTATATTCCAATCTCTTGAAAATCCTGGTAAGTAGCTATATGGTATTTTTCCCATGTGACTTGTTGAGTACGGTGGTTGTACTCACGCTCGCTAAACTATTAACCGAAGATGCTTGGGAAAATAATAAATAAACCATTGAGGAAGTCTTTGAAGATCCCTAATGTAGACGACGCCTAGTTTTAGGGTTTATTCTACACTCATGCATGCATGTGGAGTTATTTTGTAATGTAATATAAATTTGCGCCGCTCGCCCTGTTGTGTAAAACTTAGCTGCTAAGCCTTAATTTTGTAATAAAGTTTGGTTTTTATGCTTAAACTTGTGATGGCAATGATGTACACTTGTCTACGGTACTCGCAACTGAACAATCCTGGGCAGTTGCGATGAAGTCCTAACGACCCCAAAAATGGGGGCGTTCCAAAGTGGTATCAAAGCCAGCTCGCTCGACTGTAGGATAAAACCCTAAGTTATACTAGAAATGCTTACAAATTCTTATTTGAAAAATATCAAAAAGAATCTTTATAAAATATTAGTATTATTGTTATCTTTTCTCTCCTAAATGCTATCTCATCTATCCTAGAATTTTCTTAAGTTTAGTTTTGCTTTTTTTTTAAAAAGATTTATATTTATCCTTCTCTAACCTCAAAATATACGCTGTGGACAGATGGTACACGACTAGTAACCTTCAAAAAACAACAACAACAACAATAATAAAGTAGTGGAGGTTGTGTCGTATAGATTACGTTAAAATAGAAGTAACCCTTTTGTAGTAGTATCTTCTGTGTGTAAAACAAGTTATAATACGTACCTAATATGTATGGTATGTATTCAGCTTGTAAAATAAATAAAAACTATGTTTGTTATCCCATAATTTGTTTGCTATTAATATATAATATATCACCTACTTCAAAACTCTATTTTCCCTATTCATCTTAATCCTCATCCTGTTCTTTCCACTCTCATCTTAATTCTAGACTCTTACTTATCTATCTGACCTTCTCAAAACCGTTGCAGAACCAACTCCAAAACCCAAGTAACAAAGGTTAAGATGGCAGGAAAAGGTTCTCATGGCCAAGGTAGCCCACGAGCAGAGAAAGTTAATCAGACCAGTTTGGCTGATATTTTAGTAATGATGGAACAAAACTGATTCCATGCTGAACTAAATCAAAAGAAAATGATGGAGCAACAAGCCAAAATTTTGGAACAAATAGCAATGCAAGGAGCAGCAACAGGAGAAGCAATAGCAAGAAGCTCATCAGGAGTTACCACTAATTAAGGGGGAACACAAATCATATCCAAGTGGTCGAATTTTCTGAAAACGAGACCACCCGTGTTTTCAGCGTCGCCTAATCCAATAGCAGCTGATGATTGGATTAGGGACATCGAAAGGAAATTGAATACTGTGCAGTGTACAAATAAAGAAAAGACTTTGTATGTGTCCCACCAATTGCAAGGCCAAGCCGCTGCATGGTGGATGAACTATCAAGTCATGATGAAGTTCAAGAAATATCATGGAAGGAATTCAAAGAATCATTCCGCCAAGCCCATGTTTCCACAAGAGTTGTAGAAGCAAAACGCCGAGAATTCCTCACGCTCAAGCAAGGAGGACGAACAATAATGGAACACTTTCACCAACTTAACCAACTTGCTTGTTATGCCTTGGATGATGTCAAGAACGAAGCAAAGAAGATGGAGTGATTTAAGGAAGGGTTACAAAAGTCCTTGAAGTATCACATCTCAGTGATGGACTTTAAGGGTTTGTCTGCTATGGTGAATAAATTAATTGCGTCTGAAAAAGTAAGGAATGAGTTGAAAGATGCCCTAAAAAGAAAGGTATTGAAAGAGACATCACCATCAGGTGCAGCCAGGAAAGGAATGCTAGTATTACCACAAACTGGATATCAACAAGACCAACAAGTGATCATCATGCCAAAATCCCAATACATCGCCGCCCCAAGACCTCAGTACATTACTACTCCAAGACTGCAGTATAATGCTCCTCAACTCACAACAGAATGGTGCCATACTTGCGGAGAAAACCACTATTACCAAAATTTCCCACATAAGGGAGACGCATGTTTTCATTGCAGACAAGCTAGACATCTCAGATATCAATGCCCTAGAAGGGGACTACCTTCTGAAGTGGCAAAAGCTCAAGTTAAGGCTCAAGCTCAATCAACTATTCCTCAGCAAATCGCACCCGCACCACAACCAACTAGAACATCAACAGGCATGTTAGTAGGAAAAGGGAGAGGAAGACCAAAGACACTTCAAGGAAAAATAAGCCATATTTCAAACACAGAAGCAGCAGGAGCTACCGATGTCCTCGTTGGTACGTTCACTCGAAGCCCTCATCGGTTTTTATTCGACCCTGGAGTTATGCATTTGTTTCTTTGGCCTTTATTGGAAAAAAGGTTCCTATTCACTACTTTACAAAAGTCCTATGCCTTTCAAATCTCTAAAAGTAAGAGTGGAATCCTTCTGGAAAAATAAATTGGATACAATAGAAAGACAATTAAGGAACAAGAATATCATATCACTAAATTCAAATAAGAAACTTAGAAGAATGAGTTGGATTTGCAGCGAGATTTCTCCAACCTATTACTCGAATCTCAAGGACGAGATTCTTTTTAAGGGGGGTAGGTTGAAACAGCCCCGAAAATTCAAAAGGAGTTTGAATTTCTTTGAACTCAATTTCATTTAGTTCCTAGCCCTAACCAGAACATCCTTCACCCATTCGTGCCTCCTTTCCCTGCCATACCATCTCCATCATCCATATGTGTGAAGCTCAGTCAGATGGCACTATTCACCATCCGAAAAATCTGTCGAGTGACAACAATAGCCGCAAGGCTTAGTCAACCACCGCCTCCCTAATTCAACCACCGTACACCTCGCCTACATAACCCTGACAACTCCTTAATAGCGCTAGACGGCTGCCGGACACCATAAACCTCAAATTCCCCACCACCGCCTTTCCTCCTCACTCAGCCGACAAACCGCCACAAGCCAAGTTGGTCGCTTCGCACCACTTGAGGCGGCATCCAGCCCAAGGCACCAGCACACTTGCCGACCTTCCTACTAATAACACCAAAATGCCTCGAGACTACCCACACCACCTATGCCACCGCCACGCACCAACACCTAAGTCGCACGGCCACTGCTCCGAACCGCCTTAGCTTGGCTATAAAAGGCCCTAAGCTTCTCCTTCCCCTTGCATCAGTGCGCTGGTAGCCCTAAACACACCCCAATTTCCCCTCACCGGCCGTCAGGTAGCCACCGTCATCGGAATTCCACAAGTAAGCCAATTTTTGATACATGCCATTTCATTGATTACTTCCCAATTGTTCGCTCCTATAGTATCCCTATGACCCCAGGAACTCAAACAAAGCACCACCATGGTCCGCCAAACCCCGTAGTCTATCAGCCACCACTTTCCTGTTCGGCCAAAACCATCCTACCGTGGACACACCAACACAAGCCACCGCAAGCCAAGCCGGTCATTCTACTATCACTCACATGTCTCCACCACCATGCAACTACTCTTTTAGCCATCAATTAACCTCTGTTCCATTCAAACATCCTGAAGAGAAACCCCCTCACCGCCGGCCAACCATAGCCCATCGACCACCACCAAGCCCAAACATGGAACCCCCTCATCCCAGGAGTCCACCCGTATCCTTGGTTTCCTTTACAAAGCCCCACAACCCGAGATTTTTCTGGTTTTCGATTCCCCTATTTCTCGGCTACTGTAGTGACGCTGGAGGAAGGAGATGAGCAGTGTTGGACCGGGCTGACACTATTCATACTATTCATCCCAGATGTGTACTGTAGCAACCGACCCACATGGATAGTAAAAATCCAGCATGAAAAATACCGCAGTTTAGGAATCATACTATTCATCCCATGGTAGTTTAGGAATATTCAACTGCTTTACACTAGTAGTAACAATGTCGCAGTGCACTTGGTTATTTATTTGTGAATGGTTACCTGATTGATGAAAAGTAAGGACTAGAATCTTATGCTAAGTAAAGAATATAGTAATCGCTCAACCACAAGCATTGACTTGTCAAATCTGGTTTAGTAGCTGCTCAAATTGATTGAATATCTACTATAAAAATATAATATGTTGTTCCAGAAAAGGGAACAGCAGGCGTAAGAATGTGGTATGGAAACGGTAAAACCATACTTTCACAACGATAGGCTATGCCCTGTCAGGCTGCCGTATTCTGTGACAGAGGTATCTAGTCTATCGGGTAGAGGCTATGTAAAGAGATAGGCAATGAAACAATCTTGTTTTCTTAACTCAGACGCAGGGGTTAAGAAATCTTGTGAGTAAAGTTCGGCAACTCTACAGAGTCATAATATGTGGTATTCGAATATATCGTGCTTCCGGTAAATGAAGCTGTGTTTAATGGGTGATTCCAATAACGAAGCATAAGTAGATTTAGAAACGATTTGGAAATATTGAAGTTTGGTAATCGAGATATTGAAACCCAAATTTCTTAAGAAGTTTATGATTTGTTATTTTGTGTTTAAAATAAAATATTTATAAATAAAATTGCATCCGCAAATACTTTAACAAAACCACTATTTTCCAATCTCTTGAAAATCCTGATAAGTAGCTATATAGTGTTTTCCCATATGACTTGTTGAGTACGATGGTTGTACTCACCCTTGCTAAACTATTAACCGAAGATGCTTAGGAAAATAATGAAGAAACCGTTGAAGAAGGCTTTGAAGATCTCTACGATGTAGACGACGCCTGGTGTTAGGGTTTATTCTATACTTAGGCACGCCTGTAGAGTTATTTTGTAATGTAATATAACTTTATGCCGCTCAACCCACTGGGTAAAACATGACTGCTAGGCCTTAATTCTATAATAAAGTTTGGTTTTTAAGTTTAAGTTTGTGATGGCAATGATGTACACTCGTCTACGGTACTCGCAGCTAAATAATCCTAAGTAGTTGCGAGGAAATCCTAACGACCCAGAAATAGGGGCATTCCAGAGTGGTTTCAAAACCAGCTCGCTTGACGGTAGGATAAGACCCTAAGTTATACTAGGAATGCGTACAAATTATTATTTGAAAAATATCAAAAGAATATTCATAAAATGTAAGCATTATTGTTGTCTTTTCTCTTCTAAATACTATCTCATCTATCTTAGAATTTTCTTAAGTTCAGTTTTGTTTTTTTAAAAGATTTCTATCTATTCATCCTTAACCTCAAAATTTAACCTCAAAATATATGCTGTGGACAGATGGTACATGACTAGTAATCTTAAAATAATAATTATAATAATAAAGTAGTGGAGGTTGTGTAATATAGAAAATCTTAACGAACCCATAAATGAAATGGTGGCGTTACATCAGCTATCCCTTCTCTCCCTCTCGATGCCGGCATTAAACTACTGAGGAAATTGATCATATACCCTCCTCTTAGTGGGAAATTGAGAATATATCCTTCTCTAGATTTCAATTGATAATATACCGTTCTCTAGACCAATCTCTTGGTAAAATACCCTCTTTTGGCATTTTTGAGCTTTTGTCATCACTTTCTCCTGTCTTCTATATATTTCACCATAGGAAATTACCTTTTTGCCCCCCTTGAATAGTTCTGATGCGAGCCTTCCTGCTCCATTTTTTCTTTGCCCATGCGAGCTGTTTAAATGGGTTAGGCTCGCATGAGGGTATTTTATGCCGAGGTCAGTCCCAGCCACGGTGGATTTCCTGCTCCATTTTTTCTTGGGGTGGTTTGGCTATTCAATACGTGAGAAATGATTACATTTTTGTGGTGGGAATCACTTGATGCTGCAATGCGCTATACAGAGATTAGATTTTCATTTGGCATTGCACTGGATTTGGCAATGCTGCAATGCACTGGATTTGGCATTTCGTTTGGGATGCATGCGCACTAGGAAGGCTCGCATGAGAACTATTCAAGGGGGGGCAAAAAGGTTATTTCCTATGGTGAAATATATAGAAGACTGGAGAAAGTGATGACAAAAGCTCAAAAATGCTAAAAGAGGGTATTTTACCAAGAGATTGGTCTAAAGAAAGATATATTCTCAATTTTCCACTAAGCAGAGGGTATATGATCCATTTCCTCTAAACTACTAGTACTCCGCAAAGCGATCCCGTCGTCCATAAAAATCTAGACTTGATGCTTAACCATATATTAACCATCTAATGGCGTGCCTCCTAATCCATCGCCAGCGCGAGCGCGTGATTCCTTCCAGGCTTCCACTGTGCGGTGTTGCCTACTTGCCTGCCGTAATCTGGTTATTCTTGCGTCCCGGAGAGGACCTGAGAGGACACGTGAGGGACAGACGGAGAAAAGTCCAGTCCAACTCGTAACATTATTCTCTCCTCTCCTTTTTTTTTTTTTGAGCTCTATTCTCTCCTCTCCTAACGCCTCTGGTCAGTTCTTGCCGCCGTGGGCGACTCGCTGCTGCTTCCTGGGCCGACTCGCTGGGCGTGTTCGTCTCTCTGGGGGGGCCTTTCGCGTGCCCTGCTGGTATGGATGCGTTCTTGATTTCTTTTCATTTCTTCTCGTTGTTGTCTGTCTGGATCGCTAGCTGCTGTGGGGGATTTCTTGCCCATTCATATTCTGATGATACAAAGCTGTATATCTTATATTCCCTAGGTTCTTGGTTATTCCTTAGGTAAATCTTGGGCTTGTTTCCTTGTAGACTGTAATCGTCCACCTAAATTCCATCATATTCTGTTAAAATCTTTTTTTCCTGTTCTTTTTTATTTGAAACCAAAATTTTTGGATTTTCTTTGTTTGTACTGTAAGCAGGGAAAGTTCATCTTTTGAGGGGAAAGATGTGTAGGTTCACCGTACGACTTGTAAGAATTCCGATATCTTGACGCCTATTTGCGGAAGTGTTTTGAACTCAGCATGTTCTTCTTTCTATCATGTTTTCTTGGCAGATCTATGATTTCTTCCCATATGAGTTAGCGAGATGATAAAAGTAACAAGTCTAAAACCTTTATCTTCCATAAGTTTTCCCGTAAACTCAAAAGTACTACCAACTAGCAACAAGTCAACATTCAATTGGGGCTGTTGTTAAGTCCGTCTCCGTCCTATCATTAATTAATAATAATAAAGCCCACCCCTTTCTCTGTGCATGTACGTTCCTTTCAGCAAACAGAAATTGCAAACTGTGTCTAGGGGGCACAGCAGATCTGTGTAGTTGCTGTACTTGTTCATTGCCTTCCTTACCCCATTTGAATGCCGGGTTCAGTGAATTACTTGTGTTTTGCATGTTTTACTTTAGTGTAATTGATCAGGAAAAGGCACCTGTCCTTTCCGGATAGAAACAATAAAAAATGTCAATGCATTTATTTGCATATGCAGAAATGGGGTCCAAATCCTTGTGGTGGTATATAATTTATTCAGACTCAGTATGTGGCTATGTGCATAGTATGGTAATCTTTGCATCTGTATGGCTATGTGCATAGTATGGTAATCTTTGCATCTGTATATGCGCATATGTATACTTTGAATATTGGCGCACAAAAGAGCTGATTGATGTTATTTATACTACAATATTGTGAAGTAAAATCTAGGAATCTTATTATATTATGGTCACTTTCTGTCCAGTATTAATTGTCATTTTTGTAAGGTTTATGGGTGAACTGTAATAAGAAAACAAATAAATTATATCAACCATCTCACAACATGAGCTCGAACTCACACCAATTGGTGGGATTCCAAACCAACTTTTGCCAATGGAAGTTGTTGAGAGTATCCAATCAATTTTGATATTATTCATCCAGTATAGGTTTATGTTTCTTTTAAAATTCACTGTAAGCTTATTTAGGAGTTGGCCAGTTGGGTCAAACAAGCATGCATGGTTCTTGACTACTCAGCAGTGTGAAGGTATTTGTGTGTGTATGCATGTTATATTTAATTGTTTACTCAATCTAACATGGATATCATACTTCACATCCATGTAGTATTCAACATTTTATTGTACTTGAAGTGGGTTTGGACAAGAGTTAAACATTGTCAGCGGTTTACATTCATCTATCCATTGTGCACAGTAGCTCAGAGATGTGGTTAATTGCTAATTATATGGCTACCAGATTAGGACCAGTATTTGTTTCATTGAAGATCAGACTAACCTGTATTTGTTTCATTGAAGATCAAACTAACTTCCACACTGCTCCTCTGCATTATGCATTGTGTTTCTGCCCTTTTCGAATAACTTTGAAGCTGGCCCTAGTTTAGACAACTCATATCTGGAAAGATGCTAACCATGCACTCTTATCTGGAAGGATGCTAAGCAAAGTATCATTAGATGTATGAATCAACAATGTGTAAATATTCTGTTATTCCTAATATGTACATATTAACAACTGAATTTCTTTTTTTAGGACAGGAAACAACTAATTTCGATTTAAATGTTTTGCACATTTTGATAACTACTGTGGAATAATATGCTTGACTCCCTTTTTATTGATGTTTTATGGTTATGTCTTGGATAATGAATTTGGTGCATGGTTACCTAGTTTTGTCCCAATTTTTTAACTATGAATCATCTATTTCAGGGTTGAGCAGCACTGAGAGTGTAAGAAATCATGTTTAGGAGAAAGCATGCCTCTCATTTCAATTCGGATGATGCTGAGCAGCGAGAAGCAAAGGTAGTTTTGAAAATTGTCATGTTATGATAAATTTGTGGAACTATTAGTATACAAAGTACAAGGCTTCTAGTCACTAATTATAATGCTGATGCATTCATTAGCTTTATTTTTTCAAAAGAACTGCAATGACAGCTGCACCACTAATACTCTTACTACAATACAGCTGCTGTCTGTCTTCTCAGGCTGACACCTTAAATGCGCTTTTAAACAAATGAAAATTGGCACAATTGTAATCCTGAATATAGCAGAGGTAGTAGCCATCCTAAAAGGCTGTGGCCTGTGGTGTAGTAAATCAACAACAAAGGGAGATATATGTTGATTTATCTTCTATATATTATATATTTATTCCGTGAGCCAAACCGTTTATTCCCAGTTTCTGTGTCATTCGCACTTGGCTGCATTCCCACCTTCATCTGTTACAGAAGTATTGTTTTAGCATGATGAAGACTCTCAGTAAAAAATGAACTCCCTGGCTACATATTCATGTGCACCTCCGAATTGTAATGTTATGCTCAAAGGAATTTAGACTGCATTAACCAGTTGTATAATCTGTTAAGGGTATTTGTGGTATTTTCTATTGTACTAGAGTTTAGAGTTGTGTTGAGTCTTGTACTATATATTGCCCTTTTGGGCTGTGCAATAGACCATCTAACTATTCATAAATCCTCTATATCTAACGTGGTATCAGAGCCTAGGCTCAATACCTAGCCTCCTTTCTCTTCCGCTGCTGCTAGCAGCTAACCCCGGGAGGATCAATCTCCACTCCTGGGGGCGGCCACTTCTTCGTTGGCGGCGGCCCACCTCCCTTGCTCCTCACCGCGTTGCCGTCCTTCTCTTGGACCACCGCCGCCGCTCGCCTCTTCTGGCCGCCATCCCACTGGGCGTGCCACGCTGGATCTGTCGGATCGGGGCTCCTCGCCACTGGATCTAGGCTACCCGTCTTCCTCCAATGCCGTCACCTCCCGAGCCCTGCCGCCGCCCTTCCCGGGCCGCGTCCTTCTCGGGTCATCACCGCTCATCCTTGGGTTGCTGCTCTGCCTTAGCCTACCCCCTCGGATCCGGCCATCTCCGGTGACTATCTCTTCCTCTGTGCTGGATCCGCCCACCTCTGCCTCAATCCGCCCGGATCGGACCATGCCGCCGTCAGCGCGGCCGCTGCCATGGCAGCCTAGGGCCACGGATCCAACTGCGACCCCATCAACCCCCACTTCCATGTCCTTTGCATGCTCCTCTTCTCCTTTCTCCGGTCGCTACGCACCCGCCTAAAGCTGCCATCCAACCTGGCGCTCAGAAGGGGATGCCTAGAGGAAGAATGGAGAAGAGGAGAGAGCCTCAGGAGAGGAGAGAGGAGAAAAGATCTGGTCGTTCCGGCGTGGTGGATCTAAGAATGGTTTTGGGTGGAGGAATCGGGCCGGAAGGTTGCAATCCTCCCGCCTTATTTTGGCCAGTGGCCATTTTGGGTAGCTTTGGGGGCTACCATGTCTAAATAGGGCAGGATAACGAATGTAGTAACTGCTGGTGTGTCTGGAAGGAGCTTGGTATTACTGTTTAGTATTTTGAGTATTTTCCTTTGAGTCTTCCGTTGCGTCCATCCAAGTCCGTAACATCTATCTTTCAGTTCGTAAAAACCGTATGAGTCCACAAAATTCTTGTCAGTCAACAGGCTGTTTTGCTAGCCATGGTCAATCCTCTTGGATCGGGTGTGGTCCTCTCCTTCCTTTTCGCGTGGCCGTAGCCGCCGCTTTTCTCTTTGAGCCGTCACCCCGAGTTTGTAAAGCTGTTGCGCTTTCCTTCTGCGTTGCCGTAGTCTCGGGGTTCGATCTACGCTGCTATACTTCTATCTATCCCTCTTCAGTTTGATTTGGCAGCTCTCTATTTGTATCACCTTCCACACTCTCTTCATCGTGTTACCGCGGTCAACTTTGCTCCCGTTTATCTCTACTTTTTTAGCCCCTGTACTTTGTGCTTTATGGGTTGTTGCATGATCCCAATGGGAGATCCCTGACATAATTTTCTAAGAGCTGCACACTATGACGATATCTTCAAGACTCGGACTTTGGATTTTTTCTATTTTAGTGTCAACCCTTCCAAATGCAATGTTATTGCATATGCCTTGCATTTGAGGAGGTGTTAAGGGTATTTGTGGTATTTTCTATTGTACTAAGGTTTAGGATTGTGTTGAGTCTTGTACTATATATTGCCCCTTTGCGCTGTGCAATAGACCATCTAACTATTCATACATCCTCTATACCTAACATAATCTACTTCACATACTTCCTTGCAAAGGAGGGTTGGCATCTTACCTTTTGATGATAATGATAAGAAATATGTTGTGGTTATAAATTATAAAATGTCTCTTAGTTTGCATAGTCTTATGTTGACAATTTAGGTTTTACATGAGCCTACTAGTTGAAAGTTTGTTTTACACAAAAGCGCATAATGTAGCACTTTAGGACTATGAAGCGTATGATCACACAAGCTTTCATCTACCTATGCTTATACACTTGTTTGTTACCAATGAGGGTCTCTTCTTTTCAGCTTCTAAAAGTTGCTTTTCGGTTTTTCTATAGTAATTAGCTTTCAAACGAAGTGTCTTTTCAAAGTGAGGTTTACAATTTGATTATAGTACACATTGTATCGATTTCATTTATATCAGCCAAAATCGTATACCAGTTTCTGTTACCCAGTACTTCTTTTTCTCACGAATAATTCAAAAACTAAAAACCACAGCGAAAAGTCATAAACCGAAGCCAAAAAAAATCAGGCCCTGAAACCGCATAGTAGCCTTGCGCACCAGAGCCTGCACGAGCTCTCTTATGGATCCCTTTTGATGTTTCCAGTTGACTTGAAGCCCAAATATCAATACATACTAGTTCTCGTAGTAGAGAACTCTGCCCGTTTGGCCTAGCTTTAACTGTATAAATCATACAAACATGACAAATAACAAATGCTTCTAGTTTGTTCAAACATATCTACTATTTTCTCATCAATTTCTCATGCAACCATCTCCTGTGAGCAGATCAATGAACTGAGAGCTGCACTTGGGCCTATGTCTTCCAGTAATGAGAAGTACTGTAGCGAAGCATGCTTGGGAAGATATCTAGAAGCCCGCAACTGGAATGTTGATAAGTCTAGAAAAATGTTAGAAGAAAGTCTCAAGTGGAGGGCAGCTTACAGGCCAGAGGATATTCGCTGGGTAAATATGATCGTCCATTTTCTTTCACTTGCATGTATTGCTCAAGTTTTTTTTTTTTTTGGAAACCTTGACAAGTGACTAAACGTCCTATTAATTGTTTTCCTCTTTATTTCAGCCTGATGTTTCTGTTGAAGCAGAAACAGGTAAAATGTACAGGGCAAGTTTTCGAGATAGAGAGGGGAGAACTGTTGTCGTTATGAAACCTGCGAAGGAGGCAAGAACTCAACTCTTTTAAAGAGTCATCCTTGCGCTTTTTTTCCTTTTTTTTAAAAAAAACATCAGTCTCTCTAGCTTAGCTCAGAATACACCTGTATACATTTCTTTCACATTTCAGAATACATCATCCCATGAAGGGCAGTTGCGGTTTCTTGTATATGCCTTGGAGAATGCAATACTCAGCCTGCCTGAAGGTCATGACAAAATGGTGTGGTTGATAGACTTCACGGGATGGACACTGGCCAATGCAACCCCCATAAAGACTGCCAGAGAATGTGCAAATATCCTGCAAAATCATTACCCTGAGAGGCTGGCCATTGCATTTCTGTTTAATCCCCCCAAAGTATTTGAGGCTTTTTATAAGGTGTAGGCTTTGAGAACCTTTCCCTTTCATAAATGTAGTACTGTATGTGCCTAATTTTATTCATAAAGATTAAAAAAATTGAGTTGCGGTGCCGATACAGAAAAGTTTTGTGGTTCTTATTTTCTAACTGAGATGTTTCATATGCTTTCAGGTTGTAAAACATGTCCTTGACCCGAAATCAATTCAGAGGTTGAACTTTGTGTACCTAAAGAGCGAGGACAGCATGAAGATCATGCACAAGTACTTTGATCCAGAAGTCCTTCCGGTAGAGTTTGGAGGGAAGAACAATGTGGTGTACAACCACGAGGATTACTCCAAGTTGATGATGGAAGATGACATCGAAACAGCAAGGTTTTGGGCAGTAGATGAAAAAACTGACCATGTTAACCATGTAATGAACGGGCACTCGGTTCCCAAGGTTACGCCGCAGCCGTCACTACTTGCTGCTAAAGCAAGTTGAGGAGCACATCCACCAGTCATGATGGGGGTGCATGGTATAGCTCTGAAAGACCACGTAGAGAGATAAGTTGAGGACGAATATTATGTTCAGAGAAATAATTAAAACTTAAAACAGCAGAATATCTCACTTGTAATGTTACAGCACCAGATATTACTTGTCCATCCTCAAATAAGTGATTACAGATAAGTGATTTCATAAGAACTATCGCATGGACAAGGAAATTTCACACTAATTAATTTTCCCTGGTATTAGATGTCTTCTCTCTCATTTTTTTCTTTTTTTTATATTTGAATGGTATTCTCGGTATTTTAACCTCTTTCGATTCTTTGTCGTAATAACTCGAAACTGGGATGGGTAGACTTCAGGAAAAAAAACAAATGTTTGTTACATCTTGACGTTGCAGAACATCAGTTCTCTTTTCTAATGAACAACATTTGTCGTTACTCAAACAAGGCCTGTACCTTGTCAAGGTGTCGTTACCGTGTGTTGTTTATTGTCCAAAAACGTAGCAGAGACCCACTCCAACTCGATGTCAAGTTGTCAAATACTCACCCCTATTGTTTTTGTCACTGCTGTACTTAAGAAAAAAAAAAGCTTGATGTCTGTGTTAACCAATCTGCTTGTAAGTTCTAGACGTGCGTGTTTCCATGGAGTACACACACATATAGAGAGAGCTGCACGCAGGTATAGAATGCACACTGAAAAGTTACTGTTGTGTGTAAGTAAAGTTACTGTCAAATATATGCAGAGTTATTATCAGTTGTAACACTACAAAAATGACAGTAACTCTATATATATATATATATGCTAGTAATTTCACTCACGCACGACAGTAACTTTTCGGCGTGCATAATGCATGCAGAGGCAGAATAACACAGCCGTGTGTGTGTTTGTCTATACATAATTATTATTCTACGTGTAGATGTAGAATGTGCATCGGAAAGTTACTGCTATATGTGTGAGTGAAATTACTGCCAAACACATGTAGAGTTAGGACTGTTCATTCCGTAATCAGGTTTTTCGCATACCGTACCGAATACAAAATACCGATCAAACCGAGTTGACCGGTACGGTTCGGTTTATTCTGTTTGGTACAGTTGTGAATAGTCTTATGTAGAGTTATTGTCATTTGTAACACTATAAAACTAACAGTAACTCCATATGTATTTGACAGTAATTTCACTCACGCACGACAGTAACTTTTCAGCCTGCACAGTACGTGCAGGTGCAGAATAGCACACCGTACTTTTGTGTATAAAACTGGGACACCATGTTCTAAATAGTTATTTTCTTTATGTATCGTGTACAAAAAAATTAGAATTTGTTGGATGTTGAGCTTAACTAGTTTACTAACTAGTTCAAACAAGTTTAAACTAAAATTCGAATTATAGTTGCCTTTTCTATGATAGTTTGATTGTAGATATGTTCTGATTATATATATATATATCAGCAAAGCATGTGATCTAAATTCGTTTGAAATTTTGAAATCGAGTATATTTTTCAAAGTTATTGTTGACACCGATTTTGTCCGAAACATAAAACATGAATGAATATATATCTAAAATAAATAATCACTAAACTAATAAATTATGCTGATGGATAAAAATCCGTTACAACATAAAACAACTAAAGTTTCAATGAAATTGATGCACCCACCCCACCACAAGGACCACCACAAGGACCACGCGATCTTCGACTGCATGGGTCTCAACCACGTAGGTTTTCTTCGACGTCAGTGTCAGATTTGGCTCACGTGGACATGAGCTTCTATGCTAGAAAGACCCCTTTAAGTGTCTTGAGTACTCAGAAGACTCCCAACTTTCGGAAAACTTCTTCGACTGCCTTATGTGTGGAAGACTTCGACATCACTTGAAATGAACAGTACTCGAAAACGAACATCACTCAAAAATGAACAGCACTTGAAAATGAATAGTACTTGAAAGTGAACAGTACTAAAAAAGTGAATAGTACTCGAAGTGAAAAGTTTGTCAACCATTATATTTTGACCACACCAGTCGACCATAATATTTTTGACCATATTGGTCAACCATGTCGGTCGACCATGATATCTTCGACTACGTTGGTTGACTATGATAGTTCGACCATGTCGGTCGTCCATGATATTTTTGACCACGTGGTTTAGCCATGATTTTTCAATCACATGGTTTGATTATGATATTTTCGACTATGTGGTTCGACCATGATATTTCGACTACGCGGTTCGACTAGAATTTTTCGACCACATGGTTCGACCATGATATTTTCAACTATGTGGTTCGACCACCTTTCCAACCAAGTCTCCTCTCTAGGATAAGGTCATGGACTCGAACCATCTAGTGGCTTTCACGATTCGTCCTTAACCCTAGAATGCCGATATCACTTAGTAGTACAAATATTTTGGTTCAACTATTCTACAAGTAATTAAACAGTAATTACATATTACCAAGATCGTCAAGGTGAATATGGCCTCAAATTTAACATGGCATTTTCTAGCGGTAGGACATAACTAATAATCATGTCATTTTGAACAATTATTTTTAAATAAACAATCTTGCGTAAATAAAGAAAATGGAAGTATTGATAAAACATGTGACTTACCTCATTGTCCATAGTCTTTGATTATTGTATTGTAGGCTCCAGGTTTACACCAACTACTTTAATTGCTCCTGCAGCCCTTTCGTTGACTGACTAGCTAGGTCCGAATAGTAGCTCGAAAAACAAATACAAATAAGTTTCTGCTTCGCAGAATTCAGGCTAAGAACAAAATACTATAAAATAACCAAAAAGACATAGAGAAAATAGGTTTGGATGGTCAGGATTTAGGTGGAGCATGGTTTGGCTAAACGAAGTTGGAATTGGGCTAGATAGGTCCGAGACATTCGAAATGGCTATATATATATATATATACACTAGTTAGAGGCCCGTGCGTTGCAACAGAATCATAAAAATGGTGAGACGAAACTTACTATCTGGCTAATTTCACACATCAAACATTGAAGAGCAAGCGACAGAAAGATAAGGATGACCAGAATGTGCGAGGAGATAGGGAAAGTAGTAGGGATGGGCGGTTGTATCCTGAGAGAGAGGAAGAGGAGAGAGACGAATAGTCCAGATCAAATCGGATGGCTATAGAGAGGGGAGAGGAGAACGCTGAAAGATAAAGCTCCATTTAAGTTGGTTTTGGTGTTAATGACAAATGTCATTATGACATTATGATATTAATGACATATACTTTTTAATGTTTTGGTGAAAATGATAAATGAATTTATGAGACTAATATGTTTATTTGAGTTTATCTTTGGTTAGTCTCATTTGGATGAAAAGGTGAAATCAAAGAGGTATGCATTCGAAATCGCTTTCTCATTTACAAATGCATTCCTTAGATCCAAAATATAGATTGAACTCCTCAATTAGTCTAAAATGAATATGTGCATATGTCTTCACTATATACACTTGTATGCACACATTTAGGGGGAGCTCTCTATATATTTTGGAGTTTCATAAGTATTGATCCATGCTTTCTTTAATACGCATATTTGAGATCTTTACTTTGAAATACATTCTTGAGTATCTATAACTTGTGTAGTTTGTATATACTCATGTGCAATCGGGTTGTCATCTAACTTCTCCATTGTGTGTTAATGGTTGAATGCCTAAATGATAACCGGATGAGTAAGCTTTGTCTAAAGCTTATTTTAGAGTATACATTTGTTGTGTACAAGGTGTATACTCGCAAATCATTTTCATATCTCATTATTTGTTGAGATTGTCATGAATTACCAAAATGGTGAAGTTTGGTAATCGATGACAATTGTTCTGTTGGACTAACGGTTTCCATGAGTTGGATGCAGAGTTTAGGTTCCACAAATAAGAACGACTTGGAATGACTTCATGTGTTGAAGATCATCAAGTCAAGATTGAGAAGAAGATGGATTCATGTGTTGAAGGTCATCAAAGAAGAAGACGCATCATGAGTTGATGCATGAGGAGATGATCATGTGTTGATCATCAAGTCAAGGAATACCATCATGTGTTGATGGAGTTGATGAAAGGGTGCATCATGAGTTGATGCATATCGAGACGATAACCCAAGGCAAAGGTATGACTAGTTAGGGCTAAAGATGTGTTCCTAGTCTTTTACCGGTCGTGGTGTTTGGTTGGAAGACCGGATTGTTAGTATAGGTTGTCGTACTATTAAGAGGGGTCATGTCTAGTATTTTGAGTCTCATCATGTGTTGATAGCTCAAACCTCACTTGCTCTAGCTCATCTCGACATGAGGCTTATATTTGCGAATGTGTTTTGCAAATAGTTGAAGCTCTTGTGGTGAATCTTAGCAACATGGAACTATGCATTGCGAATGTGTTTTGCAAGTGCTTGAAGTCCATGTTTTCATTTTTGTGATATGAGGCTTATATTTACAAATGTGTTTTGCAAATTGTTGAAGCTTATATATAATCCTTGTGGCATGTGACTTAGGTTTGCGAATGTGTTTCGCAAATGTGAGAAGTCCATGTACCTAATCCTTGTAGCATGATCTAAGTTTGCAAATATATTTTGCAAAAGTTGGAGATCATGCATTATCCCTTGGCATGGTCTAAAATTATTTGTTGCTATTTCCTTTGATATTAGACCATGGTAGTGACTCTTTGGATGTCTTGTGATTTCTGCATTGATCTAATGTGTTTGAGGTCATGCAAATAGATGGGTTGTGTAGCCCTCTGAATAAGCTTTCCATAGAGTCCAAGATCACTGAATTCTGACATCGGAGTCAAAAGTTATGACCGTTTTTCCGAGTGTCGCCTGTGCTGAAAAACTGGAAAACGGAAGTACCGCAATTTGTACTGTGGTAGTTCCGATTTTTGCGGAAGTACCGCAATTTGTACTGCGGTAGTTCCGATTTTTCCGGTAGTTCCGATTTTCCGGTAGTTCCGATTTCTGGGCGGAACGTTTTTTCCAGAGAGCGACTTTCTGAATGACTTAGCCTCGGGAAAAATGGAAGTACCGCGATTTGAACTCCGGTAGTTCCGTTTTCGCTGAGAAACGGCTAGTTTTCTGACCATTGGCGAGGAAAACGGAAGTACCGCAATTTGTACTGTGCTAGTTCCGTTTTTCCTGATTTTTCAGGGGTTTGGCTCCAACGGCTAATTTTCTTGTGTGGGGTATAAATACCCCCTTGTGGCCGGTTGGAGATGTTGTTGCTTGATCTATTTCTGTTGTCTTGAGCTAGAGTGAGTCTCTCCACTCAATTGTGCATGTGTTGCACTTTGTGAGAGAGGAGAGGTGATCTAGAGTGCATGTGTTGCATCTAGATGAGGACTTTTTGTCCCGATTGAGCTTGTGCATTCGTTGCACGTGGTGAGAGTCAAGCGAGAGGCTTGGCTTGTTACTCTTGGAGTTTGCCGACTCCTAGACGGTGTGGGAGGCGTCGTGCGCGGTGATCTTCTCAAGAAGGTTGTGAGAAGACCCGGCGAAGTTGTGAATGTTGGAGCTCACCTACCCGGAGCGGGAAAGAGCTACTACTAGTGGATACGAGGTGTTTCGGCTTAATTCGTGGAGCCGGTCCGATTCGTTCGGGCTAACCTCAACGTGGACTAGGGGAAACCGGCAAGTTTCCGAACACCACGGTAAAACATCATTGTGTCAATTGTGGTTTGTTTCCTTGTGTTCCATTTATATTCAAGCAATTTACATTCATAGAATTAAATTGATTGCTTGTATATTTAGAATTGCAAACCTTGACCTAGGCTAGAACTATTAGTGCACTTAGGCGAATTTAATTGTTGTAGGCGCTATTTGAGCTAAACCAACTTGAATTTAGCTTCCGCATTGTATACTTGGTTTAGGCAAATAGAAAAGGTTTTGAATTGCTAATATTAATTTGTAGAGAATTTTTAAACCGCCTATTCACCCCCCTCTAGTCGGCCTCCTCGATCTTACAAACGCACCGACGACCACCAACTTCTTTTTATATAATAGTAGATATATATATATATATATATGACGTTGAAATGGGGCATCATGGTGTCTGAGCACCAAGCCTCCCTGTCTTTGTATTGCTTTTAAATACGTGCAAGTGCAATGATATATAATGTATCAGGCAAACCCGTTAACATTCATTAATTCGAAAAAGCATCAATTTAGAAAGGAAGACATTCATTTAGCATGTTGAATCAATCATGAATAGAAAGTCTTAATCATGTATGGAAAGGCGCAATCATGGAGCCTAGACACCATGGTGCCCCTGATATATATATATATTCAATGAATAGTAATAGCTGGAATTGTATTGGACATGAGTTCGAAATGACATTTAGGCTAGTTAAGATTTTATCGGAGTCTCTTTAGGCAAAACAGAGCTGAAAATGGGCTTCATGGGTCAAAATGGATGCAAATAAGCTATTAGGCTCCGGATAAACAGTACCGGGTCTAGTACTGTTCACAGCGAATCGGTTTCAGGAACGGGTCGCCAGCAGTTGTCGAATCGGGTTCTGAACAGTAATTGGGTCGGTTTGAAGGAAATGGACCGGGTGATTTGCACAGTGCTACAGTAATGGACCAGTCCTCTGTGGATTCTTGACCTACGGGCGGTGCCGGCCTGACCCAAAGGAGTGAATAGTGTTTTGGATTTTTCTGGGCTTAACGGTCTGGCCCAACGAATGATCAGTGCCGCTTCTTTCTTCCCCTAGTCGATGCTTCTGTTCACAAAACAGAGCATACGGCAGCGGCCGCGATTTGGCTCCGACGAAGCTCGTCGACGGCTGTAGAAGGTACGGAGGGGCTCCACTAGATACGTTGATTCCAATTTTGGATTTTAGGGAGCTCGAAGGGCAATGGTTTTGGCCGGCGGTGGGTGGTGGTTCTTCTGGTGTTTCCAAGCCACGGCGACAGTAGGTTGGCTTTCCGGCGAAATGGCTCAGCTTTTAAGCATCTAGGAGGAGGTGTTATGTGACATCCCAAATTTTCCTTTATTTTAATTTCTTTTCTGGAATTTAAATTCCTTCTTTTGTTTATTGCTTTGTTTTAAAAATTAGTAAGTTTGGAAGAAATTGTGATCAAAATAAGTTTAAATGCTTTTATTTGGGTTCCTTGCATTTTTCTAGACTTATAGGATTTTTCTGGGATTTATTTGGATTTTTCTGCTATTTTCTAAGCCTAAAAGTCCTTTTTCGGATTTCCAGAAAATCAAAAAAAAAAGAGAAAATTCAACCCCTCTCTTCGGCCGCCACGTGGACGGCCAGATGCCGCCCACGTCGCCTCCTCCATCCCGCCTCCCCTCCCTCCCCGCGCGCCACGCGTGCGGCCCGATAGCGGCCACGCCGGCCCATCTCGCCCGCCCACTCCTCCTTCTCCCACCGCCGCCCGATCCCAGCGATCGCATCGTGGCCGCTCCCTTCCACTTAACGCCCCGCGTTCATTCTCCACCGTCCGATCTCCCCGCCCCGCGATCTCACCCGCTTCCGCCCCTCTCTCTCTGCCCCGGCCCCACTTGTCATCCCCGACCCCCATCCCCTCACGCGGCCCTCACGCGGGCACCGCCGCCATGGCCGTTGGCCGGCTCCGCCCTAACCGGCCTCCTCCCCCTTATCTCTTCCGCACGCCGCCCCTATCTTCGTGCGCCGCAAGCCCGCGCCCCGTCTCCCCCGTTTTCCGCGCACGACGCCCACGTCTCCCACGCGGCACTCGGCCACTCCCGTTGCAACCACCGCCCACCTCCCCGCTTTCTCCGGCGAGGGATTCCGCAACGCCTCCACCCCTTCGGCCCTATAAAAGCCACCCCCGAGCACCACCCTTCCCCACTCCACCTCGCTCCACCTCCCGTTTGCACTCTCCGGCGCCCGAGAGCTCCCCTGCCGAGCGTCTTCGCTCCGCTGCGCCGCCTTCTCCTCCGGCGAGGAATCGCCGGCGAAGGAGAGCCGCTCGAGCTTCGCCGAGGCCGCCCCGAGCTCCGCCGCCTCACGCCGAGCCTCCTCCGCTTTTGCCCCGTGCCCGAGCACCGCCAGAGAGCCCCGCCCGCCGGAACCCGATCACTTCGCCGCCTCCACCTCGTCGTCGGCCACCTCCGTCCACTGCCGAGCTTCGCCGGAGGTATAGGTCTGCTCCCCGTGCGCCCCTCTCCCCGTTTCCGCCCTCGTCGTCCCCCGCCGTGGTCGATACCGCCGGCGACCCTTGGGACCCGTGCGCCCCCGCCGGTGGCCGAGCCACATCAGCCAGCCCAGGCCTGTGTGGCGTCCACGTCGGCGCCACCCGCGCACCAGGCCGCCCCGTCAGTGCCACCCGCACCTCCCTGCCACGTCGGCCACTATTCCTTCCGTGGACCCGGTCCATGGACCGAGGCCCACATGTCAGCCGGCCCAATCCCGAGATGACGTCATGCTGACGCAAAAACTCAGGTTTTTCCGTAGAGAATTAATTCGGCCGAAAATAATTTTGGTACTGATGTCATAATCCTCAATTTCCTATACAAAAATAATTCCAAAAATTCCTTTTATTCATTTTCCCTGAATTTAAACTTCCCGGAGCCCGTTCTCCTTCGTTCTAACTCCGATTTAACCCATTCAAATTTCTAAATTCATCAAAAATTCCCCTCTACCCATTCCTAGCCTCAATTTGAATTTTTGAGTTTATTTGAATTTGATTTGAATTCATTTTGAGTTTGGAGGGTTATTTTCACGTGTAGATTACGACGATTCTGAAGATTTCCTCGACGACGGATCTCACCAATTCGAAGAGCAAGGCAAGTCACCCTCCTTGATCATGTTGATCCCAGAATTGCAAATAAAATTATATTGATTTAAATTATATTGCATGCGTATTTATATTCAACGTATTTCAATTCAGTTTTAAATCTAGTTATTGCCTACTTGTTATTTCCTCATTGAATTTGAAATCCTCAATACCTTGTAACCCTAGATTAAAAACTCTGGTTAGTTCAATAGAATGGCTAGAAAACTTTATAGCATATGCCTAGCCATGCATAGATGAAACTTAGGTTGGGGATACCTTTTCACTTAAAATGACAAGCTTTTGGATAGTATTCTTGACTTTGGAGAGTCAAGAAAGTTTACAAAACTATTTCAAAATAAAATATAAAAACTGGTTTAGACTTAGGCATTTGGTTAGAGTGGTGGGTGCAGGCATGCCCTGTTGGTTGGAGCCGCAGTGGTTGATTGTCGTGCACGGGGGTATGTGGTTGGGCCTGAGTCAGATTAAGGACCGGTCTTTGAGCTACTGTTGCAAAAGCCTTAACGTACTACCACATGGCTGGTATGGGACAGCCCTGGCCAAATAATTTGCGGAGTCCAAACTCGAGTCAAGTCGTAGGTTGAAAGTGGGCGTGGTTGGTGCCATGCGAAGTCCCACTTGGGTGAGCGTGGTTGTAGCCATGAGAAGTCTCACCTAGGCTCAAGAGGGGGTCCCGGTCTGGTGGATTCCTTACTGGGGTGAAACCTTAGAGTTGGCTTGACCGAGTTGACGGCTTCGCATTGTAAAGGCCTTGTTATGATTACTCAGTCGCACGCCTAAGGAAGCGTGTATTGGCCGACAGAATGAGGACATCATATCTTGTGGGTAAAGCTGTACAACCTCTGCAGAGTGTATAACCTATCCTGGATAGCCGTGCCCACGGTCACGGGCATGCTAAGCAAAAGTTTTTCATAGATTAGACTTGGTTTTACAAAAATATTTTCAAAAACCTTATGGATGGATGGAGTCCATGACCGTATGGTTATTGTGTGGATGGATGGAATTCACATGGATTTGTTTTTGGGAAATTGGTCCGGGAGGGATTCCCGTGGTTAGGTTGGTGTATGGTCGGAGCCTGCACTAACGGTATGAACTTTATTCAAGCATATTATTTTTACTTACTGTATTAAATTCAGCAATTTCAATCTATTTATTGTATTTCATAATGCTGTTTTTGCAAATTAACCCTATAAGCCTTCCGTTGAAGCCTTTATCATTATGTTGCATTTTTCCCGGGTGACTTGCGGAGTACAAGTTTGTACTCACCTTGCTGCATCTTAACAGAGGAGGATGTCTACGACTACGGTGAGGACCAGGATGAGTAGGACGTGTCTTGCAGTCGTCTGCCTGTGGGGAGGCAGTTGGGCTTCGCCAGTTATCTTATTTTTTTTCCGCTGTTATTTATCCCTTTTATTTGATTTATCTTTGTAAGACTTGGTCATAAGGCCGTACCCATTTGCTTAATATATTTGGTCATTTGCGTTCGATATGTATCTTTGTTTGGCTGTGTGCACTAGCTGTTCCTGGACTAGTGCTATTTACACAGAGGATTTCGGAGTCGTTACTCCGGGATCCGACATGTTAAAGCTATGAGATGTGTTGGATTTGGCCCTAGGGTTCCGAGGCGAGCTGTCCATGGTGAGGGTGCGTGGTGAAGCGGAGGAGGTCGTTGCCGGCAGTCTAGAGGCTTGGGAAGTCTGGGGCAAAGGCATGGTAGAGTATGTGGGGTTGCACCGGTCCCAAGGTCGAAGGAAATTGGGAAATAGTGGAGGCTTTAACAGAATCAGGAGAAAGGACTTACCTGAATTCCCATGGTGGAAAAGGCATCGCGACGGCCGGACTTGAGGGGGAAAAGGCATGGGCGAGCAATTGAGCACTACAGAAGGCTCAGGCGCGGCTTTATAGGGCTTGGGAGGTGGTGGGAGCAGGAGGAAGGTTGGCCCGGGAGAGGACGTGTGTACTTACGGTAGTGGCGCTCTAGGGTGTTCGGTGACCTTCGGGGCATGGCGGGCGGTCACCGTGGCATTTCAGGCATTAATGAGCTTGCCGTGGCGATGGTTCAAGCGGCCCTCACGGCGGTTGTTGGTTTCTGAAGAGCGCACGGCATGGGTTTTAGTGACTTCGGTTCCAGCCCAGGACGGCCAGGAGCCCAGATTCGAATAGATACGTCTCTTCCAGGGATAGGGTGCCATACACTGTAGTGTAGCACCGGTGCAAGAGAATTATTTTCCACTCACATATGGATCTTCTCATCCGTAAAAAATAGTTATCGGGCGACGTGTGTCGCTCAGCCTCGTACTCATATTTGATCATGACTAGGTGGTGATCATTTGGGCTTATTTTTTGTGGCTTATCGCTGAAAAGCACTGTAGCTGGCTGAAAAAAAACACTGTAGCTGACAGAGGCTTATTTAGCATAATTAAATGTAAAAATATAAAAAAAATATTAGCCCATTACATATAATACAAACAAATACGGGAAAAAAACCGGCAAAAAAGCTCAACAAAAAGCCAAAAGTTCAGAAAAAGACGAAATTTATGAATAGTGAAAAATAAACCGGAGGCTAAAAACTGAAACCCAACCGATCACCCCTCATCATTTCAAAGCAGTTCTCACTTCTCAGTCGCTGTCACTCTTTTCGCTATTTAAATTTGTCATTTCAATCTCGGCAATTGTTACTCTTTCAATAGTTTTTTCTAATAATTCAATGTATGAAACGAGAATGTGGAGAGAGAGAGAACGATTCTTATTTCATATTGAGGTTGTGGAGCTTCAGTTTTGTCATTATTGGCTATGGTTTTTTAGCTTTGGCTTTATCTTATCACTACCTACTATAGTAACTAGCTTTTAAACGTTACATCTTTGTAAGATAGAATCTACAAATAGATTGTAGTAGACAATGTATAAAGTTCAGCTATACCGACTAAAATAGTTTACAATTATTTCTCTCTGTGTACTGTCTCTTGCAAACAGCCAAAAGCCAAAGAACCCACCCAATTGTCCCCTATATTGTGCAAAAACATTTGTTGATTTTGTCTATTTCGAGTTACCGAGACAAAACAAGTGTGAGTTTTAAGATCCAGGGACCGAGTTTTGAAGTATAAAGTTATAGATGTAATAAAAACATTGACACTGAGATTTGTCCATTTTTTTCAAATAAAGAAAATTTTAAAATTTCAATTTGCGCCAGGAAGGGGTCGAACCTTCGACTTTTTGTTTAGGAAACAAACGCTCTATCCACTGAGCTACAGGCGCTCTCTAGCATAGATTTCCCGCCAGTTGTTATTGGGCCTGGCCGGCATACTGCAAACGACATTTGAAATCTTGGCCTTTTCTGGAAGGCAGCCATCTCAATTTCGGCCAACTCGCCTAGAATGGCACGCTCTCCTGACACTGACGGCATGCCAATAACTTGTACCGACAATCCGTGAATTCAAAAAAAAAGAAAAAAAAGGAGACAATCCCTCAAACTTACACAGAATCAAAAATACACAAAAGGGGATGAATACTGTGCAAGGAAGCAACACAAAAACCAGAAACAGCCAGGCAAGGAACGAACATTCCTGCTATGATCAACAATGAACCAATCAATTACTGTAGGAAGAAAAAGAATCAGCTCGCCATTCTTTAATCAAGAGGGGGGAAAGGGTAAAGAAAGAACAGTGGAGAGAAACCAGAGCGACTCCGCGCCATTGTCCAGACGGTGCACCGGGCAAGGTGCACCAACCTCCATACGATCACCTCCCGCTGTTCCCCCAAAAAAATGGTACCTTCGCGCCAGTATGCTGCTTGTGAAGTCATTGACAACAAGCAAATTCAACTCGGATTTGTCAGCTGAAAGAAGTCAATCACATGCTGGCAGCTAAGCTTCAGCAGAGCCCTTCATGGACATTTCTTTTAACCCAAAGAATCGCGAAAAGAAAGAAAGCTCCTTAATCCTCAGTGTCACGAGAGCCAGATGGCTCGGGGAAGATCTCCTTAGATTGCCTCCTTCGGGAGGAAGAATGATCACCATTGCTCCCTCCAGATGATTTGATTGTCTCTGAGCGTTTCAACATGTTGTCATCCCTTGATGGGCCTATATCAGACGAGCTATGCCGCCAGCTCCCGAAGAATGCAGCATTCCATGAGCCCCGTGATGATGTAGCTCTCAACCTGGCTGAGCTAGAGCCGTTATCTTCCCTCACCACCTTCAAAGGATTTTCTAGTGCGTTTAGGATATATTTCATTGGTGGTCGTTTAGAAGACCTAGGGTTCAAGCAGGACTTCGCAACAATTGCCATTGCCCAAACTTCCTCCAAATGGTCTTCATCGATGATAAGTGACGGATCAATAATCTTGCTCATGAGCTCCTTCTCATAAATGTTGATGTAGCGCAGAGTGTTATCAAGCCATTCATTCGTTGCAGCATCATTTGATGCACTGATACCAAGTCTTCCTGTCACCAGCTCCAGCAAAACTTTTCCAAAGCAATAGACATCATATGAACAAGATGGAGATGGAGAACCTGTTTACATTAGAGAGATTGGTCAATGCACTTGCATCCATAAACTAAAAGAATATATAGATAATGTCCAAATTTTGTTATTGAAAGACAATACGATGTCAGAGTCCTCAGTTTCATTAATTGTCAAGACTGAAAATGCTTGAAAGCAATGAAAGCACGTGTGCATGCACTTACCAGAAGAACCTTGATCTGTCGTCCTGCATTCCCACAAAACAACACGACATTAGAAGATGAGAAGAATTAAATTTAATATAACAAAATGAAATTACTTAAAAGAAACCACCAATCATGTAATTATCAAACAAAATATGACTAGTATTAGCATCTGGAAGTAGCAGATTATATATATATATATATATATATATATATATATATATATATATATATATATATATATATATATATATATATTCATTTACTTTTTGCTACCATGGGTCTACAAGCAGTAGTTTTGTCCTAAATTTATTGAAATCATTTGGATTTGAATAGCTAGATGACTAGATCTGGTCACATTCTCAAATCTCAGTAAGTGCAAAAGAATAGACTCGCAGTTGGCAGCTGGAGGAAGTATTAAGGAACTCCCAACAGCAAAATCACCAGGACTAGATGGATTCATGGGGGCTTTCTTCAAAACTGCTTGGCCTGTGATAAAACCGAGCATTCTGGAAGCATTTCGAGCTCTCTTTGATTTGAAGGCCAATACCTCCATCTAAATGGCGCTCTTATTACCCTTATTCCAAAGAAAACAGATGCTTCAACCATCTCGGACTTTCAGCCTATCAGCCTGGTACATAACTTCGCCAAGCTCTTTTCAAAGGTACTGGCGAACAGGCTACAAACCACTTTGCCAAGCTTGGTTAGCCCAAACCAAAGCGCTTTCATCGCCGGTCGGAGTATACGCGACAACTTCCGCTATGTCCAATTAGCGGCAAAGAACTTGCAGGCAAAGCGAAAGCCGGCTTTGTTAGTCAAGGTGGACATATCTTATCTCTAAAGCATTTGACTCAGTTTCCTGGCCTTTCCTTCTTGAAATTCTCACGCACATGGGGTTCGAGCCAAAGTGGCGTGAATGGATATCACTTCTCCTTGCTACCTCATCATCCAGGATTCTAATCAATGGACAGCCAGGTCAAACAATTAAACTTCGTTGGGGTCTTCGCCAAGGAGACCCATTGTCCCCAATGCTTTTCCTCTTAGTCATGGAAGCGCTGAACGCATTGTTCCGCACAGCCAGCAGATTGCACGTTATAGCCCCTCTTGGAATTCAAGGCTTCCAAGAGCAAATTTCATTATATGCCGATGATGTCGTTTGCTTCATTGCACCGCAACAGCAGGATCTGCGGGCACTCAAACACATACTTCATATGTTCGGGAAGGCCACCGGCCTTTGCGCAAACCTTCAAAAGAGTTCTGTAACCCCTATCTGTTGTGGAGGCTCCCATTTAGCAGTGGCTCAAAGCGAGCTGTCGTGCAAACTATCTTACTTCTCCATCAAATATCTTGGTCTGCCGTTGTCTTTGACTAGATTGACCAAAACACAACTGCAACCTCTTGTTGAAAAGTTTGTTAGCAAAATTCCAAGCTGAAAGGCAAACTTCTCTCCTCGGACGGCCGCCTTGTCCTGGTCAAACATATGCTCTCTGCTACACCTTTGTATCACCTGCTCTCACTTGACCTTCCAAAGTGTGCTATCAGGGCAATTGACAAACGCAAGTGGGCTTTTCTTTGAAAGGGCACAGACAGTGTGCATAGTGGACATTGCCTGGTTGCATGGAAAACAGTGTGCAGGCCACTCCCTCTCGGGGTTAGGAATCTTAGACCTCAAATTGATGGGGTATGCATTGAAAATACGGTGGCTATGGTGACAAAGAACAGATCCCTTGCGCACCTGGACGAATCTTCAATCCTCCATCGATCCGGCCATCCAATAGATGTTCTATGCAGAGACGAAAATGAGGATTGGAGACGGCCACAATACTCTTTTCTGGATGGACAAATGGATAGATGGAAATTCTATCATTTTTCTTGGCCTGCCATTTGGAAATTGGTTCCACCAAGCGTCAGGAGATCAACTTCCCTGGCCCAAGCTGTCAATCTCAATGCCTGGATTGCGAACATTTCCCGGCCACTTAATGCTGAGGCGCTCACTCAATACTTCCAAGTTTGGCTTCAAGTACGCTCGGTGATCTTGCAACCACACACTCCAGATAGGCTGATTTGGAGGCTCAACTCTTCGGAGGATTACTCAACAAAGTCAACCTACAACACGTTCTTTATTGGGGGTACCTTTTTCCCAGGCTATAAGCAAATTTGGAAGAGTGTAGCGCCATTGAAATGCAAGTTTTTCATATGGCTAGCAATCAATAATCGATGTTGGACGACCGACCACCTGGTGCGTAGAGGTTTGCCGATGCAGCCACTTTGCGTCCTTTGTAGACAGCACCAAGAAAGCATCGACCATCTACTACTACACTGCCATTGGGTGAAGCAAGCGTGGGAAAAAATTTTCAGCATCTTTACTCCATACCAGGCCTTTTGAGTCCGCCACGATACTTTCCTAGACTGTTGGTAGAGGTGGCGTATGTGCTTGCCCACAAACAATAGAAAGGGCTTCGACTTAGTAGTCATATTTTTCTGCTGGACCATCTGGCGGGAACGGAACGCTCGCATCTTTGACGGCTTGACTCAGGAGACCATAACCCTCCTAAACGACCTCCTCGACGAACTAGATTGCTGGCGCCGGGCCGGCGTAGGGTCACTCCCGCCCAAGGATCAAAAAACCGGAACCGGGGCAAATCCCGGCCGCCGGGCGGTACCGGTAACCGGCCGGTTACCGGAAATCCCGGGAAAAAACCGGTTAAATTTTGCCAAATGGATTTTTTGCGCAGGGCGGGAGGAGACCGGTTACCGGAAATACCGGTGGAAAAACCGGATAAACCGGTATAATGAAGTATGAAGATTGAAAAATATTTAATGAAGTATTTAATAAAGTTGAGTATGAAGACTACAGCCTAACTCTTGCTTATGTCTTATATATGGCATTGCTACTCTTCATATAAGACATCAACTAAAAGTCAGGGCATGTCTGCATGATGAGGTATTCTCATGCTTCCTATGGCTAGAAATCATTTTCAAACAAGTATATAATTTAGCAGATGGCAAGGTCAGTTGGCTTTAATTTAGGAAGTAGCTACCCACCAAATCGTCAGCAACACCAGCAAGGTGCTAATTTAGTAAGTAATACTGGGAATTCCTTAAAACAATCATCTATCAATCAACATCTACTGCATTGTCATGGTTCTGATATGTTTCCATTTTCACATGGCATGTATCATTCAGATGCATGGTTCAAATTTACTATTTACATTGACCCTTTAATACAAGGAGTGGTAATATCAGTTATGTTTCATTAGGTTCAGAATGCTGGACCCCAAAATATTGGATTAAGACCACTAAATTCTCCAAGTCAAACTTCTAGTTTGGGATCATATTGGACTTAGCATCTCTTGCTTTAGGAATAGATTTGACAACATTGGGTCTAAATACATTCTATCAGTGTTAAACAATGTAAATATCATTAGAGAAACTAATTTTTACATTCAAAAGTTTAAATTTGAATTAAATAAAAAACCGGCGGTTTTTTTTCTCCCGGTCGGCACCGGTAAGACCGGTTACCGCCGGTATTTGGAACCATGCTCCCGCCCACTGAGAGAGTGCTCCTTTAGTTCCATAGTGCTGCTTACGCGGCGTTGCCAGTTTTGCAAGTTGGCAGTTAGCTCTTGCGCCCATTTTATAATCTTTTCGCACTTCGGTGCTAACCTTTTCATTTATCTTAATGCAACAACGTACAATCTTTTGTGCGTTCCCTAAAAAAATTATAGACCAAGCATTTTTATAAAAAAAAGGTCATTTATTAATTGACTGGAATAGGTTGGACAGCACAATGATTAAGTCGGCCACATGCTTTCAGAATGCACTTTATCCAAAATCATTGAAGCTACAGTTAAGTTGCGCCCATACAGTAGATGCTTTTTAATAGGTTAATAGAGATGTATGCAAATAAATAGGTGATCAATGAACAACACAATGCAATAATACATTTTATGGAGATTTTGAGTCTCAACGCATGGAAGACAAATGAGCCAAGCATGCAGTGATAGAAGTTAAAACTCACGATGAAAATCTCAACAGCTTTGTGATAACATTTTGGTGACCTTCCCCTTCTTGAGGGCACACCTCACTCAAACTCCCAAGGCGTACTTCAAATTTATCATCAAGAAGAATACTGCTTGCTTGCACATCCCTGTGGCAGAGCATTGATCATATTAGCTCAACAACCAATATTTCTCTCATGATCTGCAGCATGGCTCACGTTGATGCCAAAACATAATTTTCCTAGTGAAATGAGGACAACAAAGAACTCCCTATCCTTTTTGCATGAGGATATTGGTGGGTGTTTAAATGCATCTTGAACAGTTTGCAAAATCAGAAACTTTTCGATAACAATTGACAGTACAATGTATGATCTCACTGATGGGTCACAAAAATACTGAAACAAAAAATAACGAAATTATAGACCAACTGAGGTGGTGATGAACCATATGTAGATTAATAGTTTGTCAGTAGATCACACAAGTCCAAATGATACTTGATCTTAGAATGACATGACAGTAGACAAGTATGCCTGATTTTTTTTATATAAAAGGGAAACGGCAGAGGAGGAACCCACAAGTATGCCTGAATTTAAAGATGTCTACTTATGAAAATTGTAATATTCTAAATAATAAAATGATGCTACAGACCAGAAAAAAAATCTCGAACAAGGTAGATAAACAAATAACACAGTTCACACACAATTTTTGGTATTCAGGTATGGTACATAATATATTATATGTAGTACTGAATGGCCGATTGCTGACTCAGCAATATCAAGCCATTAAGTACGTGACTAGTGTATTCCTAGCTGTCACCAGTTCTGTTGGGACATATGATGGTGGCCATTGCTCAAAACCACCCAGTACCAAAAAGAGATAAATCAATTGTCCGAGAACCCACAATGAAATGCAAAATGTGGAGACTGTTGGGCAAGCACGCAAACCCATTATATGATCATCACAATGAAGTACAGAACTATGAGCGTAAGACAAAAGATCAAATTTGCATGAGAAATCCGTAAATTTACCTATTGTGCATGTGACTAGTTACTAAGAAACACCCAACTGAAACAAATTTAGCATCCATAAAAGTACACGGAAGTTTATACCTGTGAACCATCGGTGGAGTACACTCATGATGAAGATAGCACAGAGCCTCAGCCACCCCTGTTGCAATCTTCAACCTCTTTATCCAATCCAAAGATTGCATTCCCTCCTCTTCCTCCCCTGACTTTCTGTGCAGTGCACTTGACAAGTCGCCGTTCCGGACAAACCTATACACAAGAACCTTCTCTTCCTCTTTATCAAGACAATGCCCCATGAATGGCACCAGCCTTTCGTGTAATCCCTTGGCAAATAAACCTAATTCTGACAGGTATGCATCTTTCCTAAGCACAGAGTAAGTAATCCTCTTCACAACCACAGAGGTCCCATCTTGGAGCACGCCATGGTATAGATCGCCTGAGCGACCATGCTTGATAAGCCTCTCTTCCCCAAACCCTGAGGTGGCATTGACGAGCTGGTCGTAAGCAAATGAATCACCAACCTTTGCGAAGTTTGCGGACGATGCAGATGGCTGCGTGCCACCAGTAGCTGCAGCCCCGCCAGTCCCTGATACCCCCGACGGTGCACTTGGTACCCCACTTTCCCTCTGATCAACCCTGCCCGTACTCCTCCCAGAACACACAAAGCAAAACACAACGGCTGCGACCGCAGCTACCAGCAGGACGCCCCCACCGATGGCCCCAATCAAGATGTACTTCGAATTCTTGCGCCGCCTCTTCCTCGCCAGTGCAGCTGGAAGCGGAGGCTGTGGTGTGGGTGCGGCAACCGGCCCATCATATGGCAAACCACGCCCAGCATAGAACTGCTGGCAATCGGCCTGGCTACGCTGTCCCGCAACGTCGAGGAAGCAATCCAATGCAAACGACACATTCCCACCACCACCATTGGATACACCTAGCTTGCCGTCAAAGTAATTCCCAGAGATATTGACCAGCAGCACCCGGCTGAACAGTTGACGGAAGGAGTCCGGCACGACGCCATAGAAGAGGTTCCCGGACAGATCCACCACCTGTGCGTTGGATGGCAGTGCAGGCTTTGCCTCGGGCAATGCGCCGGTGAGGTTGGTCCGAGACACGTCGAGAACGCTCAGCTCCGGGAGCGACCAGACGGCGTCCGGTAGCACGCCCGAGAAGGCATTGCCCGAGAGGTTGAGAGTCCTGAGCCGCGCGAGCCCCGCGAGCGCCGCGGCCGGGAGCTGCCCCGAGAGTAGATTTCCGGCGAGGTTGAGGGTGGTGAGGTTGCTGAGGCCGGCGATGGCCGAGGCGGGGATCTCCCCCGTGACGGCGCAGGCGGAGATGTCGAGGGCCTGGAAGGTAGGCGCGAGCCCAGCGCCGAGCCACGCCGGGATGGACCCGGGCAGCCCGAACCCCGCGGCGCTGAAGGCCTCGAGCCGCGTGAGGTTGCGCAGCCCGTCGACGGCGAACCGCGGGGCGAGGCGTCCCAGCCGCGTGCGCCGCAGCCCGACGAGGCTGACTGACACGACACGGCCGCCGCGGCAGCCCACCCCCGCCCACGCGGAGCACGGGTCCGCCCGGCGCGGCCAGTCCCGCGCCCGCAGCCCGAGCGAGCCCCGCAGCGCGTACAGCCCCGCGAGATCCGCCCGCGACGTCAGGTTCCCCTGCCCCACCACCGCCCCGGGCACCGCCGCCGCCACCAGCACCACGAGCAGCAGCAGCAGCGCCCAGAGCCCGCCGCCACGCGCGCGCATCCTCACCTCCTCCTCCCGCCGCCGCCGCCACTCCCCATTCCTGCCGCTGCCGCTGCCCGCCCACGATGCGACCGCGCCTACTACTGCCACTCTGCGCGTGCGCGTCGTCCGCGTTAAAAGTATAGATGGAATTGGGGAGAGGCAGGCAGGAAGCGGAGGAGTTGATGGAATTGGGAGGGAAAATAAAAGCAATAAAGGAGGATGAGAGGGGAGAGCTACGCAGGTACAGGCACCACCACCCTTGGGGGCTCACCTCTCCTCACTGCCCCGCCATCAATGCCCAAAGTTACACACCCCCAGCTGCCTCCCAATTATTACTCCTCCCCACCGATTCGAACCCAAATTTTACGCCACTCCACTCCCTTTCCACCGCTGCTGCTCCAGCTCGCGACGCCGCCGGCGGCCGCGCCAACGAGTGCAGAGAAAGTGGTAGCAGCGGCGGCGGCGCGGTGGCCGGAGCCGAGGAAGAAAGGGAGACGAGGAGCAGAGAGAGAGAGAGGGGGGGGGGGGTTGGTTGTTTAAGGAAGCTGTTTAATGTTTTTGAATTTTCGGGCCTAAATGGAAGGTGTTCTCCTGCGCTGCGTTGTGCCTGTTTAATGTTTATGTTGCCACGTTTGGTCCGCGGGGGATGGGTGGGCTCGATCGGCTCGTGTGGTTTTTCGTGGGTTTTGACGGCGCTGCCCCTGGGGTTCGGGCTGAATCGCCGCGGTGCCACTGGTGCGGTGCGGTGTGGGTTGGTCGGGTGGGTGCGGGTGTTTAGTGGCGGTTTGCGGGGGGGTTTGGTTTGGTGGGGGTTTTAGTGACTGGACGGGGTAAGTCAACGATAAGTGACGGGACGGGGTTCGGATTGTCTGTTCTTTTTAGTTTCCGAGTGGCATTTTCATACTGTTTATTAAAAAAATATAAAGTAATAAAAATTTATGTGTATTTT
Organism: Dendrocalamus latiflorus; assembly: GCA_017311315.1. NCBI lineage: Eukaryota > Viridiplantae > Streptophyta > Magnoliopsida > Poales > Poaceae > Dendrocalamus > Dendrocalamus latiflorus. The sequence goes on along the minus strand of CM029651.1, from coordinate 8,676,819 downwards.
TATTTGATACAAATGAAGTTGCTATAATGTATTCTATAATCAATTTATAGATTCTATATTAAAAATTATTTTATTTTAAAGTTAGTTACAAAAAAATAAAAAAAAAGTTTCAGAAGCCAAAAGAAACATTCTCAGCGGCTGCGTGCGGCCGGCAGGTGGATTCGGACTCTCTTTTCTTTCTATACGTTCTTGTATTGTTCGTGATAGGCTAACATATTTTTTCTATCGTTTAACTTTTTTAAATTTAGTTACGCTAAATAAGCCACTATTAGTTATAGTGAAATTTTATTCAGCTACAATGTAATTTTAACTATAAAATAACTTACTTCAGTCCAACCGAGTATACGTGAGCCACCCTGCACCCTCGCGATGGGTGGAGCTCAGATCGGACGCGTACGGGCACGGGGGCGAGATGGGTTCCACCACCTCGCGCGTGGGGGCGGCCGGCCGGGCCGTTAGAGCGGCGGCGCCACCCGCCACGTCGCGGGATCCGAGAAAACCATGCGCTGAATCGCCGCTACGCACGCGCGCTAGACGCAGCGCAAACCCATCCCTGCGCGCGGCTGCGACGGCGGAACCATCTGCGCGTGCGTCCGCGTCCGCGCGTCCCTGTACGCTTCGCACGCAGCTCACGGGCGCCGGACGCATGGGGGAATGTTTTTTTTCCCCTTCGCCTTTGCCCCTTGGGTTTTTGCCGCGAGCGCGTACGTCCTCTCTTTCTTTTTGACTGCTTCGCCGCCTGTGTGCTACGACGTGGGTTTGCAATTTTTGCATTGTGGAATTGATGAGCATGTGCTCGAGATTTGTGCTTGGGTCCTTCTGGTGTTGCCACTGTAACTTGCCTGAAACGACAAATACGGTGAAGGTTTTATGGGTTTGCTACTTTGGTCTATCATCTTATCAATGATTGATTCTTCCGTTTAAGTTTATAGGATGTTAATTATCTTGTCTATAAATATAAATCGTATTTTATGTTTCAATATAAAATTAGTGTAATATTTTCTTTCATAACCATAATAAATACACCTATTATTCCCTACATACATGCATGAATAAAATGCATAGAGATAATTATTAGGGATAGTCTAGTCATTTCCACTGCCTTATTGATCTACATAATAAGAGAAAATATGTCTTATAAACTTGAACGGAGATAATACAATTTTACTCAAAAATTAGTAACTTATTCCGTCCCAAAATGTAGTTTGTTTTTTATGTGTTATGGTCTCTAACGTAAAACTTTGACTATAGTTTATTATTATAATATACTAGTAAAAATAATAAAAAATATATTATAAAAGTATTTTGCAACCTAAATCTAATGGTACTATTTTTATGTATTTAATTTATATATTTTAACATATATTAATAGTTAAAACTCGATAGTACAAAACCTACAATAACCTACACTTGGGGGACAGAGAGAGGTCATTGCAGGTAATGCGTCACAACTAACAACTACTATTTTACTCATCAGCCGCTAGAGAGATTTGATTCTTCCACTATGCAACTGGGATCTGCATGGGCCCATGAACGCCGCTAGCTACAAGGCCTCGTGTTAGTTAAAAGTTCCCTGGAAATACATGTGCTCAAGGAGGATGCAAGTATGCAACACTATTTCTAGCCTTAAACTACCTATCCCAGTTGTGAAGTGAGCTGCCACTTAACTGGTCCAAAACTTTAGGTGCTCCGTCCAGCGAGCTGCCCATCTCTCTCTCTCTCTCTCTCTCTCTCTCTCTCTCTCTCTCTCTCTCTCTCTCTCTCTCTCTCTCTCTGCTCTACCTTTACACTCCCTACCAACCTACGATTCCATGGAACAGGTTTACCCAATTGATTCTGAGATGGAGATGCATGCACTCGCATGGTCGATGCATTATTGACAATGTAGTTAGCCCAAGCTTAAACTAATACTTCTACTACAAAGATGCAAGCTCCCTTGACAAGAGGACATATACTTTGTGACTCAAAAGGAGACAAGATGGCATTGGTATATACTAACATGGACCAGTACTAGTACGTACAGTAGTCTACTTGTTTCTTATCAATAGTGAAACGACCTTACAATTTCAAAAAGGATTTGAATTGCTTTGGATTTTGGTTTCAATTGATTCTTCATCCTATTCACCTCAATTCTCCACCGTTCAAACTCCTTCGCTTCCGCCATAGCAACCACCTCATCCACCTGTGAGTAGTGCGGCAAATTGGCACTGTTCACAACCCGAAAAAAATCACCGCTCCACCTGCCCACCGCTCACATGCCACCGCCGTGACTTCTCCCGCCGCTGCCACACCGATGCAATCTAGTCAAGCCCGTACGCCTTGCCTGCTACACCCTGATAGCCTTTAAATGCCTCTGGCTGCGCGTCGAGGAAGTCAAGCCAGAGGTCACCTGCCGCCACTCTGCTCCCTCTACTCTATCTCCCCTTTACGGCTAACCTCTCCCGCGTCGTAGATTTTGAACCCGTGAAGCCACCGCTGCCAACGTGAGCAACCGTACCTCACCCCCTTAATTGCCCTGACCACCACCTGGCTGAGCGTCGTCACCGCCTCACTCCCCACAACCTCACCGACCTCTACTCCCTCTCTGCTCTCACCCCTCTCATAGCCGACCTGACATTCTATACTTCAATTTGACCACCGCAATGTTGTGCCCGAGGAAGTGCCAAATATCTGCATCGCCAGCTGCACCGCGCCCTTCCGCGCCTTCCCGACCCCTGCCGCACGCTACCGCCACCATGACCCGTGCCCTATGCCGAACCACCTCTCATGCTATTTAAACCCCCGAGCCCCTCCATTTGAAAGCATCTTTGCCCAAGGTGAGCCACCCACTCCCTATTGCTCCGACAACCCTTACACCACCGGCAATCAACCGACGACCCCAAAGTAAGCGATATTCCAATTTCCATTAACTAGTTGATTATATTCCAAATGCATTCACCCGTAGCATGCTCATACTTCCAAAAACACCACCAAAGCCTTGCCATAGCTTCTCGAGCTCCCCTTCTTCTCTGTCACTGAAGCTCGTCGCTCGGCCATAGAGCCTCACCATGGGCAGCTCGGCTCAACCATCTCCGACCCAAACTACCACATTCCTAAGTTTTCTCTGCACCTAGAGATGCTCGATCACAAATGCTATTGTCCTCTTAACCCACCATTACCCCTGTGCCATTCAAAAGTCCTAAGGAAGGAAAACCTCGCCACCGGCTTTCGCCTGACTTTCAGCCGCCACTGAACCCTAAAATGGAATCCCCTAGGCCCCAGGAACCCAACCAAGACCTTAGATGCCATCGCAAATTACCCCAACCCCACCAATCACCGCCTCCTCTCTCCCCTGTTTCTCGATCACTACAGTAGCACCAAATGGATAAGATGAATAGTGGTGCTTTGGGCCTGAACAGTAAAAGGTCATGTGTACTGTAGCAAATCGGTTTCACTGTGCATTACTGTAGCGGGCGAATCCAATATGAATAGTAACCGGACCCGGTGTGAACAGTAAAACTCACGATGAACAGAAACCCTACCCGTTACTATTCACAAAACCCTAAAATACATATATACATCTATTTCGATCGTTTCGAGCTCGTCTATCCATTCTCAGTTCTCCATGCTAGACTCCTATAAACCCCAAACCTATTTTATTTGATCTTTCTAGATTTTATTTCTTTATTTTCTTTCTTTCTTTCTTTCCTAGCTTATTCCTTTGAGCATGGAATTGAATTATTTCCTTGCTTTGTGCTAGCTCACGACATCGCAAACCAGCCAATCCAGGGGAGATTCTCAAGTACAAACACAAGACACAGAAGAATACGAACTTATATAATACATTGATCCGCAAGCCAAGTCACATGTTTCTGATCGTATTGATCCTGCATTCCTTTAATTAATTATTTATTAGTATTTTTATTATGTTATTTATACACTGTTATTTCATGTACAATAAATGTTTAGAATGACACGATATTAGTTATATCCTCCACCTAATAAAGCCCAGTTCAAATTGATGGCCATATTCACCTTGACAAGACTTAGTATTATTATAAATATACTATTTAATAATCATGGTAGGCCAGGAACTCAACAGTTTTACACTAATAAAAGATTTGGCATTTTGCAGATAAAATTTTAAAGTGGTTCTAGGATAAGGAGATATCACGAGAAGTCACGAGATGGTTGGGTCCCATGACCTTATCCTAAGGTGGAGGCTTGGACCGGAAGGGTGATAGTCCAGACGAGGACTAAAACAAGGGTTTGTGGATGGAAGTTACCTCGGTAAAAATATAAGGACTAGAACCTTATACCAAGTAAAAAAACATAGTGATCACTTAATTACAAGCGTTGATTCATCAAACCTAATTTAGTAGCTGCTCAAGTTCAATTGAATATCTACAAAGGATGGGGGAGACCAAGGGAGTTTTTGTGGTATGGGAGGGGGTATAACCATACTTAATAACAGTAGAGCCGCTTCAAATCGGGTGAGGCCACGGACCACTCGAGTTTGTTGGGATCAAAGACCTACTGGGTAGAGGCTATATAAAGAATTGAGCAGCAAAAAGGCTTGTTTTCTTAACTCAGTCGAGGGGGTTAAGAGATCTTGTGGGTAAAACTGGGCAGCTCTGCAGTGTCAAAACTTTATGATATTCGAATACGTCGTGTTTTCGATAAATGAATATGTGTTTTATTGGATGGATCCAACAACAAAACATAAGTAGATTTGGGATTTTTTAAGTTTGGTAATCAAGTTGTTGGAACCCCAATTTACTTAAGAAGTTTATGATTTTATGCTAAAAAATGTTTACAACTAAAATTGCATCCACATAAATAAATCCATACACTCGCATCCCTTGGAAATCCTTGAATGTAATTAAATAGTATTTCCCCATGTAACTTATTGAGTACGGTTGTTTGTACTTATACTTGCTAAAAACATTAACAGAAAGTATGTGGCAAGAAAATGAGGAAGTCTACAAGGACGACGTGGAAGAATACTACGAAGTAGATGATGTTTGGATTTAGGGTTGTTCTGTACTCAGGCACACCTATAGTGTTCTTTTGTATTGTAATATATTTAAGGGTCGCATGCTCCGCTGTAAAATCTGGCTGATAAGCCATTACCTTGTAATAAAGCTGGCTTTTGTATTTGAGCATGTGATGGCAATGATGTACACTCAATTACAGTACTTCACAACTGAACAATCCTGGGCAGTTGCGAGAGAAACATGATGCCCCTAGAAATAGGGGTGTTAAAAATAGCATCACGGGTAGGAGATATCATTGGAGTGTATAGACTATAGCATCTTGGGGCTGCTCACTCCAACTTCAGCTTCTGGTTTCTAGTTATTATTCCTTAATTTCATGATTTTTTGGGGCTTTTTTGCCTTTTCGTTTTTCTATATTCGTTTGCATTGTTCATGATGGGTTAACTTGTTTTTCTATTTTTAATTTTTTTAAGAAATTTATTTACACAAAAAACCATCAGCAGTTATAGTATAAAATAAGCCATAAACCAGTTTATTTAAGCTAAACTGAGCGCCCCCAAGCTTCAGTTTTTTTTGGCTTCGGAGCCGTTTTTCCAACCAAACACATGGGCTTCGAAGTCAAACCACAGAGAAGCCAAAAAGAAACCGAGTCCAAATTAAACTAGAAATTTGAAGCTTCAATTTCCTACTTTTTCTTAAAGCCAAAGTTCAAAACCCAAAAACCCAAAGCCAAGCTTGGCCAAACAGGCCACAAGTCCCATAGACCCATAGGCAAGCGAAGTAGCAAGACGTACTGCACTTTATCTCCATCCCAATAAGATATTTAACTGTACTACGAGAGTGTACCAGCACTACACTGCCAGAGATCAAATCTCGCGAGCCTACCCTCCCATCACCACGGAATTTTCTTTAGGTAGCCGAGATCGATCACCAGAAATTTGACATGGTCACCAGAATATTGACATGGTCCCAAAATTGTCGCTGTCAGAGTTCTTTCGAATTTAATTTATTAAATTCCAAATGTAATTACAGATGCGATCTAAGGAAAAGAACAAGTGGTTTAATGTGAGCTTTCTGGTGGGCACGTCAACGGGGACAGTTATTCGCAGTGCCATCCTCCTCCTCGCCCTGCAAGCAAGGCCAGCCATTGATCCGTTCCGATAAAGGAGCGGAGGATAGAGCAAATGGCACATAGTAGAGTATATATATATATGAGCCAGATGGCATTGTTGTTCTTTTATAAAGAGATCGACGAAAAGGTTGCGGGGAATGGAATGCTTGCATGAATACGTACGACGGCCGTTCTGTTAGCTCACGTGACTAAGGGGTTGTTTATATTTGTTTTCGCTTTTGTCTTTTACTCGGAGATGTTAGAAACTAATATTGTCATCAATATGAAATCAAACAGTACATTTATAAGCACCTCTAATCAAATTCAAAGACCGCCAGGATGTGAAGGGACCCAACGAGAATCACACACGGATAGATGAACAAATCTATTGCATATGAGTGTTTAGGGTTACAAAAATGGCAAACCCCTCTACTTATAAGGGATTCTATTTATAGAGTGGGAGGAGCAAGTGAATGAAGTTACAAGTCTTCTAAGAGTATTTTCGTCCTTCACATCTAAAGATAAAAAAATCATTTCTAGACACAAGTTAAAGTATGTTTCATATAATATAAATACACTGATCTTGATCCAAATAAACCAAACCATAAACAAATTCCCAAAAATCACAGAACTAGGTGAATTACATAACCTTGTCGGTCAGACCGCTGAGCCCAGCCAGTCTGACCGATTCCTTGACAGAATATCCTCTAAAAAAGTGCAAACTAAACAAAATTCAAATTTTAACCTCATAAATTTAATAATAATTTATCATATAAAATCCTAGGGACTGTTTGGTTGCTAGCCACACTTTGCCAACAAAAATTGCCACACTTGCCTAAGTTGAGTTGCTCAAATTTTTTGCCACACCTTAGCAAGTCTAAGGGAATCTTGCCACACTTTTTTGAGTCATTGACGTGTGGGACCTAGTTTGCTGGAAGGGAATCTTGCCACAACTGTGGCTGCAACCAAACAGCTCCCAAAGTTGGTCAAACTTGCCTAACCTTAGACGTGGTAAACTGTGGCTGGCAACTAAACACCTCCTAAGTCTTCTAACATGGTCTCTCACCTTTCTGCAGTCTATCCTAGCTGCCGCGGCAATCATTCCGTCGTCCCAAAGTTGTTTGACGAGACGCGTGATGAGTGGATGACCGATGAATGGCACCGTGGGGCGAGCTTTTGCGTGTAGTGAAGAACTTGTGATCGATCGCGATCCAAGCGAGAGTTTGAAATTTCGAAACCTGTTTGAACGCAGGTACGTATTCCGTAGAAAAGGAATGCGAGTTTGAAATGATGGTTGAAGGGTTCTTACTTTCTAAAATGGAGTTTTAGGTATTTGCTACCTCAAAGAATGTACTTTTATAATTTGCCACCGCACAACATATATAATTTGTGAGTAGTGTCTTCATGCTTTCTACTCTAACAAAAATAGCATTAATCTCAAAGCACGTGAAACGGTAAGAGCAAGGCTAATAATATAGCCTTCAGCTGGCTGTATGGATACTTATAGCCCACTTATCAGCTCATTCATATAGTAGTTTACAGCCAGCTGAAGGTTGTATGACCCACCCCTTTCTCTCACAAAGTTTATTGGTTCTTGTGCTTCAGCTGGCTGTAAACTTACAACCCACCTCTCTTCTCTCTTCTCCACCTCAGCATACAGCCTACTAACAGCCTTTTATTATACTTGCTCTAAGTAATCGCTATCTACCATTCAGTTCTATTTTAAAAGTTATATAAATCACTTTAAAAAAGTATAGAAACACCTCCCATAATTTGTTGCTTGCCACTCTGAACATTTGTAAGAAAAAACCACATTTTGCTCTTTTTTTAATAAATTAAATCATTTTTCATCAGTTTAATTCTCGAATTTAGCAAAATTCTAAACTAAACGCTACAGAAGGAATTCCCGTATCTCGAACAGTGCTTAAACTAAACAGTCCAGGACAATATATACATGCATGTATTCGTTATAATGTGTGTACGGCGAGTCACCTCCGAAGATAACGACTTACGAGTGCACAAGCGCGCGCGCAACACGTCAACACCGCACTAGCTGGTAGACAAACCGAGGTCGGGGCTTCACGTCAAAAGCGTTGCATGCGACCGCCTGCCCGCGATGGCATCACCGCGCCAGCCATCAATGAGAAAGCTACTTGCCTACTTATAGAGTCAAGTCAAATTGCTCTTTTTTAAAAAAATCGAGAGTAAATTACACTTTATGTCGAGTAATTTATCTCTTATTTTAATTTATACTAGGATTAATCTATACTTTTACTTTATAATAAGTTAGATCAAATAAAATTTTAGTCCCAAACAAAACAATCAAATTAAGGAACAGAGTAATCAAAATTGTGTATAGTGACTTGTCGTGTGCAGAGCCAGTTTGAGAAAAATAAGGTTGGGCTAGTGCAAAATAAAATTTTATTTGATTTACCATGATGCAAAGTAAAAATATGGATTAATCTTTATACAATGAAACAAACGATAAACTACGTGGTACAAAGTACAAATTACTGAAAAAAGCCAAAAGGAAAACATAAAAACGCTCACAGGTGGATTCTACGTTAGTGGTACTAATACAGTTCGACCAGTTATATTGTGGCACCTCGGCCCTCTGACCAACAACCAGAGTTTTATTTCCAATAATTAACGGTGGATCAGGTGAGTTATCTGTGTATGATTTTTATAAAGTTTTCTAGAATTTAAACCTCACAACATTTGTGAGACTTGAGATGACTGGAATACTCAATTTTCCTCGGTCTAAAAAGAGAGAAAAGGTGAGGAGCTTGTTGAGAGTTGAGACTCAAAAGCAAGGTGAGGAGCTGGGGTCTCTCATCTATTGTTTCTAGCTCAAGTGAGGGCTACCTGTGAAATGTCATCCAAGTGACACTTTCACATCCTTTCGAATTGGACCCATCAGATACTGTTTCGTTCTTTTTTTTTTACTTATCATACACATATTTGATCATTCTTTTACATTCTAAAACGATATCTACAAAAGAACAGATGACCATTTCAGCTATCACACGATGAATTAACATGTTACTAGCACCTGAAGATAGATTCTCAACAGATGTTTGCTTTTGGGTTCTTGTTAGTATACGTGGGTGTTCGATGAAACTAACATAATGGTTGGTGTGTGAACCAAAAGGAGCGATATGATCTGGTAATTAACGAGTAATAGTAATAGAAGATTCATGTCGGAGAAAAGAGAGAGAAGGGAGTGCTATTAGCAGCCTCTCTATCTGGAGTTCTGCACTGGACCAAACAGTTCAGGTTCGTTTCAGCTCAACTTTAATGGAGGTCCATTTCCTGTCCTGGACCAGTTTAGCTCAGCCGAGGCCAGGTGACACAATAAATCGATATTTATTTGTGCATGAACACTATGGAGCATTTTTGGATTTGGTAAGTTTTGACCAACTAATCCTTTGGAAGATGTCTCATGAGAATGTGATTCTAATTAATCCTCTCATTTCAAGCTAAATACAAACTAAGCATACTAATTTCTATTAGTTCCGAATTCTCCAGATCTATTATACAGTGACCCAAGTGTCATTAGTGATTATGGTTTCTTGACCGAAAGGAGAAAAAAAAAAGGTCCAGATTTCTCAATGCTTTTAGAATCCAGCTAACTAGTGGGCGACGCATCTATTACTGGGACCTTGTGCTTTATGCAAACCTGCAAATGCAGCCCAATAATTAAAGCAACTCTTCATTCTCCTCACCTCTCTCCTCCTCTGGCTCGATTTCAAACTCCCGTCTTTGAATTCTGTCTTTGAATTTTAGAAGTCAATTTTTAAATAGAGTGATTTTTTAAGTTGGTTTCTATAAAGTATTTATAGGAGTTACTGTAAGAGCCGTTTTGAACGGAGTGAGTTCTCAACATAAGTGTCATTTACTCTCTAAATCTCTCGCAAGCAACCAAAAGCTATAGCAAGAAACAAAAAACCCCCCAATACTTTCGAATAGGGCCTCTGCCTTTGACGTTGATGATGTCCCTGCAGTCAGGAACCTTAGCACACAAAGCACACTCTCATGTAACCAATCCCCGGATATGAATATGTGATAAAAACTAATTAATCCCATGTGAACATAATAACATATTTAATAATCGAGTTGCATTTCCTTAACTTGAAAATTCAAGTTACAAGTACAGCAATTATTAGTTAACAGCTAAGCACAGGTACATACCGTACAATCATGATCAAGTTAATAGTATATGCCAATCATTAAGGCATGTTTGGAGGCATCTCAAAAGAAATAGTTCAACTCATATAAGAATTTAGAAAAACTTACACATTCCAAACGACTCTGGTTATTTAATCTAATGGTGTAGTGGTGTTACTGGTTTGCCGTCTCACCAAATTGCATATTAGGTGTGTTATACATCTGGATTTTCTAAGATTAATGTCTCAGACATATTGCTGCTAAATCTTAAGATGACTCTGTTAACCAAATCCTTCAAGTTAATAGTATGTCTATGATTCTTGTTACTATCAAGTCGATGGTGCAGTGCACTGTACAAAAGCTGGTGTGGTGGCATGGTGCGACTGTGCGAGGTTATTGCACATGCCATGCCATGCACGTGCCGGGCACCATGTAAAGTACGGATCCAGCTGCGAGCCCAACAAGGGAGGACGTGTTGTGAAAAATGCAGATACGAACAAACGTTCGTACTGGGTTTTAACTACAAATAAATAGTAATAGCTAAAAGAAGTAATTTTTATAAGAAAAGATAAACGGTGGAATAATGATGAAGAGATGTGTATACGAGACCAGAGCGAGAAGAGTAGAGTATATGATATACTCGTAACCTCCTACATTATCTCCGAACGAGAAGGTAACAAGAGAAAATAGAGAAGTAGTTTCGAGAAGCTAAATATTCATATTAAATTTTAAAATTTTTAAGCAGAAATCAATACAAATAAAGTCTAAAGCTAATGTAACAAAAAGTTCGAAAAGCTGCAAATTTTTTCTTTGGCACACGCGGCATGAAGCGACCACTTAATGATGCATGGATACGGTACCTCCGTACGTATAACCACTGTAGCCACACGACGTACACCGGTACGGCATACAGTGCGTACGTACGAGAACAAACTGTATGCTCGGCCGTACTGTACATACGGCGCACACGCTTATACTACGCGCATTGAAAGACGGCGACGACGACGACGATCGAGTTAGCTGCAGTAGTCGAACGTGCAGAGGGAAATAGTTTAGGTAGGCACAAAGTATAATATAAGATAAATTCAGTCCATGGCAGCAAGCAGCTTGCAGCGTGTTCTAATTACACCAGACCGGTGATCAGTTGATCAGGAATCAGAACAGGACACTAAATTCGCACGAGATTTTGTGTCTGGTAGACTCAGGAGTCAGGATCCTGACTCCTATTTGCTCCTATTTCTGATTTTTGTTTAAAAAAACAAAAAACCTATACAAACACCAGGGTGGATGCACATTCTTTGATAAGGGGGCACAGGCCCCGCGCCGATTTTAATTTTTGTTACTTAGAGTCTAAACTTACACAGTATATACTCCACATGCTAAAAACTAGTGTCCCACATGTGAAGAACTACATCTATCTAAAAGAAAGAAGACTTAAACACGTTGACAAACAGGGGAGAAAAGAAAAAACACTCACGACGTTGAGAAAGAAAAATCCTCCAAAAATTGCATATAAGTTGAAGTTGGTACGACACGGCATATCAACCGATAGTGAAAAAAATAAAATAATAGGGGCTAATTGAACCGATCGGGCATGGGCCATTACTCGGTCTAACCCAAAGCCAACGCCGCCTAAAGCCCAAGCGTCCAAGCCAGCACCAGCTCCAAACCAACTAAGTAGGCAATGTTAGGTCCAGACGACGTCTTACCTACCTTCCCCTATTCCCCACGCCACAGCCACGCATGCAACCTTAGGTGAGTTGGTCCTTTCATCTGCAGCGGCGACGGGCCCGGCACCAGAGTTACCGTCGTCCGAGAGCACATTGACCGCTTCTCACCTATGCCCGCATGCGTCAGACTCGGATGGCATGGTTAGATTTCTCGCTGTATTGATCTCCCTACATGGATACAAATAGAGTAAGGGCCTGTTCTTTAACGGCTTCTAAAAGCGATTTTTGATTTTTGCTATAGTACCTAACTTTCAAACGGAGTATTTTCTCAAGACGGAGTCTACAAGTTAATTGTAGTACACGTTAAAAGCCCAATATCTATATTAACCAAAATCACAAGCGAGTATCTCTCTTTCTGTAATCTCTTTCACAAATAGCTAAAATTCAAAATTTTCAGCCAAAAACCATAAGCCGCAGCCATATCAAATAGGTCCTAAATCTCAGTGTATGTATCAATGTATGCAGTATGGCCGATGGTCACAGCAGTATGTGAGGTCGTCCACTAACCACTCGTCATCTCGTCTTGACTGACTGGCTCCTTGCTTCAAAGTTCAATGATCTTCATAGCTAATGAAGTAACGATCAATTGACCCAGATTGGTACTAAATTGCGTGATTTAGATTTTACGGTTTCAATTTTATGATCTTTAAAATATTTGTGAGTTATGGCTTTAAAATTAGAATGCCCTATTTCCATTTTTACAACAATTGAATTAAGGAATTTTTCAATGTGTTTCAATATTTTTAATTCAATGTGTTTCAATAGCTAACAATCTTTTGTTCTCGGATTCATTATAGATTATTTACTAATAGTAGATTTCTTGATTTTGGTATGTTATCTGACAAATAGTTATTTATTAGTGAACTTTATCATGAAATTAGTTGATGTTACAAAATTTAGAATACATTACTATTTACTACATTATTGATGGATGCGTTGATAAATACATGTATAGAGCATGAGGCCCTCACGTTATTTTTGTTCTAGATCCGCTACTTCTTCCAGTCACTACTATTCATTTTCAACAAAAAATCATCAGCAAAATACAATACGAAGCCCCCAAATCATCGTATGTTTAAAGTTCAATTTGCAAAAAAAAATATTTTTTATCGTTTCTTGGCACGATGAATTGATTGTTGATCAAGTTCCTGCATTGCATGTGACACGCATCTCAAGGCACATATACTCCGCATAAATTGCCCTCATCAACTGGTGAAGTGGTATTGTTTGACCGTCCATCTAGATGTGGTCCTGTTTCCTGACAGCCACCCCCTTAAATATTTTTGATCAAATGCCGCAGCATTATTTAGTGCCGATGGAGTATGAAGCAGTGGCGCCTCCTGATATTGACTAGTCCATCAAAAGCCTTTTTAGTTAGTTACATCAAGATCACGTCTGTTTCAGCCGAGTTATATAAAGTCTGTTTGGTTGCCTGTATGAGCTGATGCAGCTGCATGAGCGTGGCCAGGCTGAGTAGAGAAGGTCCTCAGCCGCGTTTCTCCTCAGCCTGGCTCCAGTTGATTTTTTGCATCCGCTCGTGCATGCTCTCACCCCGATGCAGGCAACCAAACATCATCTCTCTGCATGCGCTGGTGCAAGCCACCCCGATGCAGGCAACCAAACAGCCCCTATCCGCCATTGCATGCGTTTCCTTCTAAGTACCTGGACGATTCAATCGCCGCAATTAGATGCAAACTTCTCCTGTACAAAAAACACGCACATACACAGAGAGTGACAGAGATGGAATACGAGAGAGAGAAAAGCAAGCAAGATAACATCAGGACACCAACCCCTTGACGCCGAAAGCCTCCGCTGAAATCTGAATGAAACGCTCGAAACGAGCAGAAATCTTTGTACGCCACGGCTAACCGGTCATCACGTTGGTTTTTATTTAGAAAAGTCAATATAAATATCTAATTTTTTAAACAATTTCTCTATTTCTCTTGCTCCAAAGATAAGACAGAACGTCATGCACGTATCACGCGCTTTATTTCTCTTGCTCCTGTTTCAGTATGTATTTCTTTATCACTTTTTCTACCGCTCGCTTCCTACTTCTTAGAGACTTCTTTCAGCCAATATTATTTTATTTTCAATAAAACCATAACCACAGATAAAACAAGCAGCAGCCGTACAAGCAGCACCTGAGAGACAGTGGAACCAGACTAGTGGTAAGGATCGGCTTTTCTTCTCTTTTGCATTTTTGAGGATGACAAGATGGTTGAAGAGAGAGAGAGAGAGAGAGAGAGAGAGATCACACGTTGGATGTTCCTGTCTTCCTGACGAACAGATTAGGTGTGAGATGCATGAAATTGGCCCCATCAGTAGCACCAGCACTGTTCTTGGGCCGAATTCCAGTTCCCTATCAGAAACTAAGCTTTGACTTCAGAACCTGACATAGCAGAAAATAAGAGAAGTGTGATATGACCAGCAGAATTCAGCAAAAACCTGGCGATGTTAGTTTCAGTCTCAGGTTGTACTACTATTGTACAAGGCCTGCTTACGAAATATAAAGTGGTGTCCATAGTACAGAAAACGTCGCAAACAGAAAACACCAGCAGTAAAAGCCTTGCAGACGCCAGAAGCCAACATGTTGCCACCGCCATTGCATTCTACTGCGACACACTGGTCTGAAGAGGCAAAGCACTTTCGACTTCAGCTTCCTTCACTTCTGCGGAGCGCTCTGCGACGACCTTTGACATCCCAAACATCTGCACAGTAGATCGAAAAGCATAAAACACATGAAAACTGCAGGATGAGGAAAGAGGCAAGTTTCAGTGTGTTAGCGCAGCTGACCTTCTGAATGGTCTTCTTGAAGCAGGTCTTGTGCTCATCCATGGAGGCATAGATGAACTCGTCGATGTGGTCTTTCAGATCTTCGAGGAAGGTGGCGTCATCAGTTTTTTTCTTGCGGCATGAAGCCATGGCAGGGTTTTTTGGAATAGATGGTTGCGATCCTTCAGATTGACTATTGCTGGAATCCATCTTAACGTTAAAACAAACCAGAGTTAAAAAGTTGATGCACAAATTCCGAAAAACAGATCAAGATAGCATGGATCTGGAAGCAAACTTGTGCATATCTGCAGCCAGTTTAAACATTTTTATCAGGGAAGGTATTTAAATGAGGAATATAAATGCTCATAAGATAAAGAACATATGCAACCTGACACATTTGAGTTGATTACCACAACCATTAATCGAGAGGTAAGTAATTTACTTGAACAAAAGCCATAAAGAAGACAACTCTGGAAAGCCTTAAAATTGAGAAAGTGCAACATAGAAGTTATGAGACAGCAGTAACCTACTTGAGAGGGGCTTCGGAAGGAAGGCAAAGACAAAACAAGATGGAAAAGAGCAACCATTAATTTGAAATCCTTTCACTTAGAATGCACCCTAGAAAGATTGAAGGGGGAAAAAGTGGCACAAAATGATTGACACAACATTAACATACCACCTTCATTGTCAATATGGCATGCTTGAGGTTACAGAGATTAAAAAAAGTAATATAACCAACAACAACACCATCATGACATTTTGCTCTATCTAAAACAGACTGTATACATCCAAGATGCTTCATACATTCCCCAATAGGAGGATGCAAGACAGAGATAGGATGACGCGTACATAAGTTTCAAATATTATCACCTAGTACAGGCACAAAAGAACCATTGAACATTCCAACAAATAGTAACCGCAAGACATCAATCCCTGTGTGATGTAACAAGCTTAAAGTTGAATTCTAGATTCGATGAATTATATGTTCTGCTATATATCTCAGGCCGAGCAAACTAATCCATACAAAAAATAAAGATCCCAACATATTCTTGACATAGCAAAAAGAGCGTCCATAGCAGATCATCCAGAGTAATGTCTTTTCCTTCAGAAATGGTCCTAACATGGTCTCTCTTAAAATAACAAGGATGACCAACACAGGCAGCATCAGTTTAAGCACCACAAAGCTTATGCTAAATTATTTAAGACTAGTAAACCACACATTAAGCTCCCAACATATTCTTGACATAGCAAAAAGAGCGTCCATAGCAGATCATCCAGAGTAATGTCTTTTCCTTCAGAAATGGTCCTAACATGGTCTCTCTTAAAATAACAAGGATGACCAACACAGGCAGCATCAGTTTAAGCACCACAAAGCTTATGCTAAATTATTTAAGACTAGTAAACCACACATTAAGCGCAGTGCTCGATTAAATGGATCGAACTACAGTACTGCGCCATGTAGAATTTACTGGTGCAGAAATTTCGTATGTACACTTCAGCCAACTGTAAGGTTACCCCCCATGGCATGCTACCAGCTGCTGTTACCATAACACTACCGACGCAATAATAGCCTTTACGTTTCAACCACTCCAATCCGGACACACAGGTAACTTCGAAAACTAAATGTCCCAGCCGGCAGCCGCACAGGAATTTCGACGAACAACTCGCGAGCATCCTGAAAACAAGCAATTGCGCACGATTACCAATAAAAAAACGCTGCGCTTGCTGCGCCCGCCGCAGATCCTACTACTCCAGAAAAAGACAACGACCCGCCGACTTCACCATGCAGGCTCACACGCCCTATTCGGCATGATCTACGCACTAGCCGCAACAGCATCACAAGGAAAAGGCGTAG
Source organism: Dendrocalamus latiflorus (assembly GCA_017311315.1). Lineage (NCBI taxonomy): Eukaryota > Viridiplantae > Streptophyta > Magnoliopsida > Poales > Poaceae > Dendrocalamus > Dendrocalamus latiflorus. The sequence continues at coordinate 8,660,208 of CM029651.1, read as the reverse complement.
ATAGGCTTGCAGGGTTGGTCAGATTCTTCTTACCTTGGGGAAGCAGCTGGGATCGGCCCGGAAGAACCGAGGGCGCCTTCCTGAAGAGATTGGTAAGGAGAGGGGGGATGGCGAATTGGCGAGGAAGAGGCGTTGTTTTCTTGAGAGTAAAGAAAGCTCTCTGGTTTTCTTCCTTGCAGGATGGGAAACAACGGGAGAGCAGAGCACACGGGAAGGGTAAGGGAAAGGGAAGCCCAGAAGTTTCCAGATGATCATGGGCCTTCGGTCCATGGACACGAGCTGGTCTGGCCCGGAATCGAGCCCACGTAGTACTGTGCACTATCATGTCCAGTACTTGTCCCTTTGCCATCCAGTATGTATGTATGTATGTATGTATGTATGTATGTATGTATGTATGTATGTATGTATGTATGTATGTATGTATACTCACACACAGACAGAAACATGCGCGCATGTCGTATTGTATCCCTCAACATACCGTACATGGTCTCCAACAGTGGGCGCATGTCGTATTGCACAAGACTGGCAGCAACGAATTGTTCCGTGCTGGATCTGCTCCGTCGGCTACTCGTGAGCCTCCATAGTCCAGACTCTAGGGTCATCAACTACTCTGCAAGAATTAGGCATGGCTTCCACCTCCAAGAACTCATCATCTTTCAAGGTGCGTCTCTCTTACCAGTCTACGATCCCTCTGATCGGCATATATCTGCCACGGTTGATGACTCGATATCGGCTGCTCACTCTCCTCAAAGCCTCTTCTTGCTTCTTGCAACTCTTGAAGATCATTGCAACACCTCCATTTCTGAGAGTATTATGAAATCCTCGCAACTGCCCAGCACTGTTCAGCTGCGAGTTACATTAATCGAGTGTATAATATTACCAACACATGCTTAAGACAAAAGCGAACTTTATTACAATATAAAGGCATGAAAGCCAAGTTTTACAATAGGGCAAACGACCCTTAGATACATTACGGAAAAAGAACGTCACAGGCACGCCTGAGCGGAAGATGACCCTAATTCCACGTATCCTTGATCTCACAGGGTTCCACTCCTTTGCCTCCATCTGCCTCCTTATTGCTGACTATTTCTGTTAATGTTTTTAGCAAGCATGAGTACAACTACCGTACTCAACAAGTCACACGGAGCTTAGTAATATCTACATGCAAGGTATAACAAATAAAGGGGAACATGTCTATTATTTTATGTGGATGCAGTTTTAGTTGTAAACGGATTTCAAACATAAAATCATAGCTTTACATAAACTTTAGGGGGTTTTCAAGGTTTAATTACCAGACCACCAACATTACCAAATCCTTTCCAAATCTACTTATGTCTTGTTACTGGATTCACCCATTAAACATAACTTCATTTACCGGAAGCACGGCGTATTCGAATACAATTAGTCATGACTTTGCAAAGCTGCCTACTTTACCCACAAGATTCCTTAACTCCCGCTAAAGAGTTAAGAAAACAAGGTTGTTCACTGCTCAATCCTTTATATAGCCTCCACCTAGCAAACTTCCTCAATAAGCCCAGGCCACAACCTCTGACTCATCTCAGCCTACTATTGTGTGGACATCTGATAATCAAATCAAATAACAAAAACAACAATGGCGCCAACCTCCATACGTCCCTTCTCTGCTCCCTTCCGTATGGACTTCACACTTTGCCTCCAACCGCATATGTAGAGGTTCAATCGAATTTGAGCAGTTACTAGACCAGGTTTGACGTATCAACGCTTGTGGTTGAGCGATCACTATGTTCTTTACTCAGCATAAGGGTCTAGTCCTTTTATTTTCACCGGTGGCAAATTCCCTTCTACAAATCTATCCAGTGCTTTAACACTTCCATTGATTTGTAACATTTTCCTTCACCCCAGGTCACGGGATCCAGCGATCCTCGCTTACCCTAGAACCACTTCCCAAATAAATACCAACTCTTTTACTAACAGTAGATGTTGATCCCCTAGACTACCATGATTACATATTATATTATTTTTAACGTTACTATGTCTTGTCAAGGTGAATATGGCCATCAAATTAAACTGGGCTTTTTCGGGTGATAGGATATAACTAGTATCAAGTCATTCCAATAATTTATTGTACAAAAATAACAGTGCGCAAATAACGTAATGAAAATACTAATAAATAAATAGCGGGAATGTAGGTTCAACATGATCAAAGTATGTGTGACTTGCCTTGCGGGTCTACGATTTCAATTAGCTCTTAATCCTCGGTGGACTGGGCCTGGACTTGGACTTCTCCCTCCTGCTCCTGTGAATCCTCGACTTCGGAAGCTAACGCAAAACAATTAAAATAAATTTTAATTCCGTGCCCGAAGGAATGAGCGAGGAATAAAGAAAATAAAAGAATAAAGAAAATTCAAAAAACTCCAATAAAATGGGCTTTTAGGTTTATAGGAGGGCTATATGGAGAAATGGGCTTTGGATTTGGGTTGGCGGGCTCGAAACGAATCCGGGGAGTATAAATATGTATTTTTGGGTTCGGGTCAGTTACTATTCATCGGACTCGGTTGCACTGTTCCTCGGGTTCGGCGAGCTGGCTCGGTCCAACCGCGTCGAACGGGCTTGGCTCGGGTCGGGCGTGGCGACGGGGCTCGGTCCAACCGCAACGCGGGGCGGCTCGGTCAGGCGCGTCTGGCGCGGGTGGTGCGGGCGACAGGGCTTGGCTTAGCCGAGTCGGGACGACGGGGTCGGGGGAACAGTGCGCGCGCACTGTTCTTCTTCCTCACCGCGCGCTGGGAACAGGGGAGGGAGGCGGCAGTTGGCGGCGGTGCTAGGGAATTTTGCGACGCATTTTGGAGGTATGGGCGGGTTTATGGGAGTGAGGGGGTTCCGTTTTTGGTGGTGGGAGGTCCAGCAGAGGCGGCAATCGCCGGCAGCGAGCTTCTCTTTGTTGCGGCCATTTTTGAAATTGGGAGCACAGGGGAGCTTCTCCGAACAATTGGGCGGGCTTTGGAGTTTCACTAGGGTTTGGGTAGGGTTTGGGAAGGTTTGGTCGAGGCTCGGGCGGTCTGAGTCGGGCCGGCCACGGTGGTCGTTCTCGAAGGAGAAGGGGTGAACGGTGCTAGGGAAGTAGTGGTTTCGGGAGGCTAAGGTAAGGCTTTGGGAGTGTTCCTAGCATCAGGGTGGAGCTACTGGCGAACGCAATTGGAAAGTTATGGGGCGGAGAACCGACATTGGATTAGGGCTCCATATTTGGGGATTTGGCAATTACCGGCGTTGGGGAAGGAGAGGGGTGCCCGGGGGTGCTCGGTGGGCTTCAGGGAGGTTGATGGCTTTTGATGGGGAGCTTGGCCGGGCTTAAATAGCCGGGGAAGGCGGTTTGCACCGGAGAGGGGAGAAGAATACCACGGCGTGGCGGTTTCGGGGAGACCGGGGTGGCTCGAGGTTTTCCGTGCTGCTGCAGCTGTCATGAGTGGTGCAGAGCGGCGATCAAAAGGTGCTGGTGACGCTCAGGTCGGCTGTGAGGAGAATACGCGCGAATTGGGAGGGGTGGCGGCAAGGGACGGCCGGCGGTATGGCCACGCAACGCAGCCGGTCCGGGCGGTGTCAGGGCGCATTTAAGGCGTTGGTATGGAGGCCGACAGGTGGGCGGGAGCTGGCAGAGGCGAGCGGGCGCGCGAAGGTGCGGGGAGGCGCGGAGAGTGGCGGCGGCGACAAAAATCAGCCGCGGCGATGATTTTGCCAGACGTGAACAGTGACCGCGCGGGAAATATCCGTTTTCACCGTGATAACGCCGTGATGACAGGGATTAAGGGGCACTTTTGCTTTGAGATTGGTGTGAGATAGATTAGAGGGGGCAATGGAGCTCAAATCAAAGCAATTCAAATCCAATTTTGCTTTTTGTAAATTCGGTTTGTTTCAATCATACTCGGATCATCGTCGCCGGCGCGCCGCGAAATCTTGTCTGATATGGGATACGAGCTCACTGTCATGGTAGAGTACAACTAATGAGCTTCCAAATTTCCTCCTGCTGCTGTCTCTGTATCTCATAACTTAATCTGTTGTCCCTGATGAATGAAGTGGTTTGATCTCTGTCTGTGCTGTCAGAGTGCCGACATCGACGAGAAGGCTATCAGGAGGGAGAAGCCAGAGGAGCTGGTCAAGGCCTTGGCCGAAGCCAAGGTACCAGCCACTGCTTGGAACGATGCTGCATCAAGAACGTGTTTTGCTGCTATAAACTTGTGATACAACCTGAGGTGTTTCTTGAACTATAGGCCGAGGCCGTTAAACTTAAGTTCCATGACGAGTGCGCTCGAGACAGAGACCAACCCACAGTTCTGATCACCTCTGACCAAGTATGGGCATTCAGATTCAGGCATAATGACTTGATCTTTGTGTTTGTATGGAAGTTTAGCACTGTAATTACTTCAACAATGTTGCTGTGCATTCATTGTCGTGGTGAGCAAAGGGATGACAAGGGAAAGGCCAAGAAGCACGGAAGAAGCCAGGGAATTTATCAAGGGTATGGGGTTTTCCTCTCCTTATGATTGTCAGATATGTTATATATACTGCTAAAAAGTAAATTTATTTTTGTGTTATTGACAGGGTATTCGGGTGATTGAGCATTTGCGGTGAACTATGTTCTTGTGACCAACCTGAAAACTGGGGATAGAGAAGGGGGATGGGATATACCTGAGGTAGTTGCACTCCCAACTGAACTTTGCTACTACTTCCATAAGAAAAAGTTTGTTACTACTCCCGAAGCTACAATGATTTCGTTATGCACCTAACTATGATCTTGCAACGGTAAAAGTTAACCTCTTTTCTTTTAGGATTTCGGCGAACCACAAGAACTCGGATCGTATTAGGGTTTAAGATTTGAAAATGTGTTTAAGTGGTTTTGAGTATTATCGATGTTCGGTATGGGAAAATGGAGCTGAGAATTGGGTAGAGGGGTTCAAAATGATCAAAATAGATATATTTTGTATTTTTAGGTATGGATGAACAGTACCGATATGCACTGTTTATGCGCGTCTGGTACTATTCACTAACGGGCTCAACCTGTAGCATCCGACCGGCTAATGTATCCCCACTGTTCAGCCCAAGGGACAGACCATCTTCAAGATTTCTATCCTCCTCCTCCCTCCTCCTCCTCCCCAAATCCGCAATCCTCACATCCCAATCCCAAACCTCTCTCGTCTCTCTAGTTCCAGCCCATCCTCTTCCTTGAACTCTTCTCCAATCTCGTCGCGACGGCGGCGGCGGCTATTGCTTCGCCGTTTGTCTCAAATTCTCACGCCAACGCCATTTAACCCTCGAAGCGAAGGACTTCTTCTCTCCTAGGCGGCGTCGTCGTCCTCCGCTCTGCCGGATTGATCTCTTCTTTCGCTGGTAAGGAAGCCCTAGCTTGCTTGGATTGTTCTAAGAGTGAGATTTGTCCTGAGGATCTTTTCTTTTCCGTGAGCAATCTCATCCAAATCTTCCTTTCTGGGATGGATAGTCCAGTCCATGGAGTTTGTGGTGGATTTGCTTGCTGCGTTGTGGATTACAAGTAGCAGTTTATTTTCCATATTTTTGGGGGTTCAACTGAACCCCCATGTCCCACGTTAGGTCCGCCCACGGTATGATCTGTTGTTTGAGATCGGTATTTGTAGCCTAAGATGGTCTCTGAAATGACGTCGTGAACAACTACTGAATTAGTGTTTTCAGTCAGGTGTAAGATTAGTTATTTATGATTCTCTCTGTCACTGATAATTATTCTTACCAAGCTATGTTACGGTGATGATGTTTCTGGGGAATAGGAAGAATGTAAAGTTTTTTTCAGTCCAAAACCAAAAGGTGGATTTAGCATCTCTGTGACAGCCTCTAAACCGCAGTTGTGAATGATTCTAGTTTAGTACTCTTCCGAAAAGAACTGTATAACTGTATCCGCGCATGTCCAGTGTGGCCGTGCCTATGTGCGAGTTGGCGACATCCCTAAATTCCTGCGCAAGTGACTCTTGTCTTCTGCTTTACACCTTTGGTCATAAGAGATAAGAAGAATCGATTGGTGTTTAGAAGATTTAGGGTAGCGTATCGCGACTTGGTGTCTAAGCTGGAATGATCTACTATTCCCCGTTTGAGGTAGGATAATTATGCTGTTGTGAACTATGCCTGAACTCATCTTTGATAGTTGAGGAATTGAGTAGTGCTTCAGAGTTACTCTTCACATTCTTTAGTTATTTCAGTACAGATTATAGAACTGGTCATCCTATGTGAGATGAGATTATAGGAGATCTCATCTATATGCTATTTGATATTTTGCAGTGTTCTGCAGAGAATTGATTCAAGCACACTCTTGTATATACATCAATTTCTCATAACTGGTGGCATGCTTGTAATCCTGTTTGTTTACATGAACGTTCACTTTTCTGATGAACCTTCAATCCTTCTTTTGTTGAGGTAACTAGGAAGCAAATATTTCACCGCTGGACAAACATCTCTTCTTTTTGCAATGGAAGCCAAGTTTTTCCGGTTTCTGAAGCTTGTTGGAGTCGGATTCAAAGCAAGGACAGAGCATGAAGGCCGCGAGTTGTTTCTGAAACTAGGTTACAGCCATGAGGTGCAGTTCACTGCTCCACCCGCCGTTCGTGTCTTCTGCTTCAAACCCAACATAATATGCTGTACTGGCATCGACAAGCATAGAGTACACCACTTTGCTGGCGCTGTTCGAAGCTGTAAGCCTCCAGAAGTGTACAAGGGGAAGGGCATATTATACATTGATGAAGTTGTGAAGCTCAAGCCGGGGAAGAAGCAAAAGAAGTGACACATGGATAAACCTCTCTTTTCGACTTCTACTATGTTAAGATGATGTAGCCTGTAACACATTTGTCGTGGCGCAGATGCTCTTGTGGTTTTCTTGTACTGGGTCATTGTTGCCCCAGTACCATAGTGGAGTGCCTAATAATACGCCGTATGCAATTTATGTGAATCATCTCATGAGCCTGTACTGTGTCTGTATGACATGCAGATCACTGGGGTAAATCACCACATTCAGTTTTTTTTGGGGAAACTTGTTACATGTTTACCTTGAGTGTGCTTGTTGTTGCTACTACCAAGTTCCATCTTTCCTAGGGTTATGATCTTTGTACTGAGCTAAATCTGTGGTTCTAGATGTATGATTTTGTGGTTGTGATGTTGCTAAAGCTCTGCATTCAGTTACAAAATATTGGGCTGTGAGCTGAGCTTGCATCCGAGGGAGAACCGATTGATGTGCCAAACCTGCCAACATAAGCTGACGTTTGATGTAAATGTGAAGAGAAACCTGCTGGGTACACGTTACAGGTTCATGGTCCACCGAACAGACACGCGGCCATGGAGTGCAGGATCAGGCTGCATTTTTTATTGAGCTTTTGCTTTACATTATTGACCTAACCAACTCCGCCCCCCTTCCCATCGATAGCGGCATACTTTTGGCCTTGTTGAGCATACGATAAGGTCATCTTCAATAATACTATTTTAACTATATTAATAAGTAAAATCCTATATAAAAATATAAAAATAAGGAGAGGCAATATATTGTTTCTTATAAAAAAGATATCTTGCTGTAAACCAATGCAAATAGTGAGAGAAAGTGAGTTAAGAGGCTATAAGTAAAAATAGTATAAAATAGTTAAAGAAATAGTAGTTAGACAAATAGTTTATGTTAAAAATGTTGTTTCTAATTCTGTCTTTATATAAGATGAAATATTTAAAGATAATCTTAAAAGACATACTATTATGTAAACCCAAATTAGGATAAGCAATGACACGACGCTACAAAGCCTGCGCACCTTCTGTTCGTTAAAGGAACACTAAAATTCCTAAATTCCAAACATACCTCAATGGGGTTAACGTGTAAATGGTCTACTACTATAATAAAATTCCTAAATTCCAAACATACGTCAATAGGGTTAACATGTAAACAGTACCGCCATAATTGTTAAGATGTAAAAAACTATATTAAATATGGAAACGTTTCTGCGTTCCAAACATTCTTAACAGGTTAACACGGTACCAACACAACGATTCCATAACGTAATTAATTAATTAATTATTCGTGAACCAATGCGACATGAGTTGAATTTTGAACTAAACCCGTGTACTGTCTCAGAGAAAGCCGACTGTGTTTGGATAAATAAAGCTGAAAACTACTTTTGGCTGTGGCTTAATTTTTAAATTTCAGTTATTTATAAGAGAATATAACAAGAAATACTTATATATAATTTTAACTGATATAGTTGAATTTATTATATTATACTATGATTAATTTTTAAACCTGTCTTAAAAAAATTATATCGTCAAAGCCATTTGAACGAAGACAAAAGAACCGGAGTAGGTTTGTGAGCTCTCAGCTATGTTCGTATCGCAGTTAAAGTCCGGAAAAAACACCGCTAAGCCCAGAGGCCTGGCCTTCCAAACCAACCACGCGACCTGTCCTCCCGCATCTCGCCGCCGCCTTCAACACTCGCCTCCCCCCATCTCGCCATCGCCATGGAGCACGATGACGAGTTTGGCGACCTCTACACCGACATCCTCATCCCCGGCTCCGCACCCTCCAAGCCGCCGCCGCCGCCGCCCGAAACCCTAGCCCACGCAGCCCCAGCTACAAACCCTAACCCTACGCCCACCCCCATCTCAGCCACAGCGGCCGCTGCCGACGATGACGACGACTGGCTTCTAGGAGGGAACGACCCCGTAGCTGGGGTCGACCCGACCGCTGACTGGGCAGACGACGACGACGATGGCGGCGCCCCCCCTGCGAAGCGCGAGGTTGTTGCGAAGCCGCCCCCCGGCGCGGAGGAGCCCGATCCGCTCATGGGGGGCGGCGTAGGCGACACCGGGGCGGCTATACCGGGGCTCTCGTCGTCAGCGGCAGCTGGTGCGGCGGGGAGCGAGGATTGGGATAGCGACAGCGAGGACGACATCCAGATCGTGCTCAACGAGGCGGACGACCGCCGGCTGCTCGGGGAGGACGAGGGAGACGACGAGGATGGCGAGGACCTCGTCATCGTCGCCGATGGCCCCCACATCCCGGGTATGGAGGAGCAGGATTGGGGGGACGACGTGGCAGCGGCTGGGCCGGAGGGGGAGAGGAAGGAGGGTGGTGAGCCTGGGAAGGCTGCGGCGGCGCCCGGCGGGAGGATTGGGTACAGTGGCGGCGGCCAGGGGTTCCACCCGCACCATTCCATGTTCAAGGTCAGTTATTTGGGCCAAGAAGCTGTACGATGCGCTCGGGCCACCCCACAGAGGGAGACGGCCTAAACCCGGTTGCAACTCACTATGCTTTACGTTGTACTGTGTAAACTTCTTACCAAGTTTAGTTTCTTTTTTATATTCTTTTGCATTCTTGCTTACATTCCGGCAATGTAAACTGTAAATGCATTTATTAACATACAAAGGAAGAAAAGAAAGGAAATACAATGATTTTGCACTTGCTATTCCATGCTTCCATATAGCAACTTTGAAGATTTGAGCCTTCTTAATGTGTGATCTTTGTGCTGGAGTTATAATTCTTCGTGTAGTTGGCAAAGTTGTTATCAAGATTGTAGTGTTGATGCTGATTGGTTCCTAAGCTTCAAGTCAGTGACTTCATTTCATATGCAGATGTGATATGGGTGAAGCCAATCATTTTGAAGAATGATGCCATCATTTCACTCTAGGAGATAGTGAGAAAGAGTGCAGCTGGTCCAATTTACCAATATCATTGTTGCCTAGAAAGAGACAGGGGCACAAATTAGTCGATATAATCTAGCTCAAAGAGCAGTCACTATGTGGTTCCTAAGCTTGCCCATCGAGCCAAAGCTTCAGGATGTGTCCTAAAAATTCTATGGCTAAGGCAGTACGAACTCAAGTTACAATACTCCTTGGCCATGCGTACTCAAGTCAATCTTCCTTGCTTTAGGGCCAGATAGTCCTAGTTAGTTTTGTTTGTGTTAAACTTGACAGCAGAAGTCTCAGGCAAATTGGCAATCAATTGCTGGTCGGCATGTTTTCCTTGCTACCAACAAAAATATGCACCCTATTTCTGGTGGGACATACTGAGCCTATTTGAACTAATGGTCATTTGAGAGAGGTTAGACCCTACATGATCATAGACTTGTAAGCAAGACTTCGATGATTCAACCCCAGATGTAACTATTGTGCGTGTTGCTATATGTAACAGCACATTTTGTCACTGGGGAATTTTGTTCTATGGATCTCGGCCTGAATATTAATATTCATTTTGAGCTCTAACATAGCAAAATCAATGTTACACAATATAATCATGTTCTAATGACTTGAGGCATTTTTGGATCAAATCCTATTTTGTTGTCTTGAGTTGTTTAGGAAACAATTTGCATTAACTTCTTTGCTTTTTAAAAGGAAACTTGAATTTCTACAGTGTATGTGATGTTAGATAATACACATGTGCTGTTTATCTTGAAAATATAAGTTGCTTATCAATCAACTTCTTATGTGGGATAAAAAAAATGCACACCACGCTTATGTAAATCATTTCAGAATCCTACAGCAAGGGACAGCATAGAAGTCTCAATTGAGTATTTATAACAATTGTAGCTCAAGTTTATTTCGTGAACTGCTTGATTTTTTGTATTCTGCGTATATGATTAGATATTTATTTATCATGTCTTCTCATGTCTTGCTTGTTGGTAAATGGATGATGTTAAGTACTTGGAAAGTTGTCTGTTAAGCCATGAACCGTTCAACCTTTTGTGGTTTCTGTTTTTTACTTGTTAAGTCCTCTTATGTTTATGTTGCTGATTCCTGCCTTATTCTCTGCAGTATGTACGCCCTGGCGCTACACCTGGGGCTCCAGTAGGCGGTGCTCCTGGTCAGTTCCGTCCTCCTGGACCTCCGGGCTCTTTCTCTGGCCGAGGAAGAGGTGACTGGAGACCTGGTGCTGGTAGGGGTATGAATAAAGGTTTTCATTCAGGCTACGGAATGAATGCATGGGGTGGTTCAGGTCGTGGTTTTGGTGGTGGACTAGATTTCACACTTCCTCCCCACAAGTAAGCTAACTGGTTGACATGCGAATAACAATAGTTATATTTGTGGAATAATGTTTGCTCCTTTACTGGAAATTCTGTTGCAGTTGTAAACGTCTATCTATGTTGTTACTTGACTGATCTTTTAGTATAAATTCTGCTGTAGTTGCGAAAAAACTCTGCTGTAGGGCTTAAGTCCATAACAGGCAACTTATAACACTAATCTTGAAATGTGCTGTCTTGAGAGTTGGGCATCCAGCTGCACAGTTGATCTCATGAAGTGCACTGAAACCAAGTCTTGTATGAATTGCATTAGGCAAGCAGCTAAGCACCGCTCATGCTGACTAGCATAATGTGTTGGCACTTGGCAGAGAGTAAGAACTAAGAACTAATTTGCACTTTATGCTATAAGGTACCTGGAGTTGGATTGGTGCTTCACATTATTTATATGATAGTAGTTCTATCTTTTAGTTCAAAGAGTTCAATCAATAATCAGTAATTAAGATAGTAGATCGTAGGTGGAGGCTAGAATCTTTTTGTGCGAGTTCTGGCATTAAGATTTGTGAAATGGGATGAATTTATCCACAAAAATTTGTGGCAATATCAAGGTTATTAAGTCGCAAAGTCGAGTCGAGTCGCCAATGGGGCGACTTGGGTGACTAGTCGACTAGTCTACCGACTAGTCTCGACTAGTCCACAAGTCTACTGCAGAACTGCAGTCATGGTTGCTAACTTGCTACCAAAGTATTCTACTGAAGAACTGCAGTCATGCTTGCTGCCAAAGTACTAATGAACTAATGACTAACGAGTGAGTAGCTTGAGTAGCTTGGTTACCTGTCTAAAATGGAGCTATGAGCAGCGTGGCTCCCAGGCCGGACGGCGCCTGAACCTGCCCGCGGGATCCCAACACCCATCTTGAGAAAGAAAAGCAAAATCCATCGTTCAAGAAGCGGACAATGGACCAAGTAGACAAATCAACACCTCTCCCGAAAAAACCCCAACCAAAATCGCCCCCAAAAGAAAAGAATCAAGCAAGGAAGGAAAACTTGGTTGGTTCAAGATGCGGATAAGGAGGACGAGGCGGCGGCGGAAGAAGATACTGGAGGCGGAAGAAGAAGATACTGGAGGCGGGATACTGGAGGCGGCCCGCTGCTACTGCTTCGCTCGCACGAGAGGAGGAGGCGGCCCGCTGCTATTGCTTCGCTCGCACGGGAGGACACACCGTCGCACGAGAGGAGGCGGCGGCCCGCTGCTACTGCTTTGCTCGCACGGGAGAATCTCTGATCTAGGGTTAGGGTTACCGACTGCAGTCTTTAGTGTCTTCTTAGTGGGCTGTGGGCCGGCAAGTCATCACTGCTGGGCCTCCACCCTCCAGTCGGCCGGCTAGACAAGCTTGACTAATCGCGATTTGTCGCCGACTAGTCATCCGTCGTACCGACTAGTCGCTCCAGTCGAGTCGGTCTCGCTAGTCGTCCACCATGTACCGACTGGACGACTAGTCGTAGATTAATCGCCGATTAGTTGACGACTTAATAACATTGGGCAATATATTAAGGCCTAAGTTGCGGGCAATATATCTCCATGGTGAGAAAAATGGCAGAAATAATAACTTGCAGGGTAAAAAAAAAAATTACCGCAGAGCCTTTTATCAGTCTTAGACTGCCTTGTAATCAACTAACTACTAAGAAACTACATTCATGATTTCATATTTCATATTACAAAATATTGTGACAAAAGAATTAACATGAAGCTGAGAAATAGCATTTCATACTAGAAAATAATGTGGTATATGTAGAATGAAATTCAGGGCATGCAATATAAGCTACGCTGCATCGCAGGATTAATTTGGATGTATTACTATTTACTCGGAAGGTGGCATGCTTCGTGTATAAAATATCAACCTTGGGTCACTGAGTGTCTTATACTTAGAACTAAGAGAGAGAGAGAGTAATACATGCACTCCGTAGTTGACCAAGCTTTTTACTGCACACTTATATTCTTAGTTTGTTTAGAAACATGTTCAATTGAAATATTTATGTATTTATGCAATCACGTACTATTGAAATATATTCGCCAAATTTGTAGATGTCCTTTTATTGATTCATTGCACACGAGCAGTCTTAAAAGGCAAGAATTATACATTTGGGTATTATTTTAAAATTCTCTGGTAACTTTGGTACACTTAGGGAAACTCAACTTGGTGCTGTGGATACGCTCTCTCAACTCTCAAGCACGCAGAGTCAATATATAATAGACTAGAATAGATCACTAGAATCGTAGGGTGGAGTTCTAGGATGGAATCAAGGAATCCTTGGTATGCCTTTCGTTGTTATTTTTAGTTACATCTGGAGAACAATTCTATTTTATGCTCATTTATTATTTTTCTCCTCCTAAAGATAATTTATTTGGCCCAGGACAATTTTTGATATTGACACTGATACCGCATTTGAGGAGAAGCCATGGAAATACCCTGGTGCTGATATTTCAGACTTTTTTAACTTTGGACTTGATGAAGAGAAGTGGAAAGACTATTGCAAGCAGCTGGTGAGTCCATTTTTAACATTTGGTAGCATATCTAGCTGTTCTTTCTTTTAGTTTTCCTTTATGAACTATTAGTATATTTTGTCACCAGGATCAACTACGATTGGAGTCCACAATGCAATCTAGAATACGGGTGTACGAAAGTGGGCGCTCAGAACAGGTTTTCTATAATCCCATTTCTCAAAACATCGTTCCTATGCTATCTGTAGACTCCTGTGGTGAACAATCTTTTATTGATTGGCATTCAGGACTACGATCCAGATTTGCCACCAGAGCTAGCCGCTGCTACTGGCCATCATGATATTTCTGCTGAGAATCGTAATAAAGCAGACAATGGACATACAGATTTCAGTACCCAGGGAAGAGTTCCTACAAACATGCGGCCTCCAGTGGTATAATGCTCCTTCTCCCTCTGGTATTTATGTATCTGGTTCACATTTTCATAATCTTCCGTGCCATGGATAATTCTCCCATGCTTCCTCAAGCTATGTTTTTTTACAAATTTTATAGATGGTTACTTCTGTGCACCCACACATTCCTGTTGTACACTTGTACATGTGCCACAAATCAATGTTGACACAGTCAGCCAAGTGCTTCTTTTCAATAGTTGTGTGAATTTGACGGCTATCCGTTCTATATTTTTAGTTTTTGTTCTTTTTAGCAACTACTTGAAGTGATGGTTTGATCATGCAAAACCATCACAAATTCCATAGGGTTGTTTTATTATGGGGAAATTGGCTACAAGACACTGCAAATTGTCACCATTTGTCAACGGACATCCAAAAAACATGGTTACGCCGGAACACACTGTAAAAATGTGTAATTTTGCTGTAGACACCGATGGCACTATTATATCATTTTTGGGTCAGAGGAGATTGAGAGAAAGCACGTGAATTGTCAGTTTTGCCTTAGGGGAGGGAAAGCAAAACTTTGAACTGGCATTCTCATTCCTCATTTCTTCCTGGTTCTTCTCTCCCCATTTCTCCTGATGTTGTTGCTCCCTACCGAAGCTCCCTCATGTCGCCTCCTGATGCCTCTTACTGTTGGCTCGGCTAACCAACCGAGTGTTTTGCCTTGAGTGACTTAGGGGAGGGGGAAAACAGAAGAGGTGGAGGGAAGGCAGAGCCAAAACAGAGTAGGTCGGCGCCAAGTTGGGGCAAGCTCGCCAGCGACCGAGGGTCCATGGTGGTGCTGAGGTAATCCCCAAAATGGGTCCTCGGGTGGAAGAAGGTGCCACAGGGGGCGGTGGCATGGGCATGGAGGAGGGCCAGCAACGGGAATCGGTGGCCAGGGGCGGAGGCCGGTTGGTGCAGCGGCGCCGGAGGGGAAATGAATGCAAAATAAAGGGGGGCATAGGCACCAGGGAGCTAAGGGAGACTCACCAAGGTGGTTGGAGGAGTTGGAGTAGCGATGAGGCGGGTCGGCGATGGGAGCCTAAGGTGGCGGAGGGATGGTCACGGCGTCAGCGGTCTGTAGTGCTTCAAGCTTCAATCAAAGGGTAGGCAAAAGATCAGTGGCTGCCACAGATGCTCGAGGCCAAACGAATTGGACCCATTCTCATCGAGGCGGCACGGGCTGAAATGACCGGAGTTGGAGATGGAGGGCCCCTCCGGTGAGCTATGATAGGTGGTGATGCAATTCAATGGAGGGGGAGAGACAGTAGGGTGTGGCTATCTCATTGGTGGCATGCGTCCGCTTTTATAAGCCGCGAGGGACTGAAGAAGAACCACATCAGGAGGCGTTATGAGGGAGAAATGGGGAGAAGAAGAACCAGGAAGAAATGGGGAATGGGAATGCCAGTTCAAAGTTTTGCTTTCTCTTCTCCTAGGGCAAAATTGATAATTCACGTGCTTTCTCTCTCCCCTCTAGCCCAAAAATGATATAATAGTGCCTTCGGCGTCCTACAACAAAATTACATCTCTTTATAGTGTGTTCTGGCGTAACCATGTTTTTTGGATGTTTGTTGGCAAATGGTGACAATTTGCAATGTCCTGTAGCCAATTTCCCCTTTTATTATTGTGTGCGCAGATGTTATTGTGCACTCTTCATACAAATGGTACTGGCAACCACCAATTTTTAGTACTTTCCGATTATAATGAAATATGGCTGTGTTATGAGCCATGCTACTTCATACACGCACAGTGTTAATTTCCCCTCATTTTTCCATTCCAATCTGTTTAAATTATGTAGTGATGTGAATTCTCTCCAGATGACAGGGAGACCTATACAAGTTGAAACTGGTTACGGAGAACGTTTTCCATCTATTGATACACGTGTACCACGAATGCGTGAATCAGATTCTGTTATAGAGGTAAACTGTCATCATGATCTGGCATATGTTATATTTCTTCTCACTTGGAGCAACTTGTACTGTTCTGCATGTCAGTTGATCAGTATCTTATACTCTTCAATGGGGTACTAAACATTGCCTGGCGTTTCAGATTGTGTGCCATGGTCCATTGGATGATCCAATAGTTGATGATAGTTCATTGGACCAAACTGAGAAGGATTCTCAAGGAGGTAATAAAAGAACCCATGGTGTTGAGGAGGGCAGGCCATATGCATCAGAGAAGATGAATAATTCGCCTCTTAATTCCACTTTGGGAAAGGCAGAACATACAAGACAGTTGCCTATTTCATCTGAAGGTGATATGTTAGCCACGGATGTCCATGGCCGCTCCCCTCCCAGCTACAAAACAACTGGTTCTCCTTCTCATGGAGTAAGGTATGACATACCTGCAAACTCATAAGTGGACTAGTTAACTTGTTAATGTTAACTAAATTATTTAGTCAATGTTCCCGTGATCTGATCAATTTTTCTTCCACGATGAGATCACCACATGTCCATTGTTCAGCATACTTGACCAGATTATGTCCAAGATGTTCTCACCTATAGGGCCAAGTAGCCAACAATTCATGCCACTATGATACCCCTTGAACCACTATTCGCATGTACGATTACATCTAACTCGTCGATTGTTATCCTATGATGCAATGGTCCATATTGCATTTTGATACACAAATCCTACAGTATCACATTAGTTTTTTGCTCAACTTGAGATGTTCAGGATCTGGATTCTGGAGATCTTGAAATGATATAGCTGTTCCTTTTTCTCTGCCTATGCACTTTATTTCTTGTATCGTTTCTCATTGTTTCATTTACTTTATTTTGCACTTCAGTTCTCTTAAAATAGCTTTCCACATTGCTTCCTTCAACCCTTTTTTTTTTGTTGAAATTATATTTTAATGCTTACCCCCCAAATTGTTCTTTAAAGGTCATTGAAAGGAAGCTCACTGGGTGTAAACTCTAGCCGTGAAATTGAAAACTCCAATGAAGTATTACCTCGCCAAACAACATCCTCAAAGAGACACCGTGATTCTCAGAGAGAGAACAATTCTGCTGAGGGCTCAGAAACTAAGGATGTCTCAGTAGGGTTGCCTGCTGCTGCTGATGAAACAGCAGATAAGCAGAGCACAGAAGATCAGTTTGATGATAATGATGATAGGCTTGCTTTGGTTGATAGTGCTGAAATGGATGGTGATGATGCTATCTCAGATCCTCACACAGTTAGTGAGACAAATGACGGTGATAACTTGGTTCATTCTGGTAAAAAGCGGAAACTGATTTCTAGGGTTGAGCAGCCCACTGGGCACAATAGTAGTGACCAGGACGAATTGAGGACACTGAATAGTGACAATAGTAGAGGGAGGTCTGTTAGCAGCAAAGATCATCAGAAACGCCTTGAATCTGGTGAAGAAGTTCTGCAAGATAGGTGGTCCAGGCGAGTAAATGATGTAAGAAGGCATCATGATGGAGAAGAACGCAATTCCCGTCGAAAGGATGAGTACCTTCGAGACGTCAAACCAGACGTAGAAAGGTCACATTTGGCCTCCAGAGGTAGGGAGGATATCCATCACCCTTATGTGAACAGAGATAGGGACATACGTAGTAGAAGTTATGATAGAGTAAGAGACACCGAAATTTGGCAGAGGAGAGAAGACAGTGTTCACAACAGAAGAGCTAAAGAGGAAGATTTGAGGCTCGAGTACAATGCGGAAGTTGGCGCAAGGCATAGAAATAAGGTGAGGCCCATTGATAGGAATGACAGGGATGAGGATCCTCATGCAAGGAAACGGTTGGATGATGGTGACTGGAGGGGCTCTAGACAAAGAGAGCGTGGTGATATGGTTTTGAATCGTCGTGAAAGCATAGATGATTCTTATATCAAGAGAAAGAAGGATGAAGAGAACATGAGAATGAAACCTGAGAATGAAGATATAATGCATGGTTATAGAGCAAGGGATGATCCGAACAGAAGGAAGAGAGAGCGGGATGATGGAATTGATCCGAAAAGAAGAGATGATAGTGCTAGGATGCGGGAGAAGACTGATGATCGTTATCATGCCAAGCACAAAGAGGACAACTGGCGACAGAGAGAAAGAGAGGACAGGCAGAGGCCTAAGCATGATAACACACTGACCCTTCAGAGAGAAGAAGGAAGAGGAACTGGTCGGGGTGGAAGGATTACAGATGATAAGTTAGCCAGTAGTGGTAGGAAGAAGGATGAGTCAAGATCTGCAGTATTAAACAAAGAAACCCAAGGGCGCACCAGACAAAACGAGCCTGTGAGGAGAGATCAGGGTGCAGAAGAAAACAGCTTGCAGAATAAGGGGCGTTCTGATGTACATCCACGTGATGACAATTCAAATAACAGTGAAAGGAACTCCAGGCAAGAAAAACTAAATAATACTCATGAGAACAATCGTCTATCTAGCAGTTCTGATGTTCGCCAGGCGAGTAGGGATAGGTACAGGGAGAACACAAGAAAGGGCAGAACTTCTGAGCCTAGTGAACAAGATCTTCACAGATCGAGCAAGAGGAGGCGTGAAGACCATGAAAGCCATCGCAGTGGGAAGGTATGAAGTTCTTGTTGAAAGTAACTTTTGATAGGCATAGGCTAGAAATTCAGTCAATTGGCTACCTAGTCACCAGAAAGGTGGTATCGAAAGTATGACACAGCTAACTTTGAAACAGAATAGTGTCTTTTTCAGTTTGAAGCTCTGCAGATTTTATACCTGCTGTTGTTACAAAATATTATGTGCTTATGGGGATGTGTACTTGATTCCTCTTAGGGCTTTTACTTTAATACTGACTGTGGTTGTTGTTTCAAGAGAAATTGTGTCACATCTTTGGTGACAAGTTAGTATTTCCTGTAGTCATCTGGGCCACTCAGGAAATTTCTTTGCATAACTCTTTTGCTGAGCGTTTTTTATTTTTCTTCCAAAGATGTTAGATATCCTAATATCCAAGTACCATATTGCTTTGTAGTGCATTTGTTAAGTTGAATATGGTTATAGATTTGTTGGTGTGCTTATTTTACTGGTCGAGTGCCCATGCAATGCATTGCAATGGATCCCAGATAAACCGTACCATATTTTCTTAAAACAAAATAAAGTAACATTTTTGTAAGTATATTGCCTATGCTTTGCTATGTGGAACTTGATGTGGTATTATATTGCCTATGCTGTGTTATGTGGAATTTGATGTGGTAATGTAATGCATCCGATAATAAAGACACCAAAAATGATCAGATAGCATGGCTACACACCGAAGTGAAGTGGAAGGATTGGTCTGACCAAAAATTAAAGCATATGATGTTTACCATAGTGAAGAACAACACATAGTTGGCCAGCATGCTTGCAGTTTGCTGAGGTTGAAGTTGAGCTAGTGATCTCACAGCGGCGTTGAGTGGCCCTGCAGTTGAAGAGTGGTCAATATGAGGGTTTATTAGTGTTTAGTAATACCATATAGATCAGCAAAACAACAAATAAGGAACTAGTCAGATACTTACAAGATAGATTATCCCCTTGGGGACATCAAGGCAGGATGTCAACGACAGATTTGACAAGCAAAAAAACACAATGCAAGAAAAGAGCGACTATAATACATGTAGTTGTATTTTATGCTGCACAGGTTGGAGAGTCAGACGATTTTCCAAACAATGATATTTTTAGTAGTGGAGATCACAAGTTTTTTATGGGAACACTAGAGGAGAGGGAGAGCCCTACTGAAAGTGTCATTAACAAAAATATAAAGTGCATAAATACAAGCAGGATCACCAGGATCCAGAAAACCTCTAGCATTTGTTTTTTACAAAATAAGATTACATGATAAACTGAAGAAAGAAGATCAACATTAGCACTACTGGGCAAGAACCTAATCAGTTGTTGCCAATCCGCTTCTCCAAAGCATCTGCCATCCTGCAGTAGGTTCTGATTTTCAGCATTTCCAAATCCAACAACAGCAACCTTTTCCACCTATTCTTGTTAGGGGGATTACCCCCCCCCCCCCCCCCCCCCAAAAAAAAAGCATTTATTTCCTTGAAGGCTTGAACCCAAATGTTCCAGCAGCCTAGTGCTATCAACTCCTTAAAGAAAACTCGTGCAATACCAGCTAGGGACTTTGCAAGAGACAGCATACCAATGATCTCTAGAGAATTATTCCGGTGAATTTTCATATTGTTTGCAGACGTTCAGTGAACAATATGAAAATATCAGTTGCTGAGCCAGAATCTGGGGTCTATGCATTATAATTTTGCTTCTCTCTGTTTTATGTACTATGCAATTTAAAAAACCTGTTGTCTGGTCCTTGCTCCATCCGCCACTGCAAAAGCTGTACACCCCTTGATTTCTCGTGAGTCGTTATTAATGCATTTGCGTGGGCAGCAAATTGAGACATGCTTTTATTGCTTGAGTAAAATTGGCCACTAGAAACTTCACTTAATTTAACAGTACCTATGTTTTCAATGACTGTTGTGTCGACTACGCACTACGTGATTTGTGTGGATAATTATCACATGCGCTAAGATTACTTGCTTATGCACACTGTAATTTTCTAGAGAACATTCATATGAAGGAACACGAATAGCTCTGGTTTCTGAATGCTAATAGCTCTGGTTTTTAATGCATTTAGTCCCATGGTTAAGAATGCTTGTAGTCTGGTAGAGTTGATCCATGTGGACACTCATTTGGATTGTATATGTCATCTGCAGCATTTTGATCTTTGTGACATGAAAACTATAAAAGCACGGCACTGGTGAAATTAAAGTGCATAGCATTTTTAGAAAGAATTTACTGCTACATGAAAACTGTAAAAGCACGGCACTCGTAAAATTAATTAGAATAGCACTTTTTAGAAAGAAAATGTACTGTTTGGTGGGCTTATGTTTTGAGATATTTCTACAACTCTTTGGATTATTCAACCCCCTCAACACAAATGCAAATAAAACTTTGTATAGGTTGAGATGAAAGGAGTGAGCGAGCAAGAAAATAGTAGGGATCATGCTGCATCGTCCAAGAAGAGCCAGAATCCTCAACCACATCATTCATTTGGGAAACAAGGGGAAGAAGATGCCATCTCAGATGATGAAAACCACGAGGATTCAAGAAGAGGTCGCTCTAAGTTGGAGCGATGGACAAGCCACAAAGAGATAGATTATAGTAATGCTGATCATGAAACTACACAGACATTTTCTTCCATCAAAGCTGATGTTCAAGCTCCCAGTGCTGATGAGTTAGGTCAATCTGAAGTTTCTGCTACAGTTGGTAATTCAGACCTCAAGAGCAGTGGAAATAATGGACAAACATCTGACAAGACGACCGAGGAGCGTGACCGACATCTAGACACTGTCGAGAGGCTCAAGAGACGAAGTGAGCGTTTCAAACTTCCCATGCCTGGTGAGGAGGCACCACAAAGTAAAAAGGTGGATACTGAAGTGCAGCCTCCCCAGAATGAATCTTCTGCTGCTGATATGGAAGTGAGGCCAGAGCGGCCGGCTCGCAAGAGGAGGTGGACTGGGAGTTGATTGGAACTTAGGAAGCACATCTTCATCTGCAGAAGTTACTGCAGATGTCGTGGCAGATGATCGCACTTCACACCCATGCCTTTTGTGTTACAATTGAAAGTTGAATTGATGTATGATTTTACTGTTTAACTTATACCTGTACGTGTAACCATAGAGATGTTGATTTGTGGCTGGGAACTGGATACTGTACTTTTTCCCCATTCCTTTCCCCCCTTATGATACAGGTGGCGTAAAATGTGTGGCACTGGTGCCGCCGAACTCCATGGGAAGCAATCGCACTGGAGTTTCCCAGTTCAGTCGACCGCTGCTTTGACAACAAATTTCTGGGTTTCCCAGGAGCTACATTTTGAAGAAGCTGGAGCGGCAATGCTGCAAGTTGCTTTCTTATGAAACTGCCGCTGGCCTGGAAGCACTGGATTTTGTATCATTCTTGTGTTCATGTTACTTTAAAGCTATATGGTGGTTGGATGTTTGCTATGTGATGTTGGCTGCGGAAGCAACCGATTTCAGCATCTTGTTCATGGATATAGGAGCTAGGATCGCAGAACTGATTTGACTGCTAATTTGTATGCATAATATTATGGTAGACATGTACATTCTGATAAACCTATTACTGGCGTGCATAAGATGCAGCAAGAGAGCTTACTGTAGATCTGCTGCTTGCTGTACTGAATATTTTGGTCAGAGCAATAACATACTTGTAGGAAGTACTAGGTAAAGGGAAATGATTTTTTACGTCTTGTAGATTAGCGATGTATGTAATTACCTTCTGGAATTTTGCTTATTATACTGACTATATGATGGCATAATCTATGACCTGATTGAGTTTTATCACTACAAGTTTGTATGGCTGGTATATATATTAGTTTTGCTGGGAAGTGACACGTCTTATTTAGTTCGTATGATGTGTTGAGGAAAGGCCGCACATTACAACTTTGCCTCTCTTCGCTGGTACTGCTCAGCCGCAGAACTTCGGCTCGAGCACGTTTACCGCCGCAGGCACACGGTCTCGAGCACGTTTTCGGCGCAAAACTTCGCTGTAGCGCCCGTGCCTATCGCAGAGGAAGGCTGCCTGGCAAGGTTCTAAAAACCGGAACCGAAAGAAATCTCGGTCGGCGGCCGGTAACGGTAACCGGGCGGTTACCGGCCGGTTACCGGAAAAACCGGTAAAAAACCAGTCACAATTTGAAAATCAAAATTTGAATTTTGAGATATTTTGAAACCGGTAACTGGAAAAACCGGCCGGTAACCGGAAAAAACCCGGCCAAAATTCGAAAAATCAAAAAATCATACCGGCCGGTTTTTTAGTTACCGGTCTCTACCGGTAAAACCGGTAACTGCCGGGATTTTGAACCATGTGCCTGGCTATTTGTCGGGTTTGGATTACACACTTTGTAATTTTTCTCTCTAAGTAATAGCAATACAAGATGTAGGATTATTATTATCTCAAGAGAGACCGAACCTGTAAAAAAAATTCCTGTGTTTTCCTTCTGCATTAACAGATCTTAGAAATAAGGTTTCTCCGAATCCAAATAAATTATACATAAGATCGATATTAAAACATCGACGGTTGGCGATGTCATGGAGAAGGTCTTCTTCCAAAATCCTGATAATTTTCTGGCTTGCAAGTTCTTTTTCTCCTGATGTCCTCATGGCAGGGGAGTGGACCGAGGAGAACTGGTTTGACTTGGCTGAATATGCAGACCTTGATATGGATGCTTACTATGACTTCGAGCAGACGATGCAATCCTCTGACGGTGAGAGTCTTCTTGGAAATTCATAACGGAACCTCGGAGATCCCACCATAGGAAAGGCTGATGAGGGATCTAAATCCCCCACAGTAGTACGCCCCTTGCTGCCCAGCGGTCGGGCTCCGATGGACAGGGTCGGCTACACGGCCCTGCTGTCCGGGCGGTAGAAGTACCATTTCTGCCAATTCCACGCGCATATGGCTATTTTTTGCAAATACAGATTAAAAACATGCCAAAAGTGCCAAAAATTCACAAATAGCTATACCTCTGTACATTATATTTCTATGGATCTACCGGCTTCAATTGACCATGAGTGATATGGCCCCTTTTTTGGATATGGCTGATGACTTTTGTTTGTATTTTTTGAGACGGCAGCGGGCGACGAAGATACTGACACAGATGGCATGTACGATTTTGAACCTAAAAAGTCGTTTAAAAAATTCACTTCAAAAAGCTACGTATATTGTTTTGACTTTTAAAAAAGTCAAAAAAAAAAAAACAAAAATGCAAAAGAACAAGGCCACCGTCAAACTCTATTTTGTACGCAACTCTCTTACATAGGTCCACTCGGTGTCATTGGACATCAAATCTAAAAAAAATTCAGCACTAATTAGCTCATATGTATCACATCCAGCCAAAAAATTATTCATCCGGCTGCTTCCAGCCCACCACCTGACTCCCGAGTCTCACGCAAGCCACGCATCACACCAATTACCTGTCGCTTCACTCTGTGTGCAGCGAGTTGCATGTCCGAGCACTGAGCAGTGCGCCCCTGACTGGTCTCTGGCGAGTAACTTGACTAGTAACTCCCAGTCTCGCTTGCATGGCCGCATGGGCATGGCATCAGTGCATCACAATATCACGTTAGTGACTAAGCCAAAAGTTAATTAGTCAGTAGTCATCACTATTCACTCATCACTTTATCTGTTCATCACAGTGAAACAACCCTAAAATTCAAATTTTTTGAGCCTTTTCTTGAATTTTGCTTGAATTCTCCTCCTTTCCCAATTTGGCAAAACCCTTGATTATGAAGCTGTGTTAATTGGGTGATTCTAACAATGAGGCATAAGTAGAGCTTATGATGTTGTTAATATGAGTAATGGTGAAACTTTATCTGATAACAAAACCCCCTGATCTTAAGGAGCAAATGTTTTAATTTTATTTGTTTGCAAGTAAAACTGTATCCACTCAATGTAATAAAATCAGTATATTCCCACCCTTGATTATTCCTTGCAAGTAGTAAGTTAGGATTACCCTTGTAACTTGCTGGGTACGGTTGTACTCATGACTTGCTAAACAATTAAACAGAAGATATGGAAATCAAGGATTTCAAGCAGAATATGGTGTTTTTGAGGAGCTGTTCTTCCAACAGGATGAATGGTTTTTGGTCTCAGCTGCGCTCAGGCCGCCTGGAGAAGTTTTTGTGATGTAAGGTAATTTTGGGCTCTCTCGCCCATTATGTTAAACTGGTTGTTAAACCTTATGTCTGTAATAAAAGTTTGGCTTTTAAGCTGCAAGCTGGTGCTGTTGTGGTGCGCACTCTGGTACAGTACTCTGCGACTGTTCATTTTTGTACGGTTGTGGAGTACAGTAGCGCCTTAAAAAATGGCGGTGTTACAGAGTGGTATCAGAGCAGGCTTGCTTGCCTGTAGGTTGAGACCTAAAGTGAATTAGGAAAGTTGTTTTGTAGCAAAATCTAATTAAAAGGGTGAAAAGAATTTCTATAAAATATAATTACTACTGCTGTCTTTTCCCTCCATAATGCTAACCTTGCCTATCTTAGCTTAATTCTGGCTTAAGTTTTGCTTTTTGCAACTTGGTTATGTCAAATCTTGTCTAAACTCAAAATTTCCGTTGTTAAGCAGTTGGGCTGGTTTAGTTGATGGTAGTGTAGCTTGAACCACGTAGTAGCTTTTTGTAATGTAAAACAAGTTGTAAAATAAACGCTAAGCAGTTTATTTTCAGCTTGTAAATTAATTGAAACATATGTTAATTTTATCTTTTTAATTTGCTTGTCAATAGTATCTATATCTTCCTACCTTCAAAGCGTTCTCCTTCCCGTTCACTCTAGTTCTTATTCCATTCGCTCTAAACTTGTCTCAAGATTGAACCTCTTACTTATCTGTCTGATTTTCTTAAAAAGCCGCTGTGAAGTTAACTCCAAGCTCTACAGCACAGAACCTTAATGGCAGGGAATAGAATAAGACCTCAGAAGCCAACCAGCAGACCAAGACAATTTTACAAGGAAACAGAATACTCTTTGCCAACATTGTAGCTATGATGAAGCAAAACAGATATCAGGTAGAGATGAACCAGGTAAGACTAAGGGAACAATATTCAAGATTGTCAGAACAAATTACAATCCAAACTATATCTCCAAATGGTTCAACGGAAACAGCTATAGGTAGAGAAGGAACACAATTCACTTCAAGATGGATCGATGTTCAAAAGACCAGGCCACTTATTATTCTACATCACTCGACCCTCTAGTTAGTAATAAGAGGACTGGTTGAGAGATGTGGAAAGACAATTGAAGATAGGATAGTGCGATGAGAGGGAAAAAGTACTATAAGCCTCTCGTCCACTCCAAGGATAAGCCGCCATTTGGTGGATTGATTTTCAAACAATACATGCAGATCAGGAAATTTCCTGGAAAGAATTTGAAGAATCTTTCCGCAAAACCCATATTCATGTTGGCGTTATTCAAGTACAGCGCTGAGAATTCTTGGCATTGAAATAAGGAAGAAAATCAGTATGGAATATTTGCATCAATTTAATCGATTGATAAGATATGCTTCTAATGGATGAGGATAAGAAGATGTACTTTGAAGATGTACCAACTATGGTAAATAAATTAATTACATTTGAAGAAGCAAAGGGTGAAATGGAAGAATTACAGAAAAGAAAAGCAATGCAGAAACTTACAACTTCACCCAGTGCTCAAATAGGAAGAATATTAGTATCTTCATAGAAACGACAGCAAGTGACTTGGCAGGTGGTATTCATACCACGGCCACAGCACAATACTTCTCAACAGGGCGTCAGCCCTCAACAATTGATGAACTGATGTCATACTTGTGGAGTGTAACATCCCAAATAGGGAGCCAGTGTAATTTCAGAATAATTTTAAAATCTTTTAATCATTTTTCTAGTGCTTCTCAAAAGTTTTTGGCGAAGTTCAAATTTCTCGAGTTGGTGTCGTGTTAAAAGCCCGATTTATAAAAATCAAAATCTTGGAATCAAGAACCAAGGCTGAAAATCAAACTGAGAAAATACAAACTTACTTGGAGGTCTTAATTTCAAATTTAAATTAAAACCTGGAAGCTCAAAGCCAAGAATGGAAAATGAAAATAATATAAAATCCTTCCATCCAATTTTCGTATCTGGAAATTCAAATTCGGAAAATTAAGATTTATTTCTCCGAAATTCACCAATCTTAAAATCTAATTGTCGAATCCAAAATTTGAACCAAGCTTTCAAATTGAAAATCTAATTGCAAGTCCAAATTCAGAAATTCTTGAAAATACCAAAATTCCTTTTGAGGCCCGGCCCATTTCTTCTTTTCCCCCTAGCCCACTCTCTTTTTTTTCTTTCTTTCCCACCCGGTCCGACTGACCCACGCGGCCTGCCCCTTCTTTTTTTGGCCTCTGACCCGCCCAACCGCCTCCTTCTTCTTCCTTCCTCCTCCCTCCTCCTTCATTCCCCATCGAGCCAAGCAGGCCCGCCTCCGCTCGCCGCTGTTCCTCGCACCGGCCCAGCCCGTGCTCTGCTCCCAGGTTCGCTGCTCTGCCCCCGGATTCGCCATCCCCACCCCTGGTTTCCCCGCTGCCCCATGCCACCGTACGCACCGCCATGCCGGGGGTACTCCTCGCCATGCCGTCGCCCATGCCGGCGTATCCCTGTCCATGCCGCCGCCGTACCCTCCCCTGAACCGCGCTCGCCTATAAAGGGGCCCGAGCTCGCCTCCTTTCCACTCCTCCTCCCTCAAACCGAGCACAGCCCAAGTCTTTTCTGCGTGCGCTGCCGGCCACCACTCCGCCCTGACCACCTCCGGCGAGTGTTCTGCAATTCACTCGCGTCATGGCGCACGCCCGTTCGTCCTCTGCCTCTCCCCCTGTTAATTGAAGAATCGACGCCCGAGAGCGCCGCGCCCGTATCTTTTCCGCATCCACCCCGCCGTCGCAATTTTCGGCGCCGCCGCCTCCTCGGTTGCCCCCTGACCAATTCTTCGCACTGGGAGCTTCTTCTCGGTGCGCCGGAGCTCCTCCAACCGCCGGCTTGTGCTCTCCTCCCCCGCAGTGAGCTGGCCACGGGAGCCCCTCAGCGCCGCCGCCCAAGCACGTCGCCGGCTCGCCTCGACCTCTCTTCGGCCGGTTCAGTTGCCCAGGTGAGCTACCCGTACTCCCCTCGTGCTCGGGCGCGCCTCATTTCCTCCCCCCTCGCACTCGGCCGCCGGCGCCTCTCTTCTCCCTCACCGCCGGCCGCCTGGGGTCGCCGCCCACCCGCCTTGGCGCCGCCCCGGCCGAAGCCCTGCCACCGGGAGCCTCCTCGTCGCCGGGGCGTTCCGTTTTGCCGGTTGCCGCCCCCCCTCCGGCCACTTCTCACCGGCGTCGGCGTCGCCCAGTTCCGGTGCCTCCCTCCTCTGCTTTGGTTCTGCTCTGGCCTCAGCCGACAACCCCTTTTTCTGTCTCCTTCTCTTATGACATGTGGACCCACTAAGGATTAGCACCTGGTAAATATGTATCACTTGCATCCTCCCATCTCAGTGGTAGCAGACATCTCAAAATATAAATTTCAAATAAAAATGAGAATGGAATTTAATTGTGAGATTACACTAAAAGGGATATGAAATGAACTTAAAAATTTAAGTTTAATTAGTTGCATGTAAAGACACATTGTGCATAAGAATAAGAATAAGGAATTGCTTATAAATTTATAATGGAAAAGATTATTGCAATTGAGCTAAAACTTAACATGGGTTAGCTATATGCCAATTAAGATCAATATATTAATCCTCATGTAAAACTAAGACAAGATTACCCATGGTCTACTTTCGGATGACGAGTAATCGACATGAATTCACGGGATATTGATGATAGGAATCAAATATGTGAAGCTAAGTGGAAGATCATCTTTTATGAATTTAAGGTAATAAAAGTTGATCCTAAATAATTAAAGTAGCATGGTTGAACCTTTGTAAAGATAATTTTGATGATTCAACCTTTATTCTAAAAACTCAAATAATAACCTTAATCCTAGCAAACACTCGAGTGGTCTGAATAATACCCTTCATTCCTCGATCCAAATCTATTTGTGCAAACTAAATAGATCAGTTTAGTAATACCTTGTCACATAAAATATTAACCATAAAGTGCTCATCCCTAAAATCATAAGACTTATCTTTTCAAAAGTGCTCAAAAATATTTGTAGTAAAGACTTTAACATATACCTTAAAATGTAAGATTTAAAATAGCGAGTGTCTACAATTAAGAATTTCCTGAACAAGGGAGAGAGAGAGAGAGCAATCCTTAATCATCGTATTCCGCCCAAATTCCCAATCATCACATCAGGGTTTAAAATTTGTTGGTCAAATATAACTAATACTAAAAGAAATAGCTTTACCAAGAGAATCCCTGTTAAATTCATAACACACCCACCCAATAAAAGGCAGACCGTTAATAATAGATTTGTGAACCAATAAAATAATCAACCTTGTCCTTAACAATAATCAGCAAATGATTAACGCCACACTTTAATTAAATTATTAAAAATAACGATTCAATAAATGGGCAGTTGAAGTCTCAAATAGATATTGCCACATAAAATATCAAAGTTACACTGAGTATTTAAGATCCCACTCATCTCGTGTAAAATCCCTGCCTTCTAAAAATCACAAAGTTCTATTCCTCTTTACCATCTCCAATTTGATACTTCTTCACTTTTGATCCCTCATTATCCTAAAATTTTCCCTCACGGTAAAGCTACTTAACCACCTAAATCCTTCACCCAATTCATCTACCGCTGTGTTTACAGCACACTAATCCGAATAATCTTTTTATTATCAAATCATAATAAATTTATAATTTACATTTAATTGGGCGTTTAAGTGTTTGGATTTATTTGGTCTTTCTTTTCTTTGCCGCGTATTAGAATCTGAAGACTCAACGAGGTGACGGATTCGTCTAGAATCAAGACTCGGTAAAAGCGAAGACTAGAAAATTAAGATCGCTGACTGAGCCAGCTTTGACCTAGAACAATCAAGGCCGTGGTAAACCAAGCAAGGCAAGTCAGCACTTTGATCATATTGATCCTACATTTTATGCAAAATTATGTTCTTTTAAACTATCAACTTGCATGCCTAATTTATTATGCAAATATATGTCAAAGCTTAAGGTAGCTACATGCCCACTTGCTATTGAATTAAATCTAATATGCCATTTCTAGACACTTGAATCACTTGATCCTTGTCACCATAGAAATTAATGATAATCTTTACTAGCTATAAGTCATATTAAATGCCATGCTAATCTTGTCAAATCCAGGGCGCTAGTTGCCCTGATCATCAATCTTTAAAACGTAAGAACTTGTTTTGGGGACAGTCATGGGATGTACGTGGCTGAGTATTTTGTTACAACCGTTTTATGCTTCTCAAAACCCTAAAAACCTGCTACACCTGTCCGGGCGGTTGGTGAGAGTGATTGGTGCTGATGTCGCACGAGAACCCGTGGTTTGTGGAATGAACCGCCTGGACAAACTAAGGACTGAATCTTGTGCTGACCTCCTTGTGTAAAACAGTACAACCACAAGCCTATATGGGTACGACCTAGCTGATTAACTTGCAAAGGTTTAGTTTAGATATCACCACGGAAAGTGGGTGCCAGGACATACTGGTTTACTCACAGTGGGATATAGGGACCGACTGTACCCATACGACGCAAGAGGGGGCCTCTGACTGTGGTGGATAGAGCCCTTCATCGGTGAAACCTCAGCGGGGTGGTGTCTAGCTAGATCGGAGTAAGGTAAAGGTTTTGTGATAAATCATCTGGGTCTCATGCCAAAGGAAACATGTGGGCTATTAAGATGACTTATCTCTTGTGGTGAAAGTGTACAACCTCTGCAGAGTGTACAACTGTTCGAGCAGCCGTGCCCACGGTCAAGGGCGGACATGGGAACCCACTCGAGTTAGTTCTATTTCCAAAAGCATTTATGGGTGGGATAAAACCTATCAGAGAGATGTACTCTGACTTTGAACTTTTCCTAGAGAGATGTACTCCAACGGCGAAAACTAGCCTTGGTGGAGGTAACCATGCACTGTAAAAAGGTGGATGTAACCTACACTACAATTATTATCGCATTCTCACAATCAATTTCATAAAACATGTTTCAGTTAAAATTGCTACGTCTCAGGAGATTTTTCTTACTTATTGTAATTCCAAAACAATGCTTTTATCAAATAAAAGAAACTCAAGCCTCCCTTGACAGCTTTGCATCTAGTATTATTACATCCTGTGTGGTGACTTGCTGAGTATCATCGTACTCATTCTTGCTTAACTACCATCACTCAGTCAGAGAGAACAGGAATGCCAAACCCTGCGACGCTAAAAAGGGGTCGATAGAGCTGGAGGACGAAGAGGCTATGGACTAGGTTGCGAACCCTAGTTGGCTGCCTGTGGGCAAGTCCTGTGGGTCCCACCCGTGTGAAGTTCCGCTGCTGCATTTTATCGTTTCGGCCTAATCGGCCCATGAGTAAGTATTACTGTATTATTTACGCTTCCGCATGATATGTTTTTGATATACAGTAATGTATCTGTGAGCACTATCTACTGATTCAGGGAATAGTATGGTGGAATCACAGAGGATCTGGGTTTGCTAACCCGAGGTCCGACAGAGCTGGCATCAGAGCATATCGACTGTAGGTCGTAACCTTAGTTAGCATGGCCGTTAGCTCTATGACTAGAATTATTCTTCAAAATCTAACTAAAAATATAAGTAGTATTACTACTCTTATCCCTCTTAGATGATTCCCTCTCATCTTCTTGCTGCCCTGGCCATTTTCAGCTCCAAGGCTCTCTTATCCCGAATTCAAACTAACGCGTGCCTGAGTTCTCTTCTGAAAAACTACCTTGGGCCAAAATCATAAAACCTATATTGAGATTTATTTGTAAAAGTTGTTCATCTTTGGAAGATTAGATTATCAAAAAAAAATTTGTAAAGCTTATTTCCAAGCTCATTTCAACAAACCTAAGTTTCCAAGGAAAAGTTTTCTCAAAATTTAACTCTGCCAATTTATTCTAAAAATTCGCTTTGATTTCTCAGATATATGTAAATCTTGGTGGATTCATGTAAATCATAAGAGAGAATCAATGGTGTGAATTTCTGGGTGAAACATAGGCAAATCAAATTGAATGACTGGATTAGCTACATGGGTGAACGTACTTAATGATCGGATTGATTGAATGGATAGACCAGTTTATGTGATTGGATTGGTTTAAAAAATAGGTGGACCGATTTAAATGATTAGATTGGCTAAATAAGTAGACCAATGTAAAAGGACGGATTGGCAAAATAATCAGATTGGTTAAATAAATGGAGTGAATAGATGAATGAATTGACTAAATGAGTGGATCAACTCAAAGAGATTGGATTGGCTAAACTAAGTGGATCGATGGAATTTTAGAAAGTAGGGAGGATAATAACAATTGTTGGTCGGCAATTTTAATAAACAATATGACCCAAGGTGGATGTTTGTATTGGTGGGATAATGGAATATAGCTTGACTAATGGATGGGTTGTTGAAAATTCTGCGGAAACTAGGGGAAGTAATAATAACCCTTGATTTATAGATTTGAGTAATAACATTATTCTTGGTGGACGTTTATGACAATGAAGTCGCTTGGAAGGAAATCTGCGGAAAATAGGATTGATCACTTGATAAACAGATTTTGAGTATACATCAATGGTGGAATGAAATATTGGAACCATAATACAAGTGATATTGGTGGATTTAAAATGTAAAAAGATGTGAATGGTACTGGTGGATTTAAAGTATGGAAATATTGAAACCATGATACAAACAAGCATGGGTGGATTTAAAGGTAAAGAATTTGGAGTAATGTTCAGGCAAACAGTTGAATGGGATTGTTGAATAATGAACCCAGGATTGGATTTAAGAATTTACCGGGGAATTTGAGAATTCATGTGAGGAATAGGTAACCCTGATTTGGTGGAAGAAACTATAGATGATGCCTTGGAAGTTATACGATCTACAGATCGAACAAATGATAACACTCATTGTTTGGAGTACTAGGTACCAGATGTGCAGTCATTAAGCAGTGAAGAAGGATACCCTAGAATCAATCAAGCATAAGCAGGATTAGCATGGCCTTGGAATAAATAGCCCACGAGTAGAAAGATTATGGGAGTAAATTAGTTTGTCGATATTGTGACATTGGAGGATACTAGGATACCTTTGCAAAAAAAAAGAGGTATTTTAAAGGTTCAAGTGTTTCAAAACCATTTCAAAAAAAAAAAAATCAATATTGTTATAGAACTCTATATCAACAGTATATAGTGTATCTTCGTTGCAAACAGGTTTGATTTCAAGTTACTTTGAAACTAGTATTTGAAAACCCAAAAGCTTAATTCCCAAGAACTTGCTTTTAAAACCAAAACTTGGGAATCTACTTGCTTAAAAAAATCAATTATTATTGGTGGCGTTATCTTGAAAAAGCAAATGTTTTCAACCTCGGTATTTCCAAAAACCGTTTTCTAAAAAGCTCTGTTTTCAAAATAATAATAACCAGCCCGCTCGGCCGCGTGGGAAAATTTCTGGCCGGGCCGCACTGTTCACCCCGGGCCGGTCCGTTACTGTTCACTCATTAAAGAAAAATTCAGAAAATTAATTAAAAATCCCAAAAATCCTAAAAATGTACCATTATGACCAGTTTAATACCCTGAATTCAAATTTGACCTCCATTCCTCCAAATTCAATTTTATAAATTCAAATTCCACCCTTCCATCAAATTCAAACTGCATAAATTCCAACTCCACAAATTC
Source organism: Dendrocalamus latiflorus (assembly GCA_017311315.1). Taxonomy (NCBI): domain Eukaryota; kingdom Viridiplantae; phylum Streptophyta; class Magnoliopsida; order Poales; family Poaceae; genus Dendrocalamus; species Dendrocalamus latiflorus. The sequence continues at coordinate 8,627,022 of CM029651.1, read as the reverse complement.
AAATTCCTCCTTTCCACCAAATTCAGATCCAACTACCTTCCAAGTTCTTTATTTGAGATTTTATGCAATTTACTCATTTTTAAATTAGCTTATTTTTCCTAGCTTGATTAGACTCAAGCGCGGACTTATTATTATTTTATGTGTTTGCGCTAGCTTAGGACTTCTTCGAAGCAGCAGTTGAAGATTTCAACCAGAGCAATGAAGCTTACGAGATTGTCGAGATTTTCAAGCAGCAAGGCAAGTTGCAAGTTTTTGATCATATTGAATCCCATGAAATTTACATTATTTACTTAATGTATTTTCATTATTGATAGTTGTGAAATGATAATCGCTTAAAATAAATGTTTAGAATGGCATGCTAACTAGATAAATCCTACCACTGATAAAAGTCCAGTTTACTTTGATGGCCACATTCACCTTGACAACCTTAGTAATTATTAAAATATTGTATAAATATTTATAGATCATCTCACTCAATATTTTGTACTACTAAATGACTTTGGCCGTGGGCCTGTAGAATCTATAAAGATTTAGATCTAGAGTAAAGAGGTTGGTGGGGCTCCGTGTAACGGACTAAGCCCACCCGCTTTACTCTAGGGTTGGACCTAGGGTAGAGAGGTTGGTGGGGCTCCGGGTAACGAACTTAGCCCACCGCTTTACCCTAGGATGGAGGCTGGTTTGGATTGGTAGTGGATAGTGCTGTTGAACACAGTGGAAGATTGTGGTTGGTGCCTCAGGTAAAAATATAAGGACAAGAATCTTGTGCCAAGTAAAAGTCATAGTGATCGCTCAAACCACAAGAGTTGACTTGTCAACACTAGTTTAGTAGCTGCTCTATTCAATTGAAACTCTACAGGATCAGTTGACAGGATGCCTGGGAGTTAGGTATGCTGCGGGTACCTAACAACGGTAGTGGTCACTTAAATCGGCAAGGGGAAGTTTATATTTAATATTTGGCCGTGACTGAGTGATGTTACCGGGTAGAGCCTATATAAAGAATTGAGCAGTGAAACGACCTGACTTTCTTAACTCAGTCATGAGGGTTAAGGAATCGTGTGGGTAAAGTTGAGCAACTCTGCAGAGTGAACTAATGGTATTCGAATACGCCGTGTTTCCGGTTAATGAAGCTGTGTTAATTGGGTGATTCCAACAATGAGGCATAAGTAGAGCTTATGATGTTGTTAATCTGAGTAATGGTGAAACTTTATCTGATAACAAAACCCCCTGATCTTAAGGAGCAAATGTTTTAATTTTATTTGTTTGCAAGTAAAACTACATCCACTCAATGTAATAAAACCAGTATATTCCCACCCTTGATTATTCCTTGCAAGTAGTAAGTTAGGATTACCTTGTAACTTGCTGGGTACGGTTGTACTCATGACTTGCTAAACAATTAAACAGAAGATCTGGAAATCAAGGATTTCAAGCAAAATATGGTGTTTCCGAGGAGCTGTTCTTCCAACAGGATGAGTGGTTTTTGGTCTCAGCTGCGCTCAGGCCGCCTGGAGAAGTTTTTGTGATGTAAGGTAATTTTGGGCTCTCTCGCCCATTATGTTAAAACTGGTTGTTAAACCTTATGTCTGTAATAAAAGTTTGGCTTTTAAGCTGCAAGCTGGTGCTGTTGTGGTGCGCACTCTGGTACAGTACTCTACGACTGTTCATTTTTGTACGGTTGTGGAGTACAGTAGCGCCTTCAAAAATGGGGGCGTTACACACAGCCTCACAATACCAGTTCACTAGTTCACATCACACCGCCTGGTGCATGGACTAGTCACAGCCGACCTTCATACGTGCTGGACGCTCGACGGTCGAGTCGACGTGAGTCACGCAACGGCTTCGATCTTTGTCAGTCTTCACTTCGCCAGCCGGCGGCCTCCACGCCATTCGTCGATCTCGGGATTCCTTGTGGCTGGTACTATTAATATTTTTCTCCAAATTCTTCTAATTTTATTTAGACAGAGGCTAAATTTATAATTTATAATTTTAATACGATGATTATTATTTGCTTTCTAATCAAATTGTAAGGTTGCACGTACACCTAGGGTTTCAACTTAGGTTTATAAAACATCGGCATAGTACCTTACAAATCGCTAAATCGAGGAAACATTGCAAGTGATAGTGATCCATATGCTCAAATTTCACCTAGTTTTGGATTTGACTTCATGATTTGACTATAATGTCAAGTAAGTAACCTTCTAAACATGTGTTTACTATTGTATATTTTGAACATGACATGATGACAATACCTAATTCAGTTTTTGAATACTCGGTAAATGACAGGTAAATTTATGGAGAAGTTTCTGAAAAGGAAACCACCAGATAATGCTGCTAATATTAGGAATTCATCTCCAGAAGTTATCAATTGGGAAGAGGATATTTAGTTTGATCTAGGCAAAAGGAAAGGAATAGATGATTACCATCCTAATCAGAAAGATGTGGTAAGAAGAAACTACTTGGATAATGGGCTATGTCAGCCTCGCACTTACTATTTTCCATATACATAGTTTGGGGATAAAAAAAGAAGATTTAATCCTAAATGGTTTAATGAGTTTGGAAGTTGGCTTGAGTATAGCGAGTCCAAAGATAGAGCATATTGCTTTTGTTGCCTTTTATTTAGGGACCGCAATAAGATGGAAGCTAGGTATGATGCATTTATTATAAATGGTTGGTCTAGTTGGAATAAAAAAGGCAGACTAGAAGAGGATGTAGGTGGAGTGAATAGCATCCACAACCAAGCTTTGAAAAATTGTGATGATCTGTTAAAAAGAGAACAACACATCGATGTTGCTATCCATACACGAAGTGAAGTTATTAAGATTGCTTATTTTACTCGACTAAGAGCCTCAATTGATGTTGCTAGACTATTCTTGAAATAAGGATTGCCTTTCCAAGGCTATGATGAGTCGAAGGAGCCTTATAACAAAGGAAACTTCTTGAAAATTCATTAGTAGTACACAGAGAATAATCCAGCTGTAGGCAAGGTGGTGAATAAAAATACTGCACGTAGTAGTGTTATGGTGCCTCCTCCCATCCAAAAGGAGATTGCTCATTGTTTTGCAAAGAAAATATTGCATTCTATTCTCAAAGAAATTTCACATGATGTATTTTGTTTGTTGGTTTATGAGGACAGAGATATCTCTTGCAAAGAACAAATGGTGATGTTCTTGCGATATGTTGATAATTGTGGAATTGTGAAAGAGAGATTTGTTGGTCTTGTTCATGTGAAAGAGACAACTTCTTCCTATCTCAAGTCTTTTATTGATTCTCTATTTGCAGAATATAATATAAGCTTGAAGCACGTTAGAGGCCAATGATACGATGGTGCTAGCAATACAACATATTATGTCCATTGTTTTGCCCACCAACTTCAATTAGTAGTTGTGGCTATTGTAAGATAGCATAAAGACATTAGTAATTTTTAGTATGATTTCTTTCTTGTTGAATGTGGTGGGTGGATCTTTGAAGAGAAGAAATATGGTTTGAGATATCAATCATGAACAATTGCATAGGCCTTAAGTTGTGGGCTACTTCAAACTAGGACAGGATTAAATCAAGAGCAATATCTTCAAAGACCTGGAGATACTCATTGGAGTTCTCATTATAAAACTCTTAAGAGTTTGGTTGACTTGTTCTCAACAATTGCTAAAATGCTAGAATTTGTAGAAGATGATAAGGACAGAATAAATACAGATCAAGCATTGAGTCTTCTAGCGTACTTTTAGTCATTTGATTTTGTCTTTTAGTTGCATGTCATGGTGACTATCTTAATAATCACAAACACCTTGTCATTAGCACTGCAACGGAAGGATCAATATATTGTAAATGCTATTAAATGTGTGAGATTAACTAGATTGCATTTAGATGAGTTTAGAAGAGATGGGTGGGGATCTCTCATAAGTGAAGTGTATATCTTTTGTGAGAAACATGATATTCCTAAGTTGGAAATGGAAGAAACTTGCGTTAATCCAAACAAGAAACAACAAAGAACTGGAATTAACAATAAGCATCATTATGAAGTGGATTGTTTTAATGATATTCTTGATTGGTTACTTTAAGAGTTTGATAGTCACTTCAACGAGACAATCTCTAACTTGCTTGTTTGATCGGCCGCTTTGAGTCCAAGAGACTCATTTTATGATTTCAATTTGGAGAATTTGATGAATCTAGCTAAACTTTGTCCCAACAATTTTGATTATTGGGAATTGAGGGACCTTAGCCATCATCTTTGCCTCTACATTGCCGATTTGCGAGCAGATGATAGATTCTCCAATATACATACTATTGGTCAGCTCTCTCAAAAAATGGAGACAAGAAAATATCTTACCTATCCTTTGGTTTATCGTCTTTTGAAGCTAGTACTAGTATTGATTGTTGCCACTGTTACAGCTGAGAGGTGCTTTTCAGCTATGAAAATTATGAAAACTTATTTTCTCAATTTCATCGATGATAATTTATGAGTGATAGTCTAATTTGCTACGTGAAGAAAGAAGAAATGAAGAAAGTTAGCATTGATGCTTCGCTTTATGAACTTGAAAGAACATAAATAATAAAAGGTAATGCATTTATTTTCATTCAATTGTTCTACTATTTTTTTCTTAAAATTTTTAATTCAATTTATTCTCTTTTTTATAGCCCATTGTGGTCAGATGACGTATTTTGCCAATATCGACCATCTTTTGTGATTTCACACTTAGTTCCTTTGCTTTTCTGTAATTAGCCAATAATATTAGTGGGTTTCTTTATTTTGGTAAGCATTCTCATCAGTATTTCTTTATTATTGTACATTGCTATCGGTTATGTTAACTTATTGATGCTAAAATTATCGAACACATAACTATTTAGTATAACATTGCTTCAAAATTATATATATGATGTTATATGTATAATGAAATGGTGAACCCTGATTACTTTTGTTCTAGTTCCGCCCCTATTTGCTTCCTGATGTTTTGTGTATGATGTGGTATTTTGACACACCTGGATTGTTAAATCATCATTGTTTCTTTTTAAAGAAAAATAAGATTGTTACTATTTTCTATATATGCCATCAATCTGGGAATCCAGTCTTAACTATGCAGTAGCGAAGGAGGGTGAGGTGTCAGGTTAATGCAAACCCGAATTCTTTTTCACACAACAAAATTTAAGAACAGAGAGCATCTTCTGCATATAAAAAATCTTATCATTCACACATGCTCAATGATAATTAAATACACATAATAGATTAGGCATTCTTCTTATGCCAAGAATGGAGAACTATACCTAGAATGCAAGAATTGCCCTAGCTACATTACAGCGCCTTGACTGCCTTGCATGACCAGAAAAACACAGGAGGGCATCATCTGATCTCTACACTACCATGATCATCCCTACTACATGGAACTACCACGCGGCCAACATGGCCTCGGACTGGCTCCGCATCTCCTTCTCGAGCCTCTTCAGCAACGGCAGCGAGCCAGCGACTTACCGGCCACGGTCGGCCGCGGGGCCGCCTTGCCACTCGAGGGACGCGGCACGGCGGCGGTGGCAGCGGGCGCGGCGGAGGCGTCGGCCGGTGGCACGATCTTGACTTGGTCCCTCGCGACGCGCACAGTCCGGAAGGGGTCGTCGGGCGGGAACTTGCCTTTGTAGACGACGTGGAGGAAGCCGTCCTCGGCGGCGTAGACCACCACGGCGCTGAGCCAGAGCACGAGGCGCTGCCCCGTGGGCAGCGTCCCCGCCGGCGTGCGGACGCGCACCTGCGCGCCCTTCCTGATGGACTCGGAGGCGGCCGACGAACGGAGCGGCGGCGTCAGCGGAGCCAGAACGCGGCCACTCCGCGGCGATCGCGAGATCGGAGCAGAGCGCGGAGGATGTGGCGACACGGGGGGCTTCTTGATGGCCGCTCTGGCTGGCGCGGACGGGATCGGCGCGCATCTCCGCTGCGGCGGGGGAGCCAGAACGCGCTCACAGCGGGGCGATCGCGAGATCCAAGCAGAGCGGGGCGGTGGCGAAGCGGAGGACTTCTTGGCGACTCCCCCCTTCGCCACGACGGCGATCTTCCTGCGGCGCTCGAAGTCGCGGTGCGGCTTGCGCATGGCGGCTGAGCAGAAGGTGGAGGAGCGGTGCGCCATGGACGCGAGAATGGTGGTGGGTGGGGAGGAAGGAGAGGAGGAGGCGGCGAGAAAAGTGGGTTAACTGGCTGCGCGGCGCTAGGGTTATGGGCAGCCGAGGCGGTGGGGGAGGACGCCGAGTTGGAGTCGGATTCGGAAGCGTGAGTGCCAAGCAGAGGATACGCGCGGAGAGCGAGGCGCGCACTTTCCTAATCTGTGGCGGGGAGATTAGGGTATTACATATTTGAAATTTCGATTGGACGGTGCGGATCGTACGTTGAAGCGATTAACTCGTGCGATTAACGCATTCAAGGCATCGGCATCGGCCACCACGTCTTCTTCCTCCCCGGTGACAAAGCCGTCCCCGCCGCTCGTTTTCGCCGAGCTGCATTCGCTACTCGGGTGAGCTTATACCTAGCCACGTGCTGCCACCTGCTCCGCCTCGACCTCCCCTATCCCGTGGTCACCACCAATCCCTCATTCTTCCACGTGATCTCCGTGAACGCACCGTTTCTTCATCCGCGTCGGTGACCAAGCCGCCGCCGCCTCCCACAGTGCAGTTTCGTCTTCTCGGCCAGAAACTCGTAAGAAACCGCGTCATATTATGTTCCAGGAGTAGGCCAACACGTTCAACTAGCTAATTTAACCCGTCAAGCTTCACAGCACCGCCGCACCGTCGTGACCCGCTCGCCGGCACCGGTCACCGTGGTCGGGCTTTCACAGTGCAGGACGCGGCGTGTGGTTGATGCCAATATAATCCCCTTGGGGTTTAGTTGCTCGTGCGCGCTCTAATTTTTGGAATTGGTTGCCGCCTAGCCGCCGCCCTTGCATACCAGATCGCCACCGCCGCCTAATGTAGCCGCGCCGCCACAGTGGTGCGCCTCCGTCCGCATCGCCGCTGAAGCTGGACTCTTAAGTGACCGCAGCAGTCCGTTTTACTATTCTTTGACCGCCTCCGTGGACTGTCTCGCCGGCGCCGAGCTCGGCCGAGGCCGGCGATGGCCGCCGCCTCTGTTCCTCTCGCTCGCGCTGAGGAGAAGGGAAGAAGGCCCTGTACCCCTGACAAGTGGGTCCCCTTTCATTAGGGTTATCTAAGCCGAGATTATGGAGCAAGTTAATTAGTGACTTGTGGTTCGGGGTTTATATGATCTCCATCTATGATTTACTTTATTGAATGAACGCCATCAAACATTTTTTAAACCGTGGTAGCTCAGCTTCACTAGTGAAGCTGTTTTTTTTGTTTCAGCTTCACGAGCAGCTTCACCGGTGAAGTTAAAGCTGTTTTGGAAAACTGTTTGCCAAAACAGCTTCACCAACAGCTTCATGCATGGCTGAGAGAGGGCAATTGTCCAAGATGCCCCTGTCTACCTGACTTGTTCTAACATTTGGAGTTGTATGTTTGTATATGGTCATATGAATTAAAAAATAATATATTTGAATGAGTATGAATTAAAAAATTAAAATAATAAAATAATAAAAAAATTAAAATCAGTGCGAACGGTAGAGAAGTGCGAACGGGAGGAGAGGAAACAGGCGTGGGGACCCAGTGGCAAAGTGCTGTAATTTCTGTCAACTACAAGGGTAGTGGGTTCCTAGAACTGCGAGCCTGAGGGAGAGAGCTGTGAAAAGCTACTATTTTCAGTTTCACCCCACCCCATTCCCTTGTGAGAGCATGATTTAAGGAGATTCATTTGTGAAGCTGTTTGCAAAAAGGGTGTTTGGCAAAAAACAGCTCACAACAGCTCATGAAGCTGTTGGTGAAGCTGTACCAAACAGGGCCTTATGATGCAGGTGGTTTTACAATAATTGGTTACCATGAACATTATCCGATGTTTTCTGATCAACATGTGATTTTTTTAGTAGACGACTGGAGCGAAAATTGATATAGTAAAATTTGTTTTTTACCGTGAGAAAAAAGTTAATCCTGTGAATCCCGTTACACCAATCAGATATTAGTTAGTTACCAATTGAAAAAATGGTCCTGGAATCAACCTTTCACTGTTCGTAAGTTCTTGTTACAACCTTATTCTTGAGGTTGTCGAATTTCCCTGTAAGTATTTTGGAATTTCAGTTGCAGAGTGAAAAAAGGTATACATCAAATCTGCTCAAACTTCAATAATAAAAGACAAACTTTGATTACAAGAGAGTATGGTTTAGTAGACGAGTTTTATATTATTACGGATGTTTAAGCTCAAAGTCTATGATACAAAGCAAAAGATCTTTGTAAACTAAGACATGCTTGTGCATGGTAAAGATCCAAAGCTAGTAGTCATCACCTTTAAGAGAGTCATCAAAGTCTCCCCAAAAATTTCCTTGGCATCCTTCTAAGTTCCTTCTGATGATGGTTAAGCAAGTATGAGTACAACTATACTCAGCAGACCACATGAGGATATCTATTTAACTGCTTGCTAGGATTTTAATAGAACAAGGTATGAATGTTTTATTATTATGGATATAAATGCATGTTTGTTTTGCAAATGTTTTGGACTTGAAATATAAAACTCTATTTTATTAAGAGAAAATGGGATTTAACAACCTACTTATTATTTTGAAACCAATCAAAACTTATAACTTGTTGGAATCACCCATTAAGCTTACTCTATTTTATTGCTTTTTTCTTTCTAGTCTCTACTCGAAAGGTACGTGACATTCAATAACGATTGGGTATCCAATGGCCAATGCGGAATCCGCACCCCATATTGAATGGGCCTACTAATGTGAAGAATAGCAAGCAGCATAAATAGCCCAACTTCCATCTCACCCTTATCCCGTGGGCCATCCAAAAGATCCTAGGATAACAGTTCCTCTTGTAGATATTTGATCGGATCTAGGTTGACAAGTTAAGCTTGTGGTTAGATGAGGTTTGTGTCCTTTACTTGGCATACAAGCTTAGTCCTTACTTGCCACAGATGAGTCTATCATACACATACCATGTGCATTACAACACAATACCACCAAAATCATATCAAAGCCTCAATCCTCAGGTGAAGTTATGGACTCCATCCATCAAGTGGGTGCCTACTAAGTAGCCTCAACCCTTAGCTTCGCTTCAAGGTCTACTAGCGTGGAGCCGAATAGTCCTTATTAGTATAAATAAATTATTTTAGTTGTCCAACCTAATTACTATCTAACATGTCACTCTAAGCTATTATTTTATGTAAGTAAAGTGCACAATTAATGTAAATAAAAGTAAAGATACTTAAGTAAGGTAGGATCAATATAATAATAAAAATACATAACTTGCCTTTCTATTTGTAGCCTTCGACTAGGCCTACTTCTTCAGCATCTTGATCAGCTCCTTTAGCGGTCTACTCAACTAATTCGGGTGCTACCACAAGGAAATATGAATCAAATAAGTTCGAGCTAGAAAAAAGTGACCTGAAAACAAAATTAAAGAGAAATTCTAGAAAAATGTTTAAATGTAGGAGAGTTTGGGTGGTTAGGGTCTAATTGGTGCTTGGTTGGGTCGAATAGAGTAAAAAATAGGCTAATCTGGCTCAAGACTGTCAAAACAAGTACAAACAAGTTTAATGAGTTTTAGGTGAATAGTAATCATTTGAGTGAATAGTACCGGCTTGACACTATTCTCAGTGGGTCGGGTTTGGTGAATAGTGATAGGATTAGGCTGGGCTATGGGGTTGTGTAGTGTTGTAAATTCAAGCTCCATTAAGTTGGTTTTATTGATAATGGAAAATGTAATAGTGAAACTAACTTGTTTATTAATTATGATATTGCCTAAGTTTCATTTGATGTGATTAATGAGAAATGCAAATGTGAGACTAACTTGTTTATTAGTTATGATATTAATTAGTCTCATTTGGATGAAAAGGTGAAAATTATAAGAGGTATGTATTCGACATCACATTATTATATCTTAGTGTATTCCTCGGGTCCAAATATAGATTGAACTCAACCAAAAGTCTAAAATGAATATGTGCATATGTTCTCAATTATATATTCATATATGCACACATTTTGGAGGAGTTCACTCTATGTTTTGTAGTTTCATTAGTATTGACCCATATTCCTTTTTACACATATTAAAGATCTTTACATTAAAACATATCCTTTGAGTATATATATAACTTATGTAGTTCATATATACTCTTGATTGATTTTAACTCAATCATTTGCAATCGGGTTGTCATCTAGTTTCTCCATTATATGTTAATGATTAGATGATTAATGACAACCGGCTGTGTAAGCTTTGCTAGCAATTAATCTCAAAGATAAACACTTATATTCAAATGAGTTAATTGCGTAAAAAGCTTACTCTAGAATATACAATTGTTATGTACATATTATATACTCGTAAATCAATCTTTTATGTAATTATTTATTGAGATTGTCATGAAATACCAAAAGGGAAGATTGTACAATCTAGTTCCTTCATTATGAGTTAATGGTGAAGTTTTGATAATTATTGGCAATTGATTTGTGGACTAACATTTTTCATGAGTTAGACAAATAGGTTAAGTTTCACAAATGAGGATGACTTGGGATAATTTCATGAGATGAACATCACAAAGTCAAAATACGGGATGGAAGATGGCTTCATGAGTAGAAGGCCATTAAGAAGAGAATGCATCATGAGTTGATGTATGTCCAAGAGAACATGATCATGAGTTGATCATCAAGTTAAGAGACGACCCATCATATGTTTATGTAGCTCAAGTAAATGATGCATCATGGGTTGATGCATATAAAGACAATGACTCGAACATGAAGTGATGATGTGTGTCATCAAGCTTCAAGAGGTTGCTAAAGAAAAAGGTATAACTAGTGATGTGACCACGCCACCAACACGTACGACCGTAGCGGCCAATATCAAGATTGAATTAAAGGTGAATTCGTTTCTTCAACTTCAACACATTTTAAATGAGAATATGATACTACCTAATGATGAAAAATATATATTTGTAGCACCACATCACTTTGGAACCAATTGAAGCAAGGGTTCAAGTTGGACAGGTTTTGGAATCCAATTCGGCCTCCAGATCAATTCGGATTCAGCCTGACAGGCCAACTTCAAACGGCCATAACTTTTGATCCAGAAGGCTTTTTGAGGCCCGTGAGTACTCGTTGGAAAGCTCTTGGAGTCTACTTTCAGATGGATCTAGTCTCACCTCCAAACTCCACCCGAGAATATCAAAAACTGTGAAACAAGTTACATCACTTTTTCAGTCCGAGTCAAAGTGGGCCAAGGGCCTTGTAACTTGGGCTATTTGGGCCGGTACTGTTCACATGAGAATAGTACCACATCCCTTTTCATTATATAAGTGTGGCTTCCCCCTCCCCTATTTAAGGAGGCTGCACCTCGTTAGTTTTCTTCGAGTTTTTTTAAGTGATTATTCTGCTTAGCAGTTTCACCGCATGTTCGGTTGAGGAACCACAACTTGTGAACTTAAATCTTTATTCGCAATACAATTTTAGATTGCATCTTAAACTCTCTTGCTTGTGTTCTCGATTCGCTTACAGGAGATAGCCTTCTTGGCGAGGTCAACCGTGTTTAGCACGGTTGATAACCAACGGAGCAGTGGTGTAGTGATTGCGAGGGGTTCGATCTGTTTTGGTCGGAGCCTTTGGATCATCAACGTCGAGTTCTCCACAATCGACTTATCAGTACCTCTCGGAAGATCGGGCCATCGTCACATCAGTTGGTATCAGAGCAACGGTTGTCTGTGAGGTAATTCTTGTATCCCTAGTTAGTAGATTGGTTTTTATTTCCTATAGTCCAGAAAAAAATTGCCCCACAAAAAGAGTTAATTTCCGCTGTCCAAACCCCGTTGTGCCTTTCAATCTGTTAGTTTTGGTTTGCTAAATTAAATTTGTGTCCGTCATAGCATTGTCTAGTTGCTGGTCATATCTTTGTTCCATTAAAAATCCAAACAAAAGAAAAATTCCCCACCCCAAACCCTAATTTCCAAATTCGGCTGATTTTTCCTTCCTCTGCAGCCGCCACCAAAAACGTCATAACGTTTGATCCCGAGATTATTTTTGAGTGATACCACCGCCATTAGATTCAAAAATCACTTATGCATCTATCTGTAAAATTTCACATCATTCTAGCAAGGCAGTTAAGAGATATGTGCGGTGAAAGTTGACCCAATTATCTGTTTTGAATCTGCAACAGTCAGCAGTTGTGATTTTTGTGCGAATTGCTGTGTCAGGTTTAGGAAGTTGGCCCCAAAATAAAATCTGTATAAAAAGCCTTCATAAAACAGAGAAAAAAATAATCAGTAAAAAATAGGCATATGACAAAAAGTTACGGCCAAAATACCGACGTGCTGTCCAGTGGACAGAAATACTCAGTTTTCAGTTTTGGATCAATCCTTGTGTTCTTCAATTCTAGATTGCATTGGATTGAATTATCTTGTATTTACCACTCCTACACATTGCCCTACACTTGTTTTTAGCCTTCTTCCATTCTTGGTTGATCAGAAACATAGGCTAAACGCTAGATACGAACTATAATTCAATTCTATGTAATTTCTGAAATTAACTGATTGTTCTCTATTGCTACATATTGTGCCTTCCAAGCTCCACATACTCTTGATCAGAACAGGTTCCCTCTTGCAATCGTACCCACGCTCGACATGGTATCACGAACCAGCCACCGGTTGTACCACCTGCTGCATTGGTAAGAACACTTGTAAGAGTATGCTAAGACGCTTAGGAATGTGTGATTCCACCTTCCATCACCTAGTAGTTGATAGGGATAATACCTTTATGTTGTCTTTTGTTTTCTACTAACCATGACAGGTGGGTCGTCTCATGATCAAGAGTGTGTTTTAAAGGGAGAGCTCATGACGCTCTTGGATGAACAACGCATCGATAGGAAGCTGGACACAATGCAGCGTTCCATCAATGAGAATCTTGCAGCACTCACTACACGCTTTGAAGGAATGGTGAATCGTCCGCCAAACAATGGACGTGAGTATGATCACAATGCAGGCAAGGTTGCACGCCAACGACAGCGTATACATCAAAACTGTCACGATATGGGAGGTAATAATTTTCAGCACCACAATGCTCGTGCTAATGATGACCCATTTGCTAAAGTCAAATTTATCATACCATCTTTTGCGGGTACTTATGATGCTGAAACTTATCTAGATTGAGAGATGACAGTTGAACAAAAATTTAACGCCCATCTAGTTCCTGAAGTGCATAGAGTCAGACAAGCCACTAGTGAATTTAAAGATCGTGCTATCATTTGGTGGACTCATGTAGTTAATTCTCGTTTAGCACCTGATACATGGGATAAATTGAAGGTAGCTATGCGTGCTAGATTTGTTCCTCCTGCTTTTAAACATGAAATGCGTAAGAAATTGCAGCAATTAGGCCAAGGTAATAAATCTGTCAAGGAATATTATCAAGAACTACAAATAGGCATGTTGCGTTGTAATGTTGTAGAAGATGAGGAGGATACGATGGATCGTTTTTATGGGGGCTTAAGGCGTGAAATTCAGGACATAACTGATTACAAAGAGTATAATGATATCAATGGATTATTCCAGCTTACTTGTTTGACAGAGAAGGAATTGCAGGGTAGGCGACAAAGGACTAGGAGCAACTTTGGAAGTACGTCTACATCGAGATTGACACCGGGGCAAACAAAGACAGCCCCACCTCCTATTTTTTGAGCTTCTGCCCCCTCTGTGAGTAGGGCGCGTTCAGCAGCACCTCCGCCACCGTCACGCGCATCCGAGATGAGCAAATCTACTAGTGTGCAAGCACCAGCAAAGAGCTCTTCATCGGTTGTTTCCACAGGCCGTACGACGGGCATTGTGTGCCACCGTTGTAAAGGGATGGGCCATGTCATGAGAGATTGCCCAAGTCAGCGAGCGTACATTGCGACAGAAGATGGTGGTTATGTACGTGCTAGTGATATTGAGGATGAATATGCTGATGCAGCTAACCTTGCAGGTAATGGTGATGATCATGAGAACAAACCTGTGTTTGTGCCCTTTTCTGTGACTAACAACTTGCAGGTAGTTGAGAACCATGCCAAAGAGGAGCATGAGCTGATTGAATCACTGACCCCATTGGTTGAGAATGAAGATAAGGAGATGGATGCACTTACATCATCTGAGGAGAGCCAAAAAGGTAAAGAACATGGTGCTATCATCTCTCACGGTACTGATTTGGTGCTACAACAAGACATAGAGCAACCTTGTGAGTATATACCTGCTGTAGTGCAATCTTTTGATATTCCTTGTGTTGACTTAAATGAACCATGTGCTGATCCAAATTCTCATAATTTTGCACATGTCGAATTAATAACACATAAAGAAGTTTTGACTAGAATTTCTCCTGCTAATTCATTGTGTTACATCATGTTGGATCTACCTATGAAATTGTCACATGCTTTGGAGAAAGTTTCTGAACTTGCATGTTCAAAATTCTTATTTAGTACCTACACCTCTGGATATAAGTTTAATTTGATTGGAGATTATGGTGTGAAAAATCAATTTCTTGTATATCGAATATGCATAACTTGCGATCACATAGATGAATTGAAACTTGCTGTTTGGGACAACAATTCTTGTATGCTGAATCATGTTCAATGTGAGAGGGAAGTAAAATTTAGTACTCATCCAATGCCTATGTGTCAATCTCTTTTTGCACCATCTAGTATGGACAATCTGAATAAAGATGATGAATTATGGCAGAACATACAAATCTCTTCACCCTTGTTAGATAAATTTGCTATTGTTCATTGAAATATGATTATATGGATGAACTTTGCTTGATTCCAAAAGTTGTAATTTTGCCCATATGTGCCACGACTACAAGTTTACAAATTCAACAATTTGAATTGCATAAATGCTTCACTTACATTTGGAAAACAAGTTGCAATAATTACTGTGTGAGAAATTTTGTATTGCTCATTAACATATATGATTACTCTTGGGTTAATAATACAATGAACTTTTATGATCATTGCTGTTTTATAACATTAAGTGTGCAACAACGAAGAACTGTTAAAACGGATGACATATACATATACCATGCATACACCTTGGCTTCTTTGTTACCATATTTTCAGCTAATCAAAAGCCGAGGACGGCTTTGTTTGCAAGAAGGGGAGGATGATAAGAACATGTACCCTATGGATACAACCATATTTTCTATACCTGTTGTTCCAATTACAAGAGCTCCAACGCATCACTTAAATTATGAGGTGAGCTCGTTTCAAAGAGATTTTACATTATTTGATAAAGAACTTATGATATTACATAATGAGAGTTTGTTGCGTTCGTTATCATGTACCAAGATTTATGATCAAGATCATGCAATACGTGACGCTACACCTATGTTAAAACCGAGGACGGTTTTCTGTCAAGAATAGGAGGATGATGTGACCACGCCACCAACACGTACGACCGTAGCGGCCAATATCAAGATTGAATTAAAGGTGAATTCGTTTCTTCAACTTCAACACATTTTAAATGAGAATATGATGCTACCTAATGATGAAAAAAATATATATCTGTAGCACCACATCACTTTGGAACCAATTGAAGCAAGGGTTCAAGTTGGACAGGTTTTGGAATCCAATTCGGCCTCCAGATCAATTCGGATTCAGCCTAACAGGCCAACTTCAAACGGCCATAACTTTTGATCCAGGCTTCTCGGGGCCCGTGAGTACTCGTTGGAAAGCTCTTGGAGTCTACTTTCAGATGGATCTGGTCTCAACTCCAAACTCTATCCGAGCATATCAGAAACTGTGAAACAAGTCACATCACTTTTTCAGTCCGAGTCAAAGTGGGCCGAGGGCCTTGTAACTTGGGCTATTTGGGCCGGTACTGTTCATGTGAACAGTACCATGGCCGCGTGAACAGTAACTAAGAATAGTACCACATTCCTTTTCATTAGATAAGTGTGGCTTCCCCCTCCCCTATTTAAGGAGGCTGCACCCTTTAGTTTTCCTCGGGTTTTTCTTAAGAGTTTATTCTGCTTAACAGTTTCACCACATATTCGATTGAGGAACCCCAACTTGTGAACTTAAATCTTTATTCGCAATACAATTTTAGATTGCATCTTAAACTCTCTTGCTTGTGTTCTCGATTCGCTTGCAGGAGATAGCCTTCTTGGCGAGGTCAACCGTGTTCGGCACGGTTGATAACCAACGGAGCAGTGGTGTAGTGATTGCGAGGGGTTCGATCTGTTTTGGTCGGAGCCTTTGGATCATCAACGTCGAGTTCTCCACAATCGACTTATTAGTACCTCTCGGAAGATCGGGCCATCGTCACATCAACTAGCTAGGGCTAAACATATGTTTCTAGTTTTTTACCACTCTAGGTGTTTTGCTAGAAGACCGTATTGCTAGTATATGTTGCCACATTATTTAGAGGGGTGTAGTAGCTTGAGTCTCATTATGTGTTGATAGCTCAATCTCACTTGCTCTAACTCTCTGTGGTATGATACTATTATTTGCGAATGTGTTTTGCAAATATTTGAAACTCATGTGTTAAATTCTTGTAACATGGGACTATACATTGCAAATGTGTTTTGCAAGTATTTGAAGTCCGTGTTTCGTACTCCTTGTGGTATGTATCTTGTATCATGATTCCAAAATTGAGCAAATATGTTTTGCAACTTGTTAGAAATCATATTTGATCCTTGTGTGCATGATACTATAGTTTGCAAATGTATTTTACACAATCTGTTGAAGTATGTGCACTTTTTAGGAAAATCAAAATTACCGCTGTTTATCATGTGGTACTATCGTGGGGTGGAACTATCAGTGTTGGGATCACGGTACTACTGCATTCGTTGGTGGTCCAAGACCAATGTGATCGAAGACCTATGTGGTCGAATACTGGAATGGTTGAACCAAAGAGTTCGATGACCAGCGTGGTCGAACCAATGTGGTCAAAGACCTGTGTGGTTGAAGATTAGAGTGGTTAAACCAGCGTGGTCAAACCGATGTGGTCGAACCAACTTGATCAAACTAACGTGGTCAAAGATCAATGTGGTCGAACCAGCGTGGTCGAGCAGACGTGGTCGAACCGACTTGGTCGAACCAATGAGGTCAAAGATTGGCGTGGTCGATGACTTGTGTGGTTGAAGATCGACATGGTCGAATCAGCGTGGTTGAATCCTGTGTGGTCAAAACCAACGTGGTCGAACTGACATGATCAAAACACGCGGTCAAAGATCGACGTGGTGGTCAGAGACCTGTGTGGTCGAAGATTGACATGGTCGAAGATCGACATGGTCGATATAGTCGAGACTTGTGTAGCTGAAACTAACTTGGCTGGACTATAAATAGTATTGGCTAGCTATGAACAGGATTGGCTGCATAGTATTGGGTTGTCTTAGTTTGGTTGATTGGGCTAAGAGTCGGCTCAGGCTAGCTTCACAGGCCCACTTTGGTGGCCCACAGAGCACATGGCCTAACTCATTTAAAAGCGAGCTGGAGCTCGCTCCCATGGTGGCTGAGATAGGATGATAACAGTGCAGAATTCAGCGACGACGATGGCAGTGAGTGGTGGTACAGTGAACATCTAGGGAGGGATTGGAGTCCATTTTGGGTATTGGCATCAATGGAGATGGCTGGAGGCGACATACTTGGCCGGAATAGGGGAACAATGTGGTTGCACTACAGCGATGATGTACCTAGATTGGCGATGGAAGCATCTAGGGAGTGATGGGAGTGCAGTGGTGGTGTTAGCATGGCTTGGGAAGGTCTGAGGAGAGCTAGAGATGGTAGCCATGGGCAACTGAGCAACGACGCATAGTGGCGGCGAGCTAAAGGCAGAGAAGATAGGTAAGAAGCTAGGGGTTTGCTTCGTGGTGGTGGTGTGAAGGTATGGACGTAAGCAATTAGACTTGAATGGAGGCAGAGGTGAGGAATCAAAGTTGGGCTTACCAGCGGTGATTTAGGCGTCGGCTGTAGTGGCATGGCGTGGCCGGAGTTAAGGAAAAAGGGTTGGAAGTGGATGTAGGGTGGTGCAGAAAGAGGGTGAGGGAGTCACAGGGCTCAGTGCGTGGATGATGGCGTGGGTGGGCACGTGGGTTTTGCGTTGTTGCGGCAAAATTGGCGAGCACGTTGGTGGTGCGGGAGGCATCGTCTTTCATTGGCATGAGTGCACGAGGTGGTCAGCGAGCAACAGTGATATCAAGTTGTCAAAAAGCTAACAATGCTATCTGGCGACGTCGTAGATTGATGATAGGGTGGTGTGGTGCAAGGTCAATGGTGATGTTAAGGCATGGTGCGGGCAACCGGTGTGGTGGTATGGCCACTGTGTGGCTTTGGTGCGGGTGTTGGTGACGGGAGAGTGAGACGGCATGCATGGGTGCGAATGGCATTGTGATGGGTGGCAGCGGAAATAGGGGCAATGGCAGTGTGGCTTGAGCGCGCCTCCGAGTTTGGAAAGCACATTTCCAAAAGGGGAAGCGGTTTGAACATGGAGACTTTCCAGATTTGGCAAAAACTTCTAAATTCAAGCAAAACAAATTCAAAATTTTGAAATATTGGGGGTTGTTTCAACTTTCATCTGTTAGCCCTAGAATATTGCAACAAGGCAGAAATCAAGTTGTTTCTCAAAATATGTTGTCCATTGAAGCATATAACACAACTATTCTTCCATTTCCAAAATGATAACATGAACACAAACAAAAGGTACTACATGATTATCTTTGGCTACATGCTCAATGAACCTTAGAGATGCTGAATTGGCTAAAAAAAGCCACCTTCACTGTAACACCAGCGTTTCCTATCCCACCCTATCTTGGTAGTACAATGTCAATCTGCTAGACTGCTACGTACCTTGCTGATGTTTGAGCTGTTGGAAAAATTGTTAGGCGGACCTAAACGTCATACACATATCATGGCTATCAAAAAAGTTGCCCTACAAATAAAGTGATCAACTAAAGTAATAGCTTAGGGCTCAATCATCTAATAATTATAAGGTGTGAACTCATATCTTATCTATGTAGAGACCGGGCGTTAATTCCTGTTCTGTGATGGGTTAGAATAGGAAACTATCACAAAAGATTTGCCTATAAATACAGAGTCAGGTCCCTAACATAGGGCACTACCAATCCATCTATATCCCATTAATAGTTGGAGGAACATAGTCTACCTAACGCTTTGAAAGACTAGCCCTACGTCCTTTTAGATACAATTTGTAGCTATCTCTTCAGTTCAGGTACACTTCCGCATCTACGATTAATTTGGTGCTCCAATTGTTGCGTATGAGATCCTGTTTATTAGATCGTATGGATTAGATCAAATTTGTTGCAACATGAGCAGTCATGGCCGTTTCTTCACCGCTGAGTCCCTCCCAGTGCACGGCCCTACCGTACCTGCCTACAATAGCATTGTAGTCTTAGCATGGCCAGACTGGCGAATTGAATGGTCTTGTGAGTGAGGCCTACATCACGTTGTAGGATCAAAGATAACCAACTAGAGGGGGATGAATATGAGATTTTTAAATTCTTTTGGCTAAAGTACAATTTTATAGCAAGTGTGAACTAATCAAAATTATTTTACACAAGTCAAGGCCTAAATCCTCTATGTCTTGCTATGACACCTCAAACCAATATCTAGGCAAGATATATTTGTAGCTACACAAGTCAATCAAACAAATGCTAAAAATGTAAGTGTGAAATGTAAAGACAATAGAGATAAACCACAAAGATAACACATGATGTTTTCTCGTAGTTTTGAAGACTTGCCGGTCTTCCCTAATCCATGTTGAGGGAGCTCGAACTAAATAAGCTGGCTCCTTACACAATCTTGAGACTTTTCCCAATCTACTATGGTAGCTCTTTCTTGCTCCAGGAGGTGAGCTCCGACCTTTCACAACCATACTAAGTCTCTTTCATAATCTTCTTTAAAGAGATTACTGCACAACCTGCTCCAAGCCTTGTAGTTATCAGCAACTACCAAGAGTAATAAGTCAATTATGCTTGGTTGAAGGTTTCCAAGCACCACAATGATCAACTAGATGATACGATGCACTTGAATGCTTTTAACAACATCAAAATATAAAAATGGAGGTCCAAGAAGTATTTATAGCGTTCACCCATCAGGATAACCATTGGGGTCGAAATCCGTAAGGGGATGCAGTACTATCGCCATGTAATGGCCGCTACAACCACACCTACTGTTCAACAGCTACTTATGGTTCATTAAATGCACATAAACTAGCTGTTAAATCAAATATCGGTAGTACCACACTCACATGCCCTAGTAGTGTCATTTCTACAGTAGTACCGCACTTCAGCTATGGTAGTACCGATTTCAAATAAGAGAAAATATTCCAAAAAATACATCTATGTAAATTAGCTACTGCCAACTAAAGTGTGGTCATACCGCACTTAGGTAGTACCGGACTCTAGGTGCGGCCATACCGCAGTGGTACTATTAGCCAACAATTGCGGTAGTACCATTTCAGGTTAAGACCAGAAATGCTTCTCTCTAAAACAACATACGACATGTAATGGCCGATAGTACCGATATAGCGCTACTACCACTGACAACGCTATGGCCATGTCAAATTTCAAATGAAGTTCAGAGAGGTTCCAAAATAAAGTTCTAAATCTATGCATGAACTATAATTGATCAAACTGACACAAGATTAACTTCAAACTACTAGTCATGACCTCTCATTATAATGCGACATCTATCCTAATAACCTGATTTTTTTCACCAAACATCGAGACCGGTAAAAAGCTATAAAGACATCCTTAGGCTACAATATACCTTTGCCTTGAGCCATGTCTTGATCCATGCTAATCTTTGGTCATCCTTGCATGCTTTTTTTTATGATATTATCAAAATCTGGGGCTAAACCTTGAATCATCTTAGCAAACATGTTAGTGCCTTTAAACATTATCATCATTAATTGCCAAAATTAGTTTTAGGGGTCTAGATGCTTCAATCTCCACTTTTTTGGTAATTCATGACAACCTAGACAATATGAATGAATAAAAAGTTTTGAATATACATTTAGTTTGAAAGCAAGTTGCATATTCTAGATTTTGATTTTTTGATTAGAAAATAATTCTTGAGATGAGCTCAAAAGAGATGAATAATTAGTTACTCTCAAAGTCAACAACAAATAAACAAAACTCACTTTAAATATGTGCATATAGATTCATGAAGTGGTTTTCATGCACATTTGGATTTTTTTTATTTATTGATCTTGAGGGAGCATATCTAGTACATAAACAAGATAATCAATATGAGCACAGGTAATATGATATTAACATTGTAATATGACATTGCATAACATGCGTAATATAGCATACACCACAAGGTAGAATAACCAACATTTAACACATAGCAAAGTAGCATGGCAACCAAAACAAGTTCAACACATGAAGTTCATACAAGCAAAAGATCCAAATACTAGCTTGACGCGCTTCTTGCTCATCTTGTCTTGTCTCCGTCTTTCCCCCTTTGGCATCAAGTACAAAAAACGTGCTAGTTGAGGGAAGAATCACGACGACAATGACGACGATAGTGAAGTGGCGATGAAGGTTGCACCGGCTATGGGGTCGACATAGAAGGGCGCTAAAACACACTCACACACTGAGTCAAGGTAGCTAAATGATAATTTACCTCATGCTGCACATCTCGAATCTCCATGAGAGTATAGTTGATTTGAGATAAAGCTAAGAGAATGGGATTGGATGCTTGTGCTTGCTCTTGACCTTACTGTGGAGGATGCTCTTGAATATGCTCTTCTTCAACATAAGCTCATGGAGGAGTGGCGGTCAGCACTGGAGGGCCTTCACGGGGCTTGTATGGCTTATGCACTAATAGCCTAGCCATCGAAAGTCCATCCGCCTCATGATGAACACCATAACATAGGGAGCGTAGTAGATATGCTTCACCCTATTATTTTTCAATGATGTAATTTCTCTTATGATTAAATCAACAACATCAAACTTTCTTCCTTGCATGATGTATTCAATTATGTTCCATGCACGACCACAAATTGCATCGAAGTTGTCACTCTTCACGAATAAGGTATGGTTGATGATTCTATTGATCAAGCTTGGAAGTGGAAGAAGTCTCACTAACTTCGCAGGGGTGCACCTTACATTGGTGTCATCGAACTCTGAAGGTCCATGGTTGTGTTGTGATAAACCATTGTCATTTTGGAGGAGTAGAAATTTGGAATTTGCAAATTTGCAGATTTTTCTTGACAGTTTACAGAAATGGATAATTTTAAGAAATTTGAGTCATAGGATAATTTGGAGACCTAGGCCAGTGGTTATAGGTCACATGAGATATATTATTGCTAATGTGGGTCAAATTATGAAGAACTTTTGTCCGAAAATGATTTCTTTATCTTTGGATGTGTAGGTTCGCTTGGAGTCAACCATAGTCAATGGCAAGAATCAGGGCTACACTCATGGAGAAGCTAAGGCCCAGAACGATCAAGGATGCTGGGTCAGATGGTGAGCTCAAACATGTCATGAGAAAGGTGAAAAATGTTGAAGAGAAATTCAAACGGCGGATTTGCAACATGTGGCTTGGTTGGTCTAAGTGAGGCATGGTCTGATGAAATCAGAATGAGAGAGACTTGTCGACACGTGGTAAGCTAGTGGTGCACCTACATGTGGCAAACATGGTGATTGCTTGCAATGAAAAGAGATGACTAGGTCAAAAAAGAGTATTTTTGTAGTTTGACCAAAATACCATGAACTACCTTGAAGCAAAATCACGGCACTTGGGAGAGTGATTTAGGTCAAGAAGAAGCTGAGAAGATCAAGTTAGATCAAGGTTAAGGACTTAGTAGATTCAAGCATATATGCTTTGAAAAGCATGCATAAGTGTTGTGTGTGAGTTAAAACCCGTGTGTGTGGGGTTATCAGGTTTCCCCTGTTATGCTAAGTGGATAGCATCCACTAAAGATTAGATGTGGCTGGCTAGCCCACCTATTTAAGGAGATGGGATGGAGACTTGTGGTTAACCATCTAACCATCCTCTCTTGTGACCAAGTATTCATGAGTTTTAGGGTTAGGGTTTGAGAGAAATTGAGTGCTATGGTGTGCTCTCTTGTCCTCCGAGTGGAGTGGTTATAAAACCTTTAATCTCAAGTAGCAATACATCAATCTTTGTTCATCTCCATGAGCAAGTCATACTCACTGTTTGTAGTTTTTGACCCAAGCTTTCCGATCACTCCATGGCGATGGTGTTCATCAGTTACGAGGAAGGCTCGAAGGCCTACCGTGTCTATGATCCAGCCACAAAGAAGTTCCATGTGACATGAGATGTCGTGTTCAAAGAAGAGCGACAATGGGACTGGACAATGTCATCTTCATTGACTAGCATCAGCAAGCTCGACACATTCACTATCGAGTACAACAATGTCACGAGTGACACTTTGGTGGACGTTGATCACACTACATCTTCGACAACAACGAATACACTTGTGACGCCACAGGCGGCGGAACCACTCCATCCCACAACATCGTCTAGAGCTATGATGCAGTGGGCAACACCACCGACCGACGGATGGTATTATTCTAAATGTGTGCCACTGAGGTATCGCACGTTGTCAAATATCTGCGGCATAACTGAAGCAGTGCAAATCGATGACACTGAGTCTATTGATGAAGTCGTGGAGTACGACGACCTCTGTCTCCTTGGTGCAGAGGAGACCACGAGCATATAGGAGGTGCTCTCGGATATAGCATGGAAACAGGCCATGAACGAAGAGTTGAAGCCCATCTACGATAACAACACTTGGGAGTTTGCCGCACTCTCTACTGGTCATCGAGCAATCTGGCAAGGTGAAAAGAGATCCTCAAGCTAACATTGTTCAACATAAAGCTCGCTTAGTTGCAAAAGAATATGCACAGTGATAGGGGGTGGATTTCGATGAAGTATTTGCACTGGTAGCTCGCATTGAGACATTGCGAGTGTTGATCGCACTGGCAGCGCACGGTAGATGGCATATATATCATATGGACGTAAAGTCCGCATTCTTGAATGGTGATTTGGTTGAGGAGGTGTACGTTCAACAGCCATCAGGGTTCGTCGACAACAAGCACAAGAACGATGTGCTAAGGCTATGCAAGGTCTTATATGGGCTGCGATAGGTGCCATGAGCCTAGAACTCAAAGCTGGACGCCACTTTGGTGTTGCTCGGGTTCATGAGAAGTCCACTCGAGCATGCAGTATACCGGTAAAAAAAGTAACACATTCTTGCTCGTGGGGGTGTACGTACTGGTTCAAACATCAATGATATCGTCGAGTTCAAGGCCTAGATGATGGAATTGTTCAGCATGACCGATCTTGGTTTGCTAAGTTATTATTTGGGCATCGAGGTCAAGCAAGAAGACAAGAAGATCACGCTATTACAGAGTAGCTATGCGTGCAAGATTTTGGAAGCAGCGAGAATGGTGTGGTGTAATCCGTGCTCAATGCCGATAGAGAACCGGCTGAAGTTGTTGTAACATCCTGATTTTCAGATCCTTTTTGATGCTTTTAAAATAAAATTCACCATTTGGATTTTTCTGGAATTAATTAAAGCTTAATTGGAATTTTCATTAATCAAAAAGATTTAATATGATTAAATTAAACATTAATATTTGCCAAAAGTATTTTATTTGAGTTCCCTGAGTCTCAAGGGCTTTTCTGGAATTTTCTGGGATTTTTCTGGAGTTATTTGCTATTTTCTAGAGCTCAAAAGTATTTATTTGAATTTCTGAAAAAAGAAAAAGAAAAGAAAATCCCAACCGGCCAGTGGGCCGAAACCCACCAGCCGGCCTAGCCCAGCAGGCCGCCAGCCCGCACTGCCCCGCCCCATGCCACGTGGCACGCATCCGCCCGCTCCCCGCGCCCGCCTTGACCCCTCCGATGTGCGCCACGCGTCGCCCATCCACCGAGCCGCTCGCGCCCGCGCGCCATCTCGGCCGCGCCTTCGCCCGTGCCGCTGACAGGTGGGGCCCACCTGTCAGAGTCGTCCCCGGCCCGGACTCTCCGTCCCCGTCTCCGATTAGAACTCCGCCGTCGCCTTCCGTTTTTCCGCTGCCGTCTCCGCCCCGGACTCGACGTTCGCGCCGCCAGGACTCTTCGCCTCCCGGGTATAAAAGGGGCCCGACCCCCGGGGTTCCCCTCGTCCCAAGCCGCCGCCGTCCCGAACCTCGCCGGGCAGCCCCGCTACCCGGACCGCGCCGCCTCGACCCTCGCCTCGCGCCGTCCGCCGCCAGCTGGACCGCCCCCGCGCCGGCGCGTCCCCTCGCCTTCCCGTGGATCGAGTCCATCGTGCGCCGAGCCACTGACAAGCCGGGCCCACCGGTCAGTCATGGTCCATAGACCGAGCCACGTCAGCCCTAGGTTGACCTGTCAGCCACGTCGGCGCCACCTGTCACGCCACGTTAGCACCCGAGCCACCCAGAAGCCACGTCAGCGTGCCACGTCACCTTGCCCAGTCAGCATGCCACGCAAGCCGACCCGTCAGCCCTAGGGCCCAGTCAGCAGATGCGTCAGCAAGCCCAGTCAGCCCGTACTGTGCCGTGCGCCGAGTCCACCGTAGACTCAGCTCTCCATGCGCCCGGTCCACAGCACAGTGCACTTTTCCAATTTTCCCGATTTTCTTTAGATCCAGTTTTTCCAGAGCCCCGTTCTCCCTCGTCCTAGCTCCGATTGACCCGATTCTTTTTCCTAAATTCATCTAAAATTGAGCTCTACCTTTTGGTTCAGGTTTGAAAGTTTTTGGAGTTTATTTGAATTTTATTTTGTCTTTTCGTTTCGCTTTCTCTCTCGTTAGATCGCGTGTTCGAGGGAACGGAAGTTGGATTTGAAGACCAAGAGACCTCAGCTGAGCAAGGCCAAGGCAAGTCATGTCCTTTGATCATGTTGAACCCAGTTTTCAAATCTATTATGTATTACTTTGTTTTAAATTATCATGCATCGCTATTTTATTATCAACCCTTGTATTGGTAGTTAATGACCTAATTGATTATTTCCTCCTTGATAATTTGAATACCATGATTCTATTGTCACCATAGGATGGGAAATTATTTAGTGATGCAATACTAGTTGTCACATGGGTGGTACGCTTATTTTGCTTAGCCATGCTTATTCTAGTACGTTGGGTTATCATCACATGTGTCAATTAATCTTGATTTAATGATATACTTGAACGTGGTGGTCAACCACAGTTATAAAATTTGAGTACCAAGACATGGGTAGTGTCATTGGTGTTGGTTATACAAAATTAGTTTTCACTTGGGCGATTGATCGTGCAGTAAAGGGGGTGCGAGAGGCACATGGGATGTGGATGTTTCGCCTGGGTAATTCTTAAGGACTTAACTTTGTGCGCCATTGATCTGAGCTTTATCGTGCAAACCACATGTCTAGTATGGGATAGACCTGGCATAATAATTTGTGAAGTCTCCACTTTGGTTTTACTACTGATGTTGTTGTGGCGCAAGAAAGGGTGAGAGGCGAAACCTTAGCGAGTGGGATCGGGTGGAGATGGATCATTGTAAAAGCCTTGTTGTGATTTCCTTAGCGCGAGGCTAATCACATCGTGTGGGTACAGTTGTGCAACCTCTGCAGAGTGTAAAACTATTCGAATAGCCATGTCCTCGGTCATGGACAATGCTCGGTGATTTCACACGAGGGGTAGAGTCTTTATGAAATCTGGTTGGGTTGAGCTGGGAAGTGAATGGTCAGTTCACTTGTGGTTATATTCAATTCCTTTGATTATTAATTTAACGTCCTTTGTTAAAGATGCTCTTCAATCTATGTATGATATTTACTTCAAATTGTCGCTTTCTGCAAAACTAACCTTTCAGCCATCCATTGTTAAGCCTTGCATACTATATTGCATTCATTTGTTACAAACGACTTGCTGAGTACTCTATGTACTCACGGCTTTATGCCCCTGTTGCTCAGTTGAGGAGGAGGAGTATCACCAGCAGGAGGTTCCAGAAGGAGAGTACTTCGACGACTTCGCGGATTAGGCTTCGTTCTCCACTCGATAGCCTGTGGGCGTGTCGATTGGCTGCTGCGCTTTCTTTTGGATTTCCGCTGCTAGTTTTTGTTAAGCCCTTCGGGCTAGTCTATTGTAAGCTTGACCATAAGGTCGTACTCTGATGATTATTAATAATATTTGAGTCTTTTCTTAGTAAATCGTGATATGTTCGATATTTCATCTTTGTTTATACTGTGTGCACTAGCGTGGTCCTGGACTAGTGCAGAATACACAGGAGAGTCCGGATTTGTATATTCGGGTCTCTACAGAGATGGTATCAGAGCTATATCGACTGTAGGACGAAGGCCTAGTTAGAATGATCGAATTAGTCAAGTTTTCAAAATTTATTTTCTAAATCAAATCAACCAAATGATTGTCTAGTAATTCTTGTTTCTTACCTCATTCTTAGGATTCTTGCTCCTTGTCTCCTCTGAGAACTTGTTTTTGAAACTTAATTTGACTTCTTATCACTATAATGTCCATGGATGTCTCGAGTGTCCCTCAATCAAAGTGAAAGTTGACATGGAATCCTTCAAGCTATGCTGGGAAGTCGAGATCAAGGGAGCACCCAATATGTCAAGACAAGATTGGAGATTTCTGTGAAGAATAGGAGCCATTAGATTTGAACCCTGTTATAGTTTTAGCATCGTGTAGAACGTTTTGCTTCTTATTTGCCGTTGGGTGTGATGTGAGCTGCAGTTTTGCTTCTAGCATTATGATGCAGTCATGTCAAAAGTCTTTTTGCGGAGTTTATCGCTTCTTTTGTTAGCCTTTTCGGCTAAGTGTTTGCTTAGTTTAGGGTTGCCATTAGTTATCCCCCTTAGACGAGTTTACCACTTACCTTTGCTTTTCCCTCTTACCTATTGAGCCCTGAAGAGTCAGTTCTCAGCAAGTGATCTTTCTTTCAGAGCAGAGTAGAAATGGTCGACACTCGGAACACAGCAAGACGCAGTCAGATGAACCAAGACCCAGAGGATAGTAACACAAACCAGGCAACTCAGGGACCACAAGCAACTCCAATGGGCCTAGATCCGACCTTGAGTCAGTTCATGGCAGCTCAAACTCAGCTCATGAATACGATGATGCAGAATTTAACCAATATGATGAACCAACAGCATCAGGCAGCCTTTGCACCTCAGACAAATCGTCCATCATCCAGATTTGCAAAATTTATGAGGACCAGACCGCCAACTTATTCTAACTCATCTGAGCCTTTGGAAGCAGATGATTGGATTCGTTCAGTGGAAAAGAAGCTAAACCTTGCTCAATGCACCAATCGCGAGAAAGTGTTGTACGCTACCCACCAGCTAGAGGGAGCCGCCGTAGAATGGTGGGAGAACTACTGTGCCGCTCATGAGGATCAAGACAACATCACTTGGGCTGAGTTCACAGTAGCTTTTCGACACGCTCATATCTTGGATGGAGTGATCGAGATGAAGAAGGAGGAATTTCGTGAGCTACAGCAAGGGAGTATGTCAGTAAGTGAATATCTCAACAAGTTCACCCAACTAGCTCGCTATGCAACGGAGGACGTCGCCACGGATGATGCCCGTCAAAAGAGGTTCAAGAGGGGATTGAACCCGGGATTGAAAGTTCAAGTAGTGGGAAACGACTATGCCAGCTTCCAAGACATGGTGGATAAGGCGATGCTCATTGAGGAAAGCCGTCACGAACTAGAGGAGTCCCGCAAAAGAAGGGTGATGCAACAAGGATCTCAGATGCCTCAGGCTCAGAGGGCTCGTCTCAGCACATATCAGCCAGCCCGTGTCCCTCAGCAGTCTGGATTCAGAACCCCCGCACCAGCCCCTCGCCAGCTCTTGTCTGGGCCTCAGCCAATTAATCAGCAACGGGAGAATGTCAACCCTACAGCATCAGTCACTTGCTACAAGTGCCATGAGCCAGGTCATTTTGCTCGCACGTGCCCACAGAAGCGTCAAGGAATCACGCCAATTCCGTTCAACCTTGATAGTACCCCTGCCAAAACTCCAGGAGCAAGCCGTGGAACATCGTCAAGTCAAGGAAGCCAGATACCTCATAGCGTTACAAGGGGAAGCCTCAACCACGTCGTCTCCAATGTCGCACCCGGTAACCTATTCTTTTAGTCAGCCTGAATCTCGGGGTCAAGATTCCGTTTAAGGGGGGAGGTTTGTAACATCCTGATTTTCAGATCCTTTTTGATGCTTTTAAAATAAATTCACCATTTGGATTTTTCTGGAATTAATTAAAGCTTAATTGGAATTTTCATTAACCAAAAAGATTTAATATGATTAAATTAAACATTAATATTTGCCAAAAGTATTTTATTTGAGTTCCCTGAGTCTCAAGGGCTTTTCTGGAATTTTTTGGGATTTTTCTGGAGTTATTTGCTATTTTCTAGAGCTCAAAAGTATTTATTTGAATTTCTGAAAAAAGAAAAAGAAAAGAAAATCCCAACCGGCCAGTGGGCCGAAACCCACCAGCCGGCCCAGCCCAGCAGGCCGCCAGCCCGCACTGCCCCGCCCCATGCCACGTGGCACGCATCCGCCCGCTCCCCGCGCCCGCCTTGACCCCTCCGATGTGCGCCACGCGTCGCCCATCCACCGAGCCGCTCGCGCCCGCGCGCCATCTCGGCCGCGCCTTCGCCCGTGCCGCTGACAGGTGGGGCCCACCTGTCAGAGTCGTCCCCGGCCCGGACTCTCCGTCCCCGTCTCCGATTAGAACTCCGCCGCCGCCTTCCGTTTTTTCGCCGCTGTCTCCGCCCCGGACTCGACGTTCGCGCCGCCAGGACTCTTCGCCTCCCGGGTATAAAAGGGGCCCGACCCCCGGGGTTCCCCTCGTCCCAAGCCGCCGCCGTCCCGAACCTCGCCGGGCAGCCCCGCTACCCGGACCGCGCCGCCTCGACCCTCGCCTCGCGCCGTCCGCCGCCAGCTGGACCGCCCCCGCGCCGGCGCGTCCCCTCGCCTTCCCGTGGATCGAGTCCACCGTGCGCCGAGCCACTGACAAGCCGGGCCCACCGGTCAGTCATGGTCCATAGACTGAGCCACGTCAGCCCTAGGTTGACCTGTCAGCCACGTCGGCGCCACCTGTCACGCCACGTTAGCACCCGAGCCACCCAGAAGCCACGTCAGCGTGCCACGTCACCCTGCCCAGTCAGCATGCCACGCAAGCCGACCCGTCAGCCCTAGGGCCCAGTCAGCAGATGCGTCAGCAAGCCCAGTCAGCCCGTACTGTGCCGTGCGCCGAGTCCACCGTAGACTCAGCTCTCCATGCGCCCGGTCCACAGCACAGTGCACTTTTCCAATTTTCCCGATTTTCTTTAGATCCAGTTTTTCCAGAGCCCCGTTCTCCCTCGTCCTAGCTCCGATTGACCCGATTCTTTTTCCTAAATTCATCTAAAATTGAGCTCTACCTTTTGGTTCAGGTTTGAAAGTTTTTGGAGTTTATTTGAATTGTATTTTGTCTTTTCGTTTCGCTTTCTCTCTCGTTAGATCGCGTGTTCGAGGGAACGGAAGTTGGATTTGAAGACCAAGAGACCTCAGCTGAGCAAGGCCAAGGCAAGTCGTGTCCTTTGATCATGTTGAACCCAGTTTTCAAATTTATTTTGTATTACTTTGTTTTAAATTATCATGCATCGCTATTTTATTATCAACCCTTGTATTGGTAGTTAATGACCTAATTGATTATTTCCTCCTTGATAATTTGAATACCATGATTCTATTGTCACCATAGGATGGGAAATTATTTAGTGATGCAATACTAGTTGTCACATGGGTGGTACGCTTATTTTGCTTAGCCATGCTTATTCTAGTACGTTGGGTTATCATCACATGTGTCAATTAATCTTGATTTAATGATATACTTGAACGTGGTGGTCAACCACAGTTATAAAATTTGAGTACCAAGACATGGGTAGTGTCATTGGTGTTGGTTATACAAAATTGGTTTTCACTTGGGCGATTGATCGTGCAGTAAAGGGGGTGCGAGAGGCACATGGGATGTGGATGTTTTGCCTGGGTAATTCTTAAGGACTTAACTTTGTGCGCCATTGATCTGAGCTTTATCGTGCAAACCACATGTCTAGTATGGGATAGACCTGGCATAATAATTTGTGAAGTCTCCACTTTGGTTTTACTACTGATGTTGTTGTGGCGCAAGAGGGGGTGAGAGGCGAAACCTTAGCGAGTGGGATCGGGTGGAGATGGATCATTGTAAAAGCCTTGTTGTGATTTCCTTAGCGCGAGGCTAATCACATCGTGTGGGTACAGTTGTGCAACCTCTGCAGAGTGTAAAACTATTCGAATAGCCGTGTCCTCGGTCATGGACAATGCTCGGTGATTTCACACGAGGGGTAGAGTCTTTATGAAATCTGGTTGGGTTGAGCTGGGAAGTGAATGGTCAGTTCACTTGTGGTTATATTCAATTCCTTTGATTATTAATTTAACGTCCTTTGTTAAAGATGCTCTTCAATCTATGTATGATATTTACTTCAAATTGTCGCTTTTTGCAAAACTAACCTTTCAGCCATCCATTGTTAAGCCTTGCATACTATATTGCATTCATTTGTTACAAACGACTTGCTGAGTACTCTATGTACTCACGGCTTTATGCCCCTGTTGCTCAGTTGAGGAGGAGGAGTATCACCAGCAGGAGGTTCCAGAAGGAGAGTACTTCGACGACTTCGCGGATTAGGCTTCGTTCTCCACTCGATAGCCTGTGGGCGTGTCGATTGGCTGCTGCGCTTTCTTTTGGATTTCCGCTGCTAGTTTTTGTTAAGCCCTTCGGGCTAGTCTATTGTAAGCTTGACCATAAGGTCGTACTCTGATGATTATTAATAATATTTGAGTCTTTTCTTAGTAAATCGTGATATGTTCGATATTTCATCTTTGTTTATACTGTGTGCACTAGCGTGATCCTGGACTAGTGCAGAATACACAGGAGAGTCCGGATTTGTATATTCGGGTCTCTACAGTTGTGCAAGAAAAATAGTAGGGTTGCTGTCAACGCCACTGAGTACCACAACATTGTTGGAAGTCTTCGTTACCTTATGAAAACAAGGCTAGACATTGCTTATGCTATGGGCATTGTGAGAAAATACATGGAGGCACCAATGTCACAACATTTGGCCGTGGTGAAGCATATTCTTCTCTATGTGAGCGGCATGACTGGATTCGAGTGCTATTACATGAGGGCAAGCACGCCGAATCCTGAACTTGTTGGATATAGCGACAGTGATTTGGCGGGCGACACAGACGACCGCAAGAGCACCACGGGCATGACATTTTTCCTTGGTGCATGTTTGATCACTTGGGTGTTGCAGAAGCAGAAGATTGTGGCGATGTCCTCGTGTGAAGCAGAGTATGTCGCGGTAGCAATAGCAGCATGCCAGGCAATCTGGCAAATTCGGCTCATCAGAGACCTGATGGGTGTGGTGCCGAAGAAGGCAAAGCTACTTGTGGACAACAAGTTGGCAATTGCTTTGTGCAAGAATCTTATGCTCTATGATCGAGCAAACATATTGATACGAGGTACCATTTCATTCGCGACTCATTGAATATGGCAAAGTAGATGTGGAGCACATCGGCATAAATGAGCAGTTGGCTGACATTCTTACGAAGGCCCTCGGTCGCGTCAAGTTCATCAAACTGAGGCAAAAGATCGAGGTTGTCTTGGTGAAGCCGATGCATCATGGTTAGGGGTGATTTATTGGACTTAACAACATTATACCTACAGATGTTACAGTAGTCTTAGTCGTACTGCATTAGTGCATGCGTTAAGTGAATTAGTGTGTGCATTAAGAGTATTAGTGCATGTGTTTTATAATTTCATGAATGTCATGAAATAGCTCGAACGTGGGATGACACGTCATGAAGAGCTGGACGTGGCAGGTATATCAGGTCAATTATTTCTTTTTCACAATATAAAAAGATCAATGGAGGAAATGCCACAAACCAATTAAGAGGGGCGGCACAAAAATTGTTTGTCTTTTGAGTTCACTGTTCTCCAGGGAGTCCAGATATCCACGTGTGTCCAGACATCCCTGTATGTTTCGTGGTCGTACACGAGTGCCTTCGTGGTCGTAGAGAGTACCTTCATGGTCATATATGAGTGCCTTTCGTGTTCATGAGAGTACTGTTCACAAGTACTGTAGCAGAGCACTGGTCTACGAGTACTGCAGCAGAGCACTGTAGCAATGTATTGTTCTACGAGTACTGTAGCAGAGTACTATTCTATGAGTACTGTAGCATAGTACTATTTATCCGAGTATTCACGATTGAAGCTTCCGAGTACTCACAGTCGAAGTCTTTTAAGTACTCACGGTCGAAACTTCCGAGTACTCACGGTTGAGACTTTCACAAGTCTTTCGATCATATTGTGCGCTTCAACTTGCTGCAACATAAACTTAACTGATCAGGAGAGCTGTTCATGGGATGGTTGTAAGAAAGCCTGAACAGAAACAATGCTTAAACTTCATTTGTTGTATTTATGTGTTCTCCATCTTGAGATGTGAAGTTATTTTGTCAGTTCATCCTATTGCAGGTAGTTTATGCTTTGCATAGCTGCACATGTTGGACACATTTTCTCCTCGTTCCTATGGAAGTGCCTTGCTGGCACAGAGTCCTGCCTCATTGGTTTTATTTGAAACTTAAAACCATATTGAGGTTGTGCATTGATAAGTTGGAGCTGCATTGGACGTTGCCAAAACTGACAGATGCAAAGTTGCTTATGATTCTTGCTGGGCGAATCGAATTTCTCCTGTGGAATCGCCTTATCTATTGTTGAGACATATTTGGTTGTGCTGAAGTATTAGATACTTCAATTGCTTCAGAGAGCGTGCTCTGTTGGAATTACACTGATGAAGGTTGGATATTTCGTTTAGAGAGAATAGGTTCTATGTCACTGGTGAGTGGTCGGTTCGATAAACCATTATCTTTAAAGGGTCTAACTATTGTATGTCATTGACTTTGAGATTAGTACCACTATATGCCACTGCCGTTAGTTGATCGTTAGGGTTGATCGTTATCTTCTAAAAAAAAGAGCAAAATGCTAAGATCAAAGATCCGATTTATTTAAAATAGAAAATAATCTCAAAAAAATATGAAACTTTAGAGGGGTGTTATTTTATGTCAGTGAGCTATGAAAAAATTTCAAGGCACTGTTCAAAGAAAATTTTCATATTTTTAATTTAAATGCTAATAAAGGCTACTATTTACAATCAGAGACTAAATGAGATCTAAAAATTCTGGAAAAATTCTCACATTCTCCTATGATGTCACATAGCTACTGAAAAATATTATTTTCCATTTTCTACAGTGAATTTGTCCCAGTTTAAAAAATAGTTCAAATAGGCTGCTTTTGTTTTGAATTTCAAAAATAGAACAAATGGAAGATTCAGTTCACGAGATTTTATATTTGGGTTGTACACTGCTCCAATGATCCACCAAAAAATTTTAGTATTTTTGGCTAAGCCAATTTACCCTATATTTAATTTTTATAATAGAGACAAATTTAAATTGAGGGCAAAATCATCATTTTCTAGGGGCAATGTCATATAATAGAATTTTGGTTGAACCGAATGGTATATAATAATTAGGCTCTTCATCGTTGACAGTTTGTTGAATCGACCACTCAGTGGTATAGAATCTATTGTTTTTTGTTTAAAGATGTTGCTGTAGTTTAATGTGATCGTGTCACCACGAACACAAGGGAAGGTATGCGGAATGCCCGTCTTAACAGTCCGGTTTCTATTTTGTGACACGTTGACATGTTCGCAGTTGAACTTCGTTATGTCTGTAGCAGTGCTTTGGGCCATCGTGACCTGCCCATCTAAGGCTTGTACTACTTATTTGGTGCAAGACATCTATGAGATTTGGGCTTTGACGCTTTGTAGATCCTATTCTCATTTCGGCCTACACAGAAGTTGGCTCTAGGCTGTTATCTTTTTTCTGTATGGGCTTGCAGTTGGTTGAGCACATTATTTTGAACCTGCCTTGGTTCGGTAGTAGTATACTAGTAATGCCTACTTGCAGCATAATATGACTTTTTAGCATATTTGGCACTATTTAGTACTATATTTATAAAAATAGCTATATATATCTAGCGTATTGATAAAAATATCGTTTTTGCCATCCGGTGGCTGGGCGGCAGAGCCTGTGGGCTGACGCATACTCACTGCCGTCCCGTGGCCGGACGGCAGGCAGCCTGCCGTCCCACTACCAGACAGTAGGTGCCTGCCATCCGGTGGAAAAGCTATAGGTGATTAAGCTGGCTGATCAGTCGGCTTAATTACCTGTCTTAATTTATTTTTTTGCTTATTATTGGTTTGAATTTTTACATATAGTAAATGGGCTCAAAAAATTACAAAATTTATATGTAGCCTCTTGACATAACATACTTAATTGTGTAATTTTTTTGTAATTTTATCCACTATAAATGTTACTCAAATTTTCGTAATATTTTGATATTTCTAGAAGTTGTTACATATAGCAAACAAATTTCAAAAATTACGAATTTTTGTGAGAAGCCTTCTGATATAGTCATAGTAATTATATTTTTTTTTCAAAATTTATGTGCTTTGAATTTGCCACATTAATTTATGTTAATTTAATCATGAAATTAACAATGTTCAGGCATCTTTTGTAGTTCATAAATTATAAATATTTATAGAAATACATGTAATAGTACAAAAAAGCATTACACGAGATGCGATATGGCTCATCCATTTGAGCCACTGCTATGTCCTCGCCGCGTTTGCCTCCCCATGTGTGGCCTTGTCTTTCGTTGACCACAAGCATGTTCCATGGGGTACGTCAGGTAGTCCAAAGGTTGCATCTTGGTTTGGAGGAATTATGCAGACCGCTTTATTTGCTCAGTGGCCGGCGGTGGTCTAGTAGGCTCAGGTACAGAAGGCTGGGTCCGGTAAGGGTCGATGTCCTCCAGATGAGACATGCCGAACTGCAAGCCTCCAACAATAATGTCGTGAATGAAGGACCCTAAAATTCTCCTCGTGGTGCGAAAGAGCTCTCGCATTGACCATACAACGTGGCAATGGAGCTGGAGGAGCTCTGCTGAAAGATCAAGCTCCATTTAAGTTGGTTTTGGTGTTAATGACAAATGCCATTATAACATTATGATATTAATGACACATACTTTTATAATGTTTTGGTAAAAATGATAAATGAATTTATGAGATTAATATGTTTATTTGAGTTTATCTTTGGTTAGTCTCAATTGGATGAAAAGGTGAAATCAAAGAGGTATGCATTCGAAATTGCTTTTCTCATATACAAATGCATTCCTTAGATCCAAAATATAGATTGAACTCCTCAAATAGTCTAAAATGAATATGTGCATATGTCCTTATTTATATACACTTGTATGAACACATTTAGGGGGAGCTCTCTATATTTTGGAGTTTCATAAGTATTGATCCATGCTTCTTTCAATATGCATATTTGGGATCTTTACTTTGAAATACATACTGGAGTATATATATACTCATGTGCAATCGGGTTGTCATTTAACTTCTCCATTATGTGTTAATGGTTGGATGACTAATGACAACCGGATAAGTAAGCTTTGTTTAAAGCTTATCTTAGAGTATACATTTGTCGTGTACATATTGTATACTCGCAAATCAATTTCATATCTCATTACTTGTTGAGATTGTCATGAATTACCAAAATTGTGAAGTTTGGTAATCGATGACAATTATTTTGTGGACTAACGGTTTCCATGAGTTGGATGCAGAGGTTAGGTTCCACAAATGAGAACAACTTGGGATGACTTCATGTGTTGAAGGTCATCAAGTCAAGATCGAGAAGAAGATGGATTCATGTGTTGAAGGTCATCAAAGAAGAAGACGCATCATGAGTTGATGCATGAGGAGATGATCATGTGTTGATCATCAAGTCAAGGAAGACCATCATGTGTTGGTGGAGTTGATGAAAGGGTGCATCATGAGTTGATGCATATCGAGACGATGACCCAAGGCAAAGGTATGACTAGCTAGGGCTAAGGATGTGTTCCTAGTCTTTTACCGGTCTTGGTGTTTGGTTGGAAGACCGGATTGTTAGTGTAGGTTGCCGTACTATTAAGAGGGGTCATGTCTAGTAGTTTGAGTCTCATCATGTATTGATAGCTCAAACCTCACTTGCTCTAGCTCATCTCGACATGAGACTTATATTTGCGAATGTGTTTTGCAAATAGTTGAAGCTCATGTGGTGAATCTTTGCAACATGGGACTATGCATTGCGAATGTGTTTTGCAAGTGCTTGAAGTCCATGTTTTCATTTTTTGTGATATGAGGCTTATATTTGCAAATGTGTTTTGCAAATGGTTGAAGCTCATATATAATCCTTGTGGCATGTGACTTAGGTTTGCGAATGTGTTTCGCAAATATAAGAAGTCCATGTACCTAATCCTTGTAGCATGATCTATGTTTGCAAATATGTTTTGCAAAAGTTGGAGATCATGCATTATCCCTTGGCATGGTCTAAAATTGTTTGTTGCTATTTCCTTTGACATTAGACCATGGTAGAGACTCTTGGATGTCCTGTGATTTCTGCATTGATCTAATGTGTTTGAGGTCATGCAAATAGATGGGTTGTGTAGCCCTCTGAATAAGCTTTCCATAGAGTCCAACATCACTGAATTCCGCCATCGGAGTCAAAAGTTATGACTGTTTTTCCGAGTGTCGCCTGTGCTGAAAAACTGGAAAACGGAAGTACCGCAATTTGTACTGCGGTAGTTCCGATTTTTGCGGAAGTACCGCAATTTGTACTGCGGTAGTTCCAATTTTTCCGGTAGTTCCGATTTCCGGGCGGAACGTTTTTTTTCAGAGAGCGACTTTCTGAATGACTTAGCCTCGGGAAAAACGAAAGTACCGCGATTTGAACTGCGGTAGTTCCGTTTTCGATGAGAAACGGCTAGTTTTCTGACCGTTGGCGAGGAAATCGGAAGTACCGCAATTTGTACTGCGGTAGTTCCGTTTTTCCTGATTTTTTCAGGGGTTTGGCTCCAACGGCTAGTTTTCTTGTGTGGGGTATAAATACCCCCTTGTGGCCAGTTGGAGAGGGAGTTGCTTGATCCATTTCTGTTGTCTTGAGCTAGAGTGAGGCTCTCCACTCAATTGTGCATGTGTTGCACTTTGTGAGAGAGGATAGGTGATCTAGAGTGCATGTGTTGCATCTAGAGGAGGACTTTGTGTCCCGATTGAGCTTGTACATTCGTTACACGTGGTGAGAGTCAAGCGAGAGGCTTGGCTTGTTACTCTTGGAGTTTGCTGACTCCTAGACGGCGTGGGAGGTGTCGTGCGCGGTGATCTTCTCAAGAAGGTTGTGAGAAGACCCGGCGAAGTTGTGAAAGTTGGAGCTCACCTACCCGGAGCGGGAAAGAGCTACCACTAGTGGATACGAGGTGTTTCGGCTTAATTCGTGGAGCCGGTCCGATTCGTTCGGGCTAACCTCAACGTGGACTAGGGGAAACCGGCAAGTTTCCGAACACCACGGTAAAACATCATTGTGTCAATTGTGGTTTGTTTTCTTGTGTTCCATTTATATTCAAGCAATTTACATTCATAGAGTTAAATTGATTGCTTGTATATTTAGAATTGCAAACCTTGACCTAGACTAGAACTATTAGTGCACTTAGGCGAATTTAATTGTTGTAGGCGCTATTTGAGCTAAACCAACTTGAATTTAGCTTCCGCATTGTATACTTGGTTTAGGCAAATAGAAAAGGTTTTGAATTGCTAATATTAATTGTAGAGAATTTTTAAACCGCCTATTCACCCCCCTCTAGTCGGTCTCCTCGATCTTACATCTGCTCACCGAAGTCTCCAAACCCTGCGTATGGTGTGAACTCCGAGCTCTACTCTGCGTACGCTGCAAAGTCTAGTGCCATGTACCGCTCTCTGGAAGCATCCGGGAGGCCCGTATCATCATCAGTGGACTCGACATCACCCCCACATTGAATTAGAGGCTGCAATATGAAATAGTGTTATTCATAATAAATATTTCGGATGTACAATGCGAATCTCATACCTCCCGGAAGTGCAGTGAAGATGAACAACGGGGAGCGGTAGTCTATGTAGGTAGTGTGGACGTCAAAAGTGATGCATCTTGATGTTAGACCTGCAGCGGGAGAACGCCATGATGTTAATAGAACGTAAGGCCTAACAGGAAAA
The DNA here is from genome assembly GCA_017311315.1 of Dendrocalamus latiflorus. Taxonomy (NCBI): domain Eukaryota; kingdom Viridiplantae; phylum Streptophyta; class Magnoliopsida; order Poales; family Poaceae; genus Dendrocalamus; species Dendrocalamus latiflorus. The sequence goes on along the minus strand of CM029651.1, from coordinate 8,587,813 downwards.
CAAAATGTAGGTTTGTACGTAAGTTGCTTCCTCATCGATATGGCTCGCGAATGATCAGCGACTAGTACTACGATGCCGGGCAGACTCGGTAGAATGCGATGGCCAGCTGGTGAGCATGGTGCCCCCTTTGGTGCCCGATGTGCATAGCGTGATCTGTCGAATAGCCGCAACTCAGCTTGTACACTATTTTTTTGGCCTACTTTATGATGTACTTCAAAGTATTCTACACGGCCGGTGGTGTGTCCGGGCTGGTGAGGGCAGTCTCAGACGCACTTGCGATGCATTTTGCCCACTCCAACTGAAGTGACATACGAATCAGGTTCAGTAACGACCAGTATGAATTTCGTAAATGAATATCTCAGAAATTGCAACTGTCTTACGCTGTCATGCCATCGCGAAGCATTATGGCGATCGATCAAGCGTTGTAGATTGTCATCATGCGTGATCAGCTCGAGGCGATCTGGTGGATGAACGGTGAGTCTGCTGCACGGCCGGGGTATTTACCACTCCAGGTATTCATCGTACATCCGTACGTCATACCGACGCTGCTCCATAACGACATCCAGGAGCGCCCTGTCCGTCCATGCCATTGTCCACTCATGCTGCATTGCCCGCCAATTGTACCATGCCAACCAGCCCTCGATTGCCTGCATTTCCAGAATCATTGATATTACAGAGCAAAACATACAAAGTGTAAACATTACTCGGATAGAGTTTGACTTACCGTTGTGCATCTCACAGTAGGAACCTGCCGTGGGGCACAACCTGGTGGAAACTGAACTATTGCATTACACGCTGCGGTGCGTAAGCCTCTACCATGTACGAGAACACCAGATGGCATGTGATCGCCCATAGCACCGCGTCCTGTAGGCATTGCAGGGACAGCCCGTATGGCAATACACGCTCCATGAAGTCTACAGTCCATGAACCCCATATGACATCGCTGTCGTGCAACTACTCGAACTCGTTGTGCCACAACATGTAGCACCTCGACGATTTGCCCTTGGCTCAGTGTAGATGGGCACTAGTCCACTGGAAGCTCATAGTGGGTCCGTCTATCAGGTCGGTGAACTCGCCAAATGGGTGCACTGGCGTCATGATGGTCGGATGCCCGACAGGGAAGTGCTCCTAACTCCACAACTGCAGGAGCATGTAGCACACACACAAGTTAGGGTTATCAGCAGTGCCGTGCTGGTAGGCGTCATACAACCCCTGATATGTGGCGCATAGGATGGCTGATCCCCAGCTGTACTGAGGCATCGCCCCGAACTCTGCGTCAACCAAAGGCTCGGTGAGACGAATGAACTTAGCATTGCAAATATTGCCGTGTGTGTGCCTGGAAACATGCTTCAACCAAAGAGATGAAGAAGGTACGCGATGAGGTGCGTCTTGATGACCTCGAGTGGTGTATCCTGTGGGCACACAATGAAATTGTTCAGCCAAACATAAGGGATGCCATGAGCACCCTCCAGGATAAGTAGGCTGAACCAGTCCGTCAGCCTCTCCTTCCAGTCCACCGGTGCAAGGGCTGAAACAAGTGTGTCACCCTGGAGAGGGAGACCGATCAAGAACAAGACGTCCTGCAGAGTGATCATCATATCCCCCACTGAAAGTGGAATGTGTGCTTCTCGGGCCTCCACCTGTCCACCAGTGCCGTGAGCAAGCTACCATCGATGGTGAATTATTGTCCGATGGAGACTAGCCTCACAAAGAGCAATAAGCCTGTGGCCCACAAGATTGAGACGTAGCATTTGTCCAACTCCCAATGATCCCTCCTTCCTCGTAGCTTCAAGGGCGGAGGGCTAGCCGCGTCACCCGTCATCAATGAGTGGTACTGGTGGTTCTCATCGTAGAACTGTTCGAGAAGCTCTGGTAACGCCATACCTTCCAACAATGGGATAGACTAAATTTTAGTTCGAAGATTGACAATGACAGTAAAATAATGCAAGTTAGTAATTACATATGGATAATTTAGTAATTACCGACAATTTGATTTCCCGTCCAAAAAAATTACGAGTGATTCATTACCATTATCCTTAGCACTAACTCATTACTTAACCCTAACTAATTGCCACTACAGTAATTACGACTGCTTAACTACACACTACCATACAATAACAAATTGTGGGTACCGTATGTACACAAAACAAATACAAACTATGCCTATATTAGTACGACCAACTTACTTCATAATACAAACTACATTAATTACGACTAACTAAATAACACTAATTAACTAGGACTACAAGAATAACATCGAAAGCATGTGATAAAAAAAATACCTGTATTTTGGGATAAGCAATCATCACTGGTGCGTCCTCCTGTCGCGTTTTCAATGAGCTATGCACCGGCTTTTCAAAATAATTAGATATGCACTCTTAATTTAGATAGTACCTTGTAACAAATGGGATAGACAAAATATTACTTCGATGATTGATAATGACAGTAAAATACTATAAGTTAGTGATTACATGCGTGTAACTACATATGAATAATTCATCAATTACCGACAATTTGATTACCCATCCAAAAATATTATGAGTAATTCATTATCGTGATCCGTAGCACTTAATTACTTACCACCAACTCATTAGTTAACCCTAACTAATTGCCACTACAGTAATTTCAACTGCTTAATTACATACTACGGGATGAGCGGTGACGAACTACGAGAGGTTTGTATTTATGACCGAGCGAAAAGGGAATCCAATGTGCTCACCCTGCAAATTAAGCATTCTTTATCAATGAACATCACTTCGAGCGAGCAGGGACGATATGGTAACACTGATAAATGTGCAGACAAGGGAGCGGACGAGGGGAGACGGCACGGACATAATAACATTAGTGCGGATGAGGGAGCGCGCGAGGGGGCCAACACGGATAGAGTGATAATTGTATTGCAAAAAAAAAGATATATGCAAAGAAAATGCAAAGGATAGAGGTCAGATACTGCAAAAGGTGCCTGAGCATCGTTAATTTTATGATTAAATTAATATGAATTAATGTAGTAAATTCAGAGCACATAAAATTTCCAAAAAAATTATACAATTACTATAACTATGTAGGAGGCTTCTCACAAATTTTTTTGTAATTTGTGGAGCTCGTTTGCTGTATGTAAAAACTCCTAGAAATATCAAAATCATATGAATTTTTTAGCAACATTCATAATGGATAAAATTACCAACAAATTGCACAACTAAGTACATTTTGTCAGAAATCTGCACATAAAATTTCATAATTTTTTGTGCTCTTTTGCTATATTTAAAATTTTAAAAAATAGTAAGTATAAAATAAATTAGGATAGGTAATTAAGCTGGCTAATCAGCCAGCTTAATCACCTACCGCTTTGCCACAGGACGGTAGGCCCCTACCATCTGATGGTGGGATGGCAAGCTGCCTGCCACCCCACCACCAGATGGCAGTGAGTACGTGTCAGCCCACGGGTGTTGCCACCTGGCCACCCGACGGTAAAAATGCTATTTTTGTTAATACGCTAGAAATGCAGCTATTTTTGTAAATACAGTGGCAAACAATGCCAATATATGCTAAAAAGTCACATAATATCATGCATGTGTATTATTCTTGCAGCCATGACTCGAAAAAAAGGCAATATTTCATATTTTGTTTATTTGGTATCGATGCTACAGGGGATGGTGTGATTGATCAAGACGTGAGCCACATAATATGAGTGGGGTGGGTGAAATGGCGCCAAGCATCTAGTGTCATGTGTGATAAAAAATCGCTCAAAAATTAAAGGGTAATTTCTATAGGATAGCGATCAAACCTGTGATGTTATATAGAGTAGAATATTGGGTGACTAAAGGACAATATATACTAAAGATGAGTATAATGGAGATAAGGATGTTGCGGTGGATCTGTGGTCACACAAGGCGGGATCGCATCTGCAATGATCATATACATGATAGGTCGGAGGTAGCACCAATTGAAAAGAAGCTTGTCTAACATCGTTTAAGAATGTTTGGACATCTCCAACAGAGACCTCCTGAGGCATTGGTATGTAGTGGAATTCTAAGATGTACTGAAAACGTAGGAAGAGGCAGATGTTGACCAAGACTGACATGGGAGTAAGCAGTTGAATGTGACTTGAGAGATTGAAATGTATCTAAAGAATTAACTTGGATAGGAGCGCACAGAAGTTAATGATCCACGTACTAGAACCATAAGAAAGTTTAGAGGCAGTGTTTTAGACTCTTAGCTCAGATGGCAGGATGTACGACTTAGGGTTTCAGAATTGTAGGTTTTCAACGCTCTCGTCTCTTTAACCTTGAGGAGGTTTTATTTCTAACCTATCTCAACTTGTTTAGGATAAAAAGCTTTGTTGTCGCTGTTGTTGTTGTATTTCATATTTTTCAATCAGTTTCTGATTTGTAGAGGAACGACAATGCAAAGTGCTAAGCAAAGCTGCCTTGCTAAGTAGTCAGTCCACTGTACTGCTGTTCCCAGATAATGGCAATGTTCTTGCAACTGCCTTTGCGGTCTCATCTCTCATGCATGACTGCTCCTAAACAACTACTACAATGTTCTTCGATAAGCGAGTGGTTACATTCTATTGGACTCCTAAGATTAATTTCTCCCTTTTTTATTTTCGAGACACTGAAGTGAAGCATGAATTACCTTACCACTAGCCTTCTGTACTTTGACAGAAACAAGTAGATGGTCGATAGAGAGCATCGAAGAGCATGGGCCATTTTCAGATAACTTGATAAGGATGTTGTTTGTCCATTTCCTTTCAGCAAAGCTTAGGGGTGGGCATTTTAAACCTGAGAACCGAACACCGAACCGAACCCGGATAGACCGAAATGTCGGTCTATTCGGGTTTCGGGGTTCGGGTTCGGTCAATATTTTGATTTAGTTCGGTCTTCGGGTTCGGGTTCGGTCTTTGGCTTACAAAACCCGAATAGACCAAATAACCCGAATTATTTGATATGTCTCTTGTCTCTTGAATTCATGAACTTAATATGTGATGTATATACTTATTTGATATGTCTATCATCTATTTACTGGCTGGCTACTCATTGCTTTATGCATGAATATTATTTGTTTTGTTTAGCTCATTACAATTTACAAAGATTTTGAGGGGTGACAAGGATCCCCATCTTATTTCGGTCAATTCGGTGGACCGAATAGACCGAACAAAAAATTCGGTCTATTTGGGTTCGATCCTTGTTTTTGTTCTGAGAAATTTGGTCCTTATTTTTTAGAACCCGAATTTTTCAAAGACCGAATAGACCGAACCGAATAGACCGAAAAGACCGAATGCCCAGCCCTAGCAAAGCTAACCTTTGTGCTGCAATTTTGGGCCCTTCACATTTTGTAGCCAAGGATGGGTTCGTTTTGACTTACATACCATTTATGTCCGTACTATCTACAGTAATTAACTTTTAAATGGTATATTTTTTAAGATGAAATCAATAGAAATATTATAGTAAAAAGTGTAATGAGTTCAGGTATACCGTCTAAAATCGTATATAACTATTTTTCTTTACATACTACCTCTTGTGAACAGCTAGAATTTAAATATTTAACCCATAAAATATAAGCCATCACTCTAAAAAAAATCCACCAAAAGACATAAACACACGCTACAAAGCTATCGGTCACCTTCGAATCACTTTCTTCTTGCATTCCTTTGCCTTGTCATCCTAGCCTGCCTTTGGTCCCTCGTGACATTATTCTCTCACTTTGCGCTGTGCCCTACATGTGTGCCTGCGTTGGTTCCCGGGACGCGTAATAAGAACGTGAATGAAAACGTTGTCGCGTATAGTGACATAAACAGCTAGCCTTCAGAAAGTTAAGAGATTATTGTTTGATCTGGATTTCATTTCTTTCTAGCCAATTTGAAAGGTAGGAATTTCACGAAAAACGGTTCAATTTTTGTAGTACTCGAGAAAATCTTACATTCTAAACGGAACAGAGTATAAGAGACGCATGACCTAAGAGGAACGCAATGTGGTGACATAAATAGCTAGCCTTTAGAGAGTTGAGATTGTTGTTTTTGTTGAAGTATAAGTAAATTGTTCGTTTTTTCTCAGTATTTTAAGATTTTAGGTGAACTAGCTGATGCATGCAATTCAATATAGTATCAAAGCTAAGAGGTCTTAGATTCAAGACCCGGCTAGCGCAATTAAAAAATTACAACTCACTTCTATTTCACGTCTTAGATTTGTCTACACGCACATGCAACTCAATAGTTTGCTCTCGATGTCATCTCTCTGGGGCCAATATGGGACTAATTACCATCAAACTAACACTTTTATTACCCTCAACATGTATCTAGTAACTTGTTAGGTTAATCATTGCTAATACTTCCTGTTATTCTCGTCACGTTGTTTCTCTAGAACTTGTGTGCTTATGCTGCTGCTTAATTAGTTGTTAATTGTTGTCTATTTCACAGGGATGACGTGTCATTCTTTTCCGAGCAGGAATCCAGCTAGATGTACGTCGAGACATTCCTGGTTTTGTCGTGATGCTTGGTGGCGCTAATTGCTTTCAAGTTTTAAGCATGCCTTTTAATTCTTGGAAGCAACGTTGATTGGCATTGCTTAGCTAACCATGCATGTGCTTCATACAAAACTAATAATCAACACCAATCCGGAGTTACTTAAAGAGCTGCTCACTATTTATTTTTATCGCCATGTGCCATAATGAAATGAACTCATGGACATCGATTCAATGGATTATACGCTTTTTTAAGTCGCTCAGTTTGTCATTTTTGCTTCGACATATGTTTGATCCATCACCTCTTGGGGAACGTATTGTATGCAGTCTAGTTTGTGGGTGCAATCATAATTAATCCAATTAAACATCATCACCAAAAATTCCAAAAATAATTCTAGATGTCTTTTACGATATACTCCATGTATGTATAAAATTTTATATTCAAATTCATTTTATGTTAAGAGTAACAAAAAAGAGAAAACTTTAACAAATTTAAACTCTTAATATTTATCAGATTTTTCTTTTTTTGGTACTTTTAACATCCAATAAATTTGAACTTGAAATTTTATCATATGTAAAGTAACTTTAGAAGTACATCTATAAATATTTTTAGAATATTTCATCACGATGTTTAGTTGGATTGAACCATGATGTACTCTTAAGTTAGATTGCATACGATACGTTCCCCACATCTTGCAAGTCTTCTAAAGCATCTAGCTCAAATCTTTAAGCGACTGGACACTTAGTATAAATATTTTAGCAAATCCTCCAAAAATAGGTATTTAATGGAGATAGAATACTCCTAAATAGTTTTTGGATTTTTTTGTCGAAAACTAGAACTCTAAATGTGCCAGTTGGACTGCAACAGGCAGGCAGACTTCTTAGAACAGCAATTTCCCTAAATTGTGCTTTATAATATGGGCTTATATGCAAGCAATTGTGATTATTTAGTCTCCATTTGGAATAAAAGATTAAATCTATGTAGAATCCTTGTATTCTGAATAGACTTTTACCCACATGCATTGGCATCTGGCAGTATATATTTGAATGAACCCAAAGAAGACAAGAACGCTGCAAAAGTTTCTTAATATTTCTGGCGCTTTTCAGCTAGCTTGCAAGTTGGGTTCATGCCTTGAGGGCATATTCATGAGATATGCCATTGTGCCTTTACCTCCGGAGAAGCATAAACAAACTCGTGTGGTTGCTCAGGGAGCAAGGAACACAGGGCTCATACATTTTTTTTATGAACTGTATAATTGTACAGTATATAGTTGACCTTTTCATTTCTGGGATCGATCTGTACAGCTCGTCATTGTTAATTTTCTGTTTCAGAACAGTGTGTGCTAGCAAGTAGCAGTCCCTGAGCTCCAAATGAGCTGATGCTTGGGACTCGGGTTAATTATGATCCACTGTGCACAGCATCAGCAGCATTATAATAGCTCTAGTGGTGAGCTATCAGATTCAAAGTGAACTGTTTTCTGCCTTTTGCTGCATGAAACCTATTTTGCCGTCATCCAACTGTACCGGCCATATCTCTTTCAATTTTCAATATTACTTCTGTAGTAGTGATACTGATGTCACTCAACTAGTGCAACTTGCCATGTTCACGCCATTATGAGCGAAAGATGAGTAAAGTTTAATTTTAACCCAAAACTTTCGGTAAGAGCGAGAGTGGTTTTCTTGTTACCTTTCCTCCAAAATTCCTACAGGATATGTACGCTCCAAATAGCATGCATATTAAGGAGGAAGTGCAAAATGCTATTAAGGAGAAGAAGATATGCTACAAGCGCAAGTATCATGATAGGAGCGATGACAACGTACAGAAATACAAAGCAGTAAAAAAGAATGCGAAAAACGGTGAGTGAGGCACGAGGCAAGACATATAAGGAAATTTATCAGAAATTAAGTACAAATGAGGGAGAGAAGGATATCTACAAGATGGCTAAAATTCGAGAAAGGAAGACGAGAGATTTCAATCAAGTTAAATGTATCAAAGATGACATTAATAGACTTTTGGTGAAAGACGAGGAGTTCTAGGATAGGTGGAGAGATTACTTCGACAAGTTGTTCAATCATGATAATGATTATAGTATGATTGAACTGGATAATATTTTTGACGACACCGATAGGTGGTTTGTTCGAAGAATCCAGGAGTCGGAAGTAAGAGAGGCCTTAAAAAGGATGAAAGTGGATAAGACGTTGGGACCTGATAACATTCCTATTGAGGTATGAAAATGCCTAGGAGAAGTGGCGATTGTTTGGCTAACTAAGTTGTTCAATAGCATTTTTAGGTTGAACAAAATGCCAAACGAGTGGCGGAGGAGCACATTAGTACAATTTTTAAAAATAAAGGAGACATTCAAAGTTGTACTAATTATAGAGGAATTAACCTCATGAGCCACACAATGAAGCTCTGGGAATGAGTAATTGAGTGTCGTTTAAGAAAAGTGACTAGCGTGACTACAAACCAATTTGGTTTTATGCCTAGGAGACCGACCACAGAGGCGATTTTTTTTGCTACGACAGTTGATGGAGAGGTATAGGGAGCAAAAGAAGGACTTCACATGATACTTATTGACTTGGAGAAAGCCTATGACAAAGTGCTAAGAAATGTCATGTGGTGGGCACTTCAAAAGAAAAGAGTCCCAACAAAATATATTACCCTAATTAAGGACATGGACAAAAATGTTGTGACTAATGCCAAAACGTGTGGTAGTATTACTAATGACTTTTCCATTAAGATAGGACTACACTAAGGGTCAGCGTTGAGTACATACATTTTTGCCCTAGTGATGGACAAAGTCACACAAGACATACAAGGAGATATCCCTTGGAGTATGCTTTTCGCTGATGATGTGGTGTTGGTTGATGAGACTAGGATATGTGTTGATAGGAAACTCGAGTTATAAAGGAAGATCTTAGAATTAAAGGGTTTTAGACTTAGTAAGACTAAAACTGAGCATATGAGGTGTGATTTCAGTGGTACTAGGGTAGATGATGGAGATGTTAGATTGGATGGACGAGTAGTGCTTAAGAAGGACACATTTCATTATTTGGGATCGATGCTACAGTGGGACAGTGAGATTGATGAAGACGTGAGCCACATGATAAGAGCGGGGTGGGTGAAATGGCGCCAAGCATCTAATGTCCTGTGTGACAAAAAAGTCCCTCAAAAGTTAAAGGGTAGTTCTATAGGACGACGATCAGACCCGCAATGCTATATGGAGTAGAATGTTGGGTGACTAAAAGACAACATATACAAAAAAATGAGTGTAGCAGAAATGAAGATGTTGTGGTGGATCTGTGGTCATACAAGGCGGGATCGCATCCGCAATGATGATATACGTGATAGGGTGGGGGTAGCACCAATTGAAGAGAAGCTTGTCCAACATCGATTGAGATGGTTCGGACATATCCAACGACGGCCTCCTGAGGCACCGGTACGTAGTGGAATTTTAAGACGTACTGAAAATGTAAGAAGAGGCAGAGGTCGACTAAAACTGACGTGGGAGGAAACAGTTAAAAGAGACTTGAGGGATAGGAATGTATCTAAAGAAGTAGCTTTGGACAGGAGTGCATGGAAGTTAGCGATCCACGTACCGGAACCATAACAAAGTTAGGGGTAGTGTTTTAGGCTCTTGGCTCAGATATCAGGTTGTACAGCTTAGAGTTTAAGCATTGTAGGTTTTATTTCAAGGCTCATATCTCTTTGATCTTGAGAAGGTTTCATTCCTAGCCTACCCCAACTTGTTGGGACAAAAGGCTTTGTTGTTGTTGTATATGTACGCTCCAAATAGGACCTTACAGCGAACAAGCCATGCATTTAACCAATAAGCGGCCACTAATTTGCTTCATTTGCCACATTATTTGCTGCCCATGAAGGAAATGCCAACGGTGACAGACTGACAGCACCATCGATCCATCCTTAGGTGTCCTGTTTTTAGGTTTGATGAGCAGAGCCGTCGGAAGGAGACAGTGAAGATAAGTGTCCATGGTGTCGATTAGCCTGACGTCCAAACAGGAAAGGTCTCAAGAGGCTATTCTAATCTTGAATTAAAAAATCCATAACTAAGATGAGATCTTTTTGCGATTTAAATAAGCGCACATGAACTGAGATCTAAAACCAAAATCATCCTATTTTTAGGTTTGATGAGCGGAGCTGTCGGAAGGAGACAGTGAAGATAAGGGTCCACAGTGTCGATTAGCCTGACGTCCAAACAGGAAAGGTCTCAAGAGGCTATTCTAATCTTGAATTGAAAAATCCATAACTAAGATGAGATCTTTTTGCGATTTAAATAAGCAAACATGAACTGAGATCTAAAACCGAAATTGTTGATCAGAACTTCCTTGTGGGTTAAAGATAGTCAAGATGGCTTTGATTACATTCCCACATGTCATAGCAGGTTAGAGCATCAATGAAATCAAACCAAAAATCTCCAGATCAAGAAATCACCTAACGGGGTCAAAATCAAGTAAACACAGGATTTCTTGATAAACTTGCTATTGAAGTGCCTAAATGATTGTAGGTCAATCTCAAGATGTTATCTCTATCTTATCTATGTCCTTGGCACAGGAAGATCAAGAGAGGGGCAGAAGAGAGATCAACCAAACCGAAACAAGAACAACATAATGAGATCAGGAAGGGGTTGAGAGAAGAAAAACCAACTTAAAACCAGAGCAAAATCAATTAGACAAAAAATACACAAAAGGTAGATCAAAGATTGATGTATTGCTCACTTGAGATGATTGGTTTTATAGCCTCTCCACTTAGGAGGATAGAGCTCTAAGTCTAAAGCATACACCCACTCTGTAACCTATCTCCCATGTGAGGGAGGAGGTGCTAGCCACCAAAACCAAATCGTCCTCACTTGCAAACAACCCAATCACTTGGCGCACCACATACTTCTCCTCCACATAACAGCACCTGGCTTTCTAGACTGCATAGGACATCGACTCCTCCCTGAGCCTAGTCCTGGTCCACCTTACCGTTGCCCGTCATGTCCACTGCCGGTAGCTCCCGCTCTGGTTCCCCATCATTCCGGCTTGCAACTATCCCGCAAGTCTCAATCATCTTCGGCGTCTCACTGACTATTCTAGACCTCAGCACCACCCTGTGCCTATTCCTGGTCCTTCTACGCTTCACCATGACTTAACTCTGAAGTCATGTAACCAACAACAATAAGCAAATCATCACATAGCACCGCACAACACATAAAGTCATCAATTTGAGAAATTCATCCATACAATGCATAATGCAAAATGAATATATCCAAATTACTGACCCTAAACCTAGAACCAAATAATAAACCTATATGCATATAAGCAGCAACATCCATACCATGACGATATGGTCATCCTAACTCAAAACCCAAAATCCAGTTTTTCTATGAAATTCGGTAGTATCGCTCTTAACACGCCGGTACTACTGCGATGCGGTACTACTGCGCCCCAAGGTGGTACTTCCGCACCATCGCTCCTCGCATAGGACCTCTCTAGAAAAAATGTTCCGTTGCTCAGACCTGAACTACTACTCGAGCGGAACTACTACGCTCACAACGTCGGTACTACCGCGCAAACATCTGCGGGTCTTTCGATTTTTTCTGACAGTTCCATAAAACATCCCAAATCAAATGCATTTTTTGTAAAACCAATTGACCACTCCACAAACATTGCAATGGTTCATCACAACAATATCATGAACCTTCTCGCATTGTCCTTCAATCTCCCCTTTGATAAACCCACTAACAATACTTCAAAAATGCAAATTGGAGGTGGTGTTAGACAAAGAAGAAAAATTTTGCAAAGAGAGCTCCAAATAGTCACAAGAAGAATGCAATGGCTGAAAATGACCATATGAAGCAGAAATGGAGTGAAGCCACTGAAAATAACAAATTTTCCACAAAGGCTTCAAATCCACCAAATGAGTTAGGAAATCTTACTCTAGGTCCATATAAATGAACAATTGTTCTATTTGATCTTGATCATGGTGAGAATAAATCAAAAACTCCAAATTAGCAAAAATTTGCGTACAAACACCAAAACATGCTCTAGATATACATTTTTTTACCAATATTTTTTTCCCTTTGACAATGGATTCATCAAGATGCATGATAGAAGATAGAGCATGATCAGAGTGAAATGACTGTATTTTATTCATTTTGAAGCATTAGGAGCCATAAAGATTATCCAAAGCGACTTTTCAAGTATTATACCAAACCACAAAAAGTGAAAATGCTATCTAGATCATAGCAAACCATATATAGCAAAGCTGAAGCCAAATGAACTATAATATGAAATTAAATGGATTGTTTAACATGTTAAGTCACTCAAGATCATAGTCTAGCTAAAGGTGTCCAAAAATGAGTCAAGCTATATCAATATTCTAAATGGAACCAAGAAGCTACAATTGAGTCAATTTAGAGTGCTACAAGTTAAAGGTTGAAATATTTTGTTCAGGCACTAGACACCACTTGTAATTGAGTAAATTTAGAATATTTGGTATTTTCTAAAATTTATTTTTGGTTTTAACGGAGCTTCAATTATTTTTCATATAATTTTATTTTCTTAGTCATGTGCTAAATCTTAAGCCTTATGCGACCACCTCAAGTAAGAAGTTTAAAGAAATGATCTTGGTACCTCAAGCAAGAAGCTTAAAGAAATAATCTTGGTCATTTAAAACTCTTCTTGAGTTCATGTCTAGGGCAATGACAAGCCGTCTCATGAGCAAGAATTGGTGAGATCAGCTTTTTCACACAAAAGAGATCATTTTTGCATTTTCTTGACATAGTTCAAGAACAAAGAGTTAATAGTAACTTATGCTTCACTAATGAACTAGTATAGCTCAATTTAAAGCTCAATATAGATTCAAGACTCAACTTAACTTATTTGCAACAGCATGAATCATAAAAGGATCACTAAAGCCAGACTAATCACATGATCCAACAAGACATGATTTAATTTAAGTTATTCACATTTAATAAAGTTAGGCATGGTAAAAGCTAAGCTACACATAGAAGGACATGATAAATCTAGCAATCTAGCACAAGTCATGGCAAGATGTAAGGCAAGATATCATGTCATATAAGGATAATAGTTAAAGCTCCATGATTTGTACAAACATTCATGTATATACAATGCATGCTAAAATTAAAATGCAATATGATAAAAATGAAAGCACAATAAGTAAGCTCTCCCTACAAAGAAGGAAGCTCCAATTCACCCTAAAGAAGGCAAATTGAGAAGGACCAAGAATTTAGGCATAAAATCCAAAAAAATGAAAGTTCAAACTCAACGAGATGACTCCCAGACACACCCTTCCCTCATGGTCTCTAGCCTATAACCTCATACCATGGAGCAAAAAAGCAACACTAGCTATCATAACACAAGACACTAGTTGCCAAGAAGAAAGGTCAAACTAAGCAGTAAATAATCCTAGAGAACCATTTGGATGAGAGATGTGACTGAGATAAAATCATCTAGAGTTGGTTCCTATCTATCCAAACAGACCCTTCCTACCACTAGAATAGGAATACTATGCGAAATCAATTAGTAGTAACCAAGAAACAGAATGTCACAAGGGAGCAAACCTTCGTCACATCGTTTGACGATGTGATATAGTTGATGTGGTGAAGCTGACTGAAGCTGCATCGTGAAATCAATAGAAACCTCTACAAGAAGCTCAAAGGAGATGAGAGACCCAAACATCCATAATTAAGGCATTACCGCATGGTAATCAAATCCATTTTTGGTAGTCTGCCAAGCATACGGTGTAGTCTTAGACATAAGCAGTACCTTTGGAGTTGATAATCGTGTTCTTTCATAAAATTGGTCTATAGGACTCAGAGAATGCACTTCATTCTAGCTCACAGTTCACTTTTAGGTCCACTAATTTACTATTTCTCTCAAAATTCTAGATTGTGTACCACTGTGTTCTGTTTACAACACTGTTCTCTGCATAGAACACATCTGATAGTGTTTTATTCTCTCTTTGCAGCCAAGAATGGAGGGTCGCAATTGCTATGCAGATGAGCATTACTTGCCAACACTATTCCATGTAAATAGTTCGGTACGGAATGACATTTTCTATTTTGAAATCTATGAGTCTCTTTAATATATGCTGAATTCAAGAGCTCTCATTTGTATCAACCAGATGATGGATCCTACTCGAATTGCTAATTGGTTTGAAGGAAAGTGGCATCCCAGATATTTCCAAGCTAAGGATGTCACTTATGAACGCCTGAAGAATATGACAGGATGTTTACCTTTATTTTGGGCCATCTTAATGTTCTTTCTGATAAACTTTACTTTTTTCATGAGATCGCTCTTTGTCTTGTGGTAGTCAATTGACGTGAGCTACCATGTCACAAGCGATGAAAAGGTCCCCCTCCCTCTCTCTTAGTTTGCCCTTAATGTACCCCAAATATCACTGGGTATTTAACGACTTCATGAGCACATTAAATCAAAGCTCTCCCTCCCTCTCTCTCTTTACTGAGCAATTTGGTTTCATGTGCAAAATTACACTTATGATTTTACTTCTAATTTATCAAACATTTCACATGGTACTTTGATTTTATGATACATGCTAAATTAGGATAGATGGTAATGCCATTGCCCATTGCAAAATCTACGTAAAAAACTATATGATTGGCATGGTAAAATACTACCCAGTCCGGTGTGGTGATATTTTGTCTCAAATGTGTATTAATAAGAATATCAATGTGCACTCTTATAAAGATATTTTGTCTGTTATGCTAATTTGTAATTTCTCGTTGTAATGAGCAGGTGTCTTGCCTGGGATCGAAATGGTGTATGGTAAGACACCATTTGTAGATTATAAGACTTTCTAGGCCAAATTCAAAGTTGTCACTAATAAGAACCACAAGATCAATTATGAACCAGTAGACAACCCATGGCTTATTGATTTAATGAAAAAGTGCCTTGCCTGGGACCGAAATGAATGATGGAGAATACCTCAATTGTTGCAGCACCTATTTCTTGTTCCTCTAGAGCCAAGGGATTTACCTCTCATTGACCATGATCCATGTAGGTTTGCTAACTTCTAGAAAACATTAGCCGTCGAAATGCTAACTTTGATCATATTTATCAGACATTGACTTTTAATAAACCTTATGGATCTGCATGTATTTTATTCTCACCTTTGCTCTTTATTATAAGCTATAGCATCTTTTTTGTTTCTTCTGCTACAGCTTCTATATCTATCCAATTGCATAAAGCCATGAATGTATGTGATCATCAAACTGCATTATAGAGCAATATTCAACCTTATTATTTTTCATGTCAATGAAGCATATTTATATATAGTTGTCATAATAGTAGGCCAATGGAAACCAAGCTGATGAAGATAGACACAAGCTGGCAGAAGCTGATATATGGTCACGATGGCTCGATATGTTGGAATAGTAATATTCTTCTTATCCGTGGCAACGTAAGGGTATATAACTAGTTACTATTAGAAAAGGAGTTGGTAGTCGTACGTTCATTCTCCTCCAATCATCCTATTACTTTGACTTCTCATCACTCTCTAGTTTTCAATCAATTAAAGCAGCTCTCTTTCATAGCATGATTCTCTACATATCTAATGAATTTCGTTGCAACGCACGAGCACATGGCTAGTCTTTCAAAACATTTAAGAGAAAATCTAGAAAACGGTATACTGTTTTCTTGGATTCGACGGTATAGCTCATCTCCGACGAGGGGGCACCGTCGCCGCCTTTCCCGGACGGGTTCACCGTGGCCCCCAGGACGTAGAGGGAGGCTGGGGAGACAGTGGCCTGGCGGTGGACGGAAATGGAGGGCATCGGGTGGTGGGCGGCACAACGAGGCAGCGGCGTAGTGAATTTTAGGTTGGACGGGGTAAAAACGGCAGGGGAGGGGAGAGGGTGGCGTGGCGAGGTGGCGGGGTTGCTGCCATCCGCCAGTGGTGGAGGAAGGGGCGGGGAGAGATGGAGGAGGAGCACGGAGCTGTAGCCAGCGCCGGAGAAGAAGGCGGGGAGGACAGCGGGTGAGGAGAAGAGAGGGGGAGAGGAGGGCAACGGTCGGCACCGAAGAAGGAGGCAAATGAAGGGGAGGGGAGCGGCGGCGCATACGAGAGGGAGGTGAGGGGGAGCAGCCGCGAAGGGAAGGTATGCTGTCGGGATGCTTCTCGATGGCATACCATACGCTAGTTCCTCTCAACATTTAAGTAGAGATAGAGAGTAGAAATATTACTATAACTACACTTTTAATTTTCTCAATGAATGAATATTTTAAAACGGGGACTTCTAAGCCATAGACAAACATTCTAGAACGGAGCGAGTAATTTTTAGGAATTTTTGGTACAAATAATCCATTTTTTATTCAAAATTACAGAAATATACCCGCGGGAAATTTTTTTACAAAAATAGGCTCCAGTCGCCCAATGGTTGAGCGACTGGAGCCTTTCGCCCAACCAGCGGACGACACAATAGCTGTCGCTCTACCCTCGGGCGACTGCATCTAGTCGCCCTCCCATTGGGCGACTTTCATGCAGTCGCCCAATGGTTGGGCGACTACACTCAGGGGCCGACAAAACCGTATGTACCGATCGTTTTATATACCGATGCAATATAAACAACTAGTCTGAAAAGATAAAATAACAAAGTTCTATATGGCTTATATATACTCCTTTGAAAGGTTTCGACGAGATCTACAACTTTTCAGTTGAAGAAAAACCCAAATTCTGAAGGGAAAAACAAGAAAAAGGGCAAAAACAGAAAGAAAAAACTTGCGACGCAGGTTTAGGTCCAAAGATAGCCGATTTTCAGGATCTTGGAGGGCGACTAGCGCAAGCGGGTCATTATTTTTGGATCGGGCTCATCGTTAGCTTTCCAACGAGTACAAGAACGTCGAAAACGGACACCGTATGCAAAAGTTATGCCCGTTTTACTGAAGGTGTGTCGGAAACGGACTCGAATTCGTTTCGGCCTCAATTGAAACTGCTATAACTTTTGATCCTGTGGCCGAAATTGCTCAAATTTTTTTCTGGAGGCTTTTGGATGTATGAAGAACAGCTCCACCAATTTTCACTATTTTTGGCGAAGGTTTGATGTACTTTTTAAATTTCGGCAAAATGGACTCTTTCCTCTCTTTTTCTCTCGGGGACCTGAGTGCAGTCGTCCAACCATTGGGCGACTTTCATGCAGTCGCCCAATGGGAGGGTGACTAGATGAAAGTCGCCCAACGGTGGGGCGACTGCAATTAATCGCCCAACGGTTGGGAGATTTTCTAGTTGTCGCTACTGGGTTAGGCGAAAGGCTCCAGTCGCCCAATGGTTGAGCGACTGGAGCCTATTTTTGTAAAAAAAAATTCCGCGGGTATATTTCTGTAATTTCGAATAAAAAATGGATTATCCGTACAAAAAAATTCTAATTTTTAGAGGTGGGACTACAAGCACACTTCCGCACGATACTGCGACGAATGATTTAGACCGTCGGTTCTAATCAGGTAGTTGGAGGCAGCCCCAAATGCGCGGTCTGCTATTTAACCATGTATATGTGCCCCAAATTAAGTTTCTCTCAAGGGGTGTATGATGGAAAAGTATAGTATCTCATAGAAACCGAATAAGGAGGTTGGGGTAGATAGAGGTTCTCTTTTATAAAAAAGCTCATATATATTGTAAAGTTAAGAACAGAGTACATGCGGGGGTACATAACTGTTGCTCTGGCTACTGCGTGAAGAGGTACGTAGCCTAACCTTCAGCTGCATTATTGTGAAAGTTTATTTCATTTCTCATACTTTTGCGGAAAGGACCCTGAAAGATAAAACAACCAACAA
Organism: Dendrocalamus latiflorus; assembly: GCA_017311315.1. Taxonomy (NCBI): domain Eukaryota; kingdom Viridiplantae; phylum Streptophyta; class Magnoliopsida; order Poales; family Poaceae; genus Dendrocalamus; species Dendrocalamus latiflorus. The sequence continues at coordinate 8,569,543 of CM029651.1, read as the reverse complement.
ATTAAACGATCCTTCCAGCAAATCGACACACGCGTCATCTTGCATGTTGTAGAATCTCACACGCGTCATGGGTGGAACTCGCCGCCGCTTCACCGGCAACGGAGGCCGGAAGTTGGCCGCCACGGCGGGAGCTCCTTGGGGCCTTGTGCCGTCTAGCCGGTGGCTCGCCGACGGTCCCTCTAGTGATTCATCCAGAGAAGGGTCGACGAAGGTTGAGAAGACAATCCCACTCGATTTACCCATCCTGCCTTGTTTCGACGATCGGACTTCACCTCTTCTGGCCAGGAAAAACAATTTTGGTTTAAAAAAATTATCGGATCTTTCTGATATATTTGAAGTTTAAAATTCTTAAATTTTTTGAAAAAAATTGGTAAATAAATTTAAACATACAGTTCAAGTTCAAGAAATACGGTTATATGAAAATAGCAAAATCTCAAAAATCTTTGCAGAATCTCAGTTAAATCTAAAAAAATTAAAATGAACAGAATGTTTTGGTCGAATTGAGCTTTTCAAGAAGGATCTGAGATAACCGAAATTCGATGAATTTTATAAAACTTCATCCGAAATTATTAGCTAACAGAGAAGCTAGACAGAGGTTGTTATTTGGCCCCGCTTTAACTCTTAGTCAACGAAGTTGAAGTCAGACCAAACAGTACATAGGTCCGTGTATGCATCGTATGCAATCACGAGCACCGGGCGTCATCATCAATTAATTACTGGATCAAGTTCCTAGCTAATAATGCTAACCCGGCCGGTGTTGATACGCTGCACGTCGATCCGTCGCGCGCGCTTCGCCTGTCCACGTAGCGTACGTCTTCCGGCGTACATATCACCGACCGATCGAACCGGATGTCCCACTCGGTCGATCTTTTCTTGTCTGCCGCATTGATCGCTGATGTTAACACCGTCTTGTCTTCTAGAGCGCTAGCGCCATCGATCGATGGAGACCTTAACGTTTGCTTTGCTGCATTTATACTTCCTCCTCGTGGCCTGGTGCTGAGACGAGTCTTAGAGCAAGTTTAATAGTACAGATAGCTGTTACCTCCAATACATTTTCATGTCATCAAAAGATAATGATGCAGTCAACTCATACAATAAGCTGGCTATAAGTTGTCTCCACAAGAGCTCTCAATCATTTAATACATACATAGGTATTGATAATTTAATACATGCATGGGTATAGCAATTAGTTCTATGGGTACATGCATGGATAATGCCTCTTTTCCTGTGCTATAGCCTGACTCTTGCATGGGAGTCGGCTTGGCTCTCTCTTTCCTTTTCTCTCCCCTCCACATAGGACTATGCTGACATGGATTCATTTATAGCTAGCACAGTCCACTTAAGGTACGTAACACAATACGTAGCCAACTCGATCAAAACTTCTCATGTGGTCCTTCTCTCTTAGCTCGTGCACGCGACAAGGCAGGTGGCAAAGGTGACCACTACAACCCAGGTAAGACGGTGTGACAGACTATGGGGAAGAGGTGGGAGACTAGGGAAGAGTGAGGTGAGGTTGAAATTTTTTCTTAACCCAAATTCTTTTTTTTACTTGATCAAAAAAGACTTTTTCGGACTCTCTTTTACAAGGGAATTTTTAAAATATAAATTCTGAAAAAAAGAATAAGCAGATCATAGAAGATATATGCTATGAATAGACCAAACATAGCTAGACTTACGGAAGAAATTGCATTAGTGATAAATTCATATGAATTTATGGAAGAATTAGCAAGTTTAATAAGGCTGACTGTGCTAGCTATAAGGGAATCCATGTCAGCATAGTCCTATGTGGAGGGGAGAGAAAAGGAGAGAGAGAGAGCCAAGCCGACTCCCATGTAAGAGTCAGGCTATAGCACAGGAAAAGAGGCATTATCCATGCATGTACCCATAGAACTAATTGCTATACCCATGCATGTATTAAATTATCAATACCTATGTATGTATTAAATGATTGAGAGCTCTTGTGGAGACAACTTATAGCCAGCTTATTGTATGAGTTGACTGCATCATTATCTTTTGATGACATGGAAATGTATTGGAGGCAGCAGCTATCTGTACTATTAAACTTGCTCTTAGGGCATCTCCAATGGTCTGAGTCAACTAGCTATATGCATGTACACATCAGCATATATCCTATGTGGAGGAAAGAGAGTATGCAAAAAAATCGAGCCAACTCTTCCTTAAGCACTAGTCTATAACGCCAAACGAGGCAGCCTCTATAAATTCTGTGTGTGCATGTAAGCATCAAATAGCTACCCTTATAGATAGTGTAGGACCGAAATGGCGACAGAAGGGGGTGAATGTCGCTCGCTTCAAAATCGCCCCCGGGAAATCAAACACTGATTTTTCAAAAAGATGCAAAACAAAGCACCTCACAAAAATAAAATTAATTTTGCTGAAATTTGAAACGCATGCGACACTAAAAAATTCAGCATAAATCATAGACCCGCCAGTAAAAAATTCAACTGAAAATATCGCTGTTTGATCTGCATGCAAAATGGTCAAAGATTAGCCAAAAAAAGAAAAGCACTAAAAGGAGAAGGCTTCAGCGGAACTGAGACTCACGCTGGAGGCAAAAAAATCTGAATCGCTTCAGCCGAACTGAAGAACAACAGCCGAACTAAAAATTCAGATTCTTGCCAAATCCAAGAAAAAAAGAGAAATGATTCTTTTCTTTTTAGACCAAGACCTAGGAACATAAACTAAATATCATAGGGGCTCCAAACAACTAGAGAAAACAACAAAAACTCAAGAATTTCAGAAATTTACCAAAAACTGAAAAAAGTACAGAGGGTTCAACCAAAACTCAAATTCCTCTCAAATCCATGATCCTTTGGCTATGAAATTTTGCATATATGTTAGCAATAGCCGTGGGATAGACCAGATCAAATTTCATGACATTTCTACAAGGGAATCAAGTTTTCACTCAAAACCCTAGAATCTGAGTTCATGAACAGAGGAGGGCCAAAACTGAAATCTGAGATTTAAACCAAGTTTGCTCTTCGGGAAATCGATCAAATGATCTTGTGGCACTAACCCATCACAGAGCAACCCATTTTGGCACTCCCCAGCAACAAACAACAAGAAACTCAAAAACTCACAAATCACCTGAAGATAGCATCGAAGAAAAAAACTGAACAGAGAGAGCACGGGAGATAAAAACTTCAGATTCTCATTCATGGAAGCAAAAGGAATACATAGGAGTCCCCATACGCATGGACATTAGAACAGGGATGAAAGATTACATGGTTTCACCTCTACCTCTCCCTCTCCAACTCAATCTCTCAACCATACATGCTTGGAGGAGGGGATGAACACACTCAAGAAACCATCGAAGGAGACAACAGAGGGAGCACTCTCTGCCTCTCCACCCACTCTCACCAACTAAAGTCTAAAGCCAAAACAACCTCTAAAGCCTATTTTGACTAAAGGAAACCCTAAAAACCATTCAAGTGCTCAAGTGGGCATGCAGCCATCTCCACCTATTTATAGCCTACGGCTAACGGGTCTCCGCCCCGTTACGCCCGCTATTTCCAACGGAGCCCGCTCCCGCTTGTGCAGTCTTGCGAAATTCCCGATTCGCCCCTCTGCACCTTCCGGGAAGCTTCCGCGCTCCTTGTCTCGCACGCCTCGCAACCACCTCGAGTCCACGTCGTCTTCGACACCTCCTGATTGTTCTGACCTCAGCGTCACCTGCGCCTAGTCGAGTCCTTCGTGTCTCACCACGACTCCGTCTCGACGTCCTGCAGTCACACAGACAAGAAACACGTCAAATAGCACCGCTCGATACATGAAAGCGTAAATAACATCATACTCACCATGATGAAATCCAAACCTGTCGAATCAGCAGAATATGCAACCTAATCCCATACGACCAAGTTTGACCAAAGTCCGACCGAGCCCGTTGCACCACGCAACGTTAGGGTCCAAACCACCCAAGCCAAACTCGACTTAGCTAACCCAATGTTAATAACTCGTCATACACACGGGAGGACCTCCACATGGTCTCTCAGATAGTTCTTTAAAATGCTAGCTTTAGTGTGTACTATATAGATGATGTGGAAGTCTTATAGTTAGTTGCTAACTATAACCATTGGAGATGCATATGACAGGAGATTTTATGTATTATATATTGGTTTTCAATTCTTCTCTGAAAAAACTGAAAATGAGATATTTTACGTGAGTTAATTGGTGATATCTGTCCCCCTGTTGGCCATGGATCCTTCCCCTCTGGACGCAGTGTGTGATGGACTGATGGTGTACGTCCCAGCTCCAAATCTAATCTTGTCCGTGTCAGTGGGATGGAGGGCCCGTCGATAGCCACACGTACCCGGCGGTGTGCATGACGGCGTAGCAGCTGCTAGCTAGCTAGCAACGTTGCAATTTGGCTGCACCATCTGAGCTGCTTCGATCGGCATGGGAGCGTCAATAGGGCTGTAAATGAGCCGAGCTCGAGCGAGCTCACTGCCTCAAGCTTGAGTTTGTTAGAGAATCGAACCGAACTCGAATCGAGCCTCAGAATCACCCGAGCCTAGAGTTAGGCTCAAGCTTGGCTCATTTATCTTTCGAGCCGATCTCGAGTCGAACTTGAGACGAGCGAAACACGAGCAATTCACGAGTCTTTAGCTTTTACCTACCATAAGCTTAGCCAACTGCAGTCTATCTTGTTCTTAGGCTTAAACCATTGTCTTATTTATAAGCCCGGTGTGATTTGGACAATACAATTGATAAAAAAATTGAAATACATGTGTATACACTTTAAAGAGTCATGCTTAGCAATAATGAACGAGCCTACTCGAGCTTTTCGAGCTCGAGCTCGATAAGCTTGCGAGCTTCAGCTCAAGCTTGAGCTTGGCTCGTTTATAATTCGAGCCGAACTCGAGTCAAGTCTAAGACGAACCGAATCCGAGTAGCTCACGAGTCTCGAGCTTTTTTTACAGCCCTAAGCGTCAAGCCCCAGCTAGGCTAGCTAGCTGCTGCGTATATACAGCCACTTGCAGGCACCATCTGTGTGCATGCATGCATACATGGTCACCCGAATGTTTTATTTCTAACAATTATCTAAATTTTGAATCATTGAATTAGAGATCCAACGGTCTCTTATTTTTGGATGGGGGAGATTTGTTTTCGAGGGGAGAGATTTTTTTGGAGGGGTGGAGAGAATTCGTGACCATTGGATCTCTAATCCAACGGTCACAAATCTGAATGATAGTTAGAAACAAAATATCCGGATGATGTTTATCAATACCCCAGGATGGTAACTATATATGTACGGCGTCGTTAAGTGACACCATAAACGTTTTTCTCGATCATTTGACACCCCAAACGACAAAATATACAGGATTTACTATTCGGCTCGTATTTCAGTATTTCTTTTTACCCAAAAATCCATGTGAAATGTCGTTTTTGCCCATGGCCTCAATCTGGCCCGTCCCGGCCTCGTTTGGTCATCTAGACCGTAATTTGCATTGGTTTAGTGTCGTGATGGTTAATAACCGTTAATTATGAAGACTAACTATTGCTTTGAGGAAGTGTGATATAAGTTAGGTCTTGATGGTGAAAATGGAATAATCTTGGTTTTCATGGACCCCTATTGAGCAAGAATGTTGGCAAAGCTTGTCTTAAGAAGATTTAGGAATTTGTACTTAGAAATAATTCAACGAGTCAAGTTTGGACTATTTTAGATGTTAGGTTCTTATTTTGCTTTGGCCGTATTAAAGGGGTTCAAGATTACTAAGTTGAGTTTGATGAGGTTGGATAGCTAGATACCTCATATTCTAGTAAGAGAATGCCAAGGATTAAATTTTGGTTGGGAGAATCTCAAAATTTAGATCAATTTGAGCTAAGTGTGAAATTGTCAATAGGGGCGGATAATCTGGCCTAGGCATATCATTGAGACATATCATCTATCCAACGAGGGTGTTTTTGGTGCACATTGAATTTTACACTAGGGCGTATTATCCAGATAGAGGCGTATCATTGAGACATATCATCTCAACAGAGAATGTTGATTGGATAAGTTGAGAGGCAAATGATATGGCACATGGCATATCATTGCTCAGGTGTGATTTTGCATTGAGGCGGGTTATCCAGGTCGAGGCATGCCATTGACCCATACCATTAGTCTAGAGAGCATGTTTTTAGATTTCTATTGAGGTGGATCATCTGGGTCAAGGTGTACCATTGAGACATATCATTCGTCATCGAAGTTCAAGTGTGTGACTTTGCACTAAGAAAAATGATGTGGGTTAGGCGAATGATCTGGGTGTGTACAACGATTATGTTTTTTTACCATTGTGTCAAAGGAGAATTCCACTAAGACAGATGATCTGGGTGTGCACACACTTTAGAAAATGTGTCTAACGGCTAGTTTCTCGAGTTGAGGATATATATTGGAAGTGTGGGCTTTCAAAGAAGCACTCTTGACACTTAGGAAGGATAGCCATATCAAGGGAAAGTCAAGAGCACTCACGAGCTTGGATTGAATATCTTAAGAGAGTATGAGAGATTGAGAGAGTAGTTAGGCCTTAGTGTGCATCACTCTTAGTTGCTTGACCTTGCGAGGCAAGTGACAATGTTGGGCTTATTACTCTTTGAATTCGGTAATTCCTAAACAGCTTTGGAGGCGTACTTTGGTGACCTTCTAAGAAGGATTTGTGGAAGGCATTAGATGGGTTGTGAAGGTTCAAAGCCTACCTATCTGGAGTGGAGAAGGCTACCACGAGTGGAGAGCTTGAATCCTTCATGGGTTCAAGTGGGAGCAAGACTCTTGCGAGAGTGCTCTAATGAGAGGTAGGGATCGCCGAATCTCCGAGACCTCAATAAAAAAGATTGGTTGTGCCTCTTGTCTATTTTACATTTTTCGCATTTACTTTCTTGTTTTTCAGTTCCTAAATCACTAGACTTGTGTAGGATTGAAACTTAGATTGCAAAACTTCACTAATTTGTGTAGGAGTTGTTCAACCACACTAGAAACCTTAGGCACATAGATTGGGTTAGAAAACGTTAAAATTTTAATTCAGCCATTAACAAAAAGAATCTCAATTCATCCCCTCCCCTCTTGGGCATCCGATCCACTTAAGGTACGTAACACAATACGTAGCCAACTCGATCAAAACTTCTCATGTGGTCCTTCTCTCTTAGCTCGTGCACGCGACAAGGCAGGTGGCAAAGGTGACCACTACAACCCAGGTAAGACGGTGTGACAGACTATGGGGAAGAGGTGGGAGACTAGGGAAGAGTGAGGTGAGGTTGAAATTTTTTCTTAACCCAAATTCAAAGTCGGAGGAGGTGTTCTTGCCCTCTCTGTCCTCCATGGCATGTGTGTACGTACCTTTCTTTGAGCTTGCGATGGTGGATAGTGCCAGCCAATCCTGGTCGGCATGTCGAGCTCCACCTCTCCTCGTCACCTACTATGCTACTAGTCTCCTCACCCCCCATGGCGCTTTAGGGTTAGGGCTTAGGAAAAGGAATAGGGAATCGGGAGGGATTAGGTTTGAGTAGGCTCTCTTTGATGTGGCATGGTGCGACCAAACTGAATTGAGCCAAGCCATATTGTGTACGAAGGCAAGAACGTCCTTTCACATGTAGTTTTGAGGCAAAAAGTAATAATAAATACAGGAATATGGAAGTACTAATTGTTAAAGTTAATCCGAATTTGTACCATGTCTGTGTAGGACACTTCATCGTCTCATACCAGACATGGCATGGCAAGTGTATACGCAAGTTGTATCAGACGCGGTGTCAATCTGTAGCAACTGACTCTGATTCGGTTTCCTCTCCGTGTGGGACTCTTTTCCCTCATACTATATATATGTACCCCAGTAGCCTATAGGAAGAGCAAGCGCTCCATTATAATCTCTCCTCATTATCGTGAATTGCCTTTAAGCGCCCATGGTTTTTTTCGTAAGGGTTTTTCCACATAAAAATTCGTGTCTCTTGTCTCTATTTTTATGTGCATTATTTGCAACAAGTGGTATTAGAGCACAAGAGACTAGGGTTTGAGAGATTCACGAGAAGAAAAAAAATTTATCAGATCCAAACCGTGCGCCACCGTCTCGCACAGCGCATTTTTTCTGACTCGACGTCTTTTTCGCTGAACCCGTCGCGCGGCGCTTCATTCCGAGGCCTCTGCACAGCAACCCCGAGGTGATCGTCCATTATTTCCGAAGCCGTCAAGTCTCGCACAACGCATCTTCACCTCCGAGCTGGTCTTTCGCAGTGTAAACAAAAAGTTTCTTGCGAGTTGTCGTCCGAGGGCAAGCAACCACATCATCTTGCCTCGGTCTATGTACGAAGAGACAGAAGTAGGGAGTGTCGCATGCGCGCATGACACAACAACAACAGTAGCCAGCGACAAATCAAAAAGCAATAGCACGTGAAGGAAAAAATCTCACAACAGAGGAGCAACAGAGCAGTTCGCAAGAGCAACCACATCTCGGTCCATGTGATCTATAGTTCGGCGGGAACACATGCAGAGTAGAAACCAAGTTGCTCGGTCTCTCGGTCAAAAGCACCCTCCAGAGTTGTTCATGGCTTTTGCTTGGGTGTAACTTCTCAACGAAAATTGCTTCGTGCACACGAGAGTCTACCCAGGAGCTTTCCCTTGCGAGATTTTGTTAGGTACGCACAAATTCGTACCAGCAAAATTTAGTTTTCTTCCACAAGGTGACTCTGAAATATGATCTTCCGCTATTGGATCGTGACACGAGGTTTTCTCTATGGCAAGTTAAGATGCGAGCTGCTTTATCACAGCTTAATTTTGATGATGCACTTTTGGAATCGATAAGATGCCAGCCACATTGTCCGCTGATGAGAAAAAACGTAAAGATCGTAAGGCCTTATCTCAAATTCATCTTCATCTATCAAATAATATTTTACAGGAGGTTATGAAGGAGACATCCGCCGTCGCTTTATGGTTGAAGCTAGAGCGAATTTGCATGACCAAGGATCTGACCAGCAAGATGCATCTGAAGTAAAAGTTTTATTCCCACAAGATGACGAAGGGTGCCTCATTGTTGAACTACCTGAAAGCTTTCAAGGAAGTTGTTGCAGACCTCGAAGCTATAGAGGTAAAATATGATGATGAAGATTTACATCTTATTTTGCTATGCTCTCTGCCCAGTTCGTACTCTACTTTTAGAGATACTATTCTATATAGTCAAAATACTCTTACTCTCAGTGAAGTTTATGAAGCTTTGTATGCTAAAGAAAAGATAAAACTTATGGTTCTGGGTGAAAGTTCAAGTACGCATGTGGAAGGTTTATCTATCCGTGGCAAGCAATATGAGAAGGGTTCAAATGACAATTCAAGAGGCAAAAGCAAAAGCAGATACAGAGACAGATCTAAATCTAAAAACAGGAAGTCATGTAGGTATTGCAAGAAGGATGGTCATGACATATCCGAGTGCTGGAAGTTGCAGAACAAGGAGAAGAAGAATAACAATTTCAAGAAGGATCAACAATATGATGAACATAGAGCCATCGTTATCACCAAAAAGTGTTCTGATGGAGATGTTCTCGTTGTCTTTGTCAGTGATTCCAAAACTAGTAATGAATGGATTCTTGATTCAGCCTGTACTTTCCATATGAGCCCGAACCGCAAGTGGTTCATTATCTATGAAGCTACGCCATGTGGATCGGTGTTTATGGATGATAATACACCATACAAGGTTGCAGGCATTAGTTTTATCCAGATTAAGATGTTTGATGGCACCATTAGAACTTTATCAGATGTTCATCATATTCTAATTTTGAAAAGAAATCTTATCTCATTAAGTACTCTTGATGCTAAAAGGTACAAGTATTCAGGTGGAGGTGGAGTTCTGAAAGTCACGAAAGGTTCTCTTGTTGTGATGAAGGGTGATATGAAGACTGCCGACTTATATCATCTGTGAGGCACTACAATTTCAGGTAATGCTACTGTTGCTTTAAATAAATCATCTGATTCTGATGCTACTAATATTTGGCATATGCGTCTAGGGCATATGAGTGAAGCTGGTATGATGGAATTATGTAAAAGAGGATTTCTTGATGGTCAAAGCATCGACAAGTTGAAGTTTTGTGAACATTATGTCTTCGGCAAGCAAAAGAGGATGAAATTCAGTACTGTGACTCACTCTACAAAAGGCATATTAGACTATGTTCACTCTGATTTGTGAGGAGAATCCCGCGTTCCGTCACTTGGAGGTGCAAGCTACATGGTGACCATCATTGATGATTACTCAAGAAAAGTTTGGGTATATTTCATCAAGCACAAATCAGATGTATTCAAAACATTCAATAAGTGGAAGATTATGATTGAAAGACAAACTAGCAAGCATGTCAAGAAGCTACGTACCAACAATGGCTTGGTGTTTTGTTCTGGAGATTTGAAAGCTTTATGCAAGTCAAAGAGTATTGTGAAATATTATACCATCCCAGGCTCTCCTCAACAAAACGGTGTAGTCGAATGCATGAACAGAACCATCATGGAGAAGGTACATTGCATGTTATCAAACTCTGGATTGTCTAAGCGTTATTGGGCTGAAACCGCTTCCACTGTTTGTTATTTGATTAATCAGTCACCGAATTTGGCTATTGATAAGAAGACTCCAATTAAGGTATGGTCTGCCTCTCTAGCAGATTATTCAAACTTAAGAATATTTGGATGTCGTACTTATACTTATGTTAACAATGGTAAATTAGAGTCTAGAGTAGTTAAGTGTATTTTTCTTGGTTATAAAACTGGTGTGAAAGGATATAAATTATGCAATCCTAAAACTAGAAAGGTGGTTATTAACAGAAGTGTTACTTTTGATGAATCTTCTATGTTGCATGATAAACCATTTATTTATGTTCCCGTTGAGAAGTAATCAAGCGTGCAGGTGGAACATGTTATTGATTCAAGATCTACACTAGAAGTCGACAAGGAAAATATTTCAGGATCTACACATCATTCTATTACAGTTGATAGAGAGAGGAGGAACATTCAGCCTCCTAAAAGATTGATTGAAGAAACCAATGTTGTGGCTTATTGTTTAAATATAGTAGGAGAAATTGCAGGTATTATAGAACCTTCATCTTATTCAGAGGCTATCTCTTCTAGTGATTTAGAAAGATGGATTACTGCCATGTATGATAAGATGGAATCTCTTGACAAGAGTGGCACTTGGGAGCTGGTCAAATTGCCAATTGAGAAAAAGCCTATTCGCTGCAAATGGATCTTTAAGATGAAAGAAGGAGTTTTACTAACTAAAGAGGTTAGGTACAAAGCAAGGCTAGTTGCAAAAGGATATAGTCAAATTCCAGGTATTGATTTTACATATGTCTTTTCCCCTGTTGTGAAGTATAGTTTTATTCGCACTTTACTCAGCATTGTGGCTATGCATGATTATGATCTTGAACAATTGGATGTGAAAACTGCATTCTTATATGGGGAATAAAGGTTTCTTCATTCCGGAAAAGAAGAATTTTGTTTGCAAATTAAAGAAATCTCTTTATGCTTTGAAGTAATCACTTAGAAAATGGTACAAGAGATTTACTCCTTTATCATATCTCAGAGTTTTAAAAGATCTAATTATGATAGCTGTGTTTACTTGAAGATTGTTAATGGTTCAGTTATTTACTTGCTCCTATATGTTGATGATATGTTGATTGCTGTAAAAGACAAGGCTGAAATTTCAAAGTTGAAGGCACAATTAAATAGTGAATTTAAGATGAAAGATCTCAGTACAGCAAAGAAGATTCTTGGTGTGGAAATCATTAGAGACAGACAGTTTGGCAAATTATATCTAAGTCAAAAAGAATATATTGATAAAGTTCTTTAACGTTTCAACATGCATAAGGCCAAACATGTGAGTACTCCCTTAGCTGCACATTTCAAACTTTCTTCAGCGTCATGTCCACAATCAAATGATGAAATTGAGTACATGTCTAGAGTTCCATATGCGAGTGTAGTTGTTCGGTTATATATGCCATGGTATGTTCTCACTCCGATTATCTCAATCATTAAGTGTGGTTAGTAGATATATGGCTAATCCTGGAAAAAAGCATTGGAAAGCAGTTCACTGGATTTTCAGATATTTGTGGGGCACATCTAATGCTTGTTTACAGTTTGGAAGACTAGAGATGGACTCATTGGTTATGTGGATTCTAATTTTGCTGAAGATTTGGATAAAAGAAGATCTCCCACTGGTTTTGTGCTCACTGTTGAAGGGTGTACCGTTAGCTGGAAAGCAAGTTTGCAAGTTATCGTTGCCTTGTCTACTACAGAAGCTGAGTACATGGCTATTTCTGAAGCTTGCAAACAAACCATTGGACTAAAAGGTTTATTTACTGAGCTTTGTGGAAGTATATCTTGCACTATAATATTTTGTGATAGTCAGAGTGCTATTTGGCTTACAAAAGATCAAATGTTCTATGAGAGAACAAAGCACATTGATATCAGGTATCACTATATTCGATGTGTCATTACTCAAGGTGATATTAAAGTCTGCAAGATAAGTACTCATGATAATTTAGTTAATATATTGACAAAGCTAGTTTCTGCATCTAAGTGTGAGCTATGCTCAGACTTAATTGGTATTACTCACTAGTCCTTTGGACTTTCGGCGCTCAAGGTATACATGATAATTTTATTAGATGAGTCTATCATATTATTCGACTACTAGAGGGAATTCGGCTCAAGGTAGATATTGTTAAAGTTAATCCGAATTCGTACCGTGTCCATGTAGGATATTTCATTGCCTCATGCCAGACGTGGCATGGCAGGTGCATATGTAAGTTGTATCAGACGTGGTATCAATCTATAGCAACCGACTCAGATTCGGTTTCCTCTCCGTGTGGGATTCTTTTCCATCACACTATATATATGTACCCTAGTAGCCTGTAGGAAGAGCAAGTACTCTATTGTAATCTCTCCTCATTATAGTGATTTGCTTTCGAGCGCCCGTGATTTTTCCCGCAAGGGTTTTCCACATAAAAATTCATGTCTCTTGTCTCTGTTTTTCTGTGTATTATTTGCAACACTGCTAAAGTACATGTATTTTGATATTTAGAGTGGCAAATCCTCGCGAAAAATGTTTAGGGTAGCAAATCCTTAATCTCAAATATTTAAGGCAGCAAATGCTCAATTCTCTCTAAAAATCAATGATGCCTCTCACTACGTCCTCTCCTGTTGAATCCTTTCTCCGTCCTTGCCTCTTCGTCGGCATCACATCTTGATGTTGACCCTTCTACAACCCCCACCAGCGCATGATCCATCACCATCATCCGCACTGAGCACAGTTTGCTCCCCTCCTATTCCTCCTCTATAGCTCTCACTTACACACATGAGTACACACACCCCATCTCCGATCCCCTCTGGCACTTGCTCTGTCATTCCGTGCATCCCAAAGTGGGTGCAACAGCTCTGTACTAGGCAGGCAGCATGGACGCGGAGGCGGAATTAGCCCTAGCTGCGAGGACTCAACGACAGCTTCATGTTTTTCTATGAATTATGGCAATGACAAGCCAAAGAACGAGGGCAACATTTGGATTCCATGAGCTTTTCTTAGATGTCTATCAGTTGGCACTTGCGTCTGGAAAAATCTACAGAACGGTATACCATTCTTTGCCCAACTGATGGGATAAAAAAACTATCGTATGATGCATCTCAATCAAGCCATCTGATGGACCTCTCTTCTCCCCTTTCCTATCCTTATCCAACGTGGCTACCTCTCCATCACATCTTCCAACTCTCTCTCTCTCTTCTCTCTCTTGTGGCGTTCTCCATCACCATGGCACGGCGAATGCAGGGACAGTAGCCAAGGCAACAGGCAGTGAGCACAACGATACACATGAGCAAGCAAGGCGAGAGCATGTGCACCTAGCGGCGGTGGCTGCTACGTGCTTGGGTAGGCGGTAGCAATAGTTTGCGTGCCATCAGCAGTATTAGCAGGGCAAGTAGCCAAGAGAGCCATGGGCAAGTAGCAAGAAAAGTATTCTTGAAGATAATAATGGATGGCATGCGAGTAGGCACAACGGCGAGTGTGCAGTAGGTGGCGGGCGAGCAAGCGTTGTAATAGTGCTAAACGATAGGTGTCAACAGGCTCCTTCGATCTCAACGACTACTTCGAGCGACCGCAGGCTCGTGCGTCGAGGGCAACCACGAGCACGCCTGAGTGCATCAGGCCCCACCACCTCCTTCTTCAACTCCGACGAGAGCAACGCGGTAGAGTAGCCATGGGTTAGCACGAGCACGATGGGTCCCTCTACCTCCTCAATTGACTCCGACGTTGCCCTCCCCTCCTCCTTCACTTTTGGCTCTAGATCTAGCATAGGCGGTGACGCGGTGCTTCACCTCTAGTGACGGGAGACAATGACGCGGCTCGGGACACACAAATCCAGCGATGGCTCAACACGGAACTTAGGCCCCGGCCAGGGGAGAGAGAGATGGAGGCTCAATGCGGAACTCGAGCATGGATTCAATGGCGGGCGACATCGGTCGACTCCATGGCGTCGGCGATAATCAGCGCTGGAGTTGGAGAAGAGGGTGTGTTGGCAACGGGTAGTGTCGGGCAGCCCTTGGCGGCACGGTAGTAACATTGTAGCCAGATGAGCTCATCGAAACTTCTTAGAAACTTGTTTGAAACCTATTGAAACTTCTTGAAACGTTTAATTAAAACTTGTTGAAACTTGTTAAAACTCATCGATTGAAACTTGAGTTTCATCGATCTAAAACTTTTTGTTGAAACTTACTAAAACTCATCGATTAAAACTTAGTGAAACTTGAGTTTTAAAATAAAACTCGTTGAAATTTTGCTTTGGAATCTTCTAGAAACTTTTAGAAATATGTAAAATTCATTAAAATATGAAATTTTTAAACATCTTTTTAAAACTTATTAAAACTATGTAAAACTTATTACTATACCGTTACAACCATGCACCGTTCTCTGGCAGGCCAAAAATGGGTCCTGCATTGAACGAAGGAGAGTAACCGGCAATTTTGCATATGCAGTAATGATTGAGATGGATAGAGAGGACGGACGCGGCGATGTCTACACGCGCTCTACACGCACCGATCTATTAGAGCAAGGCTAATAATACAGCCTTCAGCTGGCTGTATGGACACTTACAACCCACTTATCAGCCCATTCATATAGTAATTTACAGCCAGCTGAAGGCTGTATGACCCACCCCTTTCTCTCACAAAGTTTCTTGGTTCTTGTGCTTCAGCTGGCTGTAAACTTACAGCCCACCTCTCTTCTCTCTCCTCCTCTCTCTCCTCCACCTCAGCATACAGCCTACTAACAGCCTCTTATTATACTTGCTCTTACCAATATGGATGCTACACGTCAACTTAATTGAATCGGTCTGGACCGAGAGATTGAAAATGACCACAACTACATGCATGCACGCGCTTAGGACCACCTCCATCTGGACCCGTATTTTGGACCGCCCGATCATGTGCACTTATTATTTTGACGTACACGTACCGGTGTACGTACGTGCCATCAGCCCATCACACGGACATCCAAATTGCAAGAGAAATCCATTCACATAAACACTTATATTATGGTCAAAAGTTATATATCGTAGTTGAAAAATAATCCACTCATATATGGATGTATAATGCACCTTTCTCGCTCGCTCAACTCGGTCACATACAAAAAGTTGCCTATTATTCAGCTAAAACAATTTGTTCCGTTGGTTAGCTCGACCAGTGTGGCATCCGTTTCCTGGCAAAGGGCCAGAGTTCTACTCCTACATGCCAGCCGCATATTGGATTGGCATTTTATCGATTTTTCAATATTTGGTCTCATCACGACGGTGTTGAGTACGTAAACCTTAAGACAGCCACTGTTGCATACATCTTAATTAAGACAGCTGCCACAAATTTGATTTGCAAGAACTCATCGCGCTTATACTTCTCAAGTAGATCCTGCAGCATCATCGTCTACCGTACAATTTTAAGATTTAAGAAAGATGCAAAATGGCAACATTTTGTTGTTTCAATTTTTTTTAAATGAAAAAAAAAGGTCATCTTGTTTGTCGTCAGGTGTCAGCTGCCTCTCCCACTGATATTTTCGATCCTGTTCCTGCGATCGCACGTACCATCCTCTGCATCGTATCCAGCAAATCGGATCCAATAGTGATAGATAGATTAGCGTCTCTGCTTCAGCCTTATCTTGTAGCAGATGATGCAGATTGGAGTGCACGAGGTGCCAACCTCTTGCTGAAGCCCAAAGCATCATGTGTGCGCTGCCTCCTGGATGACTAAACCCGAGCGGGGAGATGCATGCCAAATTAAAACATGTCCAAATATTGAGTTTTACTCCAAGCAAATAATAATAGTTATTGTTGTTGTTGTTGTTGTTGTTATTCCTCACAAAAAAATCAAGTAGCTTAGCCAACAGTAGTCTATCTTGACATTCGTTCAGCTTGATGAGGCCCGACGATATAATTAATTATATGGAAATTTTCAGAAAATAATCTAAATCCTCCATGTTCTTTTGGGGTTCCTACGTTTCTCAAACATGGCCTGATGTTTTTCACCATGGCTCCAGACATCTTCCCTCTTGTCAAGTAGAAGCAACCTTTAATTTGTTCATCAAATTGCAGCCCAATCAACTTGCTTTTTGAGGATACAAAAAAGTGATTGCTGATATAAGTCAAGTAATAAGTACCATGACACTTAGCAGCCTAATCAACTTGCGCAGTCTTTGTTCTAGATTCGGGAGTGCTAAGCACATAATCTTGATTGATAACCTTTTAGCACATGGACCAATGCACACTTAACCATAGCTATCCTCATAACGAGGTGTCCACTAGGACCAACATGGCAATACAATGCTGCAACTTGGTGCACCAAGTGGGCAAATTGTAATATACAAAACGACCTGACAAGTGATTTTTTTTGGTAAATATTCCATTTTTCAATCAAAATTATAGAAATATACCCGTGCAAAAAAAATTACAGGAATGACCTCCAATCGCCGAACCGTTGGGCGACTGGAACCTGTTGCCCAATGACCGCGCGACATGGAGACTATCTCTGGGTCGTTGGGTGACATAATTGTAGTCACCAACAATCAGGCTATTGGGATCTGTCGCCTAAACATCGAGCAACTGCAGTTCCAGTCACTCGACTGTTGGGCGACTGGAACTCACTCATTTTTGCGCAACTGGGCCCCCGACCGCGCATGGGGGTAAATGACAATTGTTGTAGGTTATGGGAGATAATGTCGGTTGATCCATTTATGATTTTCATAGATTATGAATGGTAGAAATCTGTTAGATTCGCAATAACCGTTTGCAATCGTTGTATGTTATTGTAGTGTAAGAAATTTTGTGAAATTTTATTTGAGAACGAATGAGATAGCAATGATTGGTAAGTACGAAGTTAGTGATATTGTTATGCAACCGGGAATTCATACATGGAGGAGAACTTGTTTTTTCATGTTGTTGGATGTCTTGCTATGCGGAAGAATTGATTGCGAAAAAATGAGGATAAGTGTTTTTGTGAATTAAAATAGACTTCATAATAAAGCTGGATATAACACGACGCATAGGGTTTGATTACATGCATAAGAAAGAGCATCATGCACGATACAACAAACTAAAGTACTCCTACGATACATATGCGTCTTTTTGGAATGGAAATAAATTCAATCTTCAGGAGACTAGTGTGGGACGGCCCGACCTACTAGTGCAGCAACAGCCTCAGCATCAAACCGGTTCCATTCCTGCGAGATGGGAGCTTCGTCCTCATCGAAACTATCCTCGTCGTCCTCCTGTACAACTTCCTCTTCAGCCCAGGCCATCCGATCATCGCTCTCCATTTGATGCACTATGTACTCTATATGCTCCCTTTCATCAGCCTGTCCTATAGGCTCACCATGTTGTGACCCTTCTTCCTCTCTCCGATGTACCGCATCAGCTTAGTCACGAGCAACTTTCTCCATAACCACTATGACACCGTCCTTCGAGTCCTGCTCTTGACCAACATGTTGGGCGCCTGAGTTGCTTGCACCACCCAGATGATAGCTGTCGGCACAGCTTTGTACAACTTCTATTAGGCATGGTTGCACAAACAGCATGCATTCGTATCCACAGCGCTGGCAGCCTTACACAAACCCCTTCCATGCAACAATGTGCATCAATGTTCTCAACTCCTATCTAATATTCGTGGGAGACCGGCTCTAAAGCCCTTGTATGATGACGCTACATACCTTAGGGTCCAAGGAGAAGCTATGGGTGAGCGAGAACATCACATCTGCGATTTGAGTATTCTCGTCATTCGGGTGTACCAAAGTGGCTTGCACAAAACTACTCAAGTCAACACCATTCGGACTGTCACGAACAGTGCCCACACCATAATGCACTTTCAATGTAGTGGGTATCAATATTACTGATGTCTTCCTGCAAATATTTTCAATGTTCCAATTAGTCAATTCGCATCGTCGATTATAGAAGTATTATTGTACTGTAATTTACATTCCTACGATCGTTCGTCTATCATGACCAACTACAATATCCTCATAGTATAACCCATCCTCGTTCCCAATAAGCATCAAATCTCTATCGGCTCCCACGCGCACCGACGTCGCTCTTCTCTCACTACTTGAGCTCTCTCTTACTGTAAATAATTCCTAATAGGTTTCGACTGTTTATATGACATAATGATTTAAATGCTAATGTACTAGTTCTAATAGTACGCTTGAATTTTCAATGTATGAACAATATTACATTCATTCGTAATTAATCATAAAAGTTACGTAATAATGTTTCGCACAAAGCGAACTATTTATTTTGTACAAAAGTATTGACTAAATTTTGAACAACTATAATTTTCTACGGATGCTTATTTTGTATATAATATTGATTAAATTTTCTACAACTAGAATTTTCTACGGATTTTAATTTTCTACGAATGCTAATTTTCTACAACTATAATTCTCTACAAATGCTAATTTTTTGCAACTATATTCATTAAATTTTCTACAACTATGAGTTTCTATGGATGCTAATTTTTTATAACTACATTGACTAAATTTTCTACGACTATTTACTTCATACGAAAGTTGTATTATTCTTTTCTACAGCTATAATTTTCTACGGATCCTAGTCACACACTAAACAAACTATTTACTTTATACAAAAAATATTGACTACAACATACAAAAATTTTTACCTTGCATAAGTAACGAAACCTCTCCTTCTTTCTCTCCCTTTTCTCTCCTCTCCTTTTTCTTCCCTTTCCTTTTTCTCTTCATTCTTTCATGTCTCCTTTCTCTCTTTGCGGCGTGGCGTCGGCGATGGAAATGGCTAGGGGCTCGGCCGGAGGCTAATTTATATGCGCATCCAGTCGCCAAACGATTGGGTGACTGGAACTTGCAGTCACCCAATGGTTGGGCAATTGGTCCCAGTCGTCTGGCCGCTCGGCGACTGCAATTATGTCGCCCAACAGCCCACGGATAGCCTTTGTGTCGCGCGGTCGTTGGGCGACAGGTTCTAGTCGCCCAACGGTTTAGCGACTGTAGGTCATTTCTATAAAAAAAATTACATAGGTATATTCCTATAATTTTGATTAAAAAATAAATTATTTACAAAAAATTTTCCCTGACAAGTCGGCTTGCCCAGCTGACCTTGTAAGATATCTAGTTGTCCCGACAAAAGCAGCTAAATTGGTAAACATGTCTGTGTTTGGCAATTGATGTAGCTTCATCTCCTCTAGGATAGGTCCTTACGCATATTTTTCCTTGTAATTATGTAGAATAGTTAGGGTATTCTCTTTTCTTTAGAGAGAGAGAGAGAGAGAGAGGCGTTAGGGCATTTTCTAGTATGAGGATTTGACTATAGAAATCGCTGTTGATACTCCAACCAATTGCTCCAATTGTAACTATTAAAAAAGGGTGGCACCACGTGGCCGCGTAGAAAAGGTTTAGGTCTTTAATCAGTGCTCAGCGATCCTGAAGATCTGTTGTAATCTCTTGGACTGGGAGGGGGAATCTTAATCAGCAGCCTTGATGGTGCAGCTTATTAAGCTAATTTAGGCTAGCTGTTGGGTTATACGTACCTGATGTGACACCATGGATTGGTTAGTTGGCAAGTTGGCTATTTTAGATTGCCGGTTGCCATTGGAGGTACAAAAGCACGTACAATTATGCTGCTTATATATACTGATTAGAGTAAATGGCATGTTACATAGAGTGTAATGCTTTAAGCGCACATGTGGTTCGTCAAGATGCGCTCT
Source organism: Dendrocalamus latiflorus (assembly GCA_017311315.1). NCBI lineage: Eukaryota > Viridiplantae > Streptophyta > Magnoliopsida > Poales > Poaceae > Dendrocalamus > Dendrocalamus latiflorus. The sequence goes on along the minus strand of CM029651.1, from coordinate 8,549,331 downwards.
CTTTTTTCAACTATTGGGTTATGGTTTGTCACATAGTAGCCAGCTTGGATCATGAGCTTTTCTCCGAAGCTTCACGAATGAACTTCAAAGGAAAGCCACGCACTGTGAGTAGTCCGATCAACATCGGAATTTATCACGTGTTTGTTGAATTGATCTTGGTACATGCCGTCGCTGGCATTATTGGCTTTCCACTGTCAAATGGACAACAATCCCTCCTCACTTTGATCAGATAACTCAAGAAAGCACATGTCAGCACCCACAATGGGGTTACCACTTGATACCTCCACATTATACAATTTGTATGTATTCACCTATCATGTAAGCAAACTAGTACTTGTTGTTTGTCATCTGTGAATTGGGTGCTATATATACTGACTCAAATTACCCCCCCCCCCCCCCCCCCAAAAAAAAGAATTGGAAAACATATCATAACTCATAAACAAAAAATTAGTCCAGTTCCATCTTAGACATCCCTAAATGCATCACTCATTAAGCTATATACTATAGAAGCAGATGCCAACCGCTAGCTTCTGTGCGAAATATTTTGCAGTTTTCTTCCTCCAAAGTTGGATCTTCGTACGTGACCGCATTATACCGTAATCGTCGTGTACTCACGTAAAGTGCTCAATGACTCTAAGATTAAACTAAAAGATCTGTATGATTCTCTCATTTAACAACGAGGCAGGATTAGCGCTGCAATATTCCAATCTTTGGCTGTCTAAATTACTCTAACCCCTACTTGCATATATTATGTATGCTATCGATCAAAGCACAGGCTACAGCACCATCACCTGGAGGCAAAGTGTGCCGTATACTCTGTGTGTACGATTATTTCGTTAATTTCCTGATTGAAAATGTTTTATTCCTACAGGAATATGGAAATCTGGAGATCCAGAGTATATATATAAGCAAGTGCGCAATTGGAAGTTAAATCACTTGTTTAATGTGTTGTTACTCTGGTCCAACAGACTTTTGGTTTCAGCTTATAACTTTTGACTTAAATTACACTGTAGCACTTAGGGTGTGTTTGGTTGAGCTGTGGCTTCTGAAAAAGCTGCTGTGAGCTGTGGGCTGTGGAAAAGCTGCTGTAGGTTGTGGGCTGTGGAAAAGCTGTAAGCTGTTTGGTTCAAACAAATATAAAACTTACCTCATATCTCTATTTTCCTTGAAACAACTGTGAAACAGCTCTCTATTTTCACCATTTCAAAAAGCAGAAAGCCAAAAGCAGGGTCCAAGGTGCTTTCAAAACTATACTACCCAAAAGTAGCTGCTTCTGAAAAGCAACTTCTGGTTTCTACCTCTTTGGTTGGCTTTTGGCTTTTTGGAAGCAAAAGCAGCTCCCAAAAGCTCAACCAAAGGCACCCTTAAAAGAAGCTGAGGCTTATTTTGAGGTGCTCTGAACAGCTTATGGTTTATTGTGTTGTGCTGAGTTGATTTTTGGAGTGCTATTTCGGAAGCAATCATGATACGGTACATGCATTCGATCCCTCGTATTCATAAGTTTGTATGATTTCATTACAACATGACGTACAGTACAAGTATGCATATATCGTACAAACACGCTATCTAATCCCGTGTGAGGTTCATGAGTACTGAATATGCTCCTTGTGACAGGGCGGTAACGCGGCCTCGGCCATGCCTGAAGGCCCCGCGTGCACCCCCTGTGGCTCTGTAATATCTCTCGTAGACAATGCACAATCAATAATGAAGTTATGTGATGCATCATACTCATAATTATGGCCTTTTGCTTGGATGCCTCATAGCTAGTAATGTTGTCGAGAATGCGACATTTCATCTTGCACATGCCAAATGAACGCTCGACAACATTCCTTAGTGGTGAATGCCAAAAGTTGAAAACCTCCTGCATCCCCGAAGGCTGCGAGCCGTTATGGAACTCGGAAAGGGTATACAAACCTGTTGGGGGTACCCCCAAGTCCACAAGGTAGTACTTCCCTGCATTGTTAACATGCTTCACAGTTACGTATCCATTTGCCATCGTATAAATGACAAATGTGGGAAATTTTTACCTTCCGGTGGATGCGGGAATTGGTCACCATATTTTGCCATTATCTCGTGCAAGATACGTGTGTCATGCATTGATCCTGGCCATCCCACACACACAAAAGTGAATCTACAGTCAAAGTCACATATCGCAAGCACGTTCTGACTTGTGTACCCATGTTTGTTGAAATGCAGCGCGCGCTTGGCATTTGAAATAGTGACTTTCACATGTGTGCCATCAATTGCCCCTATGCAGTTCACAAAGTGGGGATATAACCTTTTGCTTAGAAGCCTTGGATGAATAGTCTGATACGAAGGATCTGTTGTCTTAATGACACCGCCTGCAAACTTGTAGATGCATTTCAGCACATGATTGAACTTTCTTGTTATTGTACCAGTTGTGTGCTCAAATCTATTCATCGAATATCGCTGCGATTAAGGCACACAACAAGTCCACAAAAAGATTGTGATTACTTCTTTCAAGGTGACTTCCATGGTCGACTTCAGGCCATAGCTCTGCACTAGAGTGTCGTGCAGCCTATCGAACATAGGCGACTACATCTTAAACATGTTGTAACATTGTTGGTCATTTGCAAGTTGTATCTAGACCCACTTCAATCCGCTCATTATCGAAAACTCTCGGGGGGTGTCCTAGTCCTTGAAGTAGCTTCGTCATCACTGGACTCACATGCCATAAAGGCCAGGAAGGTGATGGAGCCAGACAATGGTTCGACCCCATCTCTGCCCGATTGTCCCCTTGCACTCGTCTCTGCACAACACAACATTTAGTACTGCACTTCTACATGTTTGACACACACGGATAACGGTGGATGGAATGGTAGCACACATAGCAGAAGACTGAATGCAATGGTAACCAACTGGTAGCAGATTGCAATGCACAACCAAGTCCAAAGAAGCACATCACACTGAGTTGAACAGAAGCAACAGAACCAATGCATAACACAGAGATCACAACCAAGTGATAAGAAGCTCAACAGAAATAGCTCAACACATAGAGCACTGCACACTGAGCCTGACCTATAGAACCCAGTGAAAAGAACCAATGAACCATATGATTAGAAGCTATGAAGTATGCACACAACCTAAGGAGCCATAATAGACTCTTGCACACACAACCACAAACATCACAAGACAAACAAGCTCTCAACCAAGATAGCACTGAAGCTTTGAAAGAAAGGAACATGTCACATATAGCACATATGCTCACTGATTGTCATCTGGCTCACATAGCAGTACCTGCTAACATATGGCATGAAAAGGAACAGACAAGTGACAATACCTAACAAAAACACATAGCAAAAGCATGACTATCGTCCAACCGATAGAAATAATAATGAACTAATAACCTCAGTTCATGAAATAGACAACTAGCTGAGAAGCGACGGTAAGTAGAGAAACAACAATATGCAACGTAACGTGGAAGCATGCATGATGTACGACCAAAGGCAACGAAAGCACAGATCATGGATGGTTCTTCATCCTATTCCAGGTCAATAGAGCCAACGAAGCCGGTCCTCATCTGATTTCAAGCCGAGGAAGCTTGTGTGGTACTCCGGCTTATTGAACAGCTAAATTGCATACTAGTACTCATTGCTCTCTGCACCGGCAATGGAGTCCTCAATCATATGGATTAGCCGCATGAACTCCTCCCCCTAGTCGATTCCTTCATGGGGAAGTAGCAAAACTGTCGATTGTGTGCGTCCTTTCATAGATATCAACGAGCTGCTTCAGCTGTGCGTCCCACTCACTCCACTTTGATTGGGGGTGCCTTGTGGGTGCATGGCGGCCGAGGCCTCTTCCCAAGGGAACTACCTGAAGTGCCACCATTGCCCACTGTCTTCGAGGGTAAGGCAAGGTCGGTGTCGTCGACGTCACTATCCAAGCTGAGCATATCAACCCCAAGCGCGAAAGCATACTCACTGGTGCAAGTGTTGCTGAGCATGTCAACCCCAATTGCCTGGCTTGTGGCTTTTGCATCTCCGTACGAGAAGGTAGAGCACTCCAACCAGTTGTTGACTTAACGAAGCCCGAAGCCATAAGCCGCAGCCGGTTGGAGCGGCGCCAAAAAATCATTGGAAAATTGATCACGCGCGCGACAGTCTTACCGCACGCCAGTCTCTCGCTCGTTCGATACAACGTGTGAGGGTCCCACTCGTTCGATGCGTCATGTGAAGCCGCTAGAGGGCCTGTTTGGCTGCGGCTTATGACTTTTGGTTGAAATTTTTGAATTTTGGCTGTTTACGGTACATATTACGGAGAGAGATATTTACTTACGATTTTGACTGGTACAGATGTTGAGCTTTTAACGTGTACATCGTTTAACTTGTAGATTCCGTCTTGAGAAAATACTCCGTTTGAAAGTTATGTACTGTAGCAAAAGTTAAAAGCCGTCAGCTTTAAAGGAAAAGAACAGGCCCATAGTCCTCTCACCTTTCCCCACTATCGGGAGATTCCTGGGAATGTAGTTTATAACCTTACAAACCCTAGTATTAATGGCTGCTCCCATGTTCCATGTTAGGGCTTGTCGCCTCTTCTTGCCGTGTGTTTTAGTATCTGTTGGTTCATATGGTCTAAGCGTGCGATTCTCAACCATCAGATCCAACAATGGAACAACAAAAGGGAAAATGGAGAAGCTAACGAGATATAGGGGATTTGGCCCGATCTGGCACAACAACGGTTGGTGGAGCAGCATGGGCAAGCACGTTTTTTTCTTCTGGATCAGGCCATAGGAGAAATAATATTTGGTTTTGGAGCGTTCCTGTTTAATTTGACAATGACTTCTGTAGACAAAATCAGAAATGTACCGACTTGATATTAGAAATAAAACATAATACAAAGATAACCAACAGTACTAGATGAATCGATCTTTCCCTTTCATAGCAATCAATGATCTTCAGTGACAGAGCCCCTAAGTCTACTCGATTGATGTGATGATATTATTGCTCAAAAGATTGTAGTTAGCTGAAATTATACTATAGTTGATGTTGGCTTATTTAGCGTAATTAAATTTAAAAAATAAAAAACATGTTAGCCCATCACGGACAGTACAAACGAATACGGGAAAAAGAACCGACAAAAAAACTTAAAAAAAGCTAAAAAACCAGAAAAGACGAAATTGTTGAATAGTGAAAAATAAGCCGAGGCCAGAAGTCTAAGCCGTTTTAAGCGGGCCCAAATCTAAACTGAAACATCGATTGCCCTAAAAAAAATTGAAGCATAGACTCTTCCAGACAAATTCCAGAGAGAATTAGAACGGGAGATGAGAATGTACAATTCCATAAAAAATACTTTTTTTGTGCGAAAACTTCTTTACTGGTTAACGAGCAAGTCCATAGACCGAGGTGAGAAAGCCTAAACTTTAGTGTCATATGATACACAACAAATCAGCAATCGCTCTGTAAAGTTCGCTTTGGATCGTTCCGTTCCTCTCAGCCAGTCCCAGCTCGCCCACCATGGCTAGGCTGCCGCATTCAGCAGCGACCCGGTCTAAAGTTGCGGATGTCGACCGCGTACCCAGCTGGGCTCCCCCTGGGCGTACGTACACGCGACACGACACGACACGGCGCCGGGACCCAAGAATCCGGGAGAGAGCGAGACACGGCACGGCACGCATGGTATGAACCGACCCTGGCTTCCCCGCGACGGCCAAAGCCGCAAAGCAAAAAAAGAAAAACGTGCAACACGACTGTGTCCGTGCGTGCGTGCTGCCCCGGCCGCGCGCGTCGGCTCACCCACAGACCCCACCCTCCGGCCGCGCGACGAGCCCCCACCCACTACCGCGTTGGTCAAGGCCGAACGAAACCGCCCGCCCCCCGCCGAGCAGCCGACGCGCGTCACGCGAGATCCCGAGACTTTTGGCCGTCCGCCCGTACGCAAACCGCAATCAGGGCGCGCGCGCGTACGGGCGCGTTCCAAAAGTCCAACGAGCCAGCGCTAGTTCTCGGGCTCTCTGTGCACGGCGGAGTCGTCGTCGGGTTGGTGGCACGGCGCGCGTGCGTGCGTGCCTCCAAGATTCTCGCGATCTTGTGGCTACGGGCTCGCTCCTAGCGTCCGGTTTTCCTCTGCTTTCGGCTCTGTCGGCCGGATCGGGGATAGCTCGTAGCCGTGGATTGCTGCTACTCCGTCCAGTAGACTCGATCCTTCTATCACAATAATCCGGTATAACTCCACTTGGCTATTGCTATGTCAGGGGAAAGTAGCAAGGAAAACTTGGAAGAAAGGGACAGTCACTACTCGCTATGTGGAAAATGGGAGTGACGGATTGGAGATTAGGAGATAGCTAGCCAGCCTTCTAGATGATCCGGCCCTTTTGGTCGTACCGTGCTATCACCTCATCATTGGCGTGAAGGAATTTGGCCGGCATTTAAGGTTGAAGGAGAGATCGATCGTCGATTGAGGTGGCTCAAGGCACTGGTGGTAGAGGAGGAGAACCGAACCAAAAAAAAAACATATGTTTTTTTTCCAATGGAGGACTTTTGAGAGAGAGAGAGAGAGAGAGTGTGTGTGTGTGTGTGTTGAGAAAATGTAAATAAGATGCTCACACATTACACCTAAAAAAATCCACATATTATGGACAGCATTTTGGATTGAAGATATACAAACATGAATCTATGCTCAACCAAAAGAAGAAGAAGGAAGAAAAGAAGCGCAAAATTCCTTTAAAAAGCTTAAATTGCATCATTGTTACTCCGCAAAATTCCCTTTACAAAGGTTCATGTGAAAACACTCGAAAGAACGGTCTATATGATCTCTGAATTGTTTGATCCATTATTAGTCTTAAACTATAAGCAAAACAAGGCTGTGAAGGAATCAAATCCCATAATTAGTTTCTTCCATTTCAGACCAGTCCTTTTGACTTAACCATTCACGCAAATTATCCTTTTTCCCCTTCCGTTTGGTGGATTAGTACTTGCATCATCCATGAATCTTCCTCTCTTAACCAAATAACCCCTCATGTATAACATAGCATATCAACAACGTGATCCCAATTGTAGCCTAGGATGTCCATACTGATACTGATCTGATAGAGAACTACTGCACAACGAAGAGGCAAGTTGAGGACTATCCAAGCTCAAGTGCTCAGTCAAACAACCAATGCCAGCTTGATGATCAAATCGCTCAGACTTGAACACATGATCGAACAGTTTTTTCTCCTGATCAACTCCAGCCTGCACAGGAGCCAATGCCAGGCAGTCTGGGTGATTTGTTTATTGAGGGGATCCCAATTTACCTCTCTGTCACGTGCCTTGAAAAGAGGAGGAGCAAACAAGCCAGTACCAGAGCCCATACCTTAGGTTCCATCTAGGAAGGCAGGTGACGAGGCCTCAAAGAAAGGTGAGCCGCACATGCAATAATGTGAAATATTTTATGTCCCCTTGCCCACCTGGGGCAATTGAAGAGAGGTGGTTGGACCTGCAGGTCATGCAGACAGAGAGGTATGGGGATGCTTCATGGAAACTAAAATTGAAGGCATGAGTTTTTTTATCAAGAGGCATTGCTGCGTACAATACAATGCTCTTGTGTAACAGATAAAAAGCATCCATTTGAGAAGTTGAGCTCCAGTGTAGTTGTCAGCTAGCAAGAACCAAAATCTCTTGTGTTTTTTTTTGTATTTTTAGCATGTAAATATATGGATTAGATTTACTGCAGTCGTGTTACAGCTGGAGACATGTCTAGGCCAATGGATGATGGATCAGAAATCTGGTCTGGTTGGGCCTCGTCGGCAAAACAGGGAGTATTGACAAGTTTTTATATCAGTCACATGATTTGAAGTCATCCATTCCAACATCACGTCGAAGTACGAGAAGAATATTGCTTACATTTTCCTCCATAGTTTAAGCTCCTACGTGTAATTAGTGTATGAAACTCAAAACACATCGTATCGCTGCTTCCATTATTCATAGTTACAACGTACAACTGGAGTAGATCCTTCTTGGTGACAAAATTTAAGTAAAGTTTGGCCACTTAATCAGAGTTGTGGTAGTGTAACCTTTTCTCTCTTTTTTTCTGCGACAAAATGTGTTTGGGTAACATGATTATGCACACGCACCAATAGTTACGTACGTCTTTGCTTAGCGCGGCCAACGCTGCAAATTGCCTGTTTAATAGGCCAATTTGGAACCACTTGGTAATTATTCTCCCCCCTTAGTTTAGTTCATGTAACTCTTACCAATAAGTTCGGAGCCAGATCATACTATATATCGAATGGACCGTCTCTCCCATGAAATGGCGCAACGCACCTATGGTTGCGAGTCCACCTCAGAAAGGCTTGACTAATACTGAGCAAATCTTGAAACAATCTTGAACAAATCCCCTGATTAATCTATCGTTAGATCATTTCATAAGCACAGCTTGTTTGCCTAATGATAATGGTTGGGGATTATTTTACTCGTATTGATCACACTTGATACACTTGTCCCATGTGAGTTGGGCCCAGGTCATCGTCATAATCCACCAATACATCTTTCTGGTGGACTAGACAGAGCATTAGTTTGCAAAGATTATTTGTTGCTTGTTAATTGATCTGTTTATCCCCAGGTTTAATGTGCGGCTCCACTTCTGATGGGTGCTCTGCTGAGTATTAGTCGGTTTAAAGCACGTATAGTATAGATCAAACTATAGTCCAACACACTCAGGAGAAGATGTCGTGGGGCTTGGGAGGACAATGAGAAAATATCCACAACCAGGTAGCACTAGCACTTCAAAAGATTGTTGCATAATTAGTTCATTTATTGACGACAAATATTAATTTGCTAAAAACCATCTAAAGAGTTACCAAAAAAATACTCCTTCCGTTCTTATTTACTTGATTGTCCATCAATAGAGTCAAAACCATTTAGATTGGCTATACAAAAAGTTATATCATTAGATTTATCATTTAAAATACTTTTATAATATTATAATTTTATTAGCATATCTTAGTGTAAAGTTATAAAAAGTAACGGTCAAAGTCATATCTTGGAGACCGTAAAAAATAAAAATGTCAAGTAAAAAAAAGAACAGAGGATGTATTATGTACTGATTTAATACAAATTGCAACAGCAATAAATGAAGTAGTTAAAATTGAATGTGCAGTGTAACATTTATCTTGTAGCTATAAGCATTTTGCAATGAAATGGTGTAACAATTTCACACAGTTAATCAAAAAAAGGAGAAACCTTCGTTCAAAAAAAATCAAACAGGAGAACGAATCTGGAAGACTACGTAGCAGCGCAAGGTGAATTTAAATGGGTCCATTACCCTGTTGTTTTTATTCATATTGAAGAAATTACCTGTGATTTACCATCTCCAAGTTCAGTTTAGTGGATCAATTAATCCAGCAATTCCTGAACAACCCAAATGCTCTTGTGAGGAAACCACCACCAAATACTACTAGAAACGACAAAGCAATTTTACTAACATTAATTTTACGTAGTCTTTGGCCGATCTCCATTGACATCATGATGAAGTAATACAATGGATTAAATATCGCCTACTAGCCAATACAAGACGTGTGATAGGGGCCAATAATCTATACTTGCCCACAATACCAATCCTTTATAAAAAGGGGATTGTGGTGCTTGTTTGGGCTTAAAAGTCCTGATTTATGGTTTATTTTGTACTGTAGTGGTTAAAAATATACTGCATCTGTTGATAGCTTTTCAGTATAATTAAATTTAAAATAATAAAAAAGATTATATTATCATGGATAATGAAAAGGAATAAGCGAGAAGAAATAACAAAACTGCGCACAAAAAGCCATATCACCAAAAAGACAAAAATACGAAGTTAAAAACCAAAAGTAGAAACTCAAATGAACTGAGCCTTAAGCCACCATTTGTACACACCCAACCAAGAGGCCTTAAAATAGTTTCTTAGCCCAACCGAGAGGTTATATAAGGTGGTGCAGCTTGTCTACTCTCCATTGGTGGAAAGGAAAGGGACCTCACCCCTCTCTCCATAGGTTGGTTACTCAGGCTCAGCTCATTCCCTAATCCCTCCCATAATTAACACACACACACATCACAGCAGCAACTCACACATACACACACAGACAAAATGCATTGTTCATTGCATTTTGTGCCATCCTAACTAGTTTGCTTGCATAATGCAGTGCAATCCTCTCTAACTGTTCTGTACCTCTGTGTGCTTGTGATCAGGCTGATTGAGCTTAAGAGGCACTCTTTGATTTGGAACTTGGAATCAAAGGCGATCTAGCTAGAGCAATCTGCAAATGGCGACACAGTGGTTCTTCAATATGGTAATTTGCTGATCATCTCAATGTTAATAATCACATAGACGTGTGTAGTGGTAGACTTGTGTGGTGTACTAATTCTGCATGTTTTTCTTTGTTCTTGGCATGCAGGTGACGGACGAGCCGAGCTTTTTCCACCAGTGGCAGTCGGACGCGCTGCTGGAGCAGTACACGGAGCAGCAGATCGCCGTGGCGTTCGGGCAGGGGGAGGTGGACCAGGCCGCGGCGGCGGCGCTGATGCAGCAGCAGTACGCGGCGGATGGCGAACACCGACCGCGCAAGGTGGCCAAGGTCAACACCAGCTGGGACTCGTGCATCACGGAGCAGGGCTCCCCCGCCGACTCCTCCTCGCCGACCATCCTCTCCTTCGGCGGCCACGCCGACGCCGCCGCCGTGTTCGCCAAGGCGCAGGGGCAGGCTCCCAGCGCCGCCTACTACAGCGCCTTCGCCGCGGCGCCCGTGAAGCCCAAGCAGGAGGTGGACACGGCCGTGCCGTTCCCCCAGGCGCGCCCGGTCGAGCGGAGCTACGACGCCATGATCGCCGCCGCCGAGCCCGCCAACGCCCCGGCGCCCTCCCGGCCGGCCTCCCAGAACCAAGACCACATCTTGGCGGAGCGGAAGCGCCGCGAGAAGCTCAGCCAGCGCTTCATCGCCCTCTCCAAGATTGTCCCTGGCCTCAAGAAGGTGCGCACATATACACACACATACGTGCATATCCATGGCTTCATGGGCCTAACTAGCTTTAAGTGCGACGAACTGATCGGTGTGCATGGCGTTGCTTGCAGATGGACAAGGCGTCCGTGCTCGGCGACGCGATCAAGTACGTGAAGCAGCTGCAGGACCAGGTGAAGGGCCTGGAGGAGGAGGCGCGGCGGCGGCCGGTCGAGGCGGCGGTGCTGGTCAAGAAGTCCCAGCTGTCCGCCGACGACGACGACGGTTCGTCCTGCGACGAGAACTTCGAAGGCGGCGAGGCCGGGCTGCCGGAGATCGAGGCCCGGGTGTCGGACCGCACGGTGCTGGTCAAGATCCACTGCAAGAACCGCAAGGGCGCGCTCATCACCGCCCTGTCCGAGGTCGAAGGCATCGGCCTCACCATCATGAACACCAATGTGCTCCCCTTCACCACCTCCTCCCTCGACATCACCATCATGGCCATGGTCAGCTCAACAACCCTCTTGTCATGTCATGCCATGTTCTTTACTACAAGCATGTGGACATGCGTTGATTTGGATGGTGTTATTGATGTGCTAATTTGATGGCGTTTTTGCAGGCTGGGGAGGACTTCTCTTTGTCTGTCAAAGATATTGTCAAGAAGCTAAATCAAGCGTTCAAGTTATCCCTGTGAAGGACTTGCTCCTGATCAAGTCTAATTTAGATCTTAATTTGGTTTTTATTTTCTCCTCCTTTTTATCATTAGCCTTGAGGATATGAGGCTAATGGTTCTAGGTTCTTCCCTGCTGGTGCTTCTGAAGAGAGTTGCTTGCAATCCCCCACAGCCCTTAAAGATTAGCCATCTCCACTGTTTTTTGCTGCTTGGGTGCAAATTACCTAGTTTACCTATCCTCTTCTATTTTCTCTCCCTTTACTTTTTGCATGGTTTGAGCTAGTCACCCCATGTTCTTGGGAGAGAGTAGTGTGTTAGAAAAAAAAATCAGAGACCTGTCTTTTTCTAGGACTTGTTATCAAAGGGAGTTTGACTTTTACAAAACCCTGTTTTCATTTCTCCCCTTCTCCAATGTTGCCCTTTCACCTTGTTTTTCTATGAGAGGATTGAGTTTTTTCAAACCCAAACACCTACCTTTGCCGTCCCCTCAGTCCTACCACACACACACTATTCCCAAAAGGCTTCAAACATCGTAGAGAAAATGGTGCCTTCGTTTTTTCAGCTCTGAGGGGGACTTTTGCAAGCCTTGATTCAGAAGTACAGTAGGGTGTGCCTCTTTTCTTTTTGAGGGTCCTACAAGTTGGCCCCAGCTTGATGAACCCTTGGCTTGTAGCTTCCTTGTGGATTTTGTTGTAACAGGATCAAGATGTAGTTGTGCTCTCTTTGTTTACCTGCATACAAGTATGAAAATAAATAAATGTGCTCGGTTGTTGACTTGATGGCTCTTTCCAACTGTGAATATATGTGCTTGGATTGACAACTCAACTTCACTTAAATATATTCAAACCCATACATTTTTGCCTGAGGGGATGTAAAAAATCTTCCTGAATAATTGTAAATGCACTCCTATAATTGTTCTTAGCTCTTCCCCCTATAATTCGTCTCCTTGTTTTCCACAACTAATGTCGGGAACTTAAAACTTTCAACCTTCAGCATGACAACATGATGCCTTTCCATGTGAACTCCCTCGCAATTCCCAACTTGCAAAGATACTAGTACTATAGTACTGATACAATCTCACTAATCTTGTTTTGTGTCACTGCACAACTAAGTGGCTTGACAACTAAGGTCCATCTCCCCTCATCTGCTCATTAGTCAACTAATGCCTACCTTGCTCTGGTGGTAACAAGACTCATTTATTAGCCAACTTACAATTTGTTTTTTTTCAAGAACATGTAAAAGGCTTGCATGTCATTTTATTAATAGAAAATGAAAAGGTATAACTAATCACTTAATCAAATTGGTCAGGTGAGAAAGTACAACTGGGCTTGCTCAGGCCTTTCTCCAAATCAGGAACCGGAAAAAGGAAAACATAGACTAAACAACACCAACAAAAACAACACAGTTATAGTATCCAGCTGCAAAAGCAAGAAGCTCTCGCCGAACTCTATAACAACCCTTCTTACCGAATAACCTCCAAAATATCTTACAAGGAGCGAAACATATTATTGAATACTCTTGCATTTCTTTCTTTCCAAATTATCCGGAAATCTAATATCACCATTATATCGAAACATTTCTTATGATCCTTCTAAACAACACTCCGAGCAGATAGCCAGCATTCTGAAAGTTCGGAGTCTGTAGCTGGCATGATAGCACTACGATCCGCTAGGGAAAGGATAGCAACTATACATGCCTTGTAACAACACTATTAATTAAGAGAGGTTGAATTATCTGTGGTTTTTGTTCACATTGCATGCAGGCCTCTCCTACAATTTGTTAAACCCACACAACCACTAATTTGGAGCAAGCGGGGCTGGATCTACAAAAACAAATTTGTCTGATGTGAAGTTTTTAGATGCATGATTGAGGTGGCAAGATCCTATTCTTTTTGGGCCAATGGGCTAGAAAATATCTGACTGAAAGCTTGCCCTGGGATTTCCAGCATTAGATTATTACAACAATCACTCTCAAACCCCCATCACAGATTGAGATGTTGTCCCCTAGAATTAGTCGCTCACCCAATGCCAAGCCCCCTGTTTGATGAGTTTTTATATAAATATGCTAAGTTAAAGTAAATACATATACATATATATATATATATATATATATATATATGTTTAAGAAAAAAAAGGCATTGTCATTTGTACGTGCTACGTCCAGTTCAACCAGTCGCTGCGCCGAGTATCGTACGGCCGCAAGTTCTCAGTCGACCATGAAATATATGCGTCAAGATCATCCTCTGAGTTCATAGGTCTTCGATCACGGTGAGACGAACACATGTTGTCGACCACGTTGTGTCTAGCAGAGCTTGGGCGAAAGACCAAACGGACGAAGCAGTGAAGAGCCAAGGGCCTTGCCGTATTGACGTGGCCTTAACAGCGCGATGCGTTTCTTTGGGCTGTGCTCGCATGCTGATGGCCCAGCCGCGCAAGGGTCAGCGGCTAGGCGTGTTTTGTGGCCTGAAAGTTGCGGAAGCCCTTGAGATCACTATGGTATATATGGGCAAATCCTAAGGAAAAGTTTGTTTGGACAAGTGTCCTATGCATGGGCTTCTTTGATCCGCCCTCTTAAGAAGTCAGCGCACGTGATTCTAGACGATCTTTTTTCAATCCAAAAATTCGAATGGTCATATCTTTTGAATCGGACACCCAAATCACCATTTGTTTGAGTCGTCAGGTTCCTTGCGACATGATCTTCAACACAAGATCTCACTTTATATACTTTGTGTTAGTGACGATGTCATATGCTCCAACCGATAAAAATAAAATGCTCTGTGTACTCCTTAAATGTGGATGATTGAGACCCAATGTACCATTTCAAACTTAACGGGAAAACAAAATAAGAGAGCACAATCAAATATAGACTCCATTGCTATTGACAAAAAGAGTTACAAGAATGAATTCGATGTGTTTTGGGGCACATATGCAACCCTATTTATGCCTATCTAAGAGGTGTCAATTAATGACGCTAAGATGCCTTTTGTCTTTATGCATGCGTCTTTGTTGAGTCTTGAATCATTTGACCAACTGTAGTCAGTTGCCAAATGCGCTAATAACCGCTCTCATGTTAATCATGTGCGAAATTGCCATGTCTCCCGACTAGTTAACCTGATCGGGGCTAATAAAACCATATGATTAGTCATCATTGCTCATGACTGATCGTTATTAGTCTTCGACCAGTTTTGTCACTAAAGGGATATTATTTTCCTTTGAATCGTGATCGTAATATGCGAGCCTGCTTTTCATAGAAAAATATTGACTTAGTTAAAAAAAACATCATCACTAAATGTTTCAGTAGTTCATGTATGATGTCCACTACATATCTTTTGAACTGGGTAGTGAGAATGAATCAGGTGGTTGTTGGATGTTTCAGTAGTTAAAATGAATTATTCAACGCATTTGGTTTCAACGCTCCAACCATTCATTGATGATGTTCCAGAAAATAAGTTCTATGGGGAATATGTTAATGTTCCACAGTTCATCAACGATATTAAAAAGAAAAAATATTAGTGGAACAAATCAAATATGCTTGTGAAAACAGTTCAAGACCACCGGTTAAAACCATTGAAAACTATTAGTGCAATTAATAAGAAATATTATTGGAACAAATCAAGGTAGTGAGTTGCACAGAAAATATTAATAAAATAATGGTGGAAGAAATGATATGAGAAAAAAGTACCTATAGTAGCATATGGGAAAATGCTACAACTAAATGCAAAGAGAAAAAGAAAGAAAGAAAAATAAATGTAGATTGAAAGGAAAGAAAAGGCCTATGGAATTGCATGTGTTGCATCTTGTGAGTAAGGAGGAAGACTCTAGATTGCATATGTTGCATCTAGAGGCGAATTGTGTATCCACTCGAGTTTGTGCATTCGTTGCACATGGTGAAAGTTAAGCAAGAAGCTTGACTTAGTACTTTTCGAGTTTGCCAACTTTTACACGGTGTTGGAGGCATCGTGTGTGGTGATCTTCTCAAAGAATATTGTGAGAAGACCCAGCAAAGTTGTGAAGGTTGCAGCTCACCTACCTAGAGCAAAAAAGAGCTACCACTACTGAATTGAGGTATTTCGGCTTAATTCATGGAGCCGGTCTAATTTGTTTAGGCTAGCCTCAACGTGGACTAGGGAAGACCGGGAAGTCTTCGGACACCACGGTAAAAAGCAATCATATCAATTGTGATTTATTTTCTTAAACTCAATTTATATTCAAGCAACTTACATTAATATAATACGGGCAAGCCCGACACGAGCAAAAAGGCCACGGATCTCCAGGGCTGTCCTGTCAGCCCAACTGATCGACAAGCGATAGTGTCAGGCCCATACGATGGGTCCCACAGAGGATCCGAGCAACGGCACCAATATTCGAAAAATATCAGTGTGGCCGCCGACGCGAGCAAACAATGGTTGGGAACAACCCATCCTAATCAAACTCCCCGCGCGCGGGCGTCTCAACTGTCTCACCGAACAGTGGGACCCACCTTCAAACCTAGCCACACACGTAAAATTTTTGCTTTTTAGCCCAAATTTTGAAAGTTTTTTACATATGGACCCCTAGAGAAAAGATTTGCAAAAATGGACCCTTAACACGGCGCCAAATTATATAGCGCCCAATGTACACATCACGGCGCCATATTCTTTAGCGCCGTGAGTGGCCACGTAGGATCCACGGTGGCAATGCTCGGCGCCAAAGCCCATGGCGCCGTGCTGTGTACGTTGGGCGCTAACGGCCGTGGCGCCGTGCTCTGGGACTTAGACCGTTTTCGGCAAGGCTACATATCACGGCGCCAAACTGTGTGGCGCCGTATGTGTCTCATGCGGCGCCAGAAGCTTTGGCGCCGTGATGGCTACACCAGCAAAAACAGCAAGCTTTGCTGTTTTTTTGCAAAACATATGCACATACATATACAAAAAAGCAAACATATACATTCACACATACAACATCTGGAAACGCAAATGACAACATCGCATAATTATCAATAGTCTGAAAATATTACATAACATCACATAAGTATCAAAAGTCTCAAAATATCACATAACTGTCAAAAGTTTGAAAACATCAATAAGTCACTGCCTCTTGGCCTTTCCCTTGCCCTTGGCCAGGGCATCAAACCCTGGAGTGTACGTGCTCGGGGGACGGGCCGAACGACGAGGCCGCTGGGAAGCTTGAGTAGATGGTGCGTCGGGCATCTGCGATATCCCAATCTCGTCGTGGGTAGATGCCTCCTCGTCCTCGTGCTCCTCCTCCTCGTCATCCTGCTCCGCCTCGTCGTCGTCGTCGTCGTCATCGGCTTGACTGAAAGTCGGAGTGCGTGACGAGCTCCTCGTGGACTGGCGCGTGCCGACGTGTGACGACGAGGCTGCAGTGGCACCCGAGCGCTGGGAGGCCGTCGGTGGTGATGCGACGTCCGTGCATGCGCGGCAACCACAACGAGATGCCGCCCGATCGATGCGACGTCTAAGTCTCTGCAAGTAATGATATGTCATTATAGTATACATGCTGAATGGCTCTAACTTAACGAATTATCTTCGAACCTGCAAGAAGTCCCTCAGGCGGCTCTCGCTATCCAGGGCGCCAGCTGGGTAGGAGAGAGCCTCATCGATCTCATGCACCGAGGTCCGCAGAGAAGTCCCCTAAAGAAATAAGATCCACATAAGTAAGTGTGAGATAAACGTATCTCATGCACCGAGGTCCGCAGGGCATTCACCAAATATATTCCGCAACCATGTAATGTGGACCCCCGAGACGCGGCCTCGCCTGGCATTATCTGGGACAGGAGGCAATACCGTGCCCAGAAAGGCCTCCACACGTGCCCTCCAGCCCTCAGACACCGCCGGGCTGACCACCGGCTGTCCCCTAATGGGAAGTCCAAGAATCATCGCCACGTCCTGCAGCGTGACGGTCATCTCCCCACAGGGAAGGTGGAACGTGTGAGTCTCTGGCCTCCACCTGGTAATAGTACACGGAGAAAAGAATTAGTTGCGTACGTAAGAATATAAAAACGAAAACAAACGGACCCAATAGAGAAAATGCACCTGTCGACGAGTGCGGTCAAAGCTGCGGGGTTAAAGACCGGCATGCCCCGCCGTACTAGGTTGGCGACCGTGTGAAGCCCAGCACGACGAAGCAGTGAGGTATAGCGGTCGTCGTATCGCATCAAGTGGAACCCATCATGGGTTCGACAACGAAGTATGTGAAGTTCCTGAAAATTGCTATAAAAGTTAGCTGCGTGATGAAAACACATGTATATTTCGACAACACACGTACTTGGCCGTCCTCCGTGAGCCTGCCGCGGTGCTCCCTCTCGTAGAACTCGTCTAGCAGCCGGTACCTCGCCATCCTGTGCATTCAAAAATACGTTAATTAATGATAAGAATAACAAAAAACCGTAAAAACATATGTATTTCTAAATATTCATCAATCTCGCTCAAATCAAACCGTAAAAACATATGTATTTCTAAATCAAACCCTAAAAATATATGTATTTCTCAACATTCATCAATCTCGCTGAAATCAAACCCTAAAAACATAGGGAAAATCTGTTCAGGAGCACTGAAAATACACTGCTTCCGGAAAATACCACTAAAAGAATCGGGCTCCAGAAATTACCACCAAAAAATTCAATTCGCTTCGGGATCTAGCATTCTGGACAAAAATGCCCCTCTCCCTCCCCTCCCTCACCTTCTCTCCTCCTGCGCCGCCCCGTCCGCCTCCCCGCCCCCGCCTCCTCCTCGCCGCCGGCCTCCCCGCCTCCTCCCTCCTCACGCCGTCGCCTACCTCCGCCTCCTCCTCGCCCCCGCCTCCCCGCTCCTCTCCCCGCGGCGCCCCGCGCCGTCCGCCCCCTCTTCCCCCACCTCTTCGCCGCCGGCCTCCCCGCCTCCTCCCTCCTCACGCCGCGGCGCGGTCGGCTGCGGGCCGAGGCGCGGCGATGGTGGCCGGCATGCGGCTCGGCTGCGAGCGAGCGGAGGCAGCCGGTGTGCGGTGGCGCGGTGACTTCAGGCGAGCGGCGTGAGGAGGGAGGAGGCGGGGAGGCCGGTGGCGAAGGGGTGGGGGAAGAGGGGGCGGACGGCGCGGGGCGCCGCGGGGAGAGGAGCGGGGAGGCGGGGGCGAGGAGGAGGCGGAGGTAGGCGACGGCGTGAGGAGGCGGGGAGGCCGGCGGCGAGGAGGAGGCGGGGGCGGCGAGGCGGACGGGGCGTCGCAGGAGGAGAGATGGTGAGGGAGGGGAGGGAGAGGGACATTTTTGTCCAGAATGCTAGATCCCGAAGCGAATTGAATTTTTTGGTGGTAATTTCTGGAGCCCGATTCTTTTAGTGGTATTTTTCGGAAGCGGTGTATTTTCAGTGCTACTGAACAGATTTTCCCAAAAACATATGTATTTCTCAACATTCATCAATCTCGCTCAAATCAAACCCTAAAAACATATGTATTTCTATATCAAACCCTAAAAACATATGTATTTATAAAATGGACCCTAAAAACATATATATTTCTAAAATGGACCCTAATAACATATGTATTTCTAAAAATTTAGAAATCTCGCTCAAACCAAACCCTAAAAACATGTGTATTTCTAAATCAAACCCTAAATCTAAGCATTCATCAATCTCGCTGAAATCAAACCCTAAAAACATATGTATTTCTAAATCAAACCCTAAATCTAAACTTTCATCAATCTCGCTCAAATCAAACCCTAAAAACATATCTATTTCTAAATCAAACCCTAAAAACATATGTATTTGTATATCAAACCCTAAAAACATATGTATTTCTAAAATGGACCCTAAAAACATATGTATTTCTAAAAATTTAGAAATCTCGCTCAAACCAAACCCTAAAAACATGTGTATTTCTAAATCAAACCCTAAATCTAAACATTCATCAATCTCGCTCAAATCAAACCCTAAAAACATATCTATTTCTAAATCAAACCCTAAAAATATATGTATTTCTAAATCAAACCCTAAAAACATATGTATGTCTAAAAATCAAACCGTAAAAACGAATCTATACACATTACTACTCTTACATTACGCATATCTATTGAAAATCCAATCTAAAACCGAGCCAAATTGAAGTAATTTCATCTAGGGTTTCAAATCTTCCCACACGAAATGTACCTCAAATAATCCATATTTATTGCAAAAAATCAAGGGAAAGGAGGGGGTTCACCTTGCTTACTTGATTTGGAAGTAAAATCGCGAGAAAAACGGATGGATTTGAGTTGATTTTGAGGGGGGAAGGGAGTGGCGGCGGCGGCGGCGGTTGCTTCGGCTCGGGTTGAACAGAGTGAGGGGGTGGGGGCCGTGCTCGGGCTTAAGTCCCAGAGCACGGCGCCACGGCCGTTAGCGCCCAATTTACACAGCACGGCGCCATAGGCTTTGGCGCCGAGCATTGCCACCGTGGATCCTACGTGGCCACTCACGGCGCCAAAGAATATGGCGCCGTGCTGTGTACATTGGGCGCTATATAATTTGGCGCGGTGTTAAGGGTCCATTTTTACAAATTTTTTTTCTTTAGGGGTTCATATGTAAGAAACTTTCAAAATTTGAGCTAAAAAGCAAAAATTTACGCCACACACAAGTGAGACGTCCCTACGTCGAACAACAGTGCTGCTTCCTGTTGCACCTAGAATGAGAAGGGAACAGTGGCAAGGGTGTGGATGCAAAAACGCCCATCCTTCGCCTGCACTCTGCCCCGCTTTATAAAATGAGCCGAGTGGGGCAGCGGAAACCCTAAGCCGAGACAACGCAGAGACAGGCGTCTTCGTACTCGCCTCTCTCCGCGCCTCCAAGCTTTCCTTCTCCTCCCCATCTCGGTAGCCGCAGCCTCACCAATCCGCCGCCATGAGAGAGTGCATCTCGATCCACATCGGCCAGGCCGGTATCCAGGTCGGAAACGCGTGCTGGGAGCTCTACTGCCTCGAGCATGGCATCCAGGTACAGATCCGTCCGCTTTACCCTCGCTATGCATCGTTCTAGCGTTAGATCTGTGGTGGATCTGGGTGTTTATGGTGGTCCTGGGTGTGGCGCTGTTGGATCTGTGTGTGGATCTGGCTGTATTCGAGAGTGGCTGTCCAGATCCGCGTTTGCTATGGGGAAATTCGTAGATCTGACGAAATTTAGGGTTGTATGCGGTTGCTGTCGTGCTAGATCCGGTTGTGGAAAGGGCGCAATTTGGTACTGTTGTAGTACTAGAGATTTGTGGGTATCGAGTAGTTGAAATATCCGTTCAGGATCTGTGTTTGTATTTGGGTTGGATTGTTTGTTCCTGTGGTAGATCCGATCAATGCAGGTCTCAATTTCAAAAGTGCAGTCTAGTTAGCTTACGAATGCAGTGAGTCGTTCTCAAATGCCCCTTAGTTGATCGCCATGTACATTGTACACCTGATGTTTAGACATGCTAGATGTGCATCCTTTAAATTCGTATATGTATGTTGAAGTCTAATCTGCAAATTCTTCGAGAAAATTATGTGGCATTCGTAAATCTTGTGCAGAATTTTCAATTAGGCCTGTTTAGATGTTGCATGGTTTATTGTACGTTCAATTTCTGTTGGTTCGTTGAATTGATCTGAAATTTGATGTGATACTTACATACCTTCAGGAATGCTAATGTTAAGAGACTTCCTTAATATGAATCCAGTTTGTTTTATATTGTTCTGTTGTGAGTGAATTGGTTATGTTTTATGTTTAGGTTTGCAGCGGTAACACTTTATTTGTCCTTTGCAGGCTGATGGGCAGATGCCTGGCGACAAGACCATTGGAGGAGGTGATGATGCTTTCAACACCTTCTTCAGTGAGACTGGTGCTGGGAAGCATGTTCCCCGTGCTGTCTTTGTTGATCTTGAGCCTACTGTGATTGATGAGGTGCGGACTGGCACCTACCGCCAGCTCTTCCACCCTGAGCAGCTCATCAGTGGCAAGGAGGATGCAGCCAACAACTTTGCTCGTGGTCACTACACTAGTAAGTGCTGTGATATTCGTGTGATGTTGTCAGTTTTTGTTTGTTGATGATCACATGACTTAACATTTTAGTGCTATTCTTGCAGTTGGCAAGGAGATTGTTGATCTGTGCCTTGACCGCATCAGGAAGCTTGCTGACAACTGCACTGGTCTCCAGGGTTTCCTTGTGTTCAACGCCGTTGGAGGAGGAACGGGCTCTGGCCTTGGTTCTCTTCTCCTCGAGCGCCTTTCTGTTGACTATGGCAAGAAGTCCAAGCTTGGGTTCACTGTTTACCCGTCCCCTCAGGTCTCCACCTCTGTGGTTGAGCCATACAACAGTGTCCTGTCCACCCACTCTCTCCTTGAGCACACTGATGTGGCTGTCCTGCTTGACAACGAGGCCATCTATGACATCTGCCGCCGCTCCCTTGACATTGAGCGCCCGACTTACACCAACCTCAACAGGCTTGTGTCTCAGGTATTATCATGTTTCTTCTTACCTGTCTTTCTGTTTGCTGTTATTAATATTGTGCAGTCTTTTCATGGTCTGCTGGACTCAAATCATGTTGTGGTTGAACTATTGTGCAGGTCATATCGTCACTGACTGCTTCCCTGAGGTTTGATGGTGCTCTGAATGTGGATGTTAATGAGTTCCAGACCAACCTTGTGCCCTACCCAAGGATCCACTTCATGCTTTCCTCCTATGCCCCAGTGATATCTGCTGAGAAGGCATACCATGAGCAGCTCTCTGTTGCTGAGATCACCAACAGCGCCTTTGAACCTTCCTCTATGATGGCCAAGTGTGACCCACGCCACGGCAAGTACATGGCCTGCTGCCTCATGTACCGTGGTGATGTTGTGCCCAAGGACGTGAATGCCGCTGTCGCCACCATCAAGACCAAGCGCACCATCCAGTTCGTCGACTGGTGCCCCACTGGCTTCAAGTGCGGTATCAACTACCAGCCACCAAGCGTTGTCCCTGGTGGTGATCTTGCCAAGGTCCAGAGGGCCGTGTGCATGATCTCCAATTCCACCAGTGTTGTGGAGGTCTTCTCCCGCATCGACCACAAGTTTGACCTCATGTACGCCAAGCGTGCCTTCGTCCACTGGTACGTGGGTGAGGGCATGGAGGAGGGAGAGTTCTCTGAGGCCCGTGAGGATCTTGCTGCGCTGGAGAAGGACTACGAGGAGGTTGGTGCTGAGTTCGAGGATGGTGAGGATGGTGATGAGGGCGATGAGTACTAGAGCCTCCTGCATCCTGGTGCTTTGTCAAGGCCTGCTACTGCTATCCTGTGATCTGCCCGAGTGGCTTATCTGCTATCTGTCTGTCTGAACATTTGCTTTGTGATGTTTGGTTTACAACCTATGTTGTTGTGAGACCAATGTTATGTTGGACCTGCTTCGCAACTTGGTTATTATGCATGTTATGGTTGCCTGCGTTGAAGTCTCTGATGCTTTATAAGTTTTATGACCCTTCGTTTTGTCTAGAATTGACTTAGTCCGCGGTTCTGTTTCATGGTGCTTGTCTTGGTTTGGTGCCTCGCCTGCCGAAGACAAAAGCATTTGGAGGTGTGTGTCGGGGAACATTGGTATCTAAGCCTGGTTTAATGTTACTGATCTGGGTGCTTTCTATTGTTTTGTTGAGGAAGTCTTTGCGAACTGCTGTTTTGTCCGTTGTCCGCTAGTTCTTCCAATTTGCGGGCATGTATCCTACTGCCGTCTTGATTTTTTCGGGAAGGTTGACCCTAATCCTATTGTTAAGAGGTTGGAAGGTCTATATGCTTAGGCCTATTAATAGATTAAAATCCAACCCATATGAGATCTAAAACCAACTTCTCATTTTAACCCAACCTAAGAAACGATTTTTTATAACTGCACCCAATCCAAATTAGCTTCTACTTTAATCCAATCTAATCCGAACCACCTTTCACTTAAATCCAATCCGAACCCATAGGTTTAGCCCACTTCTCAACCCATGTACCCACCAATCATTTTTTTCGTAAAGTTTTCGTATTTGGAATTTCAAACTCGCGTTCACATTATAAGTTTTATGACCCTTCGTTTTGTCTAGAATTGACCTAGTCTACGGTTCTGTTTCATGGTGATGCTTTGTAAGTTTTATGACCCTTCGATTTGTCTAGAATTGACTTAGTCCGTGATTCTGTTTCATGGTGCTTGTCTTGGTTTGGTACCTCGCCTGCCGAAGCCAAAAGCATTTGGAGGTGTGTGTGTCGGGGAACATTGGTATCTAAGCCTGGTTTAATGTTACTGGTGGGGGTGTTTTCTATTGTTTTGTTGAGCAAGTCTTTTCAAAATACCCTAGTATTGTTTTGTTGAGCAAGTCTTTTCGAACAGCACTAGTACAGTGTTTTGTCCGTTGCCCGCTAGTTCTTCAAATTCGCGTGCATTTCTACTGCCGTCTTGATTTTTTCGGGAAGGTTGACCCTAATCCTATTGTTAAGAGGTTGGAAGGTCTGTGTGCTTAGGCCTGTTAATAGATTAAAATCCAATCCATATGAGGTAAAATCAACTTCTCATCTTAACCCAACCTATAAAAGATTTTTCAAAACTCCATCCAATCCAAATCAGTTTCTACTTAAGTCCAACCTAATCCAAACCACATTTCATTTAAACCCAACCCGAACTCGTAGGTTTAACCCACTTGTCAATTCATGTACCAACCAATCAGTTTTTCGTAAAGATTTGGTATTTGGAATTTCAAGCTCGCATTCACACTACAAAAATTTTATGAAATCAATTGTAATTTATTGGAGATGATTCTACATGTAGGAGAGCCACTCTGTGCAAATTGGTAAGGTAGACGCACACGTGAGCCCCACATACTTTTATAGATTTTTTTTTGCAAAACTTCGGTATTTGAAATTTCAACCCCACGTTCACATTATAAAAGTTTTACGAAATCAATTAAAATTTATTAGAGATGATTCTGTATGTAGGAGAGTTACTCTATGCAAATTGGCAGGGTTAGATGCACACGTAGACCCCACATGCTTTTATATAAAATTTCCATAAAACTACGGTATTTAGAACTTCAACCTCACGTTCACACCACAAAAATTTCTTCAAATCATGTAAAATTTATTGAAAATAATTCTACATGTAGAGGAGCTACTCTATGCAAATTAGCAGAGTTAGATGTACACATGGGCCCAACATGTTTTTTTAGAAAGCTTTTGTAAAGTTTCATTATTTGAAATTTCAATCTTGAGTTCACACTACAAACGTTTTACAAATTCAATTGAAATTTATTAAAGATGATTCTACGTGTACAAAATCATTGTACATAGAGCACGACTCTCATGTCGTTTTTATTCTTGATGCGCCACTATTTGTGGGTAGGGCTTGTGAGTTGTGTATTCTCACGTGAAACCCCAGTAAAGCTACGTAATCAGCACAGCAAATATGTGAAGTTTATATTTGACCGATGAGCTCGTTACATATGCAGATATGCTAATAAAACGTGTCAGGTTACATCATGCGTGATAATGCGAGAAAGGGAAAACGCGGGTTATTCTATTCCTAATCAGCACAGCTAGCTCCCTTAAACCTGCATCTACTACTATATTGAACAAGCCGTCTCCAGCTTAATTAGCTGCTACTTGGCCTAGGTGAGGATAAATTCTACACGTATAACTAAGGCGAAGCATAACTGCAAATTGAAACCAAACAAGATATACCCGCGATACTGTCACTTCTCTTCAACCTGTTCCTGAATAGACTCCGACACTTCTTGCACCGTGTCACAGAGTTCTTGGCTTGAATTCGATGCTTCTTGCGCAGGATCGTCGAGAGTCATTTCGATTGGAACTTCTTCTCCATTGTTGCGAGACCTGGAAGAGCCATTGTTCGAGAAGGACTGGCAGTAGGCGTCGAGAAGATGCTGGTGGATCTCCTGCATCCTCCCGGACTGCTCGTCGTCTCTGTCCAACTCTATCAGGTCCTGCACAACGAATACTTCAGTTGAGAGTGAACAATAGGAGGGGAGGATCCCATCTTAACATGAGCATACTAACCTGGGCAGAAAAGGAGTTAAATATGCGAGAAAAGCGGTGTCTGCAATACTCGTTGAAGAGAATTGTGCCAATGACAAGTAGGATGGTGAACACTGTAGCTACGGGAGAGTGCTTTATGCTGAACACACCGAGAGCTATGATCTGTGTCAGTACCAGGGAAAACACAATGGTGTTGTGCATGATCGGCCACAATTTCCCTCCCATTTCGTACTTCGGGTAGTAGACATTTAGAATCTGCAAAAAGATTTCAAGGTTAAAGGATGAACAGACGAAAATGGAAATTCAATCCTATCATCGGAAAACAATTAGGAAACATAATAGATTGACTAGATCCTAATAATTTATAGTTGATATATCAAGCAAATAAGCTCAAAAGTTGAGGGAGAGGCCAATCTGCTCACCTGATTGCGATACACCAAGTAGCCAAGGCAAAAGTACACAAGCAAGAAGGGCAGTATGAGAGGTGCCATTATCGAAAATGTGAAGCCAAGCAGGTTGAATAACAAAACTTTTGGCACTTCAGTATGATATGGGAACGAGAAAACATATTCTGGATCGTCCTGATAACAAAATATACATTTTCTGAAGAAGTTATATACTAAATTGTACACTTGCAATATCTCTGAGCATAGACTTGCCCAGCCTGATGTGAGGACGTAGGTGATGAAAAAAGTTGCCTGTCGAAAGAATGAAGCATCCATCGAAAATCAACAGACAGTTCTACACTGAGATGGGCAGAAGAACGTGCCACAGTGATCTCAAGCTATACGATAAAATGAAAAACGACAGCGTTTCGGCAGTAAACATCATCACCTGCTTTGGCACGAGTTCAGCTAGCATAGATGGCATATCCTTCGGTCTAGTGATGACGTTGAGCTGATTGAGTACGGATCCTGATAGGACATTAACAAAGAAGACATTCCAAATGCTGAAGAACAAAATTTTGCAGCATGCACTTGTTTTCCTGCCACTGCGAGAAATTGATCCTTCTATTGAAGAGAAGAGCATCATCAATGGAGGAACAGTGTACAAGGACAGCAACAGAACGACACTGGGGAGGTATCCCGTTATGATCCTGACGAAAAAGGACCTAGACAAGAAGGCCAGGCAAGAGCTCAGTAGCTGTTAACTTCAAATCTAAACCGGTGAACCAATTGTGACTTGAACTTACTTCTTCAGTACACCTTTCAGGCTAGGAAACAGTTGCTGAAGCTGCTCCACTTGCATCATGCTTTGAACAAATGCGACGGGGATAAGAAACACAAACATGAAAGCAACACTAGCTGCAAGTGTTGCTATTTTCCGAAGCCAGATCTGTCTGTAGGGGATCCAGAGGTTTGACCAATAGACGTCACGCGGCTCTGGAGCCAAATCTGTCACCCATAGCATAGGATTCGATGATTGAAGAACTCGTGAGGCAACAATCGCTGCATAGCGAGTCTTGAAGAATACTATAGCACCTGGACATTCCTGTTCAGTAATATAACAAGATTTATTATATGCTGATGCATATGTTGAATAATTCTTGCCCCTTCAGGTTTCTTCTTTTAGTTGATTAGCTTCCTGTTTGGTTTTGGTAGATTAGCTGATCTTTCGCTCCTTGTTTTAGAAACAAATATTGCATGCAGATTAGCTGCCAATTTGTATTCGGTTTCTTTTCTATATAAGCTAATAAAACAGAGAAAACGCTGCTTGCTTGTTTTTCGGTTGCAGCACAAAAGAAACTGAGTCTCTGTGTTCATCAAATTGAGATCGCGTGAGTTTGTTCTTTTCCTGTGTGTGCAAACTTTTGGGTTCACCGGCGACGTGGGTAACGTCATTACTCCGGTGAACTCTGACAAGTGGTATCAGAGCGACGTTGCGGGCTGGGGATCGATCGCGGCGAAGCACTGCCGTTGGAATCGTAACCACGCGATCGTTTCGCACTGATGACGGAGCCAGTGTCGCCGCCACCGACGGTCGGTGAGAAAGGCGACGGGACAAGTGGCACCAAGGATGGCGCCGTGATCCAGCGGGTAGTTCGTGAGGTGGCTGGCGGGACTAGCTACCCCGTCCTCACCAAGACCAACTACACCAACTGGGCACGTCTCATGAAGGTGAAGCTCAAGGCTCGGGCGCTCTGGAGAGCCATTGACAAGGGCGATGTCGATCCTCAGGAAGACATGATGGCACTCGACGCCCTATGCAGTGCCGTCCCTCCAGAGATGGCGTCCGCGATCGCCGACAAGGAAACGTCGAAGGAGGCGTGGGATACCATCGCCACCATGCGCGTCGGCGATGACCGTGTGAAGAAGAACTCTGCCCAGCAGCTGCGGCGGGAGTTCGACCTGGCGACGTTCAAGGACGGCGAAACCGTTGAAGACTATGCGCTTCGACTGAGCGGCATGGTGGCCACTCTGGCGACGCTTGGCGAAGTTGTGGAGGAGAGCAAGGTGGTGGAGAAGATGCTCCGCAGCGTGCCGTCACGCTTCAAGCAGATCGTGCTGGCGATACGGACGCTCCTCGACACGTCCACGCTCACCGTCGCCGACTTGACGGGGCGACTGAAGGCGGCCGAGGAATCATTTGAGCCGCCACCAACAATACAGCACGACGGCAAGCTGTACTTGACCGAGGAAGAGTGGGATGCGCGGCGAAAGAGGCGGGAGGTGGAGAACCAGGGTAGCGGCAGCGCGAACGGGAGCTCTGCGCGTCGTGGGAACAGGCGCGGGCGTGGGAATGACGGCGGATCGTCGGGGCCGACGACAAACTCCGGCAAGCACAAAGATCAGTGCCGGAAATGTGGCAAAATGGGCCACTGGGCCCGCGACTGCCGCTCCAAGCCTAAAAAGGAGCAGGCCCACGTTGTACAAGATGAGGAGGAGACGTTGATGCTGGTGAGTGCAACACCCCTCATATGCCTCACTTCGCCTCTGGAGTCGCCGAGCTCCTCCACGCCGCCACCGCCGCCATCTCCAAGATGTCTCCCCTTGTCTCCGCCGCAACCAAGATCCACCACGCCGCCACCGCCGCCATCCCAGAGACACCCCATCCGGCCTCCACCGCGGGCGAGATCTACCACGCAGCCGCTGCCGCCACCTCCGGCGCAGCCAAGATCCGCCCCGCCGCCGTCACGGGAGTCATCACCTGTGCGCCCGGGCTCCCCATCACCACGCGCGGTGGCCCCGAGTACGAATCCTGGCGCACCATCGCGGGCGGAGGCGGCGGCCCCGAGGACGAGTCCTGGTACACCGTCACGGGTGGAGCCAGCGGCCCCGAGCGCGCGTTCTGGCGCGTCGTCGCTGGAGCTAGCTCGGGCACCCACCGCCAGCAGATCGGAGTTTTGGGGGGGATCCGGCGCTCCACTGCAGCTGCGCGAGGAGAGGGTCTTCGCCCACCTCGATGCGGAGGAGACGCGCAGTGCCGAGTCATGGATCCTCGACACCGGGGCCACGAACCACATGTCGGGGTCCCGGGTGGCGTTCGCGGATCTGGACACGGTGGTGCGCGGAACAGTGCGTTTCGGTGATGGCGGTGTGGCACGGATTGAAGGCTGCGGGACAGTGCTGTTCAAGCTCAAGAATGGCGACCACCGCTCCTTCTCAGGTGTCTACTTCATTCCCCAGCTCACGGCAAACATAGTGAGCGTTGGGCAGCTCGACGAGGGCGGATACGACATCAACATCAGCTCCGGGGTGATGCGGATCCGTGAACCAGGTGGACGGCTACTGGCCAAAGTCGCGCGCACGGCGAACCGGCTGTACGTGCTCGACGTCAACCTTGCACGGCCGGTGTGCCTTGCTGCGCGTGGCGAGGAAGATGCCTGGCGGTGGCACGCCAGGCTCGGTCACATCAACATGGCGGCACTCCGCAAGATGGCGAGGGAGGAGATGGTCCGTGGCCTGCCTTCGATCGAGCCGGTGGACCAGCTGTGCGAGGCATGCCTCGCCGGCAAACAGAAGAGGACTCCCTTCCCGGACCAGTCACAGTGGCGTGCGGAGCGCTCGCTTGAACTGGTCCATGGAGATCTTTGCGGACCAGTGGCACCGGCGACACCGAGCGGGAACGTCTACTTCTTGCTGCTAGTCGACGACCGAAGCCGCTACATGTGGGTGACCCTGCTGCCGTCTAAGGATCGTGCGGCGGCGGCCATCAAAAATTTCCAGGCGCATGCGGAGGCTGAGTCTGGATGCAAGTTGAGGGCACTCCGCACGGACAGAGGCGGGGAGTTCACCGCTAAGGAGTTCATGGAGTACTGCGCAGCTGAGGGTGTTCGGCGACAACTGACAGCTCCGTATTCCCCGCAGCAGAACGGAGTCGTCGAGCGCCGGAACGGGATGGTAGTCGGAACCGCCCGCAGCCTGCTCAAGGCGAAGGGACTGCCGGGCTGGTTCTGGGGAGAAGCAGTGAATACCGCCGTGTATTTACTGAACAGAACACCAACAAAGAGCGTGGATGGAGTGACACCGTTTGAGGCGTGGTACGGGAAGAAGCCGGCTGTCCATCACCTGCGGACATTCGGATGCCTTGTCTACGTCAAGAATACAGTCCCCCATCTGAAGAAACTAGACGACCGAGGCAGAAGATGATCTTCGTTGGATATGAGCGGGGTTCAAAGGCGTACCGTGCGTATGATCCAATCGCGAAGCGTGTGCACGTGACGCGGGATGTGATCTTCGACGAGGCAGGCCAGTGGGACTGGTCAAATAGCGAGGAGCAAGGTGTTGATGCAAGAAGCTGCGACGACATCTTCACCGTCAAGTACAGGGTCGTGGAGGAGCATGGTGAGTCACTGGACATGCCCACAGCCTCCCCTGCTTCACCAGCGACCCCTCCAGCAGCACTCCCTGTGTCGCCCCCGACCACACCCATGACAGGGGGTGTTGCGACGCCAGAGATCCAATTCGCCTCACCACCGGCGGAACTGGGGGACCTGCTGGACGCTGACTACGACGACGAGGAGCCGCTGCGTTTTCGGACTTTGGAGAACGTCATCGGCCCTGCAACTCCACCTGGGTACGCGGTACGTGAACTGGGAGATGGTCAGCTCTTCGCAGTGAGTGCGGAGGAGCCTACATCCTTTGCTCAGGCGGAGAGGGACCCAAGCTGGCGTCGGGCGATGGAGGAGGAGCTGCAGGCGATTGAGGAGAACCGCACTTGGACACTCACTGAGCTCCCACCTGGCCGGCGGGCCATTGGACTCAAATGGGTGTACAAAGTCAAGAAGGACGAGCACGGCGCAGTGGTGAGACACAAGGCTCGGCTCGTCGTCAAGGGATACGCGCAGCGCCAAGGCGTCGACTACGACGAGGTGTTTGCCCCAGTAGCTCGCATGGAGGCGGTGCGGCTACTACTGGCGCTGGCAGCACATGAAGGGTGGGAGGTCCACCACATGGACGTCAAGACGGCGTTCTTGAATGGGGACCTCCAGGAGGAGGTGTTCGTGCAGCAAGCACCGGGATTTGCTCAACCCGGCCATGAACATAAGGTATACAAGCTACATAAAGCTCTGTATGGCTTGCATCAAGCCCCTCGTGCCTGGAATCAAAAATTGGATGAAAAACTAGGTGTTTTGGGATTCAAGAGAAGTCCATCTGAACATGCAATCTACTGCAGAGGTACTGGAACTGAGAGGCTTGTGGTGGGCGTCTATGTAGATGATTTAGTAATCACAGGAACCACCAGCAGTAGCATCAAGAAGTTCAAGGTACAAATGGCAGAGATTTTCAAGATGAGTGACC
The DNA here is from genome assembly GCA_017311315.1 of Dendrocalamus latiflorus. Taxonomy (NCBI): domain Eukaryota; kingdom Viridiplantae; phylum Streptophyta; class Magnoliopsida; order Poales; family Poaceae; genus Dendrocalamus; species Dendrocalamus latiflorus. Next base: position 8,518,061 of record CM029651.1, on the reverse strand, counting down.
TTGGGTTACTTTCTTATTATCTGGGTATTGAAGTGAAGCAAAATTCAGAGGGGACTACTCTGTCTCAAGGGAGCTATGCAAGGAAAATCCTAGAGAAAGTGGGTATGTTGGACTGCAATCCCTGTCAAGTGCCTATGCAAGCAAAATTGAAGCTGAGCAAAGAAAGCAGCAGTCCAGGTGTAGATGCAACTGAGTACAGGAGCTTAGTTGGGAGCCTAAGATATTTGGTAAATACCCGACCTGATTTGGCCTTCTCAGTTGGGTATGTAAGTAGATTCATGGAAGCACCTCATGAGGAACATCTTGCAGCTGTGAAACACATTTTGAGATACATAGCTGGGACAAGTGATTGGGGTCTCTTCTATTCAAGAAAGAAAGGTGTGAAGGCAGAATTACTGGGCTTCAGCGATAGTGATCTGGCTGGAGACTTGGACAGCAGGAAGAGCACTTCTGGAGTAGTATTCTTTCTTGAAGACAGTCCAATCAGTTGGCAGTCCACAAAGCAGAAAGTTGTAGCATTATCAAGTTGTGAAGCTGAGTATATTGCTGCTGCTACTGCTGCCTGTCAGGCTGTTTGGCTAGCTCGGCTGCTAGCTGAAATCTTGGATTCAGCTGTAAGCAAGCCGGTACTCAGGGTGGACAACAAGTCCACCATTTCATTGATCAAAAATCCTGTACATCATGACCGGAGTAAACATATAGACACAAGATTTCATCTTATCCGGGAATATGTACACAATGGGCTGATTGAGGTGAAGTTCATTAGAACAGATGAGCAACTTGGTGATGTTCTCACAAAACCTCTTGGAAAAGGAAAGTTCCAGGAGCTCTGCACCAAGATTGGTATTCAGCTCTGTAAGTAGTAGAGTGTACAAGAATTAGGAGGAGATTTGTTGAATAATTCTTGCCCCTTCAGGTTTCTTCTTTTAGTTGATTAGCTTCCTGTTTGGTTTTGGTAGATTAGCTGATCTTTCGCTCCTTGTTTTAGAAACAAATATTGCATGCAGATTAGCTGCCAATTTGTATTCGGTTTCTTTTCTATATAAGCTAATAAAACAGAGAAAACGCTGCTTGCTTGTTTTTCGGTTGCAGCACAAAAGAAACTGAGTCTCTGTGTTCATCAAATTGAGATCGCGTGAGTTTGTTCTTTTCCTGTGTGTGCAAACTTTTGGGTTCACCGGCGACGTGGGTAACGTCATTACTCCGGTGAACTCTGACAGCATAGAGACCAGAGTTATGATACTACCTTACTTAGATATGCTGACTGCTGAGACAAGAATGAACTAGATCATGTAATGCGATGGTCAAAAGATGTAGTTTTTGAATCAAATGACAATGGTATCCGGAGGAAGAAGACCTTTTGAGCTTCAACTACTTCTGGGTCACTGAGGTCTGACTTCTTGGCGTCAATGAACTTATTGCGATAAAGCTGAAATGAGGAAGCTCGTACTCCGCAGAGACCGCATCTGGACAAGTTAGATTTTCCATTCTGGTCAAATACAGAAAGTTTTATCCTTACAAATTTCCTATAAGCCCTCTCTGCATTATCCTGCAGAAAGAAAGAGGCCTCAGCAAATGATCTCGGTGCAAGATTAGAATAGATGAAGATATTTGATGTCAACCTAAATTGAAATGATAGGTATAAAATAGTTCGTTCACATGTTGTTGGGATAGCAAACTTAAATCAATGAATTAAACTAAACTAACTCTGAATTGTGAAAATGCAACAGGGAAATTTAATCATTTTAAAATGCAAAGAACATCAACACTGTAAAGTACTTTCAGAAGAATAAATATCAGAGTCTAGATAAATTGTTAAAAAATAGTTTGAGTTCCAGTGAAATCTGCAAAACAACATAATATTTGTTGCCGAAATGAATTCTTACCACAAATTTCTGCAAATTTCCTTTTCGATAGATCATTTGATGTGACAAGTAACTAGATCCATGATAGTTAACAAAGAAATTTCTGATTGTGTCATCAAGCAGCTCGTTGTCTGACTTGGGAATTGAACGAACAAGCACCGAAAAATGACCCGGATTTGGTGGTGATCCAGTAATATGTGCTAATCTCTTTCTTGAGATATACTTGTACTCCTGGGACACGATGATTTACAATCAGCTGGAATAATGGTTGCCTGAACTAGGTGGAACCTTGAGGTAAAAATCATTTTGTAACAAGAACATTGTGGACAGGCCTTACATGGTAAAGAAGAATACAAGCCGACACTGTTATAACATATAAAGCAAGGCAATGCACCCAAAGCCTGCACAAAGAGCCAAATATCCTTTTCAAATAGCCATACATTAAGCTAGGAGGAAATATATCGTGAATACTAAAATGAAAGAACTAATAGAATATTGTGGTAACTGGATGCTAGTTACATATCCAATTCAGGAAAAATATTTTTTTTCGTTTCATGCAATAAAATGCCGCAAGGATTTCTAACAAATCAAATAAAGTTTTACACCATGGAAAAAATAAGAACGCTTGAAAAACAACATGTTTGTGGGAATGAATAAAAGTACAGTGTGGCCAAAAGAAGGAAATAAAGATATGGGGGAATATTGTTCATTGTTCCAATATTTTTCTGTTGGCAACTTTTTTGACTCCTAGTCTAAAAATTCTTGTACATCTCTTTATTCATTGCTGTTGGCAAGTTATTCAACTCTATTGCCCTGCTAAGAAGAGGAAGATTGCTCTAGGATGGATTTGGATCCAAATCCCCTGTCCAATCAGGCCCTATATCTAAAAAATTACTTATTCAACTATTTATTTATTTATTTATTTATTTATTTATTATGCAGCTACACAATTGCTAAAAAATTATAGATTTTTTTACTATCCTTATGAGGTACCTGATGAATAAGTCCCTGTACTGTGGTCTTTGTGGGGCTGTGGTAGTTTTTGTTTTTTGACTGCTTTAGGACAGCATCTGCTTTTGCTTTAGGACAGCATCTGCTTTTAGGACAGCATCTGCTTTTGCTTTAGGACAGCATCTGCTTTTAGGACAGCATCTACTTTTAGGACAGCATCTGCTTTTAGGACAGCATCTGCTTTTGCTTTAGGACAGCATATTGACCGCTTTAGGACAGCATCTAGGATAGCATCTTAGCATATGCTTGGCTGGTTCTCAGCCTATAAATATGTATCTCCAACCCCTCAGGTTGGTATGGCATTGTGTGAGCAATAAACAAGAAGAAAATTGCCCCATCTCCTAGTGTCATCCTCTCCATGAGAGTTAGGATCTTGCTATCACCAAGAGCAAGAGTCCAGCGACTAACAAGTGGTATCAGAGCCTTAGTATCCTGTAGCTTGAGCATCTCCTGCTCATCTCCTTCTCCGGCCTCGCAGCAGCCCCAGCCGGTAGCAGCAGCAGCTCCGGCTGTCCCCGCTCACTCCTCTCCGGAGACGAGCAGCAGCTCGCCAGAAGCAGCCCTCTCTCCACGCAACAGCCCCCCAGTAGCGCGCCATGTCCGCAGGGCAGTCTCAGCGCTCGGTCGCCTCGAGCATGCGGCGTCAGCAGACGGCCGAGCTCGTCGCGGCAGAGCAGCGCGAGCGAGCGGCGGCAGAGACCGCTGCGGCGGCGGAAAGGGCGTCAAGGTTGGCAGCGGCGGAGCTGGCAGCAGCCAGGGCGGAGGTGGAAGCAGCGGCGGCGGCAGATGCAGCGCGTGCGGCAGCAGCAGAGGTCAAGGCTCTGCGCGGCAGCAACAGTAGCTCCGGCTCTGTTGATGACAGCGCCGACGCGGACCCTCAGCTGCTGGAGAGGGAGGCAGCGCAAGGGCGAACGGCGCAATGGGCAGCCGCGCACGCCCACGAGCGCGGCGGCAGCCCAGACAGGCGCGGACGCGCCGGCGGCGCTCCTGAAGGAGGCGCACACGGCGGTGGCGCTCCTGGAGGAGGCACGCACGGCGGCGGCGTACGGGTCGACGGAGAGCGCGGCCCTCACAGGCAACGCGGCTCTCTCTCCCCGGTTCGGTACCGTGGTCACCACGAGTACCAGGCTGTCGTCAGGGACGTCGGCCCCGGCGGCGGGTGGCCTACCCTCACCAAGACCAACTACGTCGAGTGGGCTGCGGTGATGAGGGTGAAGCTCCAGGTGCGGCATATGTGGGATGCAGTCCGGTACGGCGATGTCGACTACGACCAGGATCGACGGGCGCTGGATGCTCTCATCGCCGCAGTCCCGCCCGAGATGCAGTTCTCGCTTACCAACAAGCGGACTGCCAAAGAGGCTTGGGACGCCATCGCTGCAGCACGCATCGGCAGCGACCGCGCCCGCAAGTCTACATTGCAGGCACTACGCACGGAGTGGGAGCACCTGGCCTTCAAGCCAGGTGAGGACGTTGATGACTTTGCTCTCCGTCTCAACACTCTGTTGCAGAAGTTGGTGCAGTTCGGTGACGACACCTACGGCGAAGAGAGAGCTGTGGAGAAGCTCTTCCGCTGCGTCCCCGAGAAGTACAAGCAGATGGCTCGCTCGATCGGGTCTCTGCTGGACCTCTCCACGATGACCATCGAGGAGGCGTTGGGTCGCCTCAAGGTCGTCGACATCGATGAGCCACAGCGCCCCTCGGGACCCGTCACCATTGGCGGGAAGCTCCTCCTCACTCGGGAGCAGTGGGAGGCCGGCCAAGGTGACAAGAAGAAGGGGGAGCCTTCTTCCACGACAGGCGGCCGCAAGAGTGGCAAGCGCGGCAAGCCGCGCAAAGGCACCCAGGGCGGCGATGCTGGCAAGCAAAAGCCGGCACGAGACGACTCTTGCCACAACTGCGGCAAGCTTGGTCATTGGGCCAAGGAGTGTCGACAGCCACGACGCGGCCAGGCCCACGTCGCGCAAGCGGAGGAGGAGCAGCCGGTCCTGTTCATTGCTCATGCGAGCATCGAACTACCTCCAGCGGCACCGGCCGCAGTGGCTCTCCTCCACCTTGACGAGCCAAAAGCACACGCCCTCCTCGGCGACAGTTCCGGCAATGACAAGACCGACGGGTGGTGCCTCGACACCGGCGCCACCCACCACATGACCGGGCGGCGGGAGTTCTTCTCCGAGCTCGACTCAGGCGTTCGAGGCACCGTCAAGTTCGGCGATGCCTCCGCCGTGGAGATCAAGGGCGTCGGCTCTGTCGTCTTCGTCGCCAAGACTGGCGAGCACCGGCTGCTCACCGGCGTCTACTACATCCCCGATCTGCGGAACTCCATCATCAGCTTGGGACAGCTGGATGAGAACGGCTCGCGTGTCGAGATCGAGCACGGGGTGCTGCGGATTTGGGATCTTCGACGCCGCCTCCTTGCCAAGGTAACCAGAGGCGCAAATCGACTCTACACTCTTCACGTGCAGGTGGCACAACCCATCTGTCTCGCAGCTCGTCGGGACGACGAGGCGTGGCAGTGGCACGAGCGCTTTGGGCACCTTCACTTCGAGGCCCTGAAGCGGCTCAGTGCCACGGAAATGGTGCGAGGCCTGCCGTGCCTTGACCATGTGGAGCAGCTCTGCGACGTCTGCGTGTTGACGAAGCAGAGGCGACTCCCCTTTCCCCAGCAGGCGAGTTTCCGAGCCAAGGAGAGGCTCGAGCTCGTGCACGGGGACTTGTGTGGCCCGGTGACACCGGCCACACCAGGAGGACGACGCTACTTCCTGCTGCTCGTCGACGACCTCTCCCGCTACATGTGGGTGATGGTCCTCGGCAGCAAGGGAGAGGCTGCGGACGCCATCAGGCGCACGCAGGCTGTTGCGGAGGCGGAGTGCGGCCGCAAGCTGCGCGTGCTGCGCACAGACAACGGCGGCGAATTCACGGCGGCTGAATTCGCGTCGTACTGCGCTGATGAGGGCATTCAGCGCCACTACTCCGCGCCGTACAGCCCGCAGCAGAACGGCGTCGTCGAGCGGCGCAACCAGACGGTTGTGGGGATGGCTCGGGCCCTCCTCAAGCAGAGGGGGATGCCGGCTGTCTTCTGGGGAGAGGCGGTGGTGACGGCCGTCTACATCCTCAACCGCTCGCCTACCAAGGCGCTCGACGGCAGGACGCCGTACGAGGCTTGGCATGGGCGCAAGCCAGCGGTCTCCCACTTGCGGGTCTTCGGCTCCCTCGCGTTCGCCAAGGAGCTTGGCCACATCGGTAAGCTCGACGACAGGAGCACTCCGGGAGTGTTCATCGGCTACGCGGAGGGCTCGAAGGCCTACCGCATCCTCGACCCTGACACACAGCGAGTCCGCATCTCGCGTGACGTTGTGTTCGACGAAGGGCGAGGCTGGACGTGGGACAAGGCGGTGGACGACGGTTCGACTTCGACTCTCAGGGACTTTGTTATCGACTACGTCCACTTCGAGAGAGCCGGGGGAGCTAGCAGCTCGTCTTCACCGAGCTCGTCCACCTCGACACCTTGCTCGCCACCAGCTCCGGCGAGTGCTCCACCACCTTCGGCACCGGCTACGCCCCACTCTTCACCACCGGCTCACCACTCTCCTGCACCGGCGGCCACACCACCGGGATAGGCCCCAACAGCTTCGGTCCACGACGAGCAGCGCATGGTGGAGTTCGCTACTCCGCTATCTCACGACGAGGACCGCGTCGACGTCTACCACGATGACGAACCTCTGCGCTATCGTACCATGGACAACATCCTCGGCGAGTTGCCCGTCCCTGGACTGGCGCAGCGCGACTTCGAGGCGGAGCTGCACTTGGCGTGCGACGACGGCGAGCCTCGCTCCTTCGCTGAGGCGGAGGGAGACGCGGCGTGGCGTGTCGCGATGAAGCAGGAGATGGACGCCGTCGAGCGGAACCGGACGTGGGAGCTGGCGGATCTTCCTGCCGGTCACCACGCGACCACCCTTAAGTGGGTGTTCAAGCTGAAGCGGGATGAAGCCGGCGCCATCGTCAAGCACAAGGCTCGCTTGGTAGCACGAGGCTTCGTGCAGCAGGAGGGGGTCGACTTCGAAGACGCCTTCGCACCCGTCGCGCGCATGGAGTCCGTTCGTCTTCTCCTCGCACTTGCAGCCCAGGAGGATTGGCGCGTCCATCACATGGACGTCAAGTCCGCCTTCCTCAACGGCGATTTAAAGGAGGAGGTCTACGTCCGTCAGCCGCCGGGATTCGTCATCCCCGGCAAGGAGGGCAAGGTTCTCCGCCTGCGCAAGGCCCTCTACGGCTTGCGGCAGGCACCACGAGCCTGGAACGCTAAGCTGGACTCCACCCTCAAGCAAATGGGGTTCCAGCAGAGCGCACACGAGGCTGCGGTCTACCGGCGGGGCAAAGGCGGCAATGCTCTGCTGGTAGGCGTCTACGTCGACGACCTGGTGATCACCGGCTCCAAGGAGGCCGAGGTCGAGGCGTTCAAGGCGGAGATGAAGACCGCCTTCCAGATGAGCGACTTGGGGCTCCTCTCCTTCTACCTGGGGATCGAGGTCCACCAGGACAGCTCCGGTATTTCCCTTCGTCAGACCGCCTACGCCAAGCGCACCGTCGAGCTGGGCGGGCTCACCGACTGCAACCCAGCCCACACTCCTATGGAGGAAAGGCTGAAGCTGAGCCGCGACAGCACGGCGGAGGAGGTGGACGCGACGCAGTACCGGCGCATCGTGGGCAGCCTTCGCTACCTCGTCCACACGCGTCCGGATTTGGCGTTCGCCGTCGGCTACGTCAGTCGGTTCATGCAGCGACCGACGACGGAGCATCAGCAGGCCGTAAAGAGGATCCTCCGCTATGTTGCGGGCACCTCCGACTACGGCTTGCACTACCCGAGGTGTCCCGGCGCGGCACACTTCATCGGGTACAGCGACAGCGACCACGCAGGCGACATTGACACCAGCAAGAGCACAAGCGGGATTCTCTTCTTCCTCGGCAAGTGCCTCGTTAGCTGGCAGTCAGTCAAGCAGCAGGTGGTGGCCCTGTCTAGCTGTGAGGCCGAGTACATAGCGGCTTCCACCGCTTCGACTCAGGCGCTCTGGCTCGCTCGACTGCTTGGTGATCTCCTCGGCAGGGACACTGAAGCAGTGGAGCTCAGGGTGGACAGCAAGTCCGCTCTAGCCCTGGCAAAGAACCCCGTTTTTCATGAACGGAGCAAGCACATCCGGGTGAAGTACCATTTCATCCGAGGCTGCTTGGATGAAGGAAGCATCAAGGCAAGCTACATCAACACCACGGATCAGCTTGCGGATCTGCTCACCAAGCCTCTTGGAAGGATCAAGTTCCTTGAGCTCTGCTCCAAGATCAGGATGGTTCGATCCTCCCACAAGACAACGCACAAGACTTAGGGGGAGAATGATGAATAAGTCCCTGTACTGTGGTCTTTGTGGGGCTGTGGTAGTTTTTGTTTTTTGACTGCTTTAGGACAGCATCTGCTTTTGCTTTAGGACAGCATCTGCTTTTAGGACAGCATCTGCTTTTGCTTTAGGACAGCATCTGCTTTTAGGACAGCATCTACTTTTAGGACAGCATCTGCTTTTAGGACAGCATCTGCTTTTGCTTTAGGACAGCATATTGACCGCTTTAGGACAGCATCTAGGATAGCATCTTAGCATATGCTTGGCTGGTTCTCAGCCTATAAATATGTATCTCCAACCCCTCAGGTTGGTATGGCATTGTGTGAGCAATAAACAAGAAGAAAATTGCCCCATCTCCTAGTGTCATCCTCTCCATGAGAGTTAGGATCTTGCTATCACCAAGAGCAAGAGTCCAGCGACTAACAGTACCAAGCCATCCATTGAGCTAGCACTAAGAGGTACCAAGAGGTACGAAGAGTTTAAGAGGTGGAGGTACCAAGAGGTACTAAGAGTTTAAGGGTAATTTGATAATGAGGTACTGGTACCGCATGGTACCATCCAAGGATGATAAAAACTCTCCAAAATTTAATTTCATGATCTTACTCTGTTCAGTGTAACTAGCATTAGTCTCAGCTTATTAGTTATCAACTTATCATTACTTGTTATAGTAATGGTTCACATCTGGTCATGTTGTCCTCTAATGTTCTCCTTTGTGTGTGTATCCAACTTTACGATCATGATATATATGCGAAAATTTTATTTCACGATGTAGGAAAACAGTAGCACTATTGGATTTCCTGACAGCTAATCTCAGGATGCTGAGCTATATCGGAAAGGGAAAAGGACAGCACTGCATTATCCACTAAACGAGACAAAGACGAAGAAGATCTTACATTCGTGATCCTTCTTTGACATTTGCAATCGTGAAAACATTTAGCGACTCCGCTGGAATATGCGTGTGAGTCATTTCTTGCCCATGGTAATTAACAGGAAGTGCTCCAAATATACAAACAAGAGAAGTGATTGAGAAGATGCGTATGCTGCAGAACAAACAACACACTGATTATAAGTTGTCAATGGCAACAACAAAAAAATTGTACGGTGGTGGGCATATGTACTAGAACTACCAAGAGATCTCCACTTAGTGCGCTCAACATAAATGATACCGTGATAGACTAGAGAAGATGGAAAACATGAACACAATTCATTGATTAAATAACATGGCATAAATCTGTTGGATTAAATCAATTTCAAGGAGAAAAACCTGAAAATAAAGAGGCGGAGGAACACCACGGAGTCCAAGCCAGCAACTTGCCGAATCTCCTCTTCGGTGCACCAGTATGCTTTTACTATCCAGCCAGCCGTGGGCAATAGCCTCTCAAATGAGAAGTAATCGACCTGCTGCCGGAACTTCTCTTCGGCAAGCCGCCTTCCAAAGTAGACACTGAAGTTGTGGGGCTGCTTCCTGAGGACTGAATAGAGGGTCAGGAAGAGTGTGCAGAAACCGATGTTTATGCCCGCCGAAGTCAGAAGGGCAGAAAATTCCATCCCCTGCATCTACCAGTTAGAAATCCTGACCATGTACCCATGAAAGAGCTGCAAATTCACAAGAGAAGATCCACATTGATTTGCACCTTTAATCAACAGGGTAAGGGCGCAAATGGTCAATAGCATGCTAGTTTGATAGTTTCATAATGCACGGGACTATATATGCATAGTGCGTTGCTGCAATATAAGGCCTGTCTGGTTTGCGGCTAACGATTGTCGATTTTGGTTGCCTCTCTGAATTATAAGCAAATATATATATTTTGTAAAAAATCGGATGCCCGATCCTCAGCAAATTTGACAGATTGAAATTATTCTTGTCCAAAATATATAACTCCATCATCCTTACCGACCTTACATTTGCGACGGTAGACAACAACAGAAGAACCGTATCTCCATTCTCCAACCTTGAACGATTTCAATCAAATATAATGCACCCCAAAATCTGGCAGTGCCAACAGGATCCAGACGTTAAGACCTCACAAAGATGCATGGGGAAAAAGTGATCATCGATTTGAATGGCGGGAATCGGGCAAGGTTGATTCGCGGGAGGCCACACAACAAAAGGCTCGAAAGGCTCCCTCCCACTCGCACGCCGGACTGGACGCTCGCTACACGAGCCCGGCCGGGGAAATTAAGGACGCGCATTGCAACGAGCAAGAGGAGATGATAGAGAGAGAGCGCGCGCGGTAGTGTCAATTACAGGATTCGACGAATACCTGGAAATGATCGCGTGGAGGGGATGCAACGGCGGCCGGTCTCCGGACGGCGCCCGGGGAGTGGTTGGCGCCGACGGCAGCACGGGAGATCGAGAGGGAGCGGGGAGTAGGCGGAGTCCTCGCAACCGTTCTCGCCGTAGAGCGTGGTGGTGGGGGCGTTGCGTTCTGCTCTGCATGCAGCCGCGCAGGCATAGCGAGCGACTGGCGGACGGGTGGCGCTGGACGCAGCTTCGCCGTTAACGCAAGTTCTTTTCCAGGCCCATCATGCAACCAACGGACCGGCCTGTCGTCTCAACGGGCCGGCCTGGAAGAACCTCAGAGCCGGCCCAATCAACAGTGCCGCTTCCGTGCTGCGACGTCCGGACTTTGGACACCGACCTAACAAAGGAAATGTTACTGCCATTTGTCGTTAGCCATGTTCTCCCGAGTATGGTTGATATATTTTATTATGGTCCATAGTTTTTTATCCGTATTTTTTTGGTAATAACAGTGGATGATAGAGATATCAATATAAATAATATATAATTTGAAATTTAAAAAATTATTTAAATACTATTTTGACTTTCAGAGAAAAAAACAACAGTTCAAAAGGACGGCGGTTGCTGACCGTCGTTAAGTTTTAAGTTCCTCTCGTATTTTTTTTTATCTCGAATCCTACCTTCTCCGTTCCGGCCTATTATCCTATTCCCCGGTCAATCTCAGATCGGCACGTGTCATCACCGAGCGATCTAGCTAGGATCAGGCCGTGACGCGGTTTCGTGTGTGCAAGGAATCGGACAGATTCCTATCCCTTGGTAGAGCTAAACTTTGACCACACTGAAGGGACTAACGCTATAAAATTTTGATTACATGTATTGAAATATACTTATCAGCTAGAATTATTATCTATGTTTTTTATTAACATAAGTTTTTAGATGAATTGATTTGCAATTTGGTGATGTATCTGGTAAAGCACATGCTCTCTTTTTTTTCTTGAGAGAAAAAGAGCTAGTTCTTTTTAATTTATGATCTTTCGAACAAATAAATAAGACGATTTTTCGTGTCTTTTTTGAAGTTGTTTATCGGATAGTCTTTTTGAAGTAGCTTATCAACATTCGGTTTATTCATACAAACGCTCACATTAAGATAAAAATCAAGCCACAGTCATCATCTATAAATGCTCATGTTAAGATAAAAAATCAAGCCACAGTCATCATCTATAAATGCTCATGTTAAGATAAAAATCAAGCCACAGTCATCGTCTATAAGAGCACTCCCAATGCAGAAACTATGGATGGTTTCTATGGTATTAAGGTGGTGATCGGTTCGGCTGAAAGCCTCATGGCTTTTGGCTGAAAACACTGTAGCTGGCTGAAAAAAGCACTGTAGCTGACAGATGCTTATTTACCATAATTAAATTTTAAAAAATTTAAAAATAGAAAAACATATTAGCCCATCACGTATAATGTAAACAAATACGAGGAAAAAAGAACCGGTAAAAAAACTAAAAAAAAGCCAAAAGTTCAAAAAAGACGAAATTTATGAATAGTGCAAAAATAAGCTGAAACCAGAAGCTGAAGCCATATTGATCAGGGCCTAAATAAGGTGCCAAGTAAGCAAAATGCTGATGTGTCATTGGAGTTAAGGAGGAGAGATAAGGAAATGGTTTCTTAGGGCAGTCCCAATGGAAGAAACTGACACGATTTCCATAGCACAAGAAATCATCTATAGAAACTATCTTCCACAGTGGAGGTGTCTTCGAGTAATAATTATTTTCTCTTTCTCTCTCCCAACTCTATCTTCTTCCTCCAATGAGAGTGTGTCACGAGCCCCCTAGAAACTGGTGGTTTCTTCCCAATGGCGATTTCATAGTTTCTTGGTGCATTGGGTGGAGTGAAGACTTGATTTCTTCATGAGGAAACCGTTTCTAGGATTTGTGCTCTCTTTCATCATTAATTACGTTGCCATGTCAGCATTTTGCCTACGTGGCAAGTCATTTAATGAGAATAGAAACCATCATCAATACACCATTGGGATTGCCCTTATATAGACACCATGTCTACACAGGAACCAAGATAGAAAGAACTGTGATAGGTAGATGATAGGAGAGAGAAGATAGATGATTGGATGAAAATTTTATTTGTAGAAACTATCCATTGGGAGTATAGTTTCTATGGGTAGTGTCTACATTAATTGACAAGTATAGAAACTATCTTATAGTTTCTGCATTAGGAGTGCCCTAAGCCGATGCCGAAAAGAGCTCATAAAAAAAGTTTCCAACCGGATGATGATATTACACGTGTATGGTACCACATATGTGATGCCAAGTTGGCTGACATGCACTGAAGTCAACTGGGCCGTATCTTGGTTGGAATCAACTACCACTACCATGCATCACTGCACCGGCCTATACAGGGATGACTCGTACCGCGCGTGATGCACCAGACAATCAAATATATCACTGAAAAAGTTCGTCATTTTGTGAGTTTTAGTGGCGCCACTGTCGACCGGGTATATCTCGGCCAAGTTGACCTGACCACTTCATGGTTGATGCGCTGCTAGCTAGATACATGCACACGGTGGCTCTGCCTGCTTTTATTTGCAGTTTCAGAAATGAATCAAACAGGGCACAACAGCGAGAGAGAGAGAGAGAGAGAGAGAGAGAGAGAGAGAGTAACTTGCAAAGACACTACTACGATGCAAACATGCTACTGTACTACTGTCGAATCGTGTAAAATAATTTTGTTCGTGCACGCACTTAGCAATGTTCCGTCGTATATGGCACTATTGTGCCACTGAGTTTCAGGACAAGGATCGATGATGCCAGCCATGGCACAGCTGCGCAAGTAGGACATGATGATTTGATCCTCGGGAAAAGGAAGTTGATGATAATTTGGTCCATCTTGGACTCGTAAACCCAAACGCAGCAATCGATCAGACGTCGTGCATGCGGCTATATCTTCGCTATGCCCAGACCATAAACATATGAGATGATCTTAGCCTCTCGCTTTTTTTTTTTTTTGCGTCAGAAAACAGCTTGTTGCTCAGTATTTTGTATGGCCAAATTTCCGTCACACTGATGGCAAACTGGTAGTCTACCCCCAGATCTCAGTGCTACAATAAAAACCGGTCAGGTCAGCTTAATCAGTAACGGACCTACCCTGCGTCTAACACTGTGTGACACTTCTGCGTCTAACACTGTGTGACACTTCAATGTGAGCTTAACTCCTTGACTAAACATGAGAGCATGTGTTGGCAGCTAGGTCAGGAGAAGGTGCACCCAACAAGAGTAAGCTGTACACTGCAAAACCGACCTGGAAACAAGTACTGCTCTTCTGGGTTCTAAGAACGCCAGAAACTGTAAATTTAACCCATAAATTGTAGTAGGTGATTTGGAAGAACATTTTTCATCCGGTCTTTTTTGCAGCTATGACTATGTGGTGTTTGTATTGGTTACGATTGATATCTTTTGGTTGAAAATGAATAGTAATAACAGAGAAGTAACTATTAGAAGGAATAGATGAGCGGTGAAAAAAATAAGGGAAATATACGTGCACGAGAGGAGTAGAGTGTATGACGCATTCGTGACCCTCTGCCTTATTCTCGGAGCAAGACGGAACCAAAAGGAGTGGAGAAACCGTTTTGAAAAGTTAGATGTTCATATTAAGCCACAAACAGAAACCAATATTAACACCTCTGGGAATTGTATGACCCTTTTTCTCTCCGCAACTATGAATTGCATGGGTGTCAGAACCCCTTTTTTCCCGCGAGGTTGTTCAGGTTAGGATATCAACCATGAAGGCACGCAGTTTACTTAGTGGGATACTAATTTCATCTTCTGTTGGTGACAGAGCACTCTATTTTTCAGGTTTTGTTTACTCTTCTGTACCCAAAACCCATGGATTACGTGAAAGTTGAAACAAGATTTCCCAGGTTTGTGTGTGTTAGGTGGACACCGAGATCATTTCAGAGACCTCGTTATCCAATTCTATGTCAACCTTGTTGAATCTCTTGTGCCTAGCAAAATATGATATAGCCTAGTGGAGTGGCATCTTTTCGTTTCGATTCTCACCAACCGTAACCGGGGTTGGTTCGATTATCAGAACAAGAATCTGTCGTGCCTAAAGAGTTTTTGAAAACAAAGTTGAAAAATTTATAAAGTACTAGCAAACGCTAGTTATAGAAAAAAAATGAAATAAACACATAAGGGCATCTGTAGTGTATGAAAAGAGGAGGTCTTAAGCCACCTTAAGGTCAACCTTATACATTACAGGGGTGACCTTAAGCAGACCCTAAGCAAAAAAAGCTTAAGGCTGGTCCTCAAGCTAAAGACCTGGCCATAAGCATTAAAATACAATTTTTCTTTATCTGCCATGTGGGACCGTCTTAAGGCCCCTTGGGTTATATACACTATGGAGTTGGTCTTAAGGTTTAGATGGGATCCACCTTAAGACCCTTTGGGTTATATACACTACAGATACCCTAAGAGCATATGAATAAAGACAGCCGTTTCCCCATGCAAAATATGTGTTTTTGCCTGAAATAAAAAATAGGGTTAGTGTGACGAGTCTTCCAAAGCTGCCTGCTCCCAACCGCCAACCATACGGTGCCAAAGCCCCAACCCCAGACACGAGAGTAGTCAAGCTCAAAAAAAAAAAAAAGGAAAGTCGGGGGACAAAAACCAGAGGAAAGCTCACCATGTCCTTCTTTGCTTCACTTCTCCCCCCTGTGACCCTGAAGCTGCTTCTCCATGTCTCCATCCACATCGCATCATAAATCCCCTTCTGCACAAGCCCCAAATCCACTGTCGCATTTGTTTACGAGCTCCCTTCCATTTCAGAGAGACAGTCTACATACCTGTATTTAGATCCGGCCTTTTCAATACCGGGGGAGTGGATTTAGGTGAACAAGCATCTTGATTTTTGACCAATCTCAGTTCTACCCCCCCCCCCCCCCCCCGGGTTTCTCTTTTAAATCTTCTCTGGTGGAAAGAGGAGGCAGAACCCAAGCCAGAACAGCTGCTTCGACCGTCTTGCTGGTACCCAAAGGTGAGCTATTCCTGGCCATGTTCTGTTGGAAAGATTGAATCTTTTTTGGTGCACCGTGGGCATCTCCTGCAGGTTCTTGAGCTCCTTGAATGGCTTTCTTGGGACAAAACATTTGGATGTTGTATGCTGGTTGGTGGTTGTTTAGCTGGGTTTGATGTTTATTGCCTGGATTTGGCAATGAATCCCAACAATTAAGATATGTTTGTTTCGGGTTTTTTCCTCCACCAAAGTTCGGATCTTTCCTTTGATAATCGTTTGTTTGCAGCATAAATTAGGTGTTTCTGGTGTTTGCACTGTTGGGTGATTGAATTCCCCTCCTCGATTGATTGCCCTTTCCCTGCACATCTATTTCCGGTGTCACATATGGTGTTTCCTTTGGCTTAACTAATGTGTTGGGAGGTGGTCTGCTGTTTGCTTTCCGGAAAGGTTGGATTTTTTACTTGTCAGCCTTGATTTGTGTTTGTGCTTTTTTGGGGGAGTGGTAGGCTAGTAGCGTAGCGCACGTTTCTTTTTCCCCTTGGTTTTCTATTAAAAAATTTATCATAGATGGTTGTTTAACATGCATGCCGTGGTTGAGGGTATATGATCAATAAAACCGACTAAATATTGTATCTACCAGTGTTCATGTTATAGTTTCTCTGCCTGTGATATGATTGATAGGATTTTGCAAGTATGCATTTTTTTGGGTTTTTCTCCAATATGTCTTAGACAATTAGAAATGAAAGAGCAAACGAATACATTGTCCTCATTCAAGTATTTCATCAGCTTATTTACCCCTCCTATTTCTTAAATATCAAGAATGATGCTTATCTGATGCCATTAACTTCTCACGTAGGAACCATCAAGGTGTTAATTGGAGATATTGGGAGCTAAGTTTGGATCTTAGAGGTTGTTGCTTTACCTCTATAGATAGCAATGTTGAGGCAGAGCTCTAGTAGAAACCACAGATCCAAAGGTCTGAAGCTAAAGAAAGCTCTTCAGATAAGTCTCTTGGTTCTGGTATCTGTTTGGTTGCTCTACCAAGTTAAGCATTCTTATGAGAAGAAGGAGGCATATAATGAAAACGAGGCCAATGACCTGCATAAAGATGACCAGAGCCAAGGGGAGATGATCAGATTAGGCAGAAAGGACCTGCCTCCGAAGATGGAGGCTGATTCATCAACACTGGATGAACGGCTTGAGGATGAAGAGAATGAAGAGATGGAGCAAGAAATGAAGCACGATGAAAATGATGACGATCCCATGGATGAGCCAGACCTGGACAAGGATGATGACCTTCCTGAACCTGGTGAGCATTCTGCTGTTAAGGATGAAGGAGCTGACGATGTGGGTGTGTTTGAGGATGAAGAGCAGAAGGAGAGGTCTCCAGAGGATCAAGAGAAGAGCTTCCATGGTGATAATGTATCTAGTGCTGTTACTCATGACCCTCCATCGGAGCGAGATGAGCTGCCGCATCATGCCCAAGAGAAAATCTTATATGTAGATGATGCTTCGACCGAAGTGCCTCATGAAAACCAGGATGCTGAACACAAGGAGGAGGAAGCTCGCAAGGCCAGGGAGAAAAGTTTTAGAGGTGACGACGTGTCAAGTTCTGTTGATCATGATGCCCAAGTGACGAAACCTCTCCCAGAGGAACAATTGAAAAGCATGGATAGGATATTTGAAGGCACCACAAATTTGTCAAATGGAAAATCATTTCGAGGCCCTGAAGTGAATGGATCAAATGCTGCTGGTGAACATGGGGCTACTCCAACTAAAGCATCTTCCAATCCAAACGTGACCATACCTAGCACGGTGTCAGAAAGAAAGACTGATCCAACTCCAGCAAATTTGACCGGCAACCATACTGGATCAGAGCAAACTAATTCAACTTCTTTGAAAGGTCAACCAGAGCAGCAAGTAAATTCAACAGCGGTGTTGAACAACCAAATACAGCTCTTCACTGACCTGACATCAGCCTCCGAGTTGAATTCTCCACCAAATGGTACCGTGGTTTCAACCGATGCCCGAATGGCCACATTCAGAGATGGAAATAATGATGGTAATACTGGCACATCCTCCACTCCATTGAAGGTCGAGGATCGGTATACTCGCAAAGAAGACCTAGATGTATCAACAAAAATCATGAGCAAAGCAATGAGTGAAGATGTCCTTCTGGAATGATAAGATCTCTCTTGTTAGCTTCTGGTGTAACCTGTAAGTTTGTAGGACTTCAGGAGAGATGCTTTCTTCCTCTCCAAGATTCGGAGATGCAATACAGGCAAACTATCTCTATTGCCCCCCGTTTTTTGTATAAGTTTGATAGGGATCTGCTTTGTATTGCCTAGTACATCATGGTCTGGGGCAAGTGATGAACGAGAAGTTTGTATGACAGAAATATACCCATTCGGCAGCTCTGAAGCTTTGCTGCTGGAATGCCAACTATTAATATCAATCTTGTCTATAGCTGTGTGCTTATGTTCAGTTGTGACTTGTGATGTTTGCAAAGTTGTAGCCTGTTGCTGAGTTTTGATTTTTAAAGCCATGTGTGCTGCGGCCCGTGTCATTATCGAGGGGTAATAACCCTAGTCAATAAATTGTTACTTATTTATTTGGTAGAACACCGATTTAATGAATAACAAGTTTATCATAGTAGTTGCAGCAAAACAATAATTAAAGATTTAACATGCTTTATTAATTGCAAGCCATGCAAGGTTTAGGCCCTGCTTATTTGGACTTTAGCTTTTGGCTTTTGGTTTCTTATTTTCGTCCTTTTTTGATTTTTTTTGTTTTTTGTCTTTTCTTTTTTCTCGTATGTTTTTTGTATTGTTCGTGATTGGTTAACTTTTTTATTTTTTTAATTTAATTACGCTAAAAAAATCACTAGCACCTATAGTGCAAAATAAATCAGCTACAATACCAAACAGTAAAAAAATAAGGCATAAGCCACAAAAAAGCCCAAATAAGCAGGGCTCGATGTCATGAGTTATTACAATATTTACTGTCTGTCACAGCATAGGATACTAAACAATAGTAAGCATATATAGATATATCATAATACCTATCTGACCCTGTTCGATGAGTTATAAGTTGTCTAGTCTTCCCAGTTGCCATATAAGGCATCCACCTCATCGTATTCCTAGTTAGCCTTAGCCTTATATCCCTAGGTGCCTTCATTATCAACCTCACCCTCGTCAATTCTCAAGCATACCCCAGCTAAATATGGCTCTAAAAGGGGGATTTAGTAGCAAGAGTGAGTACTAAATACTCGGCAAGTTTTTAAATAATGATGCACATTTATCCGGTTCTTACCTGATTTGTTATTTAGAAAATCCATTAATTAACATTTTGAAGGGTTTGCAAGATTTTAACTTGTGAAATTTCTCTAATAATCATTCTAGGGAAGAGATAACTCCAATGGTTTTCATAGACTCTTATCCAAGAAACTAGCATGAATTCATGATTTATTAAGTACTGCATAGATTTGTATCACTTTACCTATAGCTATTCTGAATTCTTATGGACACTGGACCTTTTGCATTTCCTTTGATGCGATCCCAATTCAGAATATATAATGTTTTCTCAACTCTTATTACTATGTATCTATCTGATCATTTAAAATAGCCGTTGGTCAAGTGGGTTTGAATACTCAACACTTCACCTACGTTAATATAAGCGTCTTGGAACTTCTGGGTTCTATACCAGTCCTGAGTTCCTCTTATAGTTTATATTAATTACCCATGATGGAGATATTACCAACAAAAGAGAGAAGCATGTTCCGTCCGGCCGACGCGAGAAATATGGTTGATACTGTTTACGGCTCATTCCAGAATGAAGATTGTTTTCTAGTGCTTATATTATATTCGTATGAAAAGGGTCTCACCTGTCTTTGAAATCTCTACTAGAGCACTCTTTACCCTCTTACTGTTTTCTTTGCAGTCCACTATTCTTTCAGTGGTTCTACTCCCTTTATTTTCTTATCATGTTATCCTTCCTTCTGGTTACTTTTCTTTCTTTTAGAAATTACTTTTAATGCAATATTATCATAGAAAATAATTATGTCCAAAAATGTTTCATATACCACAATATGCTTAAAAGCTTGCTTTTACTTGCCTGACTGATAGGTAGTAGTCTTAGTGGTGGTTTGGACCTCTCCTCCCCTGGAACCAAATTTTTTTCCTGCAATATTTTAGGCTAGAATTTATTTTCAAATTTTTTAGTTATATTTTATATAAAGCAATAACCCTTGTTGAGTGTTTGTAGACTTATCTTTACAGGCTTTTCTATTATTTGAGTACTTGTATTTTATCATTTTTCTTTAGTAACATTTTTGTTTAATTTATTTATTATGTTTACGATGATACTTATTTCCTTGTATCTTCTTTAAAATTTTATTTTTATTCTTTGTTTAGTTCATGGCCCATTTCCTGGTTCACTGGCCCACTTACTGGTTCACTGGCCCATTTACTATGCTCTTGGCCTACTAGCTCGTTGCTGAGCATCAGCCTTATGAGTCGGCCGAAGGTCCGGCTCTCCTGTCTTCAACCCTTTTGGCTCCCTCTCTCTTTCTTATGTGTTATGCACTCATTCTGCCACTGGTGTTTTGTCTCCACGTGTTCTATTTGGTTTACCTTCTCCTTTCTCATCACCTCCGTCTAACTTGTTCTTGTCGGTCATGGCGTTGCCTTAAAGAGTCCCCCTCGCGTTAGGCCTAGTTCACTGCACCTCCTCTTGGTGTCCCCTTTTTTTACCTCTTCCCTCAGGCGCCGTTGTGTTCCAGCTCGCTTGGTGTTCTCGTCGCCTCCCTGTTTGCCACTAATCCAGATCCGACCACCCCCTGTGATTTGAGGGTTCGGCTTCTTGGATCTGCTAAGAGGTGAGTGGATTTGTTTGCTCTGATTGGATTTGCTCCCTCCCCCTTTTCTACTATGCGCCTCGTCGTGGCTCTTTGGTGTATTGTACTACGCCGTGGTTCTTTGGCCTGTCATGCTATGCGCCCAGCCATTGCTGCCACTGCACGCCCTTGTGAAGCCGAAGGCTCGCCGACGCCATTCAGTTACTATGACCCTTCTTCCACCTAATGGCTGCTCAAAGTAGTGGTGCTTTGCTGATGTGTGGACCTCCTATCAGCCACCGGTGCTATGCTTCGGTGCCCTTGGTTTGCCTTCCAGCTACCTTCTGTTGGCACTGTGCGCCTCGGTGGCCACCAGCTGCCGACGCATTGCCTTGCTTTATGGCTCTCCCGGTTACTTCTTATTCTTTAGTTATACCTTACTGCATTCTTTCTAGTTCTATTTTGTTGATGTTCATTTTATCTCTGACTTGTCTGTTGAATGTGGTGCATTACTCGATGGTTACCCATAGGAATGATTTGAGATTTGGGCAGTGGTGGGTGAGCAATCATGTGGGAGCCGGGTATTGGCATGTGCTGGGGAGCACTGCCAAGGCCTAAGAGCTCATGGATGACTATCGGCCCCCCTTTCCTCTGGTACTAATAGCCAAAAGCAGTGTTTGACTGGGCTCTATTGGCCGACTGAAGTGTTAGCAAGAAGAGATGTAGTTTATGATCTTACCTGACTGGCATTGTCGGCTTGGGTTAGATGTGATGGGATACTTTTGTTTTCACTAGACTATGCTATCTTGATTTGGCTAATTGATGTGGAAAATCATCTTGTGGAGGTGTTCCCTAGCCGTGGTACCTTTCGGTGGTCCTTCGATCTTGGCTTGATTTCCTCTTTTGGCTACGTTAGGGTTCTTGTGTGGAGATGGTGGTTTTAAATGGGTTGTGCTGCTTGTCTTCGGTTGTCTGTTTGCTGGTGGTGTCTCGCGAGTATTCTA
Source organism: Dendrocalamus latiflorus (assembly GCA_017311315.1). Classification (NCBI taxonomy): domain Eukaryota; kingdom Viridiplantae; phylum Streptophyta; class Magnoliopsida; order Poales; family Poaceae; genus Dendrocalamus; species Dendrocalamus latiflorus. The sequence continues at coordinate 8,496,693 of CM029651.1, read as the reverse complement.
TGCTATGATGAGACAGTGCAATGCAATGGTAACTGTGGGGGTTCCTATGAGTAGTGATGAAGGATGGCTGCTTCCTGTCTATTAGCTAGGGCAGTGAACCTTTGTGGCAGCGACTTGGCAGTGGGCTATGGCAGTGAGGCGAGCTCACTGGGGGCTATGGGCGGTGGTATAGTTGGCTTCCTCCTTTCCCTTCTTTGCTGGCTCTTGATGGCTTTACTTATGGTCTTGGTTGGCTATGATGATGATTGGTGGCTTATAACGTGGCTTGTGCATGGCACTGAATAGCCTGACTCATCAAGAAGGGTATAAAGGTAAAATGTAAAAAGGTAATAATGGGGGTTATTGTCGAATGATGAAAACCCAATACACGAGAGGTGCCGATTGGTCCCAGACAATCTTGGTATCTCGGTGAGTGATTGCCCTTGTGCAATATTATCAAAATCAGGTTCTGATGGCAATTTAATATTTAAATCTAATTTAAATTTATGTTTGTGGTTTTGGCTAATATGTCCGTATAGGCATTCTACTGTGTCTGACTACGAAAACATGGATTCCTTTAGATGAAATGTGATATAATATTTGTATGGTTTCATTCTTGTATGAGATGACATTAAAGTTTGTAACATTATTTTATAATATTTTATCTTTTGTAAATCTTGATATTGATATCCTGTACATTGAACTTGTACGTGGTTAAAGTTAAATGGATGCGGGATTTATCTTTTGTAAATTAGATTTTTATAAATTCTCTTTTTATTCCAGTGTTGACTGTTTTAATTGTTAATCTTTATCAATATTAATATTTTTTATTAGTGTGAGAATCACTTCTAAAATGTGTGTTTTTATTAACTTAAGGGTTATCACAATGTGTTGGGTGTTAGCAAAAAACTTTGTAAGTTCTTCAGACAGCAACATTTCACTGTGCTCTCTAGTGCAGCCTATGTTCCATTCGTAGATATTGCAGATTCCCTGGGCTTGTAGAAATCATAATTCTCTGCAACACAAAACGTGCTAGATCTAGACCATAACAGTAGATTGCTGAAGTTCTAAATAGTAAAGTGGGGAAACGTGCTAGATCTAGACCATAACAGTAGATTGCTGGAGTTCTAAATAGTAAAGTGGGGGGGGGGGGGGGGACCAAAAGTTATTATATTACCATCCTATTTTTTCATTTTAAAAAAATACTAAATAACGTTGATAGTGTTTCTTTTCTATTTCATAAATAATGACGTGGCCATCTGCAGCCCCGCTCGTTTCAGCTTTAGCTTCTAGCTTTTAGCTTATTTTTCACTATTCATAAATTTCATCTTTTTCTGTTTTTTTGCTTTTTTTTAGCTTTTTGTCGGTTCTTTTTTCCTGTATTAATTGGCGTTGTTCGAGATGAGCTAACATATTTTTTCTACTTTTAATTTTTTAAAATTTAATTACGCTAAATAAGCCATCTTCAGCTACAGTGAAATTTCAACCAGCTACAGTGTATTTTCAACCATAAAGCCACAGCTTTTCAGCCCAACCGAGTAGGGCCTATAGTTTGATGGTGTGCCGGTGGCGTCCAATATATCACTAGTTATGATAAATGGTTTTGAAGATAACATTTCAATCCTCTACATGTCTTGCCTTCATAAAAAAGAAAAACCCTAACACCCCGTTTGGCTAGAATCAGGGAATTGGAATTTAATTCTAGGAATTGGGTTAATGGGATGTCTGGCTGTCATTAAAATTGGAAGCGATGAATCTATGCCCAATTCGGCAATTCCAAGAGTTACGGTACAACAGGAGACGATGTGATCCTCCTAGAATCGAAGACTTCGCCGCTTGTTCCCACGCTCGACACCGAGTTCTCTCGACCCGACATTCTCGTGACGCCTCCCCTCAGCCACTCGACGCCGGCCATCTCTCGTCAGCGCTCTTCCTGACGCGTCTCCCCTTCCCCGTTTCCTCTCCCGTCGTCTCCATCCAGGCGGCGGCCGCCGCCGCTCGGCCCAAGGTCGGCCGGACAAGTCACCGAGGCCGCTGGTGGGGAAGCTCGGCAATAGCGGCGCGGGATGGTACGACAAGATCTGTGCCGGCCTTAGCCGTCTCCGTTGCTTCAGATCCATGCCATGGATTTGTGTGGCTGTGTGCGGTACAGATTTGGGAGAGAGGAGCATATGGCTGCCGCTGCTACATTGGTTTTGAGGACAATGAGCTCCTTGCAAGCACAAACAAGAAGACAACTCTAGCAACAGAGCAAAGAGAGGAACGCGTGCTCGAATGCGTCGTTGATGCCGCCGCCGAACTCGCCGCTGCTCATGCGATGCCTGTCGGCGTCGGCCAAGGGACTGCTGAAGAGAGGAGGAGCAAGAGAAGGGGATCTTGGATGCCGTCGCTGGGATTGTGCCGAGGACAGAGGCAAGCTTGTGTGTTCAGGGGCCCCGTGTGTTCATGGGCATGGAGATTTTCAATTCCAAGTGGTACCCAAACGCAAAAATTGGAATTGAGATTACCTGGAAACTAATTCAAATTCTAGAAAAATTAGAAATTTAATCCATTTGAATGAATCCAATTCAATTCCATGGATAGGGGTGAGCATTCGGTTTATTTGATTCGGTTTATTTGGTAAAAAAATATTTTGATTTTTAAAAATTGACAACCGAATTAAGTAAACTAAAATAGAAAACCGAACCTAATTAACTGAATTATCTCGATGGGTTAATTCGATTTTTTAGTTAATCGAAATATGCATAACGCTTTAACGTATAATAACATTCTTTAGTGTAGTGTTATATACTAAATTTATTTTTGAGCAAATGATATCTTTACAAGCTACTAATGTTCTTCCTTCTGAGATGTTGAAAAATACCTACAAATTAAATGAGAATAATCTTTGTTTACTATAAATTTACATAAGGGAAAAATATTTCGGTATTTCGGTTAATTGATTTCCGTGACTTAAAAATCGCACCAAAAACTAAATAGCATGAAAATATAAACCGTACCGAATACTATATACCGAATATACCGCAATGTTCGGTTTTTCTAGTTGGTTTAATTTGGTATTTTGATTTCGATATAAAAATATCCACTCCCATCCATGGAGCCAAACGGGGTGTTATATTATTTTTCTTTGAGATAGTGAGGTTGACCAACATTATCTTGTTTGGAGTGTACTCCTTCCTATGCGAACATGTCTCGTGGAGTCGTGGTCCATCCATGTCGAAAGTTCCGTGAGATCATTTAAGGCAAGGAACCCTGAACATCGGAAATTGCTCTGGGTTAGTTCACCGCATTCAATACCATCATACGAACAGGGTCTGTTTAGAGTCGCTTATAAGTAAGAGGTTATAGCTTATTTCATATTATAGTTACGATTGATTTATTCTATATAATTAAATATAAAAAATAAAAATTATATTAACACGGACAACATAAAAGAATAAAAAATAAAAAACCTAAAAAACTGTAAAAGCCGAAAAACCATAAACCATGTGCGCGGGGCAAGCAATCGGCTGCTATTTATAACTAGCCTCATAGGCGCGGCGACACGCCGCGCCAGCCACCGTGTATACCCAAGTAAAAGAGGCGATAATTCGTGAGGAGCTTTTAAAAAAAAATCGAGGGCACATGTGTATTTTCGAAAAAGTTTAAGGTTTTTTCCGTAAAAACTTGAGGGCCTGTACGTAAATAAACGAGGACTCGTACGTAATTTAGGAAAACGCGGGGCACTATCCTGCAAAGTGGAGAGATAAAAACTGGCAGGGACCTTTTCGCGAGGAAAAAGGACCTTTACGTAATTTCCGAAAAGTTCAGGGAAATCGGCTCCCCCGGCCGTACGCGAATTCGGCCGCCACGCGCCGGCCGAGGGAGCGCGGGGGGTGACGTGGGGGGCTCTCCTGCGTGGAACCCCCGGCTTTGTATACTGATAAGATGTCCAATACAATAAAAAAAGCTTGAAGGCTAGCTAGCCTCCCTAGGACAAAATAAATACTTGCAGGTTAGCGAGGGGCTAACGCGTGCACACACCTCACGACTTTATTATAGTCTCATAGAGTTGGGGAGAGGCGAGGTCAATAAGGTATTGACCCGGATCCTCCCAGAGATAACCAACAATCTGATGTGTTCTTCGGTTACTCGCAGAAATCCAGGAATCCCATGTATTCGTGGTTGTTGATCATTGAGATGCTCTTCTGTGTTCCAACAACACCTGAATTTTGAGGAAACAACAGCAAATCTTAAGAAAAACTGTGGAAATTGGTACTTACCCTTTCAGATAATCGTATATAAAGCTATAAAAGTTAGCCAAAAAGGAATAACTTGCAGGCAAATTTCATTTGAGCTTGTTGAAACTTTACTTCCAAAGATGCCTGTTACAGCAATGATAAGTAACACTAGTATCCTACTGAATGTTTTGTTTAGATATTTTTTAAAGGAAAACCTGTGACCCGTTACCTAATGTCTTTGTTAGCTGAATTTTAATTAAACTGATCAGCAATGAGTGGTTTGTTAAATTGAAGGAAAAGTAATGATCAATGAGTGTTTTGTCAAATACGTACACATGGTAAAAGCACTGGCGAAGATGACGGAAGAGAGGATGAACACAATCAGCGATGCTCTCTTGAGCACATGCACAAGCTTCCGGACCAAGCACTGCCCCCAGAATCCAGCCAGTATGGAAACGCAGATTAGGTAGACAGCTGCAGGAGGAAAAGCATACGTTGTTACGAAACAATTACTTTGGTAGGTAATGTCTGCGAAATTTCTAAACAGATTGACACACATGGATTTACCAAAAGGGATTGGGAATCTGTGCAGGAAGTAGAACTCCACCACGGAGAGGGATGAGGAGAACATCATCACGAATGTTGCTGTCGCACTTGCAACCTGGCAGGCACAAGTGACAGTTGTTCTTAGCATTATTTCCCAAGGAAAGAAAAAGAAACATAGAATTCCAAAGATCCATAAGTGATTAAATCAGACACTTCTTCTAGATATTAAGACACAAAGTTCTTATTCATTACAACTATCGGAATTTCCCGCACAACAATATAGAGACATATTGTATCTGTTATATAACTCTTTTGCTTTTCTAAAATACTGTTGTACGTGTTATATAATTGTAATAGATATAATATCTATGTATGAATAATCTACACATTTATAATATGGCTCCACCAAAATAAGTGGTGTAGATATTTTCTTTTTATCTCGATTGATGAAATAATTTATATGCATTTTGCTTTTTATAAATTAAGGATTATTGTGTTATTTTCTAGACTTCAAAACGAAGAAGGTACCTTCGAAATCGCTAGTTATTTTTAGATATATAGATGTTTTTGACTGTTTTCTATTGCACATCAAAGTGCTAATAAACACATGAATTGTGCTCCAATAGGTTAAAATATAGATGAAACAAATGGGCTTTTTTTTAGCTTGGCCCAAGCCCTGGCCTATCACTCCAGTTTCAAGAGTGGAAGTCATTCATAAATCTTGGACCACCCAGTGGAAAGTCAGTGACGAGGGAAACAAAATATCCAAATTTCTAAAGATAACAAAAATCTCAGTTATTGCCCCTATTCAATTTGATTGTCCAGTTTCTGCTCAAATGATCTATATGTCACATTCAGCAAGCTTATGCCAATAAACCAAATAGAAAGTGTCACGCGCAAAATTACTGTTTGCACGCTCTGTTCACATATGTGAACAGTACCCGAGTACTATAGCAGACATGCGGGTACTGTACCAGACACACATGGCGGGGTCAAATTAGTTAGAACAAAGATAAAAATAATTAGTTTTCTTACTAGATAGGTTTACTACCTTATAAATATATTTTATTTATCAGAGATATATTTTCTTACATATGAAAATTATTTCTTGGAGGTTAAGTCGATTTATTTCTATAAAAGGGCTAGCATGTATCTATTATTAATCAAGCAATGAAGATGAATTAATCCAATCTCTCCTCCCAAAGTTCTTCTTCCACATCAATAGTCAGTCCCTCATTCTACCAAGCTGATGCCGCTCGGCCTTCTTCCCCTCGGTGTTTGCTCCGATTAACTAAGATTCTTCACATTGTTGTGAGCACAAGGGGTAAGTAGAACGGCACTAGGTAAAGAGAACACCGATTTAGGAAGAAATAAACCTAAAATAGCTGGTCAAGGGAACAACCACAATTGGACTTTAGGGATTAGCACTACTACAAAACAAGCTATACTGGACACCTCACCACAAACGGTTCATGTGGAGCCGTCTGTGCTTTAAGGTTCATGACTAAAACTGTCTCTGAAACTATCACAGACGGTTAGATTTAAAAGCCGTCTGTGATATACGCATTATCACAGACAGTTTTTAATTAGAACCGTCTATGAAACTATCACAGACAGTTTTTATTTATAACCATCTGTGTTTTGTCCTTTCTCGTATGAATTACAGAAGCTACTGAGACGAGAGACAAATTCAAGGCAAATTTATTACAAAAGTCCCAAAAAAAGAGATTCCCAAATCTTAGTCTTCTAGGTTTCATATGTTTCTTCTTCGACTTTTGGAGTTGGAGGATCAGCTGCTAAGTTCTCAAATACCATGAAGATTGTTCTTGCCCTCTCCACTTCCTCCTCTAGCCTGGGCAAATCATTAGCATGGCCCATAATATCAAAGAGGATGCCATGATAAGCTTCCTCAGAATCGGTTGCTTCTACTTGATCGGCAATGTTATCCATGTGTCTCCACTGCCGCAAGAGCTTTTTCCGCTTTGTGCACATTGCAGAGAAAAACGAGACTGAGGGCGGTTTCCCTTTTCTGAGCGGCAACAAGACACCTCCATTGACGGCGAATGATGAGTTCCAGCTGACGAATGGAAGCGAGTCGAGGAAGGAGAGCAGGGCGTGAGCGGAGGAGCTGCTCTAAACATAAATTGTTGGCCGCCTATGTAAAGTTGCGACCAAACAACTCATGATGAATAGATGAGAGGAAGGAGAACAAAAGAATATTAGATGCCATTATTGAGATATCTAGTGAAGAAAATGAGGGGGAGGATAGTTTAGAAGAGCTGGATTAGGGCGCACATATTTAAGCGTTACCACAGACGGTTCGTATACCAAACCGTCTTTGATATTAATATCATAGACGGTTCATATAACAAACAGTCTCTGATATGTTACTTATCACAGACGATTCGTATAACAAACCATCTCTGATATGTGCATTATTACAGACGGTTCGTATAACAAAGCGTCTCTAATAATGACATCGAATGGCAGGCACCGGTTCCTCCCACCGCTCGGCCTTTATTAATTACTCTCTCTCCCCCTTTCCACCGGTAGTCACACGTGAGTTCATCCACTAGCTTCCTACATCCTCCGGATCCCCTCGACGACGCCGACTATCACTGTGAGCTAACTCCTCCGCCTCCTGGCTCCTAGCTAGTCATCCACTTCTAGCTTGTTCCTCAACGACGCCGACTACCGCCGTGAGCTAGCGCCTCTGTTGTGACACCACGGTCGACTGCATATCACACTCTTGTCATAAGTGTCATAAGAGTGTCTTATGTAGTCTCATCGTCGTGACACAAAGGTGACGCTACCGCTGTCTCTTCATTGCCGGTGATATCCGGCCGCCATCCGATGCCCTCTCCTCTCTTCCTTGATGGCAGGCATCAAGGATATCGCGCGCTGCATCCAGTTTCTACTGTTTGCTAGGATCTTTGCTTCTTATATATTCTTGTTGTGTTAAAGAGTTGAGTTCGTTATCTTGTTATGTTGTAATGGTGGATTCTAATATTAATGGAAATGGAACGTACTATTGTGTTTGCCACTATATTGCCATTGTATTTGCTTGTTTTCAAAGGGCATAGGTAACATTATTTCTTGAGGCTGGCAAAAAATAGAAAAAATTTTAGGTATAGAATGAACTATCACAGACGGTTGGTACTCGCTAATCACAGACGGTTGGTAACTAGAACATTCTGTGATGTGTGAGTATCACAGACGGTTTTTGGTTCGAGTCGTATGTAATAGTTTTCTTTACAGACGATTCTAGTTACAAATCGTCTGTGACAACCTCCGATTATCATTGACACGTAAATACAGACAGTTCAGAAAACCGTATGTGATGACCCTTTTTGTAGTTGTGTAGGAACTTGTTTATTCATCTTTACTTGATTCATAATGGATATATGCTATCCTTTTTATAGAGATGACTCGACTTGACTCTTAAGAAATAATCTATAAGTAAACTTACCTCTAACAATCTAATCTAATAATAACTTATCTAACTAATAGATAATAGCGAACACCTAAAAGATAGATTTCTAAATAACACACCATGCCTAATATGTGCGGCACTACAGTACTCAGTACTCGCGCGGTGCTACAGTACACGCGCTACAGTACTTCCTGAGTATTAAATCATAACATTACACCCCTTATAGCGAAGCAACTCATTCTCGAGCTGCAGTGGTGGCCACGATTGAAAACTTTCTGCTCTTCGTTGTTAGCCCTCAACTTCTTCAAGATAGATAGTGCAACACCGGAAGCTATGGTGAATGGCTTTGATACCAATTATTGTGAACTAGCATAACAAGGGGGTAATCATCCATCGAAGAGAGATCGGATGGCGACGACTTAAAGTAGAACGATGCTAGGTGAAGAGGGTATCGATTGAGGGAGGAATGGATCTAGAATAGCTAGTCAAGGGAACGACCGCAGCTCGACTTTAGAGACTAGGAACTTATTTATTCATGTTTGCTTAATTTATAATAGGTACATGCTATCTTTTTTATAGCGATGATCCGACTTAACTCATAAGAAATAATTTATAATAAAATTTATTTCTAACAATCCAATCTAACAATAATTTGCCTAACTAATAAATAATACCAAACACCTAATAGATAGATTCCTAAACAACAAACCATGTCTAATACACACAGCGCTGCAGTACTGCACGCTACAGTACATGCGCTATAATACACGTACTGTAATATTTTTCTGAGTATTAGACCATAATAAAAAGAATCTGGCTAAATCAGATCTCGGCAAAGTTTCAGGCCCTGTTCTTTTCAGATTTTAAAAGCTGCTTTTCGACTTTTCTACAGTAACTAACTTTTAAATGGAGTATTTTTAGATAGGATCTATTAATTAATTGTAGTACATATTTTACTGACTTCATTTATATTGACAAAAATCGCACGTGAGTTTCTGTTACTCTGTAATCTCTCATACAAACAACTCAAAAATCAAAAGTCACAGCTAAAAGCCATAAGCTACAAAAAAAAAAAAAAAAGAACAGGCCCCTCAATCGATTACACGAGTACTAAAGATGGCATTCACACCTTTCCTCCATCAAGGCGTTGCATGTAGGCCACTAAACAATAAATATCCCATGGGGTGTGTACCATTCCCTAGTCCCTACTGCCAGACAAGTCTATTACTATCTATATCCTTTTTGGATTATTACAAGCCCATAGGCACATGCAAGTAATAGGGGCACACTGCGGATTGTGGGCCATGCAAAATGAGTCAGAATTTTAAACTCATATATCAAACCTACTTAGCATAGACACACAAATCTAAACAGGTGCACCTAATGCACATCTTATGTGAAGTCAACGTCTATCTTAGATCAGAATATACAGATCCATATAGCCCTGTCAATGATTCAGATAATAGTTAACCAAAGATTTCTGACATCATATAAATAGCTACTGACTAGCTTACTTTAGGATAGTATGACGCTTCTTAAAAGAAAAGTTATACTTGCGACAAAGAAATATGGGAAGATTGAGAAGATATATTTGAGGAATTAAAGAAGATATGTGATAGTGTAGTCACTAGTTACAAAAGTAAAAAACCGATGTATTATATCGACAAGCGTATAGTTTGCTTTAGCCTGCTAAAATAATAATTTCTTGTAAATACTGCAATATTTTATTTTAACATAATCTAAGCCTCTAATAATGTGATCAAATTAGCAAATTCGAAGATTCTTGCAAGTAGGTGGTTTTTATGCTAGCAGACTTCCTTCAATACATGTATTCGAAATGAAGAAAGCACACCCAGTGCCCAAGTTGTATTCATACAGTGGGATTTGATCTCTTCGGTACGGATGCTAACACATAGAGCTACCGACACATGGACAACGACTAGAATCTTTCGCCACTGATCTTGTCCATTGATATCTCAAATCCTTGCCTAAGGCCCAAATGCATTGCAATGGTCCATACAATAGGACAACACATGCAGCTGCAGCGCCTCTCTGGCGTTCCTCGGTATCATTGTGCTATTATTGGTGATAAAATGTACGCTCATGTCACTAGTTGCATTTAAGGCTGATAGCTCCAACACCATCACATGAATGTACAACAACATGATTGCACCTGATAACATATGAAAATAAACTGCAACAGATGAAATTTGACACAAAAATAATTCAAATACCTGAGGGATGCACCCAAGCTCAAGAAGAAGTGGGCCGAGGATGAACCCGCCTCCAGATCCGAGAAGACCACCCACGGTACCGCCGAGCAGACTGCAGAAAGCGCAGAAGATGAGCTGTGTTGGTGACCACTCAATAGAGGCCTCACAGACGCACTCCCAGTTCCCATTCATGCGTCGAGCACGGCTCTCTCTGCACAGCTGCACGGCCTCCCACAGGAATACACTTACTGCAACTGGGACCTAAATCGATCAACAGATCAACACACATGGTTAGATAGTATAAGATGAAAAAGGTTGCAAACTTGCAATGCAAAATGATGAAAAAGGTTGCAAACTTGCAATGCAAAATGCCTAACCCTTTTGTGAGTAGTGCTTCTATGCTTTATTGTACAATGTGCAACAGAATGAACACCCAACTTTCAATGTGCAAGCGAAGGAAGGTTTGGTGGAAGTTGTGAGGTGTTCAAAAAGTGGCTGATGGATGGTCCAAACATGTAGGCCTGACGAAGCGTTTTACATGGTCTGAAAAGACATATGTAGATCCGTGGCAATCATATTTGCTCAAACATAGACAGAACGATAACTTGAGAAGGTTACTGTGACAACTTAAGAGAAAGGACCAGGCAGAAACTAATTGTATTAATTAAAAGCATCTAACAGATCAAAAATCAGTATAGATAAATTAGTGGCAGGAGGCAACATGATTTCTCACCTGCAGAATGTTGATCACCCAGTAGAAAGTGCTGCATGATTTCGAGTTTTTCTGCATGGAAACAAAAACTTACAGAAGTTAGTCACAACTTTAAGCTAAAGGAGGTCAGGAAAGGCCTATGTGTAAAGATAGAACTGTCAAACAGAAGAACAGGAGGAACCTCGCTGGGCCACGAGGTAGTAATAAACACTCACAAATACTCTATTGTCAAACAGAAGAGGAACCTCGCTGGGCCACGAGGTAGTAATAAACACTGACAAATACTCTCTTTGTTCATAAATATAGGTCATTTTTGACTTTTTACGGTCTTCAATGCAATATTTTGACTATAATTTGTAATCATAATATACTAGCAATAATAATAAAAAATATATATTATGAAAATATTTTGCAAGACAAATTCAACGGTATTATTTTTATATAGTCAATCTATATACTTTAACATACATTAATGATCAAATTTTGAAAACCTTGACCACACGGAATCTATGACGACCTACATTTATGGATAGAGGAAGTAGTCTAACAAATGCACGTGTGCTCAAGAATTATTAAGCCATGAACAGTCAGCATATGCATACTTATCCCAGTGTGCATTGCTACTATACATATGGGAGAAAGAGGGTACCAATCAATGTCCTTTTTTTGAGATGTCAATCGGTGTTTAGCACTTAAAGGTTTTCGAATAGATAGGATTAAAAGTACAGAACTATGGATGTTTTGCATGTGAGATGGAGACCTTGAGGACTTGCAGAACCAAAAAAGATGACCAGACAGCCATTAGCACTAGGATATTCTTCCACCTCAAATTGAACAAAAAGGTCTCCTGGAATAAAAAAAGAGAGCAGGTAATCAGTGATTAGGGCGCATGTGGACAAACAGCACTGTAGTTTATCCTGTTTTTTTGCATGTTCAGAGAGCATCTACCAGCTTCCCTAAACCATGAGTATATAAAGCAAATAAAGAATCATTGACTGGACTTAATTAACATTCCTCAACCAATCATGTCATTGCTTCAAAAGGTGGATCTAACAGTTCGTTCTTATAATATGATTGGGTCGTAAGACAGCTGTTGCTTAGCAAATCACAACACAAACTGACAGGAATTTGTGGCTTACCAGGGCAGACTTCTCCTTAGGCTGAGGCTGAGGCAGGAGGGGCTCTTCATAACTAGGGTCAAGAACCACTGCAGTCATAGCATGTTAAAATTAGAAAATGACTATCGACTCTTGGTGTAACTTGGATGATTTTTTTACCATCGCTTGCGGCACAGGCAGACTTGGCCTGTTCTTCTTGCTCCTGCGTCTCCATCTGCAATCATTTTGGCGAGGGGAACAAAAATTAGATTATCAAAACACAGTTGCTCGACAGAGAACAGGACAAATGCGACAAGAACCAACCAGGATCCTGGTCTCCTCCCTCCACATGAGAATTCCTTTGTAGAACGACCGCGAGGAAGTACCTGCAAGGGATCGATCACCCCAAACACACATCCATCACAAAGGAGGACAGCACAAAAGTGTAAGCCTTGCTTCACAACATACTTTGGCAGCATGCAAGCGACAAGCACACAAACCTATGAAGAGGATTATGATGAGGACGGTGATGAGCCAGTAGGGGAAGATGACGCTGAGCTCGACTCCGATGGTGATCCCGAGCATGAGCATGGGCTGGAAGAGCAGCGCGAGCTTGTAGTCGATGACGGGCGCCTCCTTGGTCGGGTGCGACACCTGCAGGTTGTACCATACCGACGACGCCGACGCCCCCATGATCATGCCTGCGCCAAAAGCAAACGAGCAATCACGCGTCTCAGCAAATCGATCCCTCCCGGATGCATCCGCGTCGGTATGCGTTGGCGTGGATGAGCGGGAGCTTACATTTGGAGAGCGCGGCGGCGGACTTGGTGTCGAATCCGACGAGGAGGTTGAGCATGGGCACGAAGATGCCGCCGCCCCCGACGCCGCCGACGGTGCCGAACGCCGAACCAAGGAAGCCGACGACGGTGGCCACCACCACCCGCCAGTTGAACGCGAGATCCTGAACCGCGCCGAACAGAGAGGTCAGCACCAGACAGGGCAATACAACTATTCAAGCGTGGGGTGGGGAGGCAAAAGAGCTAACGGCTTACGGGCCAGACGCGCGCCGAGCGCGAGGACAGGCGGGGGACGCCATTCGGGGCGGCGGCGGACGGCTCGGAGGAGGAGATGACGAAGCAGGTGAGGACGGCGGCGCAGGCTGCGCAGGCGGTGACGTAGGCTAGGAAGCCCCGCGTGCTGCTCCTGTTGAGGCGGCCGTACAAGCCCGCGGCAGTGGAAGCGGCCGCTACGGCCGCCGCCATGCAAAAAGCGTGAGCTCTTTTCGCAAAGCGGAAACAGTAGTATACCGGTGCTACGCGGCCAAACTAGGGGAGCGGGCGAAAATGCCGAGAGCGCTCGCCTCTACCTCGCGTTTTATAGACGGAGGAGGCGGAGGCGGAGGAGATCGGGTCGGGGAGAGGAAGGGAATTAAGATTTCTCTACTAGTTAAAAATACAGTTTTGCTATTGCACAAGCGACTGAAATTTTTTTATATTTCAGTCACCTAAAATTGCACTCTCAATGAACTAAACTTGCAGCCCCCCTCCAAAAAAAATAGCTGCAACTTTAAGTAATTCAGAGTGCAACTTCAGGTGACCTGAAATTGCACTCTCAATCAACTAAAATTGCAGCCCCCTCCAAAAAAACATGTGCAACTTCAAGTGATTCAAAGTGTAACTTTAGATGACTGAAAGATAAAAAAATTTCAGTCGCCTGTGCAATAGTCTATCCCTTAAAAATATGAGTTAGTGGTTGTCGATGTATTCTCTCTTTTTTCTTTTCAGTCGTCCGAACTAAACACAGAAATCTTAACCATCTATCTCCCCTCTCTCGCACTCCCTCCTCTCCACTTCCACCTTCGATTATTCTGTTCTCTCATTCTCTTCAGATCTCTCTCCCACGTTCTCACCCTCGCGGACATGTCACCTCATCTCCCCTCTTCATCCTCGCCGCCCATCGGGCATCTCCCCACCGCCACCACCCCATCTCCCCTCTCCCTCCTCCCTTCGACCACCGGGCCAGACTGGTGAGAACCGTGAGGCGGCACGCCGCTTGGCAACAGTGGCTGGTGAATCCAAGAGGAGGGCACTCGGTGATGGTGGCCAGTGGATCCGAGAGGCATGCTCGACGACAGCAGCCAGTGGATCTAGAAGGCAGTGATCGATAGCGGCCAGTGGATCCGAGAGACGGGCACTCGTAGACGGCCGCCATTGGATCCGATGGCCGACCCCTGCTTCCTCCTCGCCCCGTGGCTATGGTTGACGTTGAAGGGTCATGGTCGAAGTCGGGGCCGAGTTGGTCGGGCGGGTTGAGCATGCTGGCGCCGGCAGTTGGGCGACAGGGCACGGTTGAAGGGGGAAGTGGTCGATGTCGAAGGGTTGTGGTTGTCGAAAGGCCGTGGTCGAAGGGGACAATGGTCGAAGTTGAAGTCATGGTCGAAGAGGGCCGTGATCGAAGGGGGAAGTGGTCGACGTCGAAGGGCTATGGTCAAAGGGACAATGGTTGAAGGGGGCAATGGTTGAAATCGAAAGGAGCAATGGCCGAAGTTAAAGATCCGTAGTCGAAATCGGTGCTATGGTTGAAGGGTGCCGTGGTCGAAGGGAGCCATGGTTGAGGGGCCATGGCCAAAGTTGAAGATCTGTGGTTGAAGTCAAAGCGGTGGTCGAAGGGGGCGGTGGTCAAAGAGGGAAGTGGTCGACATCGAAGTGCCGTGGTCAAAGGGGAGAGTGGTCGAAGGAGGCAGTGGTGCAAGTGAAAGATCCGTGGCCCAAGTGTAATATCCATGGTCGAAGTCGGAGATCCATGGTCGAAGTCGAAGCCGTGGTCGAAGGGGGCCGTGGTCGAAGGGGGAAGTGGTCGACATTGAAGGGCTGTGGTCGTCAAAGGGGATAGTGGTCGAAGGGGTCGTGGTCGAAGGGATTGTGGTCGAAGGGGGTCATGGTCGAAGGTGACAATGGTTGAAGGGGGCAGTGGTCGAGGTCGAAGGGGGCCGTGGTCGAAGTGGGAAGTGGTCGACGTTGAAGGGTCGTGGTCGAAGGAGACAATGGTTGAAGGGGGCAGTGGTCGATGTCAGGGCTGTAGTCGAAGGGGGCCGAGGTCGAAGCTGACGCCGTGGTCGAAGGGGGTCGTGGTCGAAGGGGGCCGAGGTTGAAGTTGAAGATCCGTGGTCGAAGTCGACGCCGTAGTCGAAGGGTGCTGTGGTCGATGTCGAAGGGTCGTGGTCGAAGTTAGGGCTGAGCAGGCTGGCACTGACAGTCAGGCGACAGGGTACGATCAAAGAGGGAAGTGGTCGATGTTGAAGGGCTGTGGTCGTCGAAGGGCCATAGTCGAAGGGGACAGTGGTCAAAGGGGGCAGTGGTCGAAGTCGAAGCCGTGGTCAAAGGGGGCCGTGGTCGAAGGGGGTAGTTGTCATCATCAAAGGGTCGTGGTCTAAGCCGTGGTTGAAGGGGTAGTGGTCGAAGTCAGTGTTGTGGTCGAAGGGGACAATTGCCGAAGGGGACAGTTGCCGAAGGGGGCAGTGGTTGAAGTTGAAGATCCGTGATCGAAGTCGTGGTCAAAGGGGAAAATGGTCGACGTCAAAGGGCCATGGTTTAAGGGGACAGTGGTCGAAGTCGAAGATCCGTGGTTGAAGTCGAAGCCGTGGTTGAAGGGGGTCGTGGTCAAAGGGGGAAGTGGTTGATGTTGAAGGGTCGTGGTCGAAGGGGACAGTGGTTGAAGTCGAAGGGGCAATAGTCAAAGTCAAAGGGGACAGTGGTCCAAGTCGAAGGGGGCAGTTGTCGAAGTTGGGGCCGTGGTCAAAGTCGGGGCCGTGGTCGAAGTTGAAGATCCATGGTCGAAGGGGGTCGTGGTCTATGTCGAAAGGTTGTGGTCGAAGTCGGGGCCGAGTCGGTCGGGCAGGCCGAGCAGCCTGGCGTTGGCAGTCGGGCGACAGGGCACAGGTGCACCGGAGGCTTGCCAACGTATGACCACCAGCGATGGTCGACCGCTCCTGACCTACAATTACACGCGATGGTCAACGGCTTCTGACTTATGACCATGAGGTGTGAACGACAGCTTCCGATTTACGACCACGAGCGCTAGTCGATATGTTATGACTTACGACCACGAGCGCTGGTCGATGTATTCTGACTTACGACCACGAGGTGTCCATGATGGCTTCCGACATACGACCACGAGCGCTGGTTGATGTGTTCCGACTTACGACCACGAGGTGTCCACGATGGCTTCCGACTTATGGCCACGAGCGCTAGTCGATGTGTTCTGACTTACGACCACGAGGTGTCCACGATGGCTTCCGACTTACGACCATGAACGATGGTCGTCGGCTTCCGACGTACAACCATGAGCCATTGTCGAAGGCTCCCGATTTAGGATCATGTCGATCGTCGACCACTACCAACTTATGACCACCAGTGATGGTCGACCGCTTCCGACCTATGATCACGCGCGATGGTCGACGGTTTTTAACTTACGACGATGAGGTGTGCTTGAGGGTTCCCAACCTATGACCACGAGGTGTGGTCGATGTCTTCCGACTTACTTGACGGATTTTAAAACTTTTAGAACATGTTTGTATGCATATTCTAAAATTTTTACCACTCGTGAGTTTCAGAACATGGAGTATGAAAAATTTTAAAAATCCGTAGCAATGGACGGACATTTAGCTAGTTATAGATAATATATATTAATATTAAATAAATATATCATCGCTAAAAAATTAGGCAAATAACCTTCTTTCGCTATGGTCACAATCCTACATGAAGTCCTGTGTAACAGTTAGCAGATCTTTGTTGCCAAACAAATTGACAACAAAACCTCTGTCGAGAATTTAATTGGTGGCATAGTTCCTGTCGTCAATTCAATTAAACACAAAGACATGCAATTAAACATAAAGACCTGCTGACTGCCACACAGGACTCCGCGTAGGATTGTCGCTATTTGAAATGATGATTGAAGCTACATGGGCTTTTGTCATCATTTTAATTGATGATTCATCTCTCTATCGCCAATTAAAATGGCGATAGATGTCATGGCATCGATGTGCACTCTGTTGTCCATTCATTTGATGGCAAATGGCGACAAAAGCTTTGTCCTAAATTCAAATGACAACAGAGATGTTATTTCAAATAGCAACCGAAGGTTATTTAAGTAATTTTTTAAACAATGATATATTTATATAATATTAATAAAATATATTATCTCTACTATTTAAAAGAATGAGTTGGTGGTGGTGGTTCCTAACTCCCCTTAATGGTGATTCATTTGCCTGTTCTCTCTCAAAATAAAAGCGCTAACAAGAGGAGCCATCTACCTGGTTCGCTCGGCCCCCTTGCCACCATTGTCCCACCATGCCTCCATGAGAAAAATTGTTCCTCTGTTTCTCCTCATCGTCCCAAAAAATTGAATCGAAAAAACCATGTCCACCCCAAATATCTCCCTCACACGAGCGCAATGCGGCGGCACCTCTCCACCAGAAACTCCTCGCTTGTTGGCTGCTGCACACTTCTCCACGATGCTCCTACTCGCCACCGCACACAGCTCCACGATGCTCTTGCTCGCCACCTCACATGGCTCCACGATGCTCCTGCTCGCCACCACAAAGCCTGCCTTTCCTCCTAGGCGTAGTCAAAATCCTCACCCGGAGCAGTGCCTCTCCTCCTCCGCCTTCCTTGTAGCTCCCACCACCACGACCGCCCCACCACCTCGCTGCCCAAACCCGTCAGGCTCAGTGCCGGTCCTACACTTTCAAGGGCCCTTGGCGAACTTATCGCAATGGGCCCTCAAGACTATGTATAGGTTTGTAGGTTTGTGTAATATTTAGGTATACACATATGACATATATATACATACACATATATAAGTTTAAATTTTACTAGCAAAGCGACCAACAATAAATTCTAAATTTAACATGTTTAATAATGATCGATGAACAATGTCAAGACTAAAGGAACAATAAATTGAAACTAATGTGATTACCTTAGAAGAAGAATAAAACTCCATCAATATCCATTGCTTCTCATGAAAAGAAACTTCTTCGGGCATTTCTTGATGCAAAATCATCAATGATGGTATTGAGATCAATAGTCTCCAAGACATCCTTCTCAATGCAGCACATAGCCAAGCCATTCAGCCTTTCTTGTGACATAGTTGACCTCAAATAGTTCTTCAATAACTTCAGTTTTGAGAAACTTCTTTCAGCCGAAGCTACTGTCACAGGTACAGTTAGGAGGATTCGATAGGCAACTGAAACATTTGGATAGCAATCTGCAGCCATAACAAACTCTAGAATCTCAGATGCTGACATCAAAGCATCAGGCAAAGTCACTTGCAGCACCTTTAGTTCTGAAAAAAAATCATTTCTCTCAACATCGGACGAGTTATCATCAGAAAAGGTTTCTACATATTTGGTGCAGCACCTCCAAAGTTCAGCATCATCTAAGGACTTCAAATTTTTTGAATTGAACAAGAACCCGAACACTTCATCAAATGCTTGCAGCTGCTCAAAACGACTAGTCAATGAAGTAATTGCAGCATCGATCATAACTAGGAAATAATTTACTCTAAAAGATTCCACTGCAGACTGTTGTATTTCCTCATCTTGGTCATCTTGTTCATCAAAATGCTTCTTTCTCTTTCCTTGACGTTTTGTACGAAATTTGGGCTCTACATCCATGCCAGATGCAATGTTTTTTGCAGTATCCATACTAGAAGTGAAACCTTCATCTCTGTACTTCTTAAAATATGATATGACACCTTCAATATGCTTGAGAGTAGCATCCATGCTCACAATCTTAGACTGCAACTTCTTACTCACCTTATTTATGGAGAATAAAATGTCATGCCAAATGACCAAACCAACTAAAAATTCAAAATTCTCAAGTGCACTGACCAAAGACTGAGCATCACTAACTGTCTTTGGATCATCAGTTGAAGCCTCCTCTAGCGCTATCAAAGCTGACCTTATTTGAGGAGTTTGGTATCTGATAGCTTGAACACTTTTTATCCGACTCTCCCACCGGGTATTAGACCATGACTTGACTGTCAATTCTGGAACATTGTCGAGCAAAATCTTCCACCTTTTAGTAGAAGTTGAAAACAAGGTGTATATACGTTGTATAATACCAAAAAAAGAAACAGCTTGCCTGCAAGATTTTTTACATATCACAAAGTAAGATTTAGGCTTTGACATATATGATGAAAACAATGTATAACACACAAAATAAATAAATATCTTACCTGCAAGATTTTGCCATATCACAAAGAGTAAGATTTAGGCTATGACATGCACATGGCATATATAATGCTCTTGGATTAATTTCAAGCAACCGCTTCTGAACACCTTGGTGTTTTCCCTTCATATTGGATCCATTGTCATAGCCTTGTCCTCTCACATCATCAATATTCAAATCAAGAGAGGCCAATGCATTCTTCAGTTCATTAAAAAGCCCCAATCCTGATGTGTCATCTACCTTCAAGAACTCCAGAAAGAACTCCTCTACCCTTGGAACATTACTCGACATATTGACACAACGAACAATTAGAGTCATTTGTTCTTCATGACTCACATCTGGAGTACAATCTAATATCACAGAAAAATACTTGGCATCCTTGATGACCCTTAATAAAGATTTTTTCACAGCATCAGCAAGAAGGGAAATCAACTCATTCTGAATTTTGTGCCCAAGATAATGATGATGAATCTCACTATTTTGAATGCGTCTAATGTGGTCTTGCATCACAGGATCAAATTCACCCATCATTTCAATTGTACCCAAAAAGTTACCATTGTTAACTTGATATAGCTTCTCGTTTTGCCCTCGAAAAGCCAAATTATGTTTTGCAAGAAACTTGACGGCAGAAATTATTCTTACTAAAACTTGTCTCCAACGCTCTCTCTCCTTTGCAACTTCCCGTTGCAAATCATCATCAATTGTTTTGTTTTTGCTCAACCTCAGCCTAAGTTCATTCCAAGTATTCATGTTTGTTATATGCTCAACGCTATTCTCATGTTGCTTGAGTCTAATGGTAAGATGTTTCCAGTCATTCATTCCATCTAATGCTAGAACACTTTTGCTTTGATTTGATTTAAACAATTTGCAACAGAAACAGAAAACTTTGTCCACATGCTTAGAGTAAACCAACCATTTTCTATCAATCACCTCATCGTTGCTTAACTTCCTGGAATAGTAAGCATATGAAAAATGTCTACCATTACTATCTGAAGGGAACTGAAGATTCAACTCTCTCACTGGCCCTTTTTCAATCAAGATATCTCTACCCTTGTTATCAAGATTTCCCCATGTTCTAGGGTCAAAGACATCATGAATTGAAGCTTCTTGAATATCATTACTCGGATTTTCGGTTTGAGATGAAGGCTGTAAATTTTCATGCTCTGTAGCATCATCATTGACATTATCTTCACTTAAATTTTCATTAACTGGCTGCTGCCCCTGTTCTTCAATATTAGGTGCATCTATTTCAACAGGATTATCATCGAGAACATCACTACTCGAAGCTGAAAAGAACTTATCTATAGCACCCTTTTGTGTTTGAATAAACTGATCTTCTAATTTCCTTCGTTTTCTTTTTGCAGCGCCGGACAAATGTTTCTTAGGTAACATTATCAAATTCCAACACCTAAATTAGGATAAAAACATATGTATAATTTACTAGAGTACGACAATCACTAATCGATATATTTAAACAGGAAGATTAAATTTTACAAAAAATTGAAATCAAGCAAAATAAGTACCACGCGAATAGCCGGAGACGTGGAGACTGGAGTCTGGAGATACGATCATACGAAATCGGTGGCGGACGGACGGACGCTGCGAGCCTGCGATGCGGACTTGCGGAGACTCGGAGGCCGGAGCTCGGACTCGTAGAACGGGAGAACCGGAGAAGATGGAGACGCAGACCGGCAGACGCAGCACGCAGGTCGCAGCCTCGCAGGGCCTCGGCGCCTCGCGCGGTCGCGCCCTTGCGGCCTTGCCGCCTCGGCGGCTCGGCGCCTCGCCTCAAGAGAACAGACGCTGAGACGCGGATCGCGTATTCGCGGCGGAAGACTGCAGAAGCCGCCCCGGCCGCCCGGAACGAATACGGAATACGATTCGTCGATTCCTAATCCTGGCATGGATGGCGGCATGCAGGAGCATGCACGAGGACATGACATCACGCAGGACGCAGCGAGCTGGGCTGGGCCAAACGCCACGCTGGGAGTCTGGGCCCCCTCTTGGACTGGGCCCTAGGCCATTGCACCCCATGCACCTCTGCAGGGCCGGCTCTGGTCAGGCTCCTCCAGTCACTCAGAGCCACCGCCTCGCCACCCCCCTCGTCGGGAGAGTCCTCGTTCCCGACGAGGGATCGTGTAATCGACTTCGGCAAGTACAAGGGCTAGATGCTGGGCACGTTCCCGCCATCCTACCTCCACTGGGTCATCGTCGAGCTCGACTACGGGGACAGGTGTGCCTCACGCACGACGTCCTTGACGACCCTGTCTACCTTGACCATCTCGAGTGGGAGCACACACACCGCTTCTTCCGTGACACAGCTAAGAAGGACGTTTTAGGGTTGGGCCGCAGTGGCGAAGTGCTTTGTGAGAGGGTGGCGCCAGGGAAAGGCGACCAGGGAGGTAACCCATTCCCCGGCTGGCAAGCATTCCTGGACAAGGTCAGGAAGCTCAAAGGTGATAGCTAACTAGGTAATTCCAGGACAATAGTGAGTCGTACAAGGGAGCTTTCCGATCAAATGCATTTGGAACGATCCTACAAGGTAGGGAAATCCTAACTACTCAAAAGGAAAGCAACAAAAATGGTGCAGCAACACATTCCTCACCATGTAGATGCAGGCATGCACCGGCCAACATTCACGCCAATCGATTGCGTGCATATATAGAAGACAGTGCCAAGGACCCATCCATGCGCCATGCGGCAGTGTGATCCTCGTATTATATTCCCATAATTCATTTGTCTCACAAGGATTAAGAACTAACTAACAACTTTGACAAGCCCCTAAATGTTGTGAAGCTAGCAATGTTTAGCTACATAAAGTAATTAGTCTGTTCACATTTAACTTTAACCAAGCGTCAGTTTCTTAGCTATTTTTGCTTCATAGTCATGAATCTGATCAAGATCAATTGCGTTTGTTCAAGATTTCCCAATTGGGCATTTGTAACACCCCAGTCCAACTTCTGAGCTCGGATTGCTACCGCTACTCTATAATGCTATCATTTCTGACCATTGTTGCTAGACTTAGTTCGCAACTCCTCTATTTAAAGCATCACGTTAAGCAACATACGCTTAATGATGAGCATCGAGACAATTGTATATTTTTTTGCCAATTATCGAAAGGAAATGCATGAGCCACACACGTCTAAAAATATCAACTGAAGGTTGTATGCAAATTACTGTTTGCACGTGGAATACATGTGCGATTCCCACCTGTGCATATCGCCTTCAATGTTCACCCTAAAAACAACAAATAAATAAAGGTGAGTTTGAAGACTCAGCAAGTACATAATAAAATAGTGATGTCAACACAATAATTTAGTAAAGTCTATATCTATGATTGTAAACACAATCTCTATAACTGTATCATTGTCTTCTGTTTGTTTCATGCCATGTAATGCGATGTGATGCGTTTGTAACTGTGGCTCATACCGGTATAGCGGAGTGTTCATCCGTTGATGAACCACTCTTGCCCCGTCTCTTTCATACGGGTCTCAAGCTCCACTCTCGTGTAGTGCCTACCGACGTAGGTCTTTTCCTCCATCTCGTGGAGGTGCCTACCTCTATAGATCTAACTCAAGAGCACTTCAGATTAGTCATATAGTTTTCTCACTGACCTGGCTCATGCACTTTGGACTAGCTATATGACTTACTCACCGCCCTGGCTCATATGCATTTTGCATGATGCAACATTCTTCCAATATTGCCATTCAACCATATGCATCACTTATCAGGGTATGATTAATATGTAATCATGGATATTCATCTCATAAAACACTATGAAATAAAGTGTAAAGAAACAAGTATCAAGTATCCATCACAACCCAAATTTCTATCATGTACTTGCCTATTTTTCCTTATGCACGATGCGTGGATGACACCATACTAGAACCTCCACTTGAATAAGCATCATCTAGTCTCAATACACTATAGTGGTACATGCACATAGACGAATGACACTGTTCCTACGCATAAACCTGACACAACAACCCCTAATTGGTTAAACTAATTATTCACTTCACCTAATTAACCACATATACTAATTAATCACTTCACCTAATTAACCACATATACTAATTAATCACTTCACCTAATTAACCACATATACTAATTAATCACTTCACCTAATTAACCACATATACTTATTAATCAATTCACCTAATCACTCATGGCCCCTAATGCAATTTGCCGGAGCATTCTCTAACACACATGTACTACATAGCACATCACTAACTACTACTAGTAGTGCTGCTGCTACTACTACTAGCACCACAACTCTCTCTCTCTCTCTAACGCCCTTGTTTTTAGGAACATGGTCATCTTACATTCCACAACAGTCTAGGAGTTCAGTTGCAGACAGAATAAGTATCATGCTTGCTCACGAGCTTTCAAAAGGGTTAATTAGATTAAAATAAAGACCCAACGATCAACTTTAGAAATTTTAATGGGCGTCCAAATCCAAAACTTAACTTACAATGAAAAGAGCCGCAGAAAACTCCCACATTAACGCTTGAGTGCGGTCGTAACCCTAACACGAATACTTGCAACATTCTTTCTTCTCTTAATCTCTGTGTTGACGAAAATAAAGCAAGACTGAGTACAACCAACTGTACTCAACAAGTCACATGGGGATATTCTATATAATTACTTGCCAGGATTTTCAAGAGATGGGATATAATGATTTATTAAAGTATTTGTGGATGCAATTTTATTTGTAAACATATTTAAATATAAAAGAACAATAACTTCTTAAGAAATTAGGGTTTTAAAACTTGATTACCAGACTTTAACATTTCTAAATTAATTCTAAATTTACTTATGCTTCACTATTGGAATCACCCATTAAACACAGCTTTATTTATCAGAAGCACGACGTATTCAAAATACCATTGTGATTACTCCGTAGAGTTGTTCAGCTTTACCCACAAGATTCCTTAACCCTATGACCGAGTTAAGAAAACAAGATTGTTTTACTGCTCATCTCTTTATATAAGCTCTACCTGGTAGATTACCAAACAGACCAAGGTAACCCCCGTCGTGAGAGGAACCTACCATTATTCAGTATGCTTATACCCCCTCCCATACCAAACTCTCCCTCCTTTACTCCTGTAGAGGTTCAATCGATTTGAGCAGCTACTAGACCAAGTTTGATGAGTCAAAACTTGTGGTTGAGCGATCACTATGTTTTTTGCTCAGTATAAGGTTGTCCTTACATTCTCCGAGCTTTGTCTTTACTCTACTCCAAAATATTTTTCATGTCCAAAACCATAACCCGATGCTCAGCGGTAGTACTACCCAACCATATCGTGGTTTCCATATTAATCTTTTTCCTAGAATCGCTTTTGCAGGATTACCAGCAAAGTGCTCTGTTGTTCAGTAGTATAAAATAGTTGAGCTCCTAATCTACGATGATCATTTAGGTAGTATTTATAATAATGCTAAGTCTTGTCAAGGTGAATATGGCTATCAAATTAAACATAGCTTTTTTCGGTGGTGGGATATAACTAGATATCATGTCATTCTAAACATTTATTGTACATAAAATACAGCGCATAAATAAAGATAATGAAAGTACAATTAAATAAATAATAAATGGAATGTAGGTTCAATATGATCAAAAATATGTGACTTGCCTCTTTGTCCATAGTCTCTAATTATTGCATTGTATTCTTCTAGTTAAATTGCTCTCGTAGTTAAACTGCTCTTCTGTTGACCAACTCATGTTGTCCGAATACCAGCGTAGAAAATGAATGCAAATGAGTTCCTGCTTTGCAGAATGCAAGCTCACAACAAAATACAAATAAACAACGAAAAAGATAGAAATAAAATTGGTTTGGGTGGTGCGTGTGGCTTGGCTGCTTTGGTTGATTATTGTTGGAATTGGGTTAATGGGTCCAAGGTGGTCAAAGCAGCTATATAGGGGTTATATGGATTTCTATGATGGCTGCAGGTATGGATGGTATTGGGTTTAGATTCGGAATATCATTTGGGCGGTTTGGAGTTTTATCGGAGTCTAAATTGGCAAAATGGGGTTGGGAATGGCGTAGATGGGCTCAAGACGGTCAAAATGGACACACACACACACACATATATATATATATATATATAGTTTGTGTGTGTGTGTTTTAGGGTTTTGTGAATAGTAACAGGTTTAGATACTGTTCATCGCGGGTTTTACTGTTCACAGCAGGTTTAGTCCTTATCGGGTTGTCGCTGCGTACTCGGAGAACAAAGGAGTTTCGAGTACTTGGATGGTTTTGGTTACGACTACGAAGTTGGGTGGACGGTCTAGGTTAGACTCCGAGTGTGAAGTCAACGAAGATCGAATGGTGTATGAGTTACTATGGAGATCGGACAATGTCTGAGTAGTTGCAGATATTGGATGGTGTTCGAGTGGCTTAAGGGATCGGACGGTGTACGAGTGGCCTAAGAGCAACGATGTTCGAGTGGCATAGGAGAATTGGATGGTTACGAGTGGCTTAAGAGCATCGGACATTGTACGAGTAGTGTAGCTCAGGACTTGAAGTAGTGCAGCTAAAATTTCTCTTGGTTACAAGGCGGTCAGAGATTTCAAGCGGTGGCGCAGTCGAAGATTTCGAGCGGTGGAGTGGTAGGAGAATCCGTGGTCGAAACAACAATTAACGACCATGGGTGGGTTCCTAGGGCCACTAGGATTCCATTTTTGGGCTCAGGAGCAGCTGGAAGTTAGGCGAGCATTGGTGGTGAGGTCTTCTCTTCTCAGGACTTTTGAATGGCATAGGGGTTAATGGCGGGTTAAGAGGACAATAGCATCTGTGGTAGAGCATCTCTAGGAGTAAAGGGAGCTTAAAGGTGTGGTGGTTTGGGTTGAGGATGGCTGAGTTGAGCTATCCATAGTGACCTCCTATGGCTGAGCAATAGCACTAGCCATCAGCACAACAATAGGGGGATCGAGAAGCTGGGGTCTTGCTTCGGGAGTGTTACTAAGGGCATGAAGAAGCTGCAGGCGAAAGCAATTGAAATGAAAAGGACTGGATAGAAAGAATTGAAGATTGGCTTACTTTGGGGGTCTTCCAATGATCGTTGATGATGCTCTAGTTGAGGGCTCAATTGGGGGTGTGTGGCTCACCTTGGATACCGGTAGTTCCAAATGGAGGGGCTCGTGGGTTTAAATAGGGTGAGAATGGCAATTTGGCACAGGGTCAAGGCTAAGGCGGCGACGGCGCAAGGCAGGGGTCGGGAAGGTGCAGGAGGGCAAGGAGCAATTGGAAGAGGGGACGTACAGGCTGCCTCAGGTGTGGCATTGTAGCAGTCAAAATTGGTCAAAGGCATGTCAGGTTGGCTGTGAGAGGATGAGAGCAGAGAGAGCAGCGAGATTGGCAAGGCGGTGGTGATAGGCAGCTATGGTGCTCATCCAAATGAGGGTCACGGCATTAATGGGAGGGTGTACGGCGGCTTGTGCTAGCGGCAAAGAAATCTCAGGTGCGGGTTTTTTGCGGCGCGGGGTTGTCAGCGAAACAGGGCAGGGAGAGCGGGAAGGCAAAGGCGGAAGTGAGCTCTATCGACAACTCTAAAACATAGCAGGGGCATTTAAGAGGGTATCAGAGTGGGAAGGGTGAGGTGGCACGATCTCTGACTAATAACAGCGGTGTGGCAGCGGCAGGAAGCAACGGGAAGGTGCAGGAGCAGAAGAATCAGGACGACAGCGATATTTTCAAATGGTGAACAGTGCTCGCGTGAAAAATGACTGAGGGGGTGATGCAGCAGGGAAATCAAGGCATGGATGGCTGAGATAGGTGTGGGCTTAAGCAAAGATTCAAGAGAAATCAAAATCAAACAAGAATTCAAATTGCTTTTGAAATTCGGTTTTGTTTCACTCTCACTCTCTCTCTCTCTCTCTAGGTGAACAGCAAGCGTTAGTGGAGGCTCTCAGGAACACCGACTTCGGCCCATTGCCAGTCGCTAGCTTGCCACCGGCGAGGTCCTCTACTGCCTCCATGTGTTTGCTGCCTTCCTTTCCTCCTCTATTTCCCATTTTTGGCTTCTACTCGTGTGTGGCGAGGGCGCTCGGTGCTTCCTTCCTCTGTTCTCTCTCTGTGGTGTGTATAGCTTTAGCTCCCTCACTGTGGTGTGGCCTCCTCTATGTGGTTGCTTAAGAAAGAGGGAGTGATGGCTTCCCTCTATTGCTTGATCTTATCCCTTCTCCTCTCTGTGGTCATTGTGAGTGGTTTAGCCTTATCCATGGCACCTTCTGTGGTTGTTGTGTAGTGGGCAAATTTTGGCAATCCTTCTGGACCATATGTTCTTGGTGTGACTTTGGCACAATGCTTCGGTTGTTTTACTGCTTGAGGTAAGTTGGTACAAAGTAAAATGGGCATTAGCTTTAACCATGGCTATCTGGTATTACACTCTACCCCTTAACCGAATTCATCCCTGAATTCTGATGCTCGATAATCTACATGGACCGCACAAGTTCATGGGGAGGATTGATCCAACGGATAAAGTCACATTTCGCCATCTGCTACAAAGGGGGGTTAAAATGGAAACTCTATTAGTAGTAATACAAAATAAACGTTTGCCTATTTGTACCCTAGAGTGTAGGCATCAGAAGAAACATCATCTGCCATCTGAATGGCCTTCCATGACTTGCATGACCACGTCCTCCCTGTGTCTGCATTTCGCCACATCAGTTGTGCACGCATGTTTGGTATTAAGAGATAGTTAGGGCCAAAGTCCTGCATCGTTTCCAGGGAAAGGTCTAGCTTTGATGACCCATGTTCGACTGGCCCTCGGTATCTGCCATGGTAGATTACTCTAGGACAGATAAGGTGCTCCTACTCTCAAGGGAGTGGGGCATGCATTTTATAGCCCATGTGGGGGAGGCAGCGTGCTTTATATTAAACTGGTTCATGTGCTAGTTTTGTGCAGCTTGCCCTAGAGAGAACTAGCATCACTACACCCTTAGCTTCTCACACTGAAAAGACAAACCTCTGCAAAGCAGGACATGATAAGACAAAAGGTGTGCAGCTTTGCGCAGTGACAAGACCAAACAGGGCAGATTTGTATAGTGACAACACCAGACGGGCCATCTTTACACAGTAAAAAGACCAGACTGGGCAGCTTTGCACAGTGCCAAGACCAGAGGAGGTAGTTTTGCATAGTGACAAGATCAGACGGGGCAACTTTGCGTAGTGACAATACCAGACAGGGCAGGTTTGCGCAGTGATAAGACCAAAGGGTATAGCTTTGTACACTAACAAGACCAGACGGGATAGCTTTACACAGTTACAAGACCAAAGGGGAAGTATTGTGCAGTGACAAGACCAAAAGAGGCAGCTTTGCACAATGACAACACTCGGCCTCGCCAGCTTTTTAGATCAAGATGACAACACTACACCTCATCAGCTTTTCAGACCGAACAGATATGACTCTGCAAAGTACGATGTGACAGCTCTCTACACCGTGCCAACTTTTTGGCTTATAAAATGAGGTAGAAGAGATCTGGGAGAAAATACTGCACAAGCAAACCCAACACTACCCCATCCTAAACGTTCCAACTGAGCGTTCGCCGCAACAGCCGCCTGAGGGGGAGACACCGCCCCTCTGTTGGTGTAGAGATCTATGCAAGTTCTTTAAGTCCAATCAGTGGCTTAGCTTGGGCATGCATTACTGGTGTTGTGCAAACTACTTCTGTGACTATCCCGACTGCCATCGTGACACGAGCAGCTATTGATAGCCGGCAAGGACCAGTTGTAGTGTGTTTTTCCTACTATTTCTCTTTCAAAGTACGCACTAACAATCTCTCCGGTCTACCCGCAATCCCTAGAACAGCTATGTGGCTACCGCAATTGGATCGACCTAGAGATCTACCTACATGACCAGTGGACTCTCGACTTCGATGAGTGAAATGTCAAAAGGGCCTACAAGATCCGGGAGGAGGAGCGCCGCAACGACGAGCAAATCGAGCATATACGTCGGGAGACGAAAGCTCATCTCGACGCGTGCACACGCAGGGAGCGCTAGGCTCGTGTGAGAGAGTGCGAGAAAAAGAGAAAAATGGCAGCCAAGGCAAAAGAGGCCACCGAGGAGTCCAACGCCGAGCTTGCAAGGAAGGGAAACTAGCCCTGGTCCACGCAGTAGGTTGGGTTGTTCCGCACTAGTTCCCAGATGGTCGAATTTATTTCCATTCCAAAAAAGTGCATATGTATCGTACGAGTATTTCAATTTGCTACGTCGTATAGGATGTTGTTTCTTATGCACGTAAACAAACCCTGTGCGCCGTGTTATTCCCAGCTTATTATGAAGTCTATTTTAATTCGCATACCAAGGCATCCAATATCATGAAAAAACAAGTTCTCCTCTATGTATGAATTTCTATTTGCATCACAATATTACTTATCTTCGTACTTACCAATCGTTGCTGTCTCAATCATCCTCAGAAAAAATTTCTAAAAATTTCTTGCACTACAACAACATATGACGATCACAAATTATTATTGCGAATCTAACAAATTTTGTACCATTCATAATCTATGGAAATCACAAATGGATCATCTAACATTGTCTGCCTTTTTTCCACAAAATACAAGTCACATACAAAATTTGGTAAATGTCACCTACCTACAACAATTGTTATTTACCCTCATGTGCTATCGGAGGTGCCAATTATTATGAAAAATCGGCTTTTAGAAACTAATATAAATAGGTTCTGTAGTGATTTCCTGTTTTTTGCCGTTTGCCAATTAGAGGATGCTTAATACCCCCATACTTGTAGATATACTAGCCTCATAGGCGCGGCGTGCAGCCACCGTGTGTACCGAAGTAAAAGATGCGATAATTCGTGAGGAGTTTTTTTAAAAAAAATCAAGGGCACATGTGTGTTTCCAAAAAAGTCTAAGGTCTTTTTTGTAAAAAAGCGAGGACCTGTACGTAACTAAACGAGGACCCGTACATAATTTAGAAAACCGTGGGAAAATTGGAGGGGTGTTTTCAAAAAAATGGGGCTTAAAAAAACTGTCAGGGACCTTTTCGCGAAAAAAGGACCTTTACGTAATTTTCGGGAAATACAGGGAAAGCGCATCCCCGGCCGTACGCAGATTCCCCGCCACGCGCCGGCCGGAGCGCGCGGGCGGGGCGACGTGGGCGTGCCTCCGTGCGGAGAGTCCGCGGGGCATATAGGTTTCTTACTAGCCTCATAGGCGCGGCGCAACGCCGCGCCAGCCACCGTGTGTACCGAAGTAAAAGAGGCGATAATTCGTGAGGAGTTTTTTAAAAAAATCGAGGGCACATGTGTATTTTCATAAAAGCCGAAGGTCTTTTTGTAAAAAATTGAGGACCTGTACGTAACTAAATGAGGACTCGTACGTAATTTAGAAAACCGCGGGGCGCTATCCTGCAAAGGATACGAAATTTCGGTGAAGTGGAGGGGTGTTTTTAAAAAACAAAACTGGTAGGGACCTTTTCGCGAGGAAAAAGGACCTCTACGTAATTTTTAAAAAGTACATGGAAATCCCCTCCCTGGCCGTACCGAAATTCCCGCGCCACGCGCCGGCCAGGGCGCACGCACAGGCGACATGGCGGGGCGCTCTGACCGGGAATCCCCCGGCTTTGTATAGCTTTAGATGTGGTCGAAGGGAGTACTATTTTCTTCCCATAGAAAGGAACAGTACTTTAAACAGTACTGCCGCCTTTTCTAACCAGTTCAATCCTTCTATCCTGAAGAGCTAGCTTCCAATCACAAGTGCTGCGTGGATTAGAAAAACATTCAGTAATAGATCCGGTTTTTCTTTCAGTTTTTGGCTTTTTGAGAATAACTAGCTTTTAAATGAAGTTTTTTTTAAGAAAGGATCTACTAGTTAATTATAGTACATACTATACTGACTTAATTTATATTGGTAAAAACCGCACATGAGTTTCTGTTACTCTATAATCTTTCATATGAACAGCCCAAAAGTCACAGTAAAAACCCATAAGCTTTAGAAAAAAAGAACAGCCAGTCGAGACCTCGAGGGCAATCAAGCAGGTGGCCCGCAGGCAAAAGCGCTTTAGCCTCTTCTTTTTATCTTTTAAAAAATAATTTTTGGATTTTTTATTGTAATTAATTTTTAAATAAAGTATTTTTTAAAAAATAGGACCTATAAATTGATTATAGTAAATACTATGTCAACCTTAATTATATCAATCAAAATTATATGTGAGTTTTTATTATTCTGTATTTTTTTATAAATAGACTAAAAATCTTAAGTTAGTCGTAAGTCTTTGGTCACAAGTCTTTGGTAAAAAGAACAGAAAGTACGGAACTTGGCACGAGCCGCACGAGCTAGCTCAACAAACACAAACAAAACACGTCTAAACTAGAGCTTTATGTCACCTTGTGTGAGTCACGAGTCACGACTAATCATGCCATTTTTCTAAATCAATGGTACCACGGACGGATTAAGTTGATCCCAGAAAATAAAAGGCGGACGATGTTGATTTGTCCTCCGACTCCGAACGTTTGTTTGCCAAATGATATGATTGACAAGAATGGGGTCAAATTATCACAATGAATTGGAAAGGCCGGCCAGGAGTAGATGATTGGAGCGAACGCCATTGATCGCGTCTTACCTTCTTTGTCTTTTATTTGAGGTTATTTCTAGGTTGATGCTTAAGAAAAATGGTTCTATGTTGCGGAGGAATACGTAGCTGCAACTCGAATAATGAGATTTCCTTGTCGAGCTGGCGCCTCTCTAGTACGGCCTCAGCTGGCTGGTTGAAGAACACAGCACGTTCTTGCCTGACATTACGTACTTACGTGCTAGTACGTGAATCATAAGTAAGATGCTGCGGACCAGTACTCTACTCGGTCAATGGGATGCCGTATTCAGTTTCAATAATGCATCGACTTCTATCATGGATTTGGTAACTATCACTACTAAGAGATCATATTCGATTTCTCCTCTTCAAGCGGCCGGTTGGTGACCAGGACGAAGTCAACGTACGCACAGTCACAGTCCAGCTCCAGCTCCAGCAGAGTCCCACCGCTGTCCACATCCTCGGACAGAGTGGATGGCCGGGCGCCACCTCGCGCTCATCATCCGACGAATTTTAGCGCAAAACCTTGCTTCCAATTTTTTGCCGACCGTATAAAATTAGGAATTTTCTAGAAAGCACTAGTGTTTTTTATTTATTAACACTCAATTTTTTTTCTATTATATATTACTTTATTTATGCTTTATGGTTTTAACTTTCTGATTTTTTATGTCAACAATGTGATAAGAGAGTAATTAATTTGTTTAGTGTCGTTGGGAGCCACAACATAACGGTCAAATATGGTTTTTTGTATAGTTTTTG
Organism: Dendrocalamus latiflorus; assembly: GCA_017311315.1. Lineage (NCBI taxonomy): Eukaryota > Viridiplantae > Streptophyta > Magnoliopsida > Poales > Poaceae > Dendrocalamus > Dendrocalamus latiflorus. Next base: position 8,463,956 of record CM029651.1, on the reverse strand, counting down.
TTGTGTTTTTTTATAGTTTGTTTTGTTCCTCTTTTTACAAATTGTCGCATCATTTTTTACATAATTTAATTTATGCAAAACTAGTATATAATTGATGTAAGAAGGCCATAAATAAAAGAATAATATGGATTAGAGCATTTTTAATATACCACATGACATGCTAATAATTAATGAGCAAACTAGTAGATAGAGGTAGATATGCACACATCTAAAAAATTGAGTACTCCTTAACAAAATAGTATTCAAATAGGAGGAGAGAAAACAAATTGATTTCACCTATTGGATCTAGATCTAAAGGCTCAAAATTTGAGTGCTATTTAACAAAAAATACTCAAGTTCTCCTTAGACACGTGGTGAACGCAAAGAATTTTAATTTTGCTACCACTGCGGTCCGCTCTAAGCGGCTTTGGCTCCTAACTTTTTCTGATTTTCGGCATTTTAAAGCCAAACGTTACAGTTTCTAATTTTGGCTTTCTATTTTTTTGGTTTTGCTTTTATCTCATTTTTCTTTGTATTGTCTATGAAGATATAGCGATATTTTTATTAATTTTTATTTTTCTTTAACTGAATGATTTAAAAATAATAATAGTCGATATAATATAATTTTAGCTAATAAATAAAAACTACGGCCGAAATCCGTAGCCAGTAGCCGATTGGAGCGGCCCGGGCGGGAATTTCGCTTGCTCTGCACTCCAACGACCGAGCCCAGCCAATCAATCGCGGAACGTCACGTAGACAAATACATTGCAGCCGAATTGAAAGGCGAGATAGGGTTATTTATGTTTTCGAGCCTAAGGGCCTGTTTGGGAGAGCTCCATCAGCTCCAGATCTATGAAAAACAGCTCCACTCTACGAAATTTTACCCAAACGCTCCAGCTCCGCGAAATCTGGATCCACCAAAATCCTGGATCTGAGGGCCAGATCCATGGATTTCATGGAGCTCCTCAAGGAGTGCTCCACCGTGGAGTTGGGTGGTAATTACCCACCAATGCCACTGGTTACACACCCCATCCCACCAAAAGTGGCCATTCCCACCAAAACCTCAATTTCATGGATCTGGAGCTGCTGTACAAGCCAAACACTCTATGGTGGGATCCCAGATCTACGGTGGAGCTGCTCCATGGTGGAGCTGCTCCATGGTGGAGCTGCTGCTCCAGATTCACGTTTTCAGTGACGGAGTTCTCCCAAACAGGCCCTAAGTGTATATCTTTGTCTCGTGTAGTCGTTATATAGCTGCATGTGCGATGATTGATATGTAGGCTCATTGCTCCGCCAAAAAGAATGCCTTGTACCGTATAAAATCCAGGTAGACAAAATTCTCTCTCTATAGGAGTAGATGCCACGTTCGCTTCTACGTGTACAAGGCTGGCCATGAGGGTCTCGCGCACGGCACACATGGGTAGGGTCACTACTATAAAAGGGTTAAATTAGACGTTTACATTATAAATAATTTCTAGTAATCGTCTATGCTGTAAGTATTACAGACGATTTATACGAATAACCGTCTGTGGTATTTTTACAGACGGTTATTTATACGAATCGTCTGTGATAATACAAGACATTACAGATAGTTCTTACCAAGAACCGTCTGTGAAAAAACCGTCTGTGATAATGGCAGACATCACAGACGGTTTTTTATTTAAACCATCTGTGAAGTATTACAGACGGTTTAAATAAAAAACCATCTGTGATATTCATTATCACAGACAGTTTGTATTAAAAACTGTCTGTGATATGTTTTCTGCCTCGTAATCCTCCAAAATTTCATAATCCCCCCAAGTCCGAGTAGAATTCAGTTTTGAGATACCTTTAATAAAACGGGCATAACTTTTGTATACAGTGTCCGTTTTCGACGTTTTTGTACTCGTTGGAAAGCTAATGACGAGCCCAATTAAAAAATAACCTGCTTGCACTAGTTGCCCTCTAAGTCCCTCAAAATCGGCCATTTTTAGCCCTAAATTTGCATTTTAAGTTTTCAGTTTCTGTTTTTGCTAAAATTTTTGATCTTCCCTTCGGAATTTGGGTTTCGTCTCAACTGCAAAGTTGTAGATCTTGTTGAAACCTTTCAAATGAGTATATATAAGTCATATAAAATTTTGTTATTTTATCTTTTGAGACTAGCTATTTATATTGTATTGATATATTGTCTTTGTGACGCCATTATCACCGATTGTTTTTGTTATGAACCGTCTGTGATATCTCCTGCTATCATAGACGGTTTTTTTTTTTTGTTATGAACCATCTTTGATGTCTCTATCATAGATGGTTTGTAATCCGAACCTTTGTGATGTCTCGCCACGTCACTGATCCGCAGCATATCCCCTAAGATTCCAATCTCACACGTCCATTTTCTCTGCATCGAACGGCAAGCACTGTTCTCCTTCCCACCACTCACCCCTTATTAACCCCCTCTCCCTACTCAAAGAACCAATACCACCAGTACTACTACAACTCGTTTGTGCGCGGCAAGGGTGGGAAGGGGTTCGGTAAGGGCGACTGAAATTTCGCTTGAAGCAAGATGGAAAGGAAGAAGACAATGACAAATCTGCACTATTCTAAGTCACCGGCATAGAAGCTGTTGATTTTATCATAGAAGTTGGAAATGGTGTTCGTTGCCTTTTTGTTTTTGCTACTTGAAAATTTTCCCGTACCACTTATTTTAGATTGTAGTTTAATGAAAGATGTGTAAGTCTAACTTGCATTAGCATTAAGTTTCTTGTAGTGTAAGTATTTTTCTGAATTTGTAGCCGTGAAGCTTATCTTTGTAAAATTGTAAGTGTCCTTTTGTGTATGCAGTGCATGCTATAGCTAATCTACTCGATATCTTGTAATGTTGCAATGGTCGATTCTAATCTTAATGGAAATAAAATGTATTTCTGTGTTTGTTGCTGTATTTGCTTATTTTGAAATGATATAGTTAACATTTCCTGCGACTAGCTGAAAAATAAAAAAATTAGGTACAGAATGAACTATCATAGACGGTTTTGTGGTATAAACCGTCTATGAAGAATTATCACAGACGGCTCGAACCAGAAACCGTCTGTGATAGGAAAGTATCACAGATGGTTCTATATACCAATCGTCTGTGATACTCACACATCACATACGGTTGGTAGTTAGAACCGTATGTGATGTGTGAGTATTACAGACGGTTGGTAGTTAGAACCATCTATGATAGTGTTCTTCATAGACGGTTCTAATTATAATCCTTCTGTGATGTATTTATCATAGACGGCTCACAAACCGTCTGTGATAACATCTAATTATCACCGACATATAAATTCAGATGGTTCAGAAAATTATCTGTGATAACAGTTTTGAACCATCTATGATGACTCTTTTTGTAGTAGTGGGTTAACGGCAGATATTGAATTAACGTTTAGGTTGAACGGCATTGTACGTTTCAGCGTTTTCACTTTGACTGGTACTTAGGTTCAAGTCGTTTGACATAATGCTAAAATAACTCTTTAAATCTAATTGAATCAATCAGTCACAAATCACAAATACATTATAGTTTTAATATTCCTTAATTCTCTATTTTCCCTCGTTTACCTTTGGCTTTGGACTTAGAATTGTTTTGAGGAGCAATCTTGCTGTCAATATAGTGCGCACCCGACTTGGCCTCATCGCTTGCTCCCGCTCGGCGCCTCGTCTCTCCTTGCCGCGCACGCCCACACCCTCGAGGCCGTGATGCTCCCCGCTCCCGCGCCCACACCCTGGCTGCCACGGTGCCACTGAGTGCCATGGTAATCAACTGCATGCAATTTGCAACGTGCCCACGGCTAGTGCGCACAATGCACCCCTCTTCGCTGGCTCAGCACCCGAATCAATGTGACGTGCCATCACTACTAGAAAATGGATCATCCCTCACGGGTTTTAATTTTCCTGACGGGCGCGCATAGACCGTGAGGGATATCAATTTTTGTGACAGGTCCACGCATCACCGTCGCAAAAAAAAATTTTCCTGTCGGGCCCACGTATCCCTGTGAGGTTAATTGGAAACCCTAACACCCCACCTTTTCCCCTCGCCCGCGTCTCCATCCCCTCGCGCCCCTATCCCCTCGCCCACGCCTCCTCCGCCCCGCGCGCCGCGCCCCCATCCCCTCGCCCCTCGCCCGCGCCTCCTCCGCCCCATCCCCTCGCCCCTCGCCCGCGCCTCCTCCGCCCCATCCCCTCGCCCGCGCCTCCTCTACCCCATCCTCTCGCGCGCCCGCCTCCTCCTCCCCATCCCCGGCCTCGGCTGCCTCCTCCTCCCCAACCCCTCACCAGCCAGATTCCGGCTCCCCGCCGCCGACCCGCGCCAGATCCGGCCTCCCCGCCGCCGGATCTGCTCGCCCCTCTCCGGATCCACCTCGGCCCGTGCCGGATCCGGCTAGATCCGGTCGCCGCGTCTTGAGCCGTCGCCACCTCCCGGCCGCCGCGCTCACAGCGCCGCCTCCCGACCGCCGTGCTCGCGCCTCCTTCGGACGACGCCACCGCCCTAGGTCACCACCACCGTCGTCGCATTCGGCCTCCCCCACCACGACGCCATCGGATCGGGCCTCCCTCGCCGTGACTCCACTGGATGAATGATGGTATATATATATCTTGTGTGATGGATGAATGATGGTCTGGTTTGTGCAATGTTAGAGCTATTATTTGATATGCAGGTTTACATATTGTCCTTTGTTTAAGTCAATATGCAATGTTGATATGCAATGTTAGAGCTGGCTCTTCATATTTGTTGCCTATTGGTTGGTGGATTACGGATAATTGTAAATACTTCTAGGATAGCGTGTTCTCTGTGCATCTATTACAACATTTCATACAAATTTGCTTATTCTTAAACATCTAATTGCAGGGGAGAGGTTGGAAAATGGATTTGTATTTGTTACGCTATTTCTGTTATGTAAGCCCACTTAGCTCAGAGGTTAGAGCATCGCATTTGTAATGCGAGGGTCATTGGTTCAAATCCGATAGTCGGCTTTTTTCTATACTCCATCTCAGTTTTTCTTTTTGGATGATATACAAATATTTGCCAAGAGATTGCTGTTTATTAATCATATGAACTCTTTTTTTAGGCTATAGGATGGGTAGCTTCAGGATGTTGGTTCATTAGTGGATAAATTTAGTATGAGTAGAATGTAGTCATCAACTAATATTTAAGAGTTAGAAACCCACAGCAGCTAGATTAATGAAACAAACATGAGTTATCAATTTCGGCTTGAACCAAGCAAAAATTAGTTTTGAGGTTATCAATTTCGTAGCTGAACAAATCTGTCATTTGCCAGGTGGTCCTTGTTCCTGTTACATCGAGGGCAATTATACTGATTGATTATGTCAAAGTGCAGTGCAATTCTTTTTCTGTAACCATAGACAAGATTTGCTAAATATCGTATAATCCTCTTCTCAACAACAGATAAGAGACTTGCCTATTGCGAAAACAGTAGAATCAATGTCATACTCTCCATCTGTGAAAAAGGACTCTGAAGAGCTTATTGAGCAACATATTAGTTCAACTACAAACAAGAACTTGTTTAAAAATTGGCCATTGATGTCATCTATTGTTCTCTACTGTATTGTCAACTTTGATGATGCGGCTTATACAGAGGTATCCTCTTCCGAATCTACTGGCTATGTATCCTTGAGGTGAGTTATCTCACGATCGTTCTTATTGTTACTTAATCCATGCTATGTAGTTTGTTTAATATAGGTTACTTAGACCTTGTGTCATAACTGGAGAATCTAAATGATAAATTTGTGCGTATGAAGCTGTCTGGAGAATGCAGAGTTATGATCAAATTCTACAGCTGTTAGAACGATTCTATAGCCTAATTTGTCTGAATATATTATGCAGTGTAGGTCTTTTCAGTCTTCACTTTCTAGATTGCAAGAAGCTGAGAACTTTATGTATTCATTTAACCTGATATTACTATTTTTTTTGGCATTTGTGCCAATTTTCCTCACGGTTAGTACCGTCAGGTTAAATCAATTTTTCTCACGGTCGGTTAGTACCGTCAGGTTAAATCAATTTTCCTCACGGGCGGTTAGTACCGTCAGGTTAAATCAATTTTCCTCACGGGCGGTTAGTACCGTCAGGTTAAATCAATTTTCCTCACGGTCGGTTAACCGACCCTCAGGTTAAATTTCCCTGACGGTATTACCCGTCAGGTTAATATTCCCTGACGGGTAACCGTCAGCCAAATTTAATTTTCCTTACCAGCCAGCCCTGAGGGGATTTGCCTGACGGGAACCCGTCAGGGAAAATTAACCTGACGGTTTTTGCTATTTTTCTGACGGTTTTCAACCGTGAGGGATGATGTGTTTTCTAGTAGTGCATCTCCATCTGCTCGTTGCCGTACTCAAGAGTATTCACACTTCTGGCTGGCTTGTCGACAATGCCGCATGTCGCCTCCACTCCAGACGCTGCCACGAACTAGGTCAGCAATGAGGGTAGACTTCAGAGTGGTGACCATGTGGCTAGTCTAGTGGGCCTCGTCACTCATGCCACCAGGCCAGCAGCCTAAGAAGCTCGCCAGGTTGACCCAAGTAACGAACAATCACTATTTTTTCTCTCTTCGAGACAACACCTTCTTCATCTCCGGTCTGTTAGATTACAGATATATGTTTGTAATCAATACGGTTTGAGTTAAACCCGGCCAGCCGGTATAGATAGAAAGTCCAGGTTTATTTCCATAGCTTTGGCTGGTCGGTTACGTAACTCCTCCGTATATATACTGCTGTAATCTTGCCGATTGTTATGGCCATTGATTAACACGCAACCGCCTCTCCGTCAGGCGTTCTTCCATTGAGTTCTGCCCTCTGATCTCTCAGATGGTATCAGAGCTTCTCAAGATCGAAAGATAATCTTCGCCATGGCCAGTTCGTCTACTACCGCCGTCTCCAACCCGTTGCTTGGTTTCCAGATATCTGAGAAACTGAGTAAACACAACCATGCGCTATGGAGCGTGCAAGTGCTTGCTGCCATTCGTGGAGTAAGGCTTGATGGCCACATCAATGGCACAGCCGTGCCGCCGCCAACGGAGATTGAGAAGAAGGAAGACAACAAGGTGACAATGATCCCAAACCCGGCGTTCCAGGAGTGGTTCGCCTCGGACCAGCAGGTTCTTGGTTTCCTCTTCTCGACACTATCGCGGGAGATGTTGACGCAGATCGCTGCATCCAAGACAGCGGCTGAGGCATGGCGAGGTATAGAGGGCATGTTCACGTCCCAAACTCGTGCGCGCTCTCTCAATGTTCGTCTCTCTCTCACGACAACCCGCAAAGGTAATATGTCTATCTCCGAGTACTTTGGCAAGATGAAGTCCTTTGGAGATGAAATCTCTGCATCCGGCAAACAAATAGATGAGGAAGAATTGGTGGCTTATATATTGAATGGTCTTGACGACGACTTCGATCCTGTGGTCTCGGCGTTAATGGCAAGGGTAGAACCCATCTCCATAACAGACGTATACTCTCAGTTGCTAACCTTTGAAAACAGGCAAGCGCTTCGCGGCAATAGCTCCTCGGCAAATGCTGTGAACCGAGGGCGCGGTGGGCCGTCAAATCGTGGTGGCAATGGCCGTGGCCGCGGTTCTTCCCGTGGTCGCAGCAATGACTGGCGCGATGGACGCGGCAGAGGAGTCCGAAACCAGCAGCGAAGTGACAACAAATCAATCTGCCAAGTCTGTTTCAAGAAAGGTCATGTGGCATCTGATTGCTAGCATAGGTTTGATCAAAATTATGTGCCTGATGAAAGGCACGTCGCTGCTGCTACACATGCGTATGAGGTGGATACCAACTGGTATCTTGACACAGGAGCAACCGATCATCTCACTGGTGAACTTGACAAGTTGACTGTTCGGGAAAAATACAAAGGGAAGGATCAGATTCATGCGGCAAATGGTCAAGGTATGGAAATTAAGCATATTGGTCATTCCGTTATTTCTACCCCTAGCCGTAATTTGCATCTCAAGAATATACTCCATGTTCCTCAAGTTAAAAAGAATCTCATATCTGCTCGTCGTTTAGCCTTGGATAACTTTGCTTTTCTTGAGGTTTACCCTGAATATTTTTTGGTCAAGGATCGAGCCACGAGGAGTACGATTCTTAAGGGAAGATGCAAACAAGGTCTCTATTCCCTTCCTTCTTCGCCGACAAAGCATGTGTTTCTTGTCAAGCCATCCTTCTCGAGGTGGCATAGCTGCCTGGGTCACCTGTCTACTCCAATTGTCACAAGAGTCCTTAGCAAGAATAATTTACCTTGTCTCCCTGAGTCCAATAAAGCATCAGTTTGTGATGCATGTCAAAAGGCAAAAAGTCATCAACTACCTTATTCTAGATCTTCAAGTGTATCTCATCATCCTTTGGAGCTTATTTTTTCTGATATTTGGGGTCCTGCCCCTAGTTCTGCTAATGGAAAAAAAATACTATGTTAGTTTCATTGATGATTACAGTAAATTTACTTGGATATATCTTCTTAAGCACAAATCTGAGGTGTTTGATAAGTTCCATGAATTCCAACAATTGGTTGAAAGATCATTTAATCGCAAAATCATAACTGTTCAAACCGACTGGGGAGGAGAATATCAAAAACTTAATCCCTTCTTTGCTAAAATTGGTATATCTCATTATGTTTCATGTCCCTATGCTCATCAACAGAATGGATCAGCCGAAAGGAAACATCGCACATAGTAGAGGTAGGTCTAGCTCTACTTGCTCACGCCTCAATGCCACTAAAATTTTGGGATGAAGCTTTTCTTGCCGCCACATACACTATTAATCGCATCCCTAGCAAAGTCATCGATTTTGACACCCCTTTATATCGGCTGTTCAAACAACAACCAAATTATATCTCCCTTCGAGTATTTGGGTGTGCATGTTGGCCAAACCTTCGTCCTTATAATAATCATAAGCTTCAATTCCGGTCAAAGCAATGTGTTTTCCTCGGCTACAGTTCTCTTCACAAAGGTTCAAATGCCTTGATTCTTCCTCTGGTAGGGTATATATCTCTAGGGATGTTACATTTGATGAAGAAGTGTTTCCCTTTGCCCACATGAATCCTAATGCTGGTGCTCGCTTACGTTCTGAAATTTCCCTTCTTCCAACTAATCTTACCTCTCACAGCTATGATCAAGGGGGAGAAATTCGGATTGATCATATGGTTAATTCCCCTAATGCTACTAATGATCTTAATGAAGCAAGTACAGGTCAAAACAATTCAGGTAACCAAGCCGGCATAGAAGATCCGAACTCCAATCCTCGGGATCGGCTACAGCATGAGGTGCCGTTTCCATCGGAGACTGCACGCAGGACCGGCACAAACTCAGCTTCGTGTCCATCCGTCTGTGACACGCAGGCATTGGTGGATACGGTTCCCGCCCACGTACACATTCCAGTGCCATCCGGAGGCGACACGGCAGTCATGGCGGGAACAGCTGCACCAGCAAACGAAGTTCCAGACGGGGGGACTCATCTGCCACCTGCGGAAAATTTAATAGGCGCTGCTGGGCAGAATTTGTCGGAAGGCACAGCAGCTTCTGGACCGCTTTCGTCAGCAGACGCAGCCGATAATACCCAGTCGCAGAGTGGAATACGTAAAGAAAAGGTATATACTGATGGTACAATTCGATATACTTGTTTTACATCTTCTAGTGAGCCTCAAACTGTAGATGAAGCATTAAGTGACAAAAACTGGAGAGAAGCAATGGATGCAGAATATACAGCACTGATGAAAAATAAGACATGGCACCTGGTTCCGCCTGAAAAAGGAAGAAACGTTGTTGATTGTAAATGGGTTTACAAAATTAAAAGGAAAGCAGATGGGACTCTAGACAAGTATAAAGCACGGCTCGTAGCAAAAGGATTTAAGCAAAGGTATGGAATAGATTATGAAGATACCTTTAGCCCTGTTGTTAAAGCTGTTACTATTAGAATAGTTTTATCTATTGCGGTGTCTAGAGGATGGAGTCTGCGACAACTGGATGTACAAAATGCCTTTCTCCATGGAGTCCTAGAAGAAGAGGTATATATGAGACAACCTCCAGGGTATGAGAAATCTTCCTTACCTAATTATGTTTGTAAGTTAGATAAGGCATTATATGGACTGAAACAGGCTCCTAGAGCATGGTATTCAAGACTGAGCACTAAGCTACAAGAACTGGGTTTTAAAGCTTCAAAAGCGGATACATCTTTATTCTTCTATAGTAAAGAAGGGGTGACTATCTTTGTGCTAATCTATGTTGATGATATTATTGTAGCTAGCTCTATGCCTAGTGCAACTTCAGCTCTGTTGCAGGATCTTGGAAAGGAGTTTGCTCTAAAGGATCTTGGTGATCTTCACTACTTTCTTGGTATTGAGGTAAATAAAGTGCAAAATGGAATATTACTGAGTCAGGAAAAATACACCTCAGATGTATTAAGGAGAGTAGGAATGAGTGATTGCAAGCCAGTTACCACTCCCTTATCTACTTCTGAGAAGTTGTCTGTCAATAAGGGTACGTTACTTGGACAAAATGATGCTACACAGTATAGAAGTATCGTTGGTGCATTGCAGTATTTGACCTTGACAAGACCAGATATTTCCTTCTCAGTAAACAAGGTATGCCAATTTCTACATGCTCCAACCACAGAACACTGGGCAGCAGTTAAGAGAATTTTAAGATATCTCAAGCATACTGTTAAGCTAGGACTTAAAATTTGTAAATCTTCATCCTTGCTTGTGAGTGGTTTTTCAGATGCAGATTGGGCAGGTAGTCTTGATGATCGCTGATCCACAGGAGGATTTGCTGTGTTCTTAGGTTGCAATCTTGTGTCATGGAGTGCAAAAAAGCAAGCAACGGTGTCACGCTCAAGCACAGAAGCTGAATACAAAGCCCTAGCAAATGCAACTGCTGAAATCATATGGATTCAGACATTACTTCAAGAACTTGAGATCCAAGCACCTCAAGCTGCAAAAATCTGGTGTGACAATATTGGAGCTAAATATATGTCTTCTAATCCAGTATTTCATGCACGTACTAAACATATAGAAGTTGATTATCACTTTGTGAGAGAAAGAGTAGCAAGAAAACTTCTAGAGATTGAATATATCTCTACCAAGGATCAGGTAGCTGATGGCTTCACCAAAGCTCTTACTGTGAGATCGTTTGAGATGTTTAAGAACAATCTAAATCTTATAAGATCAGATTGAGGGGGAGTGTTAGATTACAGACATATGTTTGTAATCAATACGGTTTGAGTTAAACCCGGCCAGCCGGTATAGATAGAAAGTCCAGGTTTATTTCCATAGCTTTGGCTGGTCGGTTACGTAACTCCTCCGTATATATACTGCTGTAATCTTGCCGATTGTTATGGCCATTGATTAACACGCAACCGCCTCTCCGTCAGGCGTTCTTCCATTGAGTTCTGCCCTCTGATCTCTCAGACGGTCACCAAGCTATGGCGGCAGAGAGGTCCTGGCTGATTGGGTACCTCGGGCGGCCGTCTAGCCTTGGTCCGCCCCTGGCTAGGGTCGTTTTTAAACGCACGACAGAAATAAACGGAAATGGCATGAAATGGAGCCGCGACCACGTGCACATGCATGTTGATACGTACGTACGTACCAGCTGCAGTTTGTTGCTGCACCGACAGGGTCGGGAAGGTGGTCGTGGTACGTGGTGTAGCGCGACGTTTCCGCGGTCGGCCGTAACGGAGGCCGCCGTTGCTGCGTCGCCGTCATCGATCCTCACTCGTCAGCTAGCTAGCGCCCCGTCACTACTACAGAAAGGCTAATAGTAGACGGCAAATCACAGACGGTTTTGTGAAACCGTCTGTAATGTAAACTATTACAGACGGTTTTAATTTGAAGGCCGTCTGTGGTATTTGTGGCGGGAAAAAGGAGTATCACAGACGGTTCTTACTTCTGAACCGTCTGTGATACTGGAATATCATAGACGGTTTTTATTAAAAACCGTCTGTGTTGTGTCGACTATCACAGCCGGTTGTTTTTAAGAACCGTCTGGGAATGTTCACAGACGGTTTTTCACAAGAACCGGCTGTGATGTCCCTTTGTCTGTCATATTCTAGATCAGAGGTTAATATATAAGTACACATTGCTTCTAATAACTTAACTACAGAACTACTGAGACAAGAGGTCACAAATTAAAGGCAAATTTATTAATTTCAATTAGAGGCAAATTTATTACAAAAGTCGCACAGGTAAAGAGTTTCCCAGATTGTATTCTTTTGGGCTTCGTAAGCTTCTTCTTCCACTTGGGGACTTGGAGGATCAGCCGCTAAATTCTCGAACGCCGTTAAGATTCCCCTTGTCCTCAGCACTTCCTCGTGCAGCCTGGGCAAATGATCAGCAGCATCCATAATGTCGTACAGGATAGCATGAAAAGATTCCTCAGAATCTGCCGTTTCTGCTTGATCGGCAAGGCTATCCATCAGTCTCTGCAATGCGTGTAGAGCTTCTTCCGCATTGCGCACATTGTGGAGAAGAACCAGGGTGAGGGCTGTTTCCCTTTCTTGAGCGGCAGCGAGACGCCTCCGTCGACGGCGGAGGATCAGGTCAAGCTGACGGATGCAAGAAAGTCGGGGAAGGAGAGCAGGGCGGGTGCGGAGAAGCTGCTCCAGATGCAAATTGCTGGCCGCCTGTGTAAGGTTCCGGCCGAACAATTCGTGATGAACAGATGAGAGGAAGGAGATGATCACAAGAACAGTAGTAGAAGCCATGTTGTATTAATTGTATATTGTACGTACGTAGAAGCTAGCTAGAGACCTGGATTAGGAGCGCATATTTAACCTTTAGCACAAACGGTTCGTATACCCAAACATGAATGATATAGACGCTTCGTATAATGATCGAGAGACGTTAATTAGACGATCAAAACACGAAGCGTTCTAGCATCGAAACACGCGCGAAGCGTTCTGGTATGAAGCTTATCACAGACGGTTTTGTATAAAAAACCGTCTGTGATAATGACAAAGGCATTTCGATCCAGATCTAGCCACTGCTGCGCACTTTTTCACTCGGGAGGAAGCTAGAGCGATTTCAGGCCAGTTAATTTGGTGGGAAGAGGCAGAGATTGAGCTTTGAATTAAGATTCAGACTTTCCTGGTTGCTGTAGATATGGTTAGTAATGAAATTTATTTATTTTTAATTGCATTACAATTTAGGTGTAAGTAATCCATGAGTGGTTATTGAAGATGGTTAATTAATTTGCAAAATTGTTGGTTATATAATAGCTATTGTGTTTGTAATATGAATTGAGCTAGGAAATTAAGTCTCAATATAATAAATGTGGCCGGTATATATGTAGTTATAATTAGTTATTCTAGATTTTAATACTAAGTTGTTATATATGTACATAACGTAGGACCGAAGTTGGATGTATGCCGCGAGCCGTGTGAGTGAAGAGTACATTAATGGCGTTTCTGCTTTTATATGTGAAAATGTGTGATGTAGTCAATTTTGAGATGTATATGTGAAAATGTGTGATGTAGTCAATTTTGAGATGTATATGTGAAAATGTGTGATGTAGTCAATTTTGAGATGTCTATGTGAAAATGTGTGATGTAGTCAATTTTGAGATGTATATGTGAAAATGTGTGATGTAGTCAATTTTGAGATGTATATGTGAAAATGTGTGATGTAGTCAATTTTGAGATGTATATGTGAAAATGTGTGATGTAGTCAATTTTGAGATGTATATGTGAAAATGTATATGTGTGATGTATTTGAGAATGACAAAATGTATCAAGAAATACACTGTGTGAATGCAGCTGGTTGGTGTTGTATATGAATGCAGCTGTTTGGTAGTTGATATGAATGTAACTGTGTAGTTATTGGTGTTGTCTTAATTGCAACAGCCGGCAAAGGCTTATCACAGACGGTTCTAAATTTAGAACCGTCTGTGATAGTAAACTATCACAGACGGTTTTTAACTTAAAACCGTCTGTGATATGTTATCACAGACGGTTCTAAATTTAGAACCGTTTGTGATAATCTTCCTACATGTACCCTCTCGCTAGGGTTTTCCGTGTGCGCTGCAGTTATTCGATTAGATCTAAATCCCGAGCCCGTCGTCGCCGCCGCCTCCCCGAGCCCTCGCCGGCTGCCTCCCCCAGCCCTCGCCGGCCGCCTCCCCGGACGAAGACGTCGCCGCAGCCTCCTCCTCCTCCGTCGCCGCCTCCCCGAGCCCGTCGCCTCCTCCTCCGTCGCCGCCTCCCAGAGCCCGTCGCCTCCTCCTCCTCCGTCGCCGCCACCTCCTCCTCCTCCGTCGTCGTCGCCGCCTCCTCCTCCTCCTCCGTCGTCGCCGCCTCCTCCTCCTGCGTCCCTAAGGTCACCAAAACCGTAAGGTCATCAAATCCCTCCCCGAGCTTCATGCTTACTGTTAGTGTTTAGGGTTGATGCTTGATGCTTCATACTGTTATGGTTAGTTGCTTAGTACATATTTAGGGTTGATGCTTCATGCTTACTGTTAGTGTTTAGGGTTGATGCTTGATGCTTCATACTGTTATGGCTAGTTGCTTAGTACATATTTAGGGTTGATACTTCATGCTTACTGTTAGTGTTTAGGGTTGATGCTTGATGCTTGGTACATATTACATTGGTACATTGTTTACTGCAGTAGCTTAATTAGTTTGCTATTTGGTACATATTACATTGTTACATTGTTTACTGCAGTAGCTTAATTAGTTTGCTATTTGGTACATACTACATTGGTACATTATTTACTGCAGTTGCTTAGTTTACATTGGTACATTGTAATTATACCAAAATGTAACAAGGCTATATACCTTGATTCTCCAAGTAAGAAAAAATCCAAGTACACAGCTATCGCCCGAATACTCGATAGGTAAGTACATTGTACATTGTACTCTTTCTTTCCTTCTGAATAACTAATCTAACTTTTTCGAATAACGAAGGCCGTTTGCCACATACGTTCAACAAACACATGACTCGACGACAGGGGCCAAGGCCTTGAAACATGATCGCAAGTTTCGGGTATTCGCTAGCTACACATTAATTAATCATATACAACACATAGTAGTAATACCACTTGATTTAACACATTATATTTTTTGCAGTGCCACCAGCAGGAGCCGGGCAACACGTGTGGATACTACGTGTGCCACCATATGAGACTACTCCTCGATTCCACCAAGATCACTAATTCTAAGGTTTGTCAATCTTCCCACATTTATTTCATACATGTCAGTTTTATATATGCGCGCGTTGATATTCCTATCGACAGGCTGCGTCCATCTCTACATCTGCATTGACACAGCCGGATTTTGCAAAAATTCGAGGAGAGCTCATTTGGTTTTTGTGGTCAAAAGTCGTAAGATCAGATGGAGAGTTCCACTGCCCAGAATGATTTTTTATTGTAATTCTAAGTGCAAATACAGTGTAGATCTTTTACAATTGTGTATTTGTTAATGGATATTTTATTTCAACTCAATGAATTGATTTGCGAAATGGATGCTTTATGTTTGTGAAATGAAGTGCGTTGTCAATTGGATGTTTTATGTCTGTGAAATGAATTGAGATGTGAAATGTATCTGAAATGAAATGAGATGTGTGAATTGTATATGTTTATGTCTGTGATTATCTGCTTGTTTCAGAGGGCATGGCTAGCATTTCCTGAGGCTAGCTATAAACAGAAATAGATTCTGCTGGGGGGGAGGAGTATCACAGACGGTTTTTCATTAAAAACCGTCTGTGATTATGCGATATCACAGACGGTTTTTCATTAAAAACCGTCTGTGATTATGCGATATCACAGACGGTTTTGTATTAAAAACCGTCTGTGATATCGGATAATCACAGACGGTTTTTAGTACAAAACCGTCTGTGATATCGGATAATCACAGACGGTTTTTAATGAAAAACCATCTGTGATATCGCATAATCACAGACGGTTCAAAAACCGTCTGTGATAACTTGGATTATCAGTGACCCATAATTTCAGACGGTTCAGAAAACCGTCTGTGATGACGTTTCTGAACCGTCTGTAATGTGGATTTCTGTAGTAGTGCGTGGACGTGGTTCGGGCGGCTCGGGGTTGAGGGCGCTCGGCACGCGCTCGATCCGCCGGTTGATGATCCGCCCCCGTGGTGATCTCGTGGCCCGCGCACACTGTCGTCGTCGGCAGTACCACCGCCACGGCCGCCGGCGTCTCCGGTGGCCTCGAGCCTTGGCATCCCCAGCTAATGGCTAGCTCTTGTTCTTGCCTTTCATTTGGTGCCGCGCCTGGGCTTCGATCTGTCGGTTCGATCGGGATTTGTCTCATTGTCTGCCTTGGCATCGGGCCGCCGTGCTTGTCGGGGCTCGTCCCTTAGCCGTGCAGAGCGGAAGACCGAGTCGCCGGCCGCCAACGAGATGAAGGGCCTGTTTGGTTCATGACCAGAAGTTGTCTACCCACAAGTTAGGCATGCCACAGTTTTTAGGTAGTTGTTTGGTTCACTGACGTAACTGTGGCATGCCACACTTTATTAGCACCCGGCCCCACACGTCATAGACTCAGTTTCTTGCCAAACTTTGCCACAAGTGTGGCTTCAATTTTGTAATTTTGTTAGCCATACTTTCTGTGGCAGCCACATATTGCCTAAGCTTAGGCATGACAAGCTTAAGCACCAACCAAACAGGCCCTAATTTCACATCAGTAGAGCGCGTGATTGTCTTAGCCGTTGGATGAAGAAAAGTCCGTGATCAACCGAGCTAGAGCAGGTCCACACACGCATCTTGATCTCTGCAGCTCAATTACCGATCGACCTGTCTCAGTCATGACATGGTCAGCAAGCTAATCGGATAAGACGTACAGTTCTACGTATTTTCTCGCCGTCAAGACATCTAGGGTAAATAGTGGATATGAATTATCCGGTTATCTATTCGATAGGATACAAATATGGTACATATTTTTCCTATCAGATTAATAATTTCTATTCTATTTGTATTCGAATTCATATAAAAATATAGATATAAATATAATATAGACTTTTACTATCAAAAATATTATTTTATCTGTATCCGTATCTATATTCGTATTCGACGAAGCAATATACATATTTTATTACAATACAACTAATTAGTTGGACAAGTTTTTTTAATTGAACGTTTCTTTATTTGAAGTAAATGAATTAAAATAATTAAACGTGATTGTACAAGAATAAAATATCATTAATATCTTTATACTACATAAGTTATGATGATATCCTGATTGGACCGAATTGAGTAGATATTCGATTCAAATTCGTATTCGTTACAATATTTGATTCATATTCATATTTGAGAATATTCAGATTCATATTCATACTTATTTACAAATACAAATACGAATATGGTTTGGATAGTATCCGATCTGTTTTCACCCCTAAAGACATCAATGCAAGTGTTGTATTGTAGCAGCAACATGGAACATGATGGATCATGATTTGGCCTGACTAAATATTACACTGACACTCTTTTTATGCGCAACAGCTTTCGGATCGAATGAGAGTTTGTGAGATACTGCACAAGTGTACACGGTATCAAGAACGAAGAAGATGAATCTTGCAGAGAGAACTAAAATAACGACGGTGAATCAACTATGACGAGAGAGAAAAAATTTAGCGAAGCTCACTGCAAAAGTACAACCTCAAAAGAGTATAAGGGATTGTCGCTCACTCCCAATTCTATCAAATCTTTTAGAACTCTCATACCCTTAGCTTATACAATAATTTAGTGCTAAAAAATATCCTAGCATCTAATCCTCTCGTATGCTCTTTATTTTAGATGAGTAGGTTTGATTGCTGGATTGCTTCTTCTTTATCCCCTATGGTTTGTATAGTCCATGCTAATCTTTCTCATTTAAAGTAGGAGTCTTAGGCGGTGATCATTTAGGGTTTTTTTGTGGCTTATAGCTAAAAAACACTGTAGCTGGCTGAAAAAACACTGTAGCTGACAGAGGCTTATTTAGCATAATTAAATTTAAAAAATTAAAAAAATATGTTAGCCCATTACGTATAATACAAACAAATACGGGAAAAAAAGAACGGGCAAAAAAGCTCAACAAAAAACCAAAAGTTCAGAAAAAGACGAAATTTATGAATAGTGAAAAATAAGCCGGAAGCTAAAAGCTGAAGCCAAAACGATCACAGTCTTAATCCTATGACTCTTCTAATCTTTCTTATTTAGAGTAGACGTCTTAATCCTATAACTCTTTATAACATATTTTTCTAAATCGTGAAAGAACATACGAGTCACCCCGACTCAGCACTGAACAACGAGCGGTAGTACTTTAAGGATGTGTTTGGTTTGAGAGATAGGGTGGGATGGAATGGGATGGTTCCTTTGACCAAGCCTATCCATGTGTTTGGTTTGAGGGATGTGGTGGGATGGAATGGTCCAAAGTGGGATGAGCTTATGCAAATTTAGAGAATATTCTTCTTAGATGCTGGACCATATGGTTCCATCTTTTTTGTGGAACCATCTCATTCTATTCCATCTTATTTCATTTCACTTTTATCACTTCAACTAAACACATCCTAAGTGCCGCTAGTACCGCATTGCATTTTGAGACAAGCAGTGCCAAGCCTATCGGTCCGTAGCTAACATGCTTTTCCAAACTCGGATTAACCAGCACTCCGAAGCGCACTAGCTAGCAGCGCTACTAGGCTTACTAGCCCACTGTCCTCTTTACTAATCATTGTACATAGAGCAGTACAGTACTGTACTACCGCCAACCTATCTTCGGTTTTGATAATCATTGTACATAGAGCAGTACAGTACTGTACTACCGCCAACCTGTCTTCGGTTTTGAATTTTTTTGTTTTTGATTATTTATGAAAAAGTACGGACTAATAGAAATTTATATATAGTTTTAATTAATATAAATAAATTTATTATACTATATATTATAATTAATTTATAGATCCTATCTTGAAAAGATATTTTATCTAAAATCTAATATTGTAAAAAATAAAAAAAATCAGTTTTTAAGAGTTAAAAAAAGCCTTCCACTTTAGTTCGTGTCTGGACGAAGACGTTTCATGCATGCTAATTGGTTTTTGGTTTGCGAATATCCTCACATGGATCCTAATGCAACGGCATCGTACTACCGTCTCCTAGCTAGCCCGCCCCCACGATCGTGGCTTCCCCGGGCCCGGCCGGACGTGGGTGTCACAATCCCCACCACCTTGAGTTCTTGGTACGACAGCCAATTTGCTCGCTATATCACGTTGGAAAACTCTTGTCGTCAGTTCAGGGCGTGCTAGCTACTGATTGTTGAAAGAAACTCGGAAGGATCATATGAGATGATCTAGATTAATATAATGATAAATTATTATGATATTTATAGAGTGGTCAATTGGTTTTGTAAAGATTGTACTCTGTCAGAATTAGTTTGGGCAGAAATTAAAGATTTTGGTATTTGAGTCATGGATTTAGTTAGGTTGATCTGAGTTGTTGGATTAAGATTGCATGATGCATATCTTGGCTAATATAGGTCAAGTTGTGAAGAATTTGTGCATGAAAATAAATTCTTTGTCTTGGATGTACAGAGTCGTTTGGAGTCAACTGCGATCAACGACGGTGGTCGGGGCTAGACTCATGGAGGAGTCGAGGCCCAGAACGATCAAAGATGCTGGGTGAGACGGTGAGCTCAAGCATAGCATGAGAAAGACGGGAATGGTGAAGGCGAGTTCGAACGGTGGGATGGTGCCAGGTGGATAGCTTAATAGCGACCGGTGGTTTAGTCAGGTTCACCTCCCATTCCACAGTCTTCAGGTGTCATCTGGATTCATAGGAGGAGGACTTGTCGAAGATTATATCGACGTGTGCTGTGGCTCCTAGTAATCCGCTGTGGTTCCTAGTAATCCATCTCTTCTTCGTTATCCTTATTCTTTTTGGTGCTCGGTTCACTGATCTCCTGTATGGAAGGGAGAGGACCCTTACCTAAGTAGTAATCTTCTAGCTTCTTTTGTTAGGCACAACATTGTGTAGATCATGCCTTGCCATTTGGTGGAGCGAACACCACCTTTTGTTCTTCTTTGATTCATCGGTCAGAGCTTTTGCTTTATTTTGACCGAAATAATCCATTTTACTCTTGGTGCACTTCTCTGAAATCGCAAGGACTTACTTTGGTGTTGGGCCTATGATTCTTCTTACCCTTTGAAGACCTTTTGATCTTCTTTTCTTTCTTCTCTAGGCTAGGTTGAGGAATCTTTTCTATCTGATCGATGATCTTGTTCCACTCAACTGCTTCACTAACGACTGCATACTTATTGGCCATATCGAATAGTTCGACGATTGTCATTGGAGGGTTCATTGCAATGTCCTCCGTAAATCACCAATTCCATAATCTAGTTTTGAATGCCTGGATAATCGAATAATCTGCAACCTTTGGGATTTAGTTATGAACCTGATTGAGATTTTTGATGTATTGTCACAGGGTCATATTAGACTCTTGTCAGATTTGATGAAGGCCATCTTCCTTCCCGAGACAGTCGTATGTCCCTTGAAAGTTAGTGATCAATAGGTTGTAGGGCTGCTCCCATGTATAGATTGATCCTATCGGTTGGTTAAATAACCATGACCGAGCAAAACCCTCAAGAACTATTCGCAAATAGTTTATCATCACATTGTCGTCACCTCCAGCAACCTTAATAGCAGTGTTATAATTCTATAGAACTTCTAATGGATTTTGCTTTCCAGCAAACTTCTCGAGATTTTTTTATCGAAGCCTTGCATGGGATTTGCAGCAGTATCCCTGATTGTGCTAACTTCGTTCTTCCAGCATGAATCTCCCAACAAACTTCCATTGTTACTGGGGGAGAGCCTTCCATTGCTTTGGCTAGTAGCCTCTACGATGGGGAATGATTGGAGACCACCACCTCCGGAAGGCCGTGTGGTGGACTCAACTTGATCCAACGGATTGCAGATGGAATGATGGGTGTTATTATCTGCTCCTGGCTTCCCGCCGGAGGCAACCTCATCGACACCATGACTAGGAGCCACCTAGCTCCCGCTATACATAGGAGCTGTTTGCGAATAGCGATCGCTCACGACCGAACTGAGAGTACTTCGACCCTCGAGTCGTAGTGTTGTGCTCTTGTCACCATGTTTTCCAGTCAGAAGTACCAGGCTTGCTGTGTTGCTTGGGCATTCCGACAAGGTTGGAATGACTGGTTCCCCTGGTAATGCTAATGATGGGGCGGCATGTCTTCTTCCATTCAGTTGATCTCGCTGGTCTCAAGTACAGAGAAGCATGGGTTGGAGGATGACGATGAAGAAGTGTTGTGTTCCATGGCACGGATGCATGTATTCATGTCGAGGTTGGTGTAATCAGCCAGATCAACCTAGTTCTCCTTGTCCTAAGTGCCTACCATGATCGCAAGGGCGATGTTGACAGAAGACAGAAGATGATGATGCTTGCTGATGAAGAACTTAAGTATTCGACACTTTCTTTGCCACGGATGGTGCCAGTTATCTACGATCGAATCGTCGATCTTACGAATAATGTAAGAAAAGATCCTAGATTACTTGCAAGTATTTAGCATGAGATGGGGGATGATCTTTATTGCTATAAACTGGTTACAAAGAGGTCTACAAAAAGGAATTAACTAGTCAACCTTTAAATACCGTTGAAGGGGCACCAGTTATCTATATGAGGAGATGTGTCATGGAATCATCGCGTCCGATCAGAGGGGTGGTTGCTATCAGAGAGATATACCCCATGATAACTAACCTTCGGTTGTTGTAAGTGGGAGATAATAGTAGGAACAACTACATGGAGATTATTATCAGAGATACAGAGCTAAAACGTCGTGCCTTTTGGGAAGGATAAAGCACGTGTCTTATCCATCACGCAGGGGAGTCCCTTAGAAGTGGGCCTTCATACTAGTTCACAAACTCTCTGAGCGGTCTGCTAGTTGGGCAAAATACACAATAATCCTTCGACCAGGGTGCTCAAAAAATAGGTTTTGGAAAGCTTACGATCATGAGGTCTTAAGGCTTTTAATTAAATATTAAAATTGTATTTAAGGGATTATTCAATCCTCATCAAGATGCAAAAAAACAGTAAAGGTTAGTGTGTACATATTTTTCTGTTAACCAGTATAAGGTTTTTATAGCCTGAAATAGCTGACTCAATCTAGGATTGTGCTTTAAGGGGGCGATCAACATGGCTGAAAAGCCCGTGGCTTATGGCCGAAAACACTGTAGCTGGCTGAAAAAAGCACTGTAGCTGACAGAGGCTTATTTAGCATAATTAAATTTAAAAAAAATTAAAAATAAAAAAATATGTTAGCCCATTACGTATAATACAAACAAATACGGGAAAAAAGAACCGGCAAAAAAGCTCAACAAAAAGCCAAAAGTTCAGAAAAAGACGAAACTTATGAATAGTGAAAAATAAGCCAGAAGTCTAAGCCACATTGATCACGAGTCTCCCTCTTCGTATTGGTACTTGATCTTGATTTCTGACAAATCATGATATTTCTTTATAATTATGTAAAATAATAAAAATACTTTTACTGACTATTTTACCAATCAAAATCTGACATGACATCACACCATCCAACGAAGATCTTTTTGGGCTCGCACTTGCCAGCCAAGCAGCCCACCCCTTCGATCGTTGTCGACGAGAAAAGATCAACCTCCTTCCTTAATTCCACGGATCCTGTCACGTAGCATAATATAATTATCATGATATATACTCGTATGTCTACCCACTTTAATTGCTGTTACACCCAATCTAGCCTTCTGAACCAAAAAAACCCAAAAAAAAAACGATGAGGCACTTTTCTTGCTAATTGTGACTAGTCCAGACTCCAGAAAGCTACATCGACTCCAGTCCAGAGTGAAGAAGGCTCTGGACTGTAGCGAGCACATGCAAGCACATGACCGCTAGGGGTGAAAACGGGCCGGGTATTTCCCGCCCGCCCGTATTAAAGCGGGTCAAATTCGGGTCGTAAATTCGGGTACCCGGAAACTTATACGGATATTGGATCCGAATACGGGTATTTTTTTGCGGATACGGTATCGGGTTTGGGAAGTCGGTATCCGACGGATACGGATTATCCGGTATAAAATTCGGATATTACCCGCTTAACTATTCGGGTATTACCCGGATTACTTTGCCATTCCAACTTCCGAATCATGGGAATCCCCCGAATCACCCGAACGGAGGCGAAGAACAGGAGCCGAGGGGCGAGGGTAGGATGGCCGGGCGGCGCGGTGCGGCGTCGCTAGGACCGAAGCCGGTGGTAGGGGCGTTGAGGCCGGAGGTCGGAGAAGTCGATGACGGTGCGGCGCCGCTAGGGCCGGCGACGCGAGGGGAGGGCGCGACGGCAGGGCGGCGCAAGGGAGAAGGCGCGTGAGGGGGAGCCGAACCAGGCGGCGCGGCGCGTCACCACTGGAATCGGCGGCGCTCGAGGACGGGCGTCGGGGAGGCGTGAGACCCGGGGGCGGAGGAGCGGAGGCGTGGCGTCGCTAGGACCGAAGCCGGTGGTAGGGGCGTTGAGGCCGGAGGTCGGAGAAGTCGACGACGGTGCGGCGCCGCTAGGGCCGGCGACGCGAGGGGAGGGCGCGACGGCAGGGCGGCGCAAGGGAGAAGGCGCGTGAGGGGGAGCCGAACCAGGCGGCGCGGCGCGTCGCCACAGGAATCGGCGGCGCTCGAGGACGGGCGTCGGGGAGGCGTGAGACCCGGGGGCGGAGGCGCCGAGACGCGGGGGCGGAGGAGCGGAGGCGTGGCGTCGGTGTGGAGGGAGACCGGGGGAGAGAGGAAATGGGGGAGGGGAGGAGATGAAGTAGACGTCGGCAATGGTGAGGGGAAAGAACTGAGGAGGCGTCGGCGGTAGGAGCAGAAAAGGAGGAGGTGAGTCGGCTTCGGCCGAAGGCAGCAAGAAAAAGAGGGGGCTGGGTAGAAGAAAGAAAATAAAAAGGGGAGTGGGAAAATTTAGAAATGTAAAGAGTTAGAGTTGCTAAATTTAAGGATACTTTTAAACATGCATTGTAACCATTTTGCCGTAGCAGATTGTATAAGTAAGTAATGAACTACAGATATTAGAAACCTTGTAAAGGAATTCCAATCGCGTCGACATAATAGATATCAGTAAAATTGAACTAAGAATTAATGTGAACTTTGGTGTAGTATAATACCGTAGATCGTAGACATTTAGGTCTCATTGAGCGGAGTATAAGCGGATTGAGAAATTAGAAATACCTACAGGCACATTTAGTAGGATTCGTCTAATTACATAAACCATAGCATCTCTTCGACGCCATAGATTAAGCCAGAAGTCCAGAATATTTCTTTAGTTTTTATAATACATGTGATACTTGGATTAAAACTAATACACAAGTGTATGAAAGTTTGGGTATTGTCGTTTAAACCATTCATGGTATATTTAACTATTCAAACAATTTGGTTAGTAGCATTTTTTGCGAGGACTAATATGGTGACATATCATCAATAGTCATATAAATGTATCTTTTGCCTTGACTGTACCTCTGATCTGAATGTGAGGTTATGACTCATGAGGCTGATATTCTTAGTGTTAAAACTACTAATGAGTAATGATGTATGTCCAGTGATGCTACGACTTTAGTACCGATGTATTGTTGCATTATGGATGTATGGAATGGTTGCATTGCTATTATCTATGTGTTATAAAATGGTTGTTGCATCGAATTGATATCCGAATAAATATTCGTGACCGATAGTGTCCGTATCCGTCTTGGTACGTATTTGTTCCATATTTGTGCCCGACATTATCCGTATTTGTATTCGTATTCGATACTATCCGTATTCGACCCGAATCCGATTAGAAAATGTGGGTTAGGATATGGGAAAGATGAGATCCGACCGTATCCGACCCGATTTCACCCCTAATGACCGCTGCTGCGATCGTACGACATATATATATACATACGCCCGGCCGACACACGTATGTATGTATAGTGCAGCACGTGTACTCGCGATACTGCTGGTACCATTTGGTCCCGCGCGTCGTGCAGGAGACTAGGGAATGGGCCAGACACGAGTGTACGAGGCGATGCTGTGCTCGGGAAACGCGCGCATGGAGGACGAGCACTACTTTTAAGCTGCGCCCGGACAAAACATATCTGGGCCCCAGGAGAGGACCAGCGAAAAGACGAGACGAAGCGAACGAGCCGGGAACGCGACGACGGCGACGACGAGAGTACTTTGGTGCTTGGACTCGCCGGTGCTTGGAGCCGGATTGTAAACAGTTGGAGACCTATTCCTCTAACAGTTATCATGAGAAACTGGTATTCAAGCTATGTCTCTAGCTAGATACATGGTTTAGATGATGTCCTAATCATCCGGACCGTATCCCTGATGTTATCTTTCGAGACGAGGGGAATGGGTTGCTTCATTCTTAAAGAGCTTTCTTCCCTCACGACCTCTTTGATGAAATCTTTAAGTGAGTCCTTGGCTTGTTAATGGATTATGTCAATCTGGCCATGTTGGCTTCTATCATGTAGAGAATCTGTGGAAAAAGTCAACGTCTGGCTTTGAGAGCACCTTTGCTCTCGGTATATCTCTATTCATTATGTAGTCTAGTGTAGAACCTCTGATACCTGACTTGCAACGTGAGCATATCCCAGGGTTTCTGCCAAAGCAGGATCCGAGTTGTTCAGGATATCATGAACTCATTGTAGGTTCCGGATAGTTACCGAAGGCCTTGTAGTATTCCTGCCAAAAGAAGGGATATGACAACTTAAGCTTGGCCCTTGATCCCTGCTCGTTCAACATGACTCAACAAGCATGGAGAGGTAGAAATAGGTGGATTAGATAGTTGATGTCCACCGGTTTTGTTGTTTCATTCCTTTCGGGTGATGCAGGAGCATTTGCAGTATTCCAACCAGTGCATTATGGGGGAGTCTGCCATGGAGAGCCTTGCATGGGATTTGCAGCGGTATCTCCGATTGCGTTAACTTTGTTCTTCCAACATGAATCTCCCAACAAATTTCCATTGTCACTGAGGGAGAGCCTTCCATTGCTTTGGCTAGCAGCCTCCACGATGGGGAATGATTGGAGATCACCACCTCCGGAAGGCCATGTGGTGGACTCAACTTGATCCAGTGGATTGCAAATGGAATGATGAATGTTATTATCTGCTCCTGGCTTTCCGCCGGAGGCAACCTCATCGACACCATGACTAGGAGCCACTAGCTCCCGCTATACATAGGAGCCATTTGTGAATAGCGATCGCTCACGACCAAACTGAGAGTACTTTGACCCTCGGGTCATGGTGTTGTGCTCTTGTCACCATGTTTGCTAGTCAGAAGTACTAGGCTTGCCGTGTTGCTTGGGCATTCTAACGAGGTCGGAATGACTGGTTCCCCTGGTAATGCTGATGATGGGGCGGTGTGTCTTCTTCCATCCAGTTAATCTCGCTGGTCTCAAGTACAGAGAAGTATGGGTTGGAGGATGACGATGAAGAAGCGTTGTGTTCCATGGCATGGATGCATGCATTCATGTCGAGGTTGGTGTAATTAGCCAAATCAAACCAGTTCTCCTCGTCCTAAGTTCCTACCATCATCATAAGGGCGATGTTGACAGAAGATGATGATGCTTGCTGATGAAGAACTTAAGTATTCGACACTTTCTTTACCACGGACGGTGCCAGCTATCGACGATCGAATCGTCGATCTTACGAATAATGTAAGAAAAATCCTAGATTCCTTGCAAGTATTTAGCATGAGAAGGGGGTGATCTTTCTTGCTATAAACTGGTTACAAAGATGTCTATAAAAAGGAATTAACTAGTAAACCTTTAAATACCGTTGAAGGGGCACCAGTTATCTGTCTGAGGAGATGTGTCATGGAATCATCGCGCCTGATCAAAGGGGTGGTTGCTATCAGAGAGATATACCCCGTGATAACTAACCTTCGGTTGTTGTCAGTGGGAGATAATCGTAGGAACAACTACATGGAGATTATTATCAGAGATACATGGCTAAAACGTCGTGCCTTTTGGGAAGGATATAGCACGTGTCTTATCCATCACACAGGGGAGTCCCTTGAAGTGGGCCCTCATACCAGTTCACGAACTCTCTGAGCGGTCTGCTGGTTGGGCAAAATACACAATAATCCTTTGACCAGAGTACTCAAAAAATAGGTTTTGGAAAGCTTACGATCACGAGGTCTTAAGCCTTTTAATTAAATATTAAAATTGTATTAAAGGGATTATTCAATCCTCATCAAGATACAAAAAAACAGT
This sequence comes from Dendrocalamus latiflorus, assembly GCA_017311315.1. Lineage (NCBI taxonomy): Eukaryota > Viridiplantae > Streptophyta > Magnoliopsida > Poales > Poaceae > Dendrocalamus > Dendrocalamus latiflorus. The sequence continues at coordinate 8,436,762 of CM029651.1, read as the reverse complement.
AAACGTTAGTGTGTGCATGTTTTTTCTGTTAACCAGTATAGGGTTTTTATAGCCTGAAATAGCTGACTCAATCTAGGATTGTGCTTCAAGTCTCTCTCTTTGTATTGGTTTAACCGTTTTTTTGGATAGAACCTTGTCCGTCTTCAAATCTTTTTGTTTCTAATTTTCTATTGATAATTTTCTTCTTTGTATCTACTTTTTCTTAGTCGGTATTTTTTGTAGATTTATTATCATGGCCAATACTTGATCTTGATTTCTAACAAATCATGATATTTCATTATAGTTATGTAAAATAATAAAAATATTTTTACTAACTATTTTACCGGTCAAAATCTGACATCACACCATCCAACGTAGATCTTTTTGGGCTCGCACTTGCCAGCTATTACAAGAAAAAAAGTAAAGGGTGCCCAATGTATAGATGCTTGTTCATACAGAGATGTCTTTACAGCAAATGACATCTATTCCTGGATGTTCTTGTTTCGGTGACGAACGGCGCGGCGCGTCCTCACGGCGCAGCCAGCACGGCCGGCCAGCAACACGGCGCGGCGCGTGCGGCCAGCACGGCCAACCCGGCGAGTCGGCGCGGCCAGGCCGCACCCGTGGCCGGCGGCGCCCGCGGTTGGCAGCATCCAAAGCGGCCGAGCCGTGGCGGCGGTCCCGGTGGTCGTCGGCGCCCGCAGCGGCAAAGCCGAGGCGGCCCGCGGCCAACGGAGCGGCGCCCGATCCGGCGGCCCCAAGCCCATGGCCGGCGGCGCCCACGGCCAGAGAACCGGCGGCGTCTCCCCACGGCGACGACGCCAAGGGGCCGGCGCTCCTGGCGGCCGACGGTGGCGTCCGTGGCATGGCGAGGCGGCCCAGAGCGGTGCTCGTCGAGGCGGCCTGGAGGGCGCAGTGGCGCGGCCGGCGAGCCCGTAGCCGGCGGCGGCGGTGGCTTGCCCCGGTGGCGGCGGCACTCCTGGCGGCGGCGGTGCCCGACGGCGTGCCCGCCGGCCGGCGGCGCCGGCGGCGGTTGCGCCCGGGCAGGCGGCGGCTGGTGGCTTGGGCTGGGGGGAAACCCTAATTTCCCCAACACCTCATTTATATAGAGGCTGCCCATGAATGGGCTTTTGGCCCAAATATTTCCACCATCCCACATGGGCCACAAGGCCGAATGGGCTCCAGCCCAAGTTTTCGAAATTTTGCGTTTTCCTCCCTCTAGTTCATGGAAAATACAGAATTTTTATTTTCAATAAATTGCTATTTATTTATTTACAGTATAGTCCTTGTGCTTTTTATAATTGTACTCGTCAGTTTGTACATTTATAAATTAGCATTTCAGTCCCTACAGGATCTGAAAATTATGTAATTGTTCAAATAAATGTGCATGCACATTTCTATAACTTTTACATATTTAGGATTATTTTATTGCAATTTATTTACAATATGCATTACGACCATATTTCAATTTGCTATCTTTAGCAAATTTAAATTTCAAATTCCCGTTTAGTGAGTACCATTGTACTTAATACATTGGAATTTTTTGCAAAATATTATACCTACGATAAATACCATAAAATCATAATTTTTGGCACTTAGCTACATTTATTTGTACGCTATGCCATACAACAAATTGGTGTTCACCACCAATATTGTGATTACACGGTATTATAAATATAACCACATGTTATATTTAATTTGGGTATATATTCATTCGGATTACAATACTCATATTGTTTTCCAAATATTTTGCATTTTGTTACAACATTACCATACACATTAATTTACCTCATGTAAATTAATCATTTATGGTGTACTTTTCATGTAGGTTTTTACATGGCTACCAAAGATTTTGAGCCCCTCGCTCTCGATGGTATCAATTACCCTACATGGGCTATGGACCTCAAAATCAACCTCACCACACGTGGGTTGCAAAGGGTAATATTTGATCCTCCAAATGATCAAATTCCGCCGGATATTGTGATATATTCCGTTTTAAGAATAATACGGAATCACATACATCCAGATTTAAAGGCTGAATATTTGTATGAGGAGAATCCACTCACATTATGGTTAGCCCTCAAAAATAGATATGAACATCAGAAAGCTGTTATCTTACCTGAAGCTAATCATGAATGGGCACATCTTAGACTCCAAGATTTCAAATCTGTTGGAGACTTTAACCATGCCCTTCATACAATTTGCTCCAAATTGCGTTTTTGTGACAAGGAACCAACGGGTGCGGACAAAATAGAGAAAACTCTCTCAACTATGCTCCCATCTGATAGGGTCCTACAGCAGCAATGGCGTGCTGCAAATTACCAAACTTAGTTTGATCTTATGCATATTATGCTTCAGGCAGAAAAGCATGCTGAACTTCTTTTAAAGAACAATCAGCAACGTCCCATTGAGGCTGCTCCACTTCCTGAAGTACATGCTAATCAAAATAACAACAAGTTCAGTGGTTCATACAATCACTCAAAGAATTTTAAAGGTACACACAAACGCAACAAAAAGCAAAAACCAAGTGGATTCAAGAAAGGTAAAGGCAATTCTGGTAAGAGAGTTGACAAAACTGAAATTTGTCAAAAATATGGTTGCTACAACCATCCTACCAAGAAATGCCGCACCCCGAAGCATCTTGTGAACCTCTACCTCCAGTCGTTAGCTCAAGGCAAGAATGCTCAAGAGAAGAGATTTGAAGCACACTTCAATCTCACATCCAACAATGATGAAGCCGGATGTTCTCAACAGTTCCTTCAAGAACTCAAAGACACATGTGCTTCTACAAAGAAGGATGATCTCATGTGCGTCGCGGACACCCTTGAAGAATTTCATTCTCAAGACATGTTTGGAGATCTCAATTAGACTCCTTGTTCCATAGATATGGCAAACAAGTACTAGAAACAATTCCATCTTTAAACTCCGGATTGTACTATACATACATCAAACCCGTTTAACATATTACGTACAAAGTAATTTTCCAAAACACTAACTGTTGTAGGGGTGGCCCAACCCCCTATGACTGGGCCGTGCAACTAGTCCAACATGTAATAGGCCCAATAGTGTAGAGGAATATAACAGTGTAAATATACCAATGTACCCTCATCCTTTGTAAATACTAAGGGGTAGAATGGGGATTTCCCATTCTACCCCACTCATATATATAAACCCCAGGAGGGGCAAAGGGGCGGGGGGTCCTCTCACTCTCACCAACCTCTCCCACAGATCTAGCTCTCCTTCCTCTCCTACCAGTCCCCTTCTTCCCTGTTTGGCCCGTAGCCACAACAGATGGCGCTGTCCGTGGGGACGACTAGAAGTTGCGTATGGAAGAGATTTCTCCAGCACTCAAGGAAAGGTAAGAAAAGGGAGCAGTTTTGGATCTTTCCTATTGATTCGCGCAAGATATTATCTCGTTTTATCCCATCGTTTGTACTGTAACATCTGCCCGTCTCCTTTGTGCCTTAAAACCGCCAACCTGAGAGGAGCTCTGCAATCTGGCGGCGGCTATATGGATCTTTTCGGTTCCTGGGAGCGTACTACTTTGTTCATGACGTCTGTACCATCTTGCGGGTCATCAGCGTCAGGCGCTTCGCCCCGTCGGACACCTTCGCAGCCGAAAACTCGAGAAGTCTTCGTCGAGCGATGGCGCCGCGCGTTGGTCGAAGACTCGATGTCTCCGCGCACTGGTCGAAGCCTCGACCGTGTCGACGCGAAGTCCCCGGTCGCCGGAGCTCCCCGCTCGGAGTTCACGCAGGCGCGTCTCCGAAGTTTATAATCCAGGCATGCTCGCGGCGTTCGCATATGGCGGCCTGGGCTCCCCCGCAAGAAGATGTTTTCATCAGCCTCATCTCCGCTCGTCCGCGCCGAGGGTCTTCAGTGCGAGGTGGCCTGGGGAGTCCAGTGGCGAGAGCTAGGTGATGTCATCGTGCCCGTATCCTTTACGTGTACATGCATGAGCCAGCCATGTATTTACTCATGCACACATGAAAAATCAACTTAGGCATGCGTACGTAAATTAGCCATCCATGCATCCACGTTTAGGCATTCATGCGTACGTGAATAGGCATCCGTGCATGCATGTGGCGAGCAGTTGTGCTCGGAAGGGGCCGGCAGGGCTCGACGCGAAGGTGCAGCGTAAATCCCAAGCGTCTCCGGCAGCACCAGAGGCGGACGACCTTGCGACGAAGTGCCGGAGCTTCGCGCAACGGCGGAGTCTGCGCCACAGCTCGGCCACTGCGCCCTCCGCGTCGACGAGCGGGACTCCGCCCGGCTACCTCCATCGCCTCGCGGCGAAGGGCTCTGGCTTTGCGTGCAGTCGAAGTCGAAGTCTGCGCTCCTACTCCATCCATGCATGCACTCAAAAAAGCCATTCACCTAAATACTTCCATGCGTGCACGAGTTTCTATCCGTCCATGCAGGCACTCCAAAAACTCGGCTCCGCGTAGAGCCGCACCTCCGGCCTCCGCGCGGGTAGCAAGACTGTGCCTCGGCCTCCGCTCCAACGCCTTGACGCTGGGCTTTCTGACGGCGGCCTTCGCCATGACGAGCTCCGCGCCCACGTCGCAGCCAACAGCGGCACGGTCGCGCTCCACTCGCTCGTCTCACGTCACGCCAAGGTGAGCTCTGTACCAAACTAGCAGGAGGAGAATGAGCGGCCCCTGGCAGACCATGTGTCCAAGCCCTCGGCCCGGTGGCGCGGCGCTGCGGCTGGTGTCGCCGGCGGTGCAGCGGGCGCAGCGCGTAAAGGAGCTGCCGGGGACGAGCAAGTTGGTACTTCCGTGGCGGGCGCCGGCCAAGCAGTCAAGGCGGAGGTCCGCAGGGCATCGGCGACTGCAGTAGAAATCCAAACGGGAGGACTCGCGGACGCCGCCGTGGAGGATCCACCGGTTGCTCGGGTCGCTGGCGTGCGGCCGCTAATGCACGCGCGCGAAGCCGCTGCCGACGGCGCCAGATGAGGAATCACGGATACGAGCCGCGGTGGCGGTGAAGACCATCGCGCTGTCCGATGGCTGCACACAGCTGTGCGGAGCCTCCAGCCCGCGATACAGCCTACGCTGAAACTTCGCGCTCCGTCGAGCCTCCGCGCGGCAGCCGGGACTTCGCCTCGACATCTCCGCGGGATGGGCTTCGCCTCGCCTCCGCGGAAGGGACCTCGCGTTGCGTCTCCGCGCTCCGTCGAGCCTCCAGCTTCGCCTCGCCTCCACAGAAGGGACCTCGCGCTGCGTCTCCGCGCTCCGTCGAGCCTCCGGCTTCGCCTCATCTCCGCGGAAGGGACCTCGCGCTGTGTCTCTGCGCTCCGTCGAGCCTCCGGCTTCGCCTCGCCTCCACGGAATGGACCTCGCGCTGCGTCTCCGTACTTCGACCGCGGGCCCGCGCAGACGTACATGCAGGATCCCGCCCATGCAACCAGTTCACGCATCCATCCAGGCGTGCACGAAATAACCATCCGCACAAGCACGTATGCGTGAACCGCTTTTTCCGACGAAGCGACCCCGTGCACTCCGTACAGTGGCGACACTCGTGGGCTAGCTGTAGACCGAGGCTCCGCGCCATCCTCGACGACAACGCCGGCTGACGGCGGCGCCGTGGTGCTGCAGACGGGGACGCCAGCGCCGCTTGCATGCATAGTCGCCAGGGAGTGGGGACCTCCGCTCACCCCGCGCTGCTGACGCCTAGCTCCGGTGTGGCCTCCGCGCCGGGACAAGCATGCTGCAGCATAGCCTCCGCGAGTATGCACGCAAGAATGAAGCATCCCCTCGCGTACGGGTGGAGGCAAGCCCATCGCGAAGTTGTGCGGAGGTACGAGACGTTGCGCGCTTCACGTCGCCAAAGTACGAGCTGGCTGCGCCCACCTCGCCACAGCTCCTCCACTGCGACCGCAGCCCCGTCTCCGCGCCGTCGAAGGATCTGCGACGGTCTCGTCGGTCTCCGCACCCACGGAGTCTACTCCGCGGCGCCACCGTACAGCCTGGTATGTGCTGTATATAATTAGGTGCGAGGCTTTAAATCCCCACTGCATTTCCTGCGTGCATGGTTTTAAGAAATGGTTGTGCACCATATCGTTTATTGCGGCTACAGTTCCATTCTGAGGGCACTCGATTTGGCCACGTTTGCTTCTCCGGTTTTGGCCTGCTCTGGGCTCCCGTAATATCAAATGTTTCTCTGAAGCGTTTTTGTTGCCGCGAGGTTTTGGCCATTTCTTTTCGTGCCTCTGCGTTGTCCTCGCTTTTGGTTTAAATCGCACGATTGCCTTGAGCGTCGGCGTACTCTGCGGAGTATAAAATAAGACGTAGCGTTGAGCCTAGCTCCGCACGCATGATGTCTACGGACTTTAAAAAAGACGTGACCGTCGAGGCATTCCTCCGCACGCGCGAGTCCATGGACTATAAATAAGACGTAACGTTGAGCCTAGCTCCGCACGCATGATGTCTACGGACTTTAAAAAAGACGTGACCGTCGAGGCATTCCTCCGCACGCGCGAGTCCACGGACTATAAATAAGACGTAGCGTTGAGCCTAGCTCCGCACGCATGATGTCTACGGACTTTAAAAAAGACGTGACCGTCGAGGCATTCCTCCGCACGCGCGAGTCCACGGACTATAAATAAGACGTAGCGTTGAGCCTAGCTCCGCACGCATGATGTCTACGGACTTTAAAAAAGACGTGACCGTCGAGGCATTCCTCCGCACGCGCGAGTCCACGGACTATAAATAAGACGTAGCGTTGAGCCTAGCTCCGCACGCATGATGTCTACGGACTTTAAAAAAGACGTGACCGTCGAGGCATTCCTCCGCACGCGCGAGTCCACGGACTATAAATAAGACGTAGCGTTGAGCCTAGCTCCGCACGCATGATGTCTACGGACTTTAAAAAAGACGTGACCGTCGAGGCATTCCTCCGCACGCGCGAGTCCACGGACTATAAAGGAAGTCGCAGCGTTGAGGTCCGCCTCCGCACGCATGATGTCTACGGACTTTAAATAAGACGTAGCGTTGAGCTCAGCTTCCGCATGCACGACTCTACGGAGTATAAACAAGACGGGGACTCTGATCCCACGCTCTCTACGGAGCATAAATAAGACGCAGGTGTTGTCCCTGCGCAAGACTACGGACTCTAAACAAGTCGTGCGTTGAGGTCCGCCTCCGCACGCACCAGTCTGCGGACTATAAATTAAGTCGTGCGCCGAGGTCTGCCTCCGCACGCGAGAGTCCAAGGACTCTAAATTAAGTCGTGCGCCGAGGTCTGCCTCCGCACGCGAGAGTCCAAGGACTATAAATTAAGTCGTGCGCCGAGGTCTGCCTCCGCACGCGAGAGTCCGCGGACTATAAATTAAGTCGCGCGCCGAGGTCCGCCTCCGCACGCACCAATTACCCTCACGCACTCTACAGAGTATAAAAATTGCGCGATGGCCGAGACACTAGGGAGTGCCTCGCCCTAGTGATGCGGCACCTGGATGTCGCACCTTCGAGCGCGTTACACCAGGGAGTGTATCACTCCTTTTTGAAGGTAGGGGAACGGCGGTCTCGCCTCCCTACGTCGGCGTGCGTAGTGCCTTCGGCCTACGCTCCAAGCGCCCACCCTCAACGGGCACTCTTTTTGAAGGTAGGGGAACGGCGGTCTCGCCTCCTTGCCTCCGCGTGCGTAGTGCCCTCGGCCTACGCCGCAAGCGCCCGCTCTCCGCGGGCACTCTTTTTGAAGGTAGGGGAACGGCGGTCTCGCCTCCTTGCCTCCGCGTGCGTAGTGCCCTCGGCCTACGCCGCAAGCGCCCGCTCTCCGCGGCCACTCTTTTTGAAGGTAGGGGAACGGCGGTCTCGCCTCCTTGCCTCCGCGTGCGTAGTGCCCTCGGCCTACGCCGCAAACGCCCGCTCTCCGCGGCCACTCTTTTTGAAGGTAGGGGAACGGCGGTCTCGCCTCCTTGCCTCCGCGTGCGTAGTGCCCTCGGCCTACGCCGCAAGCGCCCGCTCTCCGCGGCCACTCTTTTTGAAGGTAGGGGAATGGCGGTCTCGCCTCCTTGCCTCCGCGTGCGTAGTGCCCTCGGCCTACGCCGCAAGCGCCCGCTCTCCGCGGCCACTCTTTTTGAAGGTACGGGAACGGCGCCTTCGCCTCTCTACCTCGGCGTGCGTAGTGCCCTCGGCCGACGCCGCAAGCGCCCGCTCTCCGCGGGCACTCTTTTTTAAGGTAGGGGAACGGCGCCTTCGCCTCTCTACCTCGGCGTGCGTAGTGCCCTCGGCCGACGCCGCAAGCGCCCGCTCTCCGCGGGCACTCTTTTTGAAGGTAGGGGAACGGCGCCTTCGCCTCTCTACCTCGGCGTGCGTAGTGCCCTCGGCCGACGCCGCAAGTGCCCGCTCTCCGCGGGCACTCTTTTTGAAGGTAGGGGAACGGCGCCTTCGCCTCTCTACCTCGGCGTGCGTAGTGCCCTCGGCCTACGCCACAAGCGCCCGCTCTTCGCGGGCACTCTTTTTGAAGGTAGGGACACGTCCTCAGCGCTCGACGACGCGTCTTCGGCACTCGACGACGCGCCTTCGGCGCTTGACTCCGCCGTCCGCCTCGTAGGCATCGCCTCGGCGGGACAGCACGTCTTCGGCGCTCGACGACGCGTCTTCGCGCTCGACTCCGCCGTACGCCTCGTAGGCATCGCCTCGGCGGGGCGACACGTCCTCAGCACTCGACGACGCGTCTTCGGCACTCGACGACGCGCCTTCGGCGATTGACTCCGCCGTCCGCCTCGTAGGCATCGCCTCAGCGGGACGGCACGTCTTCGGCGCTCGACGACGCGTCTTCGCGCTCGACTCCGCCGTCCGCCTCGTAGGCATCGCCTCGGCGGGGCGGCACGTCCTCAGCGCTCGACGACACGTCTTCGGCACTCGACGACCCGCCTTCGGCGCTTGACTCCGCCGTCCGCCTCGTAGGCATCGCCTCAGCGGGGCGGCACGTCCTCGGCGCTCGACGACACGTCTTCGGCGCTCGACTCCGCCGTCCGCCTCGTAGGCATCGCCTCGGCGGGACGGCACGTCTTCGGCGCTCGACGACGCGTCTTCGCGCTCGACTCCGCCGTCCGCCTCGTAGGCATCGCCTCGGCGGGACGGCACGTCTTCGGGGCTCGACGACACGTCTTCGGCGCTCGACTCCGCCGTCCGCCTGGTAGGTATCGCCTTGGCGGGACGGCACGTCTTCGGCGCTCGACGACGCATCTCCGCCCTCGACTCCGCCGTCCGCCTCGTAGGCATCGCCTTGGCGGGACGGCACGTCTTCGGGGCTCGACGACACGTCTTCGGCGCTCGACTCCGCCGTCCGCCTCGTAGGCATCGCCTTGGCGGGACGGCACGTCTTCGGCGCTCGACTACGCGTCTCCGCGCTCGACTCCGCCGTCCGCCTCGTAGGCATCGCCTCGGCGGGGCGACACGTCCTCAGCGCTCGACGACGCGTCTTCGGCACTCGACGACGCGCCTTCGGCGCTTGACTCCACCGTCCGCCTCGTAGGCATCGCCTCGGCGGGACGGCACGTCTTCGGCGCTCGACGACGCGTCTCCGCGCTCGACTCCGCTGTCCGCCTCGTAGGCATTGCCTCGGCGGGACGGCACGTCTTCGGGGCTCGACGACACGTCTTCGGCGCTCGACTCCGCCGTCCGCCTCGTAGGCATCGCCTCGGCGGGGCGACACGTCCTCAGCGCTCGACGACGCGTCTTCGGCACTCGACGACGCGCCTTCGGCGCTTGACTCCGCCGTCCGCCTCGTAGGCATCGCCTCGGCGGGACGGCACGTCTTCGGCGCTCGACGACGCGTCTTCGCGCTCGACTCTGCCGTCCGCCTCGTAGGCATCGCCTCGGTGGGGCGGCACGTCCTCAGCGCTCGACGACACGTCTTCGGCACTCGACGACACGCCTTCGGCGTTGGACTCTGCCGTCCGCCTCGTAGGCATCGCCTCGGCGGGACGGCACGTCCTCGGCGCTCGACGACACGTCTTCGGCGCTCAACTCCGCCGTCCGCCTCGTAGGCATCGCCTCGGCGGGACGGCACATCTTCGGCGCTCGACGACGCGTCTTCGCGCTCGACTCCACCGTCCGCCTCGTAGGCATCGCCTCGGCGGGACGGCACGTCTTCGGGGCTCGACGACCCGTCTTCGGCGCTCGACTCCGCCGTCCGCCTCGTAGGCATCGCTTCGGCGGGACGGCACGTCTTCGGCGCTCGAGGACGCGTCTCCGCGCTCGACTCCGCTGTCCGCCTCGTAGGCATCGCCTCGGCGGGACGGCACGTCTTCGGGGCTCGACGACACGTCTTCGGCGCTCGACTCCGCCGTCCGCCTCGTAGGCATCGCCTCGGCGGGACGGCACGTCTTCGGCGCTCGACGACACGTCTTCGCGCTCGACTCCGCCGTCCGCCTCGTAGGCATCGCCTCGGCAGGACGGCATGGCTTCGGAGCTCGACGAGGTCTTCGGCGCTTCACTGATTTCTTCATAGGCATTGCCTCTAGGGTCTGCGGGCTACCAGTTGCATCGACACCCTCGCACTTGCTGGCAGGGAACGGGGGGCTGGGGTGGTTGATTGCGTCAGCTCGCCCATCGGGACCTCAGCGCTTGCTGTCGAGGGAGTACTGTTGTAGGGGTGGCCCAACCCCCCGTGACTGGGCCGTGCAACTAGTCCAACATGTAATAGGCCCAATAGTGTAGAGGAATATAACAGTGTAAATATACCAATGTACCCTCATCCTTTGTAAATACTAAGGGGTAGAATGGGGATTTCCCATTCTACCCCACTCATATATATAAACCCCAGGAGGGGCAAAGGGGCGGGGGGTCCTCTCACTCTCACCAACCTCTCCTACAGATCTAGCTCTCCTTCCTCTCCTACCAGTCCCCTTCTTCCCTGTTTGGCCCGTAGCCACAACACTAACACATTCCAAACATGGCATGATCGCCTTGGCCATCCAGGCATTGGAATGATGAGGAAAATTATTAGCAATTCAATTGGTCATACATACCTCAAAACAAAATTTCCGGAATCCTCAGATTTTGTGTGCACTTCCTGTGCCACCGAAAAATTGATTTTAAGACCCTCTTATCTTAAAATCAGAGCTGAACCACTTAAATTCCTTGAACGCAATCAAGGAGATATATGTGGTCCTATACAACCATTATGTGGACCGTTCAGATATTTCATGGTTCTCGTAGACGCATCTACTAGATGGTCATATGTGTGTCTTTTATCCACACGAAACCATACATTTGCTAAGTTAATTGGTCAAATTATCCAATTACGAGCACATTACCCTGAATATCGAATCCAATCAATTCGAATGGATAATGCTGCTGAATTTTCATACCATGCCTTCAATGACGATTGTATGGCTCTTGGGATACAAGTTCAACACTCTGTTCCATATGTCCATACAGAAAATGGTTTAGCAGAATCTCTTATCAAGAGAATCAAGCTCATTGCAAGACCATTACTACAGAATTGCAACTTATCAACATCATGTTGGGGTCATGTAGTTTTACACGCTGCTGACTTAATCCAATTGCGTCCAACTGCTTATCATAGCACTTCCCCGCTACAATTAGTACGTGGAAATCCACCAGATATTTCCCATCTGCGAAAGTTCGGTTGCGCTACATACGTACCGATCTCACCACCGCAGCATACCTCAATGGGACCGCACAGGAAACTTGGGATCTATGTTGGGTATAAATCTCCGTCAATCATAAAATACCTCGAGCCCCTCACAGGGGACCTGTTTACGGCCCGGTACGCTGATTGCATATTCAATGAGGAACATTTCCCGGCATTAGGGGGAGACAACAAGTACCAAACTGAATGCCAGGAAATTAATTGGAATGTACAAGGCATTCCTGCCTCAGACCCACGTACCAGAGAGACTGAACTTCAAGTTCAGAAAATCATTCATTTGCAAAACATTGCAAATAATCTGCCAGATGCATTTACTGATTATCAGGGTGTCATAAAATCCTATAATCCTGCCAGAAATGTGCCTGAAAGAGTGGAGGTACCGCAAAATACCACTCAACTCCCAGTTCAAAATAAGAGGGGGAGAAGTACGGCACAAATGGCGGATACAGCTTCTAACAAGCGACAAAGGAAACAAAAGAATGTAAATGCAGATCAACCTCAAGTTGATAGACACCAAAGGATCCTTCAACCCAGATCAACAGTGCACTCAATTACTGATCCTGGGACATCGGAATACCCCGACTAAAATGTTTTGGGAAATAACATTGAGTCACCAGGGGTCCAAGAAATTTCCACTAACTATACTGATTCTGGAGAATCATACGATCGCAAGACTACAATTGTCGATATTTATTTCTCCACAACAATTGCAAACAACCTTCAAAATGATCCAGATCCCAAGACCATGGCAGAGTGCAAATAGCGCTCGGACTGGACTCAATGGAAGGATGCAATTCAAGAGGAGTTAGCCTCGCTCAAGAAAAGAAATGTATTCACCAATATGATACATACACCTCCCAAAGTATTCCCTGTCGGTTTCAAAGGTTTTTCGTCCGCAAACGGAATGAAAACAATGAGGTGGTGAGATACAAAGCAAGGCTTGTAGCACAAGGGTTCACGCAGAGACCCGGCATTGATTTCAATGAAACTTATTCTCCAGTAATGAGTGGAATAACATTCCGATACTTAATCTCATTGGCAGTACAAAATCATCTATCTTTTCAGTTGATGGATGTAGTGACTGCATATCTTTATGGGTCACTTGATTCGGACATATACATGAAAGTTCCCGATGGAATTTCAATTCCGAATCCAAACGCAAATCGCAATATGTATTGTGTAAAATTAAACAAGTCTTTATACGGCTTGAAACAGTCGGGAAGAATTTGGTACAACCGACTAAGTGAGTTCCTAACCAAAAAGGGATACTCCAACAATGATGATTGCCCATGCGTGTTCATCAAAAGATCCTCAACAGGATTTTGCATTATATCAGTGTATGTTGATGATCTTAATATCATTGGTAACACACAGGATATAGATGGAGCACATAATCATCTTATGACGGAATTTGAAATGAAGGATTTGGGTAAAACCAAATTTTGCTTAGGTATACAACTTGAGCACCTTCATTCAGGCATCATAGTGCATCAATCAGCCTATGTCCAGAAAATATTGGAGAAATTCAATATGGACAAAGCATATCCATCGAAAACCCCCATGGTTGTTCGATCTCTAGACTGGGACAAAGATCCATTTAGACCCCGAGATGACAATGAAGAGCTATTGGGACCCGAGGTTCCATATCTCAGTGCCATCGGAGCGCTAATGTACCTTGCAAATTGCACCCGGCCGGATATCGCATTTGCAGTAAATCTACTTGCTAGATATAGCGCAGCTCCAACCAAAAGACATTGGGTATGAGTGAAGAATATCCTTAGATATCTTCAAGGCACTAAAGATCTCGGTCTATTCTTCCAGAAGAATAAAAATGTAGATTTAATAGGATATACTGATGCTGGCTATTTATCAGATCCCCATAATGCCAGATCTCAAACAGACTTTGTATTTTTACATGGTGGAACAGCCATCTCTTGGAAGTCTTCGAAACAGACTCTAGTGGCTACATCCACTAATCATTCTAAAATAATTGCATTATATGAAGCATCACGTGAATGTGTATGGCTTCGCAGAATGATTAACCACATACAACAATCATGTGGTATAGGTGCTATGGCATCACCTTCCATTATCTACGAAGATAATGCTGCTTGCGTTGTTCAAATGCAAACATGTTACATAAAGAGCAATATCATTAAACATATTGCACCTAAACTATTTTACCCACATGAATTGCAAGAGAGTGGGGAAATAAATATTCTGCAAACTAAGTCTTGTGATAATCTCGCAGACTTATTCACTAAGTCATTACCAACCTCCACATTCCAAAAATGTGTTTATGGAATTGGTATGCGAAGACTACGTGATTTGTAGATGTCAGGGGGAGAAATCTCCTAAGACTTAACCCGTTCAATATAAATATTGTACTCTTTTTCCCTTTTTGAGTTTTCCCTCTAAGGTTTCTCATTAAGGTTTTTAATGAGGCAATATGACAACGTAATCATAAATATATTATATCTCTATTTTCCCCACAGGGGTTTTTAAGGAGATATAATCAAATATATGCCATATCAACTTTTCTTTTTAAATTTTCCCACTGGGTTTTAAAGGAGTTTTCATGGCATATCTACTCTACATGTTCTCCTCATATTTTTCCCTATAGGGTTTTGGAGGAGTTTTTCTAAGATGATGAATCAAGATGATCATATGAAGATACATTGGTCAAGGGGGAGTATTACAAGCAAAAAGTAAAGGGTGCCCAATGTATAGATGCTTGTTCATGCAGAGATGCCTTTACAGCAAAAGACATCTATTCTTGCCACCCCTCTTCATCTATAAATATGTATCATGTACAGACTCAGAAGTTAATGAATCAATAGTTCATCACACACACTTGTTTCAAATCTCTTGCAATACCAGCCAAGCAGCCCACCCCTTCGACCGTTGTCGACGAGAAAAGATCAACCTTCTTAATTCCACGGATCCTGTCACGTAGCATAATATAATTATCATGATATATACTCGTATGTGTAGGACCAAAATGGCGACAGAGGGGGGTGAATGTCGCTTTCTAAAAATCGCCCCCAACATGTATCTTCTTCTCCAATAGCTATGGGAGCTATGAAGGTAGAAGACCAGTGCTCACAAGACACCCCAGCAGCAGGAAAAACACAAATACAGAGACCAGCAAGCGACAAAAATCAAATCGGGAAAATTCTGGCCTCAAGCGGTAGTACCGCTGAGACGGGCGGTAGTACCGCTGGTCCGAGCGGTAGTACCTTTGAGCGGTAGTACCTCTCCAGGAGCGGTAGTACCTCTCGAGAAAAACAGCAAACGGGATTTTCTGAAAACTGAGAGATTCGCAATGATTCTTGAATTCTTGGCTTGGCAAACTTTGAGGATAGCTAGGGAACACTCCCAGAAGACTAAGCCAAGAACCAATTTCAAGAAAACCCCTCCAAGAAACAAGAATTTCAGATTTGGGTAAAAATCTGAAATTTCTGCCCGAGCTGAGACAAAAAAACAAATTACTCCCCAACTGTTGATCCTTTGGCTATGAAATTTTGAGGGTAGCTAATTAATAGCCTTTGGACTCTTCATACCAAATTTCAAGCCATCTCAACAAGGGAATCAAGAACAGTACCAAACCCTAGAAATGCAAAACATGAACAGGGGAGACTCAAAACCAAAAACTGAAATTAAAAAGAAGTTTGCTCTTGGGAAACTTGATCAAATGATCTTGAGGCATCATCCCAACATAGAGCAACCCATTTTGGGCCTTCCCAGCAAGAAAGAACAAGAACCTCAAAAAGGTCAAAAATCAAGCCTAGAAACCATCGAAGGGCAAAAACCACAGAGAGCCTGAGACTTGATCAAATTCAGCCAAAACCATCTCAAATTGATAGAGAGGAAAGGAGATACATGATTGATACAAGAGGAATGATTACAAGATCCTCAACTCATCCTCTCCCTCTCCCTAGACCTCAAGAACACAACCCATACATGCTTAGGAAGGGAGAAGAACACTCTGTTCTATCTAGAACCCATCGAAGGGGACAGAGGGAGCACACTCTGCCTCGCCAACCACTCTCACCCACTAAAGCCTAAAGCCAAAACAAACTCCCAAAGCTTCTTTTGACTCTAGCAAACCCTAATTCTCCTCAAGTGCTCAAGTGGGCATGCAGCCCCTCCTCTCCTTTTATAGCGCTTGGCTAACGGGTCTCCGCCCCGTTACGCCCGCTACGTCCAACGGAGCCCGCTCCCGCTTGTGCAGCCTTGCGAAATTCCCGTTTCGCCCCTCCTGCACCTTCCGGGAAGCTTCTGCGCTCCTTGCCTCGCACGCCTCACAACCACCTCGAGTCCACGTCGTCTTCGACACATCCCGACCGTTCTGACCTCAGCGCCACCTGCGCCTAGTCCGGTCCACCGTGTCTCGCCACGACTCCAACTCGACGTCCTGCAGTCACACAGACAATAAACACGTCAAATAGCACCGCTCGATACATGAAAGCGTAAATACCATCACACTTACCACAGATGAAGTCCAAACCTGTCGAAAACAAGAATAGGCGTCCTAAACCCATACGACCAAGTTTGACCAAAGTCCGACCTAGCCCATTGCACCCTGCAACGACATGGTCCGACCACACAATCCAAACTCGACTATCCTAAACCTTTGTCAATTACTCATCATTCACATGGAGTCACGACCACATGGTCTCTCAGTATGTCTACCCACTTTAATTGCTATTACACCCAATCTAGCCTTCTGAACCAAAAAAAAACGATGAGGCACTTTTCTTGCTAGCTGTGACTAGTCCAGACTCCAGAAAGCTACATCGACTCCAGTCCAGAGTGAAGAAGGCTCTGGACTGTAGCGAGCACATGCAGGTAAGGTGCAAATGGAGCGGATATAGGTGGATATTGCTTATTTCGTATCATTTTTTATATTTTTTTGTCAGAGTCGGATTCAGACACGAATAGTGCCGGATACAAATACGAATACGGATATTCTCGGTTACGAATACGGAGTGAATACATGCCACTTCGAATACGGTTAGTTTCGGACACAAATATTTAATCGGATAATGCGCGAAAGTAAATTTCACATGGTGACAGAGACAAATTAAGCAAACAGAGATCTAATACGAGTGTACCGACGTTGTAATAAACACCGAAACAAGCAATGTTATATAAATAAATGATGCTACATTTCAAGAAGAGTCGGAGATCCCAACTAGCCGGCGGAGAGGCTAGGTATCCGACTCCGTTTCCGTATCCGGTAACTATCCGGTAACTATCCGGGTAACTATCCAGTAACTATCCAGAAAAATATCCGAATAGTTCCGTATCTGTCGGATAATGCTTTTTCCGAATCCGTTTCCGTATCCGACAAAAATATCCGAATCTGCTTTCTTATCCGACAAAATCGTCGGATATCCGAAAATTTGCTCCGAATTGTATCTGAATTAAAATGGATGGACAAACGGTCGGGAAATATCCGCTCCGAATTATATTCGAATTAAAATGGATAAACGGACGGTCGAAAAATACCCGCTCCATTTGCACCCCTTCATACTCGTACGACATATATACGCACACGCCCGGCCGATACACGTATGTATGCATAGTGCAGCACGCGTACTGGCGATACTGCTAGTACCGTTTGGTCCCGCGCGTCGTGCAGGAGACTAGGGAATGGGCCAGAGACGAGTGTACACGGCGATGCTGTGGTCGGGAAACGCGCGCATGGAGGACGAGCACTACTTTTAAGCTGCGCCCGGACAAAACATATCTGGGCCCCAGGAGAGGACCAGCGAAAAGACGAGACGAAGCGAACTGAGCCGGGAACGCGACGACGAGAGTACTTTGGTGCTTGGACTCGCAGTGGTACAACGTAACGCACTGGGTTGGTGCCTTGGTGGTAGCGTGATAGTTTTGCGCTCGACCGGGCAATGTGCGCTATTGCGTGCTACGCTGCTGTAGCGCGCGGTCGGCACTCGGCCACGGCCCAACACGTACGGGTCGAGAGTTCCAGGCCCTGGAGTTTTCAACGTAGGCGGGCGAGGGTATGGTGCGCGATCACGCCCGTTCGTTCATGGTTAGATGCATGCTCAGAATTCGGTTTGGTTCCCGTAGGGGCATAGGGCCTTGGTAGAATTTGTGGTAGAATTTGTTGTCATCTTAATCTGTGGTTATGAGAGCCTGGCAATTCAGAACCCTGGTGGCTTGAAGAAAACCTCTTGCTCTGCCGTTGCGATTTTTTAGTCAGATTTTGTTTCGTTTTCATCTCAATCGCCTAATCACATCATGGTGGTAGAAGAAGATTCGGGTCTGGTTGGATAGCGGATATATTTATAAGGAATTCTTTGAACTACATTCCTCAGGATAGAACTCTATACCAGCTCTGCCCGGCATAGGATGAGTAGTACCGCGCATAGTCGGGCACAGCCCAACTGGCCCCTCCCCTCCCCTCTCTCCCTCTCTCTTAACTGTGCCTAATGCCCACTTCCCTCCCTCCCTTGCCTGCCACTACCCTCCTCTGTCGGCCCGTTCCCCATCCTCAGTGCCCAGCCGCCCCCATTGTCCCCACCGACTGCCGCCTCCTCCCCTTCTCCCTCCCCGCCGCCTCCTTTCTCTAACATCTCGCTCCCCTACGGCGATAGGGCAATACCTTCAAGGCGGTTGGCGACCGACAAGCAAGGAGAAGCCTACACAATGGTGGCGTCTCTCGGCAAACATGTTAAGCATCGTCCACGTGAGCGGGTTGAAGTCCTCATTCGCGCCGCCGACAAGTTTGAGCCTCCCCATCGTCGGCGCTGACGGGATCTGGTCCTTGTCTTCCCCACTGAGAAGATCTGGTCCCCATCCACGTTGCGATTGCCAGTTGCCGAGGCAACCGTGTCTCATTTGGCTTAACATGCCCGGGGCGGCATGGCATGGGCCGTGACCTAAATCTCGCTGATTACACTGTGGTACAATGGTGTGTTTGGTTTTCTGGGACAACGTTATTGGCATGCCTTGTTCACTCTTCTCGGTGACTTTGAGTGTCACCAGCTCTGAGTATTTCTCCTATTCGGTTTACATATGGTGCTAAATGTGCCATACTAGTGATTTCATCTTGTTTATTCTTAATTTAAGTAGCACTAGCATCGGGTGACTTGCATGATAGATTGTGGTCTTGTGAATTGCTCAATGAGGATTTGGCTAAGTGAGATCAGTGTGACAGTTTAGAATTATTTTCTTGAATTTGAGCTGTTTGCTATCCTTATCTTGCTTATATTCGGTTGACAACTATACTTGTTTACCTCTGTTAAAAACAATTGTTCGTGAGTGAAGAGTTACCTTACTGCAAATTAAATAGTTAGCATTTCACTCTATAATTAGCTGCTGTTGTTGATTAATTTGTTAATTATTTGGTAAGTAGGGCAGCTCAAAACCTAAAATATTTCCAGTGAAATATAATTGTCATACGAAATCAATGATTATAAACAACCCCTTGTGGCAGGGAGGCCTTGTTCTAATACAAAAGCAGCCCGAGCAGCCCGCCATCTGAGAGCAACATAAATTAATCAACTTAGAACCTGTTGCTAGTTGAATCTTACTGTTTTAACTTTCAGTTAAACATGATATCCTGTTCAAATGACTTGGGTAGTTTATTTGTCCATTTAAACTAATATTCGGAGCTCATGTAATTTAATTGCTGCTGGTATTATGTTTTCTGTTCATGATTATTTTTGGGATTAAAATGAAATATTTGTTGAAACCGCCATATTTTCTACAGTTCATGCCCCTCGGCGGCATCACGGACAAGATCGTCGGCGCGGACCAGGACGGCAGCGTCCTGCTCGACGACACCTGCCAGAACAAGGTGCACACCATGCCCAGACACCGCAGGCGCAAGGTGATCCCCGTCCCCCTTGCCGTCGTCGACAGCCTCTACGTCATCGAGACGAACCCTCACACGGATGATCAGCACTGCTTCGAGGACCTCATCCATGGCCGCCCGCCCGCAAGGCGTCCTTGCTGAGGCTGGCTGGCACCGGCACCCTCTCCCACCGCCTCCCTACGTGAAGGACCCCGGCTACAAGCACTTCTCCAGCATCAGCTCCTGCGCGGTGGTCGGCGGCGGCTCGAACGTCTGGATATCCGCCCAGGGCATCGGCACCCACTCGTTGGACACGGCCAGCCGCGCGTGGAGCGAGGCCGGCGGCTAGGAGCTCTCGTTCTATGGCCGCGCCGAGTACGCCACTGAGCACGACCTCTGGTTTGGTTTCCCGTCGGCGGACAACTGGTTCTGCGCCACGGTGCTTGAGGAGTGGGCGCTGGTAAGCTCCCACCTTGTGCATGTGGGCTCCGGCAGGTTCTGCATCGCTAGGTTCTTCCAGGCGTCGACTTACGACGACGACGAACCTTCGGAGCCTCTTACGACCGAGAGCTTCGCCGTCTTCACGGGCGTGGACGTGGTCCGACGGGGGGCTCCGGATTGTCAAGCACAAATCCGTACGTTACAAATTCGATGACAAGCTGGTCGAGTGTTTTGCATCATCTACCACGTATGGATTAATCTTTAATCGGAGTGTTGGCTGGAATGCATGGTTGATTTCGAGTTAGGGTAGGACGATCCAAAACCAACCTATTCCTCGAAACCAAAACCGAGCAAGCCAACCCAATGGCCTCGGTCAATCTTCTCAATGTTTTATCTTTTGTCACCTCTTAATTGAGAAGCTGTTTAAATAAGACCAGAAGAGGGGACTGCAATGTATTCAGAAGTGATTTGTAATCGGTACATGATCAGACTAGTGATTCTGATTAGTTCAAATGTCTAAGCAATGCAATCCACAAATCTCTGACAAAAGGTGATTTGGAGATGAAACACGGATGGCAAATATTCAGCAAAATCGGCATGCCACATCCAATTCGAAGGAGCAAGAGTCGAATGTTGGAGATTTAATTCATTTTCTTGAGAGAAGAAAGTCAAATTTAGTATGATTAATGTTGAGCTGTGTGAACATAAGAATCAGGTTGTTGCAACATGCATGCAATTGATAAAATAATTGTTAGAGTTGTAATCTTGTTTTTCCAGTCGTGGATAGCCGTGTACGAGTGGTCGGAGTCGTGTACGAGTTTGGCCGTGGTCGTATACGAGTCTAGGTCGTGGTCATATACGAGTTTGGATCGTGGTTGTATACGAGTCCGCTCCACAATCGTAGTCAAGTTCAAGTCTGTTTCATAGTCGTAGCCGAGTATGAATAGTAGTCATGGTCGTAACCGAGTCGGAGTCATAGAGTAGGGTATAAAAGACGGAGCCATGTAACCGAGAGAGCAAGACGAGAAGGGCGAGAGAGGCCAAGGCGATCGGTGTGATCGAGAGGCAAGAGAGAGAGAGAGGACGATCAGGGTGATAGCAGAGATTTGTGTGATCGAGAGAAAGAAATAAAGAGGAGAAGAATGGTTTGGCTCTGGAAATCTATCGAGTTCATTATGTTTTCAGACGTGGTCGTAAATGATTTATGACAACGGTGAGCAGGGGATCGCAGGCGTGGTCGTAAAGATGTTACGACCACGGCGATCAAGCAACAGCGTGCACAGGAGCAGCATACGTTGTCGTAAGGAGTTACGACCACGGTGACGAGCGGAGGTATCCGCAGGTAGATGTGGTCGTAAGGAGTTATGACCATAGTCGTGGAGCTAAGCTGTGGTCGTAAGGCGTTACGACTGCACCAGTGACATAGCCTTCGGCGTGGTCGATAGAATCACTTCGTTGTCGTAAGGAGCTACAACTACAGTGATCGGCCGTGGTCGAAGGAGGTGCAGCGAGAGGTGGTGAACGTGGTCGTAACTTCTGCTGAAGGTTACAACTACATGGTCGGAGCAGCGAGGCGTGATCAGAGAGATCGCAATGTGGTCGTAACGATTGTCTGTGTGGTCAGAGGACCAACAGAGCAGTCGTAGCGACATAGGAGGTGGTCGTAGCCACTACAACGTTGTCGTACGGTTACATGAGGTGGTCGTAGTGGCCAAAACGTGGTCGTAAGATCTTGGGCACAGTCGTAAAGGCTGTAACAAGTAGTATCAGAGCATGGGTGCCAAGGCAAAGGCTCAAGGTGGGCTAATCTCCCTCCAGTACCCTCTCCTGACGATCGACAACTACCCAGTGTGGGCAATAAAGATGAATGCGAACATACGCGCCTAGAGAGTCTGGGGCGCAGTCGATCCGAAGGGGAAGGACAAGGAGGTGGATGACAAGGTAGATCAGGCCCTCATCTACCAGGCGGTGCTAGATGCGATGATGCATCAGCTCATCGGCAAGGAGATAGCACAGGAAGCGTAGGAGGCGCTTCAGATAATGCACAAAGGAGTTGATCGAGTCAAGGAGGTGCGGCTCCAAACTTTGCGGAGCGAGTTCGAGAATTTGAAGATGAAAAAGACCCAGTCGGTGGACGAGCTTGCCGGCAAGCTGAGTTCATTGTATAATCAGATTAACTCTCTTGGTGACAAGATGGAGAAATCTGTGGCGGTAAAGAAGTACCTACGCGTGCTTCTGGAGAAGTACATACCTGTTGTCACAACACTTATGTACTCCCCCGATCTGAACAAGAAGAAGATAGAGGAAATCACCAGATCTCTCAAGGCGCATGAGAAGTTACTGAAGGGGTTTCAGTCGCGCAAGGAGCAAGGATCTCACATCGAGCAGGCATTGCTAGTAAGGGGAGATTCGAGAAACGGTCGTGGCTCATCATACAACCACGGGAGGTGGCGCGGTCATGGTGGCCAGAGTGGTCGAGGTGGCAGGAGTGGCCGTGGAGATAGGGCTGGCCAAGGCAGTGGTGAGAGATCCCATGACATGTCACATGTCAAGTGCTTTGAATGTGGCAAATATAGGCACTACGCGATAAGATGCCGCAGAAATAAAAAGTGCTTCAACTGTAACGAGTTTGGGCACTTTGCTTTGGATTGCAAGAGCAAGAAGAAGGACGAGGAGGTAAACCTTGCCAGAGACGAAGAAGAAGATGATGGAGAGCTAACACTTCTCTCCTCATATATTGAAAAGGAGTTGGTCATGATGGAACTGAATGAGGAGAATGTAGTTCCAAAACTACGCACAAAGGAAGAAAGCCATGATCACACGGATCAATGGTACTCGGATAATCGAGCAAGCAACCACAAGCTCGACGAGAAGGTTTAGGGCAAGGTCAAGTTTGGTGATGGCTCCACGGTGGAGATAAAAGGCAAATGGACGATGATGTTGCAATGCAATAATGGGGATAAGAAGTTGTTGACAAGAATCTATTATATACCAAGTCTATACAACAACATACTAAGTCTCGGGTAGATGACGAAGAGAGGGTGCAAGGTGGTGCTGTAGGATGAGTTCTTGTGAGTACATGACAAGAATAGAGATTTGGTGATGAAAGCGAAGAGATCTCCAAATCGGTTGTATAAGATTCCCTTGAAAACTTGTAGATCGGTTTGTGAGAAGAGCGGTCTGGAGGAGCCAGAAGATGGAGGTCTTCACCATCGGGCGATAGAAGTCATGGTTGTAACAACCAAGTCGGCGAAGAAGCGAGAAGGCAGGAAAGAGCACATGGTCGTAACGAGCAGTGGCTCCGAAAGAGCATGCAGCGAGCACACCATGGTCGTAGCAAGCAGCGCAAGAGGTGCGCACAGGCGTGCAGCCGACTCCGGACGAGCGCATGTAGGCAGAGAGGAGCGAAGGGTTGGCATGGGTGGTTGAAGTGTTGGCTCGGGTGGTCGGAACAGGCCACATGCAGCAGGCATGGTCATAGCGAGCAGGGGCTCGGGAGGAGCTCTCACACGTGCAACAGAAGGAAGTCATAGATGGGTCCCAAGGTGGCGGGAGGAAGCACGGCATGGAGGGCAGTGGTCGAAAGTAAGGGCACACGACAGTGAGAGTAGGTGCTGGTGGAGGAAGCGTGAGCAAGGGCTGTAGGAGGAAGACGACCAGACATACGGCTGTGGGAGCAGGTGCTCCAGCCCAGACAGACATGCAAGGAAGAAGCAATAGCAAGAGAGAAGGTCAACATGATCAAGAAGGAAAATCAAAATTAAGGAGGTGATTGTTAGAGTATCTTATTTTTTCAGTCATGGTCGTAGTCCTAGTTGTGTACAAGTGGTCGGAGTCATGTACGAGTTTGGCTATGGTCGTATACGAGTCCAGGTAGTGGTCGTATAAGAGTTCAGGTCGTGGTCGTATACGAGTCCGCTCCACAGTCGTAGTCGAGTCTGAGTCTGTTTCATAGTCGTAGCCAAGTTCGAATAGTAATCGTGGTCGTAACCAAGTCGGAGTCGGAGTCGTAGAGTAGGGTATAAAAGGTGGAGCTATGTAACCAAGAGAGCAAGGCGAGAAGGGCGAGAGAGGCCAAGGCGATCGGTGTGATCGAGAGGCAAGAGAGAGAGGACGATTAGGGTGATCGTAGAGATTTGTGTGATCGAGAGAAAGAAACAAAAAGGAGAAGAGAGGTTTGGCTCTGGAAATCTATCGAGTTCATTGTGTTCTCAGACGTGGTCGTAAACGACTTACGACCACGGTGAGTAGAGGATCGCAGGCGTGGTCTAAAGGAGTTACGACCACGGCGATCAAGCAACGGCGTGCGCAGGAGCAGCATACATGGTCGTAAGGAGTTACAATCACGGTGACGAGCGGAGGTGTCCACAGGTAGATGTGGTCGTAAGGAGTTACGGCAACGATCATGGATCTAACGCTGTGGTTGTAAGGTGTTACGACTGCAGCAGTGACATAGCCTTCGACGTGGTCAATAGAATCACTGCGTGGTCGTAATGAGCTACGACTACGGTGATCGATCGTGGTCGAAGGAGGTGCAGCGAGAGGTGGTGAACGTGGTCGTAACTTCTGCTGAAGGTTACGACTACGTGGTCGGAGCAGCAAGGCGTGATCGGAGAGATCGTAGTGTGGTCGTAACAATTGTCTGTGTGGTCGGATGACCAACAGAGCAGTCATATCGACACAGGAGATGGTCGTAGCCACTACAACATGGTCGTACAGCTACAGAAGGTGATCGTAGCGGCTAGAATGTGGTCGTAAGATCTTGGACACAATCATAGAGACTAACAATAATCATATGAGAGGTGCCCCTAGTAAATAAAGTGAAAAAAGCCAACGTCGGTTGTGCACATTGTTTCTTTACTTGCATAATCATGAAGTAAAGTGGGATACATTGTTTCTTTACTTGCTTAATCATGAAGTCAAGTGGGATAGATAGGTGAGTCAGCATGTAGTCAATAAATAACCTTGTATAGGTCGGTAGCTATGTCGGTTGTACAAAGCCAATAGGGTAGTCCATGTACGATTTATACTATCAACCTTGAAGAAATCAAGTAGTAGATGAACTTTGAAAGTTCAGTGAATAGCTTTGAACTATAGTACTACTACTACTACTACTACTACTACTACTACTACTACTTTATTCTTGTTATTTTTTTTCTCCCTTTTGAGTGATTAGTCATCAATAATTGGTATTAAAGCTAGCCCAGTTACTGTTCTAAATATCAGAGCCATAGTTTTGAGTTGGACGTAGAGGAGCATGTTATGTGCATGCTATTTTTGAAATCGAGGTTATGGCTTCAAGTTCTAGTATCAGAGTGGCGGAGGCGTTGGTGCCCGTATTATCAAAAGAGAATTATGGCATGCGGAAGATCAAGAGGTGGGCATTGCAACTATCTCAAAGGTTATGGTATATTGTGAAAAATAGCTACAAAGAGTATGCCAATGAAAATGATTTTATATCGGAGCAGAAGAAATCTCTAGCGAAGGACCAGATGACGGACACCAAGGCTTTTTTTCTTACTCAATAAGGTGTTACAAAAAGTTTATTTTTGTGGATTATCGATGCCAAAAAATCAAAGGAAGCATGGAACAAGTTAAAAGAGAAAGAGGAGTTTGAATGTTCTGCAAAGGTTCTAGCTGTAAAGTTATAAGCCTTGCAAAGGCAGTTACAAAATATGCAAATAAAGGATTCCGAGAAAATAAAGGATTACTTCTTGATGGCTTGATGGTTATTGAGGTGGTAAATCAAATGAGCATCTACAGAGAAGATATATCTAATGAAAAGGTAGTTGAGAAAATTTTGATCAGTTTGCTAGAAAAGTTTTGAGTATGGCCCTGATCAACTCGGCTTCGGCTTCTGGCTTCTGGCTTATTTTTCACTATTCATAAGTTTCGTCTTTTTCTGAACTTTTGGCTTTTCGTTGAGCTTTTTTGCCGGTTCTTTTTTTCCTGTATTTGTTTGTATTATACGTAATGGGCTAATATATATTTTTTAATTTTTTTAAATTTAATTATGCTAAATAAGGCTCTGTCAGCTACAGTACTTTTTTCAGCCAGCTACAGTGTTTTCAGCCATAAGCCACGAGCTTTTCAGCCGAACCGATCACCACCTATATTGTTGATGCTGTTGAGGAGTCGAAGGATCTGTCGACACTTACTGTTCAGCAACTGATGAGCTCATTGGAGTCTCATGAAGAGAGAAAACTACAGCATGAGAAAGATTGGTTGAAACTGCTCTCCAATCAAAATTGAATTTTAGTTCCCAGAATTCAAAATATCATGAGAATTACCAAAGAAACGTTGATTCATGGTGTGATATACAAGAGCAGCCAGCCAAGATTGAAGTGAAAAAGGTATGATTAGTTTTAGTTTCTAGTATGATGTTTGTAAAACAAAATCCAGTCATACTATAGATAGACGCTAGAAGAAGATGATTTGCTATAAATACAAGAGGCAAGGTCACATTATCAGACATTGTAGATCTTGAGATGAAAATCGGAAAAATTCTCAAAAGAGAAGAAAAATCAAGAAGATGCAGTTTATTCTTGCCAGACTGTGCAAGAAGAAAAAGAAAATATTTGGATTGTGGATAGTGATTGCACAAAGCATATGGCAACCAATCCAAAAATATTCCAAGATGTTGATTCGCCATATCAGGCGAAGATACATATAGGCAATGGTTATTCAACCCAAGCTAAAGGAAAGAGCAAAATTACTGTCTAGATGGACGACGGTCAGAAGTTTATTCATGATGTCTTGTTGGTGCTTGATTTGAAGCAAAATTTTCTAAGTATTGGGCAACTGCTAGTAGGGGTGCAATCGGGTCGGATTCGGACGGATATTACTCATACCGTATCCTAACCTATATTTTTTTCTCGGATTCGGGGTCGGATACGGTAAAATTGGATACGAATTCGGAATATTCGGAATTTCGAATACGGTGCCGCCGGAACGGATACTTGACGGTTTCGGATCGAAAACGGATAATGTAGACGGATAGTACGTGCATACGGAAAGGAACATATGCTAAACCATACCACCATCACTTCAAGCCTTAAACTATTAGACATAAGTACATAAAAGTGATTATAATTCATCAGCCGAAGATGGTGTGGCGTTTCCCCCAAAATTGCCCCATTGAGGTGTGGCGTTTCAAGATGAATCTTGATTCTTGACAAACATCATTTTCTTTTTCTAGGCTAAAGAAATTTTACTAAATTAAGGTAGAGACAGTAGACAATTGCGGATAATAGATTTTAGAAATTTACTTGTTCATTTACTAAAGCATGCCAAAGTTCATCGTTTAATAATACTCTGATTACATGTTTTTCATTCCATTACCTAGGAAGAGTGATCTTAATGAACAAATTTAGGATTCCAATTGCACAAGCAGCAGAATTAGAAATAAAACACTATTTTAGTATTTGTATATTTATAGTTTCCACAACTGAATGTCATATTTCTTTTAGAGAACTTAAGCTTGCACGATCCAGGAAAACTTTCTATACACTGCACACCTCAACTAACCAACATGACAAAAAACAAATACTATCAAAATAAAAGGTGAATTCTTAGCTCTTACCAGATATCCGACCGGATAATTATCCGGTATCCGAATACCGATACTATTCGGTCGGAAAACAACTCTCCCAAATCCGAATCCGATCGGATACCAAATTCCCTTCCCGAATCCGGTACCAACCGGATTCGGTACCGGATCGGTTGGGATTAACCCAACCCATTTGCACCCCTAACTGCTAGAATATAGGCATGCTGTTTATTTTGAAGGTTTTTCTTGTGAGATAATTGTCTTATTGTAAAAGCGGATCTAAACTAATAAAAGAACGAGTTGAAGGTGATGGTCAATCCTACGCCCCCCGCCTCGCTCTCCCCCGCCGCCACCCCTCGCTCTCCCCGCGCCCCAACCCCCCGCGCTCTCCCTCCACCGCCTCCCCCTCGCTCTCCCCGCGCCGCCGCCTCGCTCTCCCCCGCCGCCCCCGCCTCGCTCTCCCCGCGCCCCCACCTCGCTCTCCCCCGCCGCCCCCCTGCTCTCCCCGCCCCCCTCCTAATCCCCCGCCGCCGCCCCTCGATCTCACCGCGCCGCCGCCTCCTCCCCACCTCCCGGGCGCCTCCTCCACCTCCCCACCCCGCGCCGCCGCCACCTCCTCCCCACCTCCCGGGCGCCTCCTCCCTCTCCCCACCCCGCGCCGCCTCCTCCTCCCCACCTCGGGCGCCTCCTCCCCCTCCCCACCCCGCGCCGCCGCCGCCGCCCCCCTCGCTCTCCCCACGCCCCCGCCTCGCTCTCCCCCGCCGCCCCCCCTCGCTCTCCCCGCGCCCCCACCTCCTAATCCCCCGCCGCCGCCTCCTCCCCACCTCCCGGGCACCTCCTCCCCCTCCCCACCCCGCGCCGCCGCCGCCTCCCCACCCCTCGGGCGCCTCCTCCCCCTCCCCACCCCGCGCCGCCGCCGCCCCCCTCGCTCTCCCCCGCCGCCCCCCTTGCTCTCCCCGCGCCCCCCCCTCCTAATCCCCCGCCGCCGCCCCTCGCTCTCACCGCGCCGCCGCCTCCTCCCCACCTCCGGGCGCCTCCTCCCCCTCCCCACCCCGCGCCGCCGCCGCCTCCCCACCCCTCGGCCGCCTCCTTCCCTCCCTCCCACCCTGCGTCGCTGCCCCACCGCCTCCCCCTTGCTCTCCCCCTGCCTCGGGTCAGGGCCAGGTCGCCGCCGCCCCCGATCCCGCAAGATCCGCCGCCGCTAGGGGTAGAGGGACCAGGGGCGGCCGACGGTGCGCGGACGGTGCGCGGCTGCGGCGGTCGGCGGCGACTCGGCGAGTGCTGCGGGCCTGCGGCGGTCAGCGGCAACTCGGCGGCGACTGGGCTACTGGGCGCCCGCGGCTCCGCCCTCCGCTCTCGCGTCTGCGCCAGTCCGCCGGCCGGCCGGCAGGCCCGGCACCGAGGGGCGAGGGCCAAGGCACTGAGGCGCCCGTGACTCCGTGAGCGTGAGGCAGTGAGGGGTGAGGCCACCGTGCGCCTGTGCCCGCCTGGCCGCCTGCCCGGTGCCCGCTGCCGCCGCTCCTGCACTTCGCCCTCGCCTTCTCACCGGCCAGAACGGCAGTACGCCTCCCTGAAACCCTACCCCCCTCTCTCCCTCCCCCCTGCCCGTTGATGCCCTTTCTTCTCCGTGCCGGCGCAGGCGGGAAGAGCGCGATCCTGAGGGCGCTGTACATCGCATTCGGCTGCCGCGCCAAGAACACCCAGCGCGCCGCCACCCTCAAGGATCATCAAGACCGGCTGCAGGTTGCAGGTTGCGTCCGTCTTCTCTCACCGGTTGGGGGCGGAGGTAGGAGGAGGCGCGGCAGTCCATGTTTTATCCTAAGTAAGTATCCCTACATCAGCTATTGATTATGCAAATTACAGATAGAAACATATAACTGCACTAGGTCATTGAAGGAAGTATCCCTACATCAGCTATTGATTATTCAATTCATAATCTACCATCTCTTAACTAAATTCATTTACAACACATCACAAAATTCATTTGCAACATATCACAAACAGGGCATCATAAAAACGAAAGAACGAAAGAGTAGAATTATTAACCACTGAATGTATATAGTACCTTAGATAATACGGTAGATAATACGGGCAGCTATCAAATGACTCGGAGATGTCATTAGCATCAATTGTTGCAATTATCAGATCCTCCTTTAATAGTTGACATCGAGTAAACAGTATCTGTTCTTTGCCTCCAAAAGAATTGCTCACACCAATTTAACCATACCAACGGATCATCTTTGCTATAATTTGTGGGGAATTCCAGTTTGAAGTAGAGAGGAACCGGTGACGACTCAGCTTAAATTGTGATGGCAAGGGCGCGTACATCATCTTCAATACTGCTAATACACTGTTCATCAATGATCTCCACTCACATGACAAAGTATTTGTTCCCTTCTTGAATGCATGCTAAAGTTACTTACAAGTGTCACCTTGTGGTTCTAATCAAGTTGTTAATTGCACTAGGATCCAATAAAGTCTATCCACTTCAGTAACTCAAACCCACTTTGCCATGCATTTGACTCGGAGGCCAAGGATGGGCATGACCTGATCGTTGGAATGTTGTCAGGAGATGATATGTTGAGTACTTTTTATTTTGGACTTCTTTATTCATAGAATTGAATTATGTCTTGAGATAAAGTATTTGTGTCCATTGTGCAGTCTATTCAATGTCATTGAGGCAACAGTTGCAAGATCCTGGAAAGAAAGGCAACAGTTGCAAGATCCTGGAAAGAATCCTGTTGCATCTCAACATTTTATCAATAAAGATAAAGATGGAACCCCCAACAGGCATGTTTGTATTTTCATTATTTGCTTGAAAAATGAAAATGATAGCTTTTGTCATTATAAGCTCGACAAATTTGCATCAGCATTACCTTCCAAGTACTCCAATTTTCGTTGCATACCACATCCTCAACACTATGGTTGTTTTAGGATGACTTTGCAAGTTGGTGTATATCAGACTCATTTTTGTGTGCATTACTAGAAGTTGTAAGAGACTACTGCTATTATTAGTGGATAAGGAAAAGGGTTTAAAACTTTATTTGGTATCTCAATCGATAGCAGCAAACATTTTTGTCCTTCATCATCTATGTTTATACCACGGATATGCCATGCTGTATGCTTTGTATTGTATGAATTTGTGATGCTGCCTGCTTCAAATTGGTATGGGAGAGCGTAGTTCAGGATGACAAGATATCCTTATTTCTTCCATTATTTTGGAATATTTTCTAATGCTACCATGGTGGGTCCAATAGTCATCATGTTCTGTCTTCTACTCTAGAGTTGTCATCAACTGTTGCAATTTTCAGATCCTCCTTTAATAGTTGACATCGAGTAAACAGTATATTTTCTTCAGCATTAAAGTGGTCCTCCATTGTTTTACATAAACTACTAAATAGATCTGGATCCGCTGATGATCCTGTAACAATGTTTACTACCTTAGCATCATTTTTAATCACAGTAAAGTGCAAATTGAAATAAAATACATTAGTCTCACCAATAGGGATCAATGGAGGTCAGCCTTTTCCAAAGTGTAAAAGGATGATTCTTTGGGTCCTTTAGATGATATAAATGATCCGGAATATCTTTGACAAGTGAATGTTGCCCCTGAACACTACTGCAGGTAGAGGAAAACGCTGAAGTGCTTGATTTCTCCTCTGATAGTTGCTCAAATATCTACCATCACATTAAGGACTTTCAATGCCAAAATGTTAACATGTCTAATCATTTCTTATCACTTCATATTAATTGTAAGTTTGAAACTAAGTATAATACAAATCATTTCTTGTCACTTCATATTAATTGTAAGTTTGAAACTAAGTATAATACAAATCAAACTCCTTCATCAGTGTTAAGCCCAAAAAGAATGAGTAAGAAGATATCCACTAGATAAAGAAGTAGGCAATAGAAAAGGATACATAAGACATTAAGGACTTTCAATGCCAAAATGTTAACATGTCTAATCATTTCTTATCACTTCATATTAATTGTAAGTTTGAAACTAAGTATAATACAAATCATTTCTTATCACTTCATATTAATTGTAAGTTTGAAACTAAGTATAATACAAATCAAACTCCTTCATCAGTGTTAGGCCCAAAAAGAATGAGTAAGAAGATATCCACTAGATAAAGTAGGCAATAGAAAAGGATACATAAGCGTGCCTCATGGGTGAACTAAAGACAATTTCATCTCCTCCACTCAAGTTAACCTTAGCAGTCTTGTCCAAAGCCTCACCATTTACACGAACAACTTTGGACTCATAGATTTCAAGGAGAGCACCTCGCTAATACAAAAAGTAAACATAGAAAGAGAAGTAAATAAGAAGTGACACAAGTGCATAACAAGGGAACTACAAAAAAACTCCACAATACCTTAATATGCTTCAGTTTACAAACAAGTGAGCTCGTGGTATTCCAGGCAAGAGGATACCGTCAAAGAGTAAACTACAGTTTTAGCTCTTTGGAACATAGAATTTTCACACTATAGTTAGGATTCGTGCGAAATATAATTGAATATATGGAATGCTTTTTCTCTAAGGTTGCTCACTGAGTGATGATTCTTAGAGACAAAGAAATATGATATTTTTTCTATCTTGGTTGCAGAGCTTTTCGGCTGTTGTTGGGCCAAATGGCAGTGGGAAGAGCAATGTCATCGATGCAATGCTCTTTATGTTTGGGAAGAGTGCAAAGCAGGTGGACATTTTTGCTACATATCGGAAATGTTTTTTATTTGATGTTCAACAAGATATTTGTTTGTTTAATCTCAGTTGCAGATTTGAAGCTATTTAAGTATTTGTTCTATCTCAACAAATCATCTCATTTATTTTAGCCTATGCAATTGTTATATGCTTTCCTGATTGGTAGGGAAAATGTTTACCGGATGCTCACATGTCTAACTGTACTAGCTAAACGGATAGTTCTCTGACATAGTTGAGGTTTACAAATTTCCTGGGTTGATATTATTTAGATCCAGAAGTGTTCTAAGGCTGTATTTTTCTCAATATTTGAGCTCGACTCTCATCTGTCAATCTTTTATGTTATATTTGAGCTCGACTTTCATCTGTTTTGTAGCTTGTGTTTATATCGGTTTAATCAAAGTCTAGCTTATTTTTAGGTTAAACGAAATTGTGGTGATTGTGCTGTGGTGCTTATTTTGATAGACTAGCTTCGCCACTGATCTATAGTGTTCTTGTTTGATAGACTAATTTTAGAGTATTTCTTTTGCTCCCTATCATTTTGCAATTAGACTTTTTAAATGTTACGATTATGTTTTAATCCGTAGCAACGCACGGGCATCCAACTAGTATGGATAAGAACATGAATTTTTCTGTTGGACATGAGTTATCCAAGTCAAGTGGCTTTACGAAGCAAGATTGTTAATAACTTCAGTATACCAAAGATGTGTATCTCGTTAGGACAACCATATGTTTCAGTGGTTAAGAAGAAAAGGTGTGATGATGCTCCAGGTAATGGCGCATTGAGCTCACGTGTAAAACCAAGATTGAGATTAAAATCAAGTTCTAGCCCAAAAGATGGTGAGCAGTTGACTGTGCCAGAATCAACTAAAAGAAGAGATAAAAGCCTGACTAAGATATATGACTCGAGCAGATTATCGATAGTTGAAGAAATCACAAAGCGTAGGAATTGTGTTAAAAATATGGGAAAAGAGACCTATATTGTTAAGAAGAACAAAGTATGGAGGCCCATAAAAAAATCAGAGTCAAGGATTGCAGCCAAGAGAAATTATAAAGTAATACCATGTGCAAATGGAAGAAGATTTACAGCAGAAATGATTAGCAGTAAAGTTTCAACTAGAAGATATTATCACAAAGGATATGTCTAGTGAAGTCTATTGCAGAAATTTCTCAAGAAAATAAATTAAAGGGGAAGTTTTTTTGGATATTTAATTTATTTTCTTGAGAGAAGAAAGTTAAATTAAATTTAACTAATGTTGAGCTGTGTGAACATAAGAATTAGGGGGTTGCAACATGCATGCAGTTGATAAAATAATCATGTGAGAGGTGTATTGGCGATTCTTATACCTTACAAATAGTTATATGTAAGCGCATAGAAATCGTCGCATAGCACTTCACCTTGGAGTATTCCAAGGTATCGTATTTGTCCTCAGGAAACTTTATGGTTCAGAAATATCAACTATTTAACTACTTATCTATCGACTCTCCAGAATAGGGCACCATTTAAACAATAAGTAGCAACTCTAGATAAGTTCCACCGGTAGATAGCTAGCTAGGAGTCTATAGCTGGTAGGGGTAGGAGTAAATGGTTCCTGAATAGTGGTCTTGTTCTTTTCTAAACAGAGTAAAATGATATCTATTTGTGCAAGCCAAACACAACACACTAATAACCATTTTTCATAGAAGCCAGACTAAATATTGTCACCAACTTAGCCTAACTCAAAGGGATATGGCTAGACTAATCCTGGAGGATCACTAGATAACACCTTATAGTCATGCACTACTATAAGAGTATAAGCTCCTCACACATATGATTAAAAGCGGCGAATCAGGATTAAGCGGTAGCAGCAAAGCCTTAAGTGTGTATAGCCCCCAATTCTAAGGCTCGTAAGCAACTATACAACAGAGGAGTTATGCCTTGAACCCGAAGGTAGCTTGCCCTTCCACTACAAGACATACCGGTACTACTAGTCGGGTCTCATCACTACTACAAAAAAGGGTCATCCTGGATGCCTCATCACAGACGGTTCAATACAAACCGTCAGTGATAAAGTTACCACATATGGTTTTACAAGATGGATCATCTAAGTTCACCGCGATGGAAAGAACCGTCTGTGATGACCTACTTATCACAGACGGTTTTTATTTTGAACTGTCTGTGGTACATCACAGATTCAAAACAAAAATCGTCTATGATATCTATACTTATCACAAATAGTTTTTTTGAATTGTCTATGATGTATCACAAATAGTTTAGAACAAAAACCATCTATGATGTATCACAGATGGTTTGAAACAAAAATCGTCTGTGATGTATCATAGATATTTTGGAACAAAAACCGCCTACGATAACCTACTTATCACAGACTATTCTTTATCAAGAATCAACTGTGATAATATTTCAACTTACCTGCTCTCGCCGAATTTTAATGTCCCTCTCATCCTTCACTCCTCTTCTCCGCATCTCATCTCCTCCTCTCTTCTCACTTCTCCTCTCCAAATTTTCCCTTAAAAATAGAAGGCTCGGCCAACTACCTCCCCGAGCTCCTTGGCCTTCGGTTGTAAAGCCATGGTTCACTAGATAAGGCACTCTTGACATTAAAGTGTCTTGTGCAGTGTCACCGTCGTGACACAATGGTGACGTTGCCGCCACCGACCTCTCCTCCATCGCCAGTGATATATCCCCCACCCCTCTCCTCTCTTTCTTGATGTTTGGATATGAAATAACGAAATTGTTAGATGTCTAGGTTTTCGGCCATGTAAATCTTGTCTCCCTAAACTTGCACCACTGATGATATATCTCTGACCACTTTACTCCGAGAACTTGCATTTTACTTTTTCGGCTCCCTAAACTTATCTCCATTTGCACCGTAGGTCATTTCCTCCGCTTGCTAATAGAATTTGTTGATGTGGTGCACATGGATGCTAACAGAATAGGCGCATACAACCACGGCTTACGACTGCACGCCTACGACCACGGCATATGACCACAGCTTATGACTGCACATCTACAACCACGGCATACCAAAGCAATAAAATAATAGCACCTACAACCTAAACAACGAGCCACCAAAGACATGGCGCCAATTATAAATAGACCTACTTTGGTTCATATGTATTCTCTGATTGCGTTGTTTTATAGCGCAATTAGAGAATGTTGATGAACTGAAGAAGGTCTATTTATAAGGACACGAGAACACAATCACAAATGGTTCTTAACTAGAACCGTCTGTGATAATAGACTATCACAGATGGTTCTTAACTAAACCCGTCTGTGTTGTAATTTATCACAAACGATTTGAGAGCCGTCTGTGATAACCACCTGTTATCACAGACACATAAATTTAGACGGGTCAGAAACCATCTAAGATGACGGTTTTGAACCGTCTGTGATGATCCCTTCTATGGTAGTATATGTTAATCCACAAAAAAGATGACAAGATACTAGATAATGACCACTTGATTGAAATGATAGTTCGCTCTTACAAGGTAAAGTAGGTATATGAAGCTCGGCACGTACTAGGATGTTGAAGTTAAGACTCCAGAACTACTGGCGCACATGTCAACTCTTCTCCTACTGCCCTACTGGGCTACTAGCGACTCCGGCATCGCTATACTATCATAGGACTTATTCTAGAGTGGAGTATTGGTGTGTGATCAATGTGGATTGGATGAGAGTTTGAGTGCTTGAATAGGAGGTGGTGCCCCCTATTTATACCTTTGGCTGGCCGGCCAGGTGTCGTCCATGTGCGACTATGGCTGAAGGTCAGTGGATAGAGGAACGCGTGGCTAGCCATGGAGCATTGATGGGCTGGCTGACCAAGTGTGGATTGACAATATCTCTCCTTTTTAGCATGAAGCCAATTCCACCCACATGCATTGCCTGGAGAGGAGCTAACTTGGCTAGGAGGCCAAGTCACCTTGACTTGATTAAGGCGGTTGGCGGCTTAGGCCAAAGGCGGTGGAGATGTGGGTAGGCCGACCGGTGGAGCCTTTGATGGCCGGCCTGGTGGGGTCGATGCTCTTTTTTAGTAATTGTTTGGTGTTTTCTTTTTTATGATTTGTCCTACAAAATGTGTTGACATACAAAATATATAAAAATAATGGTGTAAATGAGCATAACCAGGGTTTAAATCATTATTTTACTATGCTTTTTGCCGGGTTTTGGAGGTAAAACATGTGTAAATCTCATGTCAACAAGGTGCCCTTAGTAAATAAAGTGAAAGAAGCCAGTGTCGGTTGTCCGCCTTGTTTCTTTACTTGCTTAACCATGAAGTCAAGTGGGGTAGATCGATGAGTCAGCATGTAGTAAATAGATATCCTTGTAAAGGTGGGTTGCTATGTCGGTTGTGCAAAGCCTATAAAAGTGTGTATGGTTTGTACTATCAACCTTGTAAGAAATCAAGTAGTTGATGAACTTTGAAAGTTCAGTGAATAGCTTTGAGCTGTACTACTACTACTTTATTCTTGTTGTTTTTGCTTCCTTTGAGTGATTAGTCCCCAACAACTGGTGTTAGAGCTAGTCCAATTGCAGTTCTAACGTAGAAGAGCATTGGGCAGCATTTGGAAAACCAAAGCGGAGAACAAACGCAAAATTTTCCTTTGGCTGCTGATGGAAAGGAAAATCCTGACAACGGATTGATTGCAGGCGAGAGGTTGGACACATGACCCAACGCGTCGGTTCTGTAGCCAAGTCCTTGAAACTGCAGAACGCATCGTGCTTGAATTGCCTTCTGCAAAGGA
Source organism: Dendrocalamus latiflorus (assembly GCA_017311315.1). Taxonomy (NCBI): domain Eukaryota; kingdom Viridiplantae; phylum Streptophyta; class Magnoliopsida; order Poales; family Poaceae; genus Dendrocalamus; species Dendrocalamus latiflorus. The sequence continues at coordinate 8,399,895 of CM029651.1, read as the reverse complement.
AGTTTGGTTTAGAATGGCGAACTCGAATCAGTTTATGTAATCCAACTTGAAAACCGGAAGCTGACTCCAGTCCTGGTTGTAGAGCTCCTGCGTTCGTTTCAAAAAAAAATCTAACCAACTTACAGTTTTACAGTACTCGATTTGGGATTTGGTCATAGGAACCTATTCAGAGATTGGTTCAGAAATTGCGGATCAAACCATGAAATAATCATCTAGCTAGATGGAGAAGAAATAAACCATGCTGCGTTGGCGCTGGTGCCGCCATGAGCCCAACCAGAAGGATGGCCCAATCTTGTGGTAGCCACGGGAGCAGCTACAAAACTCTGAAACTTGCGAAGGAAAGAACATAGAAACAGCCCATTGGCCCAGCTCATCTCCAGGCGTACCACCTCCATCCAGTCGGCTTGATCAAATTCGAAGGCAATATACTGATTTCTCTGTTGTTCGATATGTTTCCAGATGGCAACTTAGGCTAATCTTTGACTGCAGGCGATGATTTTTGTTTCAAGCAGGGGTTAATCTTTCGATCGACGTCGACGATGAACAACTGCCGATTTCTGAATCAAGATACAGGAGCGACTCCACCCGCTGCGCCGCATCAACCTGTGGCTTTTCTTCTACCCAAGAGAACCAAATGGAGATCCAACGTCAGCGACGATGACGGTGGTGGAAGACGGCGAGCTGCCTAAACCCGCAATTGCCTTCGAGCTTCTCTGCTCTAAGCACCACGGCGGGAGGATGGACTTCATGACCCTGGACCGCAGCAAGGACAGGATCGTCGACGCCGACCAGGACGGCAACGCCATGCTCTACGATGCGGGCGAGCACACGGTGCGCGTCATAACCAGACCCAAGGAGCCCAAGCGGAGGCCCGTCCCCCTCGCCGTTGGGCGACGGCCTCTAGGCGTCTTTGCACTAGCACTCTCTCCCACCGCCTCCCTACGTGGACACTGTGTTGACTGAATTGCAACTCCCTCGGCACTAGTACTTCGACTATCAGATCGGACCCTGGGTCCAACCAAATTTTTATTATCCGGATCACAGAACTAAGTAGGCTAGGCTTCTAAATCTATGAGCTATACTTTTGCAAACTCCTTTAAGCAACAATCTTATAAGAGCAACTCCAGCAGGGCCCCTACTTAGCCTCTCAAACTCAAATTTGAGAGCCAGAGCAAAAAACTCAGCTTCAACAGGGCTCTTACTTAGCTCTCAAAAATAGGATGCATCTCAAATGAGGTCTCCAAGCCCTCATTCCTAGGGGCCCTCTCCTGGCTCTCATCCTTCGGTTTTTTTTCCCGCTCGGTGAAACTTCCCCCGCGCCCCCCCCCCCAAATCCGCCGCTTCTGCTCGCCCCCCCGCCTCGCCCGACTCCTCCTCCGCCGCCCGTGTCCCCCTTGCGCCGCCAAAATCCCCCGCCTCTGCCGCTTCCGCTCGCCCCCGCCTCGCCCGACTCCTCCGTTCGCCCGCCGCCTCCGCTCGCCCGCCGCATCGCCCGGCTTAATGAGGACATCACTCCTTCGGATGCAACCGCTGATCCTCCAACCATTATGCAAGGTCCAATGACCCGACCTCGCATGCGACAATTAAATCTAGAGGTGAGCTCGTTCTTAAGCGATCATTTTCATAGTTTTGAGAATAGATTGCTACCTAATGATGTTATCTTGCTTAGGAGGCGGAGGCGGAGAAGACCAGCAAGGACGTCCAAGTCAAGCCGGAAACCCAGTCCAACTCGAGTTCGAGTCTGCCTCGGCCTTCAGGACCAGTCTGCAGTAAAACGGACGCCCAGGACGCATACGAACTCCGTTTTCGATGACCCACATATGCATGGAAAGATAATTTCATAGGCTAACCAATGGCTTTGGTTTGAGGTCCAAATTCCACCGGAGTCAACGGGAATCGTCGAAACAAGTCAGCGTCCAGAATCTGCCAGGGTGTTGCGTCACCGTCTTTTGGTCCGTTGGGCCGTGTATCATCTTAGAGCCCGTTAGGGGGCGCGTCCAGAGGGTGTGACGACCCTTAGACCTTATATCCAGCCCGCCGCCACCCCCACCATTAGGGTTTGGGGTTTTGCTTGAGATCAATCTGTCATTGAACAGCCGCCGTTTTCGGTAGTGAAACCCCACTTTCGTGATCTTAATCATACATCTGCAGATTGTCACTTCTTTGAGCTGCGTTCTTTCGAGTTCTTGCTTGTGTTCTTCGTTGCGCAGGCAGGGATTAGCCTTCTTGGCGAGGTCAACCGGATTAGTGACACGGTTGATAACTAGAGGAGTCGTGGTGCTAAGGTTGCTGGGTTCGGGTCTTTTGGATCTGAAGCCGGATCGGTGTGTCGCGTTCCACCAAAACGAGAGTTATCATCACCTGACGGAAGATCGGGAAGCTTGCCAAATCGAGCTGCCTATAGAACCAACCCCGAGGAGACTAAGAAGATTTAGTGCCAAGTCCAAGACCTTTTGGACCGCGGGTATGTACGTGAGAGCCTTAGTCCTTGTGCCGTTCCAGTTATTTTGGTTCCAAAAAAAGATGGCAGTTGGCGCATGTGTGTAGATTGTAGAGCCATTAACAACATCACAATAAGGTACCGTCATCCTATTCCCAGGCTAGATGACATGCTTGATGAGTTAAGTGGTTCTATAATTTTTTCTAAAGTAGACTTGAGAAGCGGATACCGCCAAATAAGAATGAAATTAGGAGATGAATGGAAAACTGCTTTTAAAACCAAGTTCGGCTTATATGAGTGGTTAGTAATGCCTTTTGGTTTAACTAATGCACCTAGCACTTTCATGCGTTTAATGGATGAGGTTTTACGTCCTTTCATTGGAAAATTTGTGGTGGTTTATTTTGATGATATCTTGATATACAGCAAGTCTTTAACTGAACATCTTAATCATCTACGTGCTGTTTTTGATGCTTTGCGTGCTACACGTTTATTTGGTAACCTCGAGAAGTGCACTTTTTGCACCGAACGAGTATCGTTTCTTGGCTATGTTGTGACCTCGCAGGGAATTGAGGTCGATGAAGCCAAGGTGCACGCTATACAGAGCTGGCCAACGCCCACAACCGTGACACAAGTGCGGAGCTTTCATGGACTTGCAGGATTTTACCGCTGCTTTGTGAAGGATTTCAGCACCATTGCAGCCCCATTGAATGAGTTGACAAAGAAGGGCGTTGCGTTTCATTGGGGAGAAGAACAAGAGGCGTCCTTTGCTCTTTTGAAGGACAAGCTTACTAACGCGCCATTGCTGCAACTTTCTGATTTTGGTAAGACTTTTGAGCTTGAATGTGATGCTAGTGGAGTTGGCATTGGTGGCGTTTTGATGCAAGAAGGTAAACCCATTGCTTACTTTAGTGAGAAATTGAATGGACCTGTTTTTAATTATTCCACGTATGACAAAGAATTGTATGCTCTTGTTCGATCATTAGAGACGTGGCAACATTATTTATGGCCTAAAGAATTTGTTATTCACTCTGATCATGAATCACTAAAACATATTCGAAGTCAAAACAAACTGAATCGTAAACATGCTAAGTGGGTTGAATTTATTGAATCTTTTCCTTATGTCATCAAACACAAGAAAGGGAAGGATAATATTATTGCTGATACTTTGTCTAGACGATATACGATGCTGTCCCAACTTGATTGTTGTATATTTGGGCTTGAAACAATTAAAGAACAATATGTTAATGATGATGAATTTAAAGATGTGATGGAAAATTGTAAAGAGGGACATACATGGAACAAATATGTGATACATGATGGGTTTTTGTTTAGAGCTAACCGCCTATGCATTCCAGTTGGTTCCGTTTGTCTTTTGTTGTTGCAGGAGGCACGTGGAGGAGGATTGATGGGACATTTTGGTGCCAAGAAGACGGAGGAGGTGCTGGCCACACATTTCTTTTGGCCAAGGATGAGACGAGATGTAGAGCAGTTCGTGGCTCGGTGCGCCACATGTCAAAAAACTAAGTCGCGGTTGAACCAACATGGTTTGTATATGCCTCTTCCCGTTCCTTCTATTCCTTGGCCTGATATATCTATGGACTTTGTTTTGGGATTGCCAAGGACTAAGAGGGGGAGGGATAGTATTTTTGTGGTGGTTGATCGTTTTTCTAAGATGGCACATTTTATTTCTTGTCATAAAAGCGACGATGCTGTTCATATTGCTGACCTTTTCTTTCAAGAAATCGTTCGCTTGCATGGTATGCCTTCTACTATTGTTTCAGATCGCGATGCAAAATTCTTGAGTCACTTTTGGCGCACTTTGTGGAATAAATTGGGGACAAAGCTGCTGTTTTCTACAACTTGTCATCCCCAAACTGATGGACAAACAGAGGTAGTGAATCGAACATTGTCCACCATGTTGAGAGCGATCTTGAAGCGCAATTTGAAGATGTGGGAAGAGTGTTTGCCGCATGTGGAGTTTGCCTATAATAGGGCGGAACACTCCACCACCAAGGTAAGTCCCTTCCAGGTAGTGTATGGATTTAACCCCCGTGCTCCTATTGATCTTTTGCCTTTACCTACCACTGAAAGAACACATAATGATGCTAAAGAGCGTGCTGAATTTATTCTTAAATTGCATGAAACCACTAAGGCAAATATTGAAAAGATGAACGAAAAGTATAGAATTGCTGGTAGTGAAGGTAGAAGAGAAGTTAAACTTGTACCGGATGATTTGGTTTGGTTGCACTTGAGAAAAGATAGACTTCCAGAGTTGCGTAAGTCTAAATTAATGCCAAGAGCTGCTGGTTCTTTTAAGATAATTGAGAAAATAAATGATAATGCATATAAACTTGAGTTGCCACCCGAGTTCGGGGTTAGTCCCACCTTTAACATTGCAGATTTGAAGCCATACTTGGGAGAAGAAGATGAGCTTGAATCGAGGACGACTCCACTTCAAGAGGGGGAGGATGATGAGAACATCACTCCTTCGGATGCAACCGCTGATCCTCCAACCATTATGCAAGGTCCAATGACCCGACCTCGCATGCGACAATTAAATCTAGAGGTGAGCTCGTTCTTAAGCGATCATTTTCATAGTTTTGAGAATAGATTGCTACCTAATGATGTTATCTTGCTTAGGAACATTGGAGAGGGTCATGAAGTACATGGAGAGAGGTGTGGAGGCGGAGAAGACCAGCAAGGACGTCCAGGTCAAGCCGGAGGCCCAGTCCAACTCGAGTTCGAGTCTGCCTCGGCCTTCAGGACCAGTCTGCAGTAAAACGGACGCCCAGGACGCATACGGACTCCGTTTTCGATGACCCAAATATGCATGGAAAGATAATTTCATAGGCTAACCAATGGCTTTGGTTTGAGGTCCAAATTCCACCGGAGTCAACGGGAATCGTCGAAACAAGTCAGCGTCCAGAATCTGCCAGGGTGTTGCGTCACCGTCTTTTGGTCCGTTGGGCCGTGTATCGTCTTAGAGCCCGTTAGGGGGCGCGTCCAGGGGGTGTGATGACCCTTAGACCTTATATCCAGCCGCCACCCCCACCATTAGGGTTTGGGGTTTTGCTTGAGATCAATCTGTCATTGAACAGCCGCCGTTTTCGGTCGTGAAACCCCACTTTCGTGATCTTAATCATACATCTGCAGATTGTCACTTCTTTGAGCTGCGTTCTTTCGAGTTCTTGCTTGTGTTCTTCGTTTCGCAGGCAGGGATTAGCCTTCTTGGCGAGGTCAACCGGATTAGTGACACGGTTGATAACTAGAGGAGTCGTGGTGCTAAGGTTGCAGGGTTCGGGTCTTTTGGATCTGAAGCCGGATCGGTGTGTCGCGTTCCACCAAAACGAGAGTTATCATCACCTGATGGAAGATCGGGAACCCCGTCCCCATCACGGCTCCTCGGCTCGCCCGCCGCCACGCCCGTCGCCTCGCCCGACGCCTCCGCCCGTCGCCGTCGCCGCCAAAATCCCCCGCTCGCCCGGGGCCTCCGCTCGCCTCCGACCGGATTTGAGGAGTGGGTCCCATGTGTCAGTGTGTAGTGGAATGGATTTGAGGGCTTAGATTTGAGGGGTGCTGTTGGAGTAGATGCAAAAAAAACTGGGCCCTCAAAAATAGGAGAAGCCCTTAAATCAAAAGTAGGGGCCCTGATTTGAGGGCTACTGCTGGAGTTGCTCTAAGTGGTATCCATCCTTCTCCCACAAAAGACTAGTCTAATGGATACAAACTCCTTTGCTAGCATCAAGACCTTGGTCCCCATCACCCCATGGTTGTTTTCGGCCGAAAACCGACCGGTAATCAGTATTACCGGGTTTATCAGTGACCCCCGGTAGAAATCCAAATTGGCTCTGAAAATTTTGTTTTGCATGAATTTTGTCAAATTTAGAAGGAATTTTTGCCAAAATTTGTTTAAAAATTTTGGCCGATATTTTCAACCGATTTTTAGCCAGTTATCGCCGATAACTGGCCCGTATGAATTTAAATTTCAACTTTCATTTGAATTTTTTTGTACCGAATTTCTCTGAAAAACCAAAAACCGGTCCCCTCCGGTTAAAAACAAAAACAGGTAGAAAAAACCCTGCATCACCCTCAATCTACATTCATAGGGTTATTATTCTCTTAAGAGAAGACTCAAATCTAGATAAAGATTCCATGTCTTTACTCTACATGTGCATACTCTAGGTTTATTGAGAGAATCCCCGAATCCAAACAAATCATACATAAAATTGATATTAAAACATCGATAGAAGGTAATGGAGGCGTGATGGCTGGCAGAACTCCATGGAATTTCTTTAAAACATCGACATGAAAGACAACATGAATGCGAGCACCTGAAGGCAAACGAAGACAATAGGCCACCGAACCAATACGCTGCAGAATCTAATAAAGACCATAGTAGCGCGGGCTGAGCTTGCTGGACGACGTCATAGATATGGACAAAGTGGGCCTTTGGAGAAGACATAGCCATACCCAATCATCAGCAACAAAAGACCACATCGCGGTGCAGTTTGTCATAATTTTGTTTGGCAATCTACTGGGCTTGAAGGAGGCGTTCATGTACTTCAGCCAGAAAGTTATCACATACAAGCATCATGTCATCCAGTGGCGGACCCAGGATCAAATTTTAGGAAGGGCTGACCCTTGATGGATCTGTGTCTGCCTCCCATCATCATCGAGCGGTTAAGCGTGCAACGATTCTCTATACATTCAATGAATTCCATTGCAACGGACAGGTACATAACTAGTGTGTGTGTATGTATTGGCATATCAACCTGCCATCTTGTGTCTGGGATTCATATACAACATTGATTGATCACAATAACAATATGCTAGCTAGCGTCCCAGCTAGGAATCGTGCCGTGTTGATCTACCACACTAATCGATTACTCTAATCTTCAAAAACTCCAAATCCAATCAAGTAGTACTAAGTAGTATAATCGTGTGCACGTGGATAGCATTGATCAAAGTGATCTGGAAAGAGGAGATAAAAATGCTCTCTTACATACCCTTTAATGATGAGCTTCATACCAGTTCAGACTAGCGAAAGTTGAACGAAAAATACTTTATCTGAAAGGCTTTCTGTTGACCAGGGGCGGCCGGCCAGCCGTAGGGGGGCGCCAGCCCCGGCTGACACCCCGGTAGGTTCGCTCCTAATGCCATCAATGGCCAGCACACGAGCATCACCTTTTTCATAGGTGCGAAGGCAGGGAGGATCATGTCCGTAGACCACTCAGATGGCGTAAGTTGAAGTGCAAAGTTGAAAAGTCCCCAAAATTTCAAACCAAAAATTTCCTTAATTTTTGCTGGATTTTTGAGTGAATTCTGATAACTTTCCCTTTTTGGAAAGTCCTCCCCTCGGCCGCTTTCCTTTCTGGGCCGGGCGCCTCCTTTTCTCCTCCGGCGCCCCGCCCCCTTCCCGTTTCTCCCGCTCCCTAGCGCCTCCCCTGCTCTCCCTCTCCGCTGGCGCCACCCTCCCTTGCCGCTTTCCCCGCCGCCCAGTTTCCCCTCCCGCAAGCGCCTCCCCCTCCTCCGTTGGCACCGCCTCCCCCTTCCGCCTCTCCCCTCCCCTGGCGCCTCCCGGTTTCCCCTCTCGCAGGCGCCGCCCTTCTCCCCGCCTCCTCCCTCACACGCGCGTGCGCGCTGCGCCCACGGCCGCACCGCCTCTGCGCCCTCGCGCCCGTGGATTGACCTCCGCCCGCGTCACCCCGCCGTCATCCGGTCTGAAGCGGTGGTCGTCCTCGCGCCACGTCGCCCCGCCTCTGCTCCGGCCCCACCTGCCAGTCTCCGCGCCTCCCTCTCCCGCGCGCGGACGCGTCTCCACCCTCGCCCGACCTCACCTGCTCCTGTCGCTCGCACTAACATCCGGCAGTGCTCTGTCACGCCCATCTCGCGGAGGCGACGCGCCACCAACTCCCCTGTCCTCCTGTCACCCCGGAGCCTCGCCCGTTCCTTCTCCCCTAAGGCTCCGCCTCCCCCGCTCGGGTATAAAACCTCCCCCGGCCTCCTCCCTTTCCCTTTTGCTTCCAGAGCTTCCCCACCACTTCCTATCACTCCAAGGACCCTCCCAGAGCAACTAATTGAGCCCACGTTGCCTGGAGCACCGCCACCGTCTTCCCCTGCGCCGGCGACCCCGTGAAGTCGATCTCCTCCTCTCTTCCTCCATTTCTCAATTAATTTGGCTCAGAGTACCTCCACAACCTACTGATTCTTTTGGTGAACATTCCCGGCCAGGAGGACACGCGTGGAGTTCCGGCACCGTAGCTCGCCGCCGACCTCGGACACCTCACCGTGGCCAGCTCGTTTGGAAGCTCCCCGACCGAGTCCTCCACTGCCATTGTAAGCCCCAAGGTCCCGTGTCCGTGAAATTGCCACGCAATTGAATGGATCGCCGTCGGCGAGCTCATGCGCCTCCATGGAGCCCGAAACACCCCCTTCTGTCTCCAGCCTCTCCCACTGTTTCCCCGGCCTCCCAACCCTAAAAAATGGGTTCCCCGTGTCGAGTAGCACCGAATGGAGTCCTCCCCGGCCATCGGGGCCCATCGCCATCGCCGGAGCGCAGCAGCTCCGCCACTCCTGCCCCTCTGTTGCGCGCGTGTAGCGAGAGGAAGACGACGACGACGTGGCCTCCCCTCCACCATCCATCTCTCCCGTTGCCATTTAACCGCGTCCGTCGGATCACCCCGTACCGTTTTGCCCTCTCCCCCGCACCACAGCCATCCGATTTCCTTTCCCCGCCTTGATCTGAACCGTCCGCACCCACCGCATCCCTACCGTCCGCCCCTGCTACGCGCCCTCCATCCGCCTCGGGTGAGCGCGTGCACGGATGGGCCGCGGCCTCTCGGCCTGCTCCACCGAGCCGAGAGCGCGAGCGCGCGTGGGCCGCCTGGGCCGCTCGACCGCGCGGGAGAATTTCCCGCCGAGCTGCACTGTAGCTCGGGCCGGCCCATCACTGTTTAAACCGATTTTCCAGAGGTTTAATCTTTTCTAAAATCCCAGAAAATCTAAATAAATCCTAGAAAATCACATAAAATCCCAAAAATTCCCAAATTTCACCACTTTGCTCCAAATAATATCCTGGACCCATTTTGACCTCCATTTCCCCAAATTCATCCCAGTTAAATTCCTAAAATTCCAATTTGAAGGATTTATGCATTTTACTCCTTTTTAATTAGTCTATTTTCCCTCGCTTGATTAGTCTCAAGCTGGACTTATTTATTTTTATGTGTTTGCGCTAGTTCGAAGATCCCGGAAGTTCAAGTGCAGGCCCAGGATCCAGGTGTTTCTTCGTTCGAGCTAGCTGAGATCATCCGGATTGTCTGCAAGTCCCAAATCCTTTGATCATGTTGTAACCCGTGATATTTAATTATGATATTATGGTATTTGCATTATGCTAGTTCTAAAATGTTAGTTCAAAAATAAAATAAAATGTTTAGAATGACTTGTTATGTAGCTAAACCTACCACTGTTAAATGCCCTGTTAAACTTGTAGTCATGCCTTTGTAACCCTAGAAATAATTACTTGATAATCTAGATAACTGTAGGTTATTATTATCATGCAAAGTGTTACACTAATAAGGTTGTGGCTGTGGGCCAATAGAACTTGGAAAACCCGACTCTAAGGTAGGGTGGTATGGGACACCGTACCTTAGAGCGGAGAGTGCCGGCGTGCACAAGGTAGGGTAAGGGTTGGGGAAGAGCCGCGAGACGGTCTTCGCCCATCTTGTTACCCTAGGTTTGGAGTAGGGTAAGGGTGAGTGGGAAACCGCGAGACGGTCTACGCCCACCGCTTACCCTAGGTTGGGTCGCGGGCCTGGCGAGGTTGCGGACCATGTGAAAATATAAGGACTAAAACCCTTACGCTGAGCAAATGTCATAGTGATCGCTCAACCACAGGAGTTGACTTGTCAACATTGGTCTAGTAGCTGCTCAACTCAATTGAAACTCTACAGGTGTGGCGGAGGAGGAGGATTAGCAGTGAGGTTAGGCAGGCCGTGCTGCGGGTGCCTAACAACGGTAGAGTTCACTCGAAGCGGACGTTTGTTTTCTCTGTTTGTGGGTGTGTGTGTGTGTGTGAGCCAGACCCGAGTGGATTCTACCAGGTAGAGCCTATATAAAGAGTTGAGCAGTGAAACAACCTGGCTTTCTTAACTCTGTCGCGGGAGTTAAGGGATCGTGTGGGTAAAGCTGAGCAAACTCTGCAGAGTCATATAAATGGTATTCGAATACGCCGTGCTCCCGGTTATTGGAGCTGTGTCACTTGGGTGATTCCAGCAGCGAAGCTTAAGTAGTTTTGTACATGTTTTAACTTGATTAGTTAGTTAATTGAATTTTCATGAAAAACCCCTGAGATCTTAAGGAGTAGTTTTGGGTCCGTCTTATAAAAATGTTTGCAAATAAAACTGCATCCACTCAAAGTTAATAAACCAAATATACTCCCTTCCTTTGTTAATCCGTGCATGTAGTAAGTTAGAGTCCCTTTGGGACTTGCTGAGCCAGTTGTTTGGCTCACGGCTTGCTTAATCCACGCTTTAGAGGATCAAGACAAAGATGAAGGTTTCCCCGTCAAGGTTGCCCCTGAGGATCGCTTCTTCGACGAGGACCCGTGGCTTTAGGTCTTGGCCGCGCTCAAGCGGATTCTGGAGTTTTTGTGATGTAAGTATACTTTGGGCTTGCACGCCCCGCTGTCGAAAAATGGATGTTAATCCTTATGTGAAATATATGCTGGACTTTTGTTGTAAGCATGCAATGGTATACTCTTGCGCGACACTATAACTGTTCGTGCGTGAATAGTTGCGGAATGCCGTGTCCGTACGCGCCCCTGGAAACGGGGGCGTTACAAAAGTGGTATGAAGTATTGTAACAGTACTCCGCCCAGGGAAGCCATCGAATCCACATGCGCTTCGGACCACCTCTACACCACAACCCCCTCGGCAAACTCATGCATCTTCGTCAAACGGGTACCTTGGCCGACTATCAAACAAAATTTTTTGGCTTTGTTAACTCGGGCAAACCTAAGTCTGGAGCAGCAAATGAACATGCTCACGGCCGGCCTTTCCGAGCTATTACGCATCTGTCATAACAACATGGTATCAGACTCGCTGTGGCATGGAGGCGCTAGCCAGAGACTCACTGTGCGCTTGGAGACGCACGGGTAGCAGAGAAGGGGATGGTAATTCTGTTTCTCTTATTTCTTCCAAAGATGCGGCTGTCCCCATATATAGGGCAGCCCCTAACAATCAAACTCTAATAGTATCTCTCAACTGAATAGGAAACAAACTCTATATCATATCTAATACCAACCAAATAGGAAAGGAATCTATTTTAATAGGAAGACCCAAACTACTCCAGCCTGCCGCTAGTCTCCGGCTGTAGCGCGTCCGGCACAACTGCCGTTGCCGTGCTCGCGCCTGGCTGGTCCACTCCGTTGGTCTGGTCGCTGCGTCGTCGCACATAGTGACGTCCGACCATGACAGTGACCTTCCGAACCAGGGAACTTGCGTGCTCTGCTCTGCAATCAGCATGCAGAGACCATCGATCATCTGTTTGTCCACTGCAGGGTGGTTCACCTTATTTGGTCAGAAATCATGGCATGGATCAAGGTGCCATCTCTCATACCAAGAAGTGCTCAATCTTTTCTTGCCTGGTGAATTGATGCGCTAAGGCCAGTTCACAAACTGGTCAAGAAAGGATTTGACTACATGATAATCCTAGCCACATGGATGGTTTGGAAGGAAAGAAATGATCAAGTATTGAACAACATAAGTTCCCCGGTAGATCAGATCATTCAGCATGTCAAGGAGGAGGAATATGGTGTGATGACCCGTGCCATCACTACTTTAGGTAATGCCACAAGCCTATGGTTATTACCCAAAACAGAATAAATTCACGTTTTATTGAATAATAAGCCACATCAAAGTGTTCCAGCAAAACAATAGCTAAAGACAATACAATACTATTACAATATCATTGCCACACAGGGCTTGAGTCTTGAATAGGGCTTAACAAGTTCTGCCAGAATAATACAACACTTGAAAATGGAAATGGTATCAACTAATAATTATATAAGTACAGAAGCTAATAGATAGCTACAAGCTAATATACTCGGGATCATGTAAACGGTGACCAGCCGCCGCTTACTCATCCCAACCTCCGTATAGGGCATCCGTCTCATACGCATCGTAATCCGGGCCAATCTCGTTTTCCTCGGGATGGCTGTCCTCCGCGTAGACCTCATCATAACCAAGTAATTCGTCCTAGCGACTCACCCTAAACAAGGAGGATTAATGGTAAGGATGAGTACAAATGTACTCAGTAAGTATTAATAGTAAATATGCAATTCCATGAACATCCATCAGATAATAAAAATGTATGTCTTCTCATCATCATTCTTAAAAAATAAGTTTTTAAGTTGTGAAATTGTCATGTTTATCTTTACAAATTTGCTAGTCACTCATATTAAGAGCAAAGACCATCTGTAGGCTTTCGTAGCCTCCAATCCATGAGACATGCATGAATTCACAGTTTCTTTTAATTTACTTGTGTTTTCAGGAAAGCTTGTACTTGAGGCGGACGTGCCATGATAGGGCTTAGGACCTCCCTATGCGCCGGGGAGCATGCGGGTGGTCGTCAGGTGCGCGCGGTGGTCAACTTCAGTGCAACATCCCACCGTGAGCCAACGATGTCGCATCCAGCACATGTTGCGGCTCTAGCCGGCTCGGTAAACCCCCAACTCCCTAGTCTTCTCCTCCACCTACTCTAGTGGCGAAGCTTTGGTTGTGGTCCTACAGGTGATGTGGATTTGGATGGAATACTAGAATGGCAACTTGTAGGGTACCTTTGTCGATTTGGTCAGGCTTGATTTGGTGTCGGCCTCGTGCTCCCCTCTTTCTCCCCATGTGTTTCCCGATGGTCCTGGCCTTCTCCACCTCGCCGAACTTGGTGTGGTGGAAGTCAAGTCCCTTCTCCCATGGCCTCTGGATTCTGTGGGTTGGATTTAGGGGAAATGTGGATGGATCTGGAGGTAGGTTTCTTACCTTAGTTGCTCTATGGTTTAGGGTTGCTAATGCTCTCTTTCTCACTCTTGATTCCTTACTGGTCCTTATTCCTTCTACTTGTGTGCCATATGGGATGGGCTAGGGAAAATTCACAGCTGACGGTAGATTGTTATGTACTCCAGTAAACTATTTTTAATGGGATTGGTTGGCGATGAAAATGTGCTCAGAATTGATTTAGGTTTGTTTTTATGCCGAATGATGAAACAATACGGCTACGAGAGGTGCCGCCTGGCCCCGAACGGTGTGGTATCTCAATGAGCGAATTGCCCATTACTATTATTCTAAAAGGGGTTCTGAGGGCAATATTTGTTCTACAAAATTATTGTGCTTTGTTATTCTCTGTTTTTGGTTATCGTCTCTTCATGCAGGTACTCGACCCATGCCATTATTATTTGTGCTAATGCTACCAGTCGCAGAAAAGTTGTTATTTGTAATTGTGTGATAATTATTCATTCTGTATACATACACAGATGTGCAATTGATTGTATGTATTTGGACTATATATACTTGTAAATTGGTGAGGTGAAATTCGTTGTCAACTGAAATGGCTCCTTTGGATGTGTTTATTAATTTGATGTGCTTAGTGTATTATTTCATTGGGATAAGACTTGTGAATGTATTTTATTTACTCACCGTTCTTATGTTTCAATTTAGTTTGTTGCATGGGTAAAGAACTTAATTTGTCTTTTAATTTATTTGTTGGTTATTTAATGAATTTCATTTAGCTCCATGTTATGAACCTTAGTTCATAACGGGTAAACACCACCAAGAAGATGACCGGATGGAGTCGGCGTAGGGGGAGAGAGGAGACTATAGACGAGGAAGACTTTGTTATTACTCTGCTTGATTACAATAGCAAGCGGTAGCCCTCTTATATAGACGGCTCCCCTAACAGATGGAATCTAATCCCAATCATATCTCTAACAGATATAGTAACTAATATCATATCTCTAATTATATCTCTAACTCGAACAGAAACCAATCTCTAATTCCTAATAATAACCCGACTGGCCCAAGGCCCACACGTCTATAACACTACACCCCTCCCAAACATGCAGTTCGTCCTCGAGCTGCTAGACGGCGGCCAATGGAAGACCTTCGACGCCGATGTAGAAGACGAACGGTAGCAGGGTGCTGCAGCGGATGGATACGGGTGGCCAGATCCACGCGGAACAAGGCTAGACGAAGTGTAACGCCTTAGGGAATATAATGCCTGCAAAATAAGCCTTTTTCTGATTTTTTTTTCTGAATTTTTTTATTTTTGATTTTTGATTTTTTATTAATTAATTAATTATTTTTTTTGGCCTGCCTTAACAGGTCGGTTTAAAACCAACCGACACCCACGCATCGGTCGGAACGGCGCCTGAAGGCCAGCGGCGGCGGCTCCGAGCGACCCACGGCGGCCGGCGGTGGTGAAGAGGCCAGCGAAGAGCAGGGCCGGTGCAAACCCGCGACGGCGACGGCTCTGGCAGAGCAGCGGTGGGCGAAGACGGCGAAAAGCGGCCGATCTGGCGGCGACCAGATCTGGCGAAGGCGGATCGACAAGCGGAGCGGCAGCCTGCGGAGCAACGGCCTGTGGAGCGGGCGACCGGTGGGCCGACGGAGCGGCGGCCAGCGGAGCAGCCGACCGGCGTAGCGGCTGTGGCGGCGGCTCAGCTTCGGGCGCAGGGGTGGGTCTCGCGGCAGCGGCAGCGCGGCTTCAGGTGCTGGACTAGCGACAGGTGAAGCGGCCGCGACAGAGCGACCCGCGGAGCGACGGCCGGAGGAGCAACAGCCATCGGAGCGGCTGCAGCGGCGGCTCGGACGAAGACTTGCACGGATCTGGGCGGGGATGGCGACTGGCGACCCGAGGACCGCGACGACGACGGCGACGACCGGCGAAGCAGCAGAGACCACGGCGCGGCTTCAGGCACAGGGGAGGGCCTTGCGGCATTCGCGGCCTCCGACGGCTGGAATCAACGGCGGCCGAGAAATATTCCCGTGAATCATGGAGTGGGTGGCGGAATCCTCCTGGCTTGGAGCAGATGCAGCAGGAGGCCCGTAGCTAGTGGTGAGAGTATCCGCCGGTGGAGCGGAAGAAGTGTTGATGATGGATGGGATGGTCGCGAATGGAGTCGGCAAGACCCCTTGCACAGAGACGGGCAAAACTCCCCCGGATTCTAGTGCTGCAATCTTGGCGTTGGTTGCTATGCTCTACCGCGTCAAATCTGCAAGTTTGGAGTTCATCTCGGCATACTGCTGCACGATCCCAGCCATCTGCTCTCGAATTGCTTTGAACATGGTGCTCACGGAGGAGGCGTCGTCCCTAAAATCTGAGCTGGGAGTCACAGAAACTATGGTAGCAGAAGTCGTGGGAAGGGATCGACGGCTCTGATACCAAGTTGTTATGAACATTAGTTCATAACGGGTAAACACCACCAAGAAGATGGCCGGATGGAGTCGGCGTAGGGAGAGAGAGGAGACTATAGACGAGGAATACTTTGTTATTACTCTGCTTGATTACAATAGCATGCGGTAGCCCTCTTATATAGACGGCTCCCCCTAACAGATGGAATATAATCCCAATCATATCTCTAACAGATATAGTAACTAATATCATATCTCTAATTATATCTCTAACACAAGGAAACTAATCTCTAACTCGAATAGAAACCAATCTCTAATTCCTAATAATAACCCGACTGGCCCAAGGCCCACGTCTATAACACTCCATAATTTCTCGCTTAAGGTTAATTAAGAATACGGAGCGTTTCATGTGGCCAGTGGCACTTGGCTGGAGCTAAATGTCTGCATGCCCTGTTAGAGCAACTCCAGCAGGGCCCCTACTTGAGCCCTCATCCTACTTTTGAGGGCCGAGGGGCAAAAAACTCACTCCAGCAGAGCCCCTACTTGAGCCCTCAAAAGTAGGGGACCCTCAAATCTCCCCCTCGAGCTCTCATTCCTGGGGGGTCTGGAGGGAGCCCCTACTTTTGAGGGCTCAAGTAGGGGCCCTGCTGGAGTGAGTTTTTTGCCCCTTGGCCCTCAAAAGTAGAGGCTCCCTCCAGACCCTCCAGGAGTGGGTCCTATGTGTCATCCCCTCTAAAAATGAATTTGAGAGTCCTGTTTTGAGGGGTCCTGCTGGAGTGCAGCCCAAAAAACAGAGCCCTCAAAAGTAGGGGGGCTCTCAAATAAAAAGTATGGGCTCTGTTTTGAGGGCTACTGCTGGAGTTGCTCTTAGCTTCCTAGCTTAGCTGTTGTAAGGGTCGGGTCGTGCTGTAGCTTTATCTGTAATTTTGTCTTAGACACTAGGTGCTAAAACTGCTACCAGGGCTATATCGTCAGATATTGAGGTTCCAAAAAAAAATCGTGGGCTTTTTCCATGTTAATAAAATGATACACAAATTTTTTGCGTGTTCTAAAAAAATAGTTTCCCTTCCAATATTCAACACGGCTAATGGAGCAACCGCTAGTGTTAATTTCTCCTCAATGTGTCCCCATTATAATGTGCATTTTGTGCTAAAACCGATTCCACCCAAAGAAAACACAAGATTGTCAACCATATCTAAAGGACACAGAGAAAATAGTGAAATAATTCACTCAAAATACTTAGCCAGCTAGCTAACGCGTTAGTGAAACAAAAGCAGAGTTTTCTCACGAACCATGCAAGCCATCAAAGAGGAATGGGAACAACAGGCATTGCTGAAACGTCACACAGAACGGCACTCGCAGGATAGAAGATACATACAGGACGCTGAAGGTGAGGCACGACACGCCGTCGTCGCCCGCGGTGCTCTACAGCCGCTCCCACCCGACCTCTTCGATCTGCAAGCGCAAAAGAATAGCGCAGGATCAACTACTACGTCTCTCCAGGGGAAAAAAAGGCAAGAAACGCTCTCGCGCTCGCTCGCACGCGGGCGGCTCCTCTCGGCGCGGCATTTCGTCGAGCGGCTGGCGTACATGCGCGCACACGGCGCTGTAGAACTAGGGCGGCCGCGACGGCCTCGCTTCCCCGTGGCCGTCCTGCGGGTGGCCCGAGCGGACCAAGGATGAAGGGTTCCACCGGTCGGTAGCGGGAGCGCGGTTGCGCGAAAACAACAAACAAGGCGGCTCGGCTTGGTTCCGAACTTCCTCTGATCTCCGAGACTGACAGCTGAAACACCAGAAGATGGGGCTCAGGCCGAGGAGGAACCGGACCAGGGAAACAGACTCTCCGGCACGGGCAGACCCGAGGCCGAGCCCCCCCAACGCTGTGGTGGTGGTGGGCCAGGTCGGCTGTTGTTTCCGAAGCGCCGCAAGGCGAAGAAGGCCAACGCCCACGGCCCAATCCACAACCACGCGAGCCCGACCTGGTACTGTATAAACGCACGGTCCAATCGGCTTGGCTGTTGCACCGTGCCGGTTGGTTGCCCAAGACCCAAGGCACGCCGCGTCGCGCCGCGCCCTAGTCTACAACAGTGACGCCCTCTGCACCGCGACGGAGGCGACGCACCCCGTCCGGGCCGCAGCCGGCCGACTCCGCGCTCTTGAGAACTCGTGTAGGTATGTCTGCTTACGCTTCCCAGTCTCGCCTTTCTCGTTTTTTCTTTGCCTGCCGTCTGCGGTGATTGTGCTAGTGGTGCTCTGCTTTTAGTGACCAACTGAGGACATCTCAAATACCGAATTTTTTCTATTTTAATCTTTTTTAAAAAAATATTCACATTTAGACCCCTAGTAGTTTTAATTCCGTTTTTGAAACCCAGGGGGTCGGTGCCGTGACCCACGGCGCCGAGGTAACACGTCTCCGCGCCGTGGTCCATGGCGCCGAGGTGCCAGACCCGCACCACCGTGGCGGCCTGCGTGGCAAGCACCTCGGCACCACTAGTCACGACGCCGAGCTCGGCGCCAGGATACACGGCGCCGAGTAACTGGGAGTGCCGTGTAGATGACCTAGCTTAAGTATTGTTCGGATAATTGTACTTCCATTTGCAATATAGTTTATACATGAGAAAAAACAGAGGTCAGAAGCTTGTTCTCTTTTTTTATTATATTGATACTAATTTAAAATCATGATAAACTTCAAGGCTTCAATAGCAATGTAACAACTTGAATTTTTTATGCTTCCAAGAACAATTAAAATTTCGCAAGATGCAGTTCGAGCTGAATAACTACTATACACGCGCTTCAAATTGAAATAAAGAAAAAAGTGGATTATGGATATACCCAGGAATATCGTTTATACTTGTAGTGGTTAGTACAGCTTAAAATATACGCATGAATTAACCGATATATGTTGACCATAATGGCTCAAGCGATCACGTCGTCACACTATGGTGTTCTAAAAAAAACATGTAGGTATTATGATTTCAACTAACGAACCACCCGACCGGCCTGTCTTAAACCTTACAGTGAAGACATGAATTAATGGAAGATATCAACACATCGAGTTCTCAGGAAAAGTTCGTCGTTACGCTCAATTTCAGACAAATAAGGTGTAATGGTGACAACACATTAATGAAACTTGGATTTCCGGTGTATAAATCAAGGCACTAAACTGAAGCAATCTGTAGTTGTACCAAATGCAAATAGTTATGATACTGTTTTCTACACTTTCATGTATTTGCAAGTTTATTCATCTAAAAACATATATAAAATTTATCATTTTACTTGTATTACACAACTAATGGTTGAGCAACCGTTTCGGGCAGTATATATATATATATATATATATATATATATATATATATATATATATATATATATATATATGAATTGCAAAATGTTCGAGCTATCGGCAAATGACTTCCATTGACTTCCATTAAGCTAGGTCCGAGTAACTGGCAGGATACACGGCGCCGAGTAAAATTCTCATCATAAGATCATATGATGAGTACGTGGCATGTGGCATGTGTGGAACTCTGTACTTCTAATGTTCAGAACTCCACCACTAGTCCTAATATGCCTTAGGGATTATAACTTGCTGGATCTATTACATTTTGTCTACTGGGTGTAGCGTGGTTGTTTCCCCCTTTTTATTGCGCCCTGAAGATGGCTTCGTTACATCATTCTTCCTGTCACTCTTGGTCTTGAGAGCTGCCTCACGAGCTTGAAGCTCTTCCTCCTGACGCTTGATGGCTGCTTCACGCAGACTTAACTGCTCCCGCCTCCTTTGCAGCTCATCATCCTTGCCCTTCAGATGGATTTGGTCCACCCTCACGCGGCGCTCTTGCTCAAGCCGCATCTGTCGTTCCACCTCGCGAGCCTGAGTCATCTTGACAAAGTATTGTCCTTTGTTTTTCACCTCCATTAGCCGGTTCCGTGGCCATGCCGGCGGCACCCGATCCACACATTCGATGAACTCGCAAGGCTACGTGTGGTGTGGTAGATGTCACGGATCAAGTTGAAAAACGATAACGAAAAACAAAGGATTTAGTTGTCGTCGTTACCATGAAGTCGTCATCCAGGTCTGGACACTTGAAGAATCTACGGCCGTAGTTGGCTCGTTGTACACGATCCGTCCAGACGCACAACATCGTCCTAAAGCCGCAATGGCACTTCGGGCGCTCATGCCACTCCGGCACTCCAAATGGGTCGGACCTCCAGGAAGACATTGTTGTGTAGTAGTATTGTGATGGCTGGTAACGAAGATGTGGTATGGAAAACATAGGAGGCCTTTATGTAGGCAGATTATCTGGTGCAGTAGGCATAGTCCATGGAGAGGAGGGCATACAAATCTTTTCGCTTTTTCAGGATTTCAGTGTAGCAATAAATGTTCCTATGTAGGCTTTTCAGAGCCTGTAGTCTCGTAATAAATTCATAGTTCGTAGCCTTTTCAGTCGTTTGCAGGAAACAATATGTTCCACGAAATAAGTGCTACAACATTGCCTTCTCAGAGGCCAGTAATCATAATTTCTGAAACAAGCTACGGTACATTGCAGGAATTATAGAACCACAAAGTACAGACTACGGATTCGAACACAAATATCACATGAATATAACATATACACATATATACAACAAGTAGCTCATTACAAACTTTTAAGCCCAACCACAAGCCTACACATATGTATCACTGCCTCCTAGCCTTGCCCTTACCCTTACCAAGTGCGTCGGTGCCTGGAGTGTAACGGCTAGGCTCGCGACGGCGTCTGCGTGGTAGAGGCTGTGAAGGCTGAGTCGAAGGAGCGTCTACGAGCTGAGACGGGCCTATCTCATTGTAAGTCTGCTCCACCTCGTCCTCGTCCTCACCGGCCTGGGCCGGGAAAGTGTCGCTTCTCGTGGGGGACGAGCTCTGTTCCGTGTACGACCCTCGCCGCGTCGGGTCTGCAAGTCTTGTCGAAGGCACGTGTACGTCCCTCGCCGCGCCTATGCTGCAACCACAACGACCAGCCGCACGATGTAGCCGACCTGCTAGCCTCTGTCGTCCAACATTTTGTTAACCAACAAGATACGAAGATATTAGGTACTAATTTTGTGAGTGGCTTTGTCGAAGCTTACTTCTAGGAAGCGACGTGTCCTGACGTCGCCGACTGTCCTGGAGAAACGTTCTATGTCCTATACAGACTGCTTGAGGGTGTTGCCCTGCAAACAAGCAAAAGAATGGATAATTTGCTATATGTAGTGGTATTTCTGTCTATTGGAAAATAAGCAATGAGATTGAACATTACCACACGGTTCAGGACTGGTGCTGTCTCCACCTGCGTCCCAAGGCGAGTAGACTGGTCGTACGGCGTGTCTTTGTCGTCCGAGGACTCAATGTCGGCATAGTCATCTTGAGTTCATTGTCCCTTCAGCTTGGACCGCGTCGCACCCTGGTACCAAACTTGGTACCGCCGGAAGGACTCGTTGGTGTGCGGCTCGTCGTTGTCATCCACGTTGACTTGCAAGTGTCCCCACTCTTGAACGTACGCGTGGTGGTGCTGCTCGAAGTCTGTCACCTTCTTCTGTCGCTGACGATCAAATCTGCATGTCACGTAAACCAATAGTTAAAATTAGTAGAAACTCTGTGCAATTGGAACGGCTCTACTGACGATCAAACTTACTTGTGCAAGGTCACAGACGTCGAGAACGGCTCTACTGGGCTCAGCTGCCTCTTACCAAACTGGCGTGCAACTCTGTGTGGCAAGTGGTACTCAACAGCATAGAAACATATTAGGGGGCACCTCATCCTGTAGAGGGTCTCGTCTATGTAGCACAATGCGCTGAACTGAATACTTTCCACCCCTTGCTCGGCGTACGGCTCCCACTTAACCTGCATAGTAACAATTTACTTGTAAGGTACTATACTAACAAATAAAAATCACGATACCAAATGGAATGAACTTACATTGGAGGCCGTGAGCGCATCTAGCTCGTTCGTGTACTCTATGTAGGCCCGCTTCATCCTGGCGTAGGGAACTGAGACCTGGTCCCAAAGATAGGCAACTGTCGGACGTCGACGAAGAGGAACCGCTGCGAACCAGGGACGAGGAGCCAAAACCGTGGGACGACCAACTGGTAGACGACACCACATCCACAGCTGGAGGAGGTAGAGGCAACCACCTAGTGACGGGTTCGCCGAAGTCTGACGACACGCCTCGCAGAGGTGGCGGTAAAGGAACGCCAACACCCCAGAAGCCCAGCTGTACTGACCCGCCATGTCCCAGTCAGTGAGGCAGTGGATGTACATCCACGACGCGCTGTCCCCCGTTCCGTCGGGGAAGAGAACGCAGCCAAACAGGTGAAGGATCCATGCCCTGCAGTAGTAGGCAACCGTCTGCTCATCCGCACCTTCAGGACACACTGCAAAAGACTGCCGGAGCCAGGTGATTGGAACTCCAGAAGTGCGAAGGCCTGCCTCAAGAGGAAGCTCTCTCCCGAGGAAGGCCTCTACTCGGGCTCTCCAACCTGTAAGCACGCACGGTCCGATAACTGGATGGCCGTGAATGGCGACACCAAGCATCTTCTGAGTGTCCTCGAGCGTAATTGTCATCTCCCCGAAAGGGAGGTGGAAGCTGTGAGTCTCCGGCCTCCACCTACATGATACAAAAAAGAGGAATACATGTCAGCGAATTTGAGGTGCACATAGTCGATACACAATGAACATGCAAGTGGAGCAATGGTTTAGGAGAATACCTGTCAACCAGTGCAGTGATGGCCGGGGGGTTGAGGGTGGGCAACCCACGGCGAACCTGGTAAGAGATGGCGTCTAGGCCAGCCCTCTCCAGGAAGGGAGTGTACCTCTCGTCGTACCGCATGTCCAAGAACCCGTCATGGGTTCGAGGACGAAGGATGGGCAGCTCCTGTATAGAATAGACCAATTTTTTTAGTTAATGCATCAACATAAACTCAAATTGCACAGAAAGTGATGAAGGCAATACCCTCCCCTCCGTGGTGAGCCGTCCTCGGTGGTTCTCCTCGTAGTATGGGTCTAGCAGGTGGAATTGCGCCATCCTACAAAAAAATTGAATTTATTAGTCCAACATAGAAGTAAACAAAAAATTGAACATGCATAAAATATGGAAAGAATAAGAAATTAAACAAGAAACATAGCAAATTGCATATGGAAAAACAACTAGACGAACTATGAAACATAACGAACAACAAGCACTCGCACCTGACTAAGTGGCCAATGGCATGTGCGTGAATTGTGGCCAAGTCTATCACATCTGCTACATTGGTTCTGCTCGGGGTCATTAAGAAAGGGGGCTGCTCTCCCTCGCCTCGTTCTTCCTGGAAGCTAATCCATAACCATCTTGTGTCTCGTCCTCTTCCTGGTTCCACGTTTGTTCCAACGGCTACCCGGATCCGCAATGTATTTGGGCCCGGTGTATGGTGGCCACTCTCCCTCATCCCGGTAAGGCTCGAAATGGGGAGACCACGTAAGCACAAAGTTGTCAACACTGAACTCCCGAGGTATCTTGCTCTTGTAGTCAAAGTTGCGATGCCTTGCTGCTGCCACATAATGAGAACATGGAAAGTGGTACTGCCTCGGTTTACCACATGTGCATGAGAAAGCAATAAGGACAACCTTATGCCTCCTCGTCGGCCGGAGCTCTCCATCGGTCATTGTACCACCCCTTTCTACAACCTCGTAAGTGCCCGTAGCATTGTCAAAACAATGTACCTCATGTGCCTCAGCCCTCGCCTTTGCCTATTCAAGGTGGCGCTTCGGTTTTGGCGCCCATCTCTCTTGTTTACACTGTAGTGCCATTGCATGTGCGTGTCTTTCGTTGAACCAGGCAACAAGCTTGTAAAAGGTGAAGGATACGATAGCATTGACGGGCATACCACGTATACCCCTAAGCAAATTATTGAAGGATTCGGCCATGTTGCTTGTCTGAAACTCGTACCTCCAGCAACCATCGTCATGAGCCCTTGTCCGTTTGTCGACATCTCTCATCAATCCCGTCAACCACTGTCTACCTTCTGCGTTTGTTGCAGTATTAAGCTGCTCCAACTTCTCCTGGAAGAATTTGACCTCAAGCATTCGAGCGACCTCCTCGAACAGAGGAAAGTTATCCTTCGTACCATTCTTACGGAGTAGATTCTCGGCAAGATGCCGAGTGCACCAACGGTGGTGCAAAGCTGGATACCCCGGTATCTGCTCCTGTACGGCAGCAAGTATGCCCTGGTGTCTATCATATATGACACCAACCGCCCTACCAGGGCCGACCACGTGCCTCCGAACGAGCCGCAAGAACCATCCCCAACTGTCTTTGTTCTCCCTCTCAACCAAAGCAAACGCCAAAGGAACCAACGCGTTGTCTGCATCATAGGAAATGGCTATCAGAAGTGTGCCCTGGTACTTGCCAAGAAGAAACGTACCGTCAATGGACAAGACGGGACGACAATGCCAAAAGGCCTCGATGGACTGAGCAAAGCACCAGAAAGCACGGAAGAATATCTGCATCCCATCTTGTGTCCATTCATTTGGTTTCGGGACGTACTCATAATGCATGCCTGGATTAACCGCTTTGATTGCATTGAAGAGTGCTGGCAACTGCAAGTACCCATCTTCCCAGTCCCCATATATCATCTTCCAGATGCGTTGCTTTGCCCTCCATGCTTTTCCATACCTTATCTCGTATCCAAATTTCTCCTTAACAATCCCAGCAAGTGTCTTCACCTTCATATTGGGTTCTCCCTTTACTATGTGCCACAGTGACTTGGCAATAATGGTAGAGGTCAACTGCCGATGCTTCTGTTTGAGCTCTGCTTCGGCACAAGTGTGTGGGCCAACGATTCTTGTGATCTTGAACTTTCCCGTGTCCTTCTGTTTCCTAGCACAAACCCTCCATTCACATGTTTCCTTCTCGCACACAACTGTGTACCTCCGCTCCACATAAGAATGTCTCACCTTGAATGGCCTTTTACGAATCACTGAATACTCCTGCAGCCACCTTTTCAATGCAGACAAGTTCTCAAACACCATGCCCTTCTCAATTGTCATGCTTGACCCGGCCTCAGGAGCATCTAGCAACTCGTCATCCCTTCCTTCTGCATAAGCCTCATGAGAATGTCTAAGATCGCTGAATTCATGAACTGATGGATCCCGGCCAAGGCAATAACGCCTGATTAGCTCAATATCACTTTCGGTCAGCTCTCCAAAAGGGCGGTCATCATCAGAATCAACGGCCCTTGCGATCTCGTAAGGCTCCAGATCATCCACAATTTGAACATCCACACTGTTGGAGTCCCTGTAGACTTCTTCAACGTTGCCAGATGGAGCAACGGGAGGAACACCCACATTATCAGGAATGTCTCCTGCATCATAAGCACGAAAACGATGGGATTGAGACAAAAGAATGGAATGACGGGAAAAGGCTAAAGTGTTGCTCGACACTTACTGGGATGATTCTGGGTCAAAGGGATCTCCTGAGGGGCCGCCACGACATCACCAGTCCGACATTCAACTCGAACTGGTTGAGAAATCTGAACATCGTTCGGGGCAGATAGAGCATCGGGCACCTCAGGCACTTCTTCCACATCCACCGCAAGGTCTGGTAACAGAGGGTCAAAGGGTGTCTGATCACCTAGTTCTGGTGAATAACCATGAGGGGTGGGATCAATGGACACCTTCCGCACGACAAGGTCCAAACATTGGAACTCATTCCTCATAACCAATTTGACATATTTGTCCCACTGATCCTCACAACCAATTAAGATCAACCGCCTTAGAATTGTGTCTTTTGAACCGAAGTGAAGTAACCCCTCAACTGTGATGCTCTCCTCGTTTGCATGACAATGTAGCTCCTCCTGGGCCCTAGCAACCAACTCACTAAACGACGGCCGATCACTGAATATCAAAGGCACCCTTTGCATTTCAACAAATCGAACATTTCCATAATCATCACTTGTCACACTGCCTCCATGATATAGGGTGACTAGGTTGTCCATCTAGTTCATACAGAAAACCAAACTAATAAGTACCTTTAATCAAAATTGGATACTAGATAGTAACTAATAAGTACCTAGTCACTAACTAAATGCTACCTAACTAACTGGCTGACTACCTAAGTACCTAAATTAACTAACTACTACACTATAATTGTTGCTAATCAACTAACTAAATTGCATGAGTGCAATCTACATTTCATGAGTGCTATATTTCTGACACACAGTGATTATCACTACTGACTATCAAAAAGATTATGAACATTTCAATATAAAAAATCAAACCATTGTATCTACTACTCAAGGCAGTGAGCATGTATCTAACATATATGTATCAGGTATGTACTACCCAAATCCTAAGTACAATGGCAATCCAGTCATATGGAGAAAATAAAGATCTACAGTGATAGTGAGCATGAACATTGGCTACATATATGTTGGATATATTGGAAAATAGGTAGCCACAACAGTGAGCATGAACACCAGATCTATGAGAGTGAGCAATCAATCCAGATTGCATTTCAGTTAGCTTGTAGAAAAAATAAGCACAGTGAGCATGAACATTGCCATATTTCACTAGAATAGAAATGCTAAGTACTATGAGAAACTACTCACATGGAGAAAATCTAGATGGGGCCGGCGGGGAGGCGGGCTTGGATGGGGCCGGCGGGGAGTCGGCCGGGCGGGCGCGGCCGGGACGTGGGTGGGGAGGCGGCCGGGCGGCCGCGGCGGGGAGGCGGTCTGGGAGGCAGCGGGCGGGGACGCGGGCGGGCGGCCACGGCGGGGAGGCGGGCTTGGAGGCGGCCGGTCTTGGAGCCGGCCGGCGGGGAGGCGGGCAGCCGGGGAGGCGGTGGGGGCTTGGCCGCCGACGGGGATGCGGGCGGGCGGGGAGGGGAGGCGGCGGCACCACGGGGCGGCGGCGGGGAGGCGGGCAAGAGAGAGGGAGACGGAGAAATGAACGAAAGATTCGGCCGAGACAGAGGGAGAAAGGAGAAGGCCGCGTGGGGCCCGCTGGCCAGAGCTCGGCGCCAAGATCCACGGCGCCGAGCTCGGCGCCGTGACTAGTGCGGGTTGGGACCTCGGCGCCATGGACCACGGCGCCGAAACGTGTTACCTCGGCGCCGTGGGTCACGGCGCCGACCCCCTGGGTCCAAAAACGGAATTAAAACTACCAGGGGTCTAAATGTGAATATTTTTCAAAAAAGGGCTAAAATAGAAAAAATTCGGTCTCAAATATGCTTTCTTCTTATGACCTGTTAGCTAGACCGATTATATAAGCATGAGCTAAATAGATTAATCAACAGGTGAATTCGCTCTTAATTACATTTGGTTTTAACTTACGTGAAAATTGGTTACTACCTCATACAAATATTTTGTGTATTTCTAGGTTCGAACGTTGTAAAGCTTTGGAGTTAAACCCATGGAGAAAAGCTAATTGAGAAGAAACACATGGTAAACAAGCAACGAAAAACATGTTTGAGCATTTTCTGCTACGTCAGTTTGGCCCCACGACCATTCGAGTTCACATATTTCTCTCCGACTGTTCGATCGAGTCCAATCGGCATCAAAGACAACTTTCGAATCCGGCCAACGACTATGTTCACAGTCAGCGTTGTTCGCTATCTGCCCCGTTCAACCACGGTGTCTACAACCACAGCGTCTACGACCACAACTACATCAACCATATCTTCGACCGTAACACCGCCTACGACTTATGACCACCCCAATAGATATATTTTTAAGTGTGCAACATGATGGCCGTTCCAATAGATATACTTTTAAGTGGAAGGGAAAGACAAAAAAAAGCTTAATCCGATGACTTCTAGTCAAATACATGCTAAATTTTAGCAAAGGAAACTTGCTAAAAATAGGGGTAAAAAGAGAGAAAAAAGAGACTTCCACACCTCGGTGAGTGAGAGCCACAAGCCAAATATGAGAGAAAAAAGTAAGAATGAGGAAGAGATGGTTATGTTAGCCACAAAATCAGATTTAAGATATGTGAGCAATAATCCATCAAAGATGCATTTTGTGCTTGTGTACAAAGATACAACTGTATTTGCTTTCAACTAATGACTTGGTCTCTCTTTCTAGTGGTGTTTTCTATCTTTTGCAGGCTTTTGATGATGTGTTCCCAAAGGAGATATCGGCGGGACTTCCACCATTGCGTGGAATAGATTATCAAATTGATCTAATTCCTGGCGCATCACTTTCAAATTGTCCACCATACCGTACCAATCTAGAGGAAACCAAAGAAATTCAATGCCAAGTACAAGAGCTACTTGAGAAAATGTATGTACAAGAAAGTCTTAGTCCTTACGTTATTCCTGTAATTCTTATTCCTAAGAAAGATGATACATGGAGAATATGTGTTAATTGCCGTGCCATTAACAATATCACTGTTAAATATCGTCATCCTATTCCTAGGTTAGATGATATACTTGATGAACTTAGTGGTATAACTATATTCACCAAAATTGATTTGATAAATGGCTACCATCATATTAGGATGGAACTTCGTGATTAATGAAAGACTATTTTTAAAACAAAATTTGAATTGTATGAGTGGTTAGTAATGCTTTTTGGTTTAACTAATGCACCTAATACATTTATGCGATTGATGAATTATGTTTTAAGAGCATTCTTTGGTAAATTTTTTATGTTATACTTTAATAACATATTGATCTATAACAAGACGATGGATAAAAACATTGAGCATATTAGACAAGTGCTAGAAGTACTTAGAAGTGAGAAATTGTATGCTAATCTTGACAAATGCGCTTTTTGTACTGAAAAAATTGTGCTCTTAAGCTATGTTATTTTTGGACAATGCATTAAGGTAGATGAATCTAAAACTAAAGCGATTAAGAATTGGCCTACACCTGTGAATGTTAGTCAAATCAGAAACTTTCATGGTCTTGCTAGTTTTTATCATCATTTTGTTAAAAATTTCAGCACTATTGCTGCCCCATTAAATGAATTGACTAAAAAGTGTGTTGTATTTGAATGGGGTACATCACAGAAAAAAGCTTTTCAAGAACTAAAGAAATAATTAATTGTAGCACCATTGCTTGTTTTACCTGATTTCACTAAGACTTTTGAAATTAAATGTGTTGCTAGCAGAATAGGGATTAGTGATGTTTTAATGCAAGAAGAAAGGCCAGTAGAATATTTTAGTGAGAAGCTTGAAGGTGCTCAATTGAATTATTCTATGTATGACAAAGAGTTGCATACTTTCGTGCGTGTGCTTGAAATTTGGCAATATTACTTTTGGTCTAAAGAATTTGTTATCCACTCTGATTATGAAGCTTTGAAATATTTGAAAGGCCAAGCTAAACTGAACTGTAGACATACTAAGTGGGTAGAATTTATTAAAAGCTTTTCATATGTTGTTAAGTATAAGAGGGGAAAAGAAAATGTGGTAGTTGATGCTTTATCTAGAAGGAATGTGCTTTTAACTCAATTGGATGTAAAGTTACCTGAACTAGAGAGCTTGAAAGATTTATATACTTCTGATCATGAATTTTCAGAACCATATTCAAAATGCAAAGATGAGAAATAATGGGATAAGTTTTATATTCATTATGGATTCTTATTTCGTGCCAATAAATTATGTGTTCCAGATTCATTCGAGTGTTTGTTTTTATTGCAGGAATCTCATGCAGATGGACTGATGGGACACTTTGGGAGAGAAAAGACATTCATGATGTTGAGCGATCACTTTTATTAGCCTAAAATGAGGCGTGACGTCGAAAGATTTGTACAGCGATGTATTATATGCCACAAAGTGAAATTTAAATTTAATCCACATGGTTTATATACCCCACTTCCTGTTTTAGGATTGCCTAGGACTAAGAGGGGAAGTGATTTAGTTTTTGTAGTTGTGGATAAGTTCTCTAAAATGACATATTTTATTCCCTGTCACAGAATCGACGATGTGTCGCATGTAGCTGACTTGTTTTTCGAGGAAATTATAAGATTACATGGCATGCCAAGGACGATTATTTCAGATCGAGATATCAAATTCATGAGCTATTTTTGGAAGACTTTGTGGGCCAAGCTTGGGACAAGCTGTTATTCTCAACAACTTATCACCCACAAACAGATGGACAAACTAAAGTGGTGAATCGAACACTTTCAATGCTACTACTAACGATGATCAAGAAGAATCTCATAAAATGGGAAGATTGTTTACCGCGTGCGGAATTTGCATACAATAGGGTGGTACATTCTACCATTCAATTGTGCCCATTCGAGGTGGTGTATGGTTTTAAACCAATCATGCCACTAGATTTGTTGCCACTACCACTACATGAACATGCTAATATGCAGGTGTCAAAACGTGCTGAATATGTGAAGAAGATCAATGTCAAGACTAAAGAAGAAATTAAAAAAGACACGATATTATGTTGAGAAGGTGAACAAGTCGAGAAAGAAGATATTATTTGATCCAGGTGACTTGGTTGGGTGCATCTACGCAAAGAACACTTTCCGAATAAGTGTAAGTCCAAATTGATGCCTCGTGAAGATGGTCCATTAAGAGTACTTGAGAAGATTAACGACAATGCATATAAAATAGAGCTTCCAGGTGATGATTATTCTATGAGTTCTACATTCAATGTTGTTGATTTGTCACCGTTCTTTGGATCGGAAGAATCAGAGTCAAGGATGACTTCTTTCCAAGAGGGGGAGGATGATGAGGACATCCCAAAGATACTTTCTTCTCCTGAGATTTTAACTAGACCAATTACATAAGCACGAGTTAAAAAGATTAATCAACAGGTGAATTCGCTCTTAATTGCATTTGGTTTTAACTTACGTGAGAATTGGTTGCTACCTCATACAAATATTTTGTGTATTCTTAGGTTTGAATGTTGTGAATCTTTTGGAGTTGAACCCATGGAGGAAAAGCTAATTGAGGAGAAACACATGGGAAAGAAGCAAGGAAAAACATGTCTGAGCCTTTTCTACTCCGTCGGTTTGGCCCCACGACCATTCGAGTTCACAAATTTCCCTTGGACCATTCGATCGAATCCAATCGGCATCAAAGACGACTTCTGAAATCGGCCAATGACTATGGACACAATCGGCGTTGTTTGCTATCCGTCCCGTTCGACCACGGTGTCTATGACCACATCATCTATGACCATGGTATCTACGACCATGACTACATCGACCATATCTTCGATCGTGACACCGCCTACAACTTACGACCACTACGCCGCTATGACTACGACTTACGACCAACTAATCCTCTTTGAAGCTTACGAAGGTAACAACTGCTACTCGTGGTCGTACGAGTGGTCGTATGAGTGGACAAAGCCAACATCGGTAGAAGATGTGTGGTCGTAAAGAGGGTATGGTCATAGTCAAAAACAACCTCAACATGGCCGTAACATTCATCAACGTGGTCGTAACGACTTATGTGACTGTTTCAACGCAGACCCAAAGGGATTCCTTGTGGTTAAAGGGCAATAACTTTCGCATACGGAGTCCGATTGAGGTGATCTTGGACTTATTGGAAAGTTTATTTCAAGGACTACATAATGGAAGAGGACTTATCTTCAGATTCATTTAGGATAAAAGATTTTAGTTTTCTTTTTATAGGAGTTCGAGTCTAATGCAATAAAAGATAGAGTTGTATATGATTAGGGGGTTCCTACGGACTGTGTCAGTGCTATATAAGCCTTGTGCTACATGTAGCCTTCCATGTGGTTCGCAAGAGCAGCGATATGTCTACTTGGTGGTTGGGTAGACGGGGTCATGAGCGTGTGGTTGGGTGAATTCTTTTATCGCAGGTTGCTATTCTAACAGTGATTGGCGCTATCGGTTCGTCAGGTTACACGGATCCAAATTATCATTCTCGATCCTACATCGTGAAGATCGGGCACCCCCCATCACCAACCGTTGGTTGATTACGTGACGGCACGGTAGACTGATGTTTCTTGAAATACATAAGGTTCTTCGGCATAGTTTCTTGAAATTCCCACATATTGATACCTTCCTTGTTGTTGTGTTTTCTAACATTGAAACAATCAAGAGAGGTAATAAAATAATTTAGAAAATTTCTGTGAACAAATGTTGTTATCATTACCTTGGTCAATATGTTGTCCTCCTCAAAGGGCAATTTTGGCTGTCATGGTACACGATCTCCTTGCATGACCTACATATGCGTGTCACCCTTGTTTTGTTATCCACTTCTCATTTTTCTTCACATCTATTTTTACCTTTTGTCCCTGTTTTATTCTCTTGCACCTACCCTTGATAATAAACCAATTCTCGTCTTTCTTCACATCTGTCTTCACATAAGCTTCTACCTCATTTTGACATTGTTCTTCTACTGCATTAACAAATCTGATCTAAAACACCACCAAAGTATTTTTTGAATCCAATAAACTTATTAAAGAAAGAGTTTAAACTCTTTGACCTTGAAGTGGTTCTAAGGATTGCCGTCAAGAATATATCTTTAAAGTAAGCAGGTACTTATGATTCACGTATTCGGTATCAAGTAGCCAACCAGTCGTTATATTCCAAACTAAAATCAGAAATAATGGAAGAAATTGTCCCTTAAATTTCTCTGGAGTTTCTAGGACCCATACACATGAGTTAACATATTGGTACAATAAAGGGTTTTCCAAGCTTTCGTAAAATATACCACATGTATAACCTATGCATGCTAAGTAGGGAAGATAGTGAAAATTGCAGTCTTTATGCCAACATCTTCATTGGTTATGATGAGCCTAGATGAAACTCCTCCCATTGCTTTCAAGAATGTACAAAGCAACAATACGTACGACTCAGTCTTCTTATTGCTTAATAATGCAGCCCCAAGTAAGATATATATCTTATGGTGATTTACTTCAGTGAATGGTGTAAAGATCATGTTGTAATGGTTGGTGTTATATGTAAAATTAAATGAGATAATATTTTCAAAATGGATATAATTCTTTCGATATGTACTATCTGCCCATAATGCATGTACCAACTTACCCTTGTCATCACCAACATAATTAACGTAAAATGAAGGATTTATGTCATTCTTCCTATAAGGTAGTCAACAAACATCTGGGCATCTGATAACTTAATATAGCTTCTCGGCTCTTTATGGTAATTCTACAAGTCTCTACTCATGCATCCTACATTCTCAAATTCACCTTCACTAATATGGAGAAATCTTCTACATGCCCCACTTGTGCCAATGTCTCCTTTATGATATGTGATTAATGCACGCTTACCCTTCTCATTTACTTTTCTATTATACATTATCAATTGTCGTTTGCTAGGTGATGCCAATTCATGTGTATGTGATTCAACAAATGTTTCCACCCTAAATATATTGTCGTCAGTATGTTTTACAGATAGAAATGCCTTGTAGCCACACCTAGTTAACTTTCTGACATATTTTCTTTTTTTTAACTCCACATTGTCCTTAACTTTCTCAGACCGAAAGGCTTCTCTTGAGCACATCCATTGCTTCCATCTCATAACATCATTGACAATCGTATGCGGACCAACACAGACTCCAAATTTGACTAAATGTCCATATGTCTTATAGAATTCCTCAACGGCGTCCAAGTCATCAAAAATCATTCCTTAAAATGGTTTGATAGTTAGGTCAAACAAGGTGTATAAGAAGGACCCTACAATGCAAATAATTAAGTGTCAAATATGATGGATTGCTAGAGAGAATAAAACACATGCACACAACTTGA
Organism: Dendrocalamus latiflorus; assembly: GCA_017311315.1. Lineage (NCBI taxonomy): Eukaryota > Viridiplantae > Streptophyta > Magnoliopsida > Poales > Poaceae > Dendrocalamus > Dendrocalamus latiflorus. The sequence goes on along the minus strand of CM029651.1, from coordinate 8,366,362 downwards.
TACTTACTACAAATGAGGTGCTTCCGCTCATTTTCGGGATACCAAAATGAATTAATTGGTGGGGAGGTGAACTAATTTGAGCGATTGAGTGCGCATCGAGGCTTTCTTGCCTTGGCAATGTCAATGCCGCACTCTCATCGGCCACCGATTCCATGCCTGCTACATTGTGCCAAAGAATGTTATAACAAATTCTACAGGTGACAGAATGATCGACAATGAGACAAAATGCTCATAACCTTAGCAAGCATAAATTCTACAAGTGATAAATTAGCATCTATAATTCAAGAACCTATTTTAGCATGTTCATTTTTTGCATCCCACAACCGAGTTACTCTTAATTCTACAGGGAGAGAGGAATCGTGTCTTTCCTTGGCCGACAGTAGTGGCGTGGAAGAATGGGGGGCGGCGATCTGGATTGGAAGAATGGGGCGGTATCACTCCCAGTGGTGGAAAGGCGGCGGTGCTTGACTGGGGATAAGGCTGGGCAGAAGGGCAGCACCCTAGTGCGCTGCGATGGCTAGAGAGGACGCCGGCCGTACAACGAGGGAGGGAGGGAGCCGGCGGCCACACGGTGCACCTAATCCTGGAACTTCGGCCGCATGAGTGATTTGGGTGGAGGCAATAGCATCGAGTTTCTCCATTGGCAAGCGACGGGTTACGTGAAAAAGGGAATAAGTGATTTGCCGTGTGGGGGATCGCCAGGAAAAAAACCATAAGTGAGCCTGGCAAGGGGTTTTGTGAAAAAGGGGGATAAGTGATTTGCCACACGGGGGTCATCTAGAAAAAACCATAAGTGAGCCGATGTATTCCACATGTGTGGATCTAGGCCGTTCGAACCAGATCTAATGATCCACAATGCTAATAGATCCACAACGCTATTAGCATGTTACCACCAAATAGTGTATTTGCACCGGATATATTGCCGCACACATATATATTGTAGCGTCTAGCCTTTCATTTCCATGAAAAATTCGGGTGTTTTTTAGCGTATTAAAGACTGATAGTGCAATCTATGTATGATAAGTACAAAATAACGTATTATATTTATAAATGTAACGGGTGAAAAACCTTCAACATCTTAATAAAACCAAAGCAGTCAATCTACATTTAACATTAGCTCAGCCAAAAATGCTACCAAATAGCCAACAAAACATGAACTTCAGAAAGCTAGCTAGCAACCGGGTTCAAACCATCAAAAGCAGGACACCTTCAAAAGATCATGCATGAACAAGGTAAGAAACAGGTTATATCGATCAGGAAACTCGACCAGATCGAACGAGCAGAACAGACAGAAACATGCATGTAGCAACAGGTAGTTGATCCATATGGTCGCGTCACGCGCTCATAAACCACACAAAAGCAAGTCCATGCATAGGCATATGCATGCATGGTACGTAGCAACAAAATAAGCACACGGCCTCCTTCCAGCGTATGCGGCATACAACACTAACTAGGTCTTCGGTACTCCAGCAGAAGACACCTGCAGCCATTAGAGTCGATCTAGGTCATGGAGACAGGTGATCTACCCCAGCCTGTATAGCCCGCCATCATTGATGAAATGCCCGTCCATGTAGAAGGCAGCATTTGCCGGATGGTACCCGTCCATCATGACGAACTGCATCTCGTCGGACGGCTTCCAGTGCCGCTTCCTCTGGTTGATGAACCAGTTGTTGATCTGCTTCAGATCAAGGCCGGTTGACTCGGCTAAGGCCACCTTCTGAGACTCCTGCTCAGTAAAGTCATAAAGTGAATAGTTAAGCTGGAAAACCCAGATGCTACATTTTTCGTAGTATACACGTAACAGAAAAATGGAAAGCCTATGTGGTGCATAAAAGATTCTACAAAATTAAGGTGCTCTCGAAATAAGTGTTAAATAGAATAGCATTGGATTTTCCAAATGTATGTTATAAATGGTTCTAGAAAATGAAAGAATGTAGAGTAGATTTGGTGCACCAAAAGTGTGTTATGTGTTACATAGAGCACAAGATTCTTCTTGTTGATTCTTTTATTTTAGCTTCAGTGATCATAACATTATACCTTAACATAAATCCAGTGAATGCCAACTATAAAGTGTCAAAACTGAAACTAGCTTCTATGTAAATTTGAACATCATGTATCTCATGACATAACATGGAAACTTGAGAAGATGCGTATACCGAGGGGTAAGGCCATTTGTAGTGCAGCTCCCACCACTTGAGGAGCTGTTGGCGAGCATCCTTGGGGAGCTTCCCTTTCTTTTTCTTCTTTGACAGTTCTTGCTTCAGGGAGCTCAGGTAGCCACTGTACTTCTTCAGGAGATGGTGCTTGAGCTCCTGGTCCACACCGTGTGCATCAATCTCAGGGAGCTCTCTCTCCCCTCCGCTACCTTCTTGGTCCTCCTCAGAAGAGCCTTCAAACATATCACATGAAGTTTGTAAAGTAGACAGAACACATGGACTCGCATTCACATAGCTAGATTAATGCAGACACCAAACTGGTACAGCACATACGCTCTCATTTACTACTATATTACAAGGCATGCAGTCAGATGCATAGTTGCTTACGGGCTTAAGACAAAGAATACATAGGTACAATAGATACACCAAATAATAGTTTTTGCAACACAGGAAATTTAAGTGGAGTTTTTTTTTTTGCTTTGCTAGTTACTTTTGTGCTCCTCTAGCTATAAGCTGGAATCAGCAAATACTCTATTATTCTAGCTTTCTTAAATAAAGCTGGGCTACTGACTTTTATCTAAAGCCACTGCACCTGTGAAAAGTGAAATAACAGGGAACTTAGTTTCATATGAGTTCATTCTTGAGAAATTAGTAAGTTACAGCTGTATTGTAGTTACAGCTGTATTGTAGTTTCATATGCGCATCCATGGTTGAAAATAAATATTGAATTAATGTGTAAAGAATATGGAATTTCGTATAAATCTTTTAAAAATCAAATCCAAAAATAATAGGAGACATCAAGTTCCATAAAAATAGTGTGAAAGAGGGAACCACCCCATATAAACCTAGCTTTGTTTAGTTTTTGTAAAGCATTTTAGGGTACTATGCATAAATTTCCACAAAATTAGTGTGGATGCGAGAACCCCCACATTTAACCTAGGGTTTTTTAGTTTTTGTAAGGGATAAATTCTTACATGCCAGTATGCCACTGCAAAATTCCCAATCCCTTGTGCAAAATTACAGTGGCAAATAAGGAATTGCCCCTTTTTGTAAAGCATTTTAGAGTACTATGCATAAAGGATGCACTAGACAACTCCCTTTGTACCTATGACAGAAATAAAAAATAAATAGAGTAGTTAGAGTTTAATCAAACTTTTGTAATCTTTTAGGGCAAAGATGGTAATAGTTCATTAGATGTGAACCAGCATTTGAACCATCAAGCCTCATTTGGAACATAGGATTTCAACAAGATTTTCATGAGACCCCGCATCCATCGAGCATGGATGTTTCCTTTCATACGAAATTACTAAGGAATTCAAGCAATACATAAGAGGCCTCAGTGAACATCCAATGTTCTATATGAGGCCTCAATGAACAACATATAAAATGGCTAAAATAGTATTGGACAAGGTTTCCTTAATTAGAACTTGGGGAATTCAAAGGAGTTACGTCCATGCTTGAACAAAGGAAAACCACACAAATCCTAGAGCACGTATAGTTAATAATTAATGGGGTTAGAACAGGCCAGTCCTAAAACATGTTTACTTTGAAAAAAACACGAAATTTTATTTTGGTAAAAACGTGAAATTTTATTTTGGAGCATCGGCTTCTCTCGATCCTCCATTACACCAATAAATATTTGTCGTCCAGGGATCTGTGTGATAAAACCTATGAAACTTTGACCTCGTAATATATGTAAAATTGTATTGATTGAATGCATGAAAATAATTTCATTAGATTTCGCTTGGAAAATACTTTTCATATTTTATTAGCTTACTATATTTACTTGTATATTATTATAAATATCACGCTTTCATATATTTAGAGAAGGAGAGTGCATACGCACCTCCTGATGGAGTGGCACGTTGTTGCTGAAGTCATTCTTCAGCAGAATTTCGTCAAATTGGTGCATGGGATATCACTTTTGTTAATCTTTTATTTTTCAGACATGCGTGTTTAGAAGGGAGTTGATGTCTTATGCGCAAGCTACTATGCTAGACTAGTTAGCACATAAGAGAGAGAGAAATGCTGCTACGCTAAAAATAGAAAATTCATAACTTTGCTAAGCAAGTGCTAAACCCATTAGCAATTCTAGAAGGCTTAAGATTTGTGCATTTTTTATTTGATCAAGCATTTAGAGGCACTCCTCTACAAATAGGATGTGAGATGTGCATCAGGATAGAAGGTAGTAATTCTGTATCTGTGCATTTCCCCAGAGAAGTGTAGAAGAATTATTTTTATTGATGAAAAATGTCTTTCGAGGACGTAAGCCGCTTCATGACATTTTCATATTTATTGGTTATCGGCACACATTTATAAAGTGCGAGGCCACATTTGGCATATGAACAAAACTGAGTAAGAGAGTTCGAGAGGATTGATCACAACTTATGCCAAAATGTGTAGTTATATTTTTGAAAGTAGCGTAGAGCATTTGTTTGTTCACTAAAAAACAATAATAACTAATTACGATATAATACTCCTTCCCCGATTACTCACAGGAACAAGACAAGTACTTGATGTGAAAAATCTGCAGGCAAAATTCACTAAAACTGTCACATGAGGCATGGCTAAATTTTATTACAGTATTGTATTGAACAAAATATTATCGAACAAAACAACTTTTAAATAAAAAATAAAAACAACAAACATTTAAGGACTTGCTTTTACATGCATTATAAAAAAGAATTATGTACAAACTGGCACATTTTACAGAACTTGGTAAACATGATATTGTATGTTGTAGTGTGTATTAACCTGAAAAATGTGAATCCATGAAGCTGATGAAGCTAAGAACAGATGCAAATGAAGATGGCTTCATTTGCCAGTTGACAACCTCAGGCCTCAGGTACCCACAGAACAAACACAGAACCATCAAGAAAAACTTGGAATGAAACTGACCGCGTCCAGAAATCACAAGAACCATGAGATGCAAATGATTATGTGAAAGATTTCTTAATGACATGTAGATGGAAGTAACAAATCGTCAAGTCGCATTTCTTTTCTTCAGTTGCATTGTCTTTTCCAGTGACCTTCCATTGCAAAATTAGCCAGCTTTTTCTTATCCTTTTGTTTTCTTTTGTTTGCTTTTTACCAAGCAAGTTTCAGTACCTCTTTTGGTCTTACCTCGAGACAAACGGAAACTCGTGATATCTGTGTCCCCTGCTTTTGCATGGCCTTGAAAGAATGCATGCAACCAAGAATCTTGGAGTACAGGTGCAACATCAATCAAAAAAATCAGTGTTGTTTTGTGATTAACTCAATTTATGTTTCTACTTGCCATTAACAGGACATCTACTAGGCGTTTTGTTCTCATTTCCTTGTGGACTACGATTGACTTGTGAGATTAGGCAAGGGGGATGTCTTTCTATTCAGAAAAGGAAAAAAACACATGTAGATATGTAGTCTACCAAGAAGTACGACAAAGAACAATTGAACCTGAGAAGAAATATGAGTTGACAGCTGAAAAATACAGACGGACTTGAACTTGGACTTGCCTCGGAAAGCATCCAATGCTTCTTGACCACCATTATTTATGAGAGAGAATGGAGAGAAGGCTGTCATAAAATACACGAACAAATCTAGCTAGTAGATCATATAATGCATATAATATTGCCCAGGAGATCATACATGCATTGCTGGAGATCTCACATCAAATAATGCGGCGCAACTTCTGACTTTACAAGCCCCTCCATCCAGCGATCAACGGCCCAGATTTTTTCCAGCGTTATTTGATTTTTTTTTACTTCTAATTTTTAGCTTTTTATTTTTATCTTTTTCTAGTTTTTTTTTCTTTTTTCTTATATTTCGTAAAGTCAGAATCTCGCTCACAAATAATGGGGCTATGCACTTGCTTTACTGTATCTATTGTTCCCGAGGCAAACAGACCATTTTGTCCATGCCACTGCACTGGTCAGAATACACACAAAATATATTGGGCTTATTGGTTGCCTGCATCGGGGTGGCTCGCACCAGCGCATACAGGGAGATGATGTTTGATTGCCTGCATCGGGGTGAGAGCCTGCACGAGCGGATGCAAAAAATCAACTGGAGCTAGGCTGAGGAGAAACGCGGCTGAGGACCTTCTCTACTCAGCCTGGCCACGCTCATGCAGCTGCATCAACTCATGCAGGCAACCAAACAGGCCCTATGCTATTTACACGCCCGTCTACATATGCATCTATCGGATCCTTTATCTTTTGCGCAGGCTTGCGAGGGTTCATCGAAATTTTAAGGCACTGTTGACCCAGGGAAAATGATTTTGATTTAGAAAAACTTTTGGACCCCTATGAGAAAACCGAATTTTGGAAATTTAGGATGTTTTGGAAAATTTTGGCAAAAAAATTCAAACATGCAGTTCGAATTCAAGAAATACGATTATATGACAACAACGAAATTTTGGCAAAATCTCAGTCAAATTTCGAGAGAAAAAAAATTAAAATGGACCGGATTTTTTTGTCGAAGTGGGATTTTCTCAGAGGAGGGCCGAGACAACCGAAATTCACCACATTTCCTGAAATTTTGTCCAAAATCGTTTTCCCTGGTTGACCCTACTAGGGGGCATTTGGAACGACTGAATCAAATGCCCAGCTTTCGAAAGTGGCTTTACTGGATCGAGCTTCGTCGCCACTGTCACGCTCCACCTCTCCCGATCTCTCCCTCTCTTGATTCTCTCTCGGTGCACCGCCTCCTAGCGGTCGTCAACATCGCTCTTGGGGCCTCCCCCAAGTCAAGCTACCCTGGGCTCAAAGCCGTGGCCTTCCCCTGCTCCTTCCTCGGCAGGACCTCGTCACTAGCCACGCCTCGTCGCTCCGTCCGCCGTTGTGGAGATGGCAGGGTGTCCCTCACCCTAGCAACTCTGACGGTGGTGACCTCTACTAGCTTAACCAAAAGCTCCAACCAAATCAAATATCTGCTACTACTGACCGTTACTATTCCAAAGCCAAAAACTCCGACCAAAGGAAAGAAGTAGGCATAGTACCAGTGCAGCTCTGATGGCAGCTACATGCTCCAATAATGAAGTGATTGTGCGGTATATTACCAGCGCAGCCCTGGCCCGAGCGAAAACTTTGACCACTGATGAGGAACTGTGCAGTAGTACTACTAGTTACTATAGCCTCGTGATAGGTCATTTGAAAGGTCCTCGACGTGTGCATTTTAAAATAAGCAAAGACTTCCCTGCTCAACGCGGCTTATCAAAGTGCTGAATTCGGTTTATATAAACCTACTTATGTTTATAGTTTCTATCTTCTTAATTTCGTTTTTCTGACTTTTTGACTTTTTTTTGGGCTTTTTTGTCTTTCCTTTTTTCCGTATTCATTTGTGTAATGGGCTAATCTTTTTTGCATTTTAAAATTTTTAAAATTTAATTACACTAAAAAAACCACCAGCATCTACAATACAAAATGAGCCGGTTACAATAAAAAAAACCATAAGCCGGCTTATAAAAGCCCAACTAAGCGTCCAACCATGGTTTTTGTTTTTTTTTCAATATATGCGGTTGAAAATGCAATGGTTGATAGCTTTTTCTAGATAATTAAATTTAAAAAATAAAAAATATTATATGATAATAGACAATACAAAAGAATAAGAGCAAAGTAAAAAAAGCTAAAAAAAACTAAAAAACAATAAAAGACAAAATTAAGAAACTGATTGAAGCGAGAGCGAGATTAGCAAGCACACAAGCAGACGGCCGGCCTGTGCATGCATCAACACATCTGGAAGACCACACCACGAAACAAGTGATTCTAGGACAAATTCTTGAGGGGGAGAGATGACAAGAATGTTGTTCTGGCTTGCGTGACAGATGGGGGATGAGCCTCTCTTTTCTCTCCATGTTTTCTCTACATGTGTGTACTTGTTCCACTGACATACGGCAGTGAGACTCCTCAGCCAAGCACTGTTTGCTTGCACAGTGCTGGTGCCCCTTCCGCGAACCCTAGAGCAAAGGAAGGAGTACCCTTCTCCCTGTGTTTCCATCATGGGGAAAAGATGGCTGAACCAAGAACTACTCGGAGTCACATGCACATGTTCCTTCGGAAAGGGAATCAGGCATAAACTAAAAGAACCAAAGAGAGCACGAAGAGGGTTAGATGTATGAAACCAGCATGATTTAATTTCTATAATCAGGATTAATGGGGAAAATAAGTATGAGAAGATTGAAGAATCAGAGCTCCTCATCAGTGCTAGCTGCGCTGCACAGCTGCACGTGTGCGATTATTCCTTTCCAACAGGAGAACAGATCCATGGAAGGCCAGGTGTAAGAATCTCACAAATGCATGGCCAGGAAAAGCAAGCAGCTGGGAAAATAATCTTTTGGAAACCCTGATAGGAATGCTGATCAGGAGAACAAACAAGTCATTCATGTGCATAGTTGTAGTGTTGTACACATGCATGCATAAGCATAAGATGCACAAGGAAAAAAACGATGAAGATGCTTTCTTGCTGAGAAATCACATTTAGATTGATGCAACTATATCGCCAAGAAAGAGGGCAAGATGATGGAAGCACAAAGAACAGAAGGGGGCAACCGAGGGAATCATGCAGGAAGAGCTAGCTAGCTAGGAATGTGGGATTTGTGCATGCGCATGGCTGCAGCGATTTCTTTTTCTTTACCGGAGGAAAGGATATTGCGCAGCGATCTGCCGGAGATGGAGAGGGAGCTGAGTTGCGACTCCACCCTTCTCACGAACTCCATCGCCTCCTGGAGCGGCCTTGTCAGCTCCTCCTGGTACTTCACCAGCATCTCATGGTACGCCTCCTGCACACACGATCGAGCACAAGAACAAACAAGTCACCATGTATAAGTAGTTATACAAGTGTACAACCCGAGAAGACCGAAAGAAGTTCTTTTTCGCAGGAGCACTCATCGATTGGCTCACCATGAACTGGTCCAGCTCCGGCTCCGTCACGGCGCCGAGGCAGCCGAGCGACGTGCGCTGCCGCAGCTCCAGGTCCTGCGCCACCGCCGTCAGCCTCGCCGCCACCTCCGGCAGCGCCCCCACCTGCAAGCACGTAGATACGGCCACTCAGAAGTACTACTAAGCACTATATGTACAGAAGCATACACTATAGTAGCTATAGCGCAAAAGCAAGGAAGTCTGCATGCGTCATGTTTTGACATGAGATGTAGGTGAAGCTTCTCATGAAGAAGCAGCAGTACTACTGTTACTACTATCACTTGCCTTCTGGCAGTCGAGGTAGGCGGCGAGGAGAGAGGTGTAGTGGGGGTGGGAGATGATCTTGGCCTTGATAGCCTCGACGTCGGCGGCGTAGGACGACGATGGCGCCGAGGGTCCCCTCGCCTTGGTGCACGCGTCCAGCAGGCTACCGTTGGCCAGCTGCAGCACCGGGTTGCCACCGCCATTGTTTCCAGCAGTGGGCGCCGTGTTCAGGGTGAGCGGGGTGTGCGGCAGGCCGGCGGACCGCGGCTGCGGCGGCGGTGCAACCACGGCGCTGAGGGAAGACCCCCATGGGTGGTCGTGGTGGCCGTGGCCGTGGCTACTCGCTCCAACTCCAAAGTGATGGGAGATCTCCTCCATGAGACACGGGCCGATCTCTAGTGATGCAGTGGTGCAGCTATCGAGCTCTCCGCCCAATACTGTCCCCGAGCTCCTGCGGAAAAGGAGACGGTTTGAGTTTGAGGTGAAGTTCTTGGGGGGAGAGAAAGAGGAAAAGGGTTTGGGGGAAGGAGAAGGGTGCCTGCCTTGAGCTAGTCCTTCCTCCAAGGCTCCAAGCTATATCATCATTAGAGAGGAGAAGTGGAGGAAGAGACGGAGAGAGGAAAAGCTGGAAGCCAACACACCTGCCTTTGGAGAGAGAGTGGTGTAGCCTGGTGTAGAGTGATGTGTTTGTGGGTGGGGGCTTTCTTTTCCAGGTCAAATCAAAAGGCTTGGATTGGAGTGGCTTTCTAGGGAATTTCTAGCTCGCGAGTGGAGACGAAGCTGGATTTGTTTTCTGAAAAGAAATAGGGCAATCAGGAAACGCTTTACTTAAGGGTTCCGTTTAGATACGGGGACACTATGGGTGGAAATGTAATCAGTATAAAGTGAAATAAATCTATCGATTAATCTCTCGATCTAACGGTTAAGGCTTTACCATTTTGGTTTTAGCTTCTAGACCAAAATGAATGTGCTGGTTTATTATTATCAGTTTTTATGTTTTTTTGCTTTTCTGTTTTTCTTTACATTATATTAGAAATTAATCTTGACTTAGTTCATTTGAGACAGTTCATGTACGTACGTTTAAGATGATGTAGTTAAGGGGTTAATTAGTAGGACGTGCGTGCTTGAAGTTCGGATCTAAATCTGGTCGTTACTCTGTTGGTTAGCTCATGTATTTAACTGCTGTTGAGAGTGAAGAAAAGACTAACGCAAAAGCAGTTGCTGTGTCGACCAAAACTCTTCTGTTCATCTTGAGTGTGTGTGTTCCAAGAGAGGCAGAGATGTGATTCCGTCATTAGTTTTTCCTAGGCTGATTCCATCACATTGTTCGTGGAAATATAATGGTTTTTTTATATATTTTTTCCTCTCATTTTCTTCATTTTTCTTTAATTGAATGACTCAAAAACTAATATCTGTTACAGTGCAATTTTAACCAAAAAGTAACAGCCGAAAGTCAGAAGTCGCTAAGAAAACCAATTGAACGAGGCCACCAAACCCAAACTACCTCAGATGGATCCTATCGCCACCACCGAGAGCTCAGCATCATTGTTGCCTAGACCTTGGCCTCATCGCTACCGAGCACCGAGCTTTGATGCCACCTGCTCGTCATCGCCGCCACTGAGCCTCGCCGCCAACGTCGAGACCTCCATCGTGGAGCTCCGTTTTGATTTGTGGATGGGGATGAGCTCCATGAGAATGTGCTTGTTGGGATCTTGGATATAACTTACTCAGTTTTAGAAAGGTGATTAGGAAAGTGCATTTCGGGCCTGTTTGGTTGGTGTCTAACCTTGCCATGCCTAAGTTTAGGCAATATGTGGCTGCCACAGAAAGTGTGGCTAACAAAATCGAAGCCACACTTGTGGCAAAGTTTGGCAAGAAACTGAGTCTATGACGTGTGGGGCCGGGTGGTAAGAAAGTGTGGCATGCCACAGTTACGTCAGTGAATCAAACAGCTACCTAAAAACTGTGGCACGCCTAACTTGTGGCTAGGCAACTTCTGGTCATGAACCAAACAGGCCCTTCATGTTTTTACGCATTTTTGTTCTCAGAGCATGATTTTTTTTAATTTTACACTTTCACTAGGCCTAGGGCTCCAACCAAACAATATGGCCCTGATCAACTCGGCTTCGGCTTCTGGCTTATTTTTCACTATTCATAAGTTTTATCTTTTTCTAAACTTTTGGCTTTTTGTTGAGCTTTTTTGCCGGTTTTTTTCCCCGTATTTGTTTGTATTATACGTAATGGGCTAACATATTTTTTTATTTTTAAATTTTTTTAAATTTAATTATGCTAAATAAGCCTCTGTCAGCTACAGTGCTTTTTTCAGCCAGCTACAGTGTTTTCAGCCATAAGCCACGAGCTTTTCAGCCGAACCGATCACCACCTATATCCTCGGGCCTACCTAGCTAGATAAAAGTTATCATAATTTTAGGCTACATCAAAGTACCACTTTTTACCAGGTACGAAGCCGAAGGTGGCAACCAAACAAGCCCTTAATCTTCGTCACACACCATTCCATTATTTTTAATGATATGTTAGTAAAACAATAAAAACATAACGACATGAATATATTGTTGATGACAATCTAGAAATATCATTTTCATAGGACAAATCCAATTTTTTTTATATATTAGAGATTAAAGTTTAAAAATATTAACTACAATTCTAAGATGACATCTAAAAAAACGGAGAAAATATATAAAGGACATAGCGTGTTAGTTGTGCCGAGTTACCCTTACTGCCTACTTCTTGATGGGCACGGCCCCGCCCGCTGGCCTACCTCCTCGGTGGCATCCAGGTGTGGGTGCTGTGCTTCCACTACCAATGACGCTTCATGTGACTAGTTGTGCCTTCCCCATGTGGCCACGCCACCTCTACTTTAGAGTATCTTATAATCATTAATAAAGTATACTTAAAAGAATATATATAACCCTTGCTACATAATTTGATAATTTTCTTGTTATATTTGAGTTATTGACTATATTATGGCCCCATTCAAATGTGTTTTGGCTTTTGGCTGCGGGTTGTTGGCTAAAATGATACTTCAGCATTGGAAGAAGCTACGGTTGAAGTTAGAGCATTCAATTTGGTTGTTTGCTTTTCTGCTAAGCTGATTTTGGTGAACTAAGTAGGCATGATTTTTCTGAGCTGAGTTGATTACATTAAATATGGCCATGTTCACGAACAGGCTAAGGTACAAAAATTGCACGTGACAAGTGAACATTTGTAATTTACATATTAGGGCACTCCCAATGCATTATACATAGCCACCAAGTAGGATTGATACTGAGGTAGAGAAGGGATTGAAGAAGAGAGAGAGGGTGTCTCATGCAAGACACTGCTTACGCACAAAGCCCAACACAAAAACAACAAAACTTGCATTTAAAGTAGATTAGTGTCTATCTACAATAATTATTGCATTAGAAGGAGAAAATGTGTATAAGCACCCATACTGACTTCTCTATCTTTGACGGAACCGTCCAAGAAATGCCTTCATAACTAGCACTCTATCTTTGACAGAAATCGTCCAAGAACCGCCAGATCAACCATGCCGAAGGAAGGGTCTCTGACAATAACCAACTCCATGTGTGCCGGTTTGGGAATCCATGGGACACCTCTTTGACACTGCCAGTAGCCACCCCCTTCAACGCTATTTAAGAGGTTGATCGGGCAATGGATAGAGAGAGCACCACTTCGTAATGCTATTCATGCTCATTGTTTTTCTAGTTCATTGAGCACCCCATGTAACACATTCTCAGCAATAAAGAAACACTGTCTTATTTGCGTAGTCTTGAGTCTGACGCTTCCCCTCTTTACTCGGTAAAGTTGAAATCTAAATCATCCATATAAGAGAAATCCAAAAACCCTACATAAGGATCTATTCGAAACACATGAATTTCAACCTGAAACCATTCGGTTCGTATTTCAACCTAGGCTTAACAGTGGATGTTTTCTTCCTGCCAAAATTCCCGAGTACCAAGCGGCAAGCAGGGCCTATCCCTTTAGACCCTATTTTTAACGTGGGAATTTCATAAGAATCAACTCATTCTTTATAGGAATAGAAAATTTTTTCGCTTTTTAAACGAAACCTTAATTAAGTCATGTTTATAACGTACAGTTTCTCAAAGGTCATAATTCATTCCAAACGCCAGGCTGCCCTCGTATCTTGCCCGTCCGGAACTCTCTCTCTCTCTCTCTCCCGTGCAAATGACAAGTTAACCACAGTACAAGTCACGGCACCAATGAAGATGCAACACAAACCGATCTCTGCGACATCCACCCTCTGTTTTACGGCAACGAAACTTGCCCGCAATTGATTCTCGAGCTCCGAACTGCAAGTTAGTATACTTGGTAGTAGATCAGGTGGTTCCCAGTGATGTACATGTCTCAGCATCCGATCTCATCTCAGAGAATCCCACGTATACACAGCGCAAGGCAAGGCAGACGTATGGGTGTGACGAGTATGATATTTCGCACCCGAAAACCCGGAGAAGAGGGAGCAGCAGCAGCGGAGGGGACAGAGTATAGCGTCGGCCGTTGGGGGTCGGGTCGGGACTCGGGAGGACGAAGGGGTGCGTGTAGTGGAGCTGCCATTCTATGCTATCTGGTCTAGCTAGACTCTAGTTGTAGCAGTGGTAGTAGTAGCCTGCGGTGTGAGCACATGCAGCGGGAGAGGAGAGAGGAGGCGCACATATATCGGCACACATGTGGGCTCCCGGCCCTCGTGGTCTCGCGGAATTGGACCCAGCTCCCTGCTTGTACCAGTACACCACTGTTTACTGCCAGCTTTTTTTTACCATGAGTACAGGCAGTCCTTACTCACACACGCACATACACAACATCACACATTCATATATATCCGTATGGTCGATCTAATGCACACGTCTGAGACGATACGGAGACAAGAGCCTCCGAGCGTGAGCACGCATTACGCAGTCTCTCTTTGCGAAGATAAGGGTGGGTTCTTTAGCGTATTTGGCTTATCTTTTTTACAGTATAAAACTTCTAAATAAAGTATCTTTTTAAGTCAAAGTTACAGGTTAATTGTAGTAGTCATTATTTCGACTTCATCTATATCGGTCAAAATCAGATATTTCTCTTCATACTCTCTCGTGAACAGCAAAAATTTAAAATTTTAAGCTAAATGCCAAAGCTACGCTCGAAAAAAACCTAGCTGTCTAACACAAATGATATTGTGCAAATGGATCAGATTTCCAGTTATAAACGCATACTTGGAATTCAGTAACAAACATGACATTGAGCTTGTTCTTAGGTCCTACTTATTTCAGTTTGAGCTTCTGGCTTTTGGCTTTAATAGCTTTTGTTGGTTATGTGATCCGAATTTTTGGTTGATGGTGAAGAGAGGATGATTTATGGTAAATAAAGCTAATTTCTGTTACTAAGTTTGAGTTTTTACACGATTCTTTTTGTTTGGAGTTCTTGATAATTTTTGGTGCCATAGATTAATCATATGGATTTTTGGTGCACGATTCTTTTTGTTTGGAGTTCTTGATAATTCTTTGTTTGTTACAAGTGGAATTCATCTTAAGATGGAGATTATTGATCATGTGATCTGAATTCTTGATTGACGATGAAGAGAAGGCGGTTTGTGGTAGCGGAGGGCCAATAGAGCCGGACAAAGCCAATTCAAAGGGGCTATTGAAATTGGCCATGTTAATCAGCCATATCTTTTTGGATTTCTTTCTATATCGTCTTTTAGGTCTTTTTGTACCCCTTATTTACAATTGTAGTTACATGTAATTGAGTTGACGACATATTATAAAGTCCGCTACTTTCTAACTCTTCTCATACAGTGATCATTGCTGGTTATGCGTTATCATTTTTTTTCCGTAAATGATTTCCATGTTAAAATATTTGTCTCATGTTCTTTTAATTATCTTCGTTATTTGATTTGTCGATTTCTAACAGCTTGCAGTGATGAAGGGGTGAGATTGATAGCTCGTTTGCAACACTAGAATTTTCTTAGATTTTTACAGTAATAAACTACTTGTTATGAAATTCTTATGTAATCTGAACTTTGGAATATCCATGGCTTTCTAGGCTGGATATTGCATGCATGGTTGTACTATTAGACAAGCATTTGGCTAGACAGTAACTCTTTATACCAAGGGTACCCCTAGTCCATAGAAATATGCTAACAGAGTAGTATGGTGTTGTAGAACTATATCCGTTCTTTTTTACTTATTATTTTAAATATCAATATGGTCTCCAATACATATATTTAACTATTACCTTTTCTAATTATACATTAGTAAAAGTTATTAAAATATAATAATGTGAAAGTATTTTTGATAACATATCTATTAATATCATTTCACACAATGAATCTAGATATTTTTTATGCATATTAGTGATAAAAGTTTAAAAAATTAACTATATGTATTTAAAACGAAATCAGAAAAGAACTAAGAGAGTAGTATAAAAGATGGTAGAGTCTGGGGTTGGAGAGTAGGGCAGAATCATTTCGTTTGGAACTGAGCCTCGCCTGAGCCTGAGCCTGAGCCTGAGGTAGCTGCATGGGGTGTGGACTCTGACGAAGACTGACTGTGCCTGGCTCTTTCCTGCTGGTTTGTATCATCTTGGGAAGGGAAGGAGCCGGTGCACCGTTTTAAATAAACCGGGGATCATTCCCTGTGCATGAGCATTTAAGTGTCTATTTATATTAGCTTTTACTTATAATTTTTAGCTGTGGCTATAAATAGTAGTGTCTGATAGACGTAGCTGATAAATAGTAGTGACTGATGAATAATAGTGCATTATATAAAGAGACAGTGGAACGAAAGGCACCATGCGACTTACGGAATTGTAATATAATAAAATACAAAGTACATTATAATATGTGAAAACGAAAAGTAGTGGCTAATAGATAGTAGTGATTAATATAAACAACTTATAAAAATTAGGGCGTTTGTATTGGCTTTTGCGTATGGAAACAGAAGTCAATATAAACAGGCCCTAAACCGGAGACCATTCCTCGTGCATGAGCCATGGTCCACAAACACAGCCCTCACACCAAGAGAAAAAGGTGATCTGTTAACATATTTAGCACTGTTGTAATGCCTTTTTTAATTTTGGCCTTCTAGCACCCTCTTTTGCAAAAATGCCCCTCTCCCCGAGCTCGAAAGGCGTGGCAAGTGACATGTGCCACCTGCCGCAGCCCCGTAGCTCAGTAAGTGGGGTGGCACGCGGTAGGGTGACATGTAGGCGCTGCCGAGCAGCCCTAGCTCAGCAATTAACTAGGATTTGCTGGTAGTAGGCGCAGGTGGGCGATTGGTAGTAGGCGCACGTGGGCATTGAGCAGCGGGTCCAGGGAATCATGGGGGAGCGTCTGCATATGGTTTGCCTCCTAATGACGCGAGGGATCCCATGGATAATTACATGACGCAACACGTTGACGCGATGCGATATTGTATTCTCATTTTATTAGCATGTTAATTACGCTGTGTTCACATGCGCATATAAAGCGCGAAGCGTGGCTGATTTGCTACCGAGCGAGACTGCAAAGACAGCTTCTTTTGGTCTGTCAGACTTCACTAGCAGATGCCACCAACACTATGTCAACCACTACTCAGCCACGTTCACTTGTAAATATATTTATTTTTTACCTCACTATGTACGGTTCATTGTGTACCATTTGTGTCCGCTTTACTTTTCCACTGAGGTGTACCCCTATTTTTTCCACAGGTAATCGAAGAATGGACAAAAAGCAACGATTGGAGGGTGACACAGGCCCCGTGGATGAACATCTAAGAGCAGTCGGCAAGGATGGAGGTCGAGCAAGAGTGAAGGCCATACGACCTAGACATGTACCGCTTGTACTTAGAATGGTATGTGTCGCAAACCTATTGCAGAGTTACGTGTTTCCCTGTGTAGCTCCCTTGTAGGCCATGTACACCGACAGACTGGCACTTGGCCTAGATTGACACCGTGCGGCATGGCAAGACGAAGTGGTAAAAGGCTTAAAGTTCGTACTTGTATCCTGCTATTCGAGCATACATGCCTAACATGTTTCGTCTGGCATTGCAGGTCGATGGGTTGCACCCCATCGTGTCTGGGAGTGGAGCCGCATTGAACTGTGGATGGTCGGCAGGATCAAATGACTGCTAAGGTCCATCCACAACATGCACGAAAATGCCAAACACACACTAGGGCCATCAGCTGTAGCTGTTCTAGCGACATATTTATCCTGGGGGCGATGAGTCACTGCATCATCCATTGGTAGCTTTGCTCGCACATCCTATCTCGTCGGCGCACTGTGCAGCACACTGTTCTAGTTTAATGATTTGATAATTTGCTGCAATCAGTAAGTACATTATTTTTTGCTTTTCTTGCATGTTGTCTTCATGCAGGGCGTTCGCGCCGATACTACTCTACTCCCATCTTCATCACGGAGATAGCCCGAGCCTAGACCATCCTGACCGGGGCGCAGGGATGAGGGAGCACTCTATTTCTGTCCTTGTCACAGAGACAACTTGACACATAAGACTCCACAAGCACTGACATCAACTCCCCTATCTGAGACTACGAGGTGTAGTATGACACGTACGCACCGGAACTTGTGCCAGGAAAAATGTTCTTTGGTCTTTGCATGTGCAAGTTGGCGTGGAGACGATCATAGTCAGTGACGAGGAGGACCGAGAGTAAGATAGGGAAATCTGAGATCCAGGCGATCGAGGATGTCATGTGAGGTGGTCGGACTCATGCTATAGCATGTGGAGATCAAAGGTGGTAATTCGTGAAGAAGCTACGAGCGGTGCGGTCTAGGAGGCTTTGACACGAGAGGAGATGATGCGTGGAGAAGCTACAGGAGGTGTAGTCCTGGAGGCTTTGACATAGGAGTTGATGAGGCATGATGAAGATATAGGAGGTGCAGTCCTCGAGGCTTCATCACGTGTTGAGTTAGGAGTGGTGGAGAGAGTCCAAAACTGGGAAGAGTTAGAGATTAGTTAAAACCTATATACAGAAGGGTTTCGGGTCCCTTGATTTTTGGAAGAGATAGAGTTGTTCGTTCGTGTCTGAAGCAGACACGGTTTGAGACGTTAGTCTATAAAAGTAAGGAGAGGCTAAGGGCTAACGTGAGTAAGTTTTGAGGGCTTTCGTCGAGAGGGCTTTCGTCGAGAAGGCTTTTGTGAGAGCAATTTGTAGCCACAAAACATGTTTTAGAAATAAAAAGATCAGATTTATTCCAAAGAAGTTAGTCAGCATCGGTGGCATGTTTTCTAAGCATCATTTTCCTATGTTCTCAATGGCGTGCTAACACATCACAATCTTACATGCCATGAGCATGGTGTCTTCAGTCATCGATTCAATCCATCCGAGCAGAGCACAGTGTTGTCTTCGACTTGTTCTCGTTCTGAGCAGAGCACATCGATGTTGAAGCATTCAAGCGGTCGAAGCATTCAAGCGGAAGAAGAGTTCGACCACATGAAAAAGTGTCGAATCACTGCCTGTAAAATAGAGGATTTCAAGTACGTGCAAATCGAGTGATCGAACAAGCGATCGAACACTAAGCGATTGATTGAGCAGTCGAGCGTCTTGTAGTTGAGTTCTATATCTTGTGTTTAGATTGCTTTTTAGCTATTTGTGTTTTGGTTTCAGGTTCCAAAAAGTGGCGACAATCATTCACCCCCTCTGATTGCTATACTCGATTGTTCAAGTGGTATCAGAGCGAGGTTGGTATGACATTAGAGAGGCTGTCGTGCCAAGTTCTTGATCTTTATAAAAAGAAGAACAAGGACTTCACGGGCATGTTCTTCATGGCAAGCAATAATAACGACGACGACTACAGTGATCCTGATGAGGCAAGACCGTCGTATGATGAGCTTGAAGATGTTTTGATTAGACTTGCTATTGAATTAAAAAAGACACAAAAATTGAAAGAAAATATTTTTATTGTTGAAAGCTTGAATTCTAAGATTGATAGACTTAGAGATTCTATTCCTAATAATAAATCATGTGAGTCTTATTAAGTTTTACACTCTGAGTTAGAAACTGCTGGATCAATTAATACATCAAATCTAGTTCAACTTAGTAATGTAACTAATAAATTTGATGAATTGGGATTGACACATTATTCTTATGATGAACAATTAAAACTTATTAATGATGAAATTGAAAAGGTCAAGTCTAGTTCTTTACATGTTTAGAGTCAAGTATTTCAAATGCTCAATCTATAACTTGCTTTAATTGTAAAATTGCTAAAAGCTAGAGTTAATGCATCTTAGGAATCTATTCAGCAAATGCTTTATAATGAAAACTTGTATTGCTCAAATTGCCATAAGCTTAACACTGAAATAGAAGTACTGACTAGACAACTCAATAATTTTGCTAAAAAGAAGAGATTGGTTCTGTCTAGTACTTCTAAAAATCTTGCTAGTGAATCTGTTAAGTTCTTATATTGTCCCTCACTAGCTAAAGAAAATAAGTACCTTAAGGAGACTATAGAAATATTTTCTTTTGGCAAGAAAAATCTGAATATGATCCTAGATCACCAAAAACAAGTGTAAAAAATCGTGATCTATGATTCAATTTTATTAAGCAAGCTAAGAATAATCCTCCTAAGCTAGTGAAACTTCTTGAACCTGAAAAAATTGAAGTAAAATCTGAACCAAAATAAATTATGTTTAAATTTGCTGGTATAGCAAAGGACCCCTCTACAAAAGTGGGTAATATGAAGTCGGGGTGATACGATCACTCATCAAGTCAAATATCAATGCACTCATTGTGGTAGAAATGGTCATTTGGTTCAATTTTGCTTCTAAAAAGTGAAGAAAGAAAAGAAAGACACGTTAAGGAAGCGGTCTCGAGTAGAGTCTGTGCAAACTCCTTATTTTCGCTTGCTCGCTCTAATAAATCGTCTGTAGGTTGTCACTTTGCTCAATCTAATGAATTGTCTGTAGGTTATCGCTTTGCTCCCTCTAATCAACCTTCTGCAGGGTTGGAAGTTTTTGCAATAGGACCAGTTAGACCATCTTTCTCCCGTGGTCAGAACAGCGTGGTCGGACCAGAGTTTCGACCAGCGTTTCAATGACCAGTGCTTTCTACTCAATCAGATCGGTTGACGTTTAGACTAATCAGACCAACTTTTTTCCATGGTTGGATCAACGTTTTGACCAGCTTTATAGAGGCGCTCGGATCGATTTCGACCACTGTTTTCTACTTGCTCAGACTGGTCGACAGTCAGACAGGCTTTTCAACGGCGTTTTGACTGGAATTTGACTGAGGCTAATACTTCACTTAAATTATTATCATTGCCTGCTATTGATCCTATTTGTCATGTGTCACAGTACTGGATTACTAAATATTATCTCACTAACGCCAATACTATGAGATCGATGTCTTCTTTGATATAAGACCAGCTAATGTGGGATAGAGAAAATGCATTTGATTGGGTTCTAGTCTTTTACATCATTGCTTAATTGGAACACTTGATGCCTCACTTTCTTTGATGGCTTCTAAGAGATTTCACCTTTTGGTTAGACAATGTGGAAAAGGTGATGTTGTCCTACACCTGATTGAGTTCCTTTTAAGTTTGCTCTTTTCCTCTCAAAATCGCCTGATTCTTCTTGTTTGGTCTTTTGCAAAGTGAATTGGGTGTGTTGAATCTTTTGGGGTTGTTCTGAGGGGAAGCTTGTTGTTCTTAGATGTCTCAGGACCTTTGTTTATTATGCTTGTCAAAAAATATATTAGTCCAAGTCATTGAAAACAAATGTGTAGCAGAGTTGTCTTTATCATATGTACTCATCTACTATGTAGTTGTAATCATGACAGGTTGTAATCAATGTACTATACATGAACTAAAATATTACATGGTGGAATATCTTTACTAGATTGATTACAGATAGCACTTTGTGATATGCATCTAAAAGGATTAGTTTGGTCGTGAGTCTTATTTTAAAACTTGGTTATGATGCTCGTTGTTTTATATTACAACCCTTTTTATGTTCACTCAAGTTGGCATGTTATATAAATAAAAAATATTAAAAAGATGTATGCTTCAAGCATACCATGGGTAAACAAAAGAAAAGACACAAAGAGTGCTCGAATGAAAAAAGTATGCTTCAAGTATGTCACCATGTAAAAGATTTTTGCTACAGAATGGCATCATAAAAATAAGTATGCTACAAGCATGCCACATGCTTATCAATTGAGTGTGAAGCAATAGGTTGCTATATAAGACTGCTAACTCGCCTAGATTTAAAGTTTGCTTTACTTTTAGTCTTACTCTTTTAGGTGTGATATCCCTTTATGCTATTTATAAATTAGTTTGGTTATGGTTGAGATGCCTGTCATTAATCCAATTTGATTAATCATGCTAAAAACTTGTTTTAACTTGCTTTGTGGTATATGACTTAATATGATCTAGGGAGCTCTACTCAAAAAAGGATGGCTTGGACACTCTCTTAGTTCAATGCATAGTGACTTGGATAATTTACAAAACTTCTGGATGTTTGCTTTCATTGCTCCATTTTATAATTATCCTTTCTCTGGAGCACTTGATGATTTCATTTCCAAAGAGGGAGAAATTAGAAGAAAGGGAGAGAATTTTTTGAGAGTCTAGGGAGGAGAAAAAATTAAAAAAATGCTCTTTAGTGTTGAGGGGGAGTTATCGGAGCTTTCGGCTGAGTTTTCTAAGCTTTCTGCTATGGTCTATGCTCTCTGTGTTCTTTTGGCTGTGGTATGTAGATTTGAATTTTTTTCCTTTCACAAATTTACTCATTAAGAGATTTTGATGTGGTGTCAATGTATTCATCAAGAAGGAGATTGTTAGATCATGTGGTGGTCGCACAATGAGTGATGATGAATAATTGACATTTGGATTTCATTGGAATTTGTGTTTGTGAAAATTCTGGTTGATGTGCTATTGTTGCCGGAGTTTTCAAGATAGTAGGTCTGGTCAATAGGAATTTCGACCATGGCATTTTAATCACAGCACTTCAACCACGGCATTTCGACCATGGCATTTCGATCACTGTAGAACGACCACGACAAGTAATTGTAGGCTTTGACCTCGAACAATGATCGGTCGTAAGCAACAGTGAACCGGTCGGTGGTCGTAAGCTCGTTAGCTCTAGTGCTTTTCGATGGACATGACTACAATGCTTTTCGATGGTCATATCTACGGTGCTTTTCGATGGTCGTAGCTATAGTACCTACTTGGTGATCGTTGGTCCTATACTTTGTGATCGGTAGTCGTAGACTTTGCGGTCGGTAGTCAAAAACTTTGTGATCGGTTGTCTTAGGCTCTGTTATCGGTTGTCGTAGACTTCTTGGTCAGTACTCGTAGGCTTCGAGTAATTCAATTCTTATGATTTTCGAGTACCTTGAGTACGCATCTGATGGGTCGTGAGCTTTAGTGGACCGGTCGGTGGTCTTTGCTACAGTACTAGCTCGGTACTCGGTGGTCAATAGAACAATAATTAGTTGATGGTTGGTAGTTGTAGATTGAGAGTGCTACGATACTTGTGTTTTGCGAATGTTCTGAGCGGAGTGATAGGAATTCCCGAGTACTTGTGTTTTTGAGTACTAGATGAGCTAGCGACCAGACTTCGCATGGAGGACATAGCCGGTCGTAATGAGTTGTGTGAGGCTGATATTTGGAAAGCGATAGAATGTGTGGTCATGGATGATCTGGTTGGTAGTTAATGATGGTTGAGGTTGTGGTTTATGTGTTTGGTCTGATGACGGTCAAGTTGGGAAAACTTGTGCTAAGAAAAACATTCTTTGATCTTTGCATGTGCAGGTTAGCGTGGAGACGATCATAGTCGGTGACAAGGAGGACCAAGGCTAGGATGAAAAAATCTGAGGTGCAGCTGGTCGAGGATGTCATGCGAGGTGGTTGGGCTCACGCTGGAGCACGTGGAGATCAAAGGTGGTGATTCGTGAAGAAGCTACGGGCAATGCGGTCCTAGAGGTTTCGACACAAGAGTTGATGAGGCATGATGAAGATACAGGAAGTACCGTCCTGGAGGCTTTGTCACGTATTGAGTTAGGAGTTGTGGAGCGAGTCCATAACTGGGAAGAGTTAGAAATTGGTTAACACCCGTGTATGGAAGAGTTTCGTGTCTCTTGATTTTTCGAAGAGATAGAGTTGTGTGTTCATGTTTGAGGTGGACACAGTTTAGGATGTTAGTCTATAAAAGAAGGAAGAGGCTAATGGTTAACGTGACCAAGTTTTGAGGGCTTTCATTGGAAAGGCTTTTACGGGTTCTTCTGATGGCGTTTTGTAGCCACATAACATGTTTTAGAATAAAAGATCAAATCTATTTCGAAGAAGTTAGTCGGTGTCGGTGGCATGTTTTCTGAGCATCGTTTTCCTGTGTCCTCGACGGTGTGCTGACACATCACGATCTTGCGTGCTACGAGCATAGTGTCTTCAGTTGTCGATTCAATCCAACTGAGCAGAGCACGGTGTTATCTTCGACTTGTTCTCGTTCCGAGCAGAGCACATAGATGTCGAAGCGTTTGAGCAGAAGAAGAGTTCGATCACGTGCAAAGTATCGAATTGTTGCCTGGAAAACAAAGGATTTTGAGTACGTGCAAATTGAGCGATCGAAGAAGTGATCGAGCAGTCAAGTGAGCAGTCAAGCATCTTGCAATCAGAATCTATATCTTATGTTTAGATTGTTTTTCTTCTGGTTTGAGTTTTGGTTTTAGGTTTCAAAAAGCAGCGACAATAATTCACCTCCCTTGCTGTACTCGATCCTATATTAATGAAACGTGTTTCCCTCCATGGGACGCTAGTAATTTGGGAGGACTGGGCGTAGTAGATGTTCAGTATGCAAGAGATTGGGTCGAATCAAAATGTGGTGTACCTGCTCCCACTCAGCCACCATCGCAATACAACTTGCGCAACGTATGACGCTCTTTTGTTAGGCTGACCTTCCCTCAGGACCAGCTTCGCTGCCAAAGTGGACATGGGGCAACCCTTGACCCGCTACTGTGTTCAGTGTCAGCTCTTCAATCCAAGCATTGTGAACTTAATTACATACTCATTAATGCTTTGTACCCGTTGTAATAGTCATAAATGAAATTTGTTAGTACAAAAATATACATTTTTAGCAATATTAAATCAAAGCACGTGTTTTTTACTTCCTTCCACAGGAATTCACTTAATTACTCCCACATACATTTTTATTGGCCTCCTGCCCACGCGCCACTGCCCGCTTGCTAACCGTCTGGCTATCAAGTTGCGGCAGCTCGATAGTAGCCTGTCGAGTAGGGGTGGTTCAGCAGCTGCCCAGGCTCGTTTGCTATCATGCTGCCGCTCATCCTCCCATGCGAACTTGGCTTGCCACTCAGCTCGCCTCCTGCCGAGCTAGGGGCGTGGCAAGTGACACGTGTTGCTTGTCGCACCATTTGAGCTCGGAGAATGGGCCATTTTTCAAAAACGAGTATTAGGGGGCCAAAATTAAAAAAAACATTACAATAATGCTAGATACGTGAATAGTTCAAAAAAGGTTCCTCCGTACTACTACTCCCTCCATTCTTTTTCACTTGATGTTTTTTATTTTTTGCGATCTTCAAGGTGCATCTTTTACCACTATTTTTTTCTAACTTTATACTAACATATACTAATAAAATTGTAATATTATGATAATATTTTTAATGATAAATCTAATGATATAATTTTTGTATAGTCAATCATGCTAGTTTTAAATTTATTGGTGGTCAAATTTTAGAAAGTTTAATGGCACAGATTCTAGAAAGTCAAGTAAAAAAAATTAAGGAGTACTTGCTAGTAGTTGAGATCGAGAGGGATTGAGATCCTTTGATGCAGGTCCGTTCTTTATAGCTTATAGCTTATGGTTTATTGCTTTCTGTGAACAAACAAACAGGACAGCTTCTCCACTGCCATTTCAAAGCGATTTATCGGGAAAACATTTTCGAAGCGGCTTATTGACTTATCGACATTCGATTCATTTGTACAAGTGCTCGTGTTAGAGTTAAAAGTCATCAGCCACAGTCATTTACCACAATTGAGAGGAACGCACCTATAAGTTAGAGAAGTATAGTGTCCTTGTTTTAGGAATTTCAGTTCGTTCGATTAAATACTATAGCGTAATTGCTATAGTACAAAATAGTGCTACAGTTCCAAATAGTACTTCTGCGCGATTTGCAGTTTCGCTCACCCTGTTTGGCACTGTTCACTTATGACTAGGTTAGAGGATCGAGGTTCGACTGAGTACAAGCTTCTTGGCAAAAATTTCTTCTACATAGCGCTTATTATAAGCCTAATTTTCTGATTTTTTATATTGTAACGATTTAAATATATTATAACTACTGTTATTTTTCTGCATAATTAAATTTAAAATTTTTTAAAAAGTTATATCATCACGGATAATACAAAAGAATAAATAAAAAAGATAAGATAAAAAACCCTCAATACTAAAAAAGATAAAATTAAAAAACTAGAAGCCACAAATTTCAGCGGAGCTTAGACTTGCAGCTCCTTGCCACATGCCCTGGATCGTAACAGTGGCTACGAAGTCTTGTTTGCAACGAAGAAAAACACCAGGAAATCGAAGGAAATATGTTTTAGGTCACGATTGCAACTTAGGAATTTCGGTGTGCATCTAATTACATGGGAATTATCCCAGTTCACTTGGGGGTGGAATTATTTCCTGTGAAACTTTTATGGAATTTTTGTGTTCCAAAAAGGACATTATATGATTATATTTCTTAGTTCAAATTCTGCAAGAATCATGACAAATTATTATATTCCAAAAAATCCTATGGTTTGTGAAATTCATGTGTTATAACGCGTAATCGTAATATTTTGGACGTGTTTGTAACGCAACAATTAATTTCACAGGAGCTTTACATGATGGGATTCCCACTGGACTTCAATGGAATTTATGTGTTCCGAGTGGAGTCTTGAATTATCCAATCATACTATGCTGGTTCAAACATAAGCCGACAGAAAAAAGAGAAAAGATCACTGTGCTTGGTTTGTATCAGTGGTGCACACGTGTGCAGCGGAAACTCCAGTGTGATAATGTGTAGAAACCATAGCACGCATTGCTTGTTATTTTCACAGCAATGGCGTGCATGCGAGTGCTAGTACTGTTACCAGCCAATAATGGCCAGGTGTTAGTTTCTCTAGGGAAAAAGCACTACTATCTTGATGTTCTCAAAGATATAGGTATGGGCAACTATAAAGAATTGTTGTCTTATATATATATATATATATATATATATATATATATATATATATATATATATATATATATATATATATATATATATATATATATATATATATATATATATATATATATATAAATAAGTAGGCCGCACACCCGCAACCGCCATGGAGGCCGGTGGCGGTGACGGTAGGGAACGGCGGCGGCGGCCCGCATGACGGCGGCGGTCGGTGGTCGGCCGGCGCTCGGCGGCGATTCCATGCCCGCCTGTTCGCGCGGCCGATCGGCGTTTTGCTCAGCCGAACGGCCGTTCGCACGACCGAACGACTGTTTTCTTCCTAGTTATTTAATTCCTGTCGTTTCTTTACCAAAATTCATCATATCTGATAGGTGGTTTTCCATATCACGCTGTAGGTTCTCACACGGCTGTTGAGGGAGCAGCTAGGCAGTTGTGTTTCTCGGATCCATCTTACAGCGTGTCCGTCGAGCGTGCTCAAGGCAAGTACCTCACGGTCGTAACCTGTTTCTTTTGCACGATTATGTCACATGGTTATCTGTTGCCTTAGTGTGATTTCCAATCATTGCACTTTATTAATTGCCTGTTGTAGATTGTTGTAGCTTTAGTAGCTTCTGAATATGATGAGTTAGTTAGTATTGAATACTTGTAATTAATATAATGTTAACCATAGAATTCATGTGCGATTAGGGATGTAAATAAATGTCTAATGGTAATTAGGGTTGCGAATAAGCATGCTCCAATTTAAGGTTAACCACTAGTAATCTTTAACACTGGACGATTAGAGTTATGTCTTGTTTTGAGAATCATGCCTGTTGATTATTAACTGCGAGCTATAGTTGATTTATTTGCTGTACATTAACCTGCCTAATAATCACTTATCACCAAATAAAATTGTATGATTGACAACCCTGGTGTGTAACTCAGGTTAGTATCCTCTCCATCGATAGATGTTGTTCCCATCACCTAGTATCACCAATCCTGTCACTTCGGTCTTATTGGATTAAATCATTACTCTCATAACTTTACCTTAATTCAATCACAACTCTCTAATTATATCATGGATAATTCGCTAAATAATGAACCGCCGGGGACTAACCACATATAGGGGTCATTTCCACCCAACCTGGTAACATACGCCGGGGGGGGGGGGCGTACATTTTCGTTACACAGGATATTACACCCCGTCTGCGGTTATACAGTCGAGGACAAGGTTGTGCCTGGCTATTCTCGTATAATCGGGTATGTGGGATGAGGTCACTGGCACCCTTACTATAACTTGCTATAACTTATCACATAACAAATATCTTTAATACACAGTTCTCATAATATCTGTCTTCCATTCATGACAGTATTTCCGATATCAATTGTTCATTGTTTGCCTTATGTCCATTGCTTACTTGTTATGCTTGCCTCTATTTCATGTGGTCGCATTACCTGTCTTACTTTTGTGTTACGACCGTTGTTGGGTACATGCTTAGATTTCCAAATCTCACGCTTGTTCTTTCCCTCTCAGGTAAAAGGCCAGTGGATTGATAGCAGCATGCATGGGTGGGAGCACTCGAATTTCAGCACTGTGGCTTGCCACAATTTTGCCATTTACCTTATTTGTCATTTGATTAGAAGTGGACCGGTCCCATATTTCAAACATTATTGCAGCTTCCACTGATTATTTATAATGTACTTTAAAGGTTTTAACCGGTGTATGAATTTCTATTATTGTCTTTTATTATTATTACTTTTATTTCTTGGCGATGACGTTCCATAGTAGTATTCCACCTTGGCTGTAAGTGGGGTGCTACAATTTCATTGGCTAGACACGATGAGTCCTACGAGGATGAAGCTGTACTCCGCTGCCACTGCCTCAAGGGTTTTGTCACAAGAGGATACAGATGAAATAAAAAGATAAGGTGTCGAGTACCTGATGCGGACGAATTCAATCTGGTTCGACCAGATCAAGATAAGGGCAAAGGGATAGGGTTAAAAGAAATAATATAATATTCAAAGAGTTTTGTGTAAATTTCAAAGCATGAATCTTATGTGTTATGCCACGTGTATGAAATATACCAACGCGAGTAACTAGGATGGACTAATGACCCACGAATATCACATCAATGACCTAAATACATATTTTTAAAGTACATTGATATGGATGACACGTCTGAAAAAATTTAACAAATTTAGTGACTTTGTAAATTTTACTCTGTAGATTATTTTGTCAAGATGCATGCATATATACCCTTCTTAATTAATTGGGATATATATTGCTTGCTCTCTTTTTTTCTAGAGGATTTATATGGCTTGCTAGCCATAGTGTTGTATGCACTAATTAATGTGCAACGAGAGGGCCAGGGGGTGTCCAATAGAACCCACTAGTGCGAATTGAAGCCCCTTTTGGCCCCATACGGCACAGCAATGGCAGCCCTGCTCAAAAGGGCTTAATTTGAGTGGCTTATAGCTGAAAAGCACTGTAGCTGGCTGAAAACACTGTAGCTGATAGTGAATTGAAGCCCCTTTTGGCCCCATACGGCACAGCAATGGAAGATTTGGGCCCTACTCAAAAGGGCTTATTTTGAGTGGTTATAGCTGAAAAGTACTGTAGCTGGCTAAAAAAACACTGTAGCTGACGGTGGCTTATTTGGCGTAATTAAGTTTAAAAAATTTAAAAATAGAAAAAATAGGTTAGCCTGTCACGGACAGTACAAACGAATACGAGAAAAAAAGAACCGATAAAAAAGCTCAAAAAAGCCAAAAAAACAAGAAAAAGACGAAATTGTTGAATAGTGAAAAATAAGCCAGAAGCTCAAGCCGAAATGAGCGGGGCTACGTGTGGTCGTTTTTTCCGACTTCGGCCACCTAGCCTGGCTATCGGATGCGTGACCACTGATAGGACTAGGGGTCCCGATCTTTCGATGAGAATGGTAGATTCGATTGGGGAAGGAGGTGACGTTGACGACCCGACTACAACCATCCAAGGACGTTGCGCCTTAGCGATCGATACACCAACTCCAGAGATTGTTCGTGACCTTGTCGGCGCACGATCAACCTAACCACGAGGGTTCTCGTTCCTGCAAGCAATCGAAGAACAAGCAAGAACAAGATGAACAACAACTCAATTGCAAATAACGATGTAAGATTCAATCGAAAACAGAAAACGGTGGGGTCCCGAAGACAAGTATTCGGGCGGTCTAGCCGACACGCGCGAGTACAAGGCAAAGCAGCAAAAGCTAACTTAGTCTAAACAAAACCCAAACCCTAGAAGAGGGTGCGGCTGCCTATTTAAGGGTCACGGAAGGTGGAGGGTCGGCCAAAACACAAGGAAGCCGAATAGGACTCGAATTACGAGGCCCAAGGCCCACTTTGACTCGGACTGGAAAAGCGACGTGAATTGTTTTGCAGTTTCTGGTCGACTCGGATGGAATTTGGAGGTGAGGCCAGATCCAGCTGAAAGTAGACTTCAAGAGCTTTCCAACGAGTACTCATGGGCCCCGAGAAACCTTCTGGATCAAAAGTTACGGCCGTTTGAAGTAGGCGCTGTCAACAAGGCCGAATCCGAGTCAAACTCGTGAACAGGACTTGGTTTGCGCTTGACGGTTCCACTTCTATACTTGAGCTCATGTGGTTCTTCCCCATGGTTCCTAAGAACAATTAAATCATCACAAGAATTAAGTAGTATTCCATTCTTTGAAACATTTGTATGCAAACTTAGGAACGCATTCACCTGATGGTTAAGTTGACGTGCTCGCGCTCTAGTCATTGGTCCTTGTATCATAGTTTCAGTTTGATATGGAGTCGGCATGGTTGTATGCATGGAAAGCATGGCAACGTCCTCGAGAGTAACGGTCATCTCCCTCCAGTGAAAGAGGAACATGTGTGTCTCTGGACGCCAACGGTCCACGAGCGCGGACAACAGTGCCGCGTCCAACTGGAACGCATGCAGTGTGTCCAACATGCGAGCAAAGGGCAGGAGCCCCATATGTCACAGTAGTGAGACGTACCGCTGGTCGAAAGGCTAGTGTCTCTGGGGGCTGAGGATGAAGGCCGGAGGGGCCACCCCAGACACCCACGCATGACAGTGGTGTCAGGCATCCTAGTGTAGGTCGAGTAGCTTGTACGTGGGGTCAACTGAAGGCTGCGTCATGTCCTATCGAAAGTATAACATAAAGTTAGTCTAAACTCAAAACGTGAGGTTCAAAAAACAAATTATAAGTAAAACATATGATAAATTAAAAGTAAAACACATGACCAATTGGGAGACAAGTAACATGTAAACCATTTTCACTTTCACATTTTCATATGAATTACATTCCCCAGAGTGTAAACCATTTTCACTTTCACATTTTCAACTCGAATATAAGACTTAACCCCCATGCAAACTAACATAAATAATTTGTTAGGGCAAATGGCCTTACCCAATAATATTGAAACATTTTTCCTACATCATTATAGTACTACACAACTCAAAAATAAAATTTCATGAGCTTACACTTCCATTTGATCTATTTTTAAAATTCAACTCCAAAATCAGCCAATGTGAGATTTTTCTAAACCATGACATATATTGCAGATGGAGCTGGCGAGTTCTAGGGACTCCGGTGCCATTTTATGGCTGAGCATCGCTAGGGGATAGCAGCCGCGGGAGATGTGAAATACAATAGCGGACGCGGGGGGGCTGACCACGGGAGGGGAGTGGTTGGAGGGAGGAGGGAGCCCGTCGCATGGCGGCAACACACATTTGGGGGCCTCGCGCGGTCGGCAAACGCGCAGCTCGGGGGACCCAGCACTGTGGCGAGGGGCTGTCGCTGTGGGGAGGCGCGCAAAGGGGATAGTGCATTGGAGTGGTGTGCCAAGGTTCCAAGTGTGGTGGGGCACGCCAAGCGGCCTCGCGTGGTGGGGGAGTGCGCCAGGGGGCTAACTCTGGCATTTTGGGGGCACAGGGTTTACATCTGGCAAAACATCACCTGAGGAGGGCGCTCGATTTGCCAAGAATTCCACTAGTGCGACCTACTGGTGTGATTAGGTGCTCATCTGCACCATATCAAGACAACATTAGTAGTCCACGTCAAACAACACATTTCTTGGGCCAACTCAGGGCA
This sequence comes from Dendrocalamus latiflorus, assembly GCA_017311315.1. NCBI lineage: Eukaryota > Viridiplantae > Streptophyta > Magnoliopsida > Poales > Poaceae > Dendrocalamus > Dendrocalamus latiflorus. The sequence goes on along the minus strand of CM029651.1, from coordinate 8,334,769 downwards.
TGTTTATATTGGTTTTTGCTGATGACTTTTGGCTACGACTGATAAATTGTAGTAGCTAATGAATAGTAGTGCATTATGTAAGAAAGACGGTACAATGAAAGATATTATAATATTCGGACCGTCGTACAACTTACGAAATTGTGATATAATAAAACAGAAAGTACGTTACAATATGTGAAATTGAAAAGTTATGGCTGATAAATAGTAGTAACCGATAGAAATAACTTATAGAAACTAAAATATTCGTATTAACTTCTGTTACTAAAAACAAAAGTCATAAGCAGAATTTAATATGGACAGGCCCCGAAGCTTCGTGCTCACTCCATCGATCCGTCCATCCATCGACGGACAGCCGTGAGTGTGTGTGTGCAAGTTCAAGTACAGTTAATCAAACGTCCTCTCATGCATGTACCATCGATTGGGATAGGTTATTATTTCCATTAATGCATGCATGCAATGACGGGTTAGTAGGGAGCACTAGGTCGAATAATCATCGGGCTTTAGCTGTTGATGATGCCCTCCCCTCGTGGCGGCTCGTTAATCATGAGTACTTAAACAAGGGAGATTTTATGGGCCTGCACACTGATGATCTGCTTTGGATCTCTTCCTAAGGAATCCCTTGCTTTTTTTGACGACCCTAGCTTGTACGTGTTCTTTGAGAAGTGCAACGCGAGTTGGTTAAGAGTAGTACTTGGACTACTTACGCTTTTCTCGTTTCGACTTCTCTGTTGCTTTTAGTTTCTTACTTCTAGTTTTTTAATTTTATCTATTTCTAATTTTTTGAATTTTTTTTGTCTTTTTTCTCATATTCTTTGCATTGTTGACGGTTTAAGCTATTTGTTCCATTTTATTTTTTAAATTTAATTACATCAAAAAATCACCAGTAGCTACAGTGTCAAACAGTGAATAATAAGTCACAAGCCACAAAAAACCCAAATGAGCAGGGCTGCAGCCACAGAGTAGTTTACATACATGATCATCGAATCCCAGAAATCACTGAATAATTGATAAAATAGCGCACAACAAGTTAACAACACAAAAATATGGGATTTGAAACTTGGTCTCGTGGCTGAAAGTCTATAATGTAATATCCTGAAATTTGTTTTTTTTAAAAAAATTAATTTTGAATATTTAGATTTTATTCGTAATCCTCGAAGGTAATTTCAAATTCCAATTTCAATCTGAAATTTTAAATTTGAATTCAAATTCAAAAAAAAAAATCAAAATCTCCAGAAAAATATCCGTTCTATTTTTTCGATCGAACCCATTTTTATTCAGGGACGTTCTTGATATTTCGGAGGCCCTGGGGCGAAACGAAAGCGGAGGTCTTAGGGTATTTTTGATATTTCAAAAACCCCACTTCTATTCAGGCTGATCGGATCACTTTTATGATCAAAACATAATGTATACCAATAACAAGTGCAAATAATTCTAGATAACCAACATCCTATTGTATGAGCAAGGTTATATATACTAAACTTCTCTTGCAAGTTGCAAGAGACATATAACTTAAAGGCCTCATTTAAGTCTTGAGAAATTTATGTTGTTTCTTGTTAAATCCATATGTTCTAAAAATGCCTTTTACGAATGAAATCACATAAAAACTATTTTATGATATTTTTCAGTTAGCTGGGACATTAACTAAGTAGTCATCAGCCACACTAAAAGGCAAAAGCACCAACCTTCAAAAGAAAATCTTCAATCCTTCAACTGATACGGAACTTTCTGTTAGTCGCCAAACACAACCACATGCACTGAAAATTTAAAGTTGTAGGCTACCAATCTTGAACCAAAATTTTTCTTTGTATACTTGAACTAAGAATTCAAATATTTAAGGTCGCCCCTGTTGCCCATGCCTAGGACCGGCCCTGTTTTTATTGTCCCATCTTCTCTTTTTTTTTTCCCTTTTTCCCTACCCTCCTCTTTTCTTTTCTCCTGTGCGACTGCTGCTGTTCATCTTCATGCTGGTTCGGCCGAACAGCCAGGCAACCGAACAGACCATGGCGCCACTTGTTCCTTCCCTAAGCCAAGTCTTAAGCTAAACCTTATCTCCATTTCATGCCAAAATGAAATATGTTCTAAATCACGCGACGAATCCATTCCTTCCGGTTTCTTCATGATTCGTTCATCTGTTTGCCTTTTATCTTGTCCATTCCTAAATTGACTCAAAACCAAAATCGACAAATTCCAGTCCATTTCTATATCTTCCAAGCCCTTATATACGATCTCATGAACTCTCTCAACCCCTTTCAATCTCTGTCAAACCTTCTCAAACCCCAGAACATTGCTGTCACTGAGAGCCTGTCGTTTCTGAAATTATCGTACTAGTTTCAAATCAAAACTAGTGTGTACAATCGAACAGTGATGATTACATAACCAAACAACACTTTATTACAATAATAAAGAGCACTGGACTTATGATGACTTATTACAAATGAGGTTACCAGACCTCACCAACTCAAAGCGGAAGCAAAAAAAAAAACTCTAAATATAGCCCATCAATACGCCACAGGCAATTGACTGGGGAAGCACGACCTAAATCTCCGAAAAGTTTTCATCAAAGCCACAAGCGAAGTAGTCAAAGTCTTCTTCAGTGTCTTCGTACTCCTTTGAGATGTTTTGTAGATTGCAAGGTGAGCATATAGAGTACTCTACAAGTCTTACAAAAAAATGCAATTATATGCAAGGCTTAACAAAGGAAGGAAAACATGTTTCTTTTGTACAAAACAATATTTTATTTCAATTACCATTATAGATTTTCAAAGCATCAATTTAACAAAGTAATAGTAATAATTGAAACTAGCATAAGCTTTCTAATGAAGGTTCTAGCTGCTAACCTAGTATTAAGGCTCTAACCACCAAGGTTTACAGAAGCAAGTTCTATCTACCTAACTAGCTCTATTTGCCAAAACACACCTGAGAGCCCTAACCTCTCCTAGATTTTCTAAAGCTCGTTTAAAAAGAAAACAATAAATCTATCATGTGAAAGCGCACATTGCCCACCCTTACCTTGGACACGGCTATTCAAATAATTTTACACTCTACAGGGGTTGTACAGTTTTACCCACAAGACAAAATCGTCCCATATTACCACCTGATAATCACACTTCCTTTGGTGCACGGCGGAGAGATCTTGACAAGACCTTTACAATGCGTCGACCCAACTAGAATCCACCGGCTAAGATTTTACCACTAAATGGGTTCAACCTACCCAAGACAGAAGCTCCATCTTGCAACGTAATGCAATAGTGCTTTCTAACACCCTACATTCAACCATCTGGCAGAATCTAAGCTCAGTCATTGCAAATTAATTAGCCAGGTCCGTCAAAAACTAGACTTGTGGCTATATGATAGTGCTCAGTTTAGACAATCACAAGTGTCGATTCTTAATTGACTAGGGCGGTACTTTCATGATACAAGTTCTCATGCTCAATCTACACCACCTAATCTTACCATCCGCCCAAGTCTAAAATAGTTTTCACGATTTTATTTTATTTTGTAAACCGATGGCAATATCTATTACCAAACACTTGATTAAATAATTGTTTAGAGATTTGATAACATTATTCCCACCATAGGGTTATAGTGATTGATAAGCTGGTCTAAGCAAATCTACCATTCTAAAATCATCAAATAGTATTGTAATCTCAATGCTGAGATAATGATATCCTAAGTTGACAACGGTACAAGGATATCAATATCAAATTAGGGTATAACAATGTCGGCATAACTAATATCCTTAAGATGGAAGTTAACATTTTATGTAAGATAGTAATAAATGTAATTTGAAATAGTGAAATAAATTTGATAAAACTAGGTACAACATGATCAAGGAAGACTTGCCTTCTTTGGCTGGAACTTCTTTAACGACGTCAGGTTCTACGCGTAAAATGAGAAAGCACAAATAAATAAATATAAATAAAATCATAAAAATATAAAATATATACATAAGGTACATTAGGATTTTAGATGAATTTAGAAACTTAAATCACTTGATTCAGAGTTTGGACAACGAAGAACAAGCGATCAGAAGATCGGTCGGAAAGGAAAATGCTAAAATTAGGAAAACGAGGAAATATTCCTTAGCATCTTCTTTTTGCTGGTTTTTTGGAATTAGATGTGTGTATGCCAGGTGGGGCCCAGCTGTCATAGGCTTGAAGCAAACTCATGAAGAGATAACAAAGAGCTCTCCTTTGGAAATATAGGAGCATACAAGAGTTCGGCCGAAAGTTCAGGCCTTCACTTCTCGCTGCCGAGCAGAGGCCAAGGTGGTCATGGCCAAGGGCAAAACATGTCACCGACTCCTCGAGAGACAGCCGGCCAGCGGTGGCACGGCAACCGGTGGCTTGTAGCGGCGACGACAGCGCAAGAACGGCGGGTGGTGGCAGCTTGACAAGGGCGGTGAGTCTCCAGTGAGGAACATAGGAAAATAAGGGGAGCACTAGTACCTCCATGACCCAAGGAACATGATGGTGTGATCGGTTTGGCTGGAGGATGGCTGGATTGGGCTCACAACAGCGACGAGCATCAGAACAAAGGAGTGCTCTGGTGGTGGACTTTCTCGATGATGTATTGGACAAATGGAGTTATGGAATACATAGAGTAGATGGCGGTGATCGTGCAATAGCAAAAAATTGGGTTTTGGCTCACCGGAGGCGACGAATCAACGACAAAGAACGATGTAGATTGGTTTAAAAAAAACTCAATTCCCATCAAATGGCTACACAAAAATCAAATTAACATTACATAAGGGTGCAAGATACTTACAAACACAGAGTGGCGTAAAAGGAATTCGAAGAAATTCACCGGAATGTTAGAACACGAGTTGGGGCAATGCCAAAGATACCTCACTAATTACCTCACTAATTTAGACAACTAACACGGTGTATCCCTAGCCGGTATATTTGTGGCACCTGTGTTAGATATAAAAAAGGGTTAACTAACGGTTGTTTCTAGTACATGGTACTACTTACTTTATTCATAAGTGCTCCTGTGCGTCACAAGAAAGGTCTTTACGTAATTATTTTTAGTTAACTAAGTACAAGCAAACTTAGAAGTCTTTTGCCGTCCTAGGATCTTACTATCGGATCATCAAGAACGCAAAGGTCTTAATCCTTGGAGATAAAGGAGGAGCATTATATTACTGATTTGATCCAGTACTTATTTTTATATTGTTAAGAGCTGATTGGCTTGAGAAAAGCGTCAAGGGACCAGGGTTGATTAAAAATTAAGTTATCCAAGACCTAAACATCGACGAGTTCTCTACTCCTAGAATGACATGACAGTCGCTTGCCTTGAGAAAAAAAAATGATGGGAAGGCACATTATCGATCGGAGGAAAGATTTTGCTAACTTTAAGTAGTCCTGATGTGCAGCGGCGGATCCATAATTTTTAGGATAGATATTCGTACTTTGGAGTTAAGTTGCTCGAATACGTCGATATCGCAACGTATCGTTTCTCCCAAAACACCGATACAACGATACGTGTATATAGATATATTAAAAATACATATAATATAGAAATTAATGATTTTTTATGAGGATATGGACGCCATAAGGTAAGCATAATGACATGAATTAAATAACAAATTATAGAGATTAATGATAGTTATATATCTTATAGATCGTGCCTTTTTTACTCCTTTCCCCGTCAGCAAGAACCGTCCATCTAAAAAGAAATTGTATGTTCTTTCCATGGAACAAAACAAAGCAAAAATTAGCATGTAAACAAATGCAATAAGTGTCCGACTAACTGCTCATTGCCTAAGGCAAAGATTCTATTTTATACAACATCTATTAGAAAAAACGAAGAAAGCAAATGCTAAAATCCAGAAAGAACCGGAGCCAGAACACAGCAGAGTAGAGCAAAGCGAAGCAAGAAAGAAAATAAGTGGAGTAGGATGGAGCACACCTAGATCTGGAGAGAGGACGATGATGATAAATTAGAGGTGCTGCTCACTTCCTGATGTCATGCTCCCTCCCGACTATTGCGCTGCTCCCTACCTCTGTGTTCCCCGTGCCATTGCCTGCTAGCCTGCGACACCTCTCTGTTCGCCCACGCTACCATACGCTCACATTGCACCTCGTGCCACCTCAAGTATGATTGCCGTCACGTCATGGCGTTACATCCACCGGCCATCGCTTGCCTACGTAGCCCGCGTCCACTGGCCATCGCTCACCTACACAGTCCACAATGACATGGTATATATGATGAAATACAATGGTGCAAATTTAAACTTATCCCACAATAGAAACATATAGATAGAAATTGGTTTGTCACTTGAAATTTTTGTTGTCTTGTTGAAATTCCACTTCGGAGAAAGTCTTGCATGAAGTAGAATTCTAACATTCATCCCAACTTTGGTGGGGTAAAGGGTGAGTTTTGACTACAAACCAAACATGCAAACTTTGTAAGGCTAGTAAGGTACGAATGGCCATAGGATCCACGTTCCAATAGACGTCGATTGGTGTAGGACCGATAATGACAATAAAACGAGATGAGTAGTGCATTCTCTATTTTTTCTAAGCATATGAAATCTTTCACTTCAGAGTTATGGAGCTAAGGAAATCAGATTTCATAGCCTACAACAACAAATAACCCAAAATAGCAAAGATGCCGAGCACTCCACCTGACCGGTCTGACTGGTGGAATACCGACAGTCTAAACAGCAGAAAGCCTATCGTCTTATTGGCTTGAAGCAGCGGTCTGACTGGCCATCAGTTAGACTAGGCCGAGGAGTGGTCTAACCGCTCCTCTGTTCCTAGAACAAAAAATCAGCCCGAATCCAAACCACTTTGGTGCAAACAACAAAATTCAATATCAAATGAGATCAAACTTTGCGCACACCTTGTTGAGAGTCTCAAGAACCTATTTCATCCAAGGATCGGGATGCTCTTGGCCAAAGTCTCAATATTTCCTCAAGACATGCAAGGTTGCACCAAAATCAGCAAATCTGAAAAACTTGAAAAACAATTTACTCGTAGGTTAAGAACAGAAAGATGGTTCTAAATATATTTTCACATATCATAACAAGCAAGATCAAACGAAGAATCGAGGGCAAAACATTCATATCATGATTTCTCAAGAAGGGGGTCCAAATAAGCATGAACCAGGCAACTTCAAGATATTGCAAACCACAATGCTTAGTGGAGGGGATCTGATCTATATGAGTTATCTCCATCATTTACAAGTCCTTGGCACTAGCAAAATCTAGAAGGGGAGAGAAAAAGGCAAAGAACCAACAAGAACAAAAGCCAATCAACCAAGATATGAAAGATCCATGCGAGATGAACAAACTTGATCATATTGCTACTTGAGGATAAATGTTTTACAACTACTCTATAGGAGAACAAAAGAGCACAACACACCACTTATTCTTCTCAAACCTTAACCCTAACTCAAAGATGGTCATAATGGTTGGATTTCAAGCCTCCATCTCCTTCCACTTCGATTATATCCACTAGCATAAATAGGGAAAACCCCATTAATCCCACACAACACGGGTTTTACACTCATACTTAACCTATTCACGCTTTTCAAAGTAGCCCGAATCTGCTAAGTTTTTAGCCTTTGATTCACTTGATCTTCTTAGCATCTTCTTAACCTAAACCGCTTTCCCAATTGCCGTTCAAGCACTGTGGTTTTGATCCAATAAAATTTCTGTTATTTAGCAAACTATCAAAATACTCTTGCCTTGACCTGGTCTTCACATTCCTTGCAAGCAATTGCCATGCTTGACATGTGTAGGTGTACCAGTAGCTTGCCACATATCGGCAAGTCTTTTCCACTCTGGTCCACTTGACCACACCTCATTTGGATCGACTAAGCCACTTGGTGTAACCCATCGCTTGAACATTTTCTTTAATATTTATCACTTTCCATGTGCCATGCTTGAGCTCAACCATCTCACCCGGCATCCTTGACCATTCTGCACCTCGGCTCCTCCTTGAGCGTAGTCCCGATCCTCGCTGTTGACTATGATTGACTCCAAACTTTCTTGAACATCTAATGACAAAGAAATCATTTTCAGACATAAATGCTTCACAACTTGACCCATGTTAGGTCAAACATACTTAATGCAATATAAATGTATTAACCTAGGACCAAACTACCTAAACCACGACCAAACTCCCAAAAAGACAGAGCTCACTACCGCAATCAGAGTCCACCTGGTTGGACTGCTATGCCCAGCCAGTCAGACCGCTGAGCATGGCTAGTCTGACCAATTCCATTGGTCCGACCAATTTCAATGGTCTGATCGCTCAGCCGAGCCAGTTAGACTGTCGGGACTAAAACCTGACCGAAAAAGTTCTAAATCTTTCACAAATTTAAAATTCAACTCCATAAACATCGATAATGGTTCATCACAAATAATTCTCAACCTTCTCACATTGTCCCTCAATCTCCTCTTTAATGAATACATTGGTAATACCTCCAAAATACAAATTTGAGTTGATTTTGAAAATGAAGGGAAATTTTGTGAAAGAGAGCTCAAAATGGTCAAAAGGAATTGCGTAAGCTAAAAATGACCATATGAGCAAGAAATAGAGAGAAGCAACTAGATAGAACAAGTCTCCACTAAAAGCTTCAACTCCATCAAAGAAATTTGGAAATCTCACTGTAGGTCCATATGAAAGAACAATTATTCTATTTGACCTTGGTTATGGTGAAAATATATCAAGAGAATCACAACAAAGCATACAAGCTCCAACTTAACAAGAATTTGCGGAAAAACTTCAATTTTTGCTCTAAATTCATATTTTTCCAATCTTCTTCCCCTTTGGTAGTGAATTTATTAAGATACATGGAAGAAGAAAGGGCATGTAATGGAATGAAGTGGCTGCATTTTATTCATATTTAGATTAGCAAAGAGCTATAAAAATGATTCGAAATGACTCTATAAGTATTCCACCAATTCATATTATGTCAAGTAGCTATCTAGAATGTGGCAATCTATATATAGCAAAACTAAGCCACATTAGAATGAATATGAAATTAGAAGGATTTCTTAGCAGGTCAAGTTGCTCAAAATCTTAGTTTAGCCAAAGGTATCTAAAAATATGCCAAGCCATCTCAATAAAGCAAATAGAACTAAAAAGCTACAATTGAGTCATTTTGAGTGCTACAAGTTTAATATCAAATTATTTTGTTCAAGTACTTGGAATTGGGCCCAAATAACACATTTAACAATTTCTAAAACATATTTTTTTGGTTTTATCTTAGAAAAACAAGTCCTGCACTATGAGGCATCCACAACTACTTCTCCATTCTTTTTTACTTGATTTCCTAGAATCTGTGCCATCAAACTTTTTAAAATTTAATCGCCAATAGACTCAACTATCTAGATTGGCTATACGAAAGTTATATCATTAGATTTATTATTAAAAATACTTTTATAATTAATATTCTAATTTTCTTAGTATATCTTAGTATAAAGTTATAAAAATTAGCGGTGAAAGTCACATTTTGGAGACCGTGAAAAGTCAAAATGTCAAGTAAAAAAGAATAGTGGGAGTACCTCCTAAGCTTCAACCATTTTTCACAATTCTTTGAATAAGCCATGTGCTATATCTCACGCCTTTGTCAACTACCCCAAGTAGAAAGCTTAAAAGCATGGTTATGCATCATCCAAAACTCCCACTGAGTTAATGCCTAGTGCAATACCAAGCCGTCTCATAAGAAAGAATTGGTGAGATCAGTTTTCTTGTACATAAAAGGGATCATTTTTATTTATTTTCTAGTTCAAGAACAGTGAGCTAATCCTATGTTCGTAAACAATACCCGACCTGGGCAGCAAAAGTCTATGAGAAGTAGACTCATGTTTTAATAATGAACTAGCATAGCTTAATCTAAAACTAAATTTTGATTCTGGACTCAACTTAGTCTATTTGACATGATACGAATCATAAAAAGATCACTAAAACAAAACTAGTTAGAAGATCCAACATTGACATGTTTTAGTTCAATTTTTTTTCATATTTAATCAACCTAGCATGGCAAAAGCTAAGTTGCACATAAAGAGACAATATTAATATAGCAAAACTAGCACAAGACATGGAAAGATGTAAAGCAAGATATCATATCACATAAGAATAATAGTTAAAACTTCATTTAGATTTTATAATGCAAGTTGCTGAATTTAAATATGTAATATGATACAATGGAAGCAAAAGAGCCAAACTCCCTCTCAAATCAGGCCGAAAGGATAAATAACCCTCAACTCACCCTGCAAAAAAGCAAAATGAGAAGAACGAGAGCCTTATTGAAAATATCTATGACCTACTGCTCAGACTCTAGAATTTGGAGGACAACATCACCCTTCTCAGCATGGTCCCTAAGAAAATGATACCTAATGTCTATGTGCTTGGTCCTATATTGTTGCACTGGGTTTTTGGCTATATTGGTGGTACTACTGTTATCGCATAGGAGTGGAACACTATTGAAAGCTGACACATAATTTCACATAGTAGATAAGATCAAGAGAACCTAAGAACAATTACTTGTAGCAGCAAAATACTTTACCTCAGCACTAGATTGTGCAACTGAAGATTACTTCCTAGATGACTATGAGACAAGAGATGTGCCTAAGAAGTGACAGGTGCGTGAGGTACTCTTGCTATTTATCATACACCTTGCAAAGTCAGCATCCAAGAAAGTGCGAATAGAAAATGTAGAATCAGAAGAATACCGGAGTCCAAAGTCAAGAATGTCTTGAAAATACCTGAAGATGCAATGCACTGCTTAGTGAGGCAAGGCATGAGGGGAAGCCTGAAATTGAGTGCATTGATACACAACAAAGTGTATGTCCAGTCTCAAAGCGGTGATGTAGAGAAGGGAGCCGATCATACTGTAGTACTCCTTTCGGTCAATAGGCTCTCTATCCTCACCAAGATCCAGCACAGTTAAAGTGACAATCCCATGTCGAAACACCGAAGGAGATCCCTGGTGTACTTGCCTTGATAAATGAATGTGCCTTCCTTTAGTTGTTTTATTTGAAAGCTAAGGAAGAAGGTCAGCTCGCCCATCATACTCAACTTGAATTTCCAGCTCATTGAATCTGAAAATTTAGACACCAAAGCATGAAAGGTGACACTAAAAATTATGTCACCCACATAAGTTCGAACAAGGAGGAAATCACTACTATTCCTAAGAGTGAATATGGTTTTATCTAACATTCCCATTTTAAGGTCATTTAAGTAGGAAATTCTTAAACCTATCATACCAAGCTCTAGGGGCCTACTTCAATCTATACAGGGCTTTGGAGAGTTTATAGACATGGTTTGAGAACTTGAGATTTTTAAAACCAGGTGGATACTTGACATAGGCATCTTCTCTTATGAAACCATTAAGGAAAGCACTCTTAATGTCCATTTGAAATAGTTTAAAGACATTAGACACAACAAATACAAGCAGAATGCGAGTGGCTTCTAATCTAGTACAGAAGCAAATGCCTCCTCAAAGTTCACACCCTCCATCTGAGAGAAACTCTGAGCTATTAGCCTAGTCTTGTTGCTAACACAAGGAAGAAGGTTAGCCCTAAGTTAACACAAGGAAGAAGGTTAGCCCTAAGTTAACACAAGGAAGAAGGTCAATCCTATGACATTATGACAACGAGAAGATTCAACTAAAGACCATACTTTATTTCTTTCACAGCTCTCAAGCTCTTCATTCAATGTATTGACGTAAGAGGAATCATATAAAGCATGAATGATATCTCGAAGCTCAAAAGATGCAATAAAAGCAGAATGAGTGTAGGAATCTAGAGAGATAAACCTAGAGTGGGTAACTCGCTCATGGAGATCCCCAATCGTCTACTTCGGAGGGTGTGATTGCTGAATATGAAGCGGTGGTCCTGGTGTAGACGTAGCCTCTACCTCATGGGCTATGGAGGTAGGAGCAGAGCCACTCGAAGTGCTAGTGAAAGTGGGAGGGGGCTGCTTTACTGAAACTAAAGTAGTGAAAGCAGTCTCTCTGACCAACTCAGGAGTAATAGGAGGAGTAACTGGATCCTCATTCTTTAAGTTAGGGTCATTGTTGAAGAATATTCTCTCCTGATCAGCATATACCTGTGTACCTACACTATCGAGTCCAGTATTAGGACTAGCCTGATCAAAAGTGACTTCACAAGTCGAAGATTTTGTTAGTATCCAAATTTAAAGCATGATAGCCATGAATATAAGCAAGATATCCAAACAATGCCATTAGAAGATCTCGATTTAAATTTATCTAAGTTGCCATGTTTTAGAATGAAACACTTGCAACTAAATATCTTACAATGAGATATACTAGGCTTATAATTTAATGTCAACTCATAATAAGTCTTACCTTAGGGTGATTTTAAGAAAACTCTATTAGACACATAGCACTTACGCCTCATGAATCTAACCTCTAAACCCCATCTAAAAGCTTGGAACTGAAAGCAAGTTGTATATTAGCTTACTTACTAAAGCGATGTTCTTGAGCATGAACTTGTTGACACACACAGTCTCAGTAGAAGCATCACTAAACGTGATCAACTCATCGTCGGATACACAAGTGAGGGAGAAGAACCAATGAGAATCTCTGGTTGTATGTCGAGAGCACCCGGAGTTAACAAGCCACACGTCCTTCTTCCTCGCTCGTCAGACCTATCGGACAAAAGTAGGAAACATCGATGCCTCAGTACTGGGATTAGACATAAAGGACTTAGGAATCTAGTACTGAGCCACATGATGGGTAGGGACAACAATAGAGTAGGAATAAAATAGTTAACATAAAAATCGTGAGGATAACACGAGAACCACCTAGACCTCTTCAAATCGGCCTACCAAAAGATCGGTACTCCCCCTGTCTAGACGCCACTCGCGGTCTACCCTCACAATAGCCTAACCCATAACACTGCCTAGTCCCACCAAAGGAGTCAAAGAAGTCATGTACAAATCTAGGCCTAAAAATACATGCGCTTAAAGATGGAGGTCTGGCTCTAGAGGCACTCATAGGTGAAGGAACTCCTCTAATAGACCTTAAGGCACGCATCTGCTCTTTCCACTCATAATTGACTGTACAGAAGTAAAGAATCAACGATGTGTCCATTCTTCTTGTAGAAGGAGTAATGGTACTTGACCTTTGAGGGATCTGATTTGCTGAAGTATAAACACGTAACTTACTAGAAGGAGTTTGGGCAAATTCAGCCGACCTAAATATAGTTTTTTTGAAGATTCAGGAGGTTTAACCTCAAACTACCACTCTCCACAACACTCACAACCTTAGGTGGGTAGTTTCTAGAATACTAGGAATTGAATCCTAGACATCTCTTTTTCACACTTATTTTAGATTGGTCAAATACCATGTTGAGATTTTTTCCATTGAAGAATCTCTCAAGGGTCTTTTTGAGGTAGTCGTGTTCTTGGATTAGGTTGGCACAAGTGGTACACTCAGTATTCTTGATTGCCCTAGCATAGCTTTCTTTATGGACAACTACCTGTAAGATCGAGGAGGCCGACTAGAGGGGGTGAATAGGCAGTTTTAAAAATCTTTATTTTATTTCTATTTGGCTAAAACCAACTATATAATGCGGAATCGTAAATCAATTTGGTTTAGCACAAATAAGGCCTAAATCAACTAGATTCACTTAAGTGCACCAACAACATAAATCTGTGTAAAAGGTTTGCAATCATTAGTACGATAAACAATCAATTCTATTCTATGAATGTAAATTGTTTAAATGTAAATTAAGCACAAGAGAATAAAGCACAATTGACACGGTTCTTTTTTGCCGTGGTGTTTGGAGACTTGCTATTCTCCCCTAGTCCATGTTAAGGTAAGTCCAAACAAATTGGACCGGCTCCACAAATTAAGACAAACACCTTAATCCACTAGTGGTAGCTTTTTCCTGCTCTAAGCAGGTGAGCTCCAACCTTCACAACTCTTCGGGTCTTCTCATAATCTTCTTTGAGAAGATCACCATGCACAATACCTCCAAATCATCTAGGAGTCTGCAAACTCCAAGAGTAACAAGTCAAGTACCTTGATTGACTCTCACTACATGCAACGCATGCACAATCTCAAGTGGATACAAAATCCACCTCTAGATGCAACAAACGCAATCTAGAGCCCTTCTCCTTACTCACAAGGTGCAACACATCACAATTAAGAGGAGAACCTCACACTAGCTCAAGAGAGTGAAATGGAGTTCAGCAACAACCACTCCAACCGGCCACAAGGGGGTATTTATACCCCCACACCATGAAACTAGCTGTTGGGGATAGAAAATAGGATTTTCGGTAGTAACGCAGGCAAAAGTCTAATACTACCTCTCCCCTCACAATGTCAGAAAACTAGCCATTATAGCCAATATCAGAAGTACCGCCACGTAGGTTCCGGTACTACCGCTCTGCTCCACACATGTGAAACTATCGTTTGCCTTGGGAGAAAAAAGACCACCACAAGGATGTCTCTCTAGAAAAAATATACCGCTATACAAGCGGTCGTTCTGCAACTCTGGTAGTACTGCTCATACAGAGCCAGTTGTACCGCAAGCTGGTCAGACCGCTTACACAGAGCTAGTACTACTGATCGACGACCACACTAATCTTCAACCACGTTGGATCGTTCGACCACACATGTCTCCAACCACGCTGATCTTCGACCACACAGGTCTCTACCAACCATGTCAATTTTCGACCACACAGGTCTTCGACCACCACATCAATCTTCGACCACGTTGTTTCGATCACATCAGTTCAACCACATTGGTTTTGACCACATAGGTCTCAACCATGTAGGCTTCAATCACGTCGGTTCAATCACGCACTACTAGATTCCGACCCTTTAGCCACGAAACGCATCGCAACGACACTAAATTAGTTGCAATAGGTATGTGCTATTGCAACGTTTTGCCAAAATCGTGGTGACATGTGCACAGTATTGCCTCTAAAATATTGCGTTGCGATAGTCATTGAATTCGTTGTAATAAGGTAGCTTTATCGCCACCATTTAGAAAATGGTTGCGAGTAGTATGATTTTATTGCCACGGTTGTCTTGCATTGTGATAATATTGATATTCGTTGCAATAGTTAGGAGGTATTGCCACCTTATAGAATTTCGTTGCGAGTGGGTGACAATATTGCCACAATTTTATTGCGTTGTCATAGTCGTCAATTGCGTTGCAAAAGGATCCTATACAATGCGTATGAAATGAGTTTGTATTGCCACGAAATAAATTTGTTGCTATATATGATGATTGTTCGTGGCAATAATCTATTATTGCAACGATTTGTTTTCGTGGGCCTAACTGCCCAACGCAACGGCCGAATTGGTGTGGAGGAATTATATTATCTATAGTTATTAATTTCTAGAGGAGATAAAAAAATTGAAAAGTGACAACTAAAACACAGTTGAGGAGGTCTCACTTGACAAAACAGGAGGTGATAAAAAATTAGAATAGAAAAAAAATAAAAACAAAAATTATGGGGTGTGGAGGAATCGAACCAGCAACCTCCTAGCTCGAAGGCCAAGGCATTTATCACCAGACTATTATACCCCACTGTTAATTATAATTGTAAATTTATATTTATCTAAGCATGGTAAGCACCTGTGACGCGGATACGCTCATGTCTTGCACTTCTCAATTAAATATATTTTTTAACTGGAATGAATTATTGAGCCGCATTAAATATTATCAGGTGAACTCTAATTTAATTGGGTCTTTAATTATTATACATGGAGATGCGGAGCTACTGTTATTTTATTTAATTACATACAGGCCCATACTCGATCTGTACAAACCGAAAGTGAAGATGTGTGTACAAGATAATGAGGACATTCCAATCGGACTGATTACACGACCACGAGTTAAAAAGATTAATCAATAGGTGAACTAGCTCTTAATTAAATTTGGTTTTAATTTACATGAGAATTGGCTATTACCTAATTCTAGTATTTTAATTGTTCTCAGGTTTGTACGGAAGACAATTAACAAAGAGAGCGGTGCAGAGAAAGGCAGCAGGCAGCATTAAAAGTTTTTTATTGGAAAGCAAAGAAAGAAATATAAAAAAAGAAAAAAATACGCATGCATGAAGCTATGGAAGATTATCTAGTCGCCACTTTGCATGGTTCATACAGGAATAATGAAGACTCGTTTTCTAGTCAATCACTGTTGAAGCCAACACACATGCATGTCTACAGCGTGGTCACGAAGCCAAGTACTGTTCGGATGGTTATTTTCTACAGCATGGCCACAAAGCCAAGTACTGTTCGGATGGTTATTTTCTACAGCGTGGTCACGAAGCCAAGTACCGTTCGGATGGTTATTTTTGTTATTTTATTTTTTTGTTGTGAGTCGGTCTCGGATAGAATTTCCTTCGGCCGAACGGTTACGCTAAGCCGATGTTAAAAAGGCATGTTGCGTGTGATCTACACCCTCAATCTAACTTGTGTTTTATATTTACTTTTATTTTTTCTTCTTATTTTTCTATATCTCCTTCCTTCCTTTAATTTTCCTTTCCTCTTTCCCATCTCCCTTTCTTTCTCCTCGTTCGCTCCGCCCGCCAGACGCCCAGACCGCGTCGCCCTCCGCCTCCACCCCCTCCGCCCTCGCCCTTCTGGCCTCCCCCACTCAGCCCGGCGCCCGCTCCCACGGGATCCCCTCCCACGCCGCCCCGCCGCCTCATCCCCCACCTCCCCCGCCGCCGCCTCGTCCCCTACCTCCCATGGCCTCCCCGCCTCCGCCGCCTCCCCGTCTCCCTCCGCCTCCCGGGCCCCTTCGCCGCCCACCGCCCCTTCCGCCTCCGTCGCCTCCCCCGCCGCCGCCCCCCTCCGCCCTCGCCCTCCCCCCGGCTTCCGCTCCCACGGGACCCCCTCCCACGCCGCCCCGCCGCCTCATCCCCCACCTCCCCCGCCGCCGCCTCGTCCCCTACCTCCTCCGGCCTCCCCGCCTCTGCCGCCTCCCCGTCTCCCTCTGCTTCCCGGTCCCCTTCGCCGCCCACCGCCCCCTCCGCCTCCGTCGCCTCCCCCCTCCGCCCTCGCCCTCCCGGCCTTCCCCACTCCGCCCGGCTTCCGCTCCCATGGGACCCCCTCCCTCGCCGCCCCGCCGCCTCATCCCCCACCTCCCCCGCCACCGCCTCGTCCCCTACCTCCCCCGGCCTCCCCGCCTCCCCGTCTCCCTCCGCCTCCGCCGCCTCCCCGTTTCCCTCCGCCTCCCTCCGCCTCCCCGGCCCCTTCGCCTCCCACCGCCCCCTCTGCCTCCGTCGCCTCCCTCGCCGCCGACCCCCTCCGCCTTCCCCCACCTCCACCGCAGTCCCCGTCTCCCTCCGCCTCTGCCGCCTCCCCGATCCCTCCGCCTTCCCCGTCGCCGTACCGTGCTTGGGCCGTGCCGGGCCGGTCGTGCTTCGGGCGGGCCCAAAAAAGCCCGGCCCGATGCCCAGCTCTAACACCCCCAGGCCGACGCCGCCACACCCCAGAAGTCCGATCTATTCCAATCCCATACGTGAGAGGGAACGAGGCGTCGGTTCGGAGAAGGCCTAGGTCGACAAGACGATGGCGATGACTCCATCGACGACGCCGATCACTGGTTCGGCCGTCGCCAACGCCACCGATGGGGATTTCGCCATCATGAGGGCCGACCGACGGGTTCCACCTCGAACTTCTGGCGCTGAAGAAGACGGCACGGATGATGCTTCCCTCCCCAGGCAAGTACTAAGCAACTACTAACAACTGCAATTACTAAGCAACACAATTGTCTGAACCGATTGTCTAAGCAACTACTAACAACTGCAGGCAAGTACTCATAAATTTCATGAAAATGCATTATGTGGCAATGTGTCATTTTCCTCTAAGTAACTAGCTCTTAAGGGCCTTTAGTTTGTTACATGACTATATCTTAAAAGCAACAGAAGATTCTGAACATAGATAAGTGTAGTAACATGAATATATTATATTGAGACATGGGTTAGGAAATACATAAAGTACAACATCTTCACCTAACAAGGTTGCCTTCATCACTAATTACTGCTTATTAATCATCTAAATTTAATCATGGTTAAAAAAATTAATATTCTCAAAAGGTCTATCTGAACTATTCATATTGATTATCCCCAAATCATAGCACTCAACGACAAATTAACCATAAACAAACAGAAACAAGAAAGCTATGCATATGACAAATTAACCATAAATAAATAGAAGCAAGCAAGCTGCACACATGACTTTCACAGCTAACTCCACAAAAAGATCACTAATTTGAGCTCAATTCTTGATTTTTTTTCTTCCTTAGTCCAAAATAGGCCATCATATCAACCTCCTGAACAAGAATTAATAGAACCTCAAAAATACGTATAAAAAGGTGAACTCCACAAACTAGTGCAAGAGAGAGGAACCTCACAGTCGTCCGATGTTCTGTGCCTCCCAGCGTCAGTGACCTCAAATTTTGGGTAGGTATAGACTTTGGGTGGCAGGTGGGGTTTGGTGTAGCTAGCTTAGTTGTGGTGGCAGAGTTAGTTGCAGTGGATGTCATGGGTGTCTCATGAGTCATGACGATGGCATTGGGTCTCCTGCGGGGTGGACTAGGGTGTGGTGAATTGGGGGATTTTGATATGCGGGCGTTTTTGGGAATGTGGGACTTAAGTCGCCGCATTTCGTATTTGGCCATGGGATAGTCAAGTGGGCACCCAAATATTTTAGGGGTAAAGTTCATATATCATGCAACAAATTTTTGCAGATATAAGCTACGCGACGCATCTGTCACTAACCGAACAATAATAGCCAAGCTAGATTATCCGTAACTAAAGTCACCTCGCTACATCCAAGCGCAAGTCGCGCAACTTTAACTAAACTAATATCACCAGTAGGATTTTTATCTACAAGTAATTTGTTTACTTGATGTACATGTCAGATGTTTCCAAAGATCCCAACATGAGTAATCGATATCATCGATGCGGTTAGTAGTGACCACACCTACTTTGTTAACTAACGAAATACTCTTACCAGTTGTGATGGGGGCGTCACACCAATCTTCTGCCTAATTAAGAAATTTTCATCTTTGCCCAAGAAACCGGTTAATTATCCACTTTAGCCTACATACTGTAATTAATCTATCCTATGATACGTAGGCATGTAGCTATATAGTTCATGCATCATTAGTTACCTTGCTAAAACTAACCACTGTCGCAATCAATTGAACAAAGTTATTAGTTGTTGTTTCGCAGAATATACACAATCGAAAATCAAAACTTAAAAACTTGCATGCCTTTTTTGTTGCATCTACTCACACGTTGCATGTTCTATCACGATGAAACAATTTGATCAGAGCAAAAAAGTCGTGGCGTCGTCAAGTCAGGAAATTCAACATGGCAAAAAAGCAAGGACAAATGGAATGGAAGTGATAGTACTTTTGTTATTAGTTACAAACTTCGTAGTTTAAGTTTAGAGATTGATATGTAATTCCTGCATGAGTGGTGGCACTTTTAAATTATTATGTGTTGAATTAATATTTATGCCTATGATACATCAGTGTTCCTAATTTGATTATTAATTTGCAACAACAAATTAATAATCAAATATCAAATGCTAAATACGTTGCCGCAAATCTTACTGTTGCGATAAACGTGAATGCGGCACTAGCATTTTGTTGGGATAGGCTGTTGCAACGCCGACACTATGTTGCGATTCCACGATATGCCAGGAACAATGATCGTTGCTATAGGATATATTTGCCACCTAACATATTTCTTTGCGATACCTTTATTGCAATGAAATGACTACCGTGGCAATAAAACATATTGCAGCTGAACACCTTCCGTGGCAATAATTCTTGTTGCAACGAAATATCTTCCATGGCAATAAATCTTGTTGCAACGAAATATTTTCCGTGGCAATATGATTTATTACCACGAATCATGGGCGTGGCAATAGAGGCTATTGCCACGCGATAATTCCGTGGCAAATGATACTATTACCACGACTACGCTTCGTGGCAAAAGAAGGTATTGCCATGGAGTCATACGTGGCAATAGCCTATATTGCCACGACATCATTCGTTGCAACACAAAACAAATGCCACACCACACTACGTGGCAATAAGGATAAGTATTGCAACGAAACCAGAATCCGTTGCACAATCTTTTAAGCACGCAAGTACTTGCCACACTTACCAACGGAAGTCATTAGTTGCAATAGATACATATTGCATCTATTTTGACCCTATTGCAACGATTTCACGTCGTTGGCCAAGACCTCAAAATTAGTAGTGGCTGGATTGACCACATTGGTTTGATCACGTCAGTTCGACCAAGCTGGTTCGACCACTTTGGTCTTCGACCACGCAGGTTTTCAACCACATTGGTTTGACCACGTTAGTCACTGACCATGTCGGTTGACCACACTGGTTCGTCTATGCTGGTTCAACCATCTTGGTTCTCAACCATATTGATCTTTGACGGCATTAGTTTGACCACGATAGTTCGACCATGTTGGTTCTCGATCATAAAGGTTATTGACCACCAACGGACACGGTTGTACCATGATCCCAACGCTGGTAGTTCTGTCCAGCATTAGTACCGCTTTACACACTACGACAGTTCTGATTTTTCTGAGAAGTGCATATACTTCAACAGATTTTGCAAAAAATATTTGCAAATTATATTATCATACACACATGGGTAAACCATGATTCCCAACAAATTGCAAAACACATTTGCACACTTTTGTAATCATGACACAAGGTAGGAAACATGGACTTTAAACACAAACATAGGCTTTAAACACTCGCAAAACGCATTTGCAATGTATAGTCCCATGTTACAAGGATTCAACACATGAGCCACAATTATTTACAAAATACATTCACAAATATAAGCATCATGCTACGGAGAGCTAGAGCAAGTGAGGTTGAGCTATCAACACATGATGAGACTCAAGCTACTTGACATGACCCCTCTTAATAGTACGGCAACCTATACTAGCAATCCGGTCTTTCAATCAAACATCAAGACCGGTAAAAGACTACAAACATATTCTTAGTCCTACTTAGTCATACCTTTGCCTTGGGTCATTGTCTTAATATGCATCAACTCATGATGCATTCTCTTCTTGATGGCCTTCAACTCATGAAGCCATCTTCCGTTCCGTATCTTGACTTGATGATTTTTCAACATATGAAGTCATCCCATCCTATTTGTGGAATATAACCTATTCATCCAACTCATGAGAAATGTTAGTCCATAAATCAATTGCCAACAATAACTAAAACTTTACCATTAACTCATATGGAGGGACTAGATTCTACAATCTTCTATTTTTGGTAATTCATGATAATCTCAACAAATCATGAGATAAAAGATTGATTTGCGAGTGTACAATATGTACACAACATTTGTACACTCTAGAATAGGCTTTAAAGTAATTAACTCATCTAAATAGAAGTATTTGTCTTTGAGATTAATTGCTAGCAAAGCTTACACATTCGGTTATCATTAATCATGTAAGATGATAACCCGATTAAAATTGATTTAATTTAAATCAATTATGAGTATATATAAACTACACAAGCTATATATACTCAAGAGATATGTTTCAAAATAAAAATTCTTAATTTGTGGGAAAATAAACATGGATCAATACTTATGAAACCCCCAAAACATAGAGTAATCTCCCCCTAAATATGTGCATACGAAAATGTATAATGGAAACGTATACACATGCTCAAGTCTGACTATTTATGGAGTTCAATCTATATTTTGAATCCGAAGAATGCACTAAGTTATAAGAATATAATGTTGAATACATACCTCTATGATTTTCAATCAATATCACATCCAAATGAGGTTAAGTAATATCATAATCAATAAGCACATTAGTCTCACAATTGTATTTGTCATTTATCACATCCAAGTGAGACCAGGTAATATCATAACTAATAAACATATTAGTCTCACAATTGCATTTGTCATTATCACCAAAACCAACTTAATAGAGTTTGAACTTATAATCCCCTTTTTGGTGATTAATGACAAATCCATTAATTATAATAGTATTTAGATAAAAATGAACATGTGATAGAAAACTAAAATATTTATGCATGTCACAAAGCAAATGCATGAGAGGAGGTGAAATCACAAGTATCTAAATGTGTTAAATTTAACTTTATTTTTGATAAATTATTCTCCCCTTATACATTATTCTCCCTTTTTTTTGGCATTGTTCATATTTAACTTTAAATTTAATAGGGCTATTATTCATTCTTCTCCCCCTTTTGGCATTGATCACCAAAAATCAAGAAAACAAGATTAAGCCAAAATGGAGTCTTGATAACTAACTTGGTCACAAAGAATATGAATTAGACACATGTGGCCAATTTGGAGAGATTGAGATAACTAAAAGAAACGATACTTTGCAATCACATGTAAAGATTGTGATAAACTTTGGTAGAGAATTCTTCAAGTTCAAAATAACATTAACATAAACATGTCCACATAACATAAATCATAATATCATAACAAGGTTCATTACAACATAAAAGGTCATTACATAATATCATATATAGTAGATAAGATATGCTTCTAGATCTTCATCTTCTCCCCCTTTCTTTGTCTTCTTATTTTCTCTCTCTTTGACATCAAAGTACCAAAAAAACCACTCTTGTGGTCCTTGAGAAGAAGAGTCACGATAGCGACGGCGGCCATAGCAAACAGGAGAAGGAGAATGGGCCATGGCATGCTCCAAAGATGACACCCTGTCCCCAAGAGAAGAGACTGCAGCAGTCAAAGATGCCAGCTGAGCTATAGTCTCTGACTGGTGGCTTTCTAACCTCAGTACCACAGAGAATATCTGAGTGAGTTTAACAGGTTCCTCTTCTATTGGTGCATCCTCCTGTTGAGCTCGGGGACGAGGAGCTGTAGGAATGGGAGGTCCTTCTCTTAGCTTGTAAGCCTTGTGGACTGAGCCCAACCCTCCATGGTGTTAGTCTTCCTAATGATCAAGGCCAAGATATAGAGAGTATATTTAATCTTTTTGACTCTATCATTCTTAGAAGAGGCAATCTCCCTTATTATGGGACCAACCACATTAAATTTTCTACTTTGAATAATATAGTCAATCAAGTTCCAAGCATGATCTCTAATGGCATCATAATTCCCACTTTTGGGAAGAATAGTGTGGTTGATTATCTTGTTGATCAGACCGGGGATGGGAAGGAGGCCAGCTAGCTTGCCTAGAGTATATCAGACAGTCTGATGATAATAATCTGTCCATGCTAGAATATGAAGTGTAGGCCTATCATAAACCTTCTCATAATTACTTGACTCTGTCCTGAGTGCCAGCTCAAACTCATGTTTATGGCAGTCCAAGTAAGTAGATCCTGTCATCCAACCCATATGCATGTAGTCTGGAGAAATGTAGAGAGTGGTATAGAATTGCCTAATGATCTCATCATTGTAATCATATTTGAGAGACACAATATTCTAAATACCGGTCTATTCAAATAGCCGATATGTGCCATCATATTTGTTAATTGAATCCAGGTGATCCCAATCAACATACCTGTGATCTACGAATAGTCTGTTTGGACCATACATTTGCTCATAGACCATCTCCTGAAATCTGGTATGAAACTTTGGATTTGAGGAGTTCCTTGGGAGCACAAACTGACTTCTATGACGCAATCTAGCGTACTCTTCAACTGTGATGGTCTTAAGATTGATTTGCTGCTGCTCGGGCTCTTCCATCTCCTCATCAGATTTCTCATAAGAGGAACTATCCTGATGGTTAGTGTCAGTTTCAGAATCAGAGGCCACAACCTTGCCTCTATCCTCTTTAGTCTTTTGAGCTGACTTAGAAGTGTCTTGGGTTGATTGGGGAGGAACCTAGGCTACAAGAGGATTTGCACGAGAGGTTGATTGACCGGAAGGCAAAGGAGAGGAGGTGTTCCTGGCATACACCTTGCGAGTGGCATTCCTTGTTCGAGGCATCTTCAAACAGAGGGAATAGATACCAAGGAGAAGTTAGGAAAGATCCTCAATAGGTTTGAAAAGAATGGAATAAAGTTGTTGTTTCATTAGAGAAATAGGTAATACCAACGTGCAAATAGAGGTAGTATTGGGCGGCGGTAGTACCGCGTATGTCGAGCGGTAGTACCGCTTCCTTTGAACTGTTTTGAGGGCAAAACAATATGTGATTTTTTGGTGTTTTTCTTGCATTGAATTCATGGAATAGATGCACAAACATCATTAAAGACCAACTATATCAATTTG
Source organism: Dendrocalamus latiflorus (assembly GCA_017311315.1). Classification (NCBI taxonomy): domain Eukaryota; kingdom Viridiplantae; phylum Streptophyta; class Magnoliopsida; order Poales; family Poaceae; genus Dendrocalamus; species Dendrocalamus latiflorus. The sequence goes on along the minus strand of CM029651.1, from coordinate 8,310,548 downwards.
CCTAAGAAAAACATCACTAAATTATTTGCATTTTCAATCAAAACCTAGCCTTGACCTAGGGTTCTAAGAACAAGGCAAAAAGAGGATTTTGATCATTTTACCTTATGGATCGAAGGAGTTTAACCCTTAGGCTTCAAGGAAACACCAGGGAATGAAAAAATCCCAAGGGGATTTGGAGATCTTTGGAGTGGATTTGGGAGTTACTTGGGAGGTAGAGAGGGGGTGTACAGTGTGAACGGCTGTATGGGAGCAAAGGTTCTGGATGGAGGAGAGAGAGATAAAAGAGGGGAATTGGGCACAGTAGTTAATGCGCTAAACCAACCGAAGCAGTAGTACCACTATGCAAACTGCGGTCATATGGGAGAGCTACAGAAAGCACACCAAGATTGGATTTCAGAGGAGATGATTGATATAATGTTGTACCCTACTCCAAAGTTTTTCACAAAAAGACATAAACCACTCATGGAGTATTTCCAACTATATGCTAAGGTTAAAATTCTTTTAAATATAGATTTTAACAAATTAAACTTTTAGTTTTCAAAAATAAGCTCATTTTAAATAAAGTCTTCAAGATTGCAAGAATGAGCATTAGAGGGTATATTTTGCATCCAATTTCATGTATGAGTTGTAAATACCCTTGTGAATCAATATAAGTCAATAATTTTTGGCTCAAATGGTAAGGCTCACTTAAGTGTTAGATTGTGATCACTTAGGTCAATTCAAGATTTTGGATGAATTTCAAAACCAATCTTTTGATTGGTTGGCCTTTTGGAAAACTTTTGAATACCAATAATATTTAAAATAGCCAACTCTAGGTTTTGATATTGAACACATTTTCAAATTCCTTTTACAGTTGATTTTGGCCAATTTTGAAGTTTAAAGCCAAAACAAGATACTAAATTGCTAAAGGCAAAACCTTTGGAAAACCTTTGAAATGCATTTGTATATATTTTTTAACTAGTTTTTAAAAGATATACAAATAATTTTAAAATTTTGACTTTTGGCTAAATGGCTCAATTTTGAAAATCATTACTAGCACTTAATCAATTTGGGCACACTTAGGGATGTGACATACATGGTTATGATTTAAGCATTCCCACTTAATGTGCCACTCACAATTTACTCATAATTAGAATAATGAACTTTTAGTATTACAATTATATTTTTCATTTATCACATTCAAGTGAGATTAGGCAATATCATAACTAATAAACATATTAGTCTCATAATTGCATTTGTCATTATCACCAAAACGAACTTAATAGAGCCTAAACTTAATTACACTACCTCTACCTTCAAAGCCTCATAATACATATAAGAGACTTCCTTAATCCTATCCAGCTGCTTCTCAAACTTAACTCTAAATGATTCAAGCATCTCATCTGAATCATTTTCAATCTTAGCATAGAAAGCACAATCAATAGAATCAATGTGATTCTTAGATGCAGTCATGGATAACATTTTTACATTTTATTTTCAAGTGCCCTGTTAAGAGCTTCTATTTTATTAGTGAGCTTGGGATAGTTGTCACATGATTTAGTATTAGCACGACGAAGCAAATCAGCTAATTCTTTCAATTTTTCTTCCCTAGACTCACAATGAGAGCATGAATATTTAGGACTAAATTGAAGCAAAGTTTTCATAGTGCTATCAAGTTTTAGTTCAAACAAGGCATAGTTGGAGCAAGGTGCATCAACAACATGTAAAACAATAGCATCCAAGTAAGCATGATCATTATCAGACTTGAGTATCACTAGTTCATCCTGAGCATCCATGAGTTGTTGGACTACAGATGAATGTGCAATTCTAAGCTTAGCATATTTGTGATGCAAAGTAGAGCAACAATTACAATTTTCATCATCAGAAACTATAGACTTGAGCCTACCAATTTCTAAAATCAATTCATTAATCATCACATCCTGATACTTGATTGTCTTAGCCAGTTTCTTCATATTTTGTTCAGTCACAAGAAGAGCATGCTTCATGTCTTGGGACGAGGGACATACCTGATCAGGATCACTATAGGGGGCATCATCATCGGAGGCGTTGACGTCGATGCTGCTGCCATTGGCCATGAAGCACAAACTGGTGAAGTCTTAGATCTCCTTCTTACTCTAGGAGTCATCATCGTCCTCCATCCCTGAGTCCACATCACTCATGTTGACATTCTCGAGAGCGGCAATGACTCGGCTGATGAACTTGCGGTAGTTAGGCTTCTATAGGCTTCATGTCACGAGCTTGAAGATGTCTTTGAGAGTCCTTCTCCTTATCCTTAAGCTCGGGGCACCTGGCCCAAATGTGGTTTGGCTCACCACACTCGAAATAGGTGAAAGGGCCACTTCTCATATGGTTCCTCACATTGTTATAGGCTTTTGTGAATTTGGTGGAAAGGAGTACTAAGCTTTCCTTTGCAAGTCTCTCCAACTGCTCATCACTCAGGGAATGTAAGGCGGACAAGGTAAACCTAGAAGAACCAAAGTCAGAAGGACTAGAAGAACCACTCTGAGTAGGGTCGGCTACAAGAGCCATTAACTCTGTCTTGGAGAGATGTGAGATGAAATTAATCTAATGCATCTTCAACCTCGAGTAGAGGTTATCCAAAGTAAGTTTACTCATGACAGTGATTGATGGATGTAATCTTCATCTTCCAAACTTTTACATCGAGAGCACCTATCAATTGGTGTGCATTCTCAGACTCAGAGTAAGTCAAACCAACAGCATGCAAGTTGTGAAGAATCTTGTGAAACCTTGAAAACAGCTCATCCAAAGATTCACCAGACTTTTGCTCGATCTTGGAGTACTCTTTCTTGAACTGGTTCTGTCTCACTTCCTTAATCGCAGAAGAGCCCTTATGGTAGTTAGCGAGGGTCTACTAGATCTTGTAAGTAGATGCCAAATGAGATAATCATTCAAACTCAGATCTGTTAAGCCTTTTAATCAAGAAGTTTTGTGCCTTACTATTTATCTCTACATCTGGAGTGTTAGCCAGAGTGACATGATCATTGACGGACACAACATATGGTTTTTTCACTTTGTTCCAAATTTGGTGCCCTTGGTTTTGGATGTAGGCAACCACCTAAGCCTTCCAATAGGGAAAGTTGATCCCATCAAAGACCGGTGGCTTAGTAGAGTACTTGTCTGATGCCATGGCTGTAAGACTAGCTAAGATTTATCAAGAAGAGATAACCGAGATCTCGTACCACTTATAAGACCAACAATGGCAACAAAGGGGGTGAATGGTGCCTTCTCTTATTCTTCCTCAAATGCAGGAAATCTTTTACTCTAGAGCTAGAGAGCTAAGGAGATAAGATTTCATAACCTACAAACAAACAACAACCCAAAACAGAAAAGATGCCAAGCACTGCACCTGATCGATCTGACTGGTGGAATACCAGTGGCCTGACTGACGGCAAGCTGGCGGTCTGACGGGCAGGAAGCATGTAGTGTGACCGGCTTGATGTCGGTGGTCTAACCTTCCCACAAAAAAATTAGCCTGAATACAAACCACTTTTGGTGCATACTCCAAAATCTAGGGTCAAATGAGATCAAATTTTGCACACACACACCTTACTAAGGGTCTCAGGAACCTATTTCATTCAAGGACCAAGATGATCTTGGCCAAAGTCTCAATCTTTCCTCAAAACATGTAAGGTTGCACTAAAACCAGATAAATATCAAACACTTGAGAAATAACTTGCTCGTAGATTAAGAATAGAAAAATGGTCCTAAATGTATTTCCACATGTCATATGTCATAGTAAGCAAGACTAAACAAAGAATCAATGCCAGAACCCTTATATCGTGATTTCTCAAGAAGTGGTCCAAACAAGAAAAAAATTGGGCAACTTCAAGATTTTACAAACCATAGTGTCTGATAGATGGGATATGATCTACATAAGTTATCTTTATCATTTACACGTCCTTGGCACCAACAAGATTAAGAAGGGGAAAGAAAAGGCAAAGTACCAACAAGAACAAGAGCAAATGAACTAAGACAAGAAAGATCCATGAGAGATGAATAAACTTGACTATATTGCTACTTGATGATAAAGGTTTTACAGCTACTCTATAGGAGGGCAAGAGAGCACACTACAGTACTCACTCTTTTCAAACCCTAACCCTAACTCAAATATGGTTGGAATGATTGGCTTGCATGTCTCCATCTCCTTCCACTAAATAGATGGAGCAATCAACCCACATCTCACTCTTATGGATATTATCCACTAGTACAAATGGAAAAACATGTTACCCCCACACAACATAGGTTTTACACTCACACTTAACTTATGCAGACTTTTCAAAACACATGAGCCCAAACCCGCTAAGTCTTTAGCCTTTGATCCACTTGATCTTCTCAACATCTCCTTGACCTAAACCGCTTTTCTAACCGCTGCTCAAGCGTTGTGGTTTTGATTCAACAAAGTTTCTAGTATTTAGCAAACTGCTAAAATATCCACGTGTTGACTTAGTCTTCACCTTCCTTGCAAGCAATCAACATGCTTGCCATGTGCCGGTGCACTAATGGCTTGACACGCATCGGCAAGTCTCTCTCGCTCTGATTTCTCTAGACTATGCCTCACTTGTCCTGACCAAGCCACTTGGTGCAACCCATCGCTCGGACCTTCCCTTCAACATTGATCATTCTAGGCCTCGGCTCCTCCCTAAGCATAGTTCTGATCCTCGTTATTTATCAAGGTTGACTCCAAACTTCCTTGCACATCCAATGATAAAGAAATTATTTCTGGGTACAAGTTCTTCACAACTTGACCCATGTTAGCTTAAACATGCTTCATGCAAAACAAATGTACTAACCTAGGACCAAACTACCCAAACCACGACCAAACTCCTCAAGAGACAGAGCTCACTATTGAATTCAGAGTTCACCTGGTCAGACAGCTATGTCTAGCCGGTCAAACCACTGAGCATGGCTGGTCTGACCAGTTCCACCGATTTGACCACTCAGCCGTGCCGGTCAGACCGTCAGGACTAAGAAAGAATTCTAAATCTTTCGCAAATTTAAAATTCAACTCTATAAATATTGACAATAGTTTATCACAAATAATTTTGGAACTTCTGACATGGTAACTCAATTGGCAAATTCTAAATTGCCCATGAATAAAGTGACAAATCCTTTAAAAAATTAACTATCACATCTAAATCAACATATCCAAGTAGATCAAAACTAGTTCTCGGTCACCACAGAGGCATAGATCATGGCATTGTAAAAATGGGCCAGTAATTTTGAGCTGTGGCTGGTGGCATTTGGCTACAGCTGATGAATAGTAATAGCTGATAAAGAAGTTATGAGAGAGAGTACGAAGTAAGAGAAACTCCTATGTGATTTTGGACAATATAGTTGAAGTCGCTACAATGTCTACTACAATCGATATGTAGGCGTTGCCTTAAAAGGACACCCTATTTGAAAGCTAGTTACTGTAAAAAAAGCACTTTACTGTAGAAAAGCCAAAATCTGAAGCCAAAAAGAAGTGGCTCAATAATGAGCAATCTTGATCATGGAGCTCCAAATATTACCATTTATTTATGTTGGTCTAGTCATCCATTTCAAAGAAAACAAGAGGAAAATGTTGATTCCAGTCAATATATACGTACATATGTCGTGTGGTATAGTATAGATACCAGATGAGGACCCGCTCCAAACGGCTTCAGCTTCTAGCTTTCAAAAGCTAGAAGCCACTTAGAGCACGTCGACTTCTTAATTTTGGGTTTTTTTTTTACTTTTTGGTCTTTCTTGTTTTTTTCCTTATTCCTTTACATTATCTCAAAAGATATATCAGTATTTTTCATTTTTTTCTCATTTTTTATTATTTTCTCATTTTTGACTCAAAAAAGCTAACAACTACCTAGTGTAACTACAGCCAAAAGTCATAGCTTTTAAGCTGTTAAGAGCACTACTGATACGAGGATGAGATGTATGTCGATGGGAATCGGAGGGGACAATAATAAAGTTGGGGGGACATGATGATCGTGAAGAATCTAAGTGGATTATTTTGACATGACGCTTTGTCCATACACCTTGTGTTTGCTAATGAGTCCCCTAAAGTTCTCTCCTCTTGGAACCCTGCATTTCATTACAGTAATATAGCACAAATGTTGGAATATCTCTTTTTGTAAAAGAAGCCAATGACATCTTTCTAGTGCTTTACACTTTTTTTGAGGAGGGTAAAACAAGGACGCACTCATGCATGCATGCACACGAACGACACCACACACACTCACACACCCACATCGGTGTGTCCAATGCACACGCTTCAGACGAGACGAAGATCCTAGAGTCTCACAGAGCGCGGGCACATGCTTTAGCCACTGAAAGCACCTACGTGCGCGTGTACTCAGAGGGCACAATTCACATGAAAAGTGCTTAGAGAGTACTGTTCATATGAATAGTACTGTAACATCCCAAAAATTTTACTTTCTTTAAAAATTAATTATTTAAAAATTTTGGGATTTTTTTTGGATTTTTCTTTCCTTCCTTCCTTTTACCCTTGATGCCATGATTACTATTCATCTTTTTCTACCTTATGACAGATCTAAGCTCAAATCTCTAACTGATAAAAGCCTTTTTCCCTCCGCATCTTCACTTGGAAATTGCCCAATTGGTGCTAGCAATCAATCTTTCCATTCCATTTGCTCATCCTTGAATACCAAAACGATCGCATGGTGCCATAAATTCCGTCGGTTTTCTTTCTTTGCCAAAGCCATAAATCGGAGCACCGTGACCGTGTTGCCTTCCCTTTCATGTAGCCAAAATCTCCCCTCCTCCAAAGAAGTCATCGAGGCCACCAATGACACCACTGGCTTTGTCGCAAGGAGAACGACCTCGCCTACTGTTTCACCATCCAAACTGCTGTCAGAGCCTTTCGCTGTCGGAGCACCCCGTCACTGCTGTCTTCTACCTCGTCGTCGAGCAAGTCCACCACCGGAGCCATTCCCTCACCAAAGCACTCTGCCGCCGCTGTCTTCCATCATCGCCGATCACTCTCTAGCTATCTCTGGTAAACCCCCTTGCCTATTGAAAACAATCACTACGTGTTCGACCACGGCAACCCCATTGATCTCAGCCACTCTAACCGCTCCCGATCGCTCCTGAGTTCTGACCATTCCTTAAACTTTCGAGAACTGTAGCTTTGACTATTGTTGTTTTTGACCACCTTATAGTTATCGACCACTCTAGGCATCTTGGCCACTCTCGGTGTTTCTACTGCTAAAACCATCCAACCACTAAGACCTTTCAACCATGGAGAACTTCTAGTGAAGAAGAAAGACGACAATCTTCGCATGTGTGTGAACTACAGATCCTTGAGTGATGTGACAATTAAGAACAATTTCCTTTTGCCCAGGATCAATGATTTATTTCGTCAGTTGAGAGGATAATGTGTTTTCTCCAAGATTGATCTCCGATCAGTTACCATCAAGTGAACATTAGACTAGAGGATATACCAAAAACAATATTCTCTACTCGATATGGACTGTATGAGTTTACAGTGATATCTTTTGGCCTGACGAATGCACCTGCGTATTTCATGAATCTGATGAATAAGGTGTTCATGGAATATCTAGATAAGTTTGTTGTTGTATTCAAAGACGACATTCTTATCTACTCCAAGAGTGAGAAATAACATGAAGAACATCTGTGGATAGTTTTGGAAAAGCTCAGAGAACAACAGTTGTATGTTAAGTTTAGCAAGTGTGAATTTTGGATGAAGGAAGTGGCTTTTTCTTGGGACATGTGATTTCTGCAGGAGGAGTGTCTGTAGATCTAGGAAAAGTGAAAGATGTGCTCAATTGGGCACAACCCAAATCAGTACCAGAGATCAGGAGTTTTCTGGGTTTAGTAGGTTATTATCGTCGCTTCACTGAAGGTTTTTCTAAGCTTGCAAGACCCCTCACCCAGTTGCTACAGAAGGAAAAGAAGTTTGAATGGACTAAAACATGTGAGGACAGCTTTCAAGAATTGAAGAAGAAGTTAACTTCTGCACAAGTGCTAACGCTTCCAGATATCATGAAGGATTTTGAAGTTTTCTGTGATGTATCAAGACAAGGTCTTGGCTATATACTGATGTAAGAAGGAAAGGTGGTAGCCTATGCATCAAGACAATTGTGTTCGCATGAGAAGAATTATCCAACCCATGATTTAGAGCTAGCCACTATTGTACATGCTCTAAAAATATGGAGGCATTATTTGATCGGTAATCATTATGAGATGTACACGGATCACAAGAGTCTGAAGTATATGGGCCTGTTCGGTTGGTGAGAAGCTGCCCGGCTTCTCGCAGCCACTACAGTACCTAACTTTTAAACGGAGTATTTTCTCAAGACGGGGTCTATAAGTTAAACATAGTACACGTTAAAAGCCCAACATCTGTACCAGTCAAAATCGCAAGTGAGTATCGATCTCTCCGTAATCTGTACCGTAAACAGCCAAAATTCAAAAATTTCAGCCAAAAGCCATAAGCCACAGCCAAAAAGAACAGGCCCTATATTTACCCAACCTGATCTCAACCTCAGACAAAGAAGATGACTTGAGTTAATAAAGGATTATGATGTTGGAATACATTATCATCCAGGAAAGGCTAATGTAGTAGCTGATGTCTTGAGTAGGAAGAGCTGTTGTAATATCTGATGATTCAAGATAGTCAGCCCGCACTTCATGTAGACTTTTAGCAACTCAATCTGGAAGTAGTAGTGGAAGGATTTCTAACCACTTTGGAGGTTCAACCAACTTTAGAGGACCAAATCAAGGCAGCTCAAAAAGAAGACAAATATGTTAAGGAAATCAAAGATAATATGAAGAAAGGTAAAGCACCTGGATTTTCATAAGATGAAGAAGGTATCCTTTGGTTTGGTAAAAGAATTCTTGTACTCGAGCAGAAAGGAATAAAGGAGTTAATTATGAGGGAAGCTCATGAATCTGGATATTCAATTCATCTTGAAAGTACAAAGATGTACCAAGACCTCAAAGAAAGATATTGGTGGTCAAGTATGAAAAGGAAAATCACTGAATATGTAGCTTTGTGTGATGTTTGCTAGTGGGTTAAAGCTGAACACCAGAGACCTGCTTGACTTTTGCAACCTTTGTAGATACTTGAGTGGAAATGGGAAGCAATTGGTATAGATTTTATAACTAGATTGCCAAGAACAAGGTCAGGGTATGATTCAATTTGGGTTATTATAGACTGTCTGACAAAAGTCACACATTTCATTCCAGTAAAGACCACTTACTCTGGAGATAGACTCATAGAGCTATATATGTCAAGAATTGTGTGTTTGCATAGAGTTCCAAAGAAGATCGTGTCAAATCGAGGATCTCAATTCACTTCAAGATTTTGACAGAAGCTGCATGGAATTTTGGGCACAACATAAATTTCAGTGCAGCATATCATCCACAAATAGATGGTCAGACTAAAAGGGTAAATCAAATACTGGAAGACACATTGAGAGCTTGTGCCTTGGCAAATAAAACTAGTTGGGATCAAAGTTTGCCCTATGCAGAATTCTCCTACAATAACAGTTATCAATTTAGCTTACAAATGTCTCCATTTGAAGCTTTGTATGGCAGAAAATGTAGGACACCATTGTATTGGAAAGAGACCGGAGAAGGGCAAGTGTTTGGATCAGATGTGTTGAAGCAAGCAAAAGAGAAAGTTCGCTTGATTCAGGACAGATTGAAAACAGCACAAACAAGACCGAAAAGTTATGCAGACAATCGCCGCAGGTTGTTAGAATTTATACATGGTGATCATATGTATCTGAAAGTTTCACCTCTCAAGGGGTTGCGTCGTTTCAGAGTTATTGGGAAGCTGGCTCCAGATTCATTGGACCATTTCCTATCCTAGCCAAAAGGAGAGAAGTTGCTTACCAGTTAAAGCATCCACCGTAGTTGTCAGATGTGCACGATGTCTTTCATGTGTCCCAGTTGAGAAAGTATCTCAGAGTACCAGAAGAGCAGATGCCTCTAGATGAAGTAAAGTTGAAAGAATATCTAACTTATCCAGAGTATCCAGCCAAAATTTTGGATGAAGTAGAACGTCACATAAGAAGAAAGACCATCAAATTCTGTAAAGTGCAATGGAGCAATCATTCAGAATCAGAAGTAACTTGGGAACGTGGGGAAGATCTATCAGCAGAGTCCCTAATCTCTTTCCTAGTCCATCCAAATCTCAGCGGCGAGATTCTTTCTAAAGGGGTAGGTTTGTAACATCCTAAAAAATCACTTTCTTTATAAATTAATTCCAAATTAATTATTTAAAAATTTTGGGATTTTATTTGGATTTTTCTTTCCTTGATTCCTTTTACCCTTGAGGTCATGATTACTATTCATCTTCTTCTACCTTGCGTCAGACCAAAGCTCAAATCTCCAACCGACAAAAACCTTTTTCCCTCAGTATCATCACATGGAAACCACCCAACTGATGCTAGCAACCAATCTTTCCATTCCATTCACGCATCCTTGAATACCAAAATGCTCACAGGTGCCATAAATTCCGTCGGTTTCCTTTCTTTGCTGCATCTATAAATCAAAGCACTATGATCGTGTTGCCTTCCCTTTCATCTAGCCAAAATCTCCCCCTCCAGAGAAGTCGCTGAGGCCGTCGATGACACCATCGGCTTCGTCGCAAGGAGAATGACCTCGTCGGCCGCTTCACCATCCAAGACCACTGTCGGAGCCTTCCCCGCTAGAGCACCCCATCGTCGCTGTCTTCCACCTTGCCATCGAGCAAATCCACCATCGGAGCCATTCCCTCACCAAAGCAATTTGCCGCCGTCGTCTTTCGCCGTCGCCGACCACTCTCCAGCTAACTCTGGTAAACCACCTTGTCTGTTGAAAACAATCGCTCCGCGTTTGACCACGGCAACCTCATCGATCTCAGCCACTTTGACCATTCCCGATCGCTCCTAAGTTCTGACCATTCTTTAAACTTTCAAGAACTATAGCTTCGACTATTATTGTTTTCAACTACCTTATAATTATCGACCACTTCAGGCCTCTCGGCCACTCTCGGTGTTCCTACCGCTAAAACCATCCAACCACTAAGACCTTTCGACCACGGTCGCTTTTGACCGTGCCCTGTTTCGACCACGATCGCTCACGACCACAGTCACCTTCGACTACGTTCTATCTTTTGACCACGTTCTATTCCTCGACCACATAAAAGCCTCTCGACCACTCTTGGCCTCTCGACTCACGGCCATTTCAACCACCGACCACGTCTAACTTTATGATCACATTCAGCCATCTGATCAAAACTGTTCGACCACCCAAGCTGATTGATTCCTTCGACCACTCCAAGCCAATCGATTCTTTCAACCACTCCGCACCGTCCCATTCCTTCGACTACTCCAAACCATTCGATCTCTCAGACCTCTCTAGACCCTCCGATCATTTTGGCCATAGTCGCTTTCGACTACAATCTCCTCCGACCACTTGCTATTGCAACCACTATCATTTCTCACTCTAAAGCTTTTGACCGCTATCACTCTAAGTCTCTGACCACCGCTGTTTTCGGCCAGCTTTTAAGCTTTTTCAACCAATCAGTGACTAAGACCACACAGAGCCGTGCAACCACATTTAACCCTCGACTGTCGACCACTACCATAGTCTTTCGATCACTCGGTAGTTTCCAACCACTCTCTGAAGATCCGACCCCTCCAACCATGGCAAACACTTCCGAAAGCCGTATTTCTTCATCCTAGCTCTATTTGAACCCGTTCTAATTTCTAAATTCATATAAAATCATAAATCTCCTTATAATATATATTGTGTATTTTTGTGACTTTGTTTGTGTTTATTTATTTGAGTTTCTCATTTTTGTGCATAGAACCCGACGTTGCCGAATAGTTTTTTGATCCATAGCAGGAAGGTCCAGACAATGTGCAGGAAGACAAGTCTCATTTGATCATCTTGTACCTACATTTTCTAAAATCCTTTTATTATTTCAAATTTAAATGCATTGCTATGTTACATAAAATGATATCTTCTGTTTTAAGGATAACAGTTAAACCGACAATTGTTATGCCCTCATTTGACATCAACAACCCTGTACCTTTGTGACCCTAGACTTTTGTTGTCTCAGTATTGAGATTATAATGTTATTTGATAACTTTAGAACGGTAGTAACTGCTTAGACAAGCTATTTAGTCACTATAACCCTGTGGGTGGGAATAATGTTATCAAATATTTAAACAGTTGCTTTACCAAGTGTTTGGCAATAGGTGTTGCTATTGGTTTATAAAATAAAATGATGAAAATTGGTTTTAGACTTGGGCGGATGGTAAGATTGGGTTGGTGCGGATTTAGCACGAGAACTTGTATTGTGAATGTGCTGCCCTAGTCAATTAAGGACCAATGCTTGTGATTGTCTAAACTGAGCACTATCATACAACCACAAGTCTATATGGATACGACCTAGCTGAATAACTCACAAAGGTTTAGTTTAGATATCACTAGTGGTAAGTGGGTGCCAGAGATTTAATGGTTTACTCACAGTGAGGCACAGGGATTTATTGTACTCATATGGTGTAAGAGGTGGCTTCTGACTATGGTGGATTTGATTCTTCAGCGGTGAGACCTCAACGGGTAGTGTCTAGCTAGATCGGAGTGAGGTAAAGACTTTATGATAAATTATCTGGTCTCATGCCTAAGGAAGCATGTTGGCTATTAAGATGACTTATCTCTTGTGGATTAAGTTGTATAACCTCTACAGAGTGTAAAACTATTTGAATAGCTGTGTCTACGATCAAGGGCATGCGATGTGCGCTTTCACATGGTAGATCTTTAGTTTTGGTTTCAAAGTAAAAGTTTTGGCAACTCGGGAGTGGACGAACTCTCAGGACTGTTTCCTAGTGGATGGAGTTTGTGCGGATGGATGGAACCCGTAGTCTTGAACCTTGGTGGTCAGAGCCTGTTTACTAGTGTTGGTGGTTAGAACCTTCACTAGAAAATTTATTTAGTTTCAGTTATTGCAATTACTTTGTTAAATTGATGCTTTTGAAAATTTATTACGGTATTTGAAACATAATGCTTCTTTGTGCAAAAGAACCATATTATCCTTCTTTGTTAAACTTTGCATCTACTATATTTTTTCAAGACTTGTGGAGTATTTTATATACTCACATGCTGCACTCAAAACAAATCTCAGAGGATTATGAAGGTCAAGAAGGAGATTATGTCTACTTTGTGCGTGGATTCAACGAAGGCTTCTCGGAGTACTAAGTTGCGCTTCCCCAGTCAATTGCCTATAGTATATTGATGGGTTATCGTCAAAGTTTATTTTTACTTCCCCTGTATTCTATTAGTTTGAGAGATCTTGAAACCTCAGTTGCAATAAAGCAGCCATATGGTCTGTACTATTGTTTTATTATAATAAAGCGTTGTTGATTATGTAATCATCACTATTTGACTATGTGCACTAGCTTTAATCTAGGACTAGTGCAATAATACACAGAGGGTTCGGATTCAGAAATCCAGTCTCGATCGACAGGTACCCCCAAAAATGAGGCATCAGCGAGCTCAAGCCCGGGTGGGTGGATTGCTCACCTGGTAGTCGCACTAACTGAGCTACACTCGGTCCTCTATTGCTTTACACTTTATGTAGCTCAGTTGCAGTTTGTGCCAAAATTCGCTCAATATGTGCCCATGTGTTCTCACACTTAGTCATAAAATTATGCATGTATAACTTGATAAAAAATTGAACTTGCGGTTAAGGTCCACATAGAATGTGAAAATTATTTCCTAATCTTATAATAATTGAGTTGTTTTCTGTAAATTTTCCATATTCCAAACAAACGCAAAAACTCTGTTGTTTGAAGGGTATACAATCCAAATATAGTCAAAGACTTCAAGCTGTTCACATATTTAGCACTATAGCCATGTTTTTTTTCAATTTTAGCCTCTGAACACCTGTTTTTGAAAAAAAAGGGCCCTCTCCCTAAGCTCGGAAGGCGCGACAGTACCTCAACTGGTTGCGATCAGACCGGTCCAAAAAGAATTTTCTCGAATTTTGGGAATTTAGTTTTGAAATTATTTGAGATATGTTTGTTAAATATATTCATATTGCATGTAGCATATTTTGGCTAATGTGGGTCAAGTTGTGAAGAACTTATGCTCGGCAGTGATGCTTAGAGACAATCATGGTTAACAGCGAGGATCATGGCTATGCTCAAGGAGAGCTGAGGCTTAGAATGATCAAGAATGCTGGGTGAGGTGGATGAGCTCAAGCATGGCACAAGAAAAACAGAAAATATTGAAGAAAAGGTTCAAGCGATGGATTGCACGAAGTGGCTTGGTTGGTCTAAGTGTGGTGTGGTCCGGTGGAACCAGAATGGTAGAGACCTACCGACAGGTGGCAAGATAGTGGTGCACCTACACGTGGCAAGCATGATATTTATTTGCAATTGAAGATGAAGACCAGGCCATGAAAGGGTATTTTGGTAAGTTTGCCAAATACTGAAAACTACGTTGGATCAAAACCGCAACGCTGAGGAAAGTAGTTTAGGTCAAGAAGTTGCTAAGAAGATCAAGTGCATCAAATGCTAAGGAGTTAGTAGATTTGGGCACATGTACTTTGAAAAGCATGCATGAGTGAAGTGTGTGAGTAAAACTCGTGTTATGTGGTGTTAACATGTTTCTCCCATATACGCTAGTGTATAGTATCCATTAGGGTTACATGTGTTCTACTTGCCTCATTTATTTAACAGGTTGGGATGGAGAATTGTTAGTTAACAATCCAACATTCTTCATTCTAGCCAAGTATTTTAGGGTTAGGGTTTGAGAAGTGTGAGTGTTGCAGTGTACTCTTTTGTCCTCTATGTGGAGTGACTATAAAACATTCATCCTCAAGTAGCAATACGTCAACTTAATTCTTCACTCATGGAGTCTCCTTGATTTGGTTGATTTGTTTTTGTTCTTGTTGGTTTGATCTTCTCTCTTTCTTTCTTGATCTTGCTGTATGCCAAGGACATATAAGTGGTACAGATGATTCATGAAGATTAATTCTCCTCCATCATGGCATCAGGTCTTGTAAGTTCTTGAATTTACCCCATTTTGCTCCATCTTGTCGATCTTCCACCCATGAACAAGTGATACTTCGAGTTCTTGGTTTTTGCCCGATTTTGATGCAATCTTAATTACTGTTGAGAAAGGTCTGAACTTTAACAAGGATTCAACACTTGGATGGAATAGGTTCCTGAGACCCTAATCAACGTGTATACAAAGTTTCATCTGATTTGGCCTTGGATTTTTGGATTTTTGGTGTTGCACCAAAAGTGGTTTAGATTCAAATTGATTCTTTGTTTTGGGAATAGGTGAGCAATAATACCGCTCCTAGGTCTAGTTGGACAGGATACCGATCAGATGGGTGTGTAGCCACCGATCAGACCGTCTTGCAGCCAGTGGTCAGACCACCAAGGTGTATATTTTCAGTTCTTCGGCTTCTAAGTTGATTGCTTTGGTTTTGGCTTCCATTTCTGATTTTCATAGCTCAGTAGTGACTAAAGTGAAGAATTGGTGAATATTTAGGAAAATGTTTTAAAGGCACCATTCACCCCCCCCCCCTCTTTTGCCATTTGGTCTTACAGCTTAACGTTGCACAAGAAAAACTTAAATATTGAAGGAATTTTTTTCTGATTTGAAAGAAGTGAGAGAGGTCACACGGGATATACAAGGAGATATCCCTTGGTATATGTTTTTCGTTGATGTAGTGTTAGCTGATGAGAGTAGGATAGATGTATATAGAAAACTATAGTTGTGGAGGAAGACTTTAGAATTGAAGGGTTTTAAACTTAGTAAGAGTAAAACTGAGTATACGAGATGTGATTTCAGCAGTGCTAGGGCAGGTGATGGAGATGTTAGTTTGGACGGACAAGTAGTGCCTAGGATGGACACTTTTCGATATTTGGGATCAATGCTACAGTGGAACGACGAGATTGATGAAGATACGAGCCATAGGATAAGAGTGGGATGGGTGAAATGGCACCAAGCATCGGGTGTCTTGTATGGTAAAAAAATCCTTCAAAAGTTAAAGGGTAAGTTCTATAGGACGACGATCATACCTAAGATGCTATATAGAGCAGAATGTTGGAAAACTAAAAGACAACATATACAGAAGATGAGTGCAGCAGAGATGAGAATGCTGTGGTGGATTTGTGGTCACACAAGGTGGGATCAAATCCGCAATGATAATATACATGATAGGTTGAGGGTAGCACCAATTGAAGAGAAGCATGTCCAAATATTGCTTGAGATGGTTTGGACATATCTAACCAAGGTCTTCTGAAGCATCAGTACGTAGTGAAATTTTAAGACGTACCGAAAACATATGAGTCAAATGTCAACTAAGACTGACGTGGAAGGAAGCAATTAAAAGAGACTTGATGAATTAGAATGTATCCAAAGGGTTGGCTTGGATAGGAACAGAATTTTTTGTACGGATAATCCGTTTTTTATTCGGAAATACATAAATATACCCGCGACAAAATTTTTTACAAAAATAATCTTCAGTCGCCACCCCATTGGGCGACTGCTATTTTTCGCCCAACCGGGAGGCGACATTTAGGGAATCTGTGTACCGTTGGGCGACTACTGCAATCGCTGTACGGTTGAGCGACTTTGATGGGCGACTTTACTCAGTCCCCGTGAATTTTTAGAGTTTTATCAATTTTGTAGTTTTAAACTGGAAAAAAATATGGTATAGTTGTAATAAAAGTTTATGTTTATTGTATGTTGTAGGTGCATTTAAAATTTTGAGAAATTTTTTGTAAGTACAATTGACTGTAGAACGTTTGATATATACATTGGTATGTTTTAAGGGTTTGCAATCCGTGTGATTTTTGTATGTTTTGTCAATTTTTTAGTTATAAACTGCGTAAAAATCAGATAAAGTTGTAATAGAAGTTTATGTTCAATGTAAGTTGTAGATGCAAAAAAAAAAATTGGTCAATTTTTTTTAGGCACGATTGACCGAAGAACGGTCGATACATAAAGTGATAAGTGATGTGACCAGTGGCATGTGTGGAACTCTGTACTTGTAATGTTCAGAACTCCACCGCTAGTCGTAACATGCCTTAGGGAATATTACATTTTGTCTACTGGGTGTAGCGTGGTTGTTTGCCCTTTTTGTCGCGCCCTGAAGATGGCTCCGCTGCATCTTTCTTCCTGTCAGTCTTGGTCTTGAGAGCTGCCTCACGAGCTTGAAGCTCTTCCTCCTGACGCTTGATGGCTGCTTCACGCAGACTTAACTTCTCCCGCCTCCTTTGCAGCTCATCCTCCTTGCCCTTAAGACGGATTTGGTCCACCCTCACGCGACGCTCTTGCTCATGCCGCATTTGTCGTTCCACCTCGCGATTGTGCTGTGAAGAACACCTTCCACGATGGCGACAAGGGGCTGAGAACGGAGACCCCTGAGAACCCAATTGTACACCTCGGCAAGGTTAGTTGTCATTATTCCGTACCTTGCGCCATCCGTGTCGTGCAACAGCGACCAC
The DNA here is from genome assembly GCA_017311315.1 of Dendrocalamus latiflorus. NCBI lineage: Eukaryota > Viridiplantae > Streptophyta > Magnoliopsida > Poales > Poaceae > Dendrocalamus > Dendrocalamus latiflorus. The sequence continues at coordinate 8,293,050 of CM029651.1, read as the reverse complement.
TTCTCCAATTGTTCCCCCTCGATCCACTGCGAGAAGCACTTGATGTTTCGCGCGCTCCTCCTTCTTGAACCACTTGGGTTAGACTCATCGATTGCTGGCAAGCATTGCGGTTGTGCCTCCCCAGGAGTGACCGGCCCCTTGCTCCTCTCGTCGACGTTCTTCCTGGTGTGCTCATCCAACAACCCCCATAAAGCATCAAATTTTCTCTGCTGGTTCTGCCTAGCCAGCCTCTTGAATAGCTTCATCAAAGATTATTTCGGGAATTGCTTGAAAAAGTTTGCCCCTAAGTGACGACTGCACCACCGGTTTCTCGTGTCCGGCCAAAAAGAGGTCTCCTCAGGGTCTTCCTGAAGTTTTCGTATCGCCTTTATAATACCGGCGTGGCGATCATGGATTATGCACACACCAGGTCGGGTGCCTACAACTCCACCCCTCACATGTCTCAGAAACCACAGCCAGCTCTCATAATTCTCACTCTCCACAAATGCAATGGCCAGCGGCAATATTTGATTGTTACCGTCAACGCCTATGGCCGTCAGGAGCTGCCCTTTGTATTTGCCTGTCAAGAAGGTCCCATCTATTGAGATAACTGGCAGCATGTGTCTGAATGCTTCAATGCTAGCACCAAATGCAAAGAATGCTCTCTGCAACACTGCAAATCCCGGTGGACTTATGGACGGCTTGTCGTGCACCGCGATGTACGTGCCGGGGTTCCTTTGCTGCAACACCTTAAGCATACGAGGAAGATTGTCGTACGCCGCTTCGAAAGTGCCAAAACGTTTTTCCAACGCCTTTTGCTTCGCACGCCACGCCTTCGCGTAGCTAATCTTATACTTGAATTTATTCTCAATAGCTAGCATAATATGTGTGGCCGCAACATCTTTCTTCTCCACTATCTCCCCATACATCAAATTGGCGATAAATCCGGACGTCAGGTTACGATGCCTCGCCAAGACTGTGTTTACAATGCAGGAGTGCGGCTCCACCTTGGACACAATCCAATGAGTCTCATACTTGGGTCTACGTGCGTGCACCCTAAAAGGACAACCAGTCTGCTTGCACTTCACAGTGTACTGCTCCTGGCTTGATTTGACGACGCGAAATGTCCGTTGCATTGAAAGGGCCCAAAGTTTGATGGCATCCTGCAGCTCTTCCTTGTCAGCAAACATAGCATGCACCCGAACCTCTGTTTGATGATACTCCCATGGCGATTCATGCTCATCATGTGCGGAAACACCCTCCGCATTATACTGGTTCCATTCTTCGGGGATAGGAACTTCTTCATCATCGGAACTGTCCTCCTCGTCGTCCTCTACAGCTTGCTCTTCATCCCATGCCCTCTGGTCATCAGATTCCATCTGCTGCACGATATACTCATTATGCTCTCCTTCATCAGCTTGCCCAGTTCCCTCTCTATAGCTTGACAGCTGTAACTCTCCTCCATGTACCGCATCGGCTTGCCCAGTTCCCTCTGTATAGCTTGACGGCCTTAACTCTCCTCCGTGTACCGCATCGCCTTCATCACGAGCAACTTCATCAGCTCCACCGACGTGCGGCCCGCCCGAGGTGCTAGCACCCCCCGAAGCATAGGCGGACGCACGAGCTTGCGCAGCTGCTTGTAGTGAGCACGGTTGCACAAGCAGGACACACTCGTATCCACGGCGCCGGCACCCTTGCACAAAGCCCTTCCACGAACCAGAGCGCACCAATGTCTTCAACTCCCATCTGATGTCAGTGGAAGACCGGCTCCAAAGCCCTTGCACAACGACGCTGCACACCTCGGGGTCCAATGAAAAACTCTGGGTCAGCCAATGCTGCACATCTGTCATTTGAGCATTCTCGTCATCCGGAAGTACGAGAGTGACTTGCGGAAAATCGCTCAAATCCACACCAGTCGGACCATCACGAATGATTCCAACACCATAATACACTCTCAATGTAGTACTGGCCATTAATGATGTATGCCTACATGTATGATTGAAATTTACGACATGTCAAATAACATGGGAGTTGAAGACTGTAAATACAACATAATTAAAAAAAATACCTGGATCCAAATCGATTGAATAGCTTCGACTTCTCTTCTCTCCTCACCTCCTTTTCTTCCCCTCCTCCCTCTCTTCTCCTCTTCTTTTCTTCCTCTTCCTCCTCTCTTCTCCTCTTCTTTTCTTCCTCTTCCTCCTCTCTTCTCTCTGGGCAGAATGAATGAGTAGAATGGCAGAACGAGGGGAATGTGCTCGGGGTTAGTGGGCGGCATAATTTCAGTCGCCCTACGGTTGGGCGACTGCAATTGCAGTCGCCCAACGGTTGGGCGACTTCAATCGAAGTCGCTCAACCGTACAGCGATTGCAGTAGTCGCTCAACGGTACACAGATTCCCTAAATGTCGCCTCCCGGTTGGGCGAAAGGTAGCAGTCGCCCAATGGGGTGGCGACTGGAGATTATTTTTGTAAAAAATTTTGTCGCGGGTATATTTATGTATTTTCGAATAAAAAACGGATTATCCGTACAAAAATTTCGATAGGAACATATGAAAGTTAGCGGTCTACGTTCTGGAACTATAACATAAGAAGAATATTTAGGGGTGGTGTTTTAGGCTCTCAGTTCAGATGGAAGGATATAGGGCTTGGAGTTTTAGCCTTGTAAATTTTATTACAAGGTTCTCATTTTTTTGACGTTGAGGAGGTTTTATTTCTCCAACTTGATAGGGATAAAAGGTTTTATTGTTGTTGTGAGAGAAGCGTGAGGGGAAGAAAGAAGCAAAATGCATCGAAACTACGAAAGAAAATTTTATATGATGTTAGAATTAGAACTCATGTTTTGTTTTCTCTAAAATTTGTAGAGATGGTTCTATATCCTCTGTTATTCGAATTTTTCTTTGGATTGCAATCCATCACTTCAAAATTTTCCTTCCAAACACCAAATAATTAGTCATTCGGTTCCCTTCTTCTTCTTCTTCTTTTTTTTGCCTGTGAGGGGTTGTTTATATATATATTGCTCTAATAACCGCCAATGTTCAAATCTTGTCACCTACATTCCATAAGATGTTCTCGATAATTTGCTGTGAATTATTAATATCGACCACGATCTACTTATAGCTCAAATTTTTCACAAAGTTAGGTGTGTCTATTCTGAACAGGTGTTTAAACTCTATTTCTCTTATTAATGAATTAGCGTAGATAGCACAGTAGCACCAGGGTACATCGGGCAAAATTTTGTCATTTAGGTTGGGCCGGGATGCCGACAATTGGGCCGGATGCCGACAATTTCAGCCAAGCTCAACCGAGTCGCCGTGGTCCCAAAGAAGAAGCCCAACACGGAGCGGTCAGCAGCTGCAAGCCTGCAACCCAGTCGCCTTCATCCAACTACGGCGCTTCCTCGCCGCCGCCTTCTGCCTCGGCCCGCCCCGCATAGCTCCGGCGGATGCTCCCGGCGAACTACGGCGCTCCCTCGCCGCCTTCTTCTGCCTCGGCCCGCCCCGCATCCATATAGCCCCCAGCCCCATGGGGGCTTCTGAGTCGCTCCTCTCCAGGCAGCCGCAGCAGCAGCCGCGGCCGCAGTGGGCGGACGAGATCACGACGGTGTCCGAGGGCCCGCGCGACGCCGCGGACGCCGACCCCCTCCTCCGCCGCATCCAGTCCCTCACCATCGTACGAACAAAGACCCCTCGTCTCCTTTTTCTTCTCGCTGCGGCTTTTTTTAACTGTTAGTTAACCTTGTTGTGGTTGGGGTTTTGAAGGCCCCGCCGCTGTTGAGCGGTCAGCCGGCGGTGGGTTCGGAGACGGAGACCAGCCTCACTGACATCCTTGTCCGGAAGCCCTCCGCCTCCGCCGCCTCCGGTGAGTGGTTGCCATGTTAAAACTTTGGTTAGAGGTTGTGGCATCATTCTTGTATTTGGGATAGGAATGTGTTATGGACAACAGGACTGGAAATTGTGCAGCAAATTAGTTGGATTTATCATATTTATGCTAGGAGCTCATCTGTGTCTTGGTATTCATCTGTAGGCAATTTCAATCCAAGTTTGTTGTTTGAGCTTTTCTCTATGTACCGCGAATGGCAAGAAGAGATGGCCAAGAAAATTAGTGAAAAACAGGTATGCAGGATCCTCTCGGAGTTTTTTGTTTGTTTGATGCTGTTGCTAAAGAAAAAGATTTCTCATGGAAGACATTCTTCACTGATGGAGGCAATTGTGTGTCTCATGCTATTTTGTGATTATTGTTGGATGAAATAATTGGTTGTATACCATCCAAATGTACCTAGTTTTGGTATATACCACAACAAAATCCGAGTTCACTTTAATACCATCGAAATCTCTGAATCTTTGTGAATATACTTATACGTCCACTTTCAAGTTAGCTCCGTCATCTTATTCACCTCGTTCTTCTCACCTCTTTCTTCTTTCTGACGCACGCTCGTCTCTCTTACTCGCCCTCTTCCTCGATCCAGCCCACATTGGCGTTGCAGAGCAGGCAGTGGCCGCGGCCGGCGAGCAGCTTGCGAGTGCAGGTGCAGCAGAAGGTGTGGCCGCACAGGATGAAGGCCGCGCCCTTGGCCCGCTCCATGCACACACAGCAGCATCCGCCGCTAGCCACTCCTTTACCCACCTCCGGCTCCGCTTCGTCTTCCGGCCCCAATGTTTGTGCCGCCACCAACTCCTGCTCGCGCACCATCACGCCGGCGCCGGTGCTCCACTGACTCTCTGTCTGCTCCGACGGTGACGTAGACGAGTTGCGCCTCTCGGCTGCCATGGCGGATGCGAGGGTGACTGCCATCTGGCGGCCAGCGGCAAGGTCATCCTTGTCGCGCAGTTTGAGCAGGTCGCGAAGGTTGCACGATCTTGCAAGACCCACCACAGAGGCAGGCCCCACCGCGGTGAGCTGGGCGGCGTGCCACTGTCTTCTTCCCCAAATCCAGCCAAAATTGTCGCCGCCACCGCCATTCTTCACGCGGGGCGTCTCGGCCTGATTTCTCTCTTGGGGAGCATCCCCTCACCACCCCCAATCTCTCCCATCACTGATTTTGTCCGTCTTGCCCCAGATCAACATCACCACGTCGAGCTCGCCGTACCTCGTCGGGTCTCCGTCGCCAACCCGCCTCGCCTCCTTCCCTCCTCTATAGACTGCTTTGGTGAGCTCCTCACTCCTCTCTGATGCCCATGTGCGCACTACTGTGCCCCCTACTCCTCTCCGGTGTCAATGCCCTTTTCCTCCCCCCAACTCTGGCCGCCTGGAAGCAGCTGGCTTGGAGGAGCAGGTTTGGTCAAGCCAAAACATGGTCTGGTTGAACCACATTTGGGGCAATTCAGTAAATTCAACACTAGTACTAACGGAGGGGTGACGGAATGGTATATCGCCGAAGATGGGGATTTTTCGGTGGTATTAAAGTCAACCGATATTTTTTAGTGGTTTATACCAAAACTGGGACATTTCGGTTGTATTTAACCAATTCTTGTTGGATAGAATATGACGGTTTCATGTTATTCATTCAAGGTTTAGAAATTTTTTTCCTTGTGCCAAAGAAATGGTGCCTTGCTTCATGTATTGGTGATTATTCTATTTGGCGACATTTGGATCTTGATAGCCTGGTGATAAACCTAAATAAATTGCAATGCCAATTACCAAAACTTTTGAGGCGTTCTATGCTGATTTTCGTCATGATACAGAAAGTAGTAGGTATGACACTGGTTGTAGTCCTAGCACCAAAAAAAGGGGAAATATATTTTACTGTTTCAACTTAAATTTGTACTTTAATGTTAGCATCATAAATATCACAAGTAGAAATCCTGATACTTCGTTGGTATGAACAATTGCTACCCATGCACCCTGCGTGCTTTTATTTTCACTGTTCAGACAAATGTAGGGTTTAGCACTGATCATATTTCTATCGTATGTTGAACTGACAATTTTACTACAACCCTTTAATTTGTATTCATAAAACCATTGGCATTGTATTACATTTGTAGTGCTTAGACTAGGATATCCAGGGATGTCCTTTAGAAAGTATGATGCAGGACTTAACTGATGAATTCTAAGTGGTCAGGGTGACTTAGAATATAGCTGAAGAGATTTGGCGTTTGAATGTGTAGTTTCATGCCTTTTATATTTATATTTATCAACTAATTTACTGAGAGGAGCTCTAATATATTACATATGGTGCAGGAAGAGATAGAAAACAAGATAGCAACAGCAGACGCACTGGCTGTTAAGCTTCTCCAGCGGTTCAGTTATTCTGTTACTTCCATGAGATCAACCTCTCGCAATCTTGCTGAAGGTAATAAATGCAGTATTTTCTGAGATAGGTAAAAAAAACTAAATTGGTCATCCATTACATTATTGGAGATTTGGACACTTAGGCCTAAATTCAGCCTAAAGCAAGGCCAAAGCAATAATTAGTGAACTTGAGCACTACTTGTGAATGGCTTTGGAATAGCATGGCAACACTGGAACTATTTGTTGACATTGCTCTACCAAACATTGCAGTTCATCCACTGCAGGTGGAAGTTGGTGAGTTGAAGGGCAGGTTAACTGAAGTGATAAGTAACTGCGATGCATTGTGCAAGAGAATTGCTGCAGAAGGTCCGGAAAGTTTGCAATCGTCTGTTCAACCTTTCACCACTAGTAGAGTGGAGGCAGGAGGTAGTGGATCGCTTGGCCCAAAACAAGAGTCCTGAATACACATAATATGTCGTTGTCTGAACAGCTGATGGTTTCGAAGGCATCGGAAGGAACTTCAATGACATGCTTAGTACGGGAGGATATCCATCCGAAGTGGTTAGATAGATGAGATTCTTGGTCTCATTTTGTTGAAATGTAGCCCTTCTTGTTGTAATGCCTAACTTTGCTTGTGCACAGGTGTGTTGTGTGTACGGCCAATTGTAATATCAGAAACGCATAGGTAGTTTGCGTTCCTGGCTTGCTGTATTTGGCTGCACATGAAATTCGGTTCTTTTCCAAGATAACAAGAAACGGCTTGAGACAACTGCCTGTTTCGTTCCGGATGAAGTTTTATCCACGTAGTTAGAATGTACGTTGGTTCAATTTATATGGCATCCTGTGGGTGTTTGTTGTATAGAAAACATGGTAGTGAAGCTTTATCTGTTCGTTGTGCATGTGAAATTCATATGTTTTTGAGCTAGTCTCCGGAAGGGGCAACCGTACTGTTGTATTACTGTGTAGACTAACTGCTTTTTTTTCTTTTTTGAGGAAAGTGAAAGGCTGCAATCGCATACCCCGGTTTGTTGTATTGCTTCTCAATATATAGATACACGTACAGGAGTTTGATACTTGTACAACAAGGTAAAAAATTGCTATCGTCTGCAACTAGGAAGCAATCTATACATAGGAGAAGGCAACCGGGAATTACTATTCCCGGTCTGCCGTGGGCGACGGCATTTCACATGTTTGGTAAGGCAACAGGAGTTCTCTAACACTTACCCTATAGTCTGAACCGTGGCGACGAGGAGGAAGCACGTTAAGACTGGACCGAAAATCATTGAACAGCTGCGACAGTAAGCCTTCGGTGAAGGTGTCCACATACTGAGAACTAGATGGGACATGAAGAATTAACTTTGTCAATGGCAACTTTGTCACGAATAAAATGAATATCTATATTAATGTGCTTTGTGCGGTGATACTGGATGGAATTGGACGATAGGTAAACAGCACTGATATTGTCACAATAGACAATGGTGACAGTCGTGATTGGCCGGTGTACCTCCTACAATAATTGCTGCACCCAACAAAATTCGGCAACTACGTTAGCAATGGAACAGTATTCGGCCTCAACACTAGAGTGGGAGACAATCGTTTGACATTTGGAGGACCACGAGATAAGGTTGTCACCAAGGAAAAGATAGTAGCCAGAAGTGGAGCGACATGTATTTGGACAGGCCTCCCTATCAGCATTAGAGTAGTCAATGAGGTCATGTGAGGAAGAAGAATGAGTTGTAAACCAAGATCAAGTGTGCCCTGGAGGTAGCACAAAACCCGTTTAATAAGATTCTAGTGCGGCTCACAAGGATCATACATATATAAACAGATTTATTGAACCACATAAGCAATATCAGTAGCAACTGGATAGCAAAAAGACATGCTGGCTCAGGAGAGGAGCTCCTCTATATATGCAGTTGAGAAAGGTGGATGCCAGCAGAAGTGCGGGAGACCGAGATCCCTATGAAATGAAGGGGACTGAGATCCTTCATGGCAGATTTGATGTTGAGAGAAGCAACAAGTTGACGAAGAATACTGAGGGAAGAAGCTGTCAATATAATATTATCGACATGCAAAAGAAGATAGGCAGTAGACGTGCCATGCTTGTACATGAAGAGGGAAGAATCAGACTTAGACACAATAAAGCCAATGGAACGAACAAAGATAGCAAACCGTTGGAACCAAGCATGAGGCATCTGTTTCAAGCCATAAAGAGACTTGGAAAGGTGACAAACATGAGTAGGGTGTGTGGAATCAAGAAAATCAGAGGGTTGTTGTCTATAGACGGTCTCAGAGAGATGACCATGCAAGAAGGCATTTTAATGTCACGTTGATGTATGGACAAGATTGGCTGGCAGCAAGACTTAAAACGACGCAAATGGTAGTGAGCTTGACCACAGGACTAAAAGTCTCATCATTGCAGGATCGAACACCACAATCATAGAAGATAAATGATTGCCTCCGCTTTTTTGAAATCTCTAAGTAGTCGATGAAGATTCCAACCGCTTGATGCTCAGCTACTCGCTAGATCGCTCAGTTTTGATCTTTGACCAGATTGAACATATTCAAAATCGTCAACCCAGAAGCAGAACCTCTTGATCACCTTCAGATGTAGTCATACACTTTGATCCAACTGCAAACACCAGCACTTTTCGAGCAAAACCAAGAACTAGATTGATTCAAGATGATGTTTATTGCTAGATTTTTGTGGATTTACAAAGCGCCCTCATAAGCACCCCTAAAAACCTTCTCGACAAAAGTGCTCTCAAACCGACACAAACCTTCCCTAGTCCACTAAAAACCAAACATTAACCCATAGCCTCTCCCTGTTTTAAAAGGTTAACATCACAAACCGTGTCTACCTCAAACACAGACTCAAAACTTTATCTCTTCCGAAAATCAAAAGACCTGAAACCCTTCCGAACACGGGTTCTATCCTAACCCTTCCCAGTTATGTTCTCCTTCCACAACTCCTAACTCATCACATGATGAAACCTCCAGGACACACCTCCTGTAGCCTTCCCACGCATCATCCATCTCACGTGTCGAAGCCTCCAAGAACGCACATCCCGTAGTTTCTCCGCACATCATCACCTTTGATCTCCACGTGCTTCAGCGTGAGCCTGATCACCTCACGTGACATCCTCGACCGTCTGGACCTCAGATCTTCCCATCCTAGTCCCAGTCCTCCTCGTCACCGACCATGACCATCTCCACACCTACCTACATATGCAAAGACCAAAGAATCTTTCTCCTGGCATAAATTCTTCCCAACTTGACAGACATGGGTCCACACACTTGTATCACACCCATCAATATCAACCAGGTCATCCATGATCACAAATTCATCAAACAATCACTGTTCCATTGACTACCAACCATCAAACAATAAATATTCCATCGACTACCGAGTACCGACCTGTTACTGAAACACCGCCTACTGAGTATCGACACTGTACTGCATCACCGACAACTACTACGATCACCCAGTACCTACCTGGTACTGTAGCAATGACCACCGATCACTGACAGCCATGCACAGATCAGTCAACCACTGACCCAACATGAGTACTCAAGGTACTTAAAGATCACAAAAATTAAAGCACTCGTACCGACCTTAAAGTCTATGAATACTGACCATGAAGCCTACAGTAATCGATCACAAAGCCTTTCACTACCGATCATGATGTCTATGACAACTGATCGAAAATCCTAAGACAATGACGGCCAACTACAAAGTCTATGACTATCAATCGGTTATTGTAGCAGACAAACTTACGACTACCGACCGATTCACTGTAGCTAAGACCGGTTTACTGTTGCATATGACCGGTTTATTATGCTTATGACCGGTCGACTGATATTAGTCAAACTCAACCAATTACCTACCATGGTTGTTCTGTCGTGGTCGAAATGCCATGATCGAAATACCTGACGTGGTCAAAATACCATGGTCGAAACCTGCCATGGTCGAAGCCAGCCGTGGTCAAAATGTTGTCCTGAAAACTCTAGCAACAATAGCGTATTGACTAAATCTTTCACAAACGTAAATTTCAATACAACCCAAATATCAATTACTCATCGCCACTAAATTTACAACCAAACCACATGGTCTAACAACCCCCTTGATGAGTACATTGACAACACCTCAAAAACTCTTGAATGAGAAATTTTGCAAAAGAAAAAAAACAAAGCTTCAGACAACATGCCACAGTAGAAAGAACAACAAAAAGACCACAGTGGAAAGAGTTGCAGACCACAGCAAAAAGCAAGAGCTATCAGACCACGGTAGAAAAACAAAAGTTCAGAAAACTCCCCTCAATACAAGAGAGAGAAAGCTTAAAAACTCCCATCAACACAAGAGAGCAATTTTTCTCCCCAATCTCTACAAACTCTCCCCCTTTGGTAATGAAATCATCAACCGAGAGAGAATAATTCTAAAAAGGAGCAATGAGAGTAAACATTCAAAAGCTTTGTAGAATATCCAAGTCATTTTGCTTTGATTTAAGAATGTAATCAAACCATGTTTTTTAATAGAGCTCCCTAGATCATATAATTCATATATCATATAGCATTATCAAAACTAGACTTTTACATGATTAAGCAAATTAGATTAATAATAGGCAGCTCGACCATAACCAAACCGATCTATAAAGAGTACAAAGAGATATCACACCTAAAGGAGTAAGCCTAAAAGTGAAGCAAGCTTTAAATCTAGATGAACTAGTAGTCTCACATAACAACCTATAGCTCTACACTCATTTTTTAAGCATATGACATGCTTGTAGCATATTTCTTTTCATAATGCTATCTTTGTAGCAAACTTTTTTGAATGGTGGCATACTTGAAGCATATTTCTTTTCAATCGAGCACGTTTTGTACATTTTCTTTTGTTTAACCATGGCATGCTTGAAGCATACATCTTTTCAATCTTCTCTTTCTCATTTTTTTATATTTATGATAACATGCCAACTCAAGTGAACATAGAAAGATTGCAATGTGAAACATGCGAGCCTCATGACCAAGATTTAAAAGAGAACTCACAATCAAGCTACTCCATTTCTATGAACATCACAATGTGCTATCTACGATCAATCTAATCAAAGTATTCATCCATGTCATGTTTTAGTTCAAGTATAGCAAATTGATTTTAACCAATCATGATCAAATCTACATAGCATATGAGTAAATATAATAAAGATAGCTCTACTGCTCATTTGAACAACAATGACTTGGGCTTGATACATTATTTGACAAGTATAATAAACAAAACTTCTGAAATTGCTAAACAATAAGCTCCTCCTCAGAATAATCCCATAGGATACAATACACCCAACTCACTTCGCAAACGAGCAAAATAAAAACAATCAAGCAGTTTGGTGAAAATATTAGCAACTTAAGAGTCGGAATCAATGAAATGCAAAATAACATCTCCCCTTTTCACATGGTCTCTAAGAAAATGATAGCAAATATTAATGTGTTTGGTTCTTGAATATTGCATAGGATTTGTAGCAATACTACTAGCACTAGTGTTATCACAGAAAAGTGGAGCACTATCCAATTCTAAGACAAAATCCTTAAGTGTAGCTATCATCCAAAGCAATTATGAGCAATAAGAAGTGGAAATAGCGTTCTTCGAGAGGAAAAGGAAGGCGCTCAGTACGAGAGTGAGTGGTATAGGTGTGTGTTGGAGGTGGCATGGCCAAGTTGGTAGGAGAGGACGGCACTGGCAATGCCACGATAGAAGAGGAAGCCATGGCAAAGGAAGAAGTTATCATAGTAGTCAAAATTGTGGACACGGTAGGAAAAATGGGAGACACGACAGGCGACATGGCAGTTGACACGGAAGAGCCACAGTAGAGGAAGAAGTTGTCATGACAGGTAACTTCGTGGACATGGCAGGAAAAATAGGAGACACGACAGGCGATGCGGCAGTTGGTGCAACAGCCCAATTTTGACTTCAAAATTTCCAAATAAACGTGTATAAATTTTCATGAATTTTAAAATTTTTAGTGCATTTGAAAAAAAATTCCGAAGCTTGGTTGAGGTTTGAGACTTATACAATAAATGCCTTAACACAAAAATGTGAACCCAAAATTTCTAAAAGTTAATTGGCTAATGAAGAATTTTTCCCAAATTTTCGTGTTCCCTTGGGAATTCATATTAGAAATTCAAACTTAAATTTGAACCTAAGTTAAAGTTTAAATCCTATTTAAGTTCCCTCCAAAGCTTGGGCCAAATCTCACCCGTCGGCCTCCCTCTTTCCTTCCCGCATCATGCCCTAGCAAGCCAGCCCGCTCCGCGGCACAACACACAGCCCACGTGTGCCACATGCATGCAACCCAACTCGCTACCTCACTCTCGCATGCCATTGACAAGTGGGCACCTGTCAGCGCATTGTTCTTCTTCCCCTCTTTCTTCCTCATGCGTGCTCCCAGCCTCATCTCTTCTACTGTTTCCGCTTGCAAATGGGCAATGAAAGCTTTGTGCCTTGAGCCAAGTATGTCGCGGCATTGTCTCATCACCGTAAGGTAGTCCCATCACCAGTTGGCCTCTCTCTCTCGCTCAGCGCCCATGGCCATTTATGGCACCCGAGCTCGTTCTCCCTCCTTCTCTCTATAAAAGTCATGGTGACCACGTCACTGAGCGCACCTCCCCTCACTCCCTCCTTCTCTTTGCCTCTGGTTGAAGCCAATCAAGCCTCAGTCTTCAACTCCGACCACTTGCTTCCATTGCCAAATTGCTCCCTCTAGTGAGTCCCCACAACGCCATTGTGCTTCCCGAGTTCACCTCATCTCCGTCTACCCCATGCTCACCCCTTTGTGCTCGTTTGCCCCTAGGAGCGCCAAACCCGAGATTTGCACCGTGCGCTGACCACACCATCGACACCACCCTTGTCGTGCCGCCCTCAGCCGTCGTGGAGTGCCTAGCTCACTGTCACCCCCCGTAGCGCTAAGGCACTCCTTAGTATCACAACACCATGTAGAAGCTTAAGCTCACCCCGTATGGGAGTTTTGAACTCGCATTTATTATTGCCATGCACATCATAGCAACCACTGCTGCCTCACCGTCGCACCATCACCGTCAATAGAATCGTAGAGTCCTCCACACCCCATTTTGCCCCTCACACCAGCATGTCGTGCCCCTCACCGTTGACGCCAAGCTCGGCCAAGCCACCTTGGTCAAGCCAAGGAATAAGATGACCGGGAGCCACTGACCAGTGGGCCCAAATTGTTAATTAAATTGGTAGATTAGTCACTATTAATGACGTGAGTAGTGATAGTATGGCAGGTGGGCCCTAGACATTAGAGATTCTTAATTAACCTAGGATTTACACCATGACTCACTGACATGCGGGCCACACGTCACATAGACCAATCTTATGGACCACTATCACTGACCAGTAGGCCCCACCTCTCGGTAAATGGCTGCATGAACCTAGTCTATATGAGCGGTGACCCCACATGTCAGCTTGATCCTTTTCCCTGAATTAAAATAAATGGTAAACATAAATAAAACCCCTGGACCCCACTTGTCGGCCCCTCCATAATTTTCTTAAGAAAAATAATTAGAAAAGAAAACCCTTAGCCGACCCCCTGTCAGCCACTAAGGCTATTCCTTTAGAAAAAAATCAAAAATAAAAAGAAATACCATATGGCCCTAGAAATAGGCTCCAGTCGTCCAACGGGGGAGGACGACTGGAGCCTATTTCTATAAAAAAATATTGCCATAGGTATATTTCTGTTATTTTGAATAAAAATAGAATATTCATAAAAAAATTCGTGGTGCTGCCGGGCGTGGACTGAGAAGACCTTGTCCCTGGCTGGCGGATGGGTTCATCGGGCGCCATGGTGTACCCCAAGTGGACGGCCAGGCTTGGATGACACGTACCCATCCATAGATTGAACGAAGTGGTCCACCGTGGCACACCATTGCCGCGCCCACCACGGTCGCGTCCGTGGCCACCATGTCCACCACCACATCTACCTCCAGAGTTGCGATTATTGTTGTTGGTGGCAGTGTTGCGGTTGCCGTCCGAGGCGGTTGGAGTTGGCATCGTTGGAAGATGCAACTAGGGCAGCGGCAGTGGCGTTCTTGGCGTCGACACTACACGTGCCCAACAAGGCTATAGGAGTCCGTGCCGGACTCCTCTAACAGAAAAGCAAACTGGAACTTGTCCATGAGGCTGGAAACACGCACACAAGTTCACTAAAAATTGCAAAAGAAGAAAAGTCCACCGGCACGGACTCCTCTAACAGAAAAGCTAACTGGAACTTGTCCATGAGGCTGGAAACACGCACACAGGTTCACTAAAAATTGCAAAAGAAGAAAAGTCCACCGGCACGGACTCCTCTAACAGAAAAGCTAACTGGAACTTGTCCGCGAGGCTGAAAATGTTAGAAATTGGCCTATTTAATTATGGCATATTTCCTTAATTTCAAAGCATGCATGGTTTAGTACTATATTGCTACGGTAGAGTGAGAAAGACCGATTTATAAGGTGGACTCCTCTCCACTCCTTGAATATGGAAAGAGATGGTATGAGGATGGTTCTGTCTAGTCACACACACGCACGCACGTATTGGCGTATTTTCGCGTGAAAATCGCGTGACTTGTAACTTGTGACTTGTGACGCACGACCGTGCCGTGACGTGGTCCGCCATTTGGCAGACCAAGTCCATCTTTATTTTGATGAACTATGCACCTCACTCTCTCTGTTTGAATAAGATTCAAACGTTTGAATTTGAGGCTTAATTGGGTTTTGATGACAGACAGTTTTCAGTGGGTAAATCACTGGTTAAATGTTTTCAGTTACCTGTGAATAATTGAGCAGTTACCAGTGAATTATTTCAGTTCAATGGGGCAGTTACTAGAGAGTAATTTGCATATCTATACATACCTGGAGACATCCAAGGTATAAAAGAGAAAGAATCCCGCACTGCCTGCACCTCTTACTTTTGTCATCTTGTGCTGTTGTACTTCGCCGTCCGAACCTCGTCGACTTTTCTTCTCGGCGTGCACCTGGAAGGAGGGAGAGCGGCTATCTCCGAACCATTGCCGCAGAGAGTACCTGCACGGGGCGGCAATAAGGTTTCTAGGCAGCGCATCTGCACGACCGCTCACTGCACTGCGACATCTACGTTCTGCACTGCGACAAGCCTGCGCGGCTTTCTGCTCTTCATTAGGCTAACAAGTAAGTCGTTCGTGCACACGTTCGACTTTGTTATTATATTATTTTTCTTGTGTATATTCTGAAGTATGGTGAGTAGCTTGCTGTTAGTTGTGAGTTTTGCATCATTAATTTATTATTTTTGTCTCCTAATAAAACTTGAAATTAAAATACTACCTATATTTGTAATAGGAAGCACGCACACAAGTTCACTAAAAATCGCAAAAGAGGAAAAGTTCACCGGAACTAGGTGCGCGCCCAACCGGAACGCGGCCGGTGCGGGCAGTTGGTGCGGGCGGCACGCACAGGCGCGTTGCGCGTCTATGGGTGCGGATGCGGCGCGGCACAGTGGGCACAGCAATCTCGGCTGGCGGCTCAGGGCACTCGGGCGCCAGTTCGGTGCAACCACGTTCCATTTCCTTCGCCCGACGCCGCTTGCATGCACGCCACGTGATGCACGCGACGATAACCAGAGTGGGGTGACCTCATCGGGTGCAATGCAACACTCGCCCTTTTTCCCTGTGCAGGCTGATTGAGAGCATGCTCTTTTAGTTTCTAGAAAGTTATTTTTTTTGAATTTTTATAATAATTAACTCTCAAATGAAGTATCTTTTGAAAATGTGGTTTACAAATTAATTATAGTATACACTATAGCAACTTAATTTGTATCGACCAAAATTACGCACGAGTTTCTATTACTTTATGATATTTTACACAAACATCCCAAAAATTATAAACCGCAGTCAAAAGTTGTAAACCAAAACAAAAAAGAACAGGTCCTGAACTTTTTTAGTTGTAGCTTATAATTTTTAGCTGTGATTTATTAGTTTAATTAATACATATTACTAAGAAAAGTCAAAAACCAAAAACATCTGAGAAACCAAAAAGAACAGGAACTGAACTGGCAATTGAGTACAGAAGAACCAACTCAATAATCTTCCTCGTTCGATCTATGTTCCTCATTAGGTTACTCAATAATCTTCCTCGTTCGATCTATGTTCCTCATTAGGTTCTTTTGTGCAGTAACTTTATCACTTTTGACTTTCGCGAGAGATTTTTATTTATAAAAAGAAAGTCGTATATGAATTTAATCAGTATAGTTAAAATTGGTATAGTATATACCATAATCGATTCGATTAGTAGATGTCAACTTAAAAAAACACACCTTTTAAAAATAAGGACTATAGCACCTTATATAAACCATAAATGCATTCGAACCCAGGTATATGTAGCACAAAAGATTCATGTCTGATACATTCCCAAATCAACCTTTTATATATACAGGTGGTACGTGATTAATTTCTTGATTAATTTTATTGTTTGGGAGATTGAGGTATCGCCAAACCTATATATGCAGGCGGCATTTTTTAGCGGGCTAGCTTGACGTCCTGACATGCATGATTTTCTGGTGGTGCAATATATGCAGCAAATCGAGCAGTGCATGCATCATTCATCTGGGGTGTACTGTAAGTATACAGGCTACGCATGCACGCGCCATGCCGGCCTAATCAATTATGCCACAGGCCGTGACCCGGCCGGGCATAGGCCGCCGCCGGCGCCGCTGCTCCCACGAGGCGGGCGTCGACGTAGAGAGCGGCGGCAGCGGCGGCGTTCTGCGGGTGGTGGTAAGCCTCCATGAGCGCGAACTGCATCTCTTCCGACGGCTTCCAGTGGCGCTTCCGCTGGTTGATGAACCAATTGTTGATCTGCTTCTGTTCCAGGCCCGTCGACTCCGCCAGCGCGATCTTCTCCATCTCCTGCACGCACGCAATGCCATCGTCTCATCGTCTGCGTATACCGTGCAGATTGACAGATCATGACTTTAATGTGCAGGCAACTATATACAGATGTGCATCCGTACCGACGGGTAGGGCCATCGATAGTGGAGCTCCCACCAGCTGAGCAGCTTCTGCCGAGCCTCCTTGGGAAGCTTACCTTTCTTCTTCTTCTTGGACAACTCCTTTCTCAGGCTGCCCAAGTACCCGCTGTACTTCTTGAGGAGGTGCCTTTTTAGCTCCTTGTCATCAGAGCGGGGGTCGATGCCGAGGGCTTCATCTTCTGCCTCCATCTCCATGCCACTGCCGTCTTCTTGTTCATCGTCTGATGAACCAAGGCCAATGTTCTCTTCTGTTGAGGTCAAGTTGGATAGGCAATGAAGGTTTACACAAGTCAAGAATACCGGAGAAAAGAACATCAGCTTTTACAAAGAAACATGCGCTGCACTGAAAATAATCTAAACGGTGCATAAAACCTCTCCACCACTACAAAACGATTATTTAACTATGTGCATGTTCTTTTTAGCTGAAGTTTATTGCTTTTGGCTGCAGCTTGTGACTTTTAGACTGTTCGTGTGAGAGATTACAGAGTAACAGAAACTCGCGTGCGATTTTTACTAATATAAATAAAGTCGGTATAATAGACCCAATCTTTAAAAAAATACTCTATTTAAAAGCTAATTACTGTAGAAAAGCCAAAAAACAGCTTTTAGAAGCCCAAAAGAGCCCTATGTACTACTACTAACGTCATATACAATAGTCTATCTCTTAAGTTCGCCTCTAACCCTTCCAACTCATCCAAAGATAGCACTAGAGACAACATCTTAAACAGTTTATCTCTAAAATTAATCTTTTAACTATTTTATATTATTTTCATCGCATTTCCCCTCACACTTCATTACTATTTACATTAGATTGTGTGCTCAGATTGTCTCTTGCATAAGAGATAACACATTCTCTTTCCTCACCTGCTCTTCTCTACATAGAAATTTGCTGACGTGATATAACTAAGAGATAACTAAAATAACACTATTGGAGATGCCCTAAAGTCAACTTCTGTAAGAACGAAACTTGTAGGTTCTTGTAATGAAAAAGTAAACAGGGGCCTCTGGTCGGTGCCCTGTCCAAAAAAGTGAAAATCCTGTAATACGGTACAAGGCTAGAGCTAATATTACATATACAAACACATTAACTTTGGGACAGCATGGTCAAGTTTCGATGATATATATCGCACATCTGCATGTGACCACCACATATATTGCATTTTAGTAACCTATCTATATATAAGCATCCGATTGAAAGATATATTAGTGCATTAGTTTTCCGCTTGGACTCCATCCAATGTTCGCCATTTATATATAGGCCTGATCCCGTCTTGCATGTACATTATAAACCGAACTGAAATGCAATAGTGAGTAACTTTATGATGCACGCTACACTGCTAGGCCTACATTTTCAGAGTTCAACCATCCCACTTCAATGAAAGCATATGTTCTTTCATAACAAATCTGCTCTAAAAAACAGTTGTCTATATGCACAAAACATAATTTTAGAGGGGGGTTTTGGTTCCCTGCATGCCTCTCACCTTGCTCCATACCATTGGGGCCCCAAGCTAGCCAGGCTATGGGGTGCAAAATGCAGCTGTTTGGTTGCTGGGATGACCAAAGAAATTACAATACCATTCAATAAGGTGTTATGATATAGTATAAAAAATCATCTTTGTATGGAGATGCAATAATTTTCATTGCAATAAGCTGGGCATGTGAGATTAATAGGTATCAAATAGAAGTTCTCCTCATTCTTCTATGATACTATACCATTTCTCTAACCACTAGCATTTACAATATTCTAGAAACATTGTATAATTGCATAATACTACAAAATGTACGTGTGAATTTAATAACAAAGCTGATTGGATGGGGACTACAATTATAATTAGACATTTAGTTAGTCGTTAGTATTATCTGCCTGCATTGCATTCAAGTTGGAGCAAATTTCACTTAGAATGGCATACAAAGAAAATCCTTATTACAAGGCATGTTTACCCAAGTTTAACCTTTTCCAACAAGCTACCTTATTGTGGCTTATCTAGTTTATAAACCCCAGAAGCTCCCTCCCACCAGCTTCACCTTACTTGAAACTTGTAGTACAAAAGGTGCTTAATTAGGCTTTTGTGATAAGCACCCGAATATCCCACCTATTTTGCCATGGCCAACATACATAAGCCATATATTGAACCTGATCCTATATGCCAAACAGGCTCAATAATAACAAATGGATTGTTTACTATTTAAACACATACATTTAATCATAGCAAAATGGCAAAACAAAATCTCTTCATGTCTTCTCGTGCAGACCTTCCCCTTCAAAATTGTTATGTTTATCTATCCGACGTTTGTCTGCTATATAGTCATATTGTACTAGGATCTCCTGCACTCAACTTTGTGGTCATGACTGTTGCATGATACGAACATAGCTGTTAATAACTATGCCATGGTAAATTTTGTTTCAAAGAATATTCATATCATTAGAGGTACAGGTTTGAGGAAGGCGTAGCAACCAATCATTCTTTGCTCTTTTCAAAAAGAAGGGAGATAAAAATAGAAGTTGTGGAAAATTTATAAGATAACTAAAACTTTCTACAAAAATAATACTACTTCCGACAGATATATAAAACAGGAACCTTTATAATTAACATGAGTAGCTACTAGTTAAGACAGTCAACCATCTTCATTTTGTTGACTCAAAAAAAGGGACTGCATTTATTTTGTAATAACACGATGTAGATCTTACAACACCATGGCATACCACTATTGTTATCCAGGCTTTGTTATCCAGGCTTACTTTGAAAGAAAGAGAGAAGAAAACATCTAAGAAAATGCATGAACAACATCAGAAAATTTCACATGAATGCATCTATAACAATTCAAATATAGACGCCATTTTCTAGTGACCACTTATGTATGTATTACTGTATTAACTAATTTCCCTGTATAATTTAGATCACCAAATTAGATATTTTTGTGCTATTTAGTAAAGATACATGTCCAAAAGTAGCATGCTACAGTTGTTTGAATTTTTTTTTGGAAAGTACAGTTCTTCAGGTTCAGACACTAAGCAAAAGTGGCACTACCCTGCATGATTGCATCCTAACCAATACATGCACAAGAGTTGCCCCAAAGGGCAATCAGTTTGTCCACATTTAAAATCAGAAAAGCTTACTTTACAGGGCAGAAACAGTGGATGAGACCAGACATGAACAAGACCATAGCTCACGGCTAGCAAAGAGACAAGTGACCCTACTGTTCACTTTACTTCACTACCAAGTACACCCCAAGTCATTGATTAACAAGCTACTTGCACGAATATGATAAGGTGCATAAGCCATAGATTAACACATAATTCTACTAACAGTCAAGGACCTTTATTCCTTTTGTTTGACTTAAGAAATGCATAATTTAAACCACGTCATTTACATAGAAAAACCTAGGAACGTCACAAAGAACAAGTAGCACCCTTGGTAAGTATCTATCTATCTTTACTAATTGGAGGCTCCTCTAGGAGCCTTCACGTTAATTCTAGGTGGTAAAAGAGTAGAAATGCCCACAATAATTGAAGAAAAAGAAAAAATGCTAGAAAAAACCCACATTAATGGGAGAAAAAAATATCGGATCCATCCAATTGGTATATCTAGCTATAGCGATGGCCTATATTTATTTAACAAACACCAAAGCTTATTCCTCTAGCTTATAGCGATGACCTCCTGTTCTCTTTCCGTAACAAACATGGTGCCCTCAAGTTTGTTTGCATGTATTTGTTACAAACTCTAACACGTACAACCATATGACATGTGTTTCTTATAGGAAAGTTAGGGATTTGAAAAAATAAATTCATAAAACTAACCAAGAATTCATTAATGCAAAAGATTGATATTACATGACTACAAATTCGGGATTTTAAATAAAATCCAAAATAAACAAATTCGAAGTTTTAAATAAAATTTCAAAGTTAAATTCTGAAATAAAATATAATATTAATTAGAGGCTCCTACATAAACCACACTTTAATTGTAGTAGAGAAAAGGTTAGAAATTCCTACATTAATCTAAAAACTAAAAATACCTAGAAATTCTTACATTAATAATTGGAGAAATGGAAAACAACTCAATCATTAGCTTTGAGAGAGAAGCATGGTGTATTCGTGTATGGCTAAGATTTGCATTCCGTCATGGTAGAAATAGAGTTTCAATGGCCGCATGCATGCATGTCCAATTGCATGTAGGACAGAATTAGCAATTAGTGTCCCTTTTGGCCTGTCCAAAATTATATGGCTGTGTACATACCAGACTCTCGCTCCCTCTCCCTCCCCCTCCTCTCTCTCAATTGGCATGGCAGAATCGACACAACAATATCTCTTCTTTTACCTTGTAGACTTTTGGCGAACTTCTATTGGAACATACTAATAAGTTATCAACACTATTGTACGCACCTTACAACAAAATCTGACAAAAGTATAAATTTAAATTGGAGTTAAATCAGAAGTAAAATCAAGATCAAAATATGTAAATTCAAAACCAAAAATAAAATAAAATCTAAACTAAAATAAAATAAATTCCAACATGGAGTTAAAACACAAATAAGACTATTTCATAACCAAAACTAAATTTGGAACCAAATAAATTTAGAAATAAATATAAGTCAAGTTTAGAATTAATATTAAATATCAAATAATAGTAAATTTGGAACTAAAGAAAAGTCAGTACTATATATATTCTAATTTGGAATTTACTGTAAATCTGAACTACTTTAAATTCAGAACTAAAATCAATTTCAAAATAAATATTGTTTAGGAATAGTTTATCCAAAATAAAGTTAAGTTCGGAACTAAAATAAAGAAGTACACCCTGGGAATAAAGGATATGAAATAACCTATACATGCACAGTGACCAAAAGAGAAAAACATGCATTAGAAGAAAAATGGGCATGAGCCCAAGAAATAAATTCCCGTAAAAAAGAAAGTCATTTATAAATAATATTTGTCTCTTAATCGTGTTAGTATCAGGACTAGATATGTTATATTAATGTATGATTTTCGATTTCTAAATATTGTTTCTAACTTATATTGCACATTTTTTACGTAGATTCGTGTGATCCTAAGTTTTTTTATCAGAAATACTTTAGATTTATATAAAGTAGTTCTAGATACTAAGCCAACTCCAGTTTCTGTACACACAAGTCAAAGTTTGGCTGCACATAGATAGCTCAAAAGTTCTTTTTCCCGGTTTGATTATAATTTCTACTAATTATGGCTAAAATACATTGAGGTATTACAATATGTAGCCCGTGTAAATGACTAGTCTGTATTAATTCCGAAACTATGAACGCAGTGAGTAATAAGGTGTAGCAAATTATCGTTGTCTAGCCAAAGAGGGAAGATTAAGCTCAAGTTTAATTACCTGCAGAGACGAGAGCTGCAAGGGGTGGCCCAGGATTAATGGAGTTGAGCTGTGACCCCACCGTCCTGAGGAACTCCTTGGCCTCACGCAGTGGCCTGCTCAGCTCCTCCTTCCACTCCACAAGCAGGTTGCAGTACGCTTCCTGATCACATCACACCCCAAATTAACTAACCGAACACAATTAATCCAACAACACACTTCAAGATCCCAGGCCATCTGCATCCCAGGTAGAACTAAGAATTGTGACCATGCGTGTGAGGTTATGTAGTTAAATTAGTTCTCCAGAGTGCAGTACCATGAACTGGTCGAGCTCCGGGTCCGGGTCCGGCCCAGCCGGCATGTCGCCCGCGGCCGCCCGCTGCCGCGCCTCCCGCACCCGCGCCGCCGCCGCGATCTCCTCGGCCGTTTCCGCGGGGCAGCCAACCTAAATAACACACATGCAACACAGATGAACATATATACGAACTTAAGAAGGATACAGCACGCGTGTTTGCATGTGCGATGGACCAGCGAGCGCGCGCGTGCCTTGTGGCAGTCCAGGAAGGCGGTGAGCAGGTGGTGGTAGCGAGGGTGGGAAACGATCCTGGCCTTGACGGGGTCAAGCCGACCAGCACGGCCGCCGCAGCGATCGCCGTCCTCGAGGAGAGGAGACACGAGGTGGCTGCTAGATGCATGTGTCATAGCAGGCGCGACAACCTGCAGGGCTCCTGCAGCAGCACCGCTGCCGGTAGCCGAGCTAGGGACGGTGTAGACTTGCACGGAGACCTTAGAAGAGGGCGGCAGCAATGAAGAGCGCGTCCTGACTCCTGCTCCCTGGTTGCCTCCAAGGTTGGCGAGCTCCTCCATTAGCACATGTATATATGTTTATTGATTCTTGAATGATCAGGAAGCGGGAGGGAGAAAAGGGAAAGGCTAGGGCTAAGTAAGGGGAAATCTATGGTTAGATCTTTGGCAGTGATGGTTTTGTTTGTGGGAGGAGAACTATGTAAATAGGGATGGAGGAATATTAAAAGGAGGTGGAATAGAAATGCCCAGTTGCAGACGAAAAGGAAAAGGGGACACTGTGTCTGTGCCGGCACAGAGAAGAGATTGTGTAGGGAGGAGGCGGGGGAGAATAGGGTAGGGTAGGGGGAGCAGGAAAAGAGAGGAGAGAGGTCTGGTGGCCATCACGTCGATTGTCAAATCAGGTAAAAGCAGCTAGCCGGAGTACTGGTGGGGTTTAATGGAGGAATGGTGCTGGCGTACGTGTGTCGCGGTGATCTGTGGAAGAGGGTTGCCTGCTTGCCAGTTTATGGCCCGGGATTTTGGTTGTCACTGTAGGAGATCGTCTGGTCCAGTCTGAGACCCCAGGTCCAGACGCCCGAAAACGGAGGCCTGGGAGACCAGGAGCGAGCGATCATTGTCTTTCCATCGTGGCCGAGCGAGAGCGACCGTTGTCTTCCTGCTGCAACCGAGCTCCACCCCTCCACAACTGTGACAGTGGTACCGAGCTCCACCGTGATCTCAAATCTCGTCGTAGCTCCGACTCTAAGCCTAGATCATACCGTCACGGCCTCCCCAGCATCGTTGGCTCCTCACCAACGCAGAGCGCCTCCTCTTCCTCACCCATATACCGCCGCCGAGCTCCGCCTAGCGTCGAGCTCCACCATTGCCTCCTCGCTCGGCTACAACGCCGCCGCCTCCTCCTCGACCGGCTGAATCCCATCGTTGAGACCTCCGTGGTCTCTCGCTGGGCTCCCACCACCGCCGCCTCCTCGCTCGGCATCGTTGGCTCCTCACTGACGTCGAGCGCCTCCTCCTCCTCACCTGCATACTGCCGCCAAGCTCCACCTAGCACCGAGCTCCACCGTTGCCTCCTCCTCGCCCGGCTGGATCCCGTCACCGAGACCTTTGCCGCCGCTGCACCTAAGCTCTCGATTTGGTTCGCTTGCATATGGTTTAGGATGAGGAAGGACACAGTTTGGGATTAAAATGGTAGAAGCGTATTTCATGGTTTTACATTTGCTCACCCTCGAAAACATGATAGCTTTCTTCATGCCTAGGTCTTTAACCAAACACCACATCCTCAAGTCTACCTGGCCAAGCAAAAATCATCATAATGCAGGCTACCTCCAAGCATCACTTTTTCTCAGGCATAGAGCTCAGGGCACCAACCAAACAGACCCTAGAACTGTTTACACAAATGATATTTGTACCTATTTGTTAAAAAAGCTTGGTCCTTAATTTTTTTTAAATCTAGCCTCCTTCTCAAACTCGGCAAGATATGCCGAGCTGGCACAAAGCAGCAGGTGCCACATGATTAGCCACCTTTTTAGCGTTAATTAATCATCATTAACACTATTAATACTAATCTAATCACTAATCAAACACACACATGCACCACTACATCCTACCAAGCTCGGTAGGTCTGAGGAGTATGTTAGATTTGTAAAACATGTGTCTTGAGGCTAAATTTGAAAAAAAAAATTAAAACGTCTATAATTCTATTTGTGTGAATAGTTCTTGGGATTAAGGGCATGCTAGTATTGCCTTCTACTTTTAGAATCCAATATGAATATCTAGTTTCTCAAATCGGTTTCTCTACTTCTCTTACTCCCGTCTCATTCGGGGATAAGGTAGAAGGTCACGGGTGCATCATGCACCCCACTTCTCTCGCTTTCTTTTTACGCACGTATCTCTCTCTCTCACTTCCCCACCACCCGCGTCCTCCTTCTTAAAGTCACTTCTTTCAGTCACCACTATTTATTTTCAATAAAAAGCCATCAGCCACAGCTAAAAGCCATTAGTCACAACCGATACGAACGCCCCTAAGTTCAGAACCCATGAATTTCATATAAATTTGGCAAGAATTTCATAAGAAAATATATTATTCCTATATTTTATCAAATAGGGCCAAATTTTGGTGGTTGCGAGAAAATATTGCTTTATTTTTTAGAACTTCAAAAGTACTATTATACAAGAGCACATGTTAGGCCTTTGCAATTAGTGGACCCACCCTTATGTGCGTACAGGATGGGCCCCTCTGGCCCTGGGCAATTGGCCCTCTAGCCCTTGCCTAGGAATGGCCCTCATCCCTAAACCTAGTGGCGAAGCTAGAGAAAATGGGTGGGGGGTGCACAGTGGGCTTGTTGGGCTGCCGGCCTGGTGGGGGGTGCCTCGTCTTGGGCCATGCGGGGTGCCTATAGGGCCGAATTTTTCCAATCCTTAAGAAATTCTGGAAGTGAGGGGGGTGCCTGGGCACCCACGGGCCTCCATTGGGCTTCGCCCCTGCCTAAACCACGATCCCAATCCCCACCTCTCTCACGTGTCCCACAGGGGAGCAACATTGACCTCGTCGACGACACCCCTCCTTGTGGACCAAGGGATCTTCCCCCACTCAAATTGACATCATGATTTCCCTTCGACGACTCCAGACGCATGGGCAATGATGTTGCCCTCATCCCGAACCCTAGCTCCATTCCCAATCCCTCTCTCTCTCTTCAATCGAGCATATACAATGATATCAAGTACATTCAAGCATTAGGAATCAATGGCCTCATGCATCTACATCCCTCACGATGGTAATTTCAGGGCATATAGTGGATGGAATCGACAAGCACAAGTATCGAAGATGACCCTGTGTTGAAGGAGGGGCACCAAGAGCCGTCACCATCGCTGGATGATCGACATCACCTATGCAATGGGAAGAGCCACCACCACTACCCGTGGGATGGTGAGAGCTGCCCTCGCCAATTCGGCATGTGCATGGGGGAGGGATTTGGGGTGGGAAGAGCCGCCGACGTCAGCTCATCGCACATGGTTGCAAAAGAGACGGATTGGGATGGGACTAGGGTTTAGGTTTTGGGAGGAGGGAGGGGGTTGTGTTGGGGGGTTCTCAGAATTTCAAGCTCGGCATAGGGGTTCCACAAATATGCATCAAGTGAATGGTGTAGGGATCCGCCTGCATGTCAATCATCGGATCACGATCAAAGGGTTGTGCATAGCCTAGTGCATGGGTGCACGAAGAAAGCTGTATGCATAGGATACATTACAAATTAAGCATTTATATGTTTTTTTTAACATAGCAACACTCGATGAAAATGATGTTTGAAGAAAAGTAAAGGAACACATACGTGTTTGTGAATTAACACAGCTGCAGTCCCCCTAGAGTTGCTATTTGACTCCACCAAGTGGATTTGCCCAAATCTGAGCTATTCCTTGTTTCCTATAGCTCATATTCTACCACATACTCTTGCTCCTTACCTACATAATGGATGAGTTCTTTTGGACTGTGGCTTTAGCTTTTAGCTTATAGTTTTTAAATTCTACTTATTCATGAGAGACGGAACGCAGAGAAAAAATAATCGCATATGATTTTGGCTAGTATAACTGAAGTCGATACAGGATCTATTACAATTTATCTGTAGACCCGGTTTGAAAAAACACACCATTTAAAACACAAATTATTATAGCAAAAAATAATAAGCTAAATTCATAGTTAAAAGAACCTAGTCAATCTCTTCCTTGAGAAATCACATCCTTTGGATAAACACGCCATGGCCTAGCTACATAGGAGGACCAAAGAGGATATTCCCTTGGAACTTTAAGCCTGAGAAGGCGAGTGAAATTGGCAGCCGTTGCTGCCAGGTTAGTCCTTTGAATGTTGTTCTTAGTGAGGAGGGTGTCGAGACTCAAGCATTCTGTAGCACTCAAAAAAAAAAAGAAAGAAAGAAATAATAAAAAGCCTAATCTAGATTTGGCTTTAAAGGGGTGACCTCTCTATTCTTTTTCATGCGCAGTTTTTTCAGATCCAGGTTCCCATCTAATCTCTTTCTCTCTCTCTCCCTACCCATGCGATCTGTGTGGGGTGGCTGACGGCGGCGCCAGCCTGGCGGCGGCGGCGGCCGGTGGGTGGCCTAGTGAGCGGTGGCGACGGCGCGAGTGGTCGTGTCGTGGGCGGTGGTGGTGCAAGGCACGCAGCTGCACGCGCACGCCCACGGTTATGCCAACGATGGCGCACGGCTGCGGTCAGCGCTGGCGGCCGGCAGTTCGCTCGACCGAACATCGTTCCGTTTGGCCGAACGGCGTTTCGCACTGCCGTGTGGGCTAGCGAACCTATTTCCTTTCGAGTCAAATGCATCTCCTATTGCTCCTTTATCAAATTCATCGGTATCTGATCGGTTACCTTTCATTCCATCCTGTAGGTTCGCACACAACTGTTGAGGGAGCACTTGGGCAGTTGTGTATTTCGGATCCATCGTGCAGCGTGTCCGTCGAATGTGTTCAAAGCAAGTACCTCGCGGCTGTAACCTGTTCTTTTGTACATTACCGTTTCATGATTACCTATCGCCATTAGCCTAGTATTCGATTATTGCACTGTATTGATTACTAGTTGTGTCTTGCTTGTAGAATTAGTTGGATTCTAATGCACTAGGCTAGTTAGTGTTGTACACTTGTAGTTGGTATAACGCTCGACTATAGAATTCATACTTAGTTAGGGATTGGAATAGATGCTTTAATTATTGATAGGGTAGCGTATAAGCATGTTCAAATCTAAAGTTAACCACTAGTAATTTTTTTTAACATTGGGCAACACATTTATATATCTTGCTTTCATGATCCTTTAACTGTTCATTATGGATCGTGAGCTTTGGCTAATTTAGTTGTGGTGCATTAATCTGACTAATAATCACTTATCATATAATAAAATTGTATGATCGACAACCCTTGTGAGGCTCCTTCTAGTATCCTCTTTATGACATGTTCTAGTACGCTATCACCGGATCTTTGTTTCCCATCACTTTGTATCACAAATCATGTCTCTCTGGTCTCAACAATATCAAACATTACTATCATAAATTTACCTTATTTCACACTCGACTTTCTAATTACATCTTGGATAATTCACTAATAAAAGAAATGACAGTTATCTGTCCAGGATTACCCACATATAGAGGAGATTTCCACTCATTTGGTAACGTACGGGGGGCCGTACATTCTCGTTACACAGGATATTACACCCCGTCGGCAGTTATACGGTCGAGGATAAGGATGTACCTGACTATTCTCGTATAACCAGGTATGTGGGATGTGATCGCCGGCGCTTTTGCTATAACTTGCTATAACTTGTTATAACTTGCCAAATAACAATTATCTTTAATTACACTATTTCTATAATCTCTGTCTCCAATCTATGTCAGTGTTTCCGGTAACCTAAGTTCGTTGCCTTTAACCTGTGTCAATTGCTTGCTTACATTGCTCATCCCTTATTTATGTTGGTTGTATTACCTGTTTTTACTCATTGTGTTGCGACCATTATTGAGTACTTGCTGAGATTTTTAAATCTCACGCTTACTCTTTTCATCCTCAGGTAAAAGGCCAGTGGAGTGATAGCAACATGCATGGGTGGGAGCACTCGAGTTTTAGCACTGTGGTTTGCCACTATTTTTGTCAATTTATTTTATTCTTCATTTGATTAGAAGTGGACCGGTCCCATGTTTCAAACATTTATTTCAGCTTCCGTTGATTCTCTAAATAAAGTACTTTTAAGGTTTTAATTTTCTTATGATTTCTATTGTTGCTTTTATTATGTTCTCTTTACTTTGACAATGACGTTCCATAGTAATATCCTAATTTGACTTTATGGGGGGTGCTACACGTTCCACCAAGTCACCTACCATGGAGGTCAACAGGACGACTGTCGTGGTGCGGTGCTTTCCGAGCCAGGGAGCTGCCGTGGTAGGGCCTTTTTTAATTATAAAAGCTGTTTTTGAGTGTTTTTATAGTAATTAGTTTTTAAGCAGAGTTTTTTAAACACGAGGTATTAATTAATTATAGTATATGCTATAATGACTTCATTTATAACAGCTAAAGTTGTACATAAGTTTCTATTATTCCACACTCTTTTTTATAAATAATCTAAAAGCTATAAATCAAAACTGAAAACTATAAGCCAAAACTAAAGTGAACAAGCAACTTTACCCTCTGGTTACGTCTGCTAGACCGCTATCATCTAATTGCAAGAATACATGTATCGTGCTGTGGTTTCAACTGGGAATTCACTACTCCACGTGTGTTGGTTGGAATTGATTTGCCAGCAGCCATGAAGTTTGGGGAGGAAAAGATTGTGTTTCCAATTCTATTATATTCGGTGTTTTGGAGGGAGGGATCTAAAAAGTAAATAAGTTAATCTCCCTCCAAATCCACCACGTGAGATAATTAATTAGTTGGAGATGTTGATGTGGCATAATCTATGCTATAGGAATGAATGAATGGCTTAGATTTAGGCAAATCCACCTGTAGAGTTAACTAACAACTCTAGGGGATTTGCACCCAATCAACACTAACGTACTGAAACGACGTCAACCGCAGGTGGTAGATCTTTCCATCCTCACACCCGTTTGCCATTTTCTTGGCTCTGCTTTTTTTTTTTTAATTTCAAGCCTTCGACCCTTTTAATGTGTAAATCAAATAAAGTGCATATCAGTGACAACGGAGGTGATACGATCATACAAGCAGAGCTATAGGTTGTACATTTTGTTTCGTTTACTCTACGAGTGATGTAAGCAAAAGGATCTGTCTCGAAAAAAACGAAGCAAAAAGAATATATGAGGTAGAAAAGGTAAAATAAACAGGTAATATGTCATATTCAAAGGTCTCGCTTGCCGCTCCAAACCATTTTATTGTCTGACTTGTTTTGATTTCCGGCTTATTTAAACCATAAACTACTTGGAATACGTTAAATTCTAATTTTGACTTTTTTTAGTTTTTTTCTTTTTCATTTTCTTTTTCTTCTTTCCCCCTTATTCTCTTACATTGTCCATGGCATAATGTTTTATTAATTGAATAACTTAGAAAAAATTAATCGCCGCTACGGTATAATTTTAGCAAAAAATCAACAGACAAAGCCATCAGACAAAAACTTAAACTTTTTAGAGCAGCCCTAATAAGTAAACATAGGGATAATTTTGAAACAATTAATCAGGTGACATCTGAGCGTGTGTGGGTTGAGCATCTAAAACGAGCTACGTACCATCCTCGTCCATCACAAGGATTATGTTTGATCCGGGATCAAATCATGAAATCACACGAGATATAGCTGTCTGCGATGTTGACCTGTCGCCACCGGAGTAAATCGTTGGTGGAGTAAGCTTGTCATGAGCAAGATGCGTAGATTTTCGACAAGACTAGCTAGATACGATCGCGTCGAAAAATAATTAAATGAGTGCCTATTAAACGAGTTACTACTGTGCAATATTGATCAATGTTCATGTATCAGATATGAATTCTTCCTAAAATGTGACAGTAGAAACTTATGGTCTAAATTGTTCAACAATACGAAGAAAGTTTCGCTAGTCATCCAAACATTGAACATTAAAGGGCCGCTCTAACCGGCTAGGAAAGCTTCGGTTTATGGCTGTGGCTTCTAGTTTAAAATTGAAATTACACTGTAGCGTCTGTTAGTTTTTTCTAAATCATTCGATTATAGAAAAATGAGGAAAAAAACTCTGTTATATCTCTACGAATAATGTAAAGGAAAAAACAAAAGAAAAAAAAACCAAAAATAGAAGCCAACATGTTTCAAGTGGATTCTAGGGTGGGTTCTTTTGAGTTGAGGCTTATGGCTTAAATTTTTGAATTCTAGCTGTTCACGAGAGATAGTACGTAGAGAACAATAGTCACATATGATTTTGACCAGTATAATTGAACTCAGTATACATTTTACTACAATCTTTCTGTTGACTCCGTTTTTAAAAAAGCACCGTTTAAAAACTAGTTACTGTAGCACATACAAGACAAAGCCTAAGTTAAGCACATTCGAACCTGCCCCTGGCATAAATAAGCCGGAAGCCAAAAAACCAAAAACTGAAACTGTTTGAAGTGGGGGCAAAAAGCTATCGTTGCTGGTGGCCCGTATTAGAGCTATTGTTATTGCGGCTTGTGCCTAGTTTGGTGACCCCTGCAGTGTCGAAGCAAAGAAAAGACCGAAGCGAACGACGCTCATGTGGTGGAGGCTGGCAGGTGGGCCCGACTGAGCAGGCCTGACCCTAACTGATGTCTCTTCTTTTCAGCTTCTAAAAGCATCTCTTTTATGAATAGTCTAAAAAGCATAAACCGCAGCAAATAAATTATAAACCGAAATAAAAAGAACATGCACTGAATGGATCAGCGCCAACCACGCGGCTCTGTTCCCGGGTCCGATTGGAAGGACAAAGAGAGATGAAGCAAATCAAAACAAAATAAGTTTGAGCCACATGTGTGGCCCTGGTCAATGGTCATTTTTGGCCCCTCGTGGCATTGAAATCCCCCTTTGGCTCCCCTCCCGCGAAATTCCCCTTTAGCCCCCTCATGCGGCCGCCGACCGCACAAAGTGCGTGGCGAGGCCTTCGAGTGCACCACCCCTACTGGCGCAGTCCCCTACCATGCGAGCGCCTAGTGTGGCACCCTACCGCATGAGGTGCCTATTTAGTTGCAGTCAAAGCGCTGTGGTTGAAGTGCCATGATCGAAGTGTGGTGGTCGAAGTGCCATGATAAGTGTGGTGGTCGAAGTGCCATGATCGAAGCGTGGTGGTCGAAGTGCTATGGTCAAAGTGTCGTGGTCGAAGTATTGTGGTTGAAGCGTCGTGGTTGAAACCGTATCGCAGTGCCGTTATCAAAACATCGTGATTGAAATACCGTGATCGAAGTAGTCGCGCACCTCGCATGGTTGGGTGTCACGTCCGGCGCTCACGTGATAGGGGACCGTAGCAGCAAAGGGTGGCACGCTCAAAAGCCACGCTACGTGCTCAGCGGCCGTATGAGAGAGTCAAAGGAGGAATTCCGTAGAAGGAAGATAAAAGAGAGAATTTCTCCAGCACAGAGCCAAAAATGACCAGCTCTCTTGTTTCGTTCAGCCGGGCCTCAACTTGTTCGATCTCGACAGCGAACGACTAGACCTGGCTCCTGCGTCAGGCTGCTGCTGCACACCTTTACGTCGTCTCTGAGTATGACTTGTGGGGCCAATGGAAATCTGGCCCGTCCGGACAGGTGGACCCAGATACCCCGGCAGTAGAGTGAACTATTTGGCCCAGGCGCAGGTAAAGCAGATGCTGGTGTCCTGTTCCCTTCCTGGTTTTCCCATTCACCGATAGCTATGCACTCTGAGCTCTGAAGTGTGTACATGACTTAATAAGAGTAAACATGGTCTAATTTTATTAAATATTATTAAAAATTTATATTTATTAGATATATGTATCAGATAAATATTATAAAATAGACGAAGTATTTAGAAGTAATCACTGGTAGCTTGTGTTAAGCACAAGCACATCATCTTGGTAAAAGTAAGATTCCTCTATTTTTTTTAATAGCAAGTTTTGTTATGGCAAAAAAAAGGCCTATATATCCTAGGTTGATTACTGTTCATGTAACTTGCTTATTGTTTGTAGTAAACTAGCACGCGTGCATTTGCGTGACTTGATTTATTTCAAATTTTTTAATATAAAGTTATATAACTTAGATCTTTAAGAATATATTTATGTATCTGGTAGATTATTTAGAATTTTAATACATTATAAACATTGGAAATGGTAATAGAAGTTCAAACAAAAACACAACTTGAGAAATGGAATTGAAGTATGAGCTTAATGGATTGAGGTTCTTAAAAACGAGAACACTCTTCGTTATGCATGGATCATATAGTTGTATGCCCATATTTTCCTCCATTAGTTACTCTTTTCCAAGGTATGCATTCGCATGCACCTCTATTTAATCTTAAACCAATACATTGATTATATGTGTGGCAATCTTAATATTTTAAATGGTATTAGAATATATTGCTCACGCATACACTAATGCACTATGGCGACCTACGTTGAACTTATAATCCTTCACACGCTGGCTGCACCATCGAACAATGTCTTCTTTCTCTACTAGCCATTACAACTTTTCTGCTTAAACCTCCAATAGCACACCTAATTCTTAATCGATCTATCTTAACTGTTACTGAAGGACCATGTGAGAAGGTTCTAGTTTATGATGTGATGAACTATTGCAATTTGGGAGATTTAAAAGTTTGATTGGTAGTGTTGCTGGTCGGTCAGGGGAAGGCCGGTCAAAGTGACATTGTGACACCAGTCTGATCGGTTGGTGTCAGTGGTTAGATCACTTGGGTGGATCGGTCTGACCGATTGGTGTCAGCGGTCTAACCGCCTGAGGGTTGGCGATCTGATCGGCTGAGGGATGTCCAGATGGGGACTTTCGGCTAGATTTTTTCTTGTGGCTTTTGAGTCGTGGAATGGATTTAGGTGAGTATGGTTAGTGGTTTTATATTGCATGAGCTATGTTATAACTAACATGGGTCAATTTATGAAGAACTTGTGCCCGAAAACGATTTCTTTGTCTTTGAATGTGCAGAGTCGCTTGGAGTCAACCATAGTCAACGACGAAGATCGGAGCTAGGATCATGGAGGAGTTGATGCCCAGAACGATCGAGGATGCGGGGTGAGATGGTGAGCTCAAGCATGGCACGAAAAAGGCGAGAAATATGGAAGGGGAGTTCGAACGGCGGGATAGCACCACGAGGCTTGGACAGTCCAAGTGAGCCGTGGTTCAATAGAACTGGAACAGGAGAGACTCGACTACACGTGGCAAGCTAGCGGTGCACCTACATGTGATTTCTTGATACTAGAATTTTTTTGGCTTGATTTCTTTGATATTCTTGCTTGAAGTGATATAGGGGAGCATATCCAAAGCCATCTTGGCTATCCTCTACCCCTTAGCAAGCTCTGATCATTGATTTAGATTTCAAGTCACTTTTGATGCATGCTTGCTCAAATCTCAAAAAGGTATCAACTTTGACTTGGGTTTTGCAATCCATGGATGGAATAGGCTCTTAAGACCTTAAGTAATATATGTACAAAGCTTCACAGATTTTGGATCATTTAATCAAAAGTTACATGAATTTGTGATCTCGCGGTCGTGCTAAAAACCCTAATCTTCCTGATCGTGGTGTAGCAATGGTAGTACCGCAAGCTCTGTAACAGTAGTACCGTAGCTACTGGTCTTTGACCACTTTAGTTTTCGATCACTCACTGGTTGTTCTTCGACTTGCTTCGACTATTTTGGTTTTCGACCACTCACTAGTCGTCGGCCACACTTGTTGTATTTTGACTTGGTTCGATCACTTTGGTTTTTGATCACTCACTGATCGTCGACCACTCGAATCGTGTTTTCACTACTCGGGTTTTAGACCAATCACTGATCATCAACCACAGTGGTCATATTTGTATTTGGTTCAACCACATTGATTTTCGGCCACTCACTGGTCGTTGACCACTCTGGTTTTATTTCGACCACATTAGTTTTTCAACTACTCACAAGTCTTTGACCACATTAATTTTTGACCACTCATTGGTCGTCGACCACTCTGATCTTATTTTGACTACATTAGTTTTCGACCAACATTGGTCTTCGATCACTCTAGTCTTTCGACCACACTGGTTTTTCTCTATCAAATGTGTCACTGTTGATTTATTCTTTACTTTTAATCTTCATAGATCTTCATAGTTTTTCATAGCTATTGGAGTAAAGATTAGAGAATACTTGCGGATAAATTTGAGGCACCATTCACCCCCCTTTATTACCATCTTTGGTCCTACAAGTGGTATCAGAGCCTGGTTAGCTCTTCTCATATATCTTAACTTGTCTTAAGAGCCATGGTAGTAGACAAGTATTCCACCAAGCCTTCTATCTTCGGAGGGGTCAACTATCCCTTTTCGAAGAGTAGGATGGAGTCTTACATTCAGACTCAAGGCTATGCGATTTGGAAGAAGGTTAAGACTCGGTTTGTTGTTCCTGCTGATGAACACATCACGGCTATGAATACGCCAGATATTGAGGCAAACACTAAGGCAAGAAATATTATCATTCAGGGTCTTAGCATAAATGAGTTTAATTGCATCTCTCACCTCATGTTGGCATATGACATCTGGGTGACCCTCGGTGCATACCATAAGGGCATCACCCAGATCAAGACTGTCCGACAGGATCAGTACAAGAGGGAATACAACAAATTGGGGATGCTGGCTGGTGAGTCCTTAGATGAGTGTTTTGGCAGAATTCACAAGATATTGAGCAACATCCGAGCTGTTGGTCTCACATACTCAGACCTGGATAACGTTCAACAGATGTTGTCTATACTAGATCTTAGAGTTTGGGAGTTAAAAATGACCACAATCAAGGACACGACTAATTTGTCGACCTTGAGTATTGATGTGTTGTACTCTCGCCTCAAGACTCATGAGATCGAGGTCGTCTCTCATAAGACAAAGTCACAGTCAGTGACCTTGGTCACTGATCTAAACATCTATTTCTGGGCCATGTTCTGATGGTGCCTTTGGTTTCGCTTTGGCTGCTTTGTGTGAGATGAGTGATAATCAGTTTGAGCAGTTTTCAGAGAGTGACTTAACCCTCTTAGCTAGAAAGTTCTCATATGCATACAAGAGGGTTAGAGAAAGGAAGAGAGGAGGTCCGGTGATCTACTTCGAGTGTGGTGGTCCCAACCACATTCCAGCAAACTGCCCCAAGCTGGAGAAGGGCAAGAACGACTACAGTGGTATGAGCAAGAGTGATTATATTAGCAAGAACCATAATAAGAACCCTCCTACTCATGATCAAGGCAAAGAGCAGAAGTTCCACAATCTCGGCAAGGCAAAGAAGCTCTTCCACCGCATCCTCACCACCTTCGACAACTTTGACTTCAGCGACATAGAGGGCTGGAGCGATAACGACGGTGAGGATGATACGCAAAAGGACACCAAGGATGGCAACAACTTCACCTGGAGCTTCTTCATGGCTGACGAGAATGGCGTTAGCGATGACGATCTCTACAGTGACTCCGATGAGATATACCCCTCCTATAACCAACTCAATGATGCTTTTTTCAAGTTAGAAGGGAGCACGAGGCCCATATCGCTAAGATTAGGACTGCCCCATGTGTGTCATGCAAAGCTCTCAAGGTTTAGGTTGTCATGCATAGAGAGAGATATGCACGTGCTATTTGATATTCTCATTTTGATTCTTCATCTTCTTCCTCCCCTTGTTATTCCTGTGCATCCTTTTTTTCACGAGTATGAATACCTCATGAGCACTCTTAAAAAATTTGTTGGAGGTAAGAAAAAACTCAATCTTATCCTAGACAAATTTAAAATTTGCAAGTTTAATCAAGGTCTAGGATATGATTTTCTAGAGGGTGTGAGAAAATATCCACCTACAGTTGTTAGTGCTGTGGTAGTAGGTGTGATCGATGTTACGTCCGAGTCTAAAAAGACAATGTTTAAGTCTGCGGGCTTTGTCCAGGGGATTTATGATAGTAAGGTTGTGCCTCCTGCTGCACCAACCACTTAGAAGGCGAAGTATTATTGCACATTCTGTCAGAAGGATGGACATTTAGTTGAGTTCTGCTTCAAGCGTGTCCAGGTCGCTCATCATGGCCGTGTTCGCGCTCTTAGGGGTATTCAGGGTTAGCCCCAGACCCAAAGTGCTCCTAAGACTAACATGTGGTCTAGGGTTGTAGGTAGCTCTCCTGATGCTCTTGGTTTTAGGTAGTGTCAAAAACTTGATTTTCATGCTTCTTTTGGTTTTGGTCCTCGAGTTGTGGTTTTCGCCGTCCTGAGGATAGACCTCATTTTCTCCATCGAGGTAGCTATTCGTGGCGTGATTAGTATACACCTGGCAGAGGTCTGAGTTCTATAGACATCCTATTTCTGTGAGAGGTAAGGGGCAGAGTGTCGCTAAAGATTAGTCTTCTGTTTCTTTGATTGGATCTTTTGCTTGTCGTGTGATTTAGTACTAGGTTCCTAGCTCTACTCTTATTTATCCTAGTACCCAGTCACCGATATTCTCTTCTCACTGATTTAGGTTCGTTGGGCTAGGAAGAAAAATGTCTGGCTTGTTGATTCCAGTTGTTCTCATCATATGACTAGAGATTCATGTTGATTCTCTTCCCTAGTCTAAGCTCTAGGTGATGAGATGATCACCTTTGGAGACGCTTCGTTAGGTCGAGTTATCGCAAAGGAACTATGCGCATTAATGATTTTTTCATTCTTAAGGATATTGCCTTAGTGAGTAAGCTGTGTTATAATTTGGTATCTATTTCCCAGCTTACTGATGACAATTTTGAGGTAAGCTTTAAGAAAAATGCCTACAAAATTCTTGATTCTTTGGGAAGTCTAGTTTGCATGATTTATAAGTTTGGGAGGATCTTTTGTGCTGATTTTGTCGAGTCTTCTGGTGATTCTCTTAGGTGCTTAGTTGCTTCAGAGTCCTGTGATCTCTCTTTTTGGTATAGGTAGTTGCTTCAGAGTCCTGTGATCTCTCTTTTTGGTATAGGAGACTTGGTCACATTGGCTTTTCTCACTTGACCCAAGTTAGTAGCCACGACCTTGTTCGTGGTCTGCCCAAGCTCAAGATGATCAAAGACTTAGTTTGTACTCCTTGCGGCATGGCAAGATGATTGTTGCTTCTCACTCTCTGGTCACTGTGACTATGACCAACGCACTAGGACAGTTCCATCATATGGACACTATTGGTCTAGCTAGAGTGCAGTTGGCTGGTAGGAAGTGGTACGTTCTTATTGTGGTTGATGACTTCTCGAGATTCTCTTGGATATTTTTCTTAGCCTCGAAGGATGAGACTTTCAGTCATTTTCAGGGTCTATTTAGTAGGTTGTCTGTTCAGCTCCCTAACGCCTTATGAGCAATTCACAGTGATAATGGCATGGAGTTCAGGAACTCCTACTTTGAGATGTTCTGTGATGAGATAGGAATATAGCATCAGTTCTCTTCTCCATACGTCCCTCAGTAAAATGGTGTTGTAGAGAGAAAGAACCGTACCTTGGTCGAGATGGCCAGGATGATGCTAGATGAGTATGCTACACCTAGAAAGTTTTGGGCTGAGGCTATACCCACTGCTTGCCATGTTTTGAACAAAGTTTTTCTTAGGTCACACTTGTATCTCACTTCTTATGAGTTAAGGTATGGGCGAAAGCCCATTGTCTCACATTTTCGTGTTTTTGATTGTATGCGTTTTATTCTGAAGTCTAGAAACCTAGATAAATTTGAGTTACGTTCATCTAATGGTATCTTTCTGAGTAACTTGACTTCTTTATGAGATTATAGGGTTGGAACTGTGAGACGAGTAGGATAATAGAGATCAATAAGGTTACCTTTGACGAGGCTAGTTCTAGTACTAGGCCCAACATCTCGGGTCCAGTTATGCAGTCCGAGACCGTCTTTGTAGATGATGAGTATGATGGAGATGAAGATTCTTTACCTGATCCAGTCCCATCTATCCCTGAGGTGTCTGCTTCTACCACTCTACCTCAGGGAGATAAGCCCTTACTTTCTAGTTCTTCTAGAGCTGTTGGCTCTGCTCCTACCTTCATAGCTCATGAGGTAGAGACCACTTCATTATCTCATCCAGGACCTCCCCAACGCATGCAGTGTCATCGTCCTTCTGAGCAGATAATAGGAGATCTTCTTGAGCGTGTCACGCTCAAAGTCTGGCTTATGTTACTTCTATCTACACTCCAAATTTGTTGCCACTTTCGAGCCCAAGGTTACTTGCCATGCACTATCTGATAAGTCTTAGATCAATGCCATGCATGAGGAGTTAGAGAATTTCGAGATGAATAAGGTCTGGTCGCTTGTTGAGCCCCCTAATGGTTATAATGTCATACTAACCAAGTGGGTCTTTAAGATTGAGGGTTATTCTCAGGTTGAGGGTTTAGATTTTGAGGCCTTGCCCCTGTAGTTAGGCTAGAGGCCATTAGGATTTTGCTTGCATTCGCAGCGTCTAAGGGCATCAAGCTATACCAGATAGATGTCAAGAGTGCCTTCCTCAATGAGTATATTGATAAAGAAGTCTATGTTAGACAACCTCCATGTTTTGAGAACTTCAAATATCCAACATGTCTTCAACCTTTCCAAAGCCTTGTATGGACTTAAGCAAGCCCCTAGAGCTTGGTGTGAGAGGCTAAGTCCTATCTTTTGAGTCATAGGTTTGAGATGGATAAGATAGATAAGACTTTGTTCATTCATAGGCATGGTAATGACTTTGTTCATTCATTGAGATGGGTGGCTCCTCTTGTGCTATTGTTTCTCAATTTTCTGATTTCATGAGCATAGAGTTTGAGATGAGCATGATGGGTGAGTTAAGTTTCTTTCTTGGCTTCTAGATCAAGTAGACTCGGGAGGGTAATTTCTTGCATCAAGACAAGTACACTAGAGACCTTTGGAGACACTTTGATATGAGTGATGGTAAGCCGGTGTCAACTCCGATAGCGACCTTGATCATACTTGATCCTGATGAGGATGGCGAGCCTGTAGATCAAAAGAAGTACCATAGTATGATTGGCTCCCTCCTGTACCTCACAACTTTGAGGCCAGACATATACTTTGCCGTGTGCTTGTGTGCTCAATTTCAGGCTTCTCCTCGTGTCTCTCACTGTCAGGCGGTGAAGCACATTTTCATGTATCTTTGAGCTACTCTAGACTATGGTATGTGGTACTATTCTGCTTCCTATCTTTCCCTTAGAGCCTACTCTGATGCAGATTTTGTTGGCTATAGGATAGATAGGAAGAGCATTTCTAGCACTTGCCAATTCATTGGTACTTCTCTTATTTCTTGATCTTCTAGGAAGCAATCTAGTGTTGCACAGTCCACCGCAGAGCCTGAGTATGTTGCGGTCGCTAGTTGCTATAGTCAAGTGTTTTGGATGGTTTCGATCTTGTGGGACTTTGGGTTAGCCGTATATAGTGTTTTACTTTTCTGTGATAACTCTTCTGCCATTAACATTGCCAAGAATCCAGTACAATATTTTAGGACCAAGCACATAGATATTCGATATCATTTTCTTAGAAACCATATAGAGAAGGGTGACATAGTGCTTTGGTTTATTAAAAGTGACCACTAGTTAGATGATATCTTCACCAAGCCTTTAGATAGGTCGAAGTTCATGGCTTTGCGGGGAGAGCTTGGGGTGGTTTGTTCTTATGGCATTATCTGAGGAGCATCGTGTACTTTCTGTATCATATGTTCATTTGTCTGTTTCTGCACTTTGCTTCTAAGTGCTTTTGGGTCAGTCTTTTTATCATAGACTAGGGTTGATATCATCCTATACTATTTAGATTTCTTTCTATTATCTTGTGACCTTAGGATGCTGCTTATTAGTTGCTTTTTTCATCACTAGGTTTAGTCCATTCACTTCTTTTAGGTTTAGTAGGGATTGGCCCCTAGGTAAACAGAGAACATGTTTACTCCTTTGTGTTTAGCTAATTAGCTAATAGTCCTAAAGTCATATAGGGTAGATAAGAGAGAGTCTGTGCCATAATGATCCGTGTATCTTGTCTATGCTTTAAGGACTGTCATGTCTTTGTTTTCCCAAACTTCTTCTCTCCTGCTTATTGCTTTGGTTCAGGTGGAGTTCATTTGAGAATTTCTTAAACTTAATGTTGACACAACTCAACTTGAGCTAAAATGCTTCTAAAATTGACTCACTTGCTGAGGGGCAGCTAGGATCTTTATTGTATTATGTTGCATTTTAAATTCAGCAATGTGCATTGTAATATAAATACATGGAGTTTTGACTATTATTCTTATATGATATGACTTCTTACTATACATCTTGCTATATCTTATGCTAGCTTGCTAGATTTATCATGTCCCTTTATATGTAGCTTAGCTTTCGCCATACTAGCTTTATTAAATATGACAAACTTGAATTAAATTATGTCTTATTAGATCTTGTGACTAATTGTGCTCTAGTGATTCGCTTATGATTCATACCATGTCAAATAATCTAAGTCGAGTCTTGAACCTAAATTAAGATTTAGATTGAGTTATGCTAGTTCTTTATTGAAACATGAGTTAGTGTTAGCTCTTTATTCTTGAACTAAGTCAAGAAAAATGCAAAATGATCTCTTTTGTGCAAAAAACTGATCTCAACAATTTTTTCTCATGAGACGACTTGCCATTGTACTAGGCATGAACTCGGGAGGAGTTTTGGATGACCAAGATTACTTCTTTAAGTTTCTTGCTTAGGGTGGTTGCATAAAATTTGAGATCTAGCACATGGTTAAGAAAACAAAAATTTGTGAAAAATGGTTGAAGCTCAACTAAAACCAAAGATGAATTTCAAAAAAATGCCAAGTATGCTAACTTTGCTCAATTACAAGCGGTATCAAGTGCTTGAACAAAATGTTTCAATTTTGAACTTGTAGCACTCTAAATTGACTCAATTGTAGGTTCTTGGTTCCTTTTAGTATATTGACATGGCTTCATTCAGTTTTGGATACCTTTGGCTAAACTATGATCTTGAGCAACTTGAAATGCTAAAAATCTATTTAATTTTATATTATTGCTCATTTAGATTTAGCTTTGTTATATATAGTTTGCCATGATCTAGATAGCTCTTTCACATAATATGGCTTTGTGTAATACATGTAGAGTCACTTTGGACAATTTTCATAGCATTTAAATGCTAAAAATGAATAAAATATAGTCACTTTATTTCATTCATGCTCTATCTTTTACCATGTATCCTGATGACTCTATTGTCAAAGGGGGAGAAAGATCGGTAAAAATGCATATTTAGATCATGATTTAGAGATTTTGTACAAAATTTACTCAACTGAAGCCTTTTGATCTCTTCTGACTATGACCAAGGTCAAACAGAATAATTGTTCTTTCATATGGACCTAGAGTGAGATTCTTGACTCATTTGGTGAATTTGAAGTTTTTTTGTGTAATTCCTGTCATTTTCAGGAGATTCAATTCATTTCTGTCTCAAATGGTCATCTTCAGCTCATTACTCTTTTCATTTGACCATTTGGAGCTTTATTTGCAAATTTTCCTCTCTTTGTCTAAATTCAACTCTTAATTGCATTTTAAGAAATTACCAATGGGTTCATCAAGAGAGT
Organism: Dendrocalamus latiflorus; assembly: GCA_017311315.1. NCBI lineage: Eukaryota > Viridiplantae > Streptophyta > Magnoliopsida > Poales > Poaceae > Dendrocalamus > Dendrocalamus latiflorus. The sequence goes on along the minus strand of CM029651.1, from coordinate 8,250,510 downwards.
GATTGAAGGACCATGTAATAACCATTGCAATTTGGGAGATTTGAATGTTTGATTGGTAGTTTTGCTGGTTGGTTAGGGGAAGGCCAGTAAGACGGATATTGTGCCACTGATCTAACCAGTTGGTGTCAGCGGTTAGACTGCTTGGGTGGATCGGTCTGACTGGTTGGTGTCATCAGTCTGATTGCTCAAGGGTTGACGGTCTGACCGTCTGAAGGATGTCCAAATAGGGACATTCGGCTATATTTTTATCGTGTGGCTTTTGAGTCATGGAATGGGTTTAGGTGAGTATGGTCAGTGATTTTTATGTTGCATGAGCTATGTTACAGCTAATGTGGGTCAAGTTGTGAAGAATTTGTGCCCAAAAAAATTTATTTATCTTTAGATGTACAGAGTTGCTTGGAGTCAATCGTGGTCAATGGCAAGGATCGAGGCTACGCTCATGATGAGTTGAGGCCCAGAACGATCGAGGATGTTAGGTGAGACATTGAGCTCAAGCATGGCATGAGAAAGGCGGGAGATGTAGATGGCGAGATAGCACTATGAGGCTTGTACGCTCCAACTTAGCGACGCGTGACAAGCTACTAGTGCACCTACACGTGGTAAGCATGATGATTGCTTGCAATGGATGGTGATGACTGGGTTAGCAAGGGGTATTTTGGTAGTTTGGCCAAAACACTAAAAACTACATTAGATCAAAACCACGATGCATGAGTAGCATTGGGTGAGCGGTTTAGGTCAAGATGGAGTTGGTTTGATCAAGATGGATTAAGGCAAATGATTTAGTGCATTCGGTCTTATGCGCTTTAAAATGTGTGCATAAGTGAACATGTATGAGTAAAACCTGTGTGTGTGGGGGGTTATTGAGTTTCTTCCATTATGCTAAGTGGATAGTATTCACAAAGGGATGGATGGGGCTGGCTAGCTCATCTATAAAAGGGGTTAGGATGAAGACATGTGGTTAACCATCCAACCCATCTCTCTTGTTCTTTCATGTCTAGAGTTAGGGTTTGAGAGTGGAGTGCCTTATATACTCTCTGTCTTCTAAGGTGGAGTGGCTGTAAAACCTACCATCTCAAGTAAGCAACATATCAATCTTTGTGCACCTATATGGATCTATCATGCCTTGATTGATTTGCTCTTGTTTCTGTTGGTTTTGATCTCTCCTCTTCGCTTTTCTCGATATTGATGTGCCAAGGATGTATAAAAGATGAAAAGAATATCTGGAAATTATCCTCCATCCATCTAGATACTTTAGTAGCAAGTTCATCACGGAACTCGGTTTTGCATATTTTTGATCTTCCAAGTGATTTCTTGATCCGAGAGTTTTTTGCTTGATTTCTTTGGTGTTCTTCCTTGCTGTGATATGTGGGAGTATATCCAAAACCATCTTGGCTATTCTCTACCCATGAGCAATCCCTGATCATCGATTTTGGTTTCAGGTCACTTTTGGTGCATGTTTGCTAAAATCTCAAAAAAGTCTCAACTTTGACGTGGGTTTTGCAATCCTTGGATGGAATAGGCTCCTGAGACTGTAAGAAATATGTGTGCAAAGTTTCATGACTTTTGGATCATTCAATCAAAAGTTACGTGAATTTGAGATCTCGCGGTCGTGCTAAAAACCCTGTTCTTTTTGATGTGGTGTAGCAACGGTAGTATTGCAAGCTCTGTAGCGGTAGTACCGAAGCTACTGATCATCGACCACTTTGGTTTTCGATCTCTCACTGATCATCGATCATACTGGTCGTTCTTCGACTTGCATCGACCACTTTGGTTTTTGACTACTTACTGGTCATCGACCACACTGGTCATATTTCAACTTGGTTTGACCATTTTGGTTTTTGACTACTCACTAGTTGTTGACCACTTGAATCGTGTTGCGACCACTCGAGTTTTCGACCACCCACTGGTCGTCGATCACACTGATCGTATTTCTACTTGGTTTAACCACATTGGTTTTTTACCACTCACTAGTCGTCGACCACTTTGATCTTATTTCGACTACATTGGTTTTTCGACCACTCACAATCTTGGACCACATTGGTTTTTCGAGCACTCATTGGTCATCGATCACTCTGGTCTTATTTCAATTACATTGGTTTTCGATCACTCATTGGTCTTCGACCACATATTGGTTTTGACCACTCTGGTCTTTTTTACCACACTAGTTTTTCCCTGTCAAATGAGTCTATTGATTTATTCTTTACTCTTGATCTTCATAGCTTCTCGTAGTTATTGGAGTAAAGATTAGGGAGTACTTAGGGGAAAATTTTGAGGCACCATTCACCCCCTCTGTTGCTATCTTTGGGCCTACAACTACTCATTCCAATACAATCTCTCTAGGATTCGTATCGAAATCAAATTGCTAATATATATATATTTTTATTCCAAATTTTAATTATTTTTTCGGAATTTGGGTATAAATCCCATTACTAATAGTTATTTAATTTTTATTTTGAATTATATTTATTTAGGGATTTTACTTAGGAATTCGTATTAAAACCAAATTGCTAATTTAATTTAATTTATTCTAAAATTTAATTATTTAAGGATTTTACTTTGGAATTATATAGAAATCAAATTGCAAAAAAATTTTGTTTTCTTTTTTGAATTTCAATTTTATTTGTTGAAATTCATACGCAAATCCAATAGCTATTTTTTTAATGTTTATTGTGACTTGCAATTATTTAGAGATTTTAATTTGGAATTCGTATCGTTATCAAATTGCTAATTTTTATTTCATTTTTATTATGAATTTTAGTAATTTTATTAGAATTGATATACAAATCTAATTGTTAATTTTTATTCTGAATTATTTTTATTTCATTTTACTTAGGAATTCATATGGATATTAAATTGCTAATTTTATTCTATTTTTATTATGAATTTAATTATTTTTAGATTGTACTTGATATGAATTCTTTATTTTAATCTAAACCATTATAATCTGGTCCTACCACAATTAACGGTATGTGTCTTTCTCTTTTTCTTTGAATGTGGCTCATTTTGCTTTTGTTTTAATAATATAATAGATCATGATGATCATGAGCTGAATTACGGTGCCAATCTCCATGCAAGATATGCGGTGTAGCTTGGTGGTGAGGCTGCCCCTACGTTCAGCAAAACAATTCTCATGATTCCTATCTAATACTCGTCTGTTTGTTCACTTATAGCTTTTGATTACTGAAGAAGATAGCCTCCGGCAGACAGAAGTCCAACGTGTTCTTCTCAGAAAAGACAAAACCAATCATCGTCGCATAAACTGTGCTTTTCTTAATTTCCGACGTAAACGTCGACCAGAGCAGTGTGATCAACATGGAGCACCGAAAAACATCACGTATCCACAGTGCGACGGATGGGTCGACAAATTTGCTCTAGATGCTAAATACTCCATTTGTTAGGTTCGATCCGATGTGACGCTCGCTCAAGGGTCCATTTCTAAATCTACAACATTAGCTTCGTAGAACCTAGCTGGTCTATCTTCCAATCTTGAACATGCCTCCCTCAAACCCAAGAGTCAAGCCGTCCTCAATTTGCGGGCCCTCTTTTTTTTATTTCAAAAAACTGTTTTTCTACGGTAATTAATTTTTAAAAAGTATATATTTAAAATAGGGTTTACAAGTCGATTATAATATACACAATAGCAACTCTATTTATATCGACCAAAATCACTCAGGAGTCTCTATCTTCCATACTTTCTCTCATGAATAACCAAAAGTTATAAACCGTAGCATAAAAGAACATGCCATTAATTAGTACTAGCTACTTCTAGTTGGCTAAGGGGATGTAAGGGTAAAACCTACACGCATAAGACGAAGGATAACTACATATTGCAGCAAGGAAAGATGCAAAAATAGCCTATCCTATGGCTTTGAGATCAGCAGCAGCACAAATGCTTTTTTCTCAACAAGTTCTTGCATCGAATCAGACACTTGTCGAACAAGATGACAGAACTTATGGGCTCATGGCTTGAACTCGATGCTTTTTGCACATATTTTCCCTCAAATCATTTCATGGCTAGTTGGTGGATTACCATTCTTGAAATTTTGGCAATCCAGCTAGCTGCCTGTCAAAAGAACAAACAGCGCATTAGAAAGGAAGAGAGATTCTTGAATCTTGACCAATACGGGCAGAGCAATTTCATTCTCGAAAAATGCAAGCACCAAAAGAAGCAGCAATTAGACCACACCTGCAGGTGCTGCCCAGCAATGGAACGGAGCCAACTGGATCTGGCCCATTATCATGGTGCAGATAAAAGTTCATAGGGCCGTATACGATGGTGTCATGGGTGCAAAACTGCGAACTGAACCTGTTCATTTTTTAACCTCTTTGCAGAGTGCTGCCGGGTACTGTACTGTAACTAGTATAGTGCCCGTGCTAACGCCACGGCGGTATTTCGGGGATGCACATGAAAATAACCAAATGATGATTTTTTTTCATAGTTTAAGTTTCACACAATTGTATATCACCATGTATATAATCTGGAAAACACTCATGTATATCACCATCAAGTTCAGGTCATGAAATTACATGCCTAGGCCAATTATAATGCATAACAAGGCAATAATAAGTCATGTCTCGCCTGAACCATCTAATTTCTGATTTGCTTAAGTAGGTCTTGGAGTTCTCCAGGGATAATGTCTTTACATTCATTTTCACTGCTCTTCAAAATGTCCACCAAGAAATTCGTCCTCAGTGAATGTGATTGCTGTGCATGGCAGATAATAAGTTAACTTATTAATTTGCTATGTAGTCTACAAAATATACATAGAGAATATTATATGCTCACAGTATTGATAACTGGTAATCTTACGCCATTCCACGACCACATGAAACTGTATACAAGGAAGCCTAATCGCCGTGCCGGGAGTGGGAGATCGGATCGCGCAATGTCTTTGTTGCAGTGCAGATACATTGAACCATGGCCGTTGGATTTGGTTGAGTAAGGAGAGAGAATGGCTGAGAGATGATCTGGTGCCTACGTTTGTACAATGCTGCATATGTAGGTGCATTTGTTGGTGTGGACGAAGTAAAGGCTATCTCTGTAGATGAAGCAATTACGGGGTGGATCTAGGATAATTATAACTGGTGGTTTATTAGGGGTAGAGACCAAATACAACCATGACTGAATTGCAATTGCAGTCGCTGCCCGCCACAACTTCGAGCATAGGATCTTCAGAATTTGGGGAGGAGGCAAGGGCCGAGCGGAGGAGCGGGGTGGAGGCAAGGGCGGAGCGGAGGAGAGGGGGGAGGTGGAGGCGGCGGCGCGGGGTGGAGAGGAGGAGCCGAGGGCGGAGCGGCGGAGGTGGCCTCACCTGTGTTTGTCATGATTAGTGGTGCTACAACTTAGATTAGTAAAACAGAGATAATGAAAGCGAGGAAGGTGTGCATCTAATGCCATCTCTTTCAATTATCCACGTTTCCTCAATGGTTACAGAAAAGAATGTTGTCCATTGCAAGCATAAGAAACATGATGGCTAAATCACTGTCTCTTTTGCTGTCATACCGGTTCTAAATATGTGTTTCTGTAATGGTGCAGTTATATCAGGTTGGAAGGAATTGAACAGTGATGCAGGTTTACGTGTTTACTTTATGTAATTTCTCGAATTGGGCAGCATCGCGGACTATAGAAAGAACACAGTGACAATGAAAATATTTGGAAAGTCAAAACAATACATTTTGGATGCAATCAAAATTTGGAAACATACCGGAGCATGGTTTTCATCGTAGTGTTCATCCATATGCTTCCTTGGAACCATATCTCCGCAATGTTCACACTTTTGAAGGTTGCGAGCACAGTGTGCAGAATGCAATGCAATGTTTGAAGATGGAATTTCTCTTTGACTGAAGAATTTGCAGAGAACTATAGTTAATAATCCACATCCAGAAAACATGTTCCCAAACGCTATGCTAATCATACTACTACATATATAAGAAGTCATCAATTGGATAAAAATTTGACGGGGTGATGTACATGTGACTGATTGTTAGAAAATTAGATGAAGGCCAAAGCAAAGCTACTATGTGCCAGTTTGTACAGATATCAGAAACCATGCCTAAAATATACAAACTAAACTGGCGAGACAAATTAACAAAGCAGTGTGTATAAATATAACATACAGCAACCCACAATCCTAATCCTATATTACATTCTTTGCATTGCTGGTAACGTGAACGCTCTCATCAATGGACTGCAAGCATTTCATATTAAGTTAGACAAATCCCAAACCTACGAATTCTGTGCAAATTAACTGAAATAAAATAAACACAAATCTTCCTCACTTTTTTTGCGTGTACAAGCATATCAAAGAGCTCACCGATATATTCTTAAGCAGATCAAAGCTTGTGTCAACCGCCCTATTAAGCTTTAGGATGCCATTTTCCGTCAGACCAGTCAACATGTGTCACTGACCAATTTGCAATTCCAGTTGGATCAACCATCTGCAGACACAATAGCAGCACGATATTACAACTTTACAAGGTAGCAAAGAGGACTAAAGCACTTTCTTTAGGAGCTTGTGAGTGCTTACGTTTAAGAGGGTTGGCAAATAGTGCTCGTCAGAATAGCAGTTATGCCATTCATTTCCAGGCTGCAAAGTGCAATCACAAGATCAGTGTCGAAACACAAATAGGGAAAGAAGAGCAATTTGATGATCATCAAAATACAGAAAAGGGAATCAATGCAGTATGGAGATATGCTCCTCTATGGGTTACAATGCTGCATGCTGTACAGAGATAGGATCTAAAGACCCACCTATGAATAGCTAGGTTGACATTATGGCCAATAAAGTGAACATCATGAGCAATGAAACAGAATTCCAAAAATGGAGATAATATCAGAGAAATTTGACACTCATGACCATGAAAAGTGGGGCTTTGGACACTTTGCTGGTGAGGCAAAATCATGAAGACAAAACAAGTACTAACTGAAGCGACTGTTATACAACAGCATGGAGATTTACCTAATTTATCCAATGTACTATTACTAACCCAAAAAAATGCCGCACACATTACTAATGTCTAATACCTTACACAAATAGCTAGGGTGACAGCATGGCAATTAATTCTCAAGGGAAAAAGCACAACATGAACTTTTGCTTTAGTTTTCCTATTTTACTGATCTTTTTACCTTACAGTAGCGCTTGAACTTTGCATAGTAAAGGGTGTCAGCAAGAATAAGAACCGCATGCTGTCGTTTCACTGTGAACCACTGCAACAGGAAAACACATCAGAATGTGGGACATTGGACTGTAGGAAACCATAGCAATTGTTTCAAAGAATACCTAGAAGATAGAGGGTTACAGAAATTCATAGCTATTGTGTTAAAAAGTTGTGAAAGTCAGATGCAAAGGAAAACACAATGCAATATTTGGCAACCATACGATTCCACTTTCTAGGGAAATCAAACATATGAAATTATCACCTGTGCACCTTTTCTCCAATCTCTCTTAACAATTTCAGGTAACATATGCTCATAATATCTACCAGTTCCATGTGGACCAGGATCGTCGAAACTGAAAAGTAAATAAATTTGGCATGTCAATGGCGAAACTGTGATGTTTGTTAACAAAGCAGTGTGTATAAATATACCTACTTTGCACCAATGCAGTCCATGGTACAAATAAATGGCTCATTGCCATCTCCAAGTCCAGCAATAACCGGCTGGCAGAAGTATGGCCCGAATCTGAAATTTTCATGCGGCACGAAAAGTTAGATAAACCTACTCCCTAATCCAATCATACAAAACGAAGAAACATGGTTTAGCATAGATAAACCATAGATCAATATTAGTATACAAAGGTTAATCACAGAGCTAATTAGTGCGTACAAAGGTTAATTACGGTATGTAAATCATAGAAAGGCTAATTACCGCATAGCTAAAAAGCTTAAATGACTTATGCTTATCAACCAGAAATGTCGGTTTATATCTAACACAATTCCCAGATAATCACCTACTTTTTTCCTTCTTGGAAAAGAGGAACCTCTGGACCTATCTTTCTGGTTGTGTCAAAATTTATTTTAGAAGTTACAGATGAACTTGACTGATGTTCAGCTAACTTCTCAGTTCTGGCTTGCAAATAAAAAACAAGCATTTGCATAAACTAATACTTTAAAAGCACCATTACAATTATCTGATACAGCTGGTTCACTTGAATTCAGTAAATTTTCTGTATTGTTCAAATCTAACTTGTTATCTTCAGTCCCCCCTTGATTGTTCCCAGGGTCTGATTTAGTCTCTAGTCCCAAAGAAATGGAAGCTTCAGTCTGCAAATGCATGATAATTTTTGAGGAAAACGGCTACACAATCTTGTCTAGATACAAAATAATGATCTTGGGAAGGTGTTTTGAGTGAATGGCATTAGAACCTTCACGGCATCACTTTCTGTTTGACTTGATACAGTTGAGTCGTTTGTGATCTTAAGAATATCTGCAGTGTACAAATCTTGCTTGGCAGCTTCTGTTTCTCCATTGTAATGAGAAGAGTCTGATGTCGTCTTCAATTCTAGAGATCCCCATGTTGCAGTCTGCAAAACTACATAATGTTAGCTATATGAAAATTAAGGTGAAGTCAAGGTATACAAGCTAAGAAAATTCAGTAAAGACGTAAGAATGATAAGAGAGGATAAAGTTTACAAATATCTTATGTTCTTAAAGATGAAATGCTGCTACAAGTTAATTCTAAAAAAATAGTTCAAAAATGATGAGTTTGTAACCCTTCAAATACAAGTAGTTGTTAGCCCTCCATGACTGACTACATGCCCTTTAAATACCCTGTAACTCTTCCGATGAAGACAGGGGGGATATTTTTTGCATGTCATGACTGACTACATGTTGTTAGCCCTCCATATAACTTCGAATAATTTTCTTTTTGTTTATATTCTATAAATATCATTATTGATGACAAATACACCTCATCAGTACGAGGAAGAAGAAGTAATTCCAGTGGACTATAGATATGGCTGGTTATTAATATTCTTCAAACTAACGCATTGCAGCAAACAGATACACGCTTCCACTTGGACTTCTCGTACATGTAGTGACCTTATTAATTCATTTCACAATATAACCTTCCAAATTCAGAATCCACCCTATATATGTAGTTAAAAGTCAATTGCTCAGCCTGGAATATAATAGACGTCTACAATGTAACCTTCCAAATTCATTTCACAATATAACCTTCCAAAAGAAGTGACATCTACAATGTAACTTACGTGCAGTCAACACCACAGGATATCAGAAGATCACAATCGGTAGATGTTGCCAAACCTCTCACAGCACCCTGGTGTCCAGGGAACTGGCAGACTGTCTTCCTGTTTTTGTTATTGTAAAATAAATGAATTACACTCATAAGTGACAGAAGGCTATTAAGAACCAACTCTCTTAGCCACAAGGATATGCAAAGAAGAACGAATTGGTGGCATGAGTTTCGGATGGAATATGTAGTTAAAAGTCAATTGCTCAGCCTGGAATATAATAGACGTCTACAATGTAACCTTCCAAATTCATTTCACAATATAACCTTCCAAAAGAAGTGACATCTACAATGTAACTTACGTGCAGTCAACACCACAGGATATCAGAAGATCACAATCGGTAGATGTTGCCAAACCTCTCACAGCACCCTGGTGTCCAGGGAACTGGCAGACTGTCTTCCTGTTTTTGTTATTGTAAAATAAATGAATTACACTCATAAGTGACAGAAGGCTATTAAGAACCAACTCTCTTAGCCACAAGGATATGCAAAGAAGAACGAATTGGTGGCATGAGTTTCGGATGGAATAAAAAAAAGTCATCCTCTGGCGAAAAGATCATTGCCATTGCATGAGTAGTACCTTGCAGCAATGTCCCAGAGATGAATATCTGCCATCAAAACAGAAGCTACAGTTTACCATTTAATTAAGCGGTTTTCGTTAACAGGATCAATTTTAATTATATATCCAACTATTTGAACCATTGGATGCATCGAGTGAGGTGAATTTTAACTATCTTTTCAAAAATTTGGTAAGCACAAGGGTGATTTCACATTTCAAAACTTGCACTTTAAAGAGCAGTACACAAAAAGAACTGTGCAGGAGACAAGCCGATCACTATTTGAAGAAAAAAAAGTTATATATCAACATAACATAGGGGGTGCATTCTGGACCTTATAGTGCATCAGCTAGTCTTCCCTATCAGTCACTCAGATATTGACTTTAGGATGGGTAACTTCTACTTTCTATATACTTCTCCTTTGTGAAGAATTTCAAAATGGTAATCTCATGTCATCAGGATATCATTCTCCTGAATATTTGTGATCAAAAAATTCAAAGTTGGACCCTTTATCAATTTTGTTACCACTGCTTTTTCAATATACACATCCTTTTTTAATATAACTAAAATATGTATCTTAATATCCACCAGAAATGTGTCTACAAATGGATAGCTCAAGCATATGCTAGTATAGTAGTATCAAATGGCAATCATAAATAAGAAAAAAATAGCACCCACAATCTGAAAACAATAGTCGGGGTGATCCACCTTCAACTTCAATTGCCTAAGAAGCTAGATTTCTAAAGTATCAACCACTGGTTTACGAATTACCATATCATCAAGAATATAACCTACCATTTTCCACATTAACCACCACTGGACGTGAGAACACGCAAAGTCGAAGCACATCATCAGCAAACATAAGTCGGGACAGAGATGCTCACATCGCCGCTGCGGTCGGGGGTCTCCTGGGACACGAGGCATTGCCCACGGCGGCGGTATCACAATACATATCACCACCGCCTCGGCCGCCGGCGCTGGCATTGCCCACGGCGGCGGTATCAGTTTGGCACAAAGAAGCAAACCTATGAATGGTTGTAAAACTGACACTGCAAGTTCATGCCACTTTGAATATGCTAAGCTTACCACCTTGTCACCATTCGAGGACATCTTTATACACAATATTCTTGGTGCTCTTCCCGGTTGGATCTAATTCCTTGTTTGGTTTAGCCAAAATTCTTGTTGTTTGCCTGGACACACCCCTTGACAAGGCAACATAGAGCTGCCCATGTGAGAACACTGGCTCTGGAAGATATATCCCAACATTTGGGATGGTTTGCCCCTGAGCTTTATTTATGGTCATCGCAAAACTCAAACGAATTGGGAATTGTTTCCTCTTGAACTTGAAAGGAAGTGAAATATCATCTGATGGAGACATAGGGATCCTAGGTATGAACACCCTTTTGCCTGCATGGTGCCCACCAACTATTTCTGCATCAATTGCATTGTCTTGGAATGCTCTAACCATTAGTCTTGTTCCATTGCACAAACCATTGTTAGGATCAAGATTGCGGAGAAGGATTACAGGGCAGTTGGATTTTATTTTCAGCTCATGCGGGGGAAGACCATTTGGAGTGATAGAGTTCAGGAAGTCAATAGGGTAGTTATTTCTTGAATCGTCATCGACAGAGTCGAAGCTATGATAAACCTTTTCCTCACCTGGAAACTTGTCAATCATACTTGCATTTAGCTGATCCACATGTTCATTTGTGGTAGACAGGATGGCACGTGTGCTCATATAAGCTGATGATCTTGCGTTTTTGTCAAGTGATGGGAAGACTTCTTGAATGAGTTTGTTTACTGATTCTTCGTTGTCTGTATAGGCAATCAACATATCATCTGGAAGCCGTACATAATCATCTCCAATTGTCTCTTCAGTTCCATTCCCAATTCTAAGTAGGTAATCTGCAAACCATGGGTCAGACTGAGCCCTCATGTTACGTGACAACCGTACCTTCCTTATACTTTCCCACAAATAAGATCGCTGCAATGTAGCATCTGTTACCTGTGCTCTTGTCCCACGTGGTACCACAGGTAGCACCTGTCTAAAATCTCCACCAAATACCATAACCTTTCCCCCAAATGGCAAACAAGAATGCATAATATCTTGTAGGGACCTATCAAGACACTCAACTGCTAGTCGCTTTGTCATCGCTACTTCATCCCAGATAATTAAGGATGCCATACGCAGTAACTCTGCAGTGCCACTTTGCTTTGTGAAGCTGCATGTGCTATTGTCAGCAAGCTTAATTGGGATTTTGAACCTTGAGTGTGCTGTGCGTCCTCCAGGCAATATCGACGCCGCAATACCAGAAGATGCAGTTGCAATGGCAATTAATCCCTCTGAGCGCACTCTACCAAGAAGTGCCTTATATAGGAATGTCTTTCCTGTTCCTCCTGGACCATCCACGAAAAACACTTGGCTCTTCTTATTCATTACACAATTTAATATTTCATCAAATCCTTCACGTTGTTCCTTGTTAAGAGAAGCATCTATATCCAAATGTTCTTGGTCGACAGGCACAGCAAGTTCCTCCCTAACCGCTTTCATAATGTCATTGTTAAATTCATCTGCTTGACACAAGAATAGGAACATGAAATAAGTAAATAAATATAAAATAGTTAAAAGAGCAAATTAGGATTTTATTTTGAGTTATAGTCAATCTTATCAGTAAGGCACTATATTGACATCCAAATATACTATTAAAATAAAATATTTTTTTAGAATAATATTAGTGCTGAAAACATTACCCGTATCATTTAGCTCAGGTAGATCATAATTCCTGATATCCTTCCCCATTGACTGAACTACTACCCGAATGTCCCTGAGAACCATTTGTTCTACGACTGCTGTGTTATGATTGTTTCGGCTATAATCTTCAGAGAAAGATTCCTTGTGCTTGTCCCACAATCCACGGATGTTGGTGGCCTCACAAAACACAAGAATAGTCGCAAATAACCTTCGCAGAGCTGCAGGCATCTGAAAAGTTGTTGCCTCACTCAATGAGTCATCAATAGTTTGATCCCTTTCTATGAGTCCTCTCTTCTCGCATGCTTCTCTGGAAGTAGGGTACGTGATTCCAGCAACTGTCCTTAAATTCTCAAATGAGGTTGCACCTCGTACATGATTTAAAAGCACTCTCAAGAAATATCTTTCTCCTTCAGCCGGGTGTGCATACACAATACGCCCCACCTGTCCCCTCTGCTTTCTTCTATGCCACGCCTTCTTACCACTAATCCACCGCTAGTGTTCTGGGATCTCTCTATACAAAAATTTCCTTGCATAACTATCAGCACGGTTCAATGTGAAGTATTCTGTGAGTGTCGTCATAGTTGCAGATGGCTTTTTGACAACATCGTTGAGATTTGCTGTCTCCTCAATAATAACAGACTGCATATTAGGTAGATGACACTGGAGCTGTAAAACAGATGGACAAACTCCAAAAAGGTGGAAGCCGAAAATCCTATGTACAGCTTCCGGGGGTGATATGTATCTTGCATCCCTGTACTGACGGATCTCATTGATTACTCCAGCAGGATCAATAGAGAATTCTGCACGGTCATGGCCTTTGTGTACATACTTAAACAAGTACTTACAAGCTTTGATGCTTGAGCAAGCTTCAACATTTATGTGGCAATTATATGTCATAAGCAGCCCAGGATTGTATGGAACCACCCACCTATTGTCCAACTCGGCACCTCTTACTTTCACACGCCGTCCATCATCCCTCCTCCTATACAAAGGATATGAATCTTTGCCTTGCTGTGTTGCTGCACAAAACTGTCTAGGATAGCGAAAGCGACATTCTCCATTAACCATACAAGCACACTTTCTATTCAAGACCCCACATGGGTCATGCAGCATATGCTTGATGACCAGGCTATGCAACAGAGGGTATTTATCCTTGTCTGGTAGCTCTGCAGAGATGACTTTGTCATAAGCATCTGGGGTTGTTAAGTTACTGCCTTTCTTCATAATCAGTAGGATGTGTTCATGTGGAAGTCCCCTCTTCTGGAATTCAGTGACATGGACATATGCTGCCACCTCTCCAAAATACTTTTTCTTGATCAATAAATCTTTTAAGGACCGCAGCTTGGCCCTGTATACTCTTGAAACCAGGTCTGGCCTATCTTGTGGTTTTTGTCCAGGCTCAAGATTTTGAGTAATCTCCTCCCAGTACGGATTGCAAGTCATGGTGATGAAGTAATCTGGTTTCCCAAAACGCTGGACTATAGCCATTGCATTAAGAAATCGCTGCATCATGTCACGATCGCCACCAGGGAAACTGCGAGGTAGCACTATTCTCTTGCCAACCTCTGAAGCCCTTGTCTCTCCAGCAGAAATTACATCAACCAAACCCTACGTGAAAATTAAAAATTTACAGCATGGATGATTAATTAGTGTATATTGATTAGGCTTGAATTGTTGTGACATAATATTTTGCAATAATAAAACATTGCATAACTCACCTGATATAGTTCCGCGCGTATGAGTTTCTGGTTATCAGGGTTAGAATACCAATCAAGCCTCATAGACTCGATCTTTATGTACATGTCAACGGCCCATTGTTGGAAAAGTCGTCCCCCAAATAGCAATATGTTAAAAAGCCCCTCTCTAACTTGCATCAAAAAACAATAGTACTCTCTTGCTGTTACAAATCTTCCAGATTGTCTTTCTTCCACCATGGTACTCATGTATTCACCTTGTTGTTCGTCCGCGCCATCCTCACCATGCTCTGTCTCAAACGGAAATTATATATTAGTATGTACCCATGCGTTTTATTAAGGCATTGGAAATTAAATCATGTTCGGTACCTGTTGGATATGTCGGATCTGTTGCATCTGTTGGATCAACAGAGGTGTGTCTTTCCATATCAGTGACTATATCATTGTACGGCATAAATTTATTCCAACCAGTTTCTCCCTTAGGGTAAAATATCGGATATGCCAATGGATCATAACATCCATGATATGCTTTGATATAGCGCGGGCGATCCCCTCTGGCATACACAAGCACACTCCTATCAAAACATCTTTGGGGATCATTGCCATCTAACCAGATAGCCGCCACTTGTGATGCCGTGGGTGCATTGTACCTTGTTTTCAGCAAAGAAATATATGTATAAAATCAATCATTGATTTATTAGTAAAACTAAATCAAATTTATTTGTAGAATAAAAATATTTTGCAATACATAAACATATCCCTGAACATGTGTACCTTCGTTGGTCTGGCGTGACATTAGTATTGAGTTCAATAACATAGTCATCAAGATTTGGAATAGCTCCAACTCTGTTAAAGGTCTGTACATATGGGTTGCCTTCCATTATTCGCAGCACAATTCTGATAAGATTGATATCTAGGTCAGGCGATCTCTGTACTCTGTGCGCCAAACTGTCATCCTCCGTATCATAAAAGTAGAGTTGCAAGTGGCGAGGTCCTTTAGAACCTGGAACCAACTGGTCCAGGCGATGGTACAAGGCCCCATGCACACGAAATGTATATATACCAGTCCCTGCCGCGGTGGCAACTCGTCGATCCAAGGTTACTCCAAGGCTCGTGAAAGAGAAATGAGCGTTGAAGTACCTAATATTTTGCCTGAAATATTGTGCATCATTATCTACCTGACTTGTGAATAACCTTTTTAATTCAGTAGGCACCTGTGGAACATGTACTTTTATCTTTCCTTTTCTGCAACAGAATCCAGGTGGTTCATATTGAAATCTCATTGCTGCACAGTACAAGCAGTTAGGCACCTTTCTCAAAACATGGTGCCTATTAGGCACATTTTGGTAGACATAATCATAAGGATCTTCATTGGTATTCAAATCAACACCATTGACACTGACACGATAGGACTCGAAGGCACCATCTGTTATGAAAGCAAGCACTGTCCGTCATTACACAACATTAATAAGCGAAACACCTGTGATGACACACAAAATAAAGTTACCTTCACCAACGTACTGCCTAGTCTCATCGTCATCAAGAAGATCATCAATATCCAAGGAATGAGGTGCCTCCAGATGTTCCTCTGCATGATGTTTGCTCGAACATTAGGAATAGAACACACCGACTGACTGTGTTATTAGTTTAGATAAACAAAGAAAAAGAACACACCTTCATCAGATTGATTGTTTATAGGTTCGAACAAGGCACTATCATATTCTATATCATTCTGTCCTATATGCAATGTTTCCTTCACCAAGACACCGACTGACTGTATTCTCATCTTTTTTTTGTAGTCCCTATTTCTCTGCAACATGTTTTCCTTGCTGTGCTCATCCATATTGTTGTACCTCTCTCTTTTTGCAAGGGCCCTTTGCCTATTTGAGCTGCTAACTGGCCACCATTGGGTGGAAAACATTGGCATGATCAGATGATCTATTCTATTATTATACATATAGCACAACATGCTACTATTGCTTGCACAAATTTAAAAAAAATACAAGGATGGCACCTGGAGTTGCCGCACTTGCATTCAACAGAGTGTGGCTTGACAGGTTGTTGGGCACACAAGAAGTATCATAGGTCGATTGTCTTCTCCGGACATAATTATAATTTCTATGTAGCCAATCCGTGTTGTTATCCGGACAGACATTTTCCTTGTCCTCATCGTTTGATGCTCGGAGAATACTTGAACACGCTCCATATGGTGCTTGTTGACCTATCATGGAGCAGGATGAAACATTAATTTTTCATTGTCCGGACATAATTATTATTGCTTAATAAAGAGTAACATTTCAAATAACAAAGGAACCATTATTAAATAATAAATAAGCAATACCATGATCAGGTCCTATAGTATGTGTTGATGATTCTGTCCTCTTCAATACTCGTTGTTCCCGGCGCCTTTTATTCCTTTCTTCTCTTTGCTCGTTGGATTCCTCGGCCTTTATCCTTGCTCGGTATTCTCGTTGTTTTCTATTCCTCTCTTCCCTCTTTCGCTCGGCCTCATCCACAGGTGCTGCAAGTGATTTTAAAACTGAGAAGGTTATAAAAATATCGAAAGCAATTCCGTCACAGTCGAGTAAGCGCTCATACCTGTGTTGTTGTTTGTTATATCGCCTAAAGCAGTGCGCTCTGCTTTCTGCTTTGACATGTCCTTTTTTTATTTAACCAGCCATCAACATGCAAAACCAACCTGAGGAAGATGCAATCACCAATGTTTAAAATCGCAACAGTTTTAAATTATCATATTTAGATGAGAATGCAATCATGACCTTGCTTTGCTATATCCAACAGAGTAAAAAACACTTTAAATTCAATTCCTGTATTGGATTTGGATCCGTAGGAAACCATAGCACAAGAATCTTCATAGCAAGAGTCATTCTTCACGCGCTCAAAAGGTTACTTATACAGCAAGCAGTAATAAAGTAAAAAATCGTATTAAAGCATCAGATGGGAGAGTTATGACTGAAGTCTACCATATCATATGCACCTGAAGGATTCCACAACAAACAAATATTTTTAATTAAGAAATACTTGATAATCAAGATCATGATAACTCATGCCATAGAAATTCCTCACAGGACATTTAAACACATCTAGCTCGAATATTTCCTTGGATTAGATTTGACAGAAAACCATCTCACTTTATTTCCTTGCATACATTCATCGGAAACAGATCGTACTTACTTATGGCTAAGATGCAAGCCAACATCCAATTTTCAATTCGAAAAGCATGTCGGCACTTACCAAGAAACCAATAAATCTTAGGCCACCGGCGAACATAATTATGTGAAGAACATCAAACTGTACAACAGGACATGAAGCAGAAGAAATTGCAGCAATTATGCTGCACCCAGATATACTCCCAGCGTCAAATTCAGAACAATTTTAGGTTAGATCAGTCTAGTAGATCCCTTGTACCATAGTAGTACCCAAGAAATGTGTAGCCAAGCCAACATAAAAGCTTGGGATTCTTACTGACACCTAGTTTCACAACATCCGCATTACCAATCAAATTCAGAGCAATGCACATAACAATTCAAAACAACTACATTTCAGTTTAAAATATGGTGATTATAACTCATTAACAATACCCTAGGAACGAGCACCCAAGCAAACAAAAAAGCTCTTGATTTCATTAGAGAAGGTGATGCAACATATTAAGCACAAGCTATAACAAAATAAGCACAATCTATATTGCCCCTAAACCAATTCCAAAATCTGCAGTTGTATTGCTATCAATCCAACACCTAGTAATCTTTCTTACTGACATCTACTGGAGTTTCATAACATCCACATCACCAAACAATCAAACCATAAGCAAGAAGAAGCCAAGAGCACCACCAACTCCAAGCTAAGATCTTGCGAGCCGACGAGCGCGTGCTGGGTTAGGTGACTTACTTTGTACTATGAATTTGAAATCTTTGCTTAGTTAATACAATTTCTCAGACACTTGTGCTCAATAATAAGATAGGTTAAGACTTAGGGCCTTGGTTACATAAATGAAAACTTTTAATCCATCAGATACTTTCCTAGAGGCATGGCTGTACAGTCCATAGCTTGCTTTCTTCAGCAACACACTATTAGCTGTTTGGTTGATAATTTACACCCAATAGTGTTGTCTTTTTTGATATAGTATAGTGCCCGTGCTAACGCCACGGCGGCATTTCAGGAATGCACATGAAATCAACATCTAACAACCCGCAAAGCACAGAATTATTGCTATCTGAAAAAAACACACACACAAAAAGCATGCTGTTTTTTGTACATAATTTCATGCATCAGAAAGCATAGCTATGTTTTCAGGTAAATAGTACTAAAGAGAAATCTCACAAAAACAAATTTGAAAAAACAAAGCAATGATTGTAACATATCAAAAGCCCAATGCTCTCGTGGACATCTTCAGAAGTGCCTGAGCCTAATTTTGGAAGTTTGTACTCAGAGGTATCAACCGATTGTGCAAACAGCAATATCCCTCAGATTGATTGTCCACAAGGTGTTACAGGAGATGTCCACAAGGTGTTTACCTGGACAAATTTGTTAGTTCCACAAGGCAAAACAGATATCATCAACTCACCTTCTTGATTCTATCAGCAGTGTTATTCACCTCACTTGAGCTATAGCTGGAAAGAATGATCAATCCTAGATTAGACATGTGGTGGCAATATACTGAAATAACTTCCATAACATTATGAGAATATTAAAAGAAATTATGAAATCAACATCTAACAACCCGCAAAGCACAGAATTATTGCTATCTGAAAAAAAAAACACACACAAAAAGCATGCTGTTTTTTGTACAGAATTTCATGCATCAGAAAGCATAGCTATGTTTTCAGGTAAATAGTACTAAAGAGAAATCTCACAAAAACAAATTTGAAAAAACAAAGCAATGATTGTAACATATCAAAAGAGTTCATGTACTGTTGAAGTGAAATGATTATAAATTACTCAAGTACGAAAACGTGAAGACAAAATAATATCATAAAGTATTTAGGTCCATGCCAGGGTTGGATTAACTTTGTGATGTTCATTTTTTCAGCCACAATCAAAGAATCGTAATCTGATGATATTTCAAACCACCGCAACCAAAACCATCGCAGAATTGAATAGCTGACTCCTTTCAGAATCAGAACTCGGCAACAGCGACAACCTACTTCTCCCCTCCCGTTGCACTAACAATATTCCCCAATCCTGAGATGGTAAGACGCTCGCTCGCTCGTCACCAACCCTCCTGCGCTCCCGTCGACCACGCCACAGGGAAGCCACTCCTTGCCGCCTCCCGCCCGATCGCCGCTGCGTACAGGCAGTCAGGCACCAGGCACAGCGGTGCTCTCGGCCCACCGTGCCGTCACCGTCGGATGGTCGCCACCCTCCCCGCGCGCGCCGCGCGAGCTACCTTGCAGCATATCCGAAAACACTTGAACTCATAAACCACCACCTCAAACCTCAGATTAATCACAACAACCCAAGATTCACGTACATAGGCGATTCCATGTCACGTGCAGAGAAGGAGACAAGGGAGAGGGGAGGGGCTCGGCAGTACGGACCAGTTCCAGAGGCCGACGCGGAAGGGCTCAGACTTGCGGTAGGTGTAGCAGGGGAGCGCGTCCTAGCGTGCCGACGGAGGCTCCAGTTTTCCTTCGGCTGGACGGCGTGGATGCCTTCGGGGGAGCCGGCGGAGGCGGCGGCCTTCGGGGGAGGCGGTGGCCGGGAGTTGATTCGGCGGAGGCGGAGGCCTTCGGGGGAGCCGGCGGCCGGGAGTTGATTCGGCGGAGTCGGCGGCCTCCGGGGGAGTCGGCGGAGGCGGCGGCCTTCGGGGGAGGCGGGGGAGGCGGCGGCGTTCGGGGGAGGCGGCGGCCGGGAGTTGATTCGGGGGAGGCGGGGGAGGCGGCGGCGTTCGGGGGAGGCGGCGGCCGGGAGTCGATTCGGGGGAGGCGGGGGAGGCGGCGGCGTTCGGGGGAGGCGAGGGAGGCGGGGGCCTTTCGGAGGAGGCGGGGGAGGCGGCGGCCTTCGGGGGATGCGGCGGAGGCGGCGGCGGCGGCGTTCGGGGGAGGCGGCGGCCGGGAGTCGATTTGGGGGAGGCGGGAGAGGCGGCGGCGTTCGGGGGAGGCGGGGGAGGCGGGGGCCTTTCGGAGGAGGCGGGGGAGGCGGCAGCGTTCGGGGGAGGCGGGGGAGGCGGGGGGCTTTCGGAGGAGGCGGGGGAGGCGGGGGGCTTTCGGAGGAGGCGAGGGAGGCGGCGGCGTTCGGGGGAGGCGGGGGAGGCGGGGCCTTCGGGGAGGCGGGGACGATCGACCTGCATGCATGCAAGCTGCGAGCCTTAGGGACGCGGGAGGGGTACTGCACATCCATTGAAGGATGACCGTCGGATATGGTTGAGTAAGGAGAGAGAACAGAGGAGAGTTAATCTGGTGCGCACGTTTTTATGATGGTGTAATTCTGGGTGCATATTGTGGTGTGGACGTAGTTAAGGTCATGACTGTGGAGCAGGTAATTGTTGGGTGGATGTAGGATAATTTTAACTGGTGGATTATTAGTTTAGATTAGATACACTACTATATGAGAAATGTTGTTATTTGATGGGTGTGGTGAGTAGGTGTGCGTTACCTCGTCTCCACAAAACAAAACCTGAAATGAAAAAAGAGGAATGGCGAGGTTTCCATGCACGTGATGGGCTTCAATACTTCTTTTTCTCGCTGACTTGAAAGCTAAAGTTTGGCATGCTTCAGGCCTGCTGAACCCAGGCCCAATACTTTTTGTATTTGCGATGTTCGGCCTGTAAGCCGCCTAGAGAAACGCTTATCCCATTTGGGCCAACGGCTCCGCTCAAGTTCATTTCACGCCGTTTTACCACTTTTACTGCCAATCTCTCGAGTGTTTTTTTAAAAAAAAAAAGTTCCGAATCCTCTAAAAAAAAACTCAGTATGAGGTGTGATCTAAAAAAAACTCTGTATAAGAAGCTTTTTCCTTTTTTTTGGCGAAGTCTGTATGAGATGCTTGGACAATAGTATAAAACACGAATGAAGCAACGGAATGCACGCTGCCGTCGTCCCAAATCTTCCCCGGGTTTCATTCAGCTCACCGGCGCAAAACAGTGACCGACATCCACTATCCGTTGCAACTGTCAAGCGCTCAAAGATCTTGTTCGTTGACTTTTTTAACATTGGCACTGTCAAAAGCAACCACTATACTTGACTAAAGCATCAACAGATTCTATAACAATCCATCGGGACATACAAACAATCAATCCTTCTGCATCCTCAAAAAATTGCAGCGTTACGTGTGGTGGTAGTATGCTAATCTCGGTAGGAACAGCCCAGAAGAAAGAATAGCCACACCTCAAGGCCACAACCCGGAGACAGGCACGATACGACGGTAGGGAACTTTGTATTATTTTTTGTGGATGATTTTTTGTTTTTTTTTTTGACTAAAAATGAATAATAATGACGGAAAAAATTAATTTTTAGAAGAAAAAGGTGAACGGTGAATAAGGAAGAGATACGTATGCGTGAGGAACGAAAAGAATAGGATGTGTTATGCACCCATGACTCCTCACCTCCGGAGCGAGATTATAACAAGAGAAGTGAAAAGACTGATTTAAGAAGTCATGTATTTATATTTAGTTTTAATTTTTTAAGTAGAAATTAAAAATAGAAACCAGCAGGAAGCTAGGGTTGGCCCACCGCACAGCAAAGCGACGCGCACCTGGTGTACGAACTGTCCGCCCCCGCGGGTCGCCTTCCAGGCATCAAGCCATCGCCAAATCAGCGCATCACCCCAACTGTTCCCATCCGCTCTCCACAGAAACGGGGTAACCATGCCTAACCCCATGCCGCCCCCATACACTACGTAGCACTCGCACTTATGCCCGTCCTGCCTGCCTCGAACGATCGATCCACGCGTACAAAGGCCGGCGTACACGTAGCCAGCACGATAATATGTATTATCCAACATTGCATGGGCAGCATGCACGGGCCATGCATCGAATCTCCCAGTTGACTCCGGGCTAAGATGCACGGCACGGGCTCTCGTTCGTACTCAGCGTTCGATGGCGCGTACCTATCTGTTTCTGTCTCGGGGATGGACGGGCGGGCGGACGTACGCGTCAGGGGTTTAAGGCCGGTTTGGCGAGTGCTGCTTGTCCGCATTCGAGAGAAGTGGCCAACTTCTCCTCGTCGAGGTAACAAAAAGGTACAACGCCTGCAACCTGTGCGAGCGCCATGCTGGAGTGTTGTTGATCGAATGAATGACGGACCCTACGGGCAGGGACTGTAGGAGCGGAGCCCTCGACGTGCGCGTTTGCGACGGGTGGTCGGTGGCCGCGCGGGCGGGCGTTGCTGTCCCGGGGCGCGCCGACCATGCAATCACCGCGGGCGCGCCAGGGGGAACCGGTCGAACCGGGCCGGCCGGTGGCGCCGCGCGCGCGCTGTTCGATCGCCGCCCACATGGGGCTGCGCGCGTTCCCGCGGTGCAGCATCCAACAATGTGGGACGCGCGCAGGGTGCGCGCGCGCTCCTGTGTCATTGTGCGTGGTAGCCGCCCGGCGCGGCGCCCCCACATGCATGGCATGGCACGTACACTAAATGCCATGTCCGGCGCACAGCGCCGTGTCTGTGACTGTGCGTGTACGTCCCGGGGCACGCAGGACCAGATGCCTCCCGACGCTGCGGTGTTGGGGGTGACTGACTGTGACTAGCAAAGTTAGTAGCGATCCTCTGAAGAATCTCAGCACTCGGTTCCTGGTCGATCCGGGCCGCGCGCTGGTTGGGCCCGGCCGGGCCGTGCGTTACACACGCTCGTGTCGACACGGCCGGCGGCATGGGTGGGGCCGTGGCGGCCGCGCTGTCGGCCGTGCTGTCGCCGCTGCATGCAAGGGCAGATGCGAAAACCCTGCGAGATAAGGCTTAGCATTTTGGACAAAGTTGAGACGCCCGTGTCATTATCCTGGATAATCACACTTAATCGATGAATTATTATTCATTTGCTCAGTAGAATACTGCTCTAACAAATAATAAGCTTTATTAGAGTAGCGCAATAAAATAATAATATAGATATTGTATCTTTATTACAGCAGCTGACACGTATGGGTATAGTTTTTAATACATTTATCTGAATACAGGAGATACGGGATATATACCCTATCTCTCGTCTGTTCCGCTCAGCGGAATACCTACTCGTCTCAACCACCATATAGGGTGTCCATCTCACCCTGATCCTCGTAATAATCACCCTCATCCCCTGAAGCCTCGTCAGTGCCTACGAGCCCCTCATCCCACTTAGGGTAATCCCCGGTCAGACTAGGGTCTAATAGAGGAAGACAAGAGCAAGGGTAAGTACTAGTATACTCAGCAAATATTAATGGCAAAATATATTGCATGACTCTTCTCTGTTTGTTATCATATTTTCTAATTCATATTTGATTCTAGAAACTAGTTTATCAAATTAAGTGGCAAATTTTAATTTATGAAAAGACTACTTTTCACTTGGTGAGAAAAAAAGATCTCTAGTGACTTTCGTAGCCTCCAATCCAGGAGACAAATATGAATTCATGATTTCATTGTGCACTGCGCAGGTTTGTGCCACAGTACCTATATCTACTCACGACGTGCGGCCCACGTGCACCCACACGTAGCCATGGCCCAACACTCACATAGTCACAATACACAACACACAACACGCACCCAAGCACACACACACACAACCGCACACAATGCCCCAGTCACATGGCCAATAGATGGGTGATCTACATTTTATGCCATAGAGGGCTTCGTACGAAGCCATTTGGATACTGGACTGATAGCTATTGTTGTAGGCAAACTCTACCAAGACTAGATGTTTATCCCATGTGTATCCAAAATTCAGTACATAAGCCCTTAACATGTCCTCTAGGATTTGGTTTATCCGCTCGGTCTGGCCATCAGTTTGGGGGCGGTAGATTGTGCTAAAGTTGAGTTTAGTGCCTAAGGCAGTGTGTAAGCTCTTCCAGAAAATAATGGTGAATACTGATTCTCTATCGAATGTGATAGTTTTTGGAACTTCATGCAGAGAAACTATTGTTTCCAAATAGAGTTTAGCCAATTTGTTAAATGAATATTTTTGGTTAGTGGTGATGAAGTGGGCTGATTCGGTGAGATGATCTATTATGACCCAGATAGCATCCTTCTTCTTGAGTGTCAGGAGTAGACCAGTTATGAAATCCATACAAATATCCTCCCATTTTCACTCAGAAATTTCTAATGATGATAGCAGTCTGGCTGGGCGTTGATGCTTAGCTTTAACCTTTTTGGCAAGTGTCACACTGACTTACATACTTGGCTATCTACCTCTTCATGTTTGCCCACCAAAAATTCTCCCACAAATCTCTTTACATCTTTGTGCCACTTGGATAGATGGTGTATGGGGTGTCGTGGGCTTTACATAGGATGGTTTCTTTAATTTGGAGGTCGTTTTGCACACAGATTCATTTTTACTGCCATAGTACTCCTTTGTCATCAATATTAAATTCTGAAGGTTGACACGAATTAATCCTTTGAACTTCTTCTTTAATGGATGGGTTAGAGAGCTGCTTTTCTTGTATTTGATCTAGTAGGGTAGGTAGAATACCATGGCTACTGTAGTGGCTTTAGATGTGGTGGCTTTCACTTTTATTCTCATCTTGGCCAATTCTTGAAATAGATCAAAGGCATGGTTTTCAATAGAGAGGTGGTGGCATTGGGTCTTCCAACTGAGGGCATCGGGGACTACATTGGCTTTGCTAGTTAATAGTCAGATTGTAATCTTTGATTAATTCAAATCACCTTGTTTGCCTCATATTCAATTCTTTCCATGTGAAGATTTATTTGAGGCTTTTGTGATCGCTAAATAATATGCACTTTGACCCAAAAAGATAATGTCTCCAAATCTTCAGGTCAAATACTACTACTCCTAACTCAAGATCATGAGTTGGATATTTCATCTCATGGGGCATCAACTGCCTAGAAGAGTAGGCTATGACCCTTCTTTTTGCATTAATATGCTTCCTAAACGATACATGGAATTGTCACGGTATACCACGTATTCAACTCCATGCTCAGGTAGGGCTAGGATTGAGCTGTGGTTAGACGTTGTTTTAATTCTTGGAAAATTCGCTTGCACATATTCGTCCATACATACTTCACATCCTTTCTTAAGAATTTGGTGAGTGGAGAGGCAATTTGGGAAAATTCTTTTTTGAATCTATGGTAATACCCCACAAATCCAAGGAAATTTCTAACTCCGGTTGTAGTTGTTGGATGTTCCCATGATATAACTTCTTCGATTTTGGTGGGGTCTACTTCTATTCCTCTTCTAGATATAATGTGGCCTATGAATGCTACTTGGTCGAGCCAGAATTCATATTTATTGAATTTGACAAAGAGTTGGTTTTCTTTAAGAATTTCCAAGGTGATAGTGAGGTGTTGAACATGTTCTTCCTCACTTTTTGAGTAGATTAGGATGTCATCGATAAAGATAACGATGAATTTCTCTAGATATTTCATGAAGAGTTTATTCATGAGATTCATGAATACGACCGGGGCATTGGTTAATCTGAAGGGAACTATGGTATATTCGTGGTGCCCATACCAAGAGACAAAGGCGGTCTTTTCAATGTTGGTGGGTTTGACTTTGATTTGGTGGTAACTAGATCTTAGATCGATCTTCGAGAATAAGCGTGCTCCTTTCAGCTGGTCAAATAGGTCGTCTATTATATGTAACATGTATTTATTCTTTATGGTAACATTATTGAGCTCCTGGTAATCCACACATAGCCTTAAGCCTCCGTCCTTTTTTGTGAATAGTATCAGGGCTCATCATGGTGATGTGCTTTCTCTAATAAAACCCTTGGCTTCGAAGTCATCCAACTACTTCTTTAACTCCACTAATTCTTGTGCATTCATTCGATAAGACCTTTTTGAAATTGGCAAGGTCCCTGGAATTAGGTTGATGGCAAACTCTACTTCCCTATCTAGAGACATACCCAATAGTTCTTCAGGAAATACACTTGGAAAGTCTCTTACTACGGGTATGTCTTTCACTTGTTTTACTTGGAAGCTGGCCAGGCTAGGGTTTGATGGCTTTGGCCAGGTCCTGACTCCTAGATATGTCAATCTAGTCCCATCTGGCCTCCTGATGGACGTACTTTTTGATTCGCAGTCTATATTTACCCCATGGGTGGATAGCCAATCCATGCCTAAAATCACCTCTAGACCACTCAAGTCGGTCACATAGAGGTCAGCTAAGAATTTAGTATTGTGGAATATGACAGCTTGTCCTTTTCTGATAGATGTTACTTCTATCAATCCTACGGGTGCGCTAACCCCCATGGGTTTTTCTAATGGATCTGATGTTAGTTTATGCTCCCCTAGAAATTTATGAGATATAAAGGAGTGAGTTGCTCCAAGGTCAAAAAGAATAGTACCAGGGGAAGGTGGGAGTAGTAGTTTACCCGTGACTACATCCGTGGCTTCCCCGATCTGCTCTGGATCACATGGGTAAGCCATGTCGAACCTTCAATTCCAGCTCCTCCCATGGTAGGTTGGTTATTTCTAGGCTAATTTGGATGGATGATTTGTTATGGAGTTGGGGCTGGCAGTCTTGGCACATATGTTGGCTGTGTGGTTGGCCCGGTTGTCCATTGTGGGTAGGGGCATTCGGCCTTACGATGACCAGGTTTCCCACAGTTGAAGCAAGAATCGGTGCCTTAGGCAATCTTTTGTCAGGTAGCTACGTCCACACTTTGCACACCTAAGTGCTAGTGTAACTAGTTGTTGTGGGGTCGTTGGCCTCTGGAAGATGGGTTAAATGGTCTAGGCTTAGGAGATCCATACCGAGGTGGATTTGGCTGCTGCATCTGTGGATGAGATCTATGGGTGGATGCTAGATGATGATATATCTTAGCTTTCTTCCTTCTTTCCTTTGTTAGATTGGAATGCTCACTCTCCAAGATGATGGCTCTATTGACAAGGTCTTGGAATTTGATTATTTTGTGGATGGATAGGAGCATCTTAAGGTATGGGTGCATCCCCCCATGAATTTATTTATCTTCTTCTCCTCGGTATCTATGTTAGTTGGCGCAAAGTGGGAGAGTTCATTGAACTGGCTGACGTACTCCACCATCTTTTCCCGCCCTAGGTCAAGGCTCTAAATTCTCTCTTCTTGAGCTCCATTCTCCCGATAGGGACATGGGTCTCTAAAAAAATGTAATTTAAATTCCTCCTAGGTAATTGGTTGCTCACTAACATGGTTGCAGGTATAGTTGAGCCATCACGTGGCTACTGGTCCAGTTAGTTAGTGGGACGCATACAAGACTTTCTCCATTTTCAAACATCCTACCATGTTGAGCTTCTTATCTACTTCTACTAGCCAGTCACCTGCGTCTTGGGGGTCAGCTACTTTGGCAACGGTGAGAGGGTGAGTCTGAAGGAAATCTCCCTGGCTAACCCCAGGGGCTGGCTGTGGAGCTGTTGGTGCCACTTGGGTTAGAAGGGCCTCCATGAAATGGTTTTGATTCCCCTGCGCTTCCTTTCGGGAGTTCTCAAAAAATCTAAGGACTTCCCCCATCGCTCCCTAAGGATCAGCTGCCCCTGATGGTGTTGTGCGGCTGGCGTCGAGTACTACAGCATGTTGGGTCTGTCCAGGTGCAGCTTCTTGAGGGTTCATAGGTGGGTTTCCTCTAAATCGAGCTTACTGAAAGGGCCCCAGCCTTAATCCCAACTCCCTCTCATCTTGTCTGCAATCTTCCATCCTGCAGGGGAGGTGTTGATAAAATTCCTTATTAGTGGTTGGATTGATATTATTTTATTTTGAGCAGTCTTAGAGTTGGTCATGCTAATTTGTTCCTTTTTTTAGCAACAATTTACGGGAGGGAAGAATGCATTTTGTTCATTTTGAAGAAACTAACACTTCTTTATTGAAATGTAGCAATTCAAATATAAGAGAGAGATTTATTTAACTTTAAGTAGTAGAAAGTTAAGTTAATCTCACCCTTAGGATTTACTCTTGTTTTAAGAGCACCATTACCAAAGCAAATAACACCAAGAAAAAGAAATAGGCAAAAAAAATCTAAACCCTACGCTATATAGGACTATCATGCCTAGCCACGCTCAAGAACCCACTCTCGAGACCGCCCAAACTACATGTTTGGGAATGCTTAGAGCTTGCCTCTGAGTGTGAACCTACACTACCTTGGATCTACACGTCCAAGCAAGCCTGAGAACATGCTTTTGAGATTGCCCAAACTACACGATTGAAAGGTGCTCAGGGCTCGTCCCTGAGTACGTCCAAGACTTCATTCCTGGGTATGCCTGAGCTACGTGCCTGGGAGCACCATGAAACACTCGTTCAGAAAAATTTGATATTCAGAAAAAAGGGATGAGTTATTTTTAAGTCACCAGTGTCTATTAGTTTTGTCTTCTTTAGTTATGCGTGCTTTCCTTTGGAAGGCTGATGAATATTTTCAGTGTCATAGACGAAGATATAAGATGCCTATAGGCATGATCCACACTTGTCCGAAGGTAGAAGGGAGGTCCATGCCAGAATTCTAGCTTCATGTCTCTAGTCTAGGCAGTACTATCTGTTGCTTACAACGATACCCTAGCCTCTAAATTTTCAAGCAACCTATCCTATGTTGAGTTACAAGCCTACTAGGTTACTTAAGAAATGGTAGTTATGAAGAATTGCAAATGGTACATGCTAACTGGATTCTAGAGAAATGAACTAAATGATAACAGTAAATAATAGATACTACCATCTAAATTACATGCTCAAATGCTGATACAATGTTCCCCTTAGAATGAAATCAACTCATGCAGCATCACAATGCAACAACTAAACACAACCAACACACACTTACATGACCCTATCTAACCCCAGGAGGATCACGTGGACAATGGGTGCACTGGTTCCCTCTCCTTAGGATCACTCCCCTCCTCATCTTCCTCATCCTCGTCTCTCCCTCAGGCTCCCGGCTACTACTGGCTCCCCACCCAACTGCCTGGCTGCTACTAAGGTCACCGAAGCAAGCTCTATAGAGCTCATCTACAGTGATGGTGTCTCAGATAGGGTCAGGGTGGACAGTGATGCATGGCTCACAGAGCTCTGGTCTTAGGTGGTGGGGAAGTGGGCAGACTGGCCTCTAGGAAGGAACATCTCCTAGGTCTCCCTGGGATGGTGGGATAGGAATATGAGGGTATGGATCGTACAGTGGGGTAGGGTAGTAGTCATAGAAGGGGTTGGGCGCATACTCTAGGGGTGGCACTGGAATAAAGTCTATGCTCATGAACAGGCCATAGGAAGTGGGTGGTGGCTGTGAGTAGATCTAGTGGGGCGATGTGGCTAGAGGTAGGGCTCTGGGAAAACTAGTCCCCGGGGCATCCACTGGGTCGAGGGATAGGATGCAGCACCTCCCGTGGCTATGGTCTGGTGAGACCTTTGCAGAGACTCTACCTCACTGTCTAAGGTGATGCATCGCCTCCACCAATAATCTGAGCTCTCCTCCGCTCTCACTAAGGCTCCCTAGGTGCTGTTATGGAGTAGGGTGTTGGCTAGTAAGATCATGCCAGCTGTGTCTTTTTGGAGGGTGGTGGTGAAAGGTGAGGGTCGCTCTGGGAATCTGCTAGAAGAAGAGATGGAATTGAACTAGATCCCCTGGCTCCCTGGAGTGATAGGTAAGACCTCTCCAAACCACAACCCC
Source organism: Dendrocalamus latiflorus (assembly GCA_017311315.1). Taxonomy (NCBI): domain Eukaryota; kingdom Viridiplantae; phylum Streptophyta; class Magnoliopsida; order Poales; family Poaceae; genus Dendrocalamus; species Dendrocalamus latiflorus. The sequence continues at coordinate 8,220,542 of CM029651.1, read as the reverse complement.
TCAGCTAGTCACTGAAGAGGGCTCAAAGCGTGTGAATGGCCCTATAAGCCACCTCCTGTAGAGGTAAGTAATCATCTATCGTACACCACTTCGCGATACACTCTAACTATAGTCTAAGTTCAAGGGAATCCCTGTCACTATAACCCTATACGTGCTGGAGCGTCCCCCTCTTGGAACTCCTGGAAGTACTCTGGGAAAGGGACTCCCAAGTACTGAAGTAACCTCCTGAGAAGTAACACATGCTCTCCCCACACTCAATCAAACGAAAGGCTAAATCAGGCCATCCTGGAAAAGTAGTGGTTCTATATTAGTATAGGTGTCACTTTAAGAAGGGTAAACTTTTAACATAATAATTTTGAGATAAGAGTATAATAGAAATTGACACGTGGACAAGAATTAGTAAAGTACTTAATACCATATAGCAAGTGAGAAAATCCCACTTATTGCTTTGATACCACCTAAGATGCCCGTGTCAATACCTAGGGGTAATCACACTTAAGCAACGGATTATTATTCGTTTGTTTAGTAGAACATTGCTCCAACGAATAATAAACCTTACCAGAATAGCACAACAGAATAATAATGTAGATATTGTATCTTTATTATAGCAGTTGCCATGTATTGCTATGGTCTTTAATACATTTATTTAAATACAGGAGGTACGGGACATATAACATATACCCTATCTCTCGCCTGCTCTGCTCAATGGGACGCCTACTTATCCCAACCACCATATAGGGTGTACACCTCACCCTGGTCCTTGTAATAATCATCCTTGCCTCCCCGCGTTCTCATTAGTGCATGTGCGCCCCTCATCCTACTCAAGGTAATATCTGGTCAGACAAGGGTCGAACAAAGGAAGATAATAGAAAGGGTGAGTACTAGTGTACTCGGCAAGCATTAATAGCAAATGCGATGTATGAATCTTCTCTATCTGTTATCATATTTTCTAATTCATATTTGATTCTGGAAACTAGTTTATCAAACTAAGTGGTTAATTTTAATTTTTGAAAATACTACTTTTCACTCGGTGAGAAGAAAGATCCCTAATGACCTCTGTAGCCTTCAATCCAGGAGACAGGCATGAATTCATAATTTTATTGTGCACTGCGCAGACTTGTGCCACTGTACCCATAGCTACTCTAAGCCCCCACGAAACTAGGTATCCCACATTTCCTTTGATACAGTACCAAGTTCAGTGTATAGAACATTTTCCAAGTTACATTATTAAATCTTCACCCATCTATTTTCCACCGGTGTCCCGGGACGCTCATCCAGCATCCACCGACTTCAAATAGTGTTGGTTGGGCTGGTTATCCCTTCACCCAACACTCCACTTGTGCTAATATATGTGCCTAGAATTCCCTCACATCCGGACTTGCGCTACCGGTCCTGAGTTCCTCCATCACCACTCGCACTTATAATATTTACCCATTGTGGAGAGGATAATAACGTAACAGGGTAGCATTTTTTGGCCATTACAAACGGGAAGATGGTTGGCACTGAATTATGGCCCCTTTCTAAGTGAAAGTTTTGTTGGTCCTTATATTCTATCTATATATAAAGGGTCTCACCTTCCCTCTCTTTCCTGTATAGGGCTCCCTTTACCATCCTAATAAATACTCTTGCAACCCAGATGCTCCTCTTAGCTGGACTGCTCTCTTTGCTCATATATCATCTCTTTCATTTATGTTATCCGATTTGGTTTTGAAATAAAATTTTAATGCAGGTATATAACAAATGATATAGAATATAGTTTGTACATTTAATATAATTAGATTTATGATAAAGAAACAAGCTTTCCTACGTAATAGTAGTAAGCCTCAGTGTCAGCTACAACTGGGTCCGCTACTGCGGTTTGAGCCGATTCACCTTCAGCATTTATCAAGCAGACGCGCGACATGAGTAAATACTCATAATTTTTACAAAGTCAGCCTCCCTTTTTCTGGTGAAGTTCTAGCCAATTTTATTTACTCATAATTTTACGGTCCAAGGGGCGAAGTTAGCGTTTCCTTGGTGTCAACTTTTCCTATACTCTTTTCCCTTCTCTCCTTCTCTGTAGTTGGCCTACTGTCTACTAGGCCCACTTGCTCGGTCGGTCCAACACAAGCACGCCACACACTCACAGCGCACAGCCCATGTACACCCACACCCACACGCAACCACAACCCAACGTTCACATAGTCACGGTACACAACACACAACACGCACCCAAGCACACACACAACTGCACACAACGCCCCACTCACTTGGTCGGCTCCTCCTTCTTCTAGATCTGCTCGCTATCGCCTCCCTAGGGGCTTTTAGGTACGTCGCTGCTTCCCGGCTCGCCTCCCATGGTCCCCTGACTATTCTTGGCTCTGTGTGTAGATCTCAAGGTGGTGCCGCCGTCGGTCAGGTCATCGGCGGTCTTCCGATGGGCTGTCCACTCGGCTCCTAGCCCTTGGCTTCCCCGTGTTTGTTGATTCAGGTTTTGGTTTCCAATGTTGTGGGCCTTGGGGTTTGGTTCAAATCGTGGCTGATGAAGCTTTGGTTTGGCTACTTCCTCTACCGTTTTACCGCTTGTCCCTGGGTTACCTACCAGATTCCCTTCCTCTGCTATGACTTCAGCCAACCCTAACACCGGCTTCTACTAACTCAGCTACCTCCTCTCCTCCCCCTACTAGGATGGTCTAATCCTTCTACCCCCTATTTACTTATGCATTATTTTGCTTTAGCTACTGTTTTTACCCTACTCTACTCTTTACCGTGCACAACTTTGGGGATGCCTTTGGTGGCCATCGTGTCAGGACTAGTTAAGGATGGCATGCGCCGGGGAGCATGTCCCTCCATTACTAGGGCGCTCGACAATTCCTAAGGGCTTGTCACCAATGACATGGTAGTCATGAAGGCCGAGGCTTGGTGGCTTCTTCTCCTTTTTGCCACCGCCCTTGGCTAGCCGCAATGGTGTGTGATGTGTGTGCCATGTGTTGTGTTGTGGAACCATAAGTGGTAAAAAGAGGACTTGGGAGCGAATGTGGGCCTACTTACTATTGAGCTAGGAATGGTGAGGTTGTTGCTGCTTGTGGTGGCCGAATTGTGGTTCTCACGTGTGCGACGATGTGGACAGTTCCCCTTGTCATTGCTGAGGTTGTCGTCTTGTGGTCACGGGTGGCCCAACTTGGTCCTCCATGGTTTACACTTTCCTCCTTCGTCTTCCTCTACATCTTTGCCTCCACTTCTCCGGTTCACTCTTCCTCCCTTCTCTCCGTGTGTGGCTTAGTAGCTGTGGTCGTGGCTAAGATCGGTGGGCTTCTTGCAGCTTGGCTTAGGTTCTTTGGTTTGGTCGTGGTTCTTTGGCTTGGCTTTGCCTCAGGAGTCTCTCGGCTGTGAAAATGGTGAAGTGGTTGTTGGCTATTGCTCTTAATGGGGAAGGGCATTTGGCTAATGCTTCTCTCCTGGACTATTCATTCCAAAACTGCCCTACTCTTATCTCCTGAGCTCTTTCATGGCACTATTTGCCTATGGACCGTTGGTCCAAAGAGTGGGCTTATCACTGTGTTATGGATTCTCTGTGGCAGAGGTAAGTCAGTAAAATCATAGGTGATGGATTTTTCTTACTGCTAGATGATGAGGCCCACTAGTGTGAGAGGCGCTGACTGGCCTAGGACAATCTGGGAACCACGATGAGCAATTTCTATGCTTTCGGTCTTTAAAACTGAAGGGGTCTGATGGCAATTCCCTTTGTTTCTCTATATTCTTCCTTGGATTATTCCTTTTATTCGCTCTTTTCATCACAAAACAAAGATGGCTGCCCATGATTTTGCTTGGCTTTGGAGGGTTCTAATTGCCGAGCAATGCACGGGAATAGCTTTGGAGGGTTCTAATTGTCGAGCAATACACGGGAAGGATAACGCAAGACAAGCATGCAATGCAATTTATCTAATCTTGTTTTAATGCAATCTTCAATCATGCAGTTGTTCATGTGTTCATACTTATATGATATTCTTGCAATTAATCAGGTATTGTAATAATGTTTTGTTTTACCTAGGAAAGCCCAACATAATTTCTTGTAATCATTTCATGTAATCTAGTGAGTTGTAATTATCTTAATGCATCTCAATTTGTTGTTTGCTTAGGTTAATTGCACTGTTTAGAGTTAATCAAGATTTAGGTTTTTCAAAATGTTAGTGTAGGGACGATCATGTTCAGCTATCTCTGACCTGTTTTATCTAAAACTTTGGTTGGACATGGATACACACATAAGTAAATGTCATGAGCACAGGACGAAGAACGTAGGTGGAAGTCATGAAAAACTGGGGGACGACTATCTTGTCCCTTGTGATGGCCTGGAGGAGCTGTGATAAGAGTCAAACATAGCACAAAGGATGCTAAGGAAGGGTGTTAGAATTAGGACAGAAGAAATAGAGAAAAGAGGGATGAAGCAATAGATCGGTTCCTGCTTTCCGATACAGCCTAAGGCCATATATAAAGGATATTACAAACCGACTCTACTTATCATATTAAACCAGATCTCAAATCAACCCAGAGACAAACCCAAATCTAACTCATAACTCCTGAATCTCAAATCAACCCAGAGACTAACCCACATATAACTCATAACTCCTAACATAATACCTTCCTAACTTAATACCCTTCCTAAAATCAACTCGGCTTATTGTCGATTATCACTGCTGCAACCAGTTGCGCCCTATCCAAACTCTGAACTAGAACCGGTTGTTTTTGCCTGGAGTAAGAAAGACCCCACATGACATCTCCTCCCCCCTGACAAATAGCTTTTCCTTGAGCTAGAATGAAGGATATTTGATCTTGAACATCTCTAAATCTTCCCAAGAATTCTCTGATGCAGGAAAACCACACCATTTAACGAGAATCTGCTAACAATCACGGGCATAACAGACAGACAACACCTTCTCCGGAACAAGGCAGACGTGGCCATTATGTAATAGTGGCAAAGAAGTAGGTGCTGTCGGAGGCTGGCCATGAAATTTCTTCAAAAGGTTAACATGGAATACATCATATAATTTTGCCTTGCCCGGTAATTGGAGACGATACACGACCGAGCTAATCTTCTCTAGAATTTGACATGGGCCATAAAAGCAAGGAACTAACTTATGATAAGATTTGATTGCTAACGAAGTTGCTGGTCGGTGGTGAAGGCACAACCAAACCCATTGACCAACATCAAAGTGATGCTCATGATGGCTGGAGCCGTATGCTGATTTGTACTGCTGTTGCACATGAAGTAGTCGACCTTGAATGTCCACAAGTAGCTCATCACAGTCAATTAAGAGACAATCAACAGCAGCCACTCGAGCACAACTAGGATCATAGGTGTGCAACAAAGGAGGATCTTGGCCATAAATAAGCTTAAATGGTGTCTCTTTAAGAGACGAATGATATGAAGTGTTTTATCAATTCTGCGCCAAAATGAGCCATTGTAGCCATTAATGAGGTCTATCTCCTATAATACAGCACAAATACAGTGCAATAACTTTGTTAATAATATTGGATTACCTGTCGGACTGAGGATGAATATAGTACTCCGCTTAAGATGGACTCTAGATAAATGAAACAATTCTTCCTAAAATTTGCTTGTAAAGATTGGATCTCTGTCACTCACAATGGAAGAAGGGAGTCCATGGAGACGAACAATCTCATCAAAGAACACGCGAGCAACAAAACTAGCCAAGTAAGAATGTGCTAGGGGAAGAAAATGTGCATACTTGGAGAAGTAATCAACAATAGTTAGAGTAACTGATTTTCCATGCACCTTGGGCATCCCCTCAATAAAATCCATAGCAATGTCCTCCTAGACGTGGGTTGGTACCTTCAAAGGTTGAAGAAGACCCGCCGGATGCAAATGTTCTATTTTATTACGTTGGCACGTGAGATAAGTCTGCACAAATTCTTGAACAACCTTACAAGCATAAGGGACATGAAAATCAATCTGTAGTCGATGAAGTGTTTTCTGGATGCCTTCATGACTGGACATGTGAGCTGCTGTCAAGATAGCCGGTAAAGAAGATGAGGTTGGTGACACAAACACTTGGCCTTTGAAAGTAATCAAATCATCCACAAAATTCCAATCGGATTGTGCATAACCAGCAATAATATGATATCTAAGGACTGATAAATCTAGGAGCGCATTCACCTCATGTCGCAAATCATCAAATAGGGCAATTTGAGGAGCACAAGTGCACAGAAGGCCATGATCTCAGCATCTCATCGTGAGGGAGCATCTGCCACCGTATTATGATGTCCTAGTTTGTATTCAATAGAAAAATCAAACCCCAATAGTTTGCTGACCCAATGGTGTTGAGGGATAGTCGCAAGACGTTGATCAAGCAAAAAGTTTAGATTATAGTGATCAGTGCAAACAAGAAAAGTATGGCCCCAAATCTTGGAGAAGAACTGTTCCAAAACCAGAACCAGAAGCATAACATTCAACAATGAAATCTTTAGTGAAATCTGAAAGTTGCAAAATAGGAGCTGAAGACAATGCAGTTTTGAGAGCCTAAAAAGCTTTGGAAGCATCCTCGATTCAAGAAAAGCTATCATGTTTCAATAATTTAATGAGGGGAGCTGCTAACAAGTCATACTCTTTAATATATCACTAATAATAACCAGCGAGTCCAAGAAATCCTCGAAGAGCACATACAGACTTTGGGCATGGCCAGTCAGTCACTGCCTATATCTTCTAGTCATCCATAGCCACTCCTTTGTCAATAATAATATGTCCCAAATAAGCAACGGAAAATACTCCAAACAGGTACTTTGCTTGCTTGAGAAAAAAATTGTGGTCTTTTAAGACGTGCAAGATTGTTCTCACATGACAGAGATTTGTGGACCAAGATAGACTATAAATCAAAATGTCATCAAAGAATACTAATACAAACCAATGAAAATAAGGGTGAAGAACCGAGTTCATCAAAGCTGGAAAAGTGCCCAACGTGTTAGTCAATCTAAATAGCATGACCAAGAATTCAAAAAGTTCCTGATGTGTACAAAAAGTCATCTTCTCCACATCGTCTGGATGCATGCGCACTTTATGATATCCCGACCGAAGATCCAATTTGGTAAAATAGCATGCATGCTTAAGCTCATCCAATAATTACTCAACCACCAGAATTGGGAATTTGTCCGTAACAGTCTTGGCGTTGAGGGCTTTGTAATCTACACACAAATGCCATGAGCTATCCTACTTCTTTACCAATAATACCAGGGCAGAAAAGCCAAAGATCTATGCCGGATTGTGCCTTGGTGTAGCATCGCAGTGCACTACCATTCAAGTTCGTCTTTTTGGTGTTGCGGATAATGGTAAGGTTGAACGAGAATGGGTCTTGTCCCAGCAAGCAGTCGGATGCGATGATCTTGCACATGCTCTGGGGGTAATCCACTCGGTTCAGTGAATAGATTGGAGAAGTCCTCCAATGACTCAGTCATCAAATCCAGCGGTGTACTAGATAATATGTATGCTTGTGTGAAGTTCAAAGTCATCTCTGTACACGCCACTTGATGCCATTTATACTGGAATGACATTGTCAGGTCATTGAAATCCCACACAATAGGCCCCACAAGCTAGCCATTGAACTCTCAGGACAATATCAAATCCTTCTAACTATATGGAATAGCAATCCAATAAGAAGGTCTCATGAGCAATGCGCAACTCCAAATTATGACAAACTCCAGCACTGCTCACTTGCTCTGCATTGGCCACCGTCACTTTCAATCTCAGCCGAGGGCATACCACTAGTCCTGCCTGGCAGCTGCCCCATGAGTAATAAAATTGTGTTGACCCTGTGTCGAGAAGGGCGATTAGGTGAGTGGTCCCTAGATAGACTAGCATTCTCATTGTCTGAATGGCACGTGGCTGAAATCCAGTCGAGTTGTGAAGAGATATGGATGGTTCATCATCAATGAGTATTTTGGTGTCCTGTCCATCTAAATCATCTGGTACACAATCTAGCATAAAAAGTTTCTTGCAACGATGGCCCAAAACAAACTTCTCATTGCAATTAAAACATGACCCATTGCGTCAGTGCTCTACCATCTTCGCAGTGGTCAGACACCGCCTGGCCAGCGTTATTGACCCTAGAGAGAAGGTTCCCTCTGGAGGTCTCAACACCTTTGGGGCACCCGTGGTGGTCGTAGTATTGACAGAAACACTGATTGATGTTAAGGACCCTCTAGGATGTGCTGAGGCACCGATACATCCTGCAGGCTTTGATACCACACTGGCCCATGTGTGTCGCTTCTCATAAGCATGGGCAAGCGCCATTGCCAACTGCATGTTCACCAAACATTGCAACTCTACGCTCGCCCGAATCGGCTGCATGAGACCCGGAGTAAAATGCTATACTTGTTGCCATGCTAGCATTGGATCCGTATGGCAGAGAAAAGGAAGAAGCCTTTCCTGTTACTCCTCAATAGACCCTCTGGCTTGAAGCTTGGCTAATTCTCCCAAAAAATTGTTTTGAATTGGAGGTCCGAAGCAAAGATTACAATATTCCTTGGATTCACGCCAAGACACTTCTCCTTCATCTCGCACCAGCTAGAAATACCAACGCTGCGCTGAGCCCACCAGCTGATATGAAGCCAACCAAACCTTGTCGCTCTTAGGAGTCTTTAGTCCCCTGAAAAACTACTCGCAATGGTTAAGCCAACTCAGAGGGTCTTCTTTGCCATCAAACGTGGGAAACTCCAATTTGTGTAACCTTGGAGCACCATGGCCGTCGATCGAGCCGCTTCCCTATGTTGTGCCGTGGAGGGTGCCATAGTGGGTGCAAGCCCTGGTGGAAGCTGTAGCAGCCCTTCTCCCAATCACTTTTCTAACGCCGTTATCCGATCCTTGATGAGCCCAAGTTCTGAAGAAAGACTGGCTTTGACCTCATTGATCTTCTAGTTAATGGATGCTATGAACTCTACAAATTAATCTGTTAAACCAATTAATTTAGAGCTACCTGCCATTGGCTCTAATACCAAGTTGTCACAAGAATGGGGACAAAGAACGTAGGTGATAGTCATGAAAAACTAGGGGACGATTGTCTAGTCCCTTGCGACAGCCTGGAGGAGCCGTGATAAGGGCTGGGTTCGGCCAAGCTATTTTTGGCTTGTGCTCGTACTGTTTATAGTAACTAGCTTTTAAATGGTACATTTTTTTAAGACGGGGTCAATAGGAAAATTATAGTTAAAAAGTGTACTGAATTTAGCTGTACCGGTCAAATTAGCATGCAACTATTTTCTTGTGCATACTACCTCTCACGAACAGCTAGAATTCAAATATTTAAGCTATAAGCCATCAGCCCAAAAGAACCCATCCAAGAATCGAAGATTGTAGAAAGGATGCAAGGGAAGGACATCAAAATCAGGATGGAAGAAACAGAGAAAAGAGAGATGAGGCAATAGATTGATTCCTTCTTTCTGATACAGCCTAAGGCCATATATAAAGGATATTACAAACCGACTATACTTATCATATTAAACCGGATCTCAAATCAACCTGCATATATAAAGGATATTAAAAACCGACTATACTTATCATATTAAACCGGATCTCAAATCAACCCAAAGACTAACCCATATCTAACTCATAGCTCCTGACATAATACCTTGCTAACTTAATACCCTTCCTGATATCAACTCGGCTTATTGTTGATTGTCGCCTCTGCAATTGGCTACACCCCATTCGAACTCTGAACCAGAGTCGATTGTTTCCGCCTAGAATAAGAAAGACTCCACATGACAGTACAACGCCATGCAAGAAAAGGGCGAGGCTTGTGTTAGAAAATAGTACACTTTAGTGACAAATTTAAACCAGTAAATAGAAGGAAATGCATATTTGCATATTACAAATACATATGTACTATAGGTTCTCAACAAATTACCAAACAACAAGAATAGTAGCATGGTAATCTTGCATATATTGGACAACACAGGAGGTAAAATGACATTTCACTCACAGCGGGTGCTGGGATCAGTAGGAGAGTTACAGGAAGCAGCGAGTAGTCGCACGAAGCGCTTCCCAAAAACCCGATTCGCCCCTTCCCGTGTAGGACTCGAGCGATGACGGTTTCGGAGACGCTCTCTTCCCACGCATGTGCACACCGATGCAGGAATAGAAAAACCAGAAGCAGCTAAGTGCAAGAACAATGAGAATGAGAGGGAGAGAGTAGAGAAACAGTTCAATTTCCTGGTCACCTCCTCTCTTTTAACCATGAACTTGTAACTGACACATTAAATACAATTTACTGTGTTGTAATGTCTACATTAATGCACACATTATCAATAAAAAAATCAGTTACAGATGTAAGTTAAAGACTTATGCAAGGTGCAAAAGGAAGCAACGTCTCCACAAGCAGCCGGGCCGAAATCACAGCACCATTCACGCGCACGCCGTGGAAAAGCGACGGCGAGGCGAGCAAGCGCGTATGTGGTCTTCCTTTTGTTCTCTTCACCATAACCATATCCAATCTCCCTCATAAATAGGTGTGATTCTTTTGGTGAGCAACATAGGACTATTAGTCTCACTGCTTGCTATGCATAAGTGGGCCTTTGTGATTTATAGGAATTATTATTTTGGTCATTTGGATTGAGGCCCAAATACTCTTTTAACAGCTTAGAGCCCTTTGCAGCATCAGGAGGTGGCAGTATTTTTCAACAAGCACAAAGTTAATCAGCAGGTGGGAGTAGCGTGCCGTGTGATCCTGGGAAAGTTTTGGACCGTGGCAGCATGGCTGCCTGCCTTGAGGACGGCATGCTTTGACAGTGCGAACTTGTGTGCCCGTTTCTGAAGGTAGATGGGCCAGGCAGCTGATTAATCTGCTGCGTGCTACATGTGCATATTATATGTCTGCGATTGTATCTGTTCAGAATTCTGATGATGGATGGATGGATACGACCAAATAACCAATGGCATTGTAAGTTTGAAGTTATCGGCACAGTGAGCAGACAACTGGTTGTCGGGTTGTAGTCAGAAGATTAGTGGTACGACATGTTTGACCTCATTTGTGACAAAAGGCCCCCATTAACTGTACGCAGAGCCGTTTGTTGGTTTGTCCCATAGTTTTCTTTAGCTTCCCCGTTTCAATTGATTTTAGCTTTTAATGTATTTTTAGCTTTCGACTTATTTAAGATAAGAACTATTTAGAATATATTAGCTTCTAATTTCTGTTTTTTATTCTTTTTTGTATTTTCTTTTTTCTTATTCATTTGCATTGTCCGTGTCGATATAATGGTTTTTTTTCTTATTTTTTCTCAGAAAATTAACATCTGCTATAATATAATTTTAGTCATAAACCAAAAGCTATAGACAAAAGCTTAAGCCACAAGCTAGTTGGAGCGGGCCCATCCATGTGGTCAACATGAGGGTTATTCCTTGGGGAAATTGACTGCATAGCATTATAAATTTACGTCATTTGCTAATGGACATCCAAAAAACATGGTTTTATCAGATCATACTGTAAAAACGTGTAATTTTGCCGTAGGACATTGAGGCGACTATTTTATTATTTTCAGCTCAAAGAGGAGAGAGAAAGCATGCGAATTGTCTATTTTGCTTTTTTTTCTTCTGTTATCCTCTTCTTCCCCTTTCTTCCTCTTCTCTTCCTACCCAACTGAACTGGCCCGAATCCGGTCCTTTACTCCACAGTTGAGGAAGGCGTTGGAGAGCATCGTGTCACCCAACACCTTCTTCACCGTTGTCGTCTTCATCGGCATCACCGGCACCATCACCCCATCATCCTCCATCCCTCCCAGCTGCGTCGTCGGCGACAACATCACCCACAACTTCTTCCTGTTCGAGATCTTCTCCTTTAGTTTCTACCTCCTGTCCATCCTGGTGGCGCAGGGCATGAAGCTGGCTGCCACCCTCCTGGCGGCTGATGACTTGTACGTCAACAGCAAACAGAAGCCCTCGCTGTCCGACAACTATGAGAAGATGTCGGCGTGGCATGCGGTGGGGCCAAGGGAGCGGCGGCAAGCTGTGCTGCGGTTAGCGTAGCCAATGATGCTGCTAACGATGGCTGCTCTATCATGGGCACCTTCTTCCTGCTGTTGTCCATGGTGGATGCCATCAGCTCAAGTTCGGCCTCCTCTCCTGCAACATCCCAGTCGCCGTCGGCGCCACATTCGCGCTATCCACGCTCATCATCGGCGTCCTGCTCTTCTACGGATCCATCGTCGCCTACGTGCTCACCCACTACCTGCCGTGATTAATTGATCAATAATTAGTTGCTTCTAGTTATTTTACCTTTTACTTTTATAGCGTAATTAATTACCTTCATGAACAAGTGTACATGCAAATGCTTTCCTTTAATTAGTGAGGTTAGTTTGTATGCATGTGGGTCCAAAGCCCGACACTATATGACATGTGGGTCCAAAGCCCGAGCCAAGCATTGTGCATTGAGGGCATTTTACAAAGTTTCTCTCTCCTAATCACTCGAATATATTATTTTAATGAGAGGAGTGTCTATCAGCAAAATACCACAAAATGTTAGTGTCTTTTGGCAAAACCACTTTTTTGGATGTCCATTGGCAAAGGATACAAAATTGCAATGTCCTGTAGCCAATTTTCCCTTCCTTACTAGTGGGATTTTAGGGGCTCCTCCAAATGGCTTTTAAGACACAGCTTCTAGCTATGGATGTTGATTTTTGGATGAAAGTGCACTGTAGCAGTTGTTAGGTTTTTTAAGTCATTCAATTAAAAATAAAAAATTAGAAAATATGTTGTTTTATCATTGTAGTATGTCCTAATACTATTTGTCGCCAGTGCTTGGCTCTATCCTTTCCTCCGCTCACTCCACCAACTCCCCACTTACTCCACTACCCTCTTCGCTGGTTCTCGGCTAACGGCTGTTAGCCTCTCAGCATAACACCGTCACTCTCCCTATGTGCTCCCATCTCTCCAGCTCACCCCTATATTGTGCCGCTTCTCTGGTTCTCTCCTGTCGTTGTTGTCTTCAGCTCCCAGACCAGATCGGCAGCTACCGGCCTCTTGCCCACCGCCTTGATACCCCACTGGCCAGATACGCACCCTGTTGCTACAGTTCCATATCTGGTCATCGGGATTCAATTCTCCTCCACTCCCCCACTCTATTCCCCTCTCAATTTACTTTTGATTTCCTCTTTTTCTTTTGATTTGGTTTCTGATTTGGGGATTTACATGTTAATCTGTTATGATTTGTGTGGTGGATTTGGGTGCTCAAGTTTGTCATTTCGTGATAGGGCTCGGGATCTCCTTATGCATCGGGGAGCAAGTGGAGATTGCCGGGTGTGTGCAAATGGTCAATGGTGAGTGCTGCCATGAGCTGACTCGGGTATGCTCTTCTACTCTACTCCATCTCGTCCTTTCTTCCTCTACTCTATTTGTAGGTACTACTTGTTCTAGTGTGGTGGATATTCTTTCGGGGTTGCATGTGCGTGTGGTCTTGCCATATGGTGACGACAGTGGTGGGGATAAATGTGGAATACCTCGATTGAGCTTGTCAAGGCGATTTGGTGTGGTTCATGTTCTTCCCCATATGCTCACCTAGAGTGGTTCCGGCCTCCTCCTCGGCTCCGATTGGGTGGATTTGGGGAAAATGTGGGTGGGGATGGAGGTGATGGCAAGTTGGGCTTCGCCTCCGTTACTCTGTGCTAGCTGTGGATTGGAATGTATTCTCTCTCACTCTTGATCTCTCGCTGGTCCTTATCCTTTCTACTTGTGGCAGCTGCCTACGGGGTGTTGTGTACTCTAGTAAACTATTTTTACTGGTATTGGCTAGGGGTGAAAATATGCTCAAAATTGATTCAGATTTGTTTTTACGCCAAATGATAAAACCGTATGACTACGAGAGATGCCGACTAGCCCGGACGATCTAGTATCTCGACGAGCTAATCACCCAATACTATTTTACTAAAAATGGTTTTGAAGGCAATGTTGGCTTTACTAATTTGGTTCTTCTCTATTTTCTATCATTGATTCTCCCTATAGGTGCTTAATCCGGCCACCACTGATCGTGCCAACTCTGATGATCTCGAAGGTGCTTGTCAATTGTGATTGCATAGAGTTGGGTTTATCTATATGTGTAGACATGTGTGTGAGGGGGAGAGAGAGAGATCTTTTGTATGTTCTTAAGTGTATGAAATTGTAAAATTTGTGAGTTGAAGTGCATTATTTGCAGGAATAGAACAGAGCTATCACTTACCGTTTGCGAAGCGTCGGTGGCGGTTTCCTAGCTACTGGTTTTCCTTTCCGAAACCGTGGTCTAGACTCTAGCTAGATCCTCTCTCGATCTCTAGACAGCGCCAGCCGCCTCGAACGGACCGTATGGGCCATGGATTAATTCCCAGTGACGCTCACCGCCCCCAAGCCCCCCGCGCGGCCATGCATGCACACAGCCGATCGGCAAACGCGCGTTGCGCGGTGGCTCGCGTGAAACAACCGCGGCGGACAGGAAGACCCGACCGGACCGCGTAAACAAAACAGCCTACGTACTGGCCTGGGCCACACCGCCATCCACTCTTGCCACGTGCGTAGCGGCGTGCAGCAGCAGCACCACCCCACCCACGGTTCGGCGCCCGAGCGGACGACGGGAGTTCCCGGCAGATTTGGCGAGTTACGTCGTACTTTTCACCGTACGCGCGCGAGCGGCCTACGCACGTCGTCGGTCGCCTAGCTAGCCGGCTCCTCCCAGGCCAGGCTACCGGTGAAAAAGTCTCGGTAGCCGCAGCTTTACCTGCTGGCATTGACGGGTCTCAGTGTTTCACGTACCGAGATCCTGGCCGAGACTGTTGGCCCTAGATCCCCGCCACCAAGTGGGTCGGTCGATTTGACCGCGGGAGCTTTAACATCGTTCAAAAAGCGAGAGCCGTTCCGTCACACAGTGACTTCGCCTTTTCAACAACCACCTCTCGCATTCCTACCTAGATTGATGTTATATGGTGTGGCACGGGGTACCTAGTTAGCAACCTACTTGCCTAGCACATGCCTGCGAGAATCCTGTTTTTTTAATATGGCTGATGAATGTAGCTTATAGTATATACTATAATTAATTTGTAGACCTCATCTTATTAAAAACTAGTTACTATAGAAAAATAAAAAAATAGCATCATGTTGGTACTTACGCTATGGTCACGAAGTAATTTAACAGAGATTTTTGCATGGTTTTTAAAAGGAATTTTCTACTTATGGCAAATTTGGAACGTAAGAATCCAGGAAAATTCTCATTGTTGATGTTTTATGTTTCTTTTGACATCAGTGCTTTCGTAAAGATTTCAGATCGATGTGACTAGACACCCGGAAAGTGAGAAGAGCTTAGAGAAATTGAAGGGCGCGTGCACACAATTGGTTGTTCTAGTTTCTCCATTTACCCACCGATGTTTTACTTTGTGCAAGTGAGTTCAAGAGAACATCTTATAAAGATGTAAAAAAAGATCACACCTTTAGAAAGATCTTTAAAAGAACATGACACCTTTGGAACAAGATCTAATTAGAAAGAGAAATGCAGTAAAAGGCGAATTAACCAGACCTGAGCGTGCCATGGCGAAAGTCAAAAAAAGAACAAGCTATTGATCGCATATATATACCACCTTCTTTTCAACTTCTAAAATATGCTTTTTGGTTTTTCTATAGTAACCAACTTTCAAATAGAGTGTTTTTTTAAGGTGGAGACTATAAGTTATTGTAGTATATACTATAGCGACTTCATTTATATCGGCCAAAATTACACGTAATTTTCTTTTACTCCGTACTCTCTCATGAACAACCTAAAAGATATAAGCCACAACCATAATCCATAAGCCGAAACTCAAAAGAACAAGTCCATGTATATATACATATATATATATATATATATATATATATATATATATATATATATATATATATATATATATATATATATATATATATATATATATATATATATATATAAAATACCTTTTACACCTGGGTGTAATTACACCCACCTCTAATATACCACCTATATAAACTTGAAATACTCCTTTATCACTTTAGTATATTTGTATACTAATTATAAGATACTCCAATATGAACAACACGAAAAACTTGTAAAGGAGTTCATAGTTTTTAGCATATTTTGTAAATACCCTTGTATACGCGCATAAAAAGGAGTATGTCAAAAAAAATATACATACCACCTCTGAAAAATTGTTCATACCACCTAGATGACCTTAAATACTCATATACTACACGTACATATAGGGTGTAATTACACCCGGGTGTAGAAAAGAGGTTTCCTATATATATATATATATATATATATATATATATATATATATATATATATATATATATATATATATATATATATATGTATATATATATATATATATGTATGTATGTATGTATGTATGTATGTATGTATGTATGTAGAATTTTTTGTACGGATAACCTTTTTTTATTCGGAAATACAAAAATAGCCTCTAGTCGCCCAATGGGTGGGCGACTCGAGCCTCTCGCCCACCCGGCAAGCGACAAGAGTTTATGTCGCTTCACGGGAAAGCGACATCATGGAGTCGCTTTCTCACTGGGCGATTTAATGAAGTCGCCCAATGGCTGGGCGACTTGTAATGCAGTCGCCCAGTAGGTAGGCGACTTCATTCAGTCCCCCTGATTTTTGTAGAGTTTTGGCAATTTTGTAGTTTGAAACAGAGAAAAAATCTGGTATAGTTGTAATAAAAGTTTATGTGCACTGTATGTTGTAGGTGCACAAAAAAATTCCAAATTTTTTTTAAAGAATGATTGACCGTAGAACGATAGATACATAGAGTGGTAAGTGATATTTTGATGTTGCTGAGAAATAGTTTACGGAGAGAACCGGTATGACTTGCTATCTGAATCATTGAATGCGAACATGCTAGATAATAAGCTTATGTCAATAGAAATAAACTTCATAATACAGTTGGGAGTAACACGCCGCGTACATTGTTATTACATGCATAACATATAGCATGATATGCGACTAAGAGCAACTCCGACATTACTATTAGTAATGTGTGGAACCATGTACTTGTAATGTTCAGAACTCCACCACTACTCCTAACATGCCTTAGGGAATATAACTTGCTGGGTCTATTACATTTTGTCTACTGGGTGTAGCGTGGTTGTTTCCCCTTTTTGTCGCGCCTTGAAGATGGCTCCGCTGCATCCTTGTTCCGGTCACTCTTGGTCTTGAGAGCTGCCTCACGAGCTTGAAGCTCTTCCTTCTGACGCTTGATGGCTGCTTCACGCAGACTTAACTGCTCCCGCCTCCTTTGCAGCTCATCCTCCTTGCCCTTCAAACGGATTTGGTCCACCCTCACGCGGCGCTCTTGCTCAAGCCGCATCTGTCGTTCCACCTTGCGAGCCTGAGTCATCTTGACAAAGTATTGTCCTTTGTTTTCCACCTCCACTGCCCGGTTCTGTGGCCATGCCGGCGTCACCCGATCCACCCATTCGATGAATTTGCAAGGCTATGTGTGGCGTGGTAGATGTCATGGATCAAGTTGAAAAACGATAACGAAAAATAAATGATTTAGTTGTCGCCGTTACCACGAAGTCGTCATCCAGGTCTGGACACTTGAAGAACCTACGGCCGTAGTTGGCTCATTGTACTCGATCCGTGCAGACTCCCAACATCGTCCTAAAACCGCAATGGCACTTCGGGCGCTCATGCCACTCCGGCACTCCAAATGGGTCGGACCTCCAGGAAGACATTGTTGTGTAGTAGTATTGTGGTGGCTTGAGGAGGAGATGTAGTATGGAAGACATAGGAGGCCTTTATGTAGGCAGGTTATCTGGCGAAGTGGGCATAGTCCATGGAGAGGACGACATGCGAATCTTTTCGCTTTTTCAGGATCTGGTGCAATAAATGTCCCTATGTAGGCTTTTCAGAGCATGTAGCCTCGTAATAAATTCATAGTTCGTAGCCTTTTCAGAGGTTGGAACATTCAATGTATTTGGTACAACGTAGCCTTTTCAGTCGTTTGCAGGAAATAAGTGCTACAACATTGCCTTCTCAGAGGCCAGTAATCATAATTTCTGAAACAACAAGCTAAGGTGACATGAAAACTCACTGGAAAGGATACAGGCCTATGACGTGAACACTCACTGTAAAGGCTACAGCCTACGCCCCTATTTTGTTGGTTTCTGTAGCGATAGGCCTGGATTATCCTCAGAATTCCAGTGTAGCAATAAATGTCCCTACGAAGGCTTTTCAGATCGTAGCCTTTATGTAGGCAGTTTAGCTGGCATGTGTTGTAATCTGACTGAGCAAAGCTGCCCCGTTTTGTCATATCACTGCGTAAAGCTGGCATGTGTTGTCATCTCACCGAGTAAAGCTGAGCGCTTTTGTCATGTCTCTGGGCAAAGCAGCCCTCTTTTGTCCCGCCGTTCGATATAAATAGCACGGTTGAGGTCCCATGAAGTTGTAGCCAGAAAACCCTGTAAATCGAACAAAGAAGTACCTTCTATTTCGTGGTGGAACATACCATGGTGGAAGATGAGGGGCCAGTCGGATATGGGTCACCGAAGGAAGACCTTCCCTTGGAAAGGAGGGAGATATTCGGTCCACAGTTCTGCTTGATACCAAGCCGGCGTGCGCAACCAGCGTGGCCGAAATGCAGACACAATGAGTACGTGGTCGTGCAGGTCCTGGAAGGGCCGAACGATGGCGGGCGCCGTTTCTTCCGATGCCCACGCTCCGGGGTACAAATTACTAATAGTACATTTTTGTTATTGCTAATGGACCCTCCATGTTTACTTTCCTTTTTCGCAGATGGCGAAATGCGACTTCTCCCGCTGGATCGACCCTCCTCATGAACGGTATATTGACCGTTATGTGGGTACTTTATGGGACCGAATAATGGACTTGGAGTACCGAATGAAGACTCTTAATGAGGAGAACAATGACCTCCGCCAACAGATGCAACGCGAGAGGGGAAACGAGGAGGTTGTCAACATAGGAAGCTCGTACCATCCGACATGTTGCTGTGCAAACCCAAGTTGCATATGTGCGTGCCACTACCACAATGGCCAGCCCCGTCCAAGGCGTCCACTTCAGCAGTTCTCCATGTGGGTGCCACGAGGCTCATTTGGCATATAAGCAACGATGTGTATGGTTGTACCGTAGTATGTACGAGAGTCGATCGAAATAATGTGCAATGTTGTTAAGCATGTCATGAATTGATTGTCTTGTGCACGAGCCACAAAAGTATCTCATTTTAACAAACAGCAAATACATGTACTAAATAAGTACATAACCAACTACATTACAGAAAAGTCATGTAACTACTGATCAGGGCATGCATTGCATCGTCTAGCAGTGTGCCCCTCCTGACCGCATCGACCATAACGTGCACCCGGTGTTCCAGCTTGTGATTCATCCATGTCATTCCTAATACGTCGGCTCTGTCGCCGACCCTTCCCACCCTTCAACATGTTAACATCCGGAACCCAGGTCCTCGATGCAATGTCCAAAGTGGTGAAGTTTCCCACCACCCTGAACCCTCGGAGCTCCCCACACCAAGCCTGCAGTACCCTCCCCTTAAAGAAGAACTCGGACATGAAGTTCGAAGGATCCATACCCACGGTCCCGCATGCAGCGAGGACATGAGAGCATGGTTTGTGTAACAACTTAAGCTTGTTGCACGTGCAGCTAGGTTCATTTCCATGATCTCCAAGACATACCTCGTGGGTAACAAGTGAACGAGCCGTCCCAAATCCGGCTCTATCACGGAGTATCACCTCAAAACGATGCTCCCTGTTGCCCATGACCTGCACTGTGTGCAACTGACCATTTTGTGCCTTCATCTCCATGTACGCAGTAATTTTTGCCGAATACAGAGCTCCGGGATTGGCCGCATGAAGTGCGGCACTCGCGTGCCTCTCTCTGAAGTACCGGATTGTGCTGTGAAGAACACCTTCCACGATGGCGACAAGGGGCTGAGAACGGAGACCCCTTAGAACCCAATTGTACACCTCGGCAAGGTTAGTTGTCATTATTCCGTACCTTGCGCCATCCGTGTCGTGCAACAGCGACCACCTCTCCAACGGTTCCCCCTCGATCCACTGCGCGAAGCACCTGATGTTTCGTGAGCTCCTTCTTCTTGGACCACTTGGGTTAGGCGCATCGATTGGTAGCAAGCATTGTGGTTGTGCCGCCCCAGGAGTGACCGGCTCCTTGCTCCTCTCTTCGACGTTCTTCCTAGTGTGCTCATCCAACAACCTCCACAAAGCATCAAATTTCCTCTGTTGGTTCTGCCTAGCCAGCCTCTTGAATAGCTTCATCAAAGATTGTTTAGGGAATTGCTTGAAAAAGTTTGCCCCTAAGTGACGACTGCACCACCGGTTCCTCATGTCCGGCCAAGGAAAGGGCTCCTCGGGGTCTTCTTGATGTTTTCTTATTGCCTTGATAATACCAGCGTGGCGATCATGAATTACACACACACCAGGCCGAGTGGCTACAACTCCAGCCCTCACATGTCTGAGAAACCACAGCCAGCTCTCGTAATTCTCACTCTCCACAAATGCAATGGCCAGCGGCAATATTTGATTGTTACCGTCAACGCCTATGGCCGTCAGGATCTGCCCCTTGTATTTGCCTGTCAAGAAGGTCCCGTCAATTGAGATCACTGGCAGCATGTGCCTGAATGCTTCGATGCTAGCACCAAATGCAAACATTGCTCTCTGCAACACCGCATACCCTGGCGGACTTATGGACGACTTCTTGTGGAGGGCGATGTACGTGCCCGGGTTCCTTTCCTGCAGGACATTAAGCATACGAGGAAGGTTGTCGTACGCCGCCTCGAAAGTGCCAAAACGTTTTTCCAACGCCTTCTGCTTGGCACGCCACGCCTTCGCGTAGCTAATCTTATACTTGAATTTATTCTCAATAGCTACCACAATATGCGTGCCTGCCATGTCCTTCTTCTGCACTATCTCCCCATACATGAGATTGGCTATAAATCCGGACGTCAGGTTACGATGTCTCGCCAAGACAGTGTTTAGAATGCAGGAGTGCGGCTCAACCTTGTACACAATCCAATGAGTCTCATACTTAGGTTTACGGGCGTGCACCCGCCAAGGGCAACCAGTCTGCTCGCACTTCACAGTGTACTGCTCCTGGCTTGATTTGATGACGCGAAATGTCCGCTGCATTGAAAGGGCCCAAAGCTTGATGGCATCCTGCAGTGCTTCCTTGTCAGCAAACATAGCATGCAACCGAACCTCTGTCTCATGGTACTCCCATTGTGATTCATGCTCATCATGTGTGGAAAGACCCTCCGCATTAAACCTGTTCCATTCCTGGGGGATAGGAACTTCATCCTCATCGGAACTGTCCTCGTCGTCGTCCTCTACAGCTTCCTCTTCATCCCATGCCCTCTCGTCATCAGAGTCCATCTGCTGCACAATGTACTCATTATACTCTCCTTCATCGGCATGCCCAGTTGGCTCTCTATGGCTTGATGGATGTAACTCTCCTTCATGTACCGCATCGGCTTCATGACGAGCAACTTCATCATGTCCGCCAACATGCGGCCCGCCCGAGCTGCTAGCACCTCCCACAACAACGGCTGTTGCACGAGCTTCCTCAGCTGCTTGTACTGAGCACGGTTGCACAAGCAGCACATACTCGTATCCACGACGCCAGCACCCTAGCACAAAGCCCTTCCATGTGGCAGAGCGCACCAATGTCTTCAACTCCCATCTAATGTCCGTGGGAGACCGGCTCCAAAGCCCTTGCACGACGATGCTGTACACCTCGGGGTTCAACGAAAAACTCCGGGTCAGCCAAAGCTGCACATCTCCCATTCGAGCATTCTCGTCATCCGGAAGTACGAGAGTAACTTGCGGAAAATCGCTCAAATCCACACCATTCGGACCTTCACGAATGGTTTCAGCTCCGTAATACACTCTCAATGTAGTGGACATTGATGATGTCGACCTGCATATATATTTCAATTTTGCGACATGTCAAATAATATCGCACAATACTAAACTTCCTATACCACAAGCTTTGCTAAAATTTCTATACTACCATACTACAAATTGCATACCAAACCTTTTCTACAATAATATTTCCATACTAACACGGTACTAATTATTCTACATCTATATTTTTTATTACCACCAACATTTCATATAAATAATAATGCAAATACAACATAATCCAAAAAAATACCTGGATCCAAATTGATGGAATAGCTTCTTCCCCTCCTTCCTCCCTCACCTCCAACTCTCCTCTTCTTCCCCTCCTTCCTCCCTCACCTCCTCCTCTCCTTCTCCTCTTCTTCCCCTCCTTCCTCTCCTTCTCCTCTTCTTCCCCTCCTTCCTCTCTTCTCCCCCTTGTTTCTTTTCCTTCTTCCTCTTCTCTGTGCGCTGAATGTGTTTGCTGAATGAGTGAAAAAGGTGGTTGGTAGTGGGAGCCGGCTGGGCAAGCCGCCTTAACCCCCCCTGTCGCCCTAACGTTGGGCGACTGCAATGCAGTCGCCCAACCGTACAGCGACTTAAATTAAGTCGCTTAACGTGCAGGCGACAGCGCTGATTCGCCCAACGGTTCGCAGATTCTTTAAATGTCGCTTCCCGGGTGGGCGAAAGGCTCTAGTCGCCCCCCCATTGGGCGACTGGAGGCTATTTTTGTAAAAAAATTTCCCGCGGGTATATTTCTGTATTTCCGAATAAAAAAAAGGTTATCCGTACAAAAATTTCTATATTGTGTGTATGTGTGTATGTGTGTATGTGTGTATGTGTATGTGTATGTGTATGTGTATGTGTATGTGTATGTGTATGTGTATGTGTATGTGTATGTGTATGTGTATGTGTATGTGTATGTGTATGTGTATGTGTATGTGTATGTGTATGTGTATGTGTATGTATATGTGTGTGTGTATATGTATGTGTGCGTGTGTATATATATATGTATATATGTGTATGTGTATATATATGTATGTATGTATGTATGTTTGTATGTATATATGTACATATATTTGTATGTATATATGTACATACATATATACATATATGTATTGGCATAAAGAGCCCTCAATACCTGGCTTGTCTTGGACGCAACAACTGAGGATGAAGTTCTTCACTCAACTCAATACCTGGGCCTTCTAATAAGAGTGTAGCAAATTCCCTTTCTTCTCCCTTCTAGTTGAAGCCTTTCCTTACATATATATGTATATATGTACATACATATATATATATATATATATATGTACATATATACATACATTTGTATGTATATATGTATGTATATATGTATGTATGTACATACATATATACATATATGTATTGGCATAAAGAGCCCTCGATACCTGGCTTGTCTTGGACGCAATAACCGAGGATGGAGGGAGTTCTTCACTCAACTCAATACCTGGGCCTTCTACTAAGAGTGTAGCAAATTCACTTTCTTCTCCCTTCTAGTTGAAGCCTTTCCTTACATATATATGTATATATGTGCATACATATATATGTACATATATACATACATATGTACATATATATACATATACATATATGTATATGTATATATGTATATATGTATATGTATATATATGTACATATGTATATATATACATATTGAAATAACAAGAGCTCTCATTCATTAATCAGAAACATGGGTACAAGCATTTATCAAACAGGTATTAAGAAAACTAGCAGAATTATCCATACAATTGCTCGGCTAGTTATACAACTTTATTTCCTATAATTGAAATACAATTGTATTTTTTATATAACACTAATATTTATATATGATTAATCTATACCGTTATAATGTGGCCATACCAAAATAAGTGGTGTAGATCATTCTCTTTTTCTCTCGATTAATGTCAGAATTTTTAGATTTTTTCTTGTTTAGAATTGTTGTGGGATTTTCTTACCCTGAAAATGAAGGAGGTGTCTTGTACCTTATTAGTTGTTTTATTTATGTAGATCAGGGACTTGTTTAACCAAATGCACAATTGACTACTCGATGCACTAGCTTAGCACATAAATGAGCCGCGGAATTTGCATCCTACTGGACAGTACAAATCTTTAAATCATCAACCCCCTAGTCTTGTATCGCATCATACCCATATTACACCCCGCGCGGTTCCCGGCCGGAGACCGCAGCCACGTCGCCCCCAGCGCTCCCTCGGCCGGCGCGTGGCGGCAAAATTCGCGTACGGTCGGGGGAGCAGTTTTGCGAAAAAGTCCCTGTGTTTTTCTAAAATTACGTAAAGGTCCTTTTTCCTCGCAAAAAGGTCCCTGCCAGTTTTTTTGGCCCCTCCACTTTGCAGGATAGCCCCCCGCGGTTTTCTAAATTACATATGGGTCCTCGTTTACTTACGTACAGGTCCTCGCTTTTTTACGAAAAAGGCCTTTGACTTTTTCGAAAATACACATGTGTCCTCGGTTTTTTACGAAGAAACCCTTTAACTTTTCCGAAAATACACATGCGCCCTCGGTTTTTTTTTAGAAAACCCCTCACGAATTATCGCCTCTTTTACTTCGGTACACATGGTGGCTGGCGCGGCGTGACGCCGCGCCTATGAGGCTAGTATATAATATTACTTGCTCATTTTGCATGGTAATGACTTTAACAAATCCATATTATATTGAAGAACTAGTAAGGTGTCTGTGTGTTGCAACAGAGTCTCAAAATATAGTGATACATACCATCAAACATAATCCCAAATTGCATAGTAAATATAAAGATTCTCTTACACGTATATCAAGCAAAACATATATTCACAGGCCAGTACATAAATTAAATCAAAAACAAATATCGACATTTAGTAGTTCATGTTGTTTCTTGTTCAACATTAATAAAAACAAAATACCTAAAATACCCGGGACATAGAACATCTTCATATAATTTATTGGTAATGTGCCAGATGAATTGAAGCTCATATCCTTTCCCAGTGCAACAACTATTCTGATCTTGCTCCTTGCAGTAGTGGAAGCCAGTAGCTATCTACTAAAAGTTACTTTCATAATGCTCTATACAATGAGAATAATACTTATCTAAGTCTATAACACGGGTGTTAGCTTCATAAAAAATTACTAAGCTACACTAACCTTCAAGGTGTGCAAACAACAAGGGCAAATCAAAATAAGTTAACAAATTGTACTTTTCAAAGAATTCATTAAATCAAGAAGGACATAAATTATTTAGCAGAGAAACCGATGCTAACCATTCTTCATTTCTGGATGTTACTCCTAACTGGTAGACATGTTATGCCATGTCAGATGTAATCCACCAATCCTTTGCACTTCCTTTTAATATAGCATAAATAAAAACAGTCTACATGCAGAACAATATCTTCTTTTATGACCTAGATAAACTGCAAGAATTTAAATTGCGATATACAAATTTAAGTCTAGGATTGTGTTAGTTGAACAAATATGACGCATTTAAAATACTATGAAAAACTCTCTTGTCGTTAGGTGCCACGACGTAATAGGAGCCATATATTTTGTAGCATTAGCCAGATAAATAGAATATTTTGTGTAGAGTGTATATTCAAGCCTAGCGAACACTTCGTGTAGAGAGTATATTCAAGCCTAGCGAGTTTGCTACTTGGATAGAAATTCAATATCATGCCTATAGCACAACAACAATATAGAGAAAAGAAAGACAATAGACAAAAAAATTATTCTCTTTAATTGGTGATTGAACTAACTCTTTGAGACAATTTATCGAGTAGTCGACATGCACAGAAAATTACAAAGTCAAATTCTTGGAGAGAATTTCATTCAGGATTTAGGCAATAGACACACAAGCTAATTAGGTGCATACCCCGCGAGCAAACAAAGGGGCGCGCCAGATTCTAGTTAATTGAAAATAGTTTGGGGCAATTCACCAAGCATGTCATGTGAACACATAAAAACAAAAAATTAATAACCCAATTTATCATCTTGTTTGTATATAACACCTGTAAGAAATAAAACTCATCCTAATAATCTCTCAACCAATTTTTAGCGAAGAGAAAGTAGAATCATTACAATGGTTCTAGGAATGAGATGATCACAATTCAAAAACTTTTGCGGGGGTGGGCTACAGGAGAGATGTGTTGTTTTTGCATGCTTGCATGTGTGTGATGGTGATTCTAGTTAGCTTGGGGAAGATGGCCAGTAATAAGTGAGGAATCCTGGTGGATGGTTTGCAGGTCAGGACTCATCCTCAAAAACATCAGTGGGAACAAGTCAATTGATGAATGAAAGATTCCAAAACTGAAGTCTAAGGTGAAAGAAACAACAACATATGCTAGCTGAACTAGTGGATTCCAACCAAATCAATAACCGAGAGAAGGAAGGGAGCCCTGACCTTGATGAGTTGTGATGAGGATAATAATCCTCTAATTATTACATCATTATATTCTCCGAGTATACCCCTTATTGATAAGGGAGAGAATTCTCACGGTAGTCATAAGTCCTTCTATGACCTTCTGTAGTCATAATTTTTTTACAACTATGTAGTCGTGAGTCGTCCTATGACTATCTTGTGGTCATAGACCTTACTGTGATTAGTTTGTCTCCAACTGGCTTATCTACGACAATCTACTACATTATGGGTCTATTTGATGAGGCAGTTAGAACATGCGCTTAATCCTAATAACCGCACACGATCTCTCTCTGAAAACAACTGCTATACGACAAACGGGCCTCTGTTTGATGCGGAATCTCTCTGATAATAACTTTCGCCATATGGTTATCTCCCAAACTGTTGAGATGTCTTTTGGCACAGGACAATGGCCGTCGTTTCGTCAACTATATAAAGGTTAGCGCTAGAGGGAAAGTGATCGGACCACATTATATCAGGAGATAGTGTTAGGCATTCCGCATTACTCTTAGTTGTAATCAATTTTCTCTAAGCAATAGTCACACAAGACGTAGGGTTATAATTCTCCTAAGAGAAAGCCTAAGCCTGTATAAAAGTTCCTGTGTCTCTACTATGCACGTTCATAGTCCGAGTCTTCTAGAGTTTCCCCGAATCTAAACAAATCATACATAAGATCGATATTAAAATATCGACAACTGGCACTGTCCATGGGGATAATTCTTCCAAGACTCCGATAATTTTCTTGTTAGCAAGTTTTCTTTCTTCTGATGTCTTCATGGCAGGGGAGTGGAACGAGGAAGACTAGTTCGACTTGGCCGATTAAGCAGATCTTGACATGGATGCTTGCTACGACTATGAGTAGACGATGCACGCTTCTGACGGCTGAGGAGGGATCCATATCCCCTGTAGCAGTATGCTAGATAGAGGAACTAGTTTCCCCAAATGGCAAGAGTCAATCTGACCATGAACAAGACTCGCAACATGACGAGAGGCCCAGCCCCAAGTGTTTGAGTCCTCCAGTGACTGCTCTAGTAGTTTTAGCAAGCCCTGAAGTCTGTAATTCTAGAAATTCATCACTAACTGGTGATTGTAACTCTCCAGTGTCCACACAGACAGCGTGGGTAGTCTCCCTGCAAGTTCGTTTGCAGTCTCATACGGTTTAACTCCAACATGAGACGGTTATAACCCAGAATTCCCCTACCTGGTGGGGTTTACTCCAGGCCACGATGCGCTCTCGCTAGAACATTCTTCAAGTGAGGGGTCCTCCGCCGGAAGTAGAAATTCTAGACAGGAGGTCTTTGCCCTCCCAACAGATTCTGATCACTTTCTCAAAAGAAGACCTGAGGATCCTCCCCATCAGTCACACTCTACCACTCCTCATCAGAATAGTGAGGATACCTATAGTGATGAACCAAGTCAGTTCTCTAATGAGCGTGGGAGAAATCCTAGAAATAATCGCTCTCTATTGAGGCGGCCACAACCAGCCTTAGAGATTGAGAATGTTGAGACCGCCCGCAGGAGATGACTGGTTGCCTAAAGGTCTTTGCCTGAGCGTGCTCAGTGCCAGTCTGAAGAGGCTTGAGAGCTTCAACACATCAACAACTTCCTTGAGAACCCGACTCAAGAGCTTACTCGAGTGCCAGGCTATGACCACTTCACCGAAGGGATCGCATGAAGACTTTGCAGTGTCATTGCTAGATTTGAACAGCCTCATCGGCATAACTATTAGAGTCGAATAGGTACGACCATCTCTAGTCATTCACATAACACACCTCGTGGGGTTCTACATGATGACAGGTCGAGACGCTCTCCAAACCACAACTCTAGCCGAATGAGAGTTCCTCGAACGACTCTGGATCGGTGGATCTACCGAGCAAGTGACCTATCACTGCTTTGAGCAAGGAATTTGTGATAGCAGATGGAGTATGAGGAGTACTATCCTTGTATGGACGAGGCCTACTAATACTATAGGTCAGGTCCGTCCACTGATGGGCATCGTCGAGTACGATCGCCCGGTGATGCCAATTATCCTTTTCCACAAAGGGTACGTCAGAAATTCATTATCGGATGTTGGGCCTTCATTCCTGAACTTCAAGCTGTGTGCTGGCCACTGCAATTCCGCCCAATAACATGGAGAAATTCGATGGGTCCCAAAATCCCATTGAGTTACTTCAAATTTACACGATTGCAGTTTGGGTGGCAGGAGGAGACAAGCACGTCATGGCAAACTATCTTACAATGGTCCTCAAAGAGTCTGCTCAGACATGGTTGCTCAATTAACCATTTGAGTCGATCTACTCGTGGCAACACCTCTGCCATCTTCTATTGGCCAACTTCTAGGGCACGTACAACCATCCTGAAAAACAGGACGACCTGCACTGGATGTGGCAGAACAATAATTAGACCCTACAGTAGTTCAGGTGCTCTAGGTAGGTTCATAATTCAATTCCAAAGGTCTCTGACGATTCTGTCATTAAGGCATTCAAGCAATGTGCCCGAAATAGGAGGTTCACGAAGGACAACACCTTGCATCCATTGACCACCGTCACTGAGCTCTTTGAGATGGCTGACCATTATGCGACTGCTATTGAAGCAGTCGAATGATCTAAAACCATCGATTAGGTCAACTAAAGTTTCAAAGGGGAAGGTGAAGGGAGTAGGAGAAAGGGGAAGGCCAAGAAATCCAAGAACAAGACCAAAGGCCAGAAGTCTCAGGCCGACAGCTCGAAAGAAGTCTTGGCCGTAGAAGATAAGGAGCCACAGAACCCTAAGCAATTCTCCGATTGGACCAGAGGCAAAGCACCCATGCGGAAGGACAAACCTAGGTGGTGTCCACTTCACAAGGAGGGACACGACCTTCGCAACCGTCGAGTTTTCCAACAAAAACTCGAGGATTACTATTCTGGTAAGAGACTACTTCTCACGCTTGATGAGGTGGGACAGTCGAGTAGTCAAAAGCACTTGAACGAGGATGAGGATATGCCTTTCCAAGATCCGAAGCACACCATCGAGCACATCTATGGAGGTTCGTCCACGTACGGGTCGAAGCGACAATATAAAGCTATCAAATGAGAGGTAAACTCTATAGACCCTCCCTTTGTCAATAATCTTCCTAAGTGGTCAAAATTCACCATCTCTTTCGAGAAGAGTGACTGTCCGATCCCTTCAACTCGACCCAGTCAGTTTCCAATCGTGGTCGAGCCCACCATTAACAACTGCCAAGTGAATTGTGCGTTGATTGATGGTTGCAGTTCTTTAAATATTTTGTTTGTTACTGTTCTAGACGAGATGCAAGTCCCTTATACAAGAATACAACCAGTACGATATCTATTTCATGGAATTGTAATAGGATCTTTGGCCAAGCTCATTGGCCAGGTTTCTCTGCTGGTTATGTTCAGTTCACCGAGCAACTTCAGAACAAAGAAAATCTCCTTCGATGTGGTTGACTTTGACATGTCGTACAATGCCATAGTCGGACGACCAACTCTAGCACATTTTCTGATAGTTGCTCACTATGCATATCAGTGTCTTAAATTGCCAGGGCCTAAGGGAGTCATCACAGTTCGCTATGATAAGAAATGGCACTAACGTGTAGATGGTCGGCTAAGTACCAACTCGAGAAGCTACCAAGGCACTGCCTTCGAGTAAGCACTCAAAGCCAAAAGCAGCACCGAAGTCAAACAAAGAGGTTAAGAAGGCTCCTCTAGATCCAGCGGAGCCTTCAAAGACTGTTCACATTGGGGTTACTTCCGACCCCGTATAGGAAGACGTCCTCATCACTTTCCTCCAGGCAAACATAGACGTGTTTGTGTGGCAGCCGTCCGACATGCCCAGGGTTCCCAAGCAGATGATCTAGCACAAGCTAGCTCTATGGCCTATAAGAAGCTCGTAAAACAGAAATTATAGAGATTTGCACCAGATCGACGAGAAGCTATCATATCAGTATTTGACAAGTTATTATAGGCAGGCTTTATAAGAGAAGCTGATCACTCAGAATGGTTGGCTAACCTTATAACAGTTAAGAAGTCTAATGGTAAGTGGTGAATGTGTATAGACTATACTAATTTAAATAAAGCTTGTCCAACAGATCATTTCCCGCTTCCTCGTATTGATCAATTAGTTGACTCTACCGCTGGTTGTGAAATATTAATTTTCTAGATGCATACTATGGTTATCACCAGATCAGTATGTCTTCAAAAGATGAAGAGAAGACCACATTTACTACGCCATTTGGAGTATTTTGCTACGTCAAAATGCTATTTGGCTTAAAAAATATTGGTTTGACTTTTCAACGTTTGATGCAATTGACCTTTATTAGTTTCTTCAGGAAAATTGCTCGGATTCCTTATTTTGGCAAGAGTTATCGAGACAAATCCTAAAAAGATCAAGGCCATCGAGTAGATGCACCCTCTAAACACGAAGAAAGAAGTTCAAAAACTCACCGGGTGCATGGCGGCTCTAAGTCATTTCATTGCATGTATGGATGAGAAATGACTTCCTTTCATCAAACTTATGAGGAAACATGAAGATTTCAAGTGGTCAAAGGAGGCTAATGATGCCTTCGAGGATGTCAAGAGGTATCTTATGAGTGCTCATATCCTAGTTTCTCTAAAACTAGGCAAGACAATCTTAGTATATTTGTCCACCACACCACTGGCAGTAAGTGCTATACTAGTTGCAGAACGCGAAGGCGTATAGCGACTAGTATACTATTTAAGCGAAGTCTTACATGGGCCTAAGGAGTGCTACCCTTAGGTCCAAAAACTCTTATATGCTCTCCTCATGTCTTCGAGGAAGCTAAGGCATTATTTTTAGGCGCACAAAATTATTGTGTCGTCTGAGTTTTCCTTAGGAGAGGTCCTCAGGGACAAAGAAACAATGGGGCGCATGGCAAAATGGTCAGTAGAACTTGGGGTTTGACCTCCATTTCGTGTCCCAAATGGCCAATAAATCCTAGATCTTGACAGACTTTGTCACTGAATAGACAAATCCTAAACCCATTCTGGATCCCCAGTACAACTCCCACGACCAGTGGACGATGTAATTTGATGGGTCACTTACACTAAATGGCTCGGGGGCTGGGAATCTCCCGCAGGAGAGATCTTAAATTATATCATTCAACTACACTTTCCGGCCACTAATAACGTGGCCGAAAATGAAGGTTTATTGGTTGGGATACGAGCCACGAAACGCTTGGGATTCATCGATTACTCGTGATAGGAGAGTCTCAACTAGTCATGAATTAGGTCGGCAAAGAGTATCAATGCTCGAGTTTGATCATGTCTCAGTACTTTTTGGAAGTTCACAAGCTAGAGAAGCATTTCTTCGGTTTGGAGTTACAGTATATCACTCAAAAGGGTAACTTTCTCGCTGACCAGTTGGCTCGACTAGCTTCTTCCCGATCATAAGTACCACTAGGAGTCTTCTTGGAGCCACTCCAGAAGCCGTCTCTGGTCGAAGTACCGAAGACAACTCCTAATGAAATAGCTTCTCTAGAATACAATGATACATGGATGGCTCCCATCTACGAGTATCTTTAGAAGGGTTCTGTACCCAATGACGATCTCGAAGCAGATAGTCTATCCCGCAAGGCCAAAATGTATAATTTGGTCAACGAAGTACTCTATAAATGGAGTACTCAAGGGGTTCTCATGCGATACATATCGCAGAAAGAAGGATTATAACTCCTTAACGACATGGGGTATCTATGGAGCATACACCTCTTACAGAATGCTGGTTGAAAAGGCCTTTCATCAAAGTTTCTACTGGCTAACAGCCCTCAATGACGCCAAAGAGCTAATGAAGAAGTGTGTACAATGCTAGTTTTATAGTAGGCAAATACACCAACCGGCTCAGACTCTTCAAACAATTCTCTCATGGCATCTACGACCTAGGGTCTTGACATCCTAGGACTGTTCCCAAGAGCTCGGGGGCTTTGAATTCCATTTTGTGGCTATTGACACATTCACAAAATAGATCAAGGGCAAACCTGTGACCATGATAACAACAGAAGCCGCAAAGAGGTTCATAATGAGAAGCATGATTACTCGATTTGAAGCACCAAGTCGAATAATTATAGACAATGATAAACAATTTTTGAGTGCAAAATTCCAAGAATTTTGTGATGAATTGGGTACCAAACTTTGTTATGCCTCGGTTGCCCATCCTCAAAGCAATGGGGCAATCAAGCAAATGAATGGCCAGATAATGCAAGAAATTAAGACTCGAGTCTTCGACTAGCTTGTGAAGCATTAGGGGGTTGGGTACAATAACTCCCTTCAGTATTATAGTCAATTCACATGACTCCTAGTTGGGCAATAGGAGAGACTATATTTTTTCTAGTTTTTGTGGTTGAAGCTATGCTTCCCCCAGAATTAAAGATTCGATCAACAAGGGTCGAGAACTTCACCGACTCTAACCAAGAGCAACTTCGAGCAGATGACATCAACCTGCTCGAATAGAAGAGGAATTAAGCCTTAATCCGATTAGCAGTCTATCGGCAAACCATGCGTAAGTACTACGATAGTAAGGTCCAACCTCACAGCCTTGATGTAGGTGACTTGGTATTGAGGAAAATTCAATCCCAGTCTAATCGGAACATGCTTTGCCCCAAGTGGGAAGGTCCTTACACGGTGGCCGAAGTCACATGCCCAGGCTCTATACGACTTGCTATGGAGGACGGCCAGATTCTCTCAAACTCTTAAAATGTCGATCAACTGCGTAGATTTTACATCTAAACATTTCTACTTTTTCAGTAAATCTTTTAGTTTTTTCAACCTTTATTGTCGAATGTTTAGTGGAGCTTCTTTTACATTTGTTCGACCATCTCTAGTATATCCAATTTGTTTAACTGGTCAAAGAAGGGAACACCACTAGTCAAAGTCTCTTCTCTCTGCATGTGGTCCTGCCCGTTAAAAGGAGCTTCCTAATGATGAACTATTTCTAACTCTTGCTATCATCATAAACAATTCAGTTGTATATGAAAACGTTGATCAGATGTACAAGAAGGAACTCTAAGTGTTTATCCTCTTATCATTTCTATCTTCGATTTGATTAATCTGGTCAAAGAGAGGTAACATTACCTAGTCGAAGTCTCTCCTCTCCGCACATGGTCCTTCCCACTAGAAGGAGCTTCCAAGAGTCAATTCATTTCTAACTTTTGCTGCCAAAACATGGCAATCGAATTTGACAATGATGGTCAATGAACTACTCTGCTTTGTGCAAACTTTGCTCTGTACTATTTGCTTTGTTTATTCACATAAACTAAGTAAATAATCAAGGGCTCGAATACAGTTATCAATATAACTTTATTTCCTAGTTGTAAGTATGTTCTCGTTCATTTTCTTTTTTGTCTTACGAGTACTAATTGCTCAAAAAGATGAATTGCAGCAAAAGGGAGAAATTCTTTCATTACCCAAAGGTAAGTCTTTACAAAGTTCCTATTTACAAACTACTCTGAAGAAGAGGGAGAGCCAAGTTGAATCTCTTCTGCAATATTTTGACTAGTTGGCTCTAGCTCTTCAACCAAGCGGGCTGCTTCTTCCAAAGAGCACCTGAAGTTGTGGTCGATAGGGTGTAGGTTGAGGTTCTGGTCACACACCTTGAGTTTTGCCAAGGCATAACTTATAGAACCTACGACCGCATCCCGAATCAACTCTACCTGATCAACCTTCAAGGTAGATAAATGTTTCTCTAATGCTTCGACTTGAAATCCGATTGTACTCACAAAAGCAGTTATGGTGTCCTCGAAAGAATTCATTTTCTTCGCACCAAACCCACCGAGTAGATTGTTGAAAAGTACAATGTTGTCATTGAGGATAGCCTTCATCGACTTCATTTTCTCTTGACTATGAGTCGAAGCTTCCGAGAGACGCTTTATTTCGACTACAAACTCTGCAAGTACGTTGAAAATGGTCAAGGCAATACTTATCAACAGAATGGTCAGAAGAACTGGTCGAACGTAAAGTTGTTCTTACCTGATAGTTGAGTATCAAATACTCTTATTCTCTCATCTTTTTCTTTACTGATACGAGTAAGCTCTCTAATCACTTTGGCTTTCTCTTCGACCTCAGTGCAAAGTTTACTCGTTTTGGCCTTTTCTTCTGTCAAAAGAAAAAGAGTTAAAAGAAAGCGAGAAAATATGTAAATGGGCAGTCTTAAGTTTAGAACCTACTGCTTATTTTCTCCTGCAAAGCCTTGACTATAGAATTGGCCTTCAAAAGGTTTATTGATAAGTCAGCGTTATCCATCTTTAGCTTCTGTGAATCGGCCTTCTCATTGTCAAGTGCAGCAGTCAAAAACTCTACGTCGAGCTTGGTCCTACAAGGGTTGAAAGCATACATGTAAAGCCCAATAAAGTGGTCGAGACAGAGTTCGACTACATAGAATAGTAACTTACAATGCCGCTGCCTTCTTGGAGAGCTCAACATTTTCTTGTCGTAGAAGCGTGAGCTGTCTATGGTACTTAGCCACAGTTGCCATATCTACTATCGCTCTCTAAACAAAGAAGGATAGTGAGAAGCAAGGAAAAACTAAGTACGAATGTCTAAGTACTCGATACTTACATTTATACACCTATGAGCAAACATAGCAAGTACCAATCGGGAATCTCCAAGTTGATTGAGTTGATCAACCTTGTTCCACCACACTTTCTCAAGGTGTTCATCGTCGAAGATACTCCCCATGTCAAGTATATCTATGGGGTATGGAACTTGGCTCCGAGGTCGATCAGAAGAAGATTCCTCTACAAACGGAGGGTTAAAAATGAAGAGAAGAAGTTAGGTTGATCTTCCTCCTCTCTTGCTGTACCT
Organism: Dendrocalamus latiflorus; assembly: GCA_017311315.1. Classification (NCBI taxonomy): domain Eukaryota; kingdom Viridiplantae; phylum Streptophyta; class Magnoliopsida; order Poales; family Poaceae; genus Dendrocalamus; species Dendrocalamus latiflorus. The sequence goes on along the minus strand of CM029651.1, from coordinate 8,185,423 downwards.
TCTCAAGAATGAGGGGGAGCATTCCCGATATATTTCTCCTCGACGCTGCGGTCGGAAGGATTTCCAGCATCCTGACCGAGTATTTCTACCCTCTCTTTTGTCGCTTGAACTTCTTTTGCTACGACCATTTCCGTGGTTGTACTCTTCATAGCTTCGGCTGCATCCTCTTTTGCTGCCGTGGTCATTCCCTCGACCACCGTCTCCACCACTTTTCCACAAAAGCATCCTTGAGGAGTAGAGAAGTCTAGCTAAAATCGTGAAAAAGTAAGTCAGCATTTAAGAGTACCTAGAGGTAAGATGCAATATTCAAACTTGTATTTTCATACCTCGGGGTCGTAGCCTTGAGCATGAATTTAGAAGAAATTTTTCAAAAATTAGTTTCTTTGATTTCCTTTCTTTGGCCACTTCTGGTCGCAGGGAAATGGGAACTTCTTCGACTGTGTATAGTCGAGAGTCTTGTGCCACTTCGCCCTCACCTGATCGAAGGTTTAGAGCAAGAGTTACTACTTCTTCTCCCTCTTGCCCTTCCTGGTGGTCAATACCAAATTCGACCACTTGAAGGGTAGTCTCCTTTTTGATCATAGGTGCTGCTGCCACAGCAATCTCCTTCATAAGATACAAAAATTTTCCAGTTTTCCTTCTAGAGTTGCTTGATAAAGCCTCAAGAAGCGTCTATTGAGTGAGTTTCAGTATCATAGTAGAAGGGTACCTTGATCTTAGGAGTCAGTTGCTCGAGCATGGCAGCTCCTATCTCCTTTGCAGTAACAACTTTCGTAAAGAACTGCTCGATAGGGGCACTCGGAGCAGCAGGGGGAAGAATGGCAAGTGGAATGGTAGCACTTGTACTCCCATTGTCCTTATCAACTACTTTGATCAGTCAACATCTCTTGGCTGGAGGAGTCTTAACTTTCTCTACCTCTCCTCCGACAACCATCAGTTCGACCTCTTGGTCGTCCCGATGATTATTTATGTCCACATTCTGTAAGGAAGAAGAGTGACTATTTGGTTGTTCTCTATGACTATGTAGTCCTAAAGATGAGATTGATTTTTTTATTACCTTTAGGCGTTTTTCTTTTTCTTCAACATATGCATCCATCAGAATATTAGGAGCCTCCACTTCGAGTGATGGAGCCTTCTCACAGATAGACTTGACTCAAGAATTAATTTCTCCTAAAGCAAGATCTATTCATACAGATGAAGAGGTTAGTAAATAGTGCTTAAAATTTAATCTTATTACAAGTACGATTGTTACCTACCATTCTCGTAGTCCCTGGTCAGATTTGAGACTCCTGAGAACATCCACATAGGATGTGTTTGTCGCTTCAGGGGGATGATGCAGTGGGTGATGGAGTCCTTCACCGTGTGCCAGCTCGTAAGCCCTTTGTCCCTCAACTCTTTGATTGCTGAGATATAGGGGCTATCCGAGTAAGGTCCTTTGGGACCGAATTCCATGAAGTTGTTTTCTCTGCAACCTTCCTCATGAAAGAAAGGTTGTCCTGCTGGTCGTCTCCCAGTAGAACCACCTTTTCTTCCAATTCAGCCACGAAGAACGAGTGAACATCTGGATATACAGCTTTGTTTTACCATCATGGAGCTTCAAACCACAGCTCCCAATGATTTTGGTCTATCTACTCATTTCGTAGTAATACCAAAAGTGGTTGAGGTCTGGCGAAATACCCAAATACACCTCACACAAATATATGAATACGCTAAGCATGGTAATCGAATTGGAAACCAAGTTTACCAATTAAACTCCAAAGTATTCGAGTACGGTGGTGAGGAAGGGTTGAGCAGGGAGACAAAGGCCGCACTCACAATATGAATGTTGTCTGGCAGCTTCGATCCACTTGATGAATCTCCATGGAGGAATCTTCTCAGCTTCCTCCGATGCCTCCAATTTTGCATCATCCATCTCCGACACCAGCCAATTTAATGAAGACTTAGTCATTTTTCTCGAGTGTTTGTTTGGGATTTGGAAGAAATTGAGGACGACCTAGTTGGTGGTGGAAAGCTCAAAGAGGATCAGAGAAGGGGAAAGTAAGAAGACCAAAAGTTATCTTGTTGTAAACTTTTATAACCTTGCGAATAGATTACTTATCTTGGGAACCGAACGATTATCTCGGGAACCGCTTCGGTGGACAGGATGGTGGAAATCGATTGGAATTCTTCTTTTTGAAGTACGTTTGCCTTCGGAACTCAAGCAAAATACCTTATTGACCAAGCCCGCTCCTGGTCGATGAGAATCGAAAAGGCTTTGCTTTCGACTGTCTCCCACCTATGATCTCACTTTCTCAAGTAAGTTATTTTTACTTGAAAATGGAGGCTAGATGACGAGAATATAATAATCCTCTAATTATTACGTTATTATATTCTCTGAGTATACCCCTTATCGATAAGGAAGAGATTTCTCACGGTAGTTGTAAGTCCTTCTACAACCTTTCATAGTCGTAAGTTCTTCTACGACCATGTAGTCGTGAGTCGTTTTACGATCACCTTGTAGTCATAGACCTTACTGTGACTAGTTTTTCTCCAACTAGCTTATCTACGATGATCTGCTACATTGTGGGTCTGTCTGATGAGGTGGTTAGAACGTGCACTTATTCCTAATAACCACACACGATCTCTTTTGACAACAACTGTTGTACGACGAATAGGCCACCACGTCTCTCTGACTAACTTCCGCTAGACAGTTATCTCCTAAACCGTTGAGACATCTTTTGGCGCAGGACAACGGTCATTGCTTCGTCAACTATATAAAGGTTAACGTCAGAGGGAAAGTGATCTGACCACATTGGATCGGGAGATAGTGCTAGGTATTTCAGATTACTCTTAGTTGTAATCAATTTTCTCTTAGCAATAGTCACATAGGATGTAGGGTTATTATTCTCTCAGGAGAAGGCCCGAATCTATATAAAAATTTCTGTATATCTACTCTGCACGTTCATAATTTGAGTCTTCTAGAGTTTCCCTGAATCCAAACAAATCATACGTAAGATTGATATTAAAATATCGACATGCTTCCTCCACCTATTGCGTTGCCAAAGAGGTCGATGGAATGAACACGTCTCCAATACAAGCAAGTTGTCACTGTCACCATCAAGGCGAGGTGGTTGAGGAGATCCCCAGTGGTGAGCACCACTGCAGTCAATCCCTACCTCCAGAGCACCCCTAGTTCCCACTTCTTCCTTGCTATTGATCACCAGCTTGCGAGGTCATGCGGAGTCCCATTGGGATTCAGTGGAGCTACTGCAGATTGGGCTCATGTGCCGTTGCACCAAATCTGAAGCCCCACCATCAATCTGTCTCCTCCCCTCGGTCTCCACGGCGCGACAACTTCCATTAGGGTTGGGATGATGTAGATTTGAGGGGAAGGGGAGGATTGGGCGAGAGGGTAGCTGGATCGGGGTTGAGCGAGAACCCACTGCCAACATTGTCCAGCTGGGAGGGAGGGGAGAGTTCCTCAGTTTGGCTTCGTTTGGTGCAACGTAAAAGCGAGGAAAAGGTGGAAAACGTGGAGGATCAAATAGTTCATGTAAGGAGGGAGCTTGATGACTATGCCCTAATGTCGACGCTCATTTTTTTCACAGTAGCGGATGACGAGATGAGGGGTGATGGATGGAAAAACTCTTATTTTATATTAGTAGAGATTAAAATATGTATTTGATTAAAAATGTAAATTTTAGAATCTTTAATGTGTTTTTCTTGCTGTTAACAAAATTACATATTGAATTTGCCTTTTTCAACTGTTGACATGTTGCATATATAATGACGTTGTGACACGTAATAAACGGGTCAATGCGAAATTATGTTCCGAAGACTCGCCACACAAGTCGTCGATCCATCGATCGAAGGTCCCACGGCACGAGCACGCCCTGGCTCCAATAATTGAAATTGAAATGCGCGCACATATGTTAGCAGTACAACTGACTGACAAATCTCCTGTAGAACAAGACTTCATGTCTTCATCCATATATCATCGATGCGTACGAACTCCAAATAAAGTTCCACCCATTTCACTACACGTGAACATTTTCTCAGAAACATCGCGCCACGCGCTATGCATATACGTACATAATCGAGCATGTGCAAGAAAATTATTAGCGGCGCTTGTTTGCATGTACGCATCAACGTTAACTGGCACTGAGCTAGCTGAGATTCTGCTACGCGCACGCATGCACGCGCACGCCTAATGGACCATCCAAACCTACAGGACACAACTGTCCTGCCGTTCTAGTGGACAATCCAAATATTACCACGTTTCCTGGAAATTTCGCGTGACACAAACCTACAATGCTACAGTACAACTGTACAATTGATCTCCCAGCTCCCCAAAAAAAGCTCAGTTGTTGATGCTACAGTCGCTGACAGCACTCAACAGCCGGCAAAAAAAAGCAGCAGATTCCGCTGACTACCTCCTCACTAGTCACTAGCTATCGACGGCATACGCCACTTTCTATACAACTTTTAATTTTTTAAAAGAAGATTTACGGATATAATAACTTTTCAATGTTATTTTTATAAACAGTTTGTAAGCTACAGTAAAAACCACTTTGAACAGAATAATTTCTCAACATGAATATTTCTTACTCCCTCAATGTCTCTTAGAATCAATCAAAATCAAAAATCACTGCAATTTTAAATAAGACATATATGTAACGTGTGTATATGTTGACGTGCTAATTAGACGCAAATTAAATCGAATTAGATTAAGTAATTTCCATGTCTAGGTTACGTCAGCGCAGGAACTATCCGAACCGGAGAGACAGATATCATCGATGGCGTCACGTTCGACTAGCTTGCAGACGATGGGCTAGCTTAACCAACTAGGGCCACATAAACTAATCGCCACATGACTGAAACAATACAAGCAGCTAACTATTTGTATACAATCTATATAGTACTATGCAGCTACCATATATATGTAAGGATTATATAGATTAAGCTAGAGAAAAGCGCGTAGAGTGGAAGATTAGCAGGTAGATAAACTAGTAGTAGCTATAAGCCGGGTAGGTGGTGCACTATATATATGGATTGTGGCCACCCATATCGGCGTTCTCATGCTTTTTGGAGTATATATATTGAAAAGAGAAAAGTCGGTCGAGAAAACTACTCCCTTCTTACTTAACGTTTTTTATTTTTTATGATCTTCGAGACAAAACTTTGACCACTATATTCTATAACTTTATATCAAGATATGCTAATAAAATTATAATATTATAAAATATTTTTAATAATAAATCTAATTATATAATTTTCGTATAGTCAATTTAGATATTTTGTAAACTTTAAAATATTTGATAGTACGAATTTAAAGGATTTAAGTAAAAAAGAACGGGCAGTATGGGCAAAAAGGCACAAACAGTCGACCGTACTCCTCATAGTACCAATCATCGCCGACACGCTAATTGATCAATACTCCCACCATTGGGAAATTAATTAATCGTTTTGCTTGAATTAATTAATTAACGCCTCACGCCAACCTTTGATCTTCATTTTTCTCAAAAGTGGTTAGTAGCTAGCTCTGTGATCCACTCGAAACCCGATGGACATTGACCCACGACCAGGCCATTGGCTTGTTCCCGTGTCTCTTTGCAGCCCGTTTATTTTGGCTAAAAAAAAGTGATTTATAACTAAAATTATACTATAGTTGACTGGAATTACACTGTAGCTAATGATGACTTATTTAGCATAATTAAATTAAAAAATTAAAAATAGAAAAACAGGTTAGTCAATCACAGATAATACAAACGAATACGAAAAAAGAACTGGCAAAAAAGCTGAAAAAAGATGAAATTTAGAAATGGTGAAAAATAAATCAGAAGCTAGAAGTTTAAGTTAAAATAAGCGAGATCTTAATCTTGTAGTAGTGGCTCTATGGTCTCCTAATTGTCCGTTTCCGCCTCTGTGTCGACCGGCAATATCAAGGCTTGCTCATGTATCTACCTTTAGTCAAAACATAACATGCACAGCAGCTTACTATATACTAGTAGTGTGCCCGTGCTAACGCTACGATAAAATACAAAACAAGATAAAATTTGTAAAAAAATAAAACGAACAATCAGATTCATTAAGATTCACGTCTCGTACATTGTATAACCAAATATTTTTGTCACATAATGAATGTCACATAACGACTGATCCTTTGAGGAGGCGACAACATCAATGGACTCACCAACCGACGAATAAATATGGATATAGTGGTACATGACCCTCAAGTTTGAGAAAAATGGATGGTCACCCGAAGAAGACAAAAATCAGGTCTAGTATATAGTGTATATATTGAATCTTATATGCCGAGTTTATACGGAAACAGGGAAAAGATATATTTGACACTTGTACTGTATAAAGAAAATAGTGATAAAACATGGCATCTTACCTTACAATAAAGCTTGAACTTAGCATAGTAAAGACTGTCCGCAATTATCAGCAATGCATGTTGACGCTTGACTGAGAACCACTGAAATATTCAGAAATTTTGTTAAAATCCATTCTTCCAGACGAGAATAACTATCAACAAAACAAAATAGAAGAAAAGAAAAGGATAGTCCAATATAAAAATTTATGTGAAGTTACAACTCCAAAAGGTTTAATTATTTTGCTCAAAAGTTGAAAATGCATGGGTTGCAAGATTAATGTCTGGTGAACAATTGATTAAGAGCTTAAAGTTCAGACATAAATTGGTGTCTTCAAGCATCCAGTGCACAAAATATTTCAAGAAACACACCATCAGGAAAATTTTGGATTTTATTGGAAGTGAGAAGGGTCCTGAACAACAAATAGCCCATCAACTTAGTTTGTTGTGAACATGTAAGTGAGAGTTATAAGCTTACCTGTGAACCCTTCCTGAAGTCAGTCTCTCTAACCTCAGGTAACATATTTTTCGAATATCTAAAATTTCCATGTGGTCCAGGATCATAAAAGCTGACCAAGAAAACAGAAGAGAATGTAAGTAGAATAAATAGTAACTCTTGATAATAATACTGAGCCACTGACAATATGTGAAGAGGAAAGACAAGTTCTGCTGAAAACTCAACAATATCATCCAATGTTGAAGTCAGTTTAAGAGCTAATGAATGAAAACAAAAACGAGAGTTTTGAGACAAGTCCTCAAAAAACAAAAAAAGGAATTTGAGACAAAGAAACTGACTTACGAGTCAATAAAACTGAGATTTGTTCCCATCAGATAATCATACACGTAGTCAAAATTGTGCAAAGGTACACAACTGTAACCAGACACACGAATTGAGATCAGATAAAACTTATCATGAAAGAAAATGGAATGAAAGCAAACCAGTATTTGTGGACCTGTCAGAGAGCAACACAAAATGCTGATTGTCAATGTCTTCTAGTGCATTTGCCAACAACCTCCTCTCTGCATCAACCATAGAAATCTTACCCCATACTACCTGCAATGAAAATAAAACCATTGTAACTATCATCTAATGTGCTTTTTTAGCTTCCAATCACAATGGTGAAACATGATTTATATGGAAAATACTGAATATCAATCTAGGAAACATAGCAGAGAAATTTGTCAAAAACATAATGCTGAAATAAACCTGCATTTTTGTTTTTCACTTTTTCTAGCTCTTAAATGAATATGGAGTTATGGACAGCACATGCTTTATTATTAATAGGCACTGAACATGTGCATTTACAATATCATTACCTTTTCACTGTGAATGTCTCGACCAATAAATAAGGGACTGACATGTTCTGGCTTCTCCCTTGAGGCATGAACATATATGGTATATCTTCCCTCATGGCCCTGTAGAAACAACAGAATTAGACATGGAAAAACAACTTTGAGCAAAAAGTGATAACACAGGAATTATGATATCCCTTCAATGATTGATAGTTCTAGGCTCCCTTACACAAACAAAATGATCAGAAAGTGAAACAACAGAATTAGACATGGAAAAACAACTTTGAGCAAAAAGTGATAACATAGGAATTATGATATCCCTTCAATGATTGATAGTTCTAGGCTCCCTTACACAAACAAAATGATCAGAAAGTACTGTTATAACTCTTAACAAAATGCAGCTACGACAAAAGGTCCTAAATTCCAGTGCAATACCCTGGACAATCAAATATATTCAAATAGCATGATATTAGTTATCACTTCAGATTATATTAGCCATGGAAAGCACCAGAGGAGAGCAACAAATGTTCCTTGATTTTATTTTCCCCCTCCCTCCCTCCTCCCGCTCCCTCTTGGTCTTCTTCTGCTGCTACTGCTGCTCGGCGCCCTTGCCGGCGTCCAGGCCCAGGTTAAGATGGTGACAGAATAGCTACAGGTTTTACCTTCAACATTTGGATTCCTTCCTCATATGTTAGCTTCAAGGATTTCTCCAGGTACTGCATGAACTGGCGCAATTTGAATCAGCACCTTGAGCTACAGCACCCAGATAATAACATAATACGAACCATAAAACAAGAAGCAAGAATGTGTACCTTCAGAGGTTCAAATGGATACTGCCTATTTATTGTCTCGAGTTCCTTCTTGCAATTTTCACTCAAGTGTATAAATATTTCTACGAATAAGCCATCTATAATATCGCAAACCTGTGTAAGGAAATCGGTATTTAGTCATCATCACTTCAGTAAATGAACTAAAGCATTTTTCTTCCAATCTTCCTTACCTCGAAATAGTGCTCCTTAATCTCCATTTCAGCATCCAAACCAACAAACTCACACAGATGCCTGTGTGTTTGAATTCTCAGCTCTGAATACAGGACCAATCTCAAATACACGTTCAAACCCTCCACAAATAGCCATCTGCTTGTATAATTGAGAGGATTGCGCTAAACAAGCAGGCTGGCCATTGTACTGTAGTTTGAATACAGCTGCACCACCTTCACTTGATCCAGCAATCAGCTTTGGGCTGTGGATCCCAACAAAATTCTTTGACAACAAAAATTCCCTGAATTTTTACATAGTATCCAACAATGATTTACATTTTGAACCAATAAAAAACATTACATTCTATAAAAATATACGTAATAAAAATTCATTTCTTGGAGCATCCACATACCAGCATACATATTAGTATATTACATAAGATGGAGACATGAATCTAAACTGCTTAAGCTTGGTCTTGACAAATCCACAATTCATATTGACTATTTCACAGAGAACCCAAGTGTGCCTAATAGTCAAAAGTTTGTACATAGCCCTATGCCCAAACAGCATTACAATATTACTAAAAGCACCCATAGCTGTGTCATGACTCGATTTGCAGAAATTTGCTGATGTAGTTGTGACTGATATGAGACAATCCGCTCATGTGAATTAATGAATATATCAAAATTTTAGTGCACCAACTATGATACAATCCGCTCATATGAATTAGTGAATCTATCAAAATTTCTCATTACACTCTAATAAGATCAACATGACTTCCAGAGGGCAAGCCTCGCATTTGCATCTATGGGATGAATAATGCAAACATTAAAACGGCACGAACAACAAAAAGATAAGGAACCCGCAGTATCACCTCTTTCTCACTGGGGAAGACGTTCTTCAAGACGTCCTTGACCTCCTGCACTGACCCCGCCGCCGCGCCCCTGGGCACGTTGATCCCGTACTTCCCCATCAACTCCGCGCCCTGCGACACCCACACAAACCACCCAGCCAGAAACCCTAACTTGTTAGCCTGACATCCAAATCGATGCAAAAAAATCCACAAAAATCGAACCAAAATAGGGGTGAAACCGCCGGATCTGGACGGCGCAGGCACCTGGTACTCGTGGATGTTGAGGCGGCGCAGCTGCTGGTGCTGCCATTTGCCGGCGACGGAGAGGGCGCGGGACGCCAGCTTCCCGAGCGATCCGCGAACCATGGCTGCGGCGGCTTGCGCTCCTCCGATCCGAAAACCCTACAAGCGTGGAGGAAGAAGGCACGCGTGCTCGTTTGCCCTTCCTCTCTTGCGGTTTGATTTTACTCACCCTTTTTTTTCCTTTCTTGCGGAAGGGTGCGGCTGCGCGGAACGGTGGATGATTCGCATGATCCGGAGCGGAGGGAGTGGAGGCGCGGGGGAGAGGTGGAGAACTGGAGATGGGGGAGCGGCGGCGCGGTGGAGGACGGGGGGAGCGGAGGGAGTGGCGGCGCGGTGGAGGACGGGGGGAGCGGCGGGAGTGGAGGCGCGAGGGAGAGGCGGCGATGGGGGAGCGGCGGGAGTGGAGGCACGGGGGAGGAGGCGGCGACGCGGGGTGGGGAGGAGGAGCCGGCGGCGGCAGCGCAAGGTGGGGGAGGAGGAGGCGGCGGCAGAGCGGAGGGATGGGGGGGAGGAGACGATGCGGGGTGGGGAGGAAAGGAGGCGGCGGCGGTGCGGGATGGCAGGGCAGAGGAGGAGGGGCGATGCGGGGTGGCGGTTCAATGATGTGCATGATCCAAATGATTTTGACCTTAGGATTTTCAATGAGTAAGAGAATAAGGGTTGAGGAGAGATCCAGGCCATTCATTTGTATGAAGTTGGAATCCTTTGGTACACAAATCTGGGTGGATTTAGATTAGGTATGACTGTAGGGGTGGTTGAGGGGGTGGCTTTAGTAAAGAAAATTTTGGTGTATTATAGAGTAGGGTAGATGTATTTTCTGACGCATAATAACATTAAATTGTCGAACAAAGCATTAAGCTATGAGTTGCAGAGACCGTAGATTCCTTACATTATATGAGTTGCAGACAACCCTACACAAGTACACATCACCTTATTCAGGTGCCCCTCCCGTGAAAAGTCATTCACTCTCTTCATCATTTCTATCAACCCTTTCCGGTGTTTTCCACCACAAGTATATGCAACGTTTTGTCATTGGCCCTGCCCCCCGAACAACCCTCATCTTGAAAACTCAAAATAGCAATCCCTGATGACATGCATGGTGAGATAGAACAGATCTAGTGGGGAAAATAATTGGTGCAGTGCAGAGACATAGGGTTCTAGAAGATAAGGGGGTTATTGGATCGATTCAGTCACACAGCAGTAGGAATATTACGAAGCTACATACGGAGGTGTCATGATAAGCCAAGTGAATCACACTTCCGGGTCAAGACATCTGCACCCATACCAGGCCCGGGGCTGGTCGGTTCCTTTGTTGGGTTGCTGCCCGGCTTGTCTGCGCCGGGCGGGTGAGCCCCATGTGGCGTGCTTGGACCTGCCTCTCCCGGAGTTTCCCCTCCCTTTCCCCGTCCGACTAATGTAGTAATGTTAACATGTATAGAGCATGATCTTTTTAGTTTATTTTAGTTTATGATCTATAATTTCATTTACATAAATAAATATGATAATATTATTGCCGTCGTTTTAAAACAACTTATTACGATATCTTTTTAGAAACGACTTATCGACTTTTGATTCATTTGTACGAGTACTTGTGCTATCATAATTTGTAACCCATGGGCCAAAGAACAGAGCCAAAGGCTGCCAATGTTGTCTCGTTCCAATCTCCATCTCCATGCGTCGAAACTGTTGGTGACACTCCGTGGCTTCACATGTCCAGATCAAATATTTTATTATCCACCAGCACAATGTAACAAAAGGGTGTTTGTCTGTACAAGAAAAGAAAACAGAAGAAATCTAGTTGACTTAATTATTACTCAATCCATTTAAGTATATAAGACATTTTTTGAATGATTTTATTCAAAAATATATAGCGTATTTCATGTTCCAACGTAAAATTAGTGTGATGTTTCATTTATACCCCTAATAAATATAGTTTTACTTGATATTCTCTACATGCATGTTTTGAGTATAGTGCTTAGAGGTAATAATTAGGGGTAATTTAATCATTTTTACTATAGGGGTAATTTAATCATTTTTACTATCTCCTTGGTCTATGTGCCAAAAGAAAATGTGTCTTATAAATTTGGACAGGGAGAGTCATTGCTTGATTGCTTCCCAAGTGGAACAGACTCTTTCCATTTCTCTATAAAATTCCCTGAGGCAAATGAAAATAGGAGGTGTCAAGGAGGTTTATTTTGTTGTGAGTATTTAAAATTATTACCCTTAGATCTCCATCCAATGAATCTCCTCCTTTCCCTCTTCTCCTATACAATCCCATTCTCTTTCACCTCCCGCCCAAACCTTAGCTACCGCTACGCCATCCCCCGTGTCCCTACGCGACTACTAGCGCCAGTGGTGCACCTCTTGCTCTACCTCCTTTATGGTGGCACTCTCCTTGCCACTTTTCCTTGCATCGCCGTGGTGCACCTCCTTAACATGACAAAAAGAAGGGGAGGCATTCAACAAAGAGGGCTTTCGGCGGGGGCAGTCAATGTCAGATGCAATTGGTGGCGACGGCGACCAACCGACTTCACTGGAGCACGACGTGAGGCGCCAACGAGTCAGCTTTGCCAGAATTCATCACCAGAGAGATGCCAATGTCACCTTAGATGAAGCTAGAGCATGAACCACGAAGAAAATATGGTGGATCAAAAGTACTCTAAAGGTGAGAAACTACTCAAGTACTCTATAGCTGATGAGGATTAAATAATCCTTAATAAATAGACTCAATGTCCACAATAACTGTCAGATCGAGAATCATTCCGATAGATCCTTCGAGTATACCTGGTCGGGGAGAATATGCTTGGGCTAAGCCGAGTATCGACGACCCCTAGTCAAAAGGGTTTGTAATCATACGTGTGGACTCTATCCTCCGACTAGGGATTAAATCCACCGCAATCAACCACGGGCGGTAGTTAAAAAAGGATGTGCGTCCTTATCTCTCTAACATAACCGCACGTATCCAACCTCTGTACATGACAATAACCACTTGATGATCGTGCATGGGCAGAGATCTCGCTAACAATAACCGATGACCATGTGCGAGATTCACGAACCGGCGAGGCATCTCCCTATAGGCTACAACTACCACCCCTTCGACGCTTTGTAAGGAGTAAAGTCAGGAGATGGAGGGGACACATACCCATACGGAGTGCAAGATAGCCGCATACTTTTTTGTAGCCATAGCCTTGTGCACCTATTATAATCTCTAGCAATACAAGAGCACATGATGTAGGGTTATTATTCTCTCTAGAGAATATAATTCTGAATCTATCTAAAATACCCTATCTATTCTGCATGATCTCGAGTGCATGTAAACTTTCAAAATTCAAACCAACATTCCATCTTCCAATCATTATAATGTCCTTGCACAAATCCCAAGTCATTTTGGAGGGCTAATACAGTACATGTGCCTACATGTACAAATGGTTTGCATTTTACACAAATGAATACTCCATTTTGATTTGTTGGGCATCGCTAAGCTGCTTGTTACCGGAGCACATACATGAGTAACTTCACATACTTGAGCAAAACATTAGCACATACTACTGGGTGTGTTCTTTTTTGTTTTGACTTATCGCTTTTTGGCTACGACTTATGACTTTTAGGCTGTTTATGAGAGAAAGTACGGAGTAACAAAAACTCGCATGTGGTTTTGTCTGATATAAATAAAGTCACTGCAGTGTATACTACACTCAATTTGTAGACTCCATCTAAAAAGACACCACATTTAAAAGTTGTTTACTGTAGAAAAATTGAAAAATAACTTTTAAAATATGAAAAGAAAGGCCCACCAACATATACCTGCACCATTATTTTCTTTCTTGTCGCGCAAGAAGAACAGCGAAAAACAACTTATGCTCTTTTTTTCTAGAGTGAAGAAAATATATTCTGAGCAAACTCATGTCGCGCGCGAACCAATTCTTTGGGCTGCATGGGTCATGTAGGAGTCAATCCCACCCTATACAAAGCCGGAAGGTTTCGCGGCCGGCGAGAGCAGCCACGTCGCCCCTGCGCACGCTCCGCCCGCCGTGTGGCCAGAGGAATTTCGGTACGGTCTGGTGAGCTGTTTTGCGAAAAAGTCCCTACGTTTTTTTGAAATTACGTAAAGGTTCTTGGTTCTCGCGAAAAGGTCTCTACCAGTTTTTTTAAGTCCCTCCACTTTGCAGGATAGCGCCCGCAGTTTCTAAATTACGTACGGATCCTCGTTTATTACGTACAGGCCCTAGGTTTTTTGCGAAAAAGACCTTTAACTTTTTTGGTTCTCGCGAAAAGGTCCCTACCAGTTTTTTTTCAAGTCCCTCCACTTTGCAGGATAGCGCCCCACGGTTTCTAAATTACGTACGGGTCCTCGTTTATTATTACGTACAGGCCCTCGGTTTTTTGCGAAAAAGATCTTTAACTTTTTTGAAAATACGCATGTGCCTTCGATTTTTTTAAATTTTTTTTAAAAACTCCTCACGAATTATCGCCTCTTTCACTTCGGTATACACGGTGGCTGGCGCGGCGTGGCGCCGCGCCTATGATCATAGGAGCGCGCGGACCACACGGCGCATGAGCTCACATCCAGGCCGTGCGATTGGCTGCGTGGCGCGAGCGTCAGATTAGCTGTCTCGGCGACGCGACGGTGACCACGACGCTCCGTTTTATAACAAGGTGGTCGTAGCCGCTAGCTCGCGATAGCAGGTGGGCGACGCCGCGGTGATTAAGGACGCCATCATTAAACATCACATTGCATCAAGCCAAGAGTAGGAATACGGAGGACTCGGAGAAGACCTGGGCATTGAAAACGCTGCTCTCCAAGTGGTTCCGGTTTGACTTCACATGACAGCGACGCGATGTATGCAAGTGCCGACCGCGATCCCGTGTAGGAGTAGTAAGCTAGTACAGCTTTTATTGACAAATAACCAACAATGATAGTACAACGACTGCAACGAACAGCTGAAAATTTCCGAAGAATTCCCAGTAAAAAATACACGATCCGATCCCGACGGGTGGATCGATCGATCGGTGGCTAGCTAGCTCCTCCCTGCCGCACGAAATGTAAAGTACAACACTGGCCCTCAGGCACCTCTGTGTATCGGCCGGTGCTCCTAGGAAAAATGGTGGTGCACAGCGAAATTACAAGAAACCAAAGGAATCAGCTACTACGTACGTACTGCTGGTGCAGTGTAGTAGCGCTATGTGCTAATAATGGGCCTGGCTGTAAAACTCTTAAGGTGTGTGCTCGTTCGTGGTAATGTGGTAAATTACTGACACTAGCTACACGTTGGTCGTCTACCGCTCGGCCTTCCGGTCGGTGGAGGCTGGCGTGAGCCGGAGCTCCCACTTGATGGCGAGCGGGCAGCTCATGCTCCTGGTGGGGCCGGTGGCGCGGCGCAGGGCGCCGGCGCCTTTGCCGGCCTCGACGAAGGCCCTGAGGCGCTGCATGGCGACGTCGAGCGTCTTTGCGGACATGTTGGCGAAGCAGACGCGGAACCAGCCGGGCTCGCGGCAGTGGCACGACGAGCCCGGCGAGATGTTGAGCCCCACCTCGAACACCACCTTCTTCCACAGCTCCATCTCCCCCTCGAACGACCGGCTCCGCATGAGGTGGCTCATGTCCACCCAGCAGAACAGTCCCGCGTTGCTCTCCAGGCAGTCAATGCCGATCTCCTTGAGGCCCTCCACGAGCTGGTCGTGCCGCTCCTTGATCCGCCTCTTGTTCTCGGCGACGTACCTGCGCGTGAAGTCCTTGTCTCCGAGGAGCATGGCAAGGAGGTACTGCGTCTGGGAGGAGACGAGCCCGAAGCTGGACATCTTGGTCGCCGCGGATACGACGCCGGCGTTGGAGGAGTAGATGGCGCCCACGCGGAAGCCAGGGAGGCCGAGGTCCTTGGACAGGCTGTACACGATGTGCACGCGGTCTGACAGGTCGGCGGCTAGGGGGCCGCGCGCAGCCACGACCTCCAGGGCGCTGACGAAGCCCGGCTCGGCGAAGGCCGTGCCGGAGTAGATCTCGTCGCTGATGAGGTGGATGCCTTTGGCGGCGACGAACTCGACGAGCATCTCGAGGTCGGCGCGGGGGACCGTCGTGCCGAGCGGGTTGGAGGGGTTGGTGATGAGCACGCCCTTGACGCGCAGGCGACGCTTCTGGGCGCGGCGGTACGCGTCGTCCAGCGCGGCGCGCGTCAACCGGAAATCGTTCGCGCTCGTGCAGTGCACCGGTACGATCTCGGCGCCAGTGCGCCACTTGAGGTCGCGGTCGAACCTGTAACCGCACGTACGTACGCAAGCGTGACGCAGAAAAAAGTTAGCCATGTGCTCGGAGTTAAGTAATTAACGTGCAGTGGCGCCTAATGCACGTCGCGTATGGAAGCAGTACATGTGTACTACCGGCTGCTGCGCGGAACGTAGAATAAGTACATACCCTGGGTAGTATGGCGTGGGGATGAGGAAGGCGTCGTCGTGGTCGGCGAGGCAGAACATGAGCGCCTCGTTGGCCGAGGTGGCGCCGGCGGTGAGCACGATGTTGCTCGGGTCGAACACCACCCTGTAACCCCTCTGCTCTGACATGAACCTCGCCAATGCCTGCGCAAAGCCACGTGCATATATGCTCGGGTCAGTCTCGAGTCTTTACTATCAATTCGCGTGCTCTGCTCGCGCTGTTTATTCAGTCATGCCATGGCGAGTTCCAAGTGGCCGGTAAATTACATTCTTGAAGGCCGGGAGGCCGTGGTAGTCCTGGAAGAGCGCGAGCTCGCGGAAGACGGAGGCGCCTCCTCGCCGGAGCCCGAGCGCGTCAGGGTTGGCCTCCAGCCAGTCTTCCAGCAGGTCGAACGACAGCTGCACGAGAGCCAATCAAAGCACGCCACGTGCTTGTCAGAGACAGCAGCTACCCATACACACGCACATACGTACATGTATATATATAGTACTCACTAGGCTGTGTGTATTTGTACCTGGTTCTCGGCGAGGCCCATCTGGATGATGCCGCCGGGGTTGGCGACGGGGTCAAAGGGGTTCTTCTCGTACTCCTGCCATCCAAGGAAGTACGACGAGTCCTGGCCGTGGCTGTTGCATCCGGTCTTCTTGGAGAGCAGCTGCGGCTTCTCGTCGGCGACCTGGCTTACCATCCTGTCACTCGGTCAATTAATTCTGCGCGCGTGCTTGGGTTGGTTTGAATTGGAAACTGGAGGACGCAAGGCAAGCACACTGGAAGCAGCGTCAGGCTCACAGAGCTGGAAGGAGAGCTGAGAGAAGAGAAGCTAGCCGGTGGTTTGGTGCCGCCCAATGTTGGAGCTCGGCTTTATATATAGATAGTTGGGAGAACTGCCAGACTGCCAGTGGAGGACAGAGCGCGACATCGTTCCCTTTTTTTGTTAACTTTCTTTTTTTGAATTTTTTTGTTAATTTTCTGATAGGAAGGAATTGGAAATGCCTAAGTGTGTATGGAGTGGAGGAGGGGCTAACGTCAGAGCAGTCGTGTTACAGCATGCCGACAGGAGCAACGCGAAGATGGGCGGTTCTTCTCTCGATTAGCGGAAAAACTGCGTGTTGTTGCCGGCTGGGGGCACCGTTGTAAGACATCGGCGGTTTCCTGGTAAGACCGTGGTTTTCCGAACTAGTAGTATACCTGTCACAAAACAGTACCCTATTGGCCTATTGGTAAATACATGCTTCCCGCTCATTTCAGCTTCAGCTTCTGACTTCTGGTTTATTTTTTACTATTAATAAATTTCGTCTTTTTTTGAACTTTTGGTTTTTTTTAGCTTTTTTGCCGGTTCTTTTTTCTTGTATTCATCTGCGTTATCCGTGATGAGTTAGCATATTTTTTTCAATTTTCAATTTTTTTAAATTTAATTACGCCAAATAAGCCACCTTCAGCTACAGTGAAATTTCAACTGCTACCGTGCAATTTCAACCATAAGCCACAGCTTTTCAGCCCAACCGAGCAGGGCCGTCACATATGCACGCTCTTTTCGATCACAAATACATATCATTTTAAATAGCGCCACAGTCCTAAAACACAACTTCGATAAGTAATTTATATTATAATATATTTATAAAATCTAATAAATTATAATATTACCAAGTATTTTTCCATAAAGCCCAATAAATTATAATATTACAAAGTATTTTTCGAGACATATATAATTTTCATATATCCAATTTAAATAATTAAAAAGATATCAATAGTCAAGTTTTCAAAAGTTTAATTGTGTGCAACCTAAATAACATGTATTTGTAGCCGGAGGGAATATCATTCTACAATTTGAAGATAACTTTTAAATCTAAGGAAAAGTTAAATAAAAATATCACATGTATCCCTATTGAATAACATACCATAATCACTTAACATCTTCCGAATCATTTAAATAGGGGTAGAGTGTTGAAACAGTACAGTAACTACACACTCGATTCTCTTAATGGACAAATATTTTGAAACAAATGATCCTGAGACGATGAACAAATATAATAAAATGAGGGATCACATGCCTTGGTTGTACGGCAAAATGCTATAATGTCATGTTCCATTAAAAGAGGGAGTATCACTTGTTCTCCCTCCAAAAAGTACTCCCTCTGTACGCAATATAAATTCTCATTCTTAAAAAACATCGTCTCATAATATAAGTTCATTGTGGAGATCAAATATATAGTTGTTATAATATTTCCACCATATATCCCTACTTTAATATTGAAAATAAATGAGTAGTTATAGTATGTCATTTAATAGGAGTATACATGTCCAATGGTATTAATGTTTTTTTGAATTTATTGTCTTCTTAGTCTATACGTATGGTTGATTTTGGATTTATATTACGGAACGGAAGGGGTATATGTTTTAAATTTCCTTTTTTTCTTTAGGCCTTCACTTGGATACCTGTCACCAGCATGTATGCTCCACGCTTGAGATGGGTGTTGGCCCTATTGAGGTATGATATGGACTCTTCCGGTCTTCCTGTGCTACCGAGTATTGACAACGGTAAGGTAAACTACATCATGCAGCAACTAATAATGCAATGAGTGTCAGAGCTTCCGGCCTAATTTTTTTTAAAAAAATACAGCAACTAATAACTCTGTTTCGGAGACCCTCCACCACTTGTCCACTCCCATTCCATCTCCGGCCACCCCCTCTATTATAGAAATTGAAACACATTTTTGTCAAAGCGTATGCGAACAGCATAAAAAGGATCATGTCAGTTCTGTCGTATCAGTAGGGGATCTCGAAACTTCAGGTGTGGTGGTGTATGCTTCAGTTTTAGCCGTGAATGGGCCTTTTTTCCTGCTTATGTAGACGTAAACAAGTAACGCCGATTGTTTAGAAAGCGAGACAGGAGCAAAGAAGAGAGATAGCAAAGAATGATACGAAAATGACAGGCGGGGTTCTCCCTTTCACTTGCTGGCTTTTTTAAGCTACTAGTGCATACACACTGTTCTTACCTAGTGGTGCTTGGCTTGCACTTTTGTTTTACCCAATCAGGATGTGCCTCGTGGTAGATGTAGTATAACGGCCGAGGCTTATCGGGAGCGTATTCACATTTGTCTAACAAATGAAGAACTTTGTACTTAGACCACGTTGGTATAGCTTTTAAAATCTATTTTTATAGTAAATATCTTTTTTTCAGTACTTACTTTTTAAATAAAGTGTATTTTAAAAACAGAATCTATCAATCGATTATAGTACATATTACAGTGACTTCATTTATATTGATCAAAATAGCATGTAGATTTTCCTCTCCGTACAGCTCTTTATAAATTGTTACTATTTATAAACTAAAATCAAAAGTATTTATAAATTAAAACTAAAAATCATTAGCAAAAACTAACAATAACGGACCCTTACGTGCGCATTCTTATCTGTTCAATGGCTGGCGCCTAGCTAGTTTGTCACTGTACACGCAGGAAACTATGCCCTTAGTGGCCTTTACAACCTGTGACGCAGAAAATTTGCGTCCTCTGCGATTTTTGTTGGGTCGCACTGTCGCAGGCTCGCAGCAGCTTCCCCTCCTGTATGCAGCCAAACCCGTCGACTACTCCTCGAGCTCGTGACTTCATTCCAGTTTGAATTTCTGCTTTCTAGTTTTTTATTATTTATAAATTTTATTTTTTAAATTTTTAGTTTTTTAGCTTTGTTTATCGGTTTTTTCTGGTATTCGTTTGCATTGTTTGGGATGGGCTAACCTTTTTTCTATTTTTAATTTAGTTACATTAAATAAGTCATCACTGGTTACTGTGTAATTTTAAGTAGATAAAGTATAACTTTAACCATAAATTAACTTATTTTAGGCCAATCAGGAAAATCATATAAGTCATAAATACGTAACCCACCAAGAACGCCCGACGACCGTACGCTCGCTCTCACTGCATACCGATTGGTCTTGTCTTGAGTCGAAAGGAAACCACATGGTTTTTGTTTTAAGCCCTCGTTCGGAACACACGATTACTTTTACGATATTTCTACGTTTAAATTGAGGTCTAGTGGTCTACCGTCTACCTAGTGATAAATTTGAACTCATTCATGAAAATCAATTACATCACTTCTCAAAGTTATGATCATTATCTACTCGTTACATGCTGATTAGTCTTGTTGATTGCCTCACACCAAGACAAACAATGTAAACTATATGTCCCCTCTGTTCTAGTAAAGCACTGTAAGTCTAATTTGACATATATAAGAATTAAGTTGTAAGATTAAATGACCACCATGGCTCAAAAGTCTATTAAAAATGGAGTTGAGGACTATACCACATCCATTTTCCTCCGTAGTATGAGGCCAAAAGGTAGCCAGCCTATGGAGGTATAGGCACACTACCAGAGATGATGAAAGGGGTTACAAAATAGGCAAATCAACTATGTATTACTATAATTCAATGTTTTTTCCTAATCAACTCGTGCTTAGTATCAGCATGAGAGTAACCTAACTATGTAGTTGTAGTTTTTTTTCATGTGAAGTTCTGTTTGCAGCAGGAGTGCATCATAATTGGTCTGGATACGCAGGGGCGGGCCCAGCGGGTAGTCCATATAGGCCCAGGACTACCCGCTCCGCCAGCGCCCATCCGCCTCCGCCTCGGCGCCTCCGCCTCGGCGCTTCCGCCTCCGCCCCTCCGCCAGTCCGCCTCCGCCTCCGCCAGGCTCCTTCCGCCTCTGCCTCCGCCTCCACTCTCCGCCTCGGCCTCCGCCTCGGCGCTTCTGCCTCCGCCCCTCCGCCTCGGCCTCCGCCTCGGCGTCTCCGCCTCCGCCTCCGCCAGGGCGCGAGGGCGGTGCGGCACCGGCGCTGGCCGCCTTGCTCCCGTCGGCTTGCTGAGTTGCTGTGCCTTCAGTCCTTCACCTCCCTGGCCTTCGGCTCCACACGGTGGCTGGCTTCTCTGTGGTGTTGGGGCTGACTGGAGAGTGTTGGGGGATTGGCGGCTTGCTGTGCCTTTTCTCGGTTTGGCTATTGGTATATGGCAGTGGGATATTTTGGCATTGGTGCTCTGGTTTTGGCCGTGAGAGTTTGCTGGCTGGCGGTGCTATCTGGGCATGTTGGCTCTGGCCGTGTTGATTGTGGATTTGTGGTATATAAGATCATTTCCATGCTAAATGGTTAATAGGATCATTTGTGGTATTAGATTATACCAACATTGGATAATAATTTTTTAGTTAGGTATACCCTGGATTCAAATCCTGGGTCCACCACTGTGGACACGTGAGATAACGTATTATAGATTTACAAATATAGATTTACAAGTAACCACTTGTTCACTAATAAAGTTCTTTTATTAGCTAAAAGCTTACTTTAGTTGATTGTGCGTAAAGTCGATTGATACCAGCTTGATGCTATATATACGAGTTGGAGATCCCATGGAAGATCATGGAATATTTTGTACGGATAATCCGTTTTTTATTCGTAAATACATAAATATACCCACAAGAAATTTTTTTACAAAAATAGTCTCCAGTCGCCCCCCCCCCCCATTGGGCGACTTCTGCCTTTCGCCCAACCGGGAGGCGACAAAATATCTGTCGCTGGTTGTTCGAGCAACTGCAATTAGTCGCTTTCCTATTAGGCGACTGCCGCAGTCGCCCAATGGAGGGGCGACTTTACTCAGTCCCCGTGATTTTTTAAAGTTTTGTCAATTTTGTAGTTTTAAACTGGAAAAAAATATGGTATATTTTAATAAAAGTTTATGTTTATTGTATGTTGTAGGTGCATTAAAAATTTTGAGAAACTTTTTTTAACAACAATTGACTGTAGAACGTTTGATATATACATTGGCAAGTGATATTTTTATGTTACTAAGAATTAGTGTACGAAGAGAACTGGTATGTTAATATTGTTAAATGACTTGCTATGTGAATCATTGATCGCGAACACACGAGATAATAACCTTATGTGAATAGAAATAAACTTCATAATACAGTTGGGAGTAACATGCCGCGTATATTTTTATTACATGCATAACATATAGCATGATATGCGACTAACCCACCCAACTGCTCGTACCACCTACTGTGTGGACGGGGGCCACTTTGCCTTCCTCGCCACATTTTGTCTACTGGGTGTAGCATGGTTGTTTCCCCTTTTTCTCGCGCCTTGAAGATGGCTCCGCTACATCCTTCTTCCTGTCACTCTTGGACTTGAGAGCTGCCTCACGAGCTTCAAGCTCTTCCTCCTGACGCTTCATGGCTGCTTCACGCAGACTTAGCTGCTCCCGCCTCCTTTGCAGCTCATCCTCCTTGCCCTTCAGACGGATTTGGTCCACCCTCACGCGGCGCTCTTGCTCAAGCCGCATCTGTCGTTCCACCTCGCGAGCTTGAGTCATCTTAACAAAGTATTGTCCTTTGTTTTCCACCTCCTTTGGCCGGTTCCCTGGCCATGCCGGCGGCACCCGATCCACCCATTCGATGAACTTGCAAGGCTATGTGTGGCGTGGTAGATGTCATGGATCAAGTTGAAAAACGACAACGAGAAACAAAGGATTTAGTTGTCGTGGTTACCACGAAGTCGTCATCCAGGTCTGGACACTTGAAGAACCTGCGGCCGTAGTTGGCTCGTTGTACTGCATCCGTCCAGACGCACAACATCGTCCTAAAGCCGCAATGGCACTTCGGGCGCTCATGCCACTCCGGCACTCCAAATGGGTCGGACCTCCAGGAAGACATTGTTGTGTAGTAGTATGGTGATGCCTTGAGGAGGAGATGTGGTATGGGAGACATAGGAGGGAGACCTTTATGTAGACAGGTTATCTGGTGCAGTGGGCATAGTCCATGGAGAGGACGACATGGGAATCTTTTCGTTTTTTCAGGATTGCAGTGTAGCAATAAATGTCTGTATGAAGGCTTTTCAGAGCCTATAGTCTCGTAATAAATTCATAGCTTGGACCATCTAATGTATGTGGTACAACGTAGCCTTTTCAGTCGTTTGCAGGAAACAGTCGCTATGAAGGCTTTTCACTGCGCAAAGCTGGCATATTTTGTTATCTCACTGCGAAAAGCTGGTATATTTTGTCATCTCAGTGAGCAAAGTTGCTCCGTTTTGTCATATCAATGAGCAAAAGCTGACCGCTTTTGTCATGTCACTGAGCAAAGCTGCCTTGTTTTGTCATCTCACTGAGCAAAAGCTGACCTCTTTGTCATGTCACTGAGCAAAGCTGGGATGTGTTGTCATGTCCCTGAGCAAAGTTGCACTCTATTGACATCTCACTGAGCAAAGCTGCCCCGTTTTGCTATAAGTAGCACGGTTGGGGTCCCATGACATTGTAAATCGAACAAAGAAGTACCCTCTCTTTCGTGGTGAAACATACTATGTCGGAAGCCGAGGGGCCAGTGGGATTTGGGTCACCGAAGGAAGACATTCCCTTAGAAAGGAGGGAGATGTTCGGTCCACAGTACCGATTGATACCAAGTCGGCGTGCTCAACCAGCGTGGCCGAAATGCAGACACAATGAGTACGCGGTTGTCCAGATCTTGGATTCCCCGAACGATGGCGGGCGACGTTTCTTCCGATGCTCACGCTCCGGGGTACAAATTAGTAATATTACATTTTTTATTGGTTATGGACCTTCGAAGTTTACCGTCCTTTTTTTTGCAGATGGCAAAATGCGACTTCTCCCGCTGGATCGACCCTCCTCATGAACGGTATGTTGATCGTTATGTGGATACATTATGGGCTCGAATATAGGACTTGGAGTACCGAATGGAGAGTCTCACTGAGGAGAACAACGACCTCCGCGAACAGATGCAACGCGAGAGGGACAACGAGGAGTTCGTGAATATAGGAAGCTCTTATGATCTCTCATGTTGCTGCGCGAACCCCAGCTGCATATGTGCATGCCACTACCACGACGGCCAGCCACGTCCGAGGTGGCCCCCTCAGCAATTCTCCATGTGGGTGCCACGAGGCTCGTTTGGCATGTAGGTCCCGAGGGTTATGGTTGTGTCGTAGTTTAGTTCATGTATTTGTTGATGTGTTGATGTTGTGGCGGTAGGACGGT
This sequence comes from Dendrocalamus latiflorus, assembly GCA_017311315.1. Taxonomy (NCBI): domain Eukaryota; kingdom Viridiplantae; phylum Streptophyta; class Magnoliopsida; order Poales; family Poaceae; genus Dendrocalamus; species Dendrocalamus latiflorus. The sequence continues at coordinate 8,161,186 of CM029651.1, read as the reverse complement.
TGTGTTGATGTGTTGGGTGTACTACTTTCTGTGACCTTCATATTCTGTGGCCTCTTTCCATAACGATGTAATATGCAACGTTGCTAAGCATGTGATGGATTGGTTGTTATCTACGTGGAGTTGTTATCACAAGTCACAAAAAAAATGTAATACTGAAAAGGGAAACAGTACGTTCCACGAAATAAGTGCATTACAGAAAAAGGATGTAACATACAAGGTTTACAAATGGTACATGAAATTTAGCATGCATTACAACACCAACTACTGATCCGGACATGCATTGCATCGTCTAGCTGTGTGCCCCTCCTGACCGCATCGCCCACAACGTGCACCAGATGTTCCAGCTTGTGATTCGTCCGTGTCATTTCTAATACGTCGGCTCTGTCGCCGACCCTTCCCACCCTTCAGCATGTTAATATCCGGAACCCAGGTCCTCGCTGAAATGTCCAAAGTGGCGAAGTTTCCCACCGCCCTGAACCCCCGGAGCTCCCCACACCAAGCTTGCAGTATTCTCTCCTTGAAAAAGTACTCGGACATGTAGTTGGAAGGATCCACGCTCACGGTTCCGCATGCAGCGAGGACATGAGAGCATGGCTTGTGTAACAACTTAAGCTTGTTGCATGTGCAGCTAGGTTCATTAGCATGATCTCCAAGGCATACCTCGTGGGTAATAAGTGAACGAGATGTCCCAAATCCGGCTCTGTCACGGAGTATCACCACGAAACGATGCTCCCTGTTGCCCATGACATGCACTGTGTGCAATTGACCCTTCTGTGCCTTCGTCTCCATGTACGCAGTAATTTTTGACGAATACAGGGCTCCGAGATTGGCCGCATGAAGTGCGGCACTCGCGTGCCTCTCCCTGAAGTAGCGGATTGTGCTGTGAAGAACACCTTCCACGATGGCGATAAGGGGCTGAGAACGGAGACCCCTGAGTAGGGGTGGAAAAATAGCTTGAGGCTCGTGGCTCGGCTCGAGCTCGTTACGAGCCGAGCCGGCTCGGCTCGAGCTCGTTAAATTTCGAGCCGAGCCAAGCCTGCTTTCTAGCTCATGAAAAAACGAGCCGAGCTCAAGCCGCTCGCGAGCCAGCTCACGAGCTATTTGGCTCACATCTCCCGTCCATCTCCCACCCACTCCTGCGGTCCTGCGACTCCTGCCTGGTGCCTGCTGCCTCCCACTTCATGAATCCCCAGATTCCCCACTGCTTCGCCGGGAATCTCACCTCCCCTCCCATCTCCAATTCCCTCTCCCCATCCCCCTCCGCCGCCGCCATGACCCCCACCTCCAGCGCCGCGTCCTCCCCGCTCACCTCCACCAGCTCGGCCTCCGCCTCCTCCCCCACCTCCCCTCCCGCTCCCACTCCCACCCCCAAACACCTAACCCTAGCCCCCACCGCCACCGCTCGCCGCCTCCTCTCGCCCGTCTCCGCGGCGGCGGCATCTTCCCCCACGGCGGCGGCGGCATCTTCCCCCGCGGTGGCAGCATCTTCCCCGCGCCGGCGTCACCGCCACCGAAGCCGGCGCTGTAGGGCGCTGCCATCAAGCCTCTGCTGGCCTCCATCTCCACGGGGGTGCTCATCTGGCTCATCCCTCCCCCCGCCGGCGTGGCGTGCAACGCGTGGCAGCTCCTCGCCGTGTTCCTCGCTGTGAATGCGCTCTGTGATTCACCGCAAATGGCTGAATGCTCCCTGTGAAGTGTGAATGCTCTCTGCTGCTCTGCCTGCGACTGCTAAAGTTCAAGCCATTTTGGCTCGTTTGGGCTCATTCAAGCCATTTTGGCTTGAATGGCTTGTTCGGTTAACTTCAAGCCATTTTGGCTCATTCAAGCCATTTTGGCTCGTTCGGTGAAGGGCCTGCTCTCTGTTGACTTCGAGCCATTCGGGCTCGCGAGCTGGCTCGAGCCTCATTTCGAGCCGAGCCGAGCCCCTCGTGTAGCTCGTTTCGGAAACGAGCCGAGCCGAGCCTACTGTTCACCCGAGCCAGACCGAGCTTGGCTCGAGCCGGCTCGGCTCGGCTCGTTTCCACCCCTACCCCTGAGAACCCAATTGTACACCTCGGCAAGGTTAGTTGTCATTATTTCGTACCTTGCGCCATCCGTGTCGTGCAACAGCGACCACTTCTCCAATGGTTCCCCCTCGATCCACTGCGAGAAGCACTTGATGTTTCGCGCGCTCCTCCTTCTTGGACCACTTGGGTTAGACTCATCGATTGCTGGCAAGCATTGCGGTTGTGCCGCCCCAGGAGTGACCGGCCCCTTGCTCCTCTCATCGACGTTCTTCCTGGTGTGCTCATTCAACAACCCCCATAAAGCATCAAATTTTCTCTGTTGGTTCTGCCTAGCCAGCCTCTTGAATAGCTTCATCAAAGATTGTTTCGGGAATTGCTTGAAAAAGTTTGCCCCTAAGTGACAACTGCACCACCGGTTCCTCATGTCCGGCCAAAAAAAGGTCTCCTCGGGGTCTTCTTGAAGTTTTCGTATCGCCTTTATAATACCGTCGTGGCGATCATGAATTACGCACACACCAGGACGGGTGCCTACAACTCCAGCCTTCACATGTCTGAGAAAGCACAGCCAGCTCTCATAATTCTCACTCTCTACAAATGCAATAGCCAGCGGCAATATTTGATTGTTATCGTCAACGCCTATGGCCGTCAGGAGCTGCTCTTTGTATTTGCCTGTCAAGAAGGTCCCATCTACAGATATCACTGGCAGCATGTGCTTGAATGCTTGTACCAAATGCAAACAATGCTCTCTGCAACACTGCAAATCCCGGTGGACTTATGGACGGCTTCTCGTGCACGGCGATGTACGTGCCCGGGTTCCTTTGTTGCAACACCTTAAGCATACGAGGAAGGTTGTCGTACGCCGCCTCGAAAGTGCCAAAACGTTTTTCCAACGCCTTTTGCTTGGCACGCCACGCCTTCGCGTAGCTAATCTTATACTTGAATTTATTCTCAATAGCTACCACAATATGTGTGGCCGCAACATCTTTCTTCTCCACTATCTCCCCATACATCAAATTAGCTATAAATCCGGACGTGAGGTTACGATGCCTCGCCAGGACAGTGTTTAGAATGCAGAAGTGCGGCTCCACCTTGGACACAATCCAGTGAGTCTCATACTTGGGTCTACGTGCGTGCACCCTCCAAGGACAACCAGCCTGCTCGCACTTCACAGTGTACTGCTCCTGGCTTGATTTGACGACGCGAAATGTCCGTTGCATTGAAAGGGCCCAAAGCTTGATGGCATCCTGCAGCGCTTCCTTTTCAGCAAACATAGCATGCACCCGAACCTCTGTCTCATGATACTCCCATGGTGATTCATGCTCATCATGTGCGGAAACACCCTCCGCATTAAACCGGTTCCATTCCTGGGGGATAGGAACTTCTTCTTCATCGGAACTGTCCTCCTCCTCGTCCTCCTCGTCGTCCTCTACAGCTTGCTCTTCATCCCATGCCCTCTGGTCATCACATTCCATCTACTGCACGATATACTCATTATGCTCTCCTTCATCAGCTTGCCCAGTTCCCTCTCTATAGCTTGACAGCTGTAACTCTCCTCCATGTACCGCATTGGCTTGCTCAGTTCCCTCTCTATAGCTTGACAGCCGTAACTCTCCTCCATGTACCGCATTGCCTTCATCACGAGCAACTTCATCAGCTCCACCAACGTGCGGCCCGCCCGAGCTGCTAGCACCTCCCGAAGCATAGGCGGACACACGAGTTTGCGCAGCTGCTTGTAGTGAGCACGGTTGCACAAGCAGGACACACTCGTATCCACGGCGCCGGCACCCTTGCACAAAGCCCTTCCACGAAGCAGAGCGCACCAATGTCTTCAACTCCCATCTGATGTCAGTGGGAGACCGGCTCCAAAGCCCTTGCACAACGACGCTGCACACCTCGGGGTCCAATGAAAAACTCTGGGTCAGCCAATGCTGCACATCTGTCATTCCAGCATTCTCGTCATCCGGAAGTACGAGAGTGACTTGCGGAAAATCGCTCAAATCCACACCATTCGGACCTTCACGAATCATTCCAACACCATAATACACTCTCAATGTAGTAGTGGCCATTAATGATGTAGCCCTACATGTATGATTGAAATTTACGACATGTCAAATAACATCGTACAACACTAAACTAAACTTTCTATACTAAAAAGGGGATCTTCATCATATACCCTCCCTTGAATTGGGGATTTCAGGATTTACCCTCCCACCTCAATGACATGTGGGGTCATCATAAGTCACTGACACGTGGGTCAGAAGGGTAAATCCTGAATTTTCATCTATGAGGAGGGTATATGATGAATAAATCCTACTAAAAAGGGTAGTAAAATTTCTAGACTACAAAATATTCCATACTACAAAATGTATACTACATCTACAATTTTTACTAACACCAATATTTCATCTAAATAATAGTGTAAATACAACATAATTAACAAAAATACCTGGATCCAAATCGTTGGAATAGCTTCGACTCCTTCCTCCCTCACCTCCTCCTTCAACCCTGTTCTCCTCTCCTTCTCTTCTCCCCCTCCCCTTCTTTTCTTCCCCTCCTCCCTCTCTTCTCCCCTTCTTTTCTTCCCCTTCCTCCTCTTTTCTTCTTCTCTCATTTCTTCTCTCTGGCTCTCTGGGCAGAATGAGGGGAAAGTGGTTCTCTGGGTGGGCGAGGGAAAAGAGGCAGGGGTAGTGGGCGGACGGTGGAATATCCACTCCTGTCGCCCTACCGTTGGGCGACTGCAATTGCAGTCGCTCAACCGTAAAGCGACTGCAATTGCAGTCGCTCAACCGTACAGCGACTTCATAAGTCGCTCAACGGTTTACATATTCCCTAAATGTCGCCTCCCGGTTGGGCGAAAGGCAGAAGTCGCCCAATGGGGGGCGACTGGAGACTATTTTTGTAAAAAAATTTCTCGTGGGTATATTTATGTATTTACGAATAAAAAACGGATTATCCGTACCAAAAATTCGAAGATCATGCACCTTTTCCCTAGCTTTCACATAACTGAAATTCGCTAACTTCTTACGAGAACCAAAGCTGAGCGCCGGTTTGGAACGCAGCAATTTCAAATGAAATAGTTCAATTGCTGGGAGAATTGAGAAAAGTTCTGATATTCCAAATGAGGCCTGATTTTTTTCAATACTACCTCTGTTTCACCATGTTTGTCTATGGACTTGGTCTCTCTATTTTAAATACTTTTTCATTGCAAGAATCAAGAGTATGGTTATTACAATATTTTTAATTTCTATCTATACTTAAATGCTTTGAAAAAGATTAAGTGATTATAATATAGCATTTAGTAGAGGTAAGTACGGTCAGTTTTCATTAACTTTTTTTATTTAATGCTTCCTTGGTGGGTGCACATGGTAAGCTATGGAAATATTGTGAAAAATACAATTACATTAAACCAAATACTACTGCTCAACTATGTGCTTATTTGGAACACATGAATTTCATATGAAACATATTAAGGTATTGCTCTAAATAGGTTCAGCTTTTGACTTTTTCTGACTTCCATCTTATTTAAGCCACAAGCCATTTGGAGCTCGTCGGCTTGTAATTTTGGCTTTTTTTTCCTCTTATATCTTTGCATTATCCATGACGATATAACGGTTTTTTAATTTTTTTTCTCTCTTTTTCCTCATTTTTCTTAGAAAAACTAACAATCGCTACAGTACAATTTCAGCTAAAAGACAAAAGCTATAGCCAAAAGTTTAAGTTAAAATCTAGTTGGACCAGGCCCTAATTCCTGCATGATTCAGCAAAAATTCACATTTTAATTAGGGCCTAGAAATACGAAGGGATGCCCAAACCAATCTTGCCAAAATTCACCTAGCTCCAGCAATTTAGCCCTTGTTTTGATGATTGCAAAATTTTGGTAAGCCTATAGCTCTATGGTTATGTCCTATATATTTTTTTTGCCAATTTTTAATTAAACTGTTGACAACTAGTCCAAATTTTAGCTAACTAAATTTTGGTACGACTGATTTTGGCACCAACCAAAACACCCTAACTTTATGTGAGTCCATGGGCTGTCTCCGGCTTGCCTATTTTTTATTTTGTGAGACCCAAAGTACAGTAGTACAACTCCTGGCAAAGGGCACAAATCTGCAGGCGACGGCCACAGGTTTTTCCGTAACAAGCTCGTTGGTTTGAAACACGCACTATCCCGGATCCTGTAGCTAAAAGACAACGATTTGACTAGTGTAATAGGTCCACTGCCAGCACGGATATGAAGGTGCTGAAATATCTTAATTGCGCGGTGCTTTGTTTAATTAATTTAGCTTATTCGCATGATGTATTTTTTATATAAAGTCTTCACATTTTCTATTTTATAACCACCAGTGCACACACCAGAGACAACAAGTGTCGCCCTGCTGATGCTAATTTGATTGTTAAAAGATTTTCTGAATAGTTTACTCATCCTTCATGCGCAAAGTGCTACGGCGTGTACGAACAAAACTCAGAATAAAATTCTAGAAGAAAGTCACCATAAAAAACATTCTACTGACAGTAATAATAATTTCATAGACATGCGTAATTAAGAGCACTGAAATATTCGAGCGGTATGACAATATGATACAAGTGTATGGCACCGCTAATTCTAGTTCGTCATTGATCATACATGATTTGATAAGTCAAATATGTGCTCTAGCTAGCTTCCGGTCCTACAGCTCGGATCTATTAGTATTGCTTTCTCTTTCTAAATTCTACTTAAAAAAACTAAAAGATTAATATAAATATTTGGTTTTTTAAATGCTTTCCCAACTTCTTCCCCTTCTATCTCGCTCTAGTGCTGTTTTCACTTTCTAAATTCTACTTAAAAAACTAAAACATTAATATAAATATTCGGTTTTTTAAAATGCTTCCTCGACTTCTTCCATTACAATCTCGCTCTAGGTACACAGCTGCGGCAGGCACGCACTGTTGCCCCACCGGGCCTGTACCGTGTGAATGGGCGAGACGCGACGTCCCGCCCGAGTCGTGCGCGCTTGTAACTCCTGCCGCGCTGACGGTGATTGTGGGTGCTGTGCGCGCCGTGGCGTGGCGTGGCCGTGCCGGCGCGGTTTGAGCCACTTTCCTACGCGCGTTCCTCCCGGTGGCAGGGTGTGGGCAGCGTCCTCTCGCTAAAAAGTTTCGGTGTACTGCTTGATCGTCGTTCGGTGCAAGATCTATTGCAACGGGACGGGGTTGATCCTGCTGCGTATTGACAGAAGTTAATACGAGAAAGATGTGTTGCGGTTTGTTCAAAGTCTGCTGCCAGATGGCTGGTTGCCTCATTTTTCAGTACAATAATTTGCATACAATTTGATTTTTCATGCTATTTAGATTCCCTTTTTTTTTGGAATTTTCTTTATAAGGGCGAATAGTGTCATCGTTGAGTGAGACTGTCTCTTCCCGTGATGAGGGTATGAGGTAGGCTAAGCCCCGTGACAACAACTTGACGTGCTAAGGAAATATGTTTGTTTATACCTAGCAAATCATATGCGTTAGAGTAGTTGGTTTAAACAAGTAGATAAAGTAAAATACATTTAAATAGTTGACCCCACTGGCGTAATTTCCTTGATATTACGCCCAAGGCACAGATTCTGCGGCATAACAAAACATGGACACAGTCACATAGTCAGATAAACAAGTCCAGTCGTGGAAATCAACAAGTTTCCTCGTCTAGTGTTCTTATCTTCACCTGCTCGATGAGCTAAGGTAGTATGTTTGTTTATACGTAGCAAAGCATAGACGTTAATCTAGTTCGTTTAAACAAATACTTCAAATAAAACTAACTGAATGTCCATACGTTGCTACAAATTTTTAAAAGAAACTCACGAGTAGTAAAAAATTTTAGAATATACATACAAATATGTTATAAAAGTTTTAAAATCCGTAACAACACACGGGCATTCAGCTAGTGCAGGTCAGGTAGAAGAGGAGGTTGGAGATGGTAACTGTTGGTGGAAGTGAAGATGAGGGATAGTTAGATATGAGAGAGAGTGAGAGGGATGTTAGATAGATGGTCAAGATTTCAGTATTCAGATCAGACGGTTGAGAAGGAGAGAAGGCACAAATTCTACGGCCTAACAAAATGTAGACAGTCACATAGTCGGACAAGGATGTACAGTTGTGGAAATCCAGCAAGTTTTCTCGTCTTAGTGTTCCTATCTTCACGTGCCTTAGGCAATTCTTATTTAGATTTATAAGTCCAGATTCCTAACCTTTTTATACTGTAGCAGCTGAAAATACATTATTGATAATATTAGTTTTTTCAACTTGATTAAATTTAAAAAAATAAAAAGGTTATATCATCATAGACAATAAAAAATTAAAAAAGTCATAAAAACCCAAATAATAAATAAAACTAAATAGTCAGGAGACAAAAGAGAAGCTCGTTGGCGGGGCCTTAAAAGGGACCTGAAATGAGTTGGAGTAACTCTACCCATTGACTTGCCGGTGAGAGTTAGCCTCAGTCAACACGGAGGGTTGTATTGATGTCGTTGTGGAGTAGTAAGCTTATCACGTCTCTCAAAAATTCATGGGACAGTTCCCATGGATCGTTAACAAGAGGAAGTCAACGCCTCCACCACAATAAGTACATGCATACCAGTAGTACAGATCATTGATTTCACGCGGCTAAGCACCAAGGCGTTTGGTTCATTACACTAGTGGTACTGCTTGCAAGTTGCAGCTAAGAGCTAGAAACCTACTTGTATTCGTGAAAAGTCAGAGAAACAGAGAGACAAATATCTCAGGATAATTATAATACTATGAGTGTGTGAAGTATGGAATTGTTACTAGTTGTTGATTGGTGTATTGTCGCGCATTTGGACCATCATGGTTTGACAGTGAATGCGTAAAAAATTACACAAAACTTGAATGAGAAGTGATTTCAGGGGAAATAAACCTTGACTGAGCAGCTACATGCCGCATGGTGCTCCTACTACGGTATCATTTCTTTGACAATCTGCAGATGTCAACAAGTATAAATTCGACGCCAAGATAGATACAGCAGTATAGTTTGTTTGACGTTCTGCAGTGTAGAGACCACAGCGTTTTAATTTGATGTGAGACCACGAGGAGTACCAAGACAAATCTATGTGTCTATAATATTCCTGGTACATTCTTCACTTTAAGGATCTAGAAAATTCCACAATAATCCTTAAATTAGGGGGGAAATCTAGAAAACATCTCATTAATCAACATAAATGCATGATATCTACACTTATTTTGATGAGATTAGATTATAATGGTGAAGATTAATCATGCAACAATATCACAACTATTACAATTGTATAATAAACATAACTATATTTTTAAAAGGAAATAGATTTATATAACAAATACAATGTGTTGCTATATGTAGCCATGCAATTGCATAAGAAATTCCGCTAGTTTCGACAGCACAAGAGTACTCCGATCCATAATTCTACCATGTACCCTGCTTTTCAAATCGAGCCTAGAACGAGCCGAGCTCGAGTAGCTTGCAAGCCTCGAGCTTTTTTACAGCCTTACATGCTTCCAAGGCATAAAGCATCATTGAGTTCAATTGTAATTTTTTTTCAATTATTTTATAAATTTATATGTTATTTGAGATGTTATCTCTATTATGAACAATTGTACTTTAATTATTGTTATTGTAGATCTTTACATTTTCTATTGAGCAATATTTTTGTAACTTTGAACACCCATCCTGAAATTTCTGGGTCTGCCACTGTGGCCAAGTGACACCACGTACCTGTTACCAATACGTGTAAAGACCCAGGGGCAGAGCCAACCCCCCTCTAGGAAGGGCAGACACTTGCCCCGACTTCGACCTAGCAAGCTATTAGATCCCATGGAGTTATCAGGAAGGCATAGGGTCATCATGGATGCTCTGCTCGACGGATGAAGGTTGAAGACGACCTCTCGGGTGACTGGGTTGTGCGCTTGGGGCTAGGATGTAAGTGAGGCGGTATGGTGTAGTCATTTTGGGCTCAACCATGAATGCATTTTTGTGGGCCTTGCCTAGTTCAGTGGTTCTCGAAGACTGAAGCCCACTCGACCTCCATAACAGGCAGTGGCTGAGCACCCCACACAGGCTCCCTCCCGCTCCCGAATCCTAGCAGGCCTACCTCCCCTGCTCACTCCCTCCAGGTGGTGGTAAGCAGTCCGGCGAGGAGGAGGCTGGCAGGCCAGAGCGCTTAGAGCATCTCCAACAAATCTTCTATAATGCTCATATCCCCTATATTTTAGAAGAAGAGGTAAAAAAAGCTCCAACAACTCTTCTAAATGATCCCCAAAAATATAGAGGACTTCCTTCCTAAATTTTCGTTCCCCAAATTTGGAGGACGCTCGCCATCCCCGAAAGCCAACGACGGTTTTGTACCGCGCTACTTCGGAGATGCCCGCACCTTCCGCCGCCCGACGCTATCCGCACCCCGCCGCCTCGGCTTCTCCGTCCGGCTCCCTCGCGCCTGCCCTCGCGCCCGCGCCGTCCGCCTCCCTCGCGCCCGCGCCGTCCGCCGCCCGAGCGCCCGCGCCTTCCGCCGCCTCGGCTTCTCCGTCCGGCTCCCTCGCGCCCGCGCCGTCTGCCCCCCGAGCGCCCGCACCTTCCGCCGCCCGAGGATATCCGCACCCCGCCGCCTCGGCTTCTCCGTCCGGCTCCCTCGCGCCCGCTCTGTCTGCCCGGATCGCGCCCGCGCGGTCCGCCGCCCGAGCACCCGCGCCGTCCGCCACCCGAGCGCCCGCACCTTCCGCCGCCCGAGGATATCCGCACCCCGCCGCCTCGGCTTCTCCGTCCAGCTCCCTCGCGCCCACTCCGTCCGCCTCCCTCGCGCCCGCGCCGTCCGCCACCCGAGCGCCGGCTCCCCTGTTCACACCGCCGCCTCGATTCGCATATCCTTCACTGCCGCCGCCTTCCCGAGCATACTCCGCGATGCCACGACAGCCTCCACCGCCGCCGCCACCCCGAGCATCCTCTGCGGCGTCCCGGTCCCCATTGCCGCCGGTACCCCGAGCCGCCGCTCCTGTTGGCCGCGTCGGCCCTGCAAGAGTGGGTCTTCCACCGCCACGGGCTGTCCAAGCTCCTGCCTCCGGATGTGCACAAGGGTCGCCACACGCCATCGCCCCCCAGCCGCTGCCACACTCACAGCCGACGACCGGCGAAGACGCCCACACTCCAGCTCCTGGGCACTCTGGCGGCGAAGAATCGACCACGGAGTTAGCTGCAAGTCAGGAGGAGTTCCTCCATCAGTACACTGAAGGTAAATTTCTTGATGAAAGCTGTGGGAAGGATATTTAGTGGGTATTTTTATTTGAGCAAAAGATCATTATTAAGTCTAAACTACATATGAAAATGTCATGAACAGATTGTTACCCCAAGTTTTGATACATTACCTGTTTCATATATTCCATACTACCAAGATTAGTATATACTTCTTTCTAAAGGAAAATTATTGAGAAATTGCAATATATATACTAGTTGATAAACAATATTATACTCATTTGGTTCATAAGCAGTATTATACTCCATGTAATTCTGTCTGTTGTGTTGGTTATTCCTTTCTGAAGAATAATGTTATATTATACATGAAGAATAATGTATACTCTTGAGTTGCCTTGGCAGTTGTATTTCAGCAGTAATTTAGAGGAATTAGTGTTTGAAATGATAAAAAGAGGCATTTGCCCTGAACCTGAAGTGAAGATGTTCACTGCAGTAATAGCAAACCTATGCAATGATACTGATGGGAGGGTTCAGGTAGCCCAGAATCTCTTTGACTTATTGGTAAATGCAGGTGAGAAGCCTGATGTCGCTACATATACTACACTCAGTAGATGGATATTGCTTAGTCAGGAAGATGTATGAAGCAATGAAAGTACTTGATGCTTTGATCTTGAGTTGCTAGCTAGCCTCAGTAGATGGATATTGCATCAGAGGCTTATCCACTAGCTAGCCTGTTGTTTGCTAATTGAGTTAATCTGTTGCAGATTATGAATGTAACCCTTTCATGCTTAGCCCCATTGATGTTGATAGATGCAGTGTTAAACATGTTTGTCTGAAACCAATGAATCCCATGTTAAAAAGCAGAAAACATGTATGCTGAATTGCTTATTATCATTGCATATTGTTGGTCATTTTCAGTTGTGCCTCTTTGATTTATGCCATTTTATTGTGTTGAGCTAGTCATGTATACAGAATAGTATACCACCAATGTCGTGTAATTTGTGTTTCATAAGAAGAATCTTGTTTTTTTTTGTTTTATAGAATTATGTAGCTTGTGGTTTCATTTCTCATGGGTTAAACCTGTGAAATGCAAAGACAGTTGTCATTGAGAACTAGCTGAGGTTTTTTTTTCACTTTCCCTGGTAATGTTGCATTCTGATAGACTAAAATGAAAATGCAGCTAAGTCCCATCTGTTTGAGCTCTGAGTCTAGGTTCTCTATTGAAGCCGAAATAGTTTGCAAATCAGGTTTGACGGTTTTAGGCTCAGGATGACACATTGACACCACAATGCTGTTAGATCTGAAATTGCGTTTTAGTAGTGGTTGGTTATAGCAATGCACCACTGTACATCATGGACCTTTTGCCTTCATGTTGCTTTCAGTTGTGCAAAGAATAGACTACATGCTGTTTGGTTGATAGTATAGTAAAAAATGTGCAAGTCACCTCCCTGATGTTACTGCAGGATGTGTGTTGAGTATATGTGGTGGGCAACAGAGGAAGTAAAAGACTAATATAACTAATTTTGTTCAATGTACAGGTAGTACGGATGAAACGGGATATTTCACAGATTGATAACCGGAGGTTCCAATTCTCAAGATTGGACTGAGTTTGCCAGCACCACCGAAGAGGAAGAGTTTCCAATGGTCGATGATAGTACATCGCAAAGGTCAAACCAAAAAAGGACCAACATCAAAAACCAGTAGAACAAACAAGTAAAATATGAAAATAGCAGCAGATTTGAGAGGATGACCACGGCTGCATTCATTCATGCAAGCACCGATCATGGGTGCTGAGGAGCCTGCAGCCATGATCTTCATCTCATTGCGCTCTGTTTTTTACCGCTGCCTGCAGCCAGCCATGAAACTTCTCTGCACCGAGACTACGACATCCGCTCATCAGAACAAAGACTCGGCCGCGTCGCACGTACCTGCGCACGGGGAAAGGACGAGACGCCGCCGCCGTTTTTTTTCGGGAGGAAGGGACAGGTGAGTAGATGAGAAGATTGGTTGGTAGTTTTTGTGGACCCATATTTTAATTTTAGGGAACCATATTTAGTGGATTTGTTGGAGGTTATATCTTTTAAGTCTTCTATTTTTTAGATTATATCCTCTAAAAAGTGATTTAGGGGATGAGATTTAGAGGACATTGTTGGAGATGCTCTTATAGGGAGACGGCAGAGACTGGCGAGGTAGCGAGATGCACACAGCAGGGAGTGGGTGAGGGCGCGAGGCAACGAGCCACGAGTGCCAAGTGGAAGGCCAGCGATGTGTCAACTGCTGAGCGCCGGCTGCAAGCCCGCGACGAACACTAGTTCACGGCACACTGAGGCAAGAAGAGGTGATTCCCCCTCACTCCCCAATACCAAAAATCCCAATTTTAATATTGCTTTATTGGTTTAGGCATTTAGCATAGAAAGAGATTAGACTATTTTAGTATTGAATTGAAATTTGAATCAGTAATTTCATTTTTGCACGATCATATATGTATTATAATTTAAGATTGTTTTTAGTTTAAAACTAGTGTAATTGTCAATTTCGTATGCACATTTCAACCTATCTATGGAATGTTAGCTATAGCAAATCTTGCCCAGGATAGATTTTCTTTTCCCAGGCTGCGCCCTGTAAAGACTGGTTGTACAAGTCATAGCTACAAGCTACCGGTCTCTCTGAAGATCTTGCACTGTGTCCTATGTTGGTTCTGGAGCATCCTGTCGGCCCTACTTTCCCTGTTGCATCACTCTCTCGACATGGCCTTGGCCCTTGGGCACTAAAGGTTGTCTTAACTTCCGAAACCGACCAAGACCATGCACGCCATGAATGCCAGCATGGCTCGAATCAGGGGCATGCAAGCGCACACAGGATGTCGACTCGAAATTGGTGACGTGCATGCAAACAGTGTCCGCGGCCGGAGTCGTGCATGAGACCGGCCACCTGGAGACCGTCGGATCACACGAATCAGCTTCGATCGGACGGCCCGGAGGAAAAGAGCTCTCGTGGAAGTGGGCGCTCGGACACGGAGGCCGAGACCGGCTGCGCGTCACGAGCGATCGTGGTGGCCCATGTCGCCGGGGTGCAACATGGGTGGGTGCTGTCCAACGCTAGCGTCGGCGGTTATTCGGTAGGGCCCGTCCGAGATTGCGCAGGGAAACGCACGTCACGTACGAGCACGACCGGCGCGTCGACCACGGCGGAGATCGAAAACCCATCTATCATCACAGATAAATGTGGTCGACGGCGGGCCGGCCCGGGGTCGGCTAGTTACGACGACATGGGGGCCAGGCGGGGGCTCGTCATGGCCTCCTCATGGCGCCAATGATGAGGTGTGTGTGACACCCAACGTGGTGCTGCGTCCTCGTCGCGCGCCCGTGGAGGCGCGCTCTGTCCCGCCTCCACCGCGGGGGATATGGACCGCGCGGGCGGCGCCGGGGACAGCGGGTTTCACCGTGTTCCGTGTGGGCAGCGGCAGGTAGGGACATTGCGCGGCGTTGTGGGCCGGCCCGTCCACGGACGGGCCCAGGGTTACCTCAGGTGTATGTACGTGTATCGGTCGCAGGGTCGATTCATGTGCCCTAGCGTTCTTTGCTCCTCCACGGGCAGTGTTTTTTCCTCTTGTAGAGTTGCTGCCGTGCTGTACAATTTGGAGAAAGCAATTATACTAGCTAGGTTTCTGTAACTTGTAGGGTATTTAATGTCTTCGTATAGTAGGATCATACTTCACCGTCTCGGTGCGGCCAACAGGTACCCGAATTCTGAACTTTAATGGCCTCTAATCGACAAGCAACAGGAATAATCTCAATTTACTAAATCACACTCCATAACCAACATCGACGTCTACTTGTACGTGTGCACTTCATACACCGGAAATTGCAGTTATTAATGGCCTCTAATCGACAAGCAACAGGAATAATCTCAATTTATTGGAGATGAAGCTCGGCAATAAGCAAAGAAAGCATATATGCAATGGGGGTTCTTGATCATATACCCTCCCTTTTTTTTGCAAATCTAGGATTTACCCTCCCACCTCAATGACATGTGGGGTCATCGTAAGTCACTGACACGTGGGCCAGGATGGTAAATCCTGAATTCCCATCTATGAGGAGGGTATATGATGAATAAATCCTATGCAATGCGTGACAAAAAAAACCAGAAAGAGAGGGAAGGAAAAAAGGGAGGGAGATAAAAAGACGAAGCAACAAAAGAGAATGCAGAGTAGAAACGGCCCGGCCCATACACGTTACGACTTACTAGGGCAATTCACCCAGCTATGCAATAGAAGACCGACAGGGCATACTGCCGCAAAGCCCATACCTGTTGCTTCCGATTTGGAAAACCCAGCCCACTTCGATGATCAGTTAGCAGCTGTGAATACATGTTATTTTAGACATGGATATAATCACTAAAATACAAATCTGACTGCTAATCTATATTGTAATATATTTATAAAATCCAATAACATTATAATATTATAAAAGTAGTTTTTGAGATACATACATATATATATATATATATATATATATATATATATATATATATATATATATATATATATATATATATATATATATATATATATATATATATATATATATATATATATATATATATATATATATATATATAAACATATCTAATTTTAAAAGTTTAACCGCACGTTTTCTAAACACAATGTATACTACATGTGACTGGAGAGAGTGATACATATCTTCAGCAATGGCATCAAGTAATCGAATGTTTGGTCAGATCAGGTATACTCCAGGCCAAAGTTGTTAATGCCGTTTTGGACCGGCCATACTGGCTGGTACATACCATACTGTCACCTAAACTAGTGCAAAGTAGGTCTATATACCGTACCAACCTAAATATCAGTAAGTATTGGTCATACCTACTCGATACCGGTCGATACCGGCTGGTACCGATAGAATTGATAATACTGTCTATTGAACTATATGTTATATTTGATAGTACTATTATATATTTGGAATAATATTAGAAGTGATGTTTGGGATGTATAAAATTAAACAAATATATACTTATAAATGTATATATTTGTATTATTATATTAAATCTGAAACGGTACGCCGGTATAAATCGGTACTGAAATATATCATTTCAAAAATCAAACCGATATGATATCCGATACGGTATGGACAAGTAGGCTCCAAACTACTCCAGAGACGATCGGTGGCGGACGTAGGACTTCAGACAATGTAGG
Source organism: Dendrocalamus latiflorus (assembly GCA_017311315.1). Classification (NCBI taxonomy): domain Eukaryota; kingdom Viridiplantae; phylum Streptophyta; class Magnoliopsida; order Poales; family Poaceae; genus Dendrocalamus; species Dendrocalamus latiflorus. The sequence goes on along the minus strand of CM029651.1, from coordinate 8,144,775 downwards.
GCGTCTCACGGTCACGGAGTCAAAGACCGTCGCCGCCGGCTCATTAGATAATTGTTCTGAAATTGTTACAGAACTGGCGGTTTCTGAGATGAATTCAGTTATTTAACAGCACTAATTTATGTAAATTAAACTAAAATATTTTTTTGGTTAAACAATTATCACAATCCACAAGTCATAATCTTTTGATATGTCCATCGGGAATCTAAGAATACTTCGGTTCAAGCATGCAGGCACAATTCTTGTGAGTACAAAATCCATATTGCACACTGAATTCTTGTTTGCGAGGACATAAGCAACGTAGACGGGAAGCTTCTATTCTATTTTAATCAACCTTAATACTCCATTTTACAGCATTTTTAAAGGGAAAAAAAAGGAGGTTGTTGCTAAGCACAACTGAAGTTTCACCGAACAGGCTGGAGGCTTGGCCTGGACCCCTTCGGGCGATCGGCAGGGTATTTGGGCTAGCAATTTTTCAGGCACGGGCTATTCTTGTCAGCGGTGGTGGAACATCGTCCCCCCGAGTGAGGATAAATCCCCTTCCTCATCCCTGTGATAACGATGATAGCTCTCATCCCTTGCCCCATAGCTAGGGATACGAATAGATAGGGATGGATCCACCTCCCGACGACCCTGGGTAGCTACCTAAGCTCGCCGGCGAGCCTCCGTTGAACTCCAGCGTTCCCTCGCTGAAGCCGGTAGCAATGGCAACCGGTGATTCCTGGGCAAGCTACGTCATGGGCTACTGGCTGTGCTTCGTCCTTATTAGGCTATGCCCTTGCGTCTGGCCGATCTAGGCCTTGATGGGTAACGTCCATGCATCATCAAGCCGGCAAGCCTAGCTGCCCCAGGGCACTCGCTTCCCACTCCAACTCTCCAAGTCTCTAGTCGCTTGCCTCCTCCAGACCTTAGTCCTCACCACTGCCCCCCAATCCCCACCAAAACCCTAGGAAACCGACATGATGGTGACACTCTGAGCTCGGCGCCACGGTAGACGCACAGAGTGGCAGGCGGGCCAACAAGAGGTGGCTAGAGGTTCACACGCGCAGGAAGGGCCTACGGCGCATGTAACGCCTCCGTTTCCAGGGGCGCGTACGGACACGGCATTCCGTAACTATTCACGCATGAACAGTTATGGAGTGTCGCGCAAGAGTATACCATTGCATGCTTACAACAAAAGTCCAGCATATATTTAACATACGGATTAACATCCAGTTTTCAACAGCGGGGCGTGCAAGCCCAAAGTATATTACATCACAAAAGACTTCCAGGAACTGCTTCAAGTGCGGCGAAGACCTAAAGCCATGGGTCCTCATCGACGAAGAAATCCTCAGGGACGTCCTTGACGGGGAGACCTTCACCAGCGTCTTGATCCTCTAAAGAGGGGATTAAGCAAGCCGTGAGCCAAACAACCGGCTCAGCAAGCCCCAAAGGGACTCTATCTTACTACATGCACGGAATAACAATGGAAGGGAGTATATTTGGTTTATTAGTCTTTGAGTGGATGCAGTTTTATTTGTAAACAGTTTGATAAAACGGACTCAAAACTACTTCTTAAGATCTCAGTGTTTTTCATGAAGAGTTAATTAACCAACTAATCAGGTTAAAGCATTGAACAAAACTACTTAAGCCTCGCTGCTGGAATCACCCAAGTGACACAGCTCCAATAACGGCGTATTCGAATACCATTTATTTGACTCTGCAGAGTTTGCTCAGCTTTACCCACACGATCCCTTAACTCCCGCTAAAGAGTTAAGAAAGCCAGGTCGTTTCACTACTCAAATCTTTATATAGGCTCTACCCGGTAGAATCCACTCGGGTCTGGCACAAATAAACAAACGTCCGCTTCGAGTGAACTCTACCGTTGTTAGGCCTCCGTAGCACGGCCTACCTAACCTCACTTCTTAACCTCCTCCTCCGCACCTGTAGAGTTTCAATCGAGTTGAGCAGCTACTAGACCAGTGTTGACAAGTCAACTCCTGTGGTTGAGCGATCACTATGATATTTGCTCAGCGTAAAGGTTTAGTCCTTATATTTTCACATGGTCCGCAACCTCGCCAGGCCCGCGACCCAACCCAGGGTAAGCGGTGGGCGTAGACCGTCTCGCGGTTTCCCACAACACCCTTACCCTAACTTCAACCCTAGGGTAAAAGACGGGCGAAGACCATCTCGCGGCTCCTCCCCAACCCTTACCCTACCTTGTGCACGCCGGCACTCTCCGCTCTAAGATACGGTGTCCCATACCACCCTACCTTAGAGTCGGGTTTTCCAAATCCTATTGGCCCGCAGCCACAACCTTATTAGTGTAAAGACTTTGCATGATAATAATAATCTACAGTTATCTAGATTAACAGATAATTAATTCTAGGGTTACAAAGGCATGGCTACGAGTTTAACATGGCATTTGTCGGTGGTAGGTTTATCTACATAACATGTCATTCTAGATATTTTGTTTACTTTAAACTAACATTTCACAACTAGCATAATGCAAATAGCATAATTAAATAACATGGGTTACAACATGATCAAAGGATTTGGGACTTGCCGTCAATCCGGATGATCTCAGCTAGCTCGAACGAAGAAACACCTGGATCCTGAGCCTGCTCTTGAACCTCCGGAATCTCCGACACTAGCGCAAAACAAATAAAATAATTAAATCCAGCTTGAGACTAATCAAGCGAGGCAAAATAAACTAATTAAAAAGGAATAAAATGCATAAATCTCCAAATGGGAATTTTAGGAATTTATCTGGGATGAATCTGTGGAAGCGGAGGCCAAAAATGGGTCCATGATATTATTTGGAGCAAAGTGGTGAAATTTGGGAATTTTTGGGATTTTCAGTGATTTCCTAGGACTTATTTGGATTTTCTGGGATTTTAGAAATTGATAAATCATCTGGAAAAATCGGTGAACAGTAGAAGGCCGGCCCGAGGCTACAGTGCAGCCCGGCCGGTGAAACGGCCCGCGCGGCCCACGCGCGGCGCGCGCGCAACGCGGCCGAGCAGGCCGGGCGCGGCCCACTCGCGCGGCGCGCTCTCCGGGTCGGGATGACCGACGCGTGGTGCAGGCGGACAGCCGAGATGGGACGGGAGCGGGTGGATGAGATGCGGCGGTGTGGAGATCTGACGGTGGGGAAACAACGAGGGTGGGCGAAGCGGTACGAGGTGGATCGGACGGAGGAGAGGGGCGGTGTTTATGATCATCGGACGGCCGAGGAGACGCAACATCTAACGAACGAGGTTAGACGGCGCGGATGGGAGGAGACGGCTGGGATGGAGCCACGCCGGTCTTCGTCTTCCTCCCACTGAGCGCGCACGGCAGTGGAGCAGAGGGGCGGTGCCTCTGCTCTCCGGCGACGGCAAGGGGTTTCCGGCGGCGACAGAGGACACCACCGGGTAGGGTTTGACTCGGGGAACCCATTTTGGGGTTGTAGGAGGTGGGGGAACCAATGGAGGAGGCGGGAGGCACACGGGGGGTGTTCGGCTTCCCGGCGGCGAAGAGGGATCACCGGGGCAAATGGGCCAAAACGGCGGCGGCTACACGTTCAGGGAAGTGAGGAGCTCACGATGGCGGTGGTGGCATTAGGTGGAGAGCTTCGGGGTGAGCTGGCCACGGAGAGGGTGGTTCGGCCGGTGGGGAGACTCGACGGCGGTGCTCCACAGGCGATCACCTGCCCAAAGAAACCCACCAATGCGATTAGTACACCGGGGAGCTACTTTGGGAAGAAGCAATTGAAGAATAAGGGTGGGGAGAGGGAGTTCGGCTCCGAGGTGTCGCCGGCTCATAGGACAACACTGGCAGAGCTACGGGCGGCGGGGCATCAATTGGCGGCTCAGGGAGGTGGCTGGGAGCGGTGGGAGGCGAATGGGGGCAGTGGGAGTGCTGGGGAACCAAAGGGGCGAGCGGGAGGGGAATGGGGGTTTTATACCCCGAGCGGAAGGAGGCGGAGCCTTCGGGGGAGAAGGCAACGGGCGGGGCGTTGGGGTCAACAGGAGTGACGGGGAGCAGGTGAGGGCGTCTCCTCCGCGCAGGGGGGGTGTGACCGGGCGCTGCACAGTGATAATGGCGACGCGACGGGAGAGGGAGCAGGTGAGCTTCAGCAGTGCGGGGCGCGTCCGCGCGGGGGTTCTGCCGGCTTCAGACCAGGTGGCGCCAGCGCGGCGGAGGTGGTCCAAAACCGGGGGCGCGAGGCGGTGCGGCGCGGGCGCAAGCGCAGCGCACACGCAGGGAGAAGGCGAGGAGGGGAGCGGCGCCAGCGGGAGAGAGAGAGCGGGGAGGGCGCCGGGCGCGGGAGAAGCGGAAAGGGGCGGGGCGCCAACGGGAGGGGGAGGCGGCCGCGCCCGAAAGGGAAAGCGGGGAGACTGGGGACTTTCCAAAAAGGGAAAGTTCCCAAAATTCACTCAAAAATCCAGCAAAAATCACAAAATTTTCTGGTTTGAATTTTTGGGGTTTTTCAGCGCACGCGGCAACTGGCAACGGCAGCACGTAGCCACACACTGTTGCAGGCTGCAAGGCACGTGGGCGTGGCAAGGGGAAGCCGACAAGGGCCAAGGGGGCGAGGCAGGCAGTGAGGCTCAGGCACTTGATTCGTTCAAGTGACTGTCTCTGAGTTATTACATTCAGAGCTTGCCGATTTTTAGATAGCTTAGATATTTAGTGGTCCGGTGATTTTCTCAAAGAAGCATGTGAAAAGGTCCAGTGTGTTGTGAAGATTAGAGCTCACCTACCTAGAGGGAAGAGCTACCACTAGTAGAATTTAAGGTGTTTGGCTTAAATTGTAGAACCAGTTCAATTCATTTGGCCTTACCTCAACGTGGGCTAGGGGAGATCGGTAAGTCTTCAAACACCACGGTAAAAAAACGTATTAATTATTGTTTATTTTCTTGTACTCAATTTACATATTTGTAATTTATATTCATAGAATTTGAATTGTTTACTTGTGACCCCAGGATTGCAAAACTAGATTTGGCGTGGTCGTGCATTTAGATGAACCTAGATTAATTAGTGATGAGGGCATCCCTACAACTTCTATGGCATCTTCTCCAAATGCGCATGAGATTATAAATCATGATGAACCGAAGGGGCCAATGACAAAGGCAAGAGCTAAATTACTTCGACAACAGGTTAATTTGTTTCTTAAAGAACTCTCTTGTATTGTTGAGAATAATATACTATCTCATGCAAGTTCTTTATGCATTCTTAGGTTTGAACGAATTGAAGACTTTGGAATCACCAGTAAAGAAGGAAGTCCAAGTATACAAGCAGAAGCAAGGAAGTAGCCACGTCGGCCCAGCCTATGCACGAGTGCACATTGATCGTTGCCGGGCAACGTCCAAACAATGCATAGCTTATGAAGGAACTAAGAGCCATGAATGAAGCCTATGAGCATAGAGTTCTCACTGGCCTGCATGCCAAGTATTTGACCGAGACCATTGCTCGGTCATGTAGTCCATGAGTTTATTTAGTATACACCTTTTTATTTTTATTTTTATTAGTTACCAGTTCGGTCCATCTAACCGAATAGAGTAGGACTTGGTTTGAACCCAATCCCGTGCATGTGCGGACGAGAATGGCCACCGTACAAATACCAAGCCGATTAGAAAACAAAGACAGATACAATAGTATGCGACTAGAAAACATAGACTGGTATTGAGTTCATGCGTTGGTGCATGATTTTGGAGTTTCTGATAGCCATCAAAATTCAATAGAAAATTTGAGAGTTCTCGCAAATTGAGATCGTTCAATCTTTCCGTTGGGAATTGGGAGCACGATAGGGCTTTTCCTTATTGGTCGTGAAGTCCGGCACGTATGATCTTGCGAATTAAAGAGCGTTCGTTCTTTCATTGGTAATGGAGGATCGCTAAGATTCGAGAGGCTACACGTGAGTATCCAATCCTACGTCAAGAAGATCGAGCGACCCTGTATCATCTTGGTATAAGAGCACAGTTTCCTCGGTAGAATTATTTACCATTATTTTCAGATTGATTTATTTTTGTCCTATAGTCCATTAAACTGAAAAATTGCAACAAAAAAGATCCAAACACTAGTTTTTGCGTCTGTTAATTTTGTGAGTTTCATTAAGTTATCATCCATTAGAAATTTTGTTTGCGTGCTGATCGTTTGTGTTCTTTTGTGTTGCTTAATCTTTGTGTCCAATCAAATCCCTAAAAAAGGGATCTGCTACAGTACGTGGTTGCTACAGTAGCGCTCTGCTGCAGTGCATGATTGCTACAGTAGTTTACTCCTGCAGTGCGTGTTTGCTACATTATTTTCAGAAATTGCTGCAATACTGCTGATATTTTTTCATCAATTGAGACTAGCTATTGAATATGCATCTAGGGTTGATCTTGAGTATTTTACACCTTGTTCAATATTTGTGACCTGTGCAAAATCAAAGGGACAATTAAACCTAGTTCGGCCTTGGAAAAAAAGAGACAACTGATAAAAAAGAAGCCACGCCTTTAGCAGAGGGAGAGAGAGAGAGAGAAGAAGAAGAAGAAGAAGAAGAAGAAAAGGAAAGAAGAAAAAACATTGGACAAATTTGGGTGAGCTCTTAGTTCATAAAGTCAAATTTTGTAATTTAATTTCTTGAGCAATCTTGTGTCCTTATATTCATATTTTTGCAATTGGCTAGTGTCTCTCCCAGAACTTGATGCAAAACGAGCTAATTAATTCTCAATTTCAGATTATCTTTATTTATCTCATTCTTTTGTTTGCATTGAGTCACATTGATCTTTGCGTATGCATTCATATACTTCACTTAAACCTTTTGGATCAGCACTTAGGCAAAATATTCTAGCTTGGATTATTCTAGCTCATTCATTTATTTGCATTGATTCCATTCAATGCTTTAAATGTCTTGGACGAAGCCATATGCAAAAAGATTGTCTAAATAATAAGGTCATATTGCAATTGAAAAAATGGAGAATATGACTCTGCTAGCGAGGAGGAAGGTGAGACCCTTGCTGATTTTAAAAGATTTGGAGGTGTACATGAGGGAGGATAAGGAGAGGATGCGAATGAAAATGGTGTTTGTGATCCGAAGGTTGGTCCTATACTTGTGTGTATACCGACAGTGTTGAGTGTGCAAGCAAAATCAAATCATGAACAGCGCAGCAATCTTTTCCAAACACGGGCTCAGGTGAGTAAGGATGATAAGTGTTGCAAAGTCATCATTGATGGTGGAAATTGCCACAAGTTAGCTAGTAAAGATCTTTGTTCTAAACTTGGTTTGAAATATAAGAAAAACCCGCATCCATATCCAATTGAATAGTTAAACAATAATGGTTCAATGAATGTTAGGTATACAGTTGATGTTAGCTTTCAGATTGGTCCTTATCGTGATACTATAGAATGTAATGTGTCCATGGAAGTATGCCGCTTGTTATTAGGTAGACCATTACAATATGATTGTTCCGTGATTCACGATAAAAGAACTAATCAATACAAGTTCATATGGAATAATAAAGAAATATTGTTACGACTATTAACTCCTCAAATTATACATGACAACATGCAAAATGTTGAGGTGAAAGTGGAGAGTGAGAGAGGGAAGGAGCAAAAGAGTGTGATTCCACAAAATGTGAGTGAGAGCCACAAGCTAAAACTGAGTGGAAAAGGAAAGAGTGAGAGAGAGAGAGAGAGAGAGAGAGAAAGTTAGTCATGATAGCCACCAAATCTGATTTGAGAGAGATGAGAGATGATCCCACTTTAGAGCATTTTGTATTGCTGTATAAAGATGTTTTGCTTTATACTAATGACTTAACCTCTCTTCCTAGTGTAGTTTCTCAAGTGTTATAGGCTTATGAAGATGTCTTTCCAGAGGAGGTACCCGCTGGTCTACCACCAATTTGAGGCATCGAACATCAAATTGACTTGGTACCAGGAGCTACACTTCCCAACCGGCCACCGTACCGCACAAACCCAGAGGAGACAAAAGAAATTCAGCGGCAATTGCAAGCTCTCATGGAAAAAAAGGGTATATACACGAAAATCTTAGTCCTTGTGTCGTTCCTGTCATTATTTGTAATATCCCGGAAATGATTCGAGAGATAGTTGATTAAATGGAGGGAGGGACCTTATAGGAAAGAATTAAGTAAAGATTTGTTAGAGGGAAATTTCTGAAAATTTCAGACAACCTGGGCCTGGGCCTTGGCCCAGGGGAGGCCGGCCAAAAAGGGGGGCGCCCCACCCCCCTCAACCCTAGCCGCCACCTCCCCTCTCCCCCCTCCTCTCCCCCTTGCGCCACCCCTCCCCCTACCCCTTGCGCCTCCAACAGCCCTCTCCCTCCCCTCTCCTCCATTGAAACCCCTTCTACCGGTGAGAAAGATTCCCCTTTTGCTGCCGGTCGAATGGAGGAGGGAGATCAACCGCAGCGAGGCAATTGGATCCGGAGGAAGGGAAAAAGGGGGAAAGGAGAAGAGGAGGAGTCCGTAGGGCATTCATCATAATCTACATCGGTTCGTCAAGGGTATTCCCCGTTGTTCCCCAATTAGATGCATTTTTTTACTAGTTGTTGCAAGGTCGGTATTCTGGACTGCTAGGACAGATTTTGTTGGATGGCTGTTTTGGGGTAGTTTCGTGGGGATTCAGATCTGTACTTCTCCTAGAGCGTTGTAGAGGACGTCGTTATCGTTACATGAAGTGCTGGAACGCATCGATCGGACCTTTGTAGCAGAAGTTATGATTTTTCTTGTAAGACTGTTCTGCAGATCAGGAGATTTCTGTCAGATTTTGGTAGATTGGATTGGGTGATTAGAAAGCGGGAGAATCAGAGGATCTCCATATTATGAAAGTTGTATATAATTGTCTTAGCTTTCCAGGAAGGTCAATAAATCATGATTCGGACACTCGGGCTGGAAGTTATGGCATTTTTAGTGCTCTGTCCAGAGAACCCGACGTGAAATTGATGTTTTAGAAAATTGGATGGTGCGGGTAGAAGATGGCCGAATCAGGGAGGCTCACCAACTAGGTTTAGTTATATAATTTAATTATATTTTCAGAAAGTCTAAGAACACCCTATTCGGACTCATGTACCAATAGATATGAATTTTTGAAGTTGACTGTCCACAGAGGGGGCGGGATGACCTGTAGAATTTGGGAATTGGAACCAAGTTAGACGAATTTACTAGAATTTGGGATATTATAATTATTATTCAGGTGGAGGACGGATCCCAGAGCCGGCACCTTCTGCACGTCCCCCGTTTTCTCACGGTTAAGGCAAGTATGATGATGGTTTAAAATTGATAGTGTGGAATGTCGATGTTTAATCTATAATATGAATATATGTGTTCATAGTTGTGGTAAGGATGTATTGGTGCTGTTTATGGGTGATTGCAATTTACAGTGTTCTGGAGTATTTTTGGTGCATGTATAATGTGAATGCAAGATTTATTTTATTGATACATTCACGCATATGCATCATGTTGATCTATTGAAGTCTTGGTCACGAGGTGACTAAGCGCTGAGGTCCCCGTCATGTTGATGACATAACGGGCTAAAGGTCCCCATACTTGTAGAGTATGGGCAATTGGTCCCTGTACCAGATGGTACAGGCGTGGGTGTGCATCGACGGATGCACACTTTGCATTACCGGTAAAATGCAAAAGAGAAAGAGATTTTTGATCATCTTGCATAGCATGGCTTGTTTATATGGTTGATGGATGGATTTGTGAAGTGATGTTCATAAATGTATTTGTTACTATCTATTATATTTGCTGAGTCGTTGGACTCACTCTTGTTGTTGTTGTGTTTGTTTTAGGTACCTTTATGTGATCGGCATGCATGGGGAAAAGGACATATTAGTATTATTGCACTTTGCACGATCTATCCACAATGGAAGAGGGGAGAAAATAAAAATGTTATTTGCTTGAATTACTTAAGTAGTAGATGATTATTGATTGTCGGATTTAAATTGTAATAAATGATTAGAATTCTTTTATGATGCTTCCGTTCTTTATTTAATTATTATATCTATGAATGCTTTAGTAAACTTAAACCATTTTGCTTAGATTTTATTATATTCTTGATGTTATTCATTTCTTCTATTTATGCTTGTTGCAACCTCTATCCTAAACTACAATACAGGGGAGGTTTTGCCGAAATTTGTATGGCGTAGTTAGTTTATCCTTGTTTTATCTCTAGATTGGTAGCATTTCGGGTCATTGCTTGACTGGGGTGTTACATTCTTATTCCTAAGAAAGATGGTACATGGAGAATGTGCGTAGACTGTAGAGCTATCAACAAAATTACCATTCGTTATCGTCATCCTATTCTTAAATTAGATGATATGCTTGATGAATTGAGTGGCTCTAATATCTTTTCAAAGATTGATTTGCGTAGCAGATATCATCAAATTAGAATGAAAAATGGTGATGAGTGAAAAATAGCTTTTAAAATGGTGATGAAGCAGGCGGTGAGGCTCGGGCACTTGATTCGTTCAAGTAACTGTCTCTGAGTTATTACATTTAGAGGTTACCGACTTTTAGATAGCTTAAATATTTAGTGGTCCGGTGATTTTCTCAAAGAAGCCTGTGAAAAGGTCCAGTGTGTTGTGAAGATTAGAGCTCACCTACCTAGAGGGAAGAGCTACCACTAGTAGAATTTAAGGTGTTTGGCTTAATTTGTAGAACCAGTTCAATTTATTTGGTCTTACCTCAACGTGGACTAGGGGAGATCGATAAGTCTTCAAACACCACGGTAAAAAGAAACGTATTAATTATTGTTTGTTTTCTTGTACTCAATTTACATATTTGTAATTTATATTCATAGAATTTGAATTGTTTACTTGTGACCCCAGGATTCCAAAACTAGATTTGGCGTGGTGGTGCATTTAGATGAACCTAGATAAATTAGTGATGAGGGCATCCCTACAACTTCTATAGCATCTTCTCCAAATGTGCATGAGATTATAAATCATGATGAACCGAAGGGGCCAATGACAAAGGCAAGAGCTAAATTACTTCGACAATAGGTTAATTTGTTTCTTAAAGAACTCTCTTATATTGTTGAGAATAATATACTACCTCATGCAAGTTCTTTATGCATTCTCAGGGTTGAACGAATTGAAGACTTTGGAATCACTAGTAAAGAAGGAAGTCCAAGTATACAAGCAGAAGCAAGGAAGTAGCCACGTCGGCCCAGCCTATGCACGAGTGCACATTGATCGTTGCCAGTCGGCATCCAAACAATGCATAGCCTGTGAAGGAACTAAGAGCCATGAATGAAGCCTATGAGCATAGAGTTCTCACTAGCCTACGTGGCAAGTATTTGACCGAGACCATTGCTCGGTCATGTAGTCTATGAGTTTATTTAGTATACACCTTTTTTATTTTTATTTTATTAGTGACCAGTTCGGTCCATCCAACCGAATAGAGTAGGACCCGGTTTGAACCCAATCTCGTGCGTGTGCGGACGAGAATGGCCACCGTACAAATATCAAGCCGATTAGAAAACAAAGACAGAGACAACAGTACACGACTAGAAAACAGAGACTGGATATTGAGTTCATGCGTTGGTGCATGATTTTGGAGTTTTTGATAGCCATCAAAATTCAATAGAAAATTCGAGAGTTCTCACAAATTGAGATCGTTTAATCTCTCTACTGGGAATTGGGAGCATGATAGGGCTTTCGCTTAGTGATCGTGAAGTCCAGCGCGTGTGATCTTGCGAATCAAAGAGCGTTCGTTCTTGCATTGGCAATGGAGGATTGCTACGATACGAGAGGCTACACGTGAGTATCCAAACCTACGTCAAGAAGATCAGGCGACCCCGTATCATTTAGTCTTTAATCGTGCAAAACAAAATTATTTATACTTTTGCACATAAGCTCAATTTTAGCTAAAGAGTAATTTTAAAAGCGTTTATTCATCCTTCTTTAGTCAGCCTCCTCGACCTTACAATCGCCACCGAGCTCTAGATGCCAAGGTCGCCATCGAGCTCTGGTCGTCGAGGTCGCCTCCAAGCTCTAGACCTGGAGGTCGGCGGCGGCGAGGAAGAAGCAGCATGGGCGAGTAGCGCATGGTGGTGGGGAAAAGTAGCATAGGTGGGCGAAGAAGGTGCGGGTCGTGCTGCAAATCTGCAACGGCTTCGGTGGCGACGTAGTCTTCTAGAGGATGGGTTGGGAAGGGTGAGAGAGAGAGAGAGATTTTATATTGTTGAGGAAGATGGGCTGCGATCCGTTAGATCTTGATCCAATGGTCCAAGAGAGACGAGGTATGTAGGGGTATTCTTATCACCTGGTTACCACAACAAATTCCATCCCATCCCATTCCTCCAAGCAAACACCAATTTATACCATCCCGAATCATCCTATTATTCCAACTAAACAAAATTGGGGACCATCCTATCCTCTCAACCAAACAACCTACTCAGATCATCCCATCCTATCCCATAAAAAATAGGACTATCCCATTTCATCCCACCTTATCCCTCCAACCAAGTAATATCTAAACTATAGATTTTTTTTTGAATGTGCTTATATTGTGAAATAACCTTTTAAAAAATATTATGGCAGGAGGGAACACTCTCCAGCACCATTGTCACCAAAAGCGTCGATGACTGTTTTTCTAGGGGGATGTTCGTTGTGAGTTCTGGATTGTGTTTTGGCTCGTTACGGGGTAATCTATACATGGTATTAACTTATCGGGATGAAGAGGTAACTGTAGAATATAAAAGAGCAGGAGTAATTTGGCTGAATGTTTTCAAAATAAATATTTTACACCTTATCTTTATTAAAAAAATAGTTTCAAACTTATTTATAAGAATAAACTCTACTTGTAATGCTATGAATCGCGCCATAGGTAGTTCTTGGAACTACCTTATATACGAACTCTTTACACAAATAGCACTGTAGTGTATTTTCTTTCAAATTTAGCACCTGGATGTGTATTTTTTATAAATCTAGTCCCTCATTGAGCTCGGCAGGTACCTCGGCATGACATGGCCGACGCGTAGTGATTAATTAGTGTTAATAGCGCTAATCATGCAATATAATGCTTAATTAATGCTAATCATGATCAAATTAATCACCTGCTGAGCCGTGGTTGCTCAGCCGATGCTGCTGAGCTCTGGTGGTTCGGCAAGAACCGCTGAGCTACTGTAGCACGACAGACGATATGTGTCCTTGTCGTGGCTGTCGAGCTTAGTGAGCGGACTAGATTTGTAAAAACGGACGTTCGGATGCTAAATTTTTTTTAAAAAAAATACTACGGTGCAAGGGCAGATCTGAGCCCATGGCAATATGGGCTTTAGCTCGGGGCGTGAAAAATTATTATTGTATAGCCCAAATAATTTTAGCTTAGTCCAGAGTATAAATTATATAATTCAGCCCATGTTATTTATAGTATCCAATCTTCTTCTAGCAAATTCAACTCGAGACATAATACAATTCTAGATCCGCCACTGCTACGGTGTCATGTGTGTGAAACTGTGAATAGTCCTTATATGCAACACCACAAACCGTGGCTGACCTGTGGCACGCAAGGCTCCTTTGCAACACCATAGGTAAGGATGTTTTCAAGCATGGTTCAGTTTTAAAAATAGGTTTTAAACAAGTTTATTTGTGAAAACAAATTATAAAACTGCTAGGAGGTCATATCACCGTGGAGCCAAGAAAATATGAACGTTGTGTATTATTAGAGCAAGTTTAATAGTATAGATAGCTGCTACCTCCAATACATTTTCATGTCATCAAAAGATAATGATGCAGCTAACTCATACAATAAGCTGGCTATAAGTTGTCTCCACAAGAGCTCTCAATCATTTAATACATACATGGGTATTGATAATTTAATACATGCATGGGTATAGCAGTTAGAGCAAGTTTAATAAGGCTGACTGTGCTAGCTATAAGGGAATCCATGTCAGCATAGTCCTATGTGGAGGGGAGAGAAAAGGAGAGAGAGAGCCAAGCCGACTCCCATGCAAGAGTCAGGCTATAGCACAGGAAAAGAGACATTATCCATGCATGTACCCATAGAACTAATTGCTATACCCATGCATGTATTAAATTATCAATACTCATGTATGTATTAAATGATTGAGAGCTCTTGTGGAGACAACTTATAGCCAGTTTATTGTATGAGTTGACTGCATTATTATCTTTTGATGACATGGAAATGTATTGGAGGTAGCAACTATCTGTACTATTAAACTTGCTCTTAGTTCTATTGGTACATGCATGGATAACGCATCTTTTCCTGTGCTATAGCCTGACTCTTGCATGGGAGCCGGCTTGGCTCTCTCTCTCCTTTTCTCTCCCCTCCACATAAGACTATGCTGACATGGATTCCTTTGTAGTTAGCACAGTCAGCCTTAATAAACTTGCTCTTAGAGCAAGTTTAATAAGGCTGACTGTGCTAGCTATAAGGGAATCCATGTCAGCATAGTCCTATGTGGAGGGGAGAGAAAAGGAGAGAGAGAGAGCCAAGCCCACTCCCATGCAAGAGTCAGGCTATAGCACAGGAAAAGAGGCATTATCCATGCATGTACCTATAGAACTAATTGCTATACCCATGCATGTATTAAATTATCAATATCTATGTATGTATTAAATGATTGAGAGCTCTTATGGAGACAACTTATAGCCAGCTTATTGTATGAGTTGACTGCATCATTATCTTTTGATGGCATGGAAATGTATTGGAGGTAGCAGCTATCTGTACTATTAAACTTGCTCTTAGCGGCAACGGCACCACTTCGAAGATACACTCACGACAGGATCTCGCACGTTGACGGCGCCTGCCCGACGGGACGCGGCCACACAGGTCTTGTCGGCCTACGCTGCCGCCAACAAGAAGAGCGCCATAGCACCATAGACTGAATGAAACCACACGTCTCCTCGAAAACCCGCGACGCGACAGGGAGGGGAAAGCGTGCTGGGCCTCGAGCCCATCTCCATTCCATCTTCAAAGTGGTCCAAGTACCCAACCATACCATTTCCCCACTCAAAACAAATGGAAAATCGACGACCACACCCGTGCCACCGACGCACGGGGGTGTGTAGCGCGACCCACCTGCCACGTCCGCGCGGGCAGCGATACCGGCATACTGCCATTTCGTGAAGTACTTGCTCGTGTTTGCTTGACACTGTAGGGTCCGTTTTTTTTAACTGCGGTTTGTAATTTTTTTGCTATAGTTTGTAACTTTTGAACTGCTTATATAAGATATTATAGAGTAACAAAAACTCACGTGCGGTTTTTGCCAATATAAATGAAGTCAGTAAAACATGTACTACAATTAACTAGTAGATCCTATCTTGAAAAATACTCTTGTTTAAAAGCTAGTTACTATAAAAAAGCCAAAAAGCAGCTTTTAGAAGCTGAAAAGAACAGGACCTATGACGATGGCATATTTACCAAAGTAATCATTTTTAAACCTGAAATGACCAAAGTTATTTGTGAAGTGACCTGGCCCATAGGGGAAAGTAAGGGCGAAATAGGAAATGATGTATTAGGAATTATGAAGTAACAAGTATTTGCAAACAAAAAAGTGGCTAAATGGAGGGAGTATTTTTTTTACTCGACACTTTTGAGTAGCACAAATATATAAGGTGTTGCACTTTGGATAAAATGTGACAAAAATACCATCCACCCTACTCATTTTGGCTTGAGATTCTGGCTTATTTTTCATTATTCATAAATTTCATCTTTTTCTGGCCTTTTGGTTTTTTGAGTTTTTTTCCGGTTCTTTTTTCCCGTATTCGTTTACATTGTCTGTGATGGGCTAACTTGTTTTTTCTATTTTTAAATTTTTTAAATTTAATCATGTCAAATAAACCACCGCGAGCTACAGTACAATTTCAGCCAGCTACAGTGTAATTTTAGACATAAACCACCATTTTCAGCCCAAATGAGTGGCACCAATATCTTAGATGCATCAAGCGAGGTGTGATGAAGACAACACTAGTGCACACGTTAAGGTGATTGAACTTTGGATAAAATGTGGTTAAATGCCCTCCAATAACATGTTTGGTACATTAATTAAAGGAGGTAGTAAAGTGGTGAAAGTAGCCAATATTAGTAGTGGTAGTTTGAGAAAGTTTTTACAATGAACTGTGAATTGCCAAGTACACCTTGTGTTGAGAAATATAAGACCTATGGTTTGAATAGACTTATTGAGAAATATAAAGTTTGCATGTAGATTTAATTAAATGTTTTCTATTATACCCCTATTTATTCTTTTTTAACTATAAAAATTTATTCATTATCATCCACACAAAGTATTCTCTATTATTTTTCAAGACAATTACGAGGGGTGTCTGAGTCATTCTCTTATATCTTTGCTATTTGCTAATTTATCGCTACCGTAATCCTGAAGCAAAATCAAAATACACCTTATTTTTATGGGATAATTGATACTTTGCCCCTCAATTTGGCTGCCTTTGATCATTTGCTCTCTTTTACTTTGCCATTCATTTTTTGTTCTGAAGTTCTAATGCTAGTTGATCTTTTGCCCTATCTGCATATTATATTATTTTTCCAGTTGTCTTACCCCTTGGAGCTCATGTGAATAGACCATATTGGCCTTTTGTGAAATAGTTGAACGTACCTGCTCCTGTGCGCAGACCAGGCAACTACTCCTCATGTCTCTGCTTCTTACAAACATCTGAATACATTTTAGTGCTCTACATATTTGGCATGCTCTGCATATAGAAAAAATTGCATAATTTTACACCAAATTATGTTGTGTTTGTCTTATAAACTCAAGTGAGATATTGAAATTTCCATCACAGTTCTCCTATGCTACTATGAACAGTAACAGATGTACAGATTTACACTGTAGACTTGAAATATATACATACAAACTTTGCACGCAGACTTAAAATTTTCACAAACTAAAGTACCGAGACTTCCTTCTTGGCAATACCATTAAAAAAACCAAGCAAAGCAGGGGAGGCATAATGGACCTTGAACATCTCCATTTGAAGCTCTCACAAGTAGTAGTATATGATGCTTAAAATTTTAGAGCTATCTTAGAGACCAAAGTTAACCAAAGCTTTCCTGGTGAAGACACATCACAATTTAACATAGTGAGCATATAACCGTGAAGCAAAAGTAGCATCAGGCATTACAAAGCCAACCATAGTGAGTTCACATCTCACGAAATACAAAGGTAGCATGATAGTTTTCATGTCACAAAATGTTAACAAAATAAGCAGCATAGTTATTTTAGTTCTTCTTTTTCTTTCTTGGAGTCATCTTCCTCATGGTTGGTCTTATTTTTGGCGGAGATGTACTAGTGATAGTTGACTGTGCAGGTTGTCCATCTCCCATTGCCAATGCAAGTTGTCTATGAAAAAAAAGAACACTTGAGTCACAATTTGGACATGAACACAAATGGAAATGCTTTGTCTTAGTATTTTCAACCTTCCTGTGACGGGTCTAAGGCTCCCTTGAAGTTGTGGAGGTATGATGATCATGTCCCTTGTAGGTATGGTAGCAATTGAATTGCCAGGACATGTAGCAGTAAAAGATGAATTTTGAGGTCCTTCCTTTACCCTTTGAGAATTGCTTGGACCTTCATCAGGGATCCTCCCTTCTTTCTTGACTTTCTTTTCCTGTTAAAAGCAGCTGGAAATTTTGAAGGTTACAAACAGCCAAGAAAAATGAATGAAGATGGTCATTAATTTGTACCCTTTTTTGTTCCCACTAAGAGGACAAGTAAATTGCATGTGGCCTAGCTCCCTCACATATCTTGCATTTATTCTTTCCCCCTAATTGGATTGGTTTCTTTCCCTCATCCCTTTTCTCAAGACAACCTTTGAACCTCAATTTCCTAGGTCTTCCAATAGATCTTTTTGCTAGTGGTGGCTATAGCACAAAACCAAGATCCACCTTAGGCCATTGGGATTGGTCAATCAGTGGTTCCATTGCCCCTTGATATGCTACCATGAATCTCTCCACCAAGTAGTAGTCATGCACATAATCCTCGAAATTGATATTTCTCTACTGAGTCAGGAAAGCCAATGCATGCTCACATACATGGCTTGCCTGTGTGCTATGACTCAAGACAAGTACACTCATGTGTATGTGCCCTGACTACATGCCTAAGTTGGTCATTGCTAGTATCCTTCACCTCTGCAATTCAATTGGCAGATGGTTGTGCCTTTAGATGACCTAATCCTCCAATTCTCCCTTGCAATTACTTTATGACGGCTGGTAGAATCCTCCCTTGTAGCCTTTCTCCAATCCTTCTGCTCTTGTTGAACAGCACCATAATCATCTCCCTCAGTTTGTCAGCTAGCTATAACAGTGGCAAATTCTTTATTTCTCTCACTTAGCTATTAAAACACTCTACAAGATTATTATTTATGTAGTCACACTTGATGTCTGGGTTAAACATGCATCTCATCCATAGCAAACTATGATGTCTTCCAAGGTAATCAGCTACCTCTGGGCATGCTGTGAGCACCTTGTCCATGTGGTGATCGAAGACTTCCTTCCTGTATGCTCTAGCAACAGGCCGCATATGACCAAAACTTTCACCATGGAATTTCTTCATAAAATTTTGCATAAGGTGCCTGAAACACTCCGTTTGCTCAGCTTGAGGGAATACCTCCTTCACTGCATTTTCCAAACCCTTTGCAAGCATCTGTTGACACATTCAATACAAGCGAATCACCTATTGCCTTCTTCACCTGACTCGTAAACCATGCCCAATTTTCTCCAGTTTCAGAACCAATGAACCTAAAAGCTACTGGAAACATCCAGTTCTGACCATCTAAAGATGTAATTGTAGCTAATTGCCCATTCCACTTGCCATTCAGAGCAGTTGAATCATACTTATGTATGGTTTACACCCATTTAAAAACCCCTCAATGCAGTGCCTAAATGCAATAAAGAATCTATTAAAGCACATTTTACCTTTCACTCTTTTGGTATTGATTTTTACAACACTTCCCGGAGACCTCAACTCAATCTCAGCTTAAAGTTGTAAAGCAACGAAAGCCTTCTTCTCAACTCTCATAAAGATCATGCACTGCTCTTTGCCTACCCTTTCACATTGTGTCATATCCTATTATTACATTGAAGTCATCCTATGATTTCCCTTATAGCTCTTTGGCACCAATGTTGGGATTCTTTCTCAAGATAGATGATGCCCTATCTGCCATCCAAGACTGAGATGCCATACTTGTTTTAATCCTGCCACTTGAAGTACATTTATGCCCATCAATAATCTTTGTCACTTGCAAAAAGGAGTGGACATAGCAAGCACAAGTAAAATGTGAATAAATACAACTAATACATGAACAATTAATAGATGGACAAGTGTTAGCAACAAGGTTAGTATCATGATAGATCTCTTATCTTGCGCCCTTTTAGCTACAATTTCCCAAGGGCATCCGTCGGCTCTACAACACCCAACAAATCTGGAAGGATCAGACTTCTTAGTGTCCATGTCAAATTCCTATTTAATTGCATATTGTCTGATCGTCAATCTAAATTCCTTCATACTAGGAAATGTGCTTCCAAGCTCCATCTTTGGATTATCGTTATCATAAACAGTGAATTGCTCCTCAGGAATATTATCATCCATTGGCATAGCTGCTCTGTGAGTGTCATTCGGTTCAGCCCTACCAAGTTTTTCAACAACATTATCACTACCATCAGGAACAAAATGCCCGGTTGCCTTCCTTGCCTCTTTCATCCTCCTCCCTCAATCCAAGAAGAATATACATCTCCTCCCCACCCATAGGAATATCTTCGTCAACCGTCATCAACATTAGGGTCTTCAACATTATTAAAATGTGACCAATCCACCATTCCTTTCGAAGCCCACATATTTTGCTCTACTATTGCTACTGATGCAATAGAACTCCCAGCTCCTACATCATCAATTGCTAACTGATTGCCCATGCGTACTGCACTGCCCACATCGGTCACACTCGATTGGCTAGATTCATACTCTACTACTATGTTAAACGGTCTCTCAGCATCAATCCTACGTGTGATGGTGAAATTTTTTGATGAAAAATAGTTAAGGACAACACTATTACATTCATCTGTTCATTCGAGACAACACTATTACGTTCATCTGTTCATTCGGGACAACACTATTACGTTCATCTATTCATTTGGTTCTATTCAAATGCACTGAGAAAATACCAATAAAAACAAGAAAAAACTACAAAAAAGTGCACAACATACCCCTTAGGATCCATCTTTGCTCCTCAATCCCTCCTATTTAGCCTAGATCCATTAAGCAAGAACCTATAGTTTCCAGGGATAAACACAGAAATATTAGGATGTGAGAGAGGGAGGAGGACTGAGTTGTGCATGCGGGGAGGGGGGTTTACCTCACCTGAGAAGTATAGCAAGCCACACGCGGGACAAGCAGTCATCGGGCTGGGAGAGAACCATTGTGCGCTGGAGAGCACCCAGGAAGAACGCAGCTTGGGGAGAGGTTCGCATTGGGGTACCAGCTAAAATAAATAAACAACGAATTAAAATAGGCTATAGGGCAAAATAGAAATTGGCATGAGAAGTTCAGAGCAAAAATGAATGACAAAGTAAAAGAGGGCAAATAATCAAAGGCAGCTAAACTAAGGGGCAAAATATCAATTATCCCTATCTTTACTCCTTAAAAAGGAGTTGGTGGTTGGTGCGGCCTCTCCCACCCCTTCTCAAAAAAAGATCTACTGCCCCTAACTCCCTCCCCCGGTTATCAAAAGAAAACCACCTGCGCCGAATTTCTCCCCACGTCCCCGGTCTCCCCGTTCACTTCGCGTCTCCTCCCCCCACTCCGCCGTTCTCCGTCGCGCCGCCCTGCCTACTCCCCTCCCTCTTCCGTCGCTCCGCCCTCGCCTCCTCCTCCCCCCACTCCTCTGCTCCGATGCCTCCTCCCCCGCTCCTCCGCTCCGCCCCTTACCTCCTCCTCCCCACCCTGCGCTGCCGCCGCCACCTCCCCCGCTCCTCCGCTCCACCCTCACCTCCTCCTCCCCTGCTCCTCCGCTCTGCCCTCGCCTCCTCCTCCCCCGCTCCTCCGCACCGCACCCAGACGCTGTTGCCACCGCCCCGTGCCGTCGCCTCCTCCCGCGCGCCACTGCTAGCCTCCCAACTAGAGATGGCAATGGGTACCCGATACCCGAATACCCGACGGGTTTTACCCGATAAAGAGACGGGTATGGAAAATTTTATGTACCCATGGGTACGTTATTGGGCGAAATCCTCTACCCGCCGGGTAGGCGGGTGCGGGTGTGGGTATATACTACCCATACCCGCCTACCCGCGGGTAATGAATACCCGCATTAGACAACTAGACATCCCACTCAAATGTTAATTTTATTATCTACTTGTTGTTGATTGTTTATTTGTTTGTCATATGTTGATATGGTCATGTCAAGTATGTTTATGTGATGTACTAATTTTGATCATTAGACGCTTTCATACTTGGCATGTATGATTAATGAATGTCTAAATTGATGATATTCTTATGTGTTGAACCGGGTATGCTTGCGGGTACGGGTTACCCGTCGGGTAGTAATACCCGCGCGGGTACGGGTATGGGTAAATTTTCCTACCCGCGTGCGGATACGGGTAACCCGACGGGTAAATTTACACCTAGCGGGTACGGGTATGGAATGGCAATACCCGATGGGTATTTACCCGTTGCCATCTCTACTCCCAACCTCCGCCGCCAGCGCCCGCGCACGCCAAGGTTGACCGCTCTGGCCACTTCTGCAGCCCTCGTGCCGCCAGTTGGATCTAGGTCACCCAGATCACCACCACCCCTATTAAATGCTCTCCTCCATCCCGAACCCTCCCTCCCCTTTGCTGTCACAGCCTCGCTAGAGAGAGAGAGAGAGAGAAAGTGCGCGCGCGCAGTGAGAGAGCTCCGAGAGAGGGCGGCGAGATGGTGCAACGGCTGACATATCGGAAGCGGCATAGCTACGCCACCAATTCCAACCAGACCTGCGTCTTCAAGACCCCTGGTGAGATCAGTGGCTCCTGCGATTGCTCGTTCTTTTGGCTAATCTTGCAATTGTTGGGATAAGATTCTTGCTGCTTATATTTTGATGGATCTGTGCGTGAGATTTAGAACTTATATTTTGATGGATCTGTGTGTGAGATTTAGAACTGTTTTAGTTGTGGTGTGTGATTCATCTGTCACTGCAGTGATACTGTTTAATTTGGAGTATTTCTTGGGGTTTTTCCAATTGAATCTAAATTTATAGCACTTATTGATTGTGTTCTTGATTAGGTGGGAGGCTTGTGTACTAGTACACCAACAAGCGTGCGAGCAGGCCGAAATGCCCGGTCACAGGGAAGAAGCTCCAAGGAGTGTGTGTTACCTCATCTTGCCATTTACCAGCTCTCGCATTAGTTTGCTATAGTATGTGTAGGTTATATGGATCATACACTTGAACACTAACCGATCAATTCAATCAAGCGGTTCTTTATGGAAATATGGGACAAAGGCTCTTATCTTTGGAGACTTCAGCATTAGTATCCTGTAGTAACTTTTGATTCATGTTCAATGTGATAACAAAAGGGGAAGTGGTGCTAATTCTTGCTAAATCATGCTTTGTACCTTTGGTTATTGCTTAGTTGATCTGTTTGGTCCATTCAATCTCTGGTGAATTTACCTTTTGTAGTTTGGCTCAATTGATTGTTTTTATTAGTATGATGTTCGATTATAAGTTATGTACTTCCTTGTATGTGGCATGTTGCGGTAATTTTGTACTGGTCCGTTTGATTGTCAAGGATTAATACTGGTTTGATTGTCAAGGATTATTCTTCTAAGGATTCAGATTTACTGTTTGTCTTTTTTCCCCTTAGATAGTAGGGAAATGTGCATTTGAGTTAGGATTATATGGTACTAATTTCATGTTCTTCATCTTTATGTGACATGTTACTTGGCTGATGATTACATAGAAATATGATAAGCATATGTCTGAAATTTTTATGTGGATTAAGCCTAATCTTCTCTATGAGACCTTTTGTATTATCATATATTTTTTAACGTAGGTTTTAGTTTTGATGTACAAGGCTTATTGCACTATTTGTCTATTTGCTCCTTTGTTGTTTGCTATGCATTTGCATTCACTATCTTCATAATTGCACTCTACAGATGGTGAGGTTGGATGATGGTCAGATGCATAGTTCAAATGAACATTTGTAATGACTGATTACATTTAATGTCTTTTGCTCCTAACTGGCAACCTTGTGTGGAACTTTATCAATTATCCAGAAAATTTCTAGGATGTTTGTTTAATTGCAGTATATGAAAGTGATTTGGTTAATATTTTACCTTTGCTTTTATTTGGGAATGGAGTTTTCTGATTGCTATTAGGTCAATATCAGTTCTGCATACCATTAATGTATATAGCTTATGCTAACAGTAGTGTAAACACATTTTTTTAAATATTTTTTTGAAAAAGATCAGAGTATTTTGGATGGATTTTTGTAAAATTTGTTCCAATAATGTTTAGTTCTCGTGCAAAGAATTTGACATAAGGTTGGTTGTCTTGTAATTCAGAAGCAGAAGTTCTTTTAGCTCCTCCAAAGCTGGTGTACAACGATTTTGTGTTACGGTATGTTTCATTCTCACCCCCTGTTGGTTAAAGACATATTTGATATATGTGAATATCTATTTAATGCACATTCAGGTCTGGATTTCTTGTAAGTATCTTTCTAATTAGATAGATATTTCCTATTATAGATTGGCCTGGAAAATTTTAGTGGCTATTGCCAACGGATGGGATCAGCATGTGCATCAAATTGTTCATATGTTTATCAGTTCAGTCAAAAGGCATTATATGCTCAAGCATCCAAACCATGGCCCCTTATGTAATTTACCTGAACCGATGACAAAATACGAAAGTTCAAGGGCATTTTATTTCTACTTTGCGCTATCAAACTTTTTTGGTTGCTTTTGTTTCATCACTACAATAAAAAAATCACTATGGTGATGTTGCAGCTGGAATACCGCGGGAGGGAGGAGGGCTTGCGGCTGCTGCTGCAGAGAAGAAGGGAGGATTGGAGAAGGTGGTAGGAAAGAGACTTCTTTATTTTTCTTTCTTGAATTCTCAGCAAGCCTTACATCTCCTATTAATAGAGATATTATAGATAAGAAAGGCAATCTTAAAGATTCCTTAATTAACTCTATGCAATTCGAAGGATTGCTTAACTAATTAAAAGTGATAGCTTTCTAAATAACAAAGTTATTCCTACTGAAGTCTCTTGGAAACATATCTCTATTCTCTTGGCGCGATTGCTTCCTTGATTTTGCACCAGCGCTGATATGGAATGCCCTACATGACCGGTGCATATCAGAAGTGATGGGATGGACATTTAGGATCGTTTGTTGCTTTTACCTTTTTTGGGGGCAATGCTTAGTCACGTGTTCAGTGTGATGGAGGCAGGTCCCTCATTTTTTTTAAAAAAAATGGGGATGATTTATTTTATTATGTTCCGTTCTAGAGCTTGATTTTCTTGTAGAGCATAGTTATGTCTTATAGGCATCCCAACAATGAGTGAGAGATTCAATACAGAAACTGAAGTTGAATGCCCGTGCGTTGCTACGGATTTAAAAAAATTAGAACATATTTGTATGCACGTTCCAACAAATTTTACCACCTGTTAATTTTAGAACATGTAGTATGATAAAATTTTAAAATCCGTAGTAACGCACGGGCATTCAACTAGTATTTATTAAGAGAAGAATATATTTATGGAAGAAAATTTTGATCAAAAGGACTAAGTAAAGGAAAAGAGTACAAGCACTCGAGCGGGAGCAACGCGAAAAATCAAAAATGGGAAGCCAGCATTTCCCGCTGATTTCGCCACGTTTCCCCCCCAATTTGCTGCTCCGCCTCGGCTCCTCGCACACACACGCTGACAACCGGTCCCCCAAACGCTTATACCCCACCCGCCAGCGTCGTCCCACGCGTTACGCGAAGAGCCACGAGAACGAACCGACATTGGCCGTCCCGGCGCGTCCGGTTGCCAAAAGTCGGGCAAAAATCCCCGGCCGCGCAGGCGAGGGAAGGGAAAAGGCGAGGCGCCCCCTCCCCGCGCCACGGCCGAAAACTCAAAACGCGCCCCCAAATTTTCGCTGCCGCCTTCTCGCCTCCCCTAAAAATACCCCCCGATTCCTCAACTTCCTCCGCGGCATCGCCTTCTACAACACCACACCGCGCCGTCGCCGCGGGGGCGTTCTAGTACTACCCAATTGCGTTGCGGCCATGCCATCAACCGTTCTCGTCCGCCGCGCGCGCTCCCGTTCACCCCCGGGAGGGTTCGACTCCGCGCGGCGCACGCGCCCGCGGGTGGAGGAGACGGGTTGCGGCGTGGAGGCCGAGGTGCCGTCCGCGCTGCCCGACGACATGCTCCTGGAGGTGTTCAAGCGGCTGCCGCCACCGGCGGACATCGTTCGCTGCGCGGTGGTGTGTCGCCGCTGGCGACGCGTCGTCTCCGGCGCGGGCTGCCTCCCAGCGCCGCCTCGGCACTTTGGGTTCTTCCGCAACTATGGCCCGTCCCCGCTGCCCCCGTTCGTCCCCACCGCGGGCGTCGACCTCGACCTCGGCTTTCTCCCCGTGTCGCCTGCTTGCGGCGCCGTGCTCGTCGACTGCCGTGGTGGGCGCCTCCTCCTACGCGAGCTTGGCGCCGGGTTTGCGAGAGAGCTCAAGCTCCTCGTCTGCAACCCGCTGGAGAAGACGTCCATGCGGCTGCCGTCTCTCTACATCGCCGGGCACAGAGTAGCCTGCTGCGTGCTCGTCCCTGTGGAAGATGCCGCGTTCCGCGTCGTCGTCGTGCTCTTCGGCGCTGCCCCGGCCCACTTCGACGTTCTGATCTACTCTTCTGCTTCCCCAACCTGGGAGGCCGCCGCCGGGCTGCTGAGGCGATCCTTGACCCCCTGCCAAGGCCCGTCCGTCGTCGTCAGCGACGTCGTGTACAGGCTGCAGGGCGAAGGTGGCTACATCATGGCTGTTGACACGACCAAGATGTCGCTGTCGGTGGTGCCGTTGCCCAACACCGGGATGCTCTTGTACACCGGCAACCATTGGATCGGCAAGACGGAGGACGACCGGCTCTGCTTCTTCGCGATCTGGGAGCAGCTTGTTCTGGTGAAATGGGTTCTTGAAGCGCCTGGAAAGTGGACGTCGCATCAGCCGGTGCCGCTGCGTTCGCTGATGAACCCGGCCACTGTCGGGGACCTCCTCTACACGAAGCTCTCGGCGAAGGTCGCAGACCAGCTGCGTGGCTGCAAGCTTGTGAGCTTCGGTGGGTTCTGCGAGGGCAGCGGAGCTTTGTTCTTCGTCATGGCCGATTGGGTTGTGGTGCTCGACCTCAATACGTGGAAGATGGAGAGGCTGTGGCGCAACACCGATGAGTCGCGGCCGCTTGGCGACGTGCACCCGTACGAGATGATGGCGTGGCCGCCGGTGCTCAAGGATTTTGCCAAAGCATGAGGCGGGAGATTTTTTGTACTGATTGTTGGCGATGAAAAGAAGATTGCAATGTATGGCCGTTAGATTGGTACTTTTGGGCATGCCTGCGATAGTGAATGAACAATGTGGTGTATTTCATGTTGCTAAATATTTCTGACGATAATGTTGAAAAATTGGGGTTCTGTTAGCAACTTGTGATACTGTGAATAGGATGAATTGCTGCTTGAATAATTTCAATTACAGTTTTGCTATTGCACAGGTGACTGAAATTTTTTTATGTTTCAGTCACGTGAAATTGTACTCTTAATAAACTAAAATTACAGCCCCTCAAAAAAAATAGCTGCAACTTTAGATGATTTAGAGTGCAACTTCAAGTGACCTGAAATTACACTATCAATTAACTAAAATTGCAGCCCCCTCTAAAAAAATATGTTTTTTCAGGTGATTCAAAGTGCAACTTCAGGTGACTGAAAGATAAAAAAAATTCAATCGCCTGTGTAATAGTCTATCCCTTTCAATTAACTCCCTTCAGTATACTGACGTTACATCATTGAAAGCACCTGTTCATAGTAGTAGCACGTTTGTGCATTCTTCAATTCTTTTGAGGTAGCACTAAATCTTGTGCGAGACTTTTTTGTGTTCGTCAAACCTTGTTTTGTGGAGACAGTAAGACAGGAGCTGAGCGACTACCACCGAGGCACATTTACTAAGGCAATCACTTTTTAACCTAAAATGACCAAATATTCTATCTTTGAATAGTTTCTTTTTGACTGGCTTATGGCTACGACAAGTGTCTTTTAGCCGTAGTGTAAGCGTTTATGTGAACAAATCTACTGATGATAAACTGCTAAAAAAATAATAGCTTATGGCTATGACAGATGTCTTTTAGTCGTAGCGTAAGAGTTTGTGTGAACAAGTTCACTGCTGATAAGCTGATAAATTGCTATAAAAAATTATTTCAATAAATCGTTTAAAAAAACAGCAGAGAAAACATACTGTTTATTTGTCCAGAAAAATAAGTTTATAAACAAAGCAATTCACTCTTTATCTTCTTGGTACGTGCGATGTACTTAGGTACAGTTACCAAGATACTCACCTTTTTAATCTAAAATAACCAAAATAACTCTCTCTTCTTTCGTACTTGCTTCATCTTATAAAACAAATTATTTTACATATCAATACGGTCTTTAAAATATAACTTTAACTATTAATTACTATTATAATATATTTATAAAAATAATAAAATTATAATATTATAAAATTACTTTTGAGATGAATTTGTACCTATAATTTTTATGTGTCTAATCTAAATATTTATTTAAAAAATCAATAGCCAAAGTTTCCAAAATCTTACTACACATATTTCAAAATAACTTATTTGTTAACTTGAGGGAATACATGTGAAGAGACTTGAGTTTTTGGTATATATAACGCCCACTTTTGCCGTCTAGTCACTGGATGACAGCGCCTAATAGTTGACACGTGGCGCCTGCCATCCGGTGAGCAGACGGCAGGCACTTGTCACCTAGCCAGTAGATAACAGGTGGCCTGCCGTTTGCCCACAAAACGGCAGGTGATTAAGCTGGCTACTTAGTTAGCTTAATTACCTGTCTAAATTCGTAATTTTATGTTATACTTTTTTTAATATGATAATATAGCATATGAGTTCAAAAAATTACGATATTTGTGGTGAAGCTTTCCGAGACATCGTGATATATTGTGTAATTTTTTAGTAATTGTTTGAGGCCATTTGCTACATCTAAAAACTCCTAGAACGACGCATAATTAACGAGAAGATTAAGCAGTTATGCGCCCCTCTAAGTATTTTTAGAGATAGCAATTGTTTGTGAAAAATTACGAATTTTTTGTGGAGCTTCTTGACGCAGTGTGCTACGTTGTGTAATTTTAGAAGGGGCGGAGGGACTTTGCACGAGCGCGGGGAGGCCGAGGGAGGTGACGGCGAGGCTTGAAAGTGGCCGAGGTGGCAGCGATTTCTCGCCAAAGTTGGTGGTGGCAGTGGCGGCGAAGGCACACGGCGTCAGGGTGCTCGGCTCACAGGAGAGGGGAGAGGAGGCCGAAGGGAGATGGTGTGGAGAAAAATGGTGCCGAGGGAGGGTTTTATAGTGGAGGGGTGACTGTGCGGCGAGCTTAACCGCCCGCAGAAATGGCGGTGGCGCCCGTTGCGGTGCGGGAGTGCGGGGAGTGGGGAAGGTGGGCGCGAGAAGGCGGGGAGACGCGGAGATGGGGGTGTGGGGAGGTAGATGGCGCGCGTGCGGGCGGTGGTGGCGGAAATGGCAGCAGCGACTTCGGCGGGGCGATTGCGGCGGGAGAAGGAAGAATGGGGCGGGGAAGAAGATGTTGACGGGTGGGCCCGGGGTGCAACGAGAGAGAAGAGAGAGGATGGAGCGGGTGGTGCGGATTGTGACCACGTGGCCAAGGAAAGCAATCGGGCGGGGGCGGGGGGGGGGGTTGAGTGGGAGGGGACGGCGGGATGGGCTCGGACGGCGATGTGTGCGGAATCGGGCCGCACACGTGTCGCACGGAGAGGAAGGGAAAGCGGGTTGAGTGGGCAGTCGAATGGTGGCGACATGGGCGCATCTAGGCCGTCCATGCGTCGGCCGGGGGAAAGGAGAGGATTTGAATTTTATTTTTTTATTTTTGGATTTTCAGAAAACACCACAAAAGCAATTAAAGGTCAGAAAAATATGAAATAAATTTCAAAAATTTCAAACAAATTCACAGAAGTTCATGGAGATATTTTGGACTTAGATAACATATTTTCGACTTAATGTTGTATTCTATTTTTATATTTAAAATACCTTTTAATTTCATAATAGATTTTAAACTCCAGAAAAACACAGAAAACCTAAATAAAAGCCAAATAAATCCAAATAATTAATTTGACATAGTATTTTTTTACAGAAAATGAAAATATCATTTTATTTAATAATATTTTTAGGTTTTTACTTAAATTACTTTTCAAATCTATCCTATTTAAAACTGAAATTCAGGCAAATCAAAAATAAAATTTAGGCAACAAAATACTTATTTTTATTTTAAACCAAATTAATAAAATTTTTCACTCAAAAATTGAAGTAAACAGCTGGACTATTACAATAATTTTTATCCTTCTAACCATCCGAAGGTTTATTAAATGAATACAGAACAGAGAAATATGTATCTGGCATTATCCATGTTTGACTCCAAGTCCAAGAGGATGAGTGATATCTATCTGTATCCACTATGATTGCACCCCTACAACCAAAGTCTACTCTGCCATTTAAGGTGAGGGTGGAGGCGGAGACGTTTCATGTTCAAAGGATGAAAGTTCTTCTGGATCAATTCCACATTCATTCATAAAAAAATTGTCAAAATTTTCCATAGAGAAATGCGAAAATCTGCAAAATGCATATAGAAAATTACACTATTGCCTATTTTATATCACAATAAAAAAATAAGAATAATATAAGTATATCAAAACTAGTATTGTTACATCTTTTTTTGACTGTAGGTTGGATTTCATTTTTTTGGATTTTTGGTAAAATTATTGCAAAATTTGCTAAATTATCATAAAGTGTATCAAAATTTTCACAAGAGAATTCGGAGAAAAGATTGCTGGTTTGAATGTGGCTAAAATAGGGTGTATGTTGCCTATTTATAGAAAATTTTAATTTTTTTTGAATTTTTCATATTTTAAATTCACGAACGACACAAAATAGCTAGAAATTAAACAAAAAACCACCCATTACTCATGCTAAAACAAATCAAATTGGCCATGCCCACTGTGTCGTACTTAGAACAAAGGTATCTAACAATCATATTTCTATACTAAATGGGCCATGTCCACCAGGCTAAGCATGCCAAACGTGCCGAGGTGTCATGCGGGCCCTTGGTGGCGGCCCAAACACAGCCCACCCCTCGGCCGGCCCAGCCCAGCTCGACGCGTAAGGTGTGTTTGGTTCAGAGTCATGGTGGGACGGGATGGATCTAACCCACTTTTTAGGGACGGGACGGGACGGTCCCTGTTTTCTGTTTGGTTCAGAGTCATGGTGGGACGGGATGGATCCAACCCATTTTTTAGGGACGGGGCCTACCTGTCAGCCACTCGTCCCACTTCATCCCTCACCATCCCCTCATTTTTGGGGGATAGGATCATCCCCAATTTGAGAGCATATCCACAGAATATTCCCTAGAGGGATATCCCCCATCCCACCTGACTCTGAACCAAACAACTCTGGAACGAGGACCGCCCCATCCCATCCCCTATGGTCCCATGAACCAAACACATACCGTGTCATGGGCCCTATCTACAGTAACGGACTGGGGGGAAACACCGCTAGCTGGGGCTTCGCGACTCGCGGCTCTTCCGTTCCTTCCCCGGCCGTCCCCTCCTCCCGCACTGCCCACCAATCGAAATCCAAATTGTCGTCGTCCTCACCTCGCGGGTCGCCACACCCAACACAGCAGCAGAACCGGGGGAGAATTAACCCAAGGCGAGAAGGAATCTGGTCGGGGAAGCATGAGCCTGGTCTCCCGGAACCCTCGTCGTCGAGCTCGAACCAGGAGATAAGAATCCGCGAACGAGAGCCCCAGAGGAGATGGCCTCCTCCTCCCAGGAGGATAAATCCGGCGGCAGCGCGTGGAGGGAGCAGGAGCGGCGCCCGTCCAAGGCCTGGGGGATCCTCCTCTTCGGCCTCATCGGCGCCACCACCGCCACCTTCGCGGTGAGCGGGGCCGTCCTCTTCCTCTCCCTTGTCATGTTTCTAGTTCGGTAGATGTTTCTCGACGACCTAGCGGATTATCTCATGTCGTAATCGCGTTGTACGTGCTCAGCAGTCTAGCTTGCTTGCTTAGTATCACAGCTTCCGTTTTGAGCGACTCCATTTAATTCTGGCTTAATTGCAATCAGGTCTTCCATCGGCAATTCGGCATCAGCTGCTACAATTTGTCGTTTGCATGCCGAAGATATTAGCACCTTCCTCTAGGATGTAGTGTTTCTTATGTTGTTCAATTATAACCCCCTTGTCTGAAGCATATGGAACTTGAGTCCTGTTAGTAGTAATGCTCTTGACTCCATACTGGTCTCTCTTTCGACCCAAAATCATAAATTTTCTTTTAAGATTGCAACACTGCAAATGAGTAAACCTTATAAGTAGGCATGTGTCATCATGCTTGTGAGGTGGGTTGCAATGATTTGTCAGTAATGTGAGGTTATTGACAATTCTTTGGCCTCTATATTATCTTTGTGATATCTACTTGCTCGGGGAAATTGGGAAAATAAATTTTGTTTATCTACCTGTTGTTGTGCAGATTTCTTGTGATCGACCTTTTTATTTGTTCTTGTTCCTGTGCAAACTCCAGGTTGCTCAAGTTCGCAGAAGTGTTGAGTGGTTCTACACTCAGGTACCTTAATAGGTTAATACTAGTTATTACGTAGAGACATAATCTATGTTGTTAGATTTTTTTTTTGGGAAAAACTGCAGGGAAGGACTGTTAGGTGGATGTAATGGCCTGATAAAAATTGATAGCTTGCTTTCTGAAATGTAGTACAGTTTGGTGCTTAACATTGTGCTAAGGTCAGATTCTTGTCACTTTTGCCTCTACTAATAATAATATAGGCTAAGATGATTACGGTAGCTCAGTGGGTTGATCCTTCCAGCAGGCCTTCCCCTTTGTCAATTCCACTCTATCCAGGGATTTCCACAGGAAGAAAACTACCAATTTTTTCTTCTTCTTGTTACAGTCATTTATTTTTCGGGGTCCCTAATATATGCCAGAATACCATTGTTTTAGTTGTTATTCCAATGAGAACTATTTGTTGAAGTCATAGTCAACCAAATGCAGATAATTGATTTATCATCCTACATCTCTGTTCTATGCTTATACTTGATTGTCTTTTGAATCTTTCCAAAAGAAACTTATAAGCTCTTTTTAACTCTGTTTTTCCTTCGGTAGTTGAATAAGATGCAGACAACGTCATCTTGGAGGAATACAAGTAACAGCTCTAGTCATGGAAGCTTCAGTGAGGATGCTAGGAGAAGATATTATCAGCGTATGCAGCAGGAATATGAGGAGGAACAAGAGAGAGTTGTGAGTTTATTGAATTATTCATAATCTTTTTCTAATGCAAGCATCAATATTTAAATGCATAACTTAGAATTTGGAAATCATACATATGGTACCTATATGTTGTTAAATGAACATTTCCTGAAGTAAATTTAAATGTAGTTTCACACATTCATGAGAAATAATATTGTGCTAAATTAGTTCTCAATCTGACATTGCCTTGAGATTACTTTATCTCTGTTAGCCCTTCGCTATGCTGACTTTTTGTTGGCTTGAATTTTGGCCAGCAAAGAATAAGGCAAATGCAAAGTGTTTTCAATAGAGAGAGGAATAAATTTAGGAGAAGTTATGAAAGTTGGAGGGAGAGTGGCCCTTCGGGTGGATATAATTACATCCCGCGGGATGACTGGTATTGGCAGGCAGATACGTCTCACTCGGAACATAAAAATAGACAGACATACGCTCCAGCAGGACATAGGGTTTATCCTATGTCACATCATTATGCAATCCTTGGTCTTGACAGGTATCTGTTTACCTCTAGCTGTGTACTTCCCGTCATCTGTTAATCTACTTATGACATGATTTACTGTCATGGACTCATGGTCATTCCTTGGGAGAGATTAAAAATGGGCTTTGCATTTATGAGCGGTTTGATTGACTTGCTGTGCACTTAAATTTCTCAAAGCAATGCTAAGAGCCTCTGTATGTTGCCACAAAGGCAAAAGAAAGGAACCAAAGTGTCTGGTACTTGATTTGCAAGTTTCTACTAATCATTTCATCTATTTCTTGTCCATATACTTCCTTCTGTCACCCGGACTTCCCCACCCTTGTGAAATCTATGTGCTATGTTCTGAGTGATACACTAATTAGGCTATCAATCTTTTTGTTGGACCAAGCTAATGTGTTTGGGATTGAGTCCAACTGTCATGTTTTTACATTAGAAGAATCCTACATTGCTTCAATACTGCCAATTCATTACCCCCAATTGAGTGGCCCTTTGGTAGTAAGTAGTAACAAGCTCTCATACGTGAAGCATCTTACATCCTTCCGACACATGAGGGTTTTAGTCTTAGTTATGCTGTTCTATGGAGTCAATTTAGTTATACAGCTACTTTACTATTTTCTGGCAAAATATTTCTGGTATGGCTCAAAAAACGAGGTTGCCAATTAGTTACTATGTCCAAAAATAGCAAAATAGAAGTGCTTTTAAAAGCAACTAGCCCAGTATGATTGGTACAATGATGGGATAGGTGATTTTTTTTAAGAAAAGGCTAATTCTTTAATTAGTTGCCAGGACAGACATTAATGGGATGTTTGGTTTGAGGGATAAACTCATCCAAGGGTGGGTTGTTCCATCATGGGATTATCCCATGAAATTTGGTGGGACGACACAATCCCTTATTTTGTACTACCCTTGTGCTTATGATGGATGAGGTGGTGATGGACCAACCCCTTCCATTCCTCAAACCAAACAAGTGAGTTGGTTCGGAGCTAGGATCGGGTCCAGTCATCATCCGGTCCCTCAAATCAAACAACCCAAGGCTACTAGGATATGTCAAAGTACAGCCAATTCCATTATCAAATGATGGATTCATGATAATCTGGAAAAGGATTATATTTCCATTAATCTTTTGTGCTTTATCAGGATAATGTTGTGTGTTACCCCAGTTTTCTTAACACTTTCAGTATTGCATAATAATATTCCTGCTGCATTTTTTTGGAAGTTCTTGCAATGTCAAATTGTTTGTCTTTTTGTTGTTCTTGACGTAAAGGAAAAAAATATCATAATAATATTGCATTTATTGTTTAACGAACACAATCCTTCCCGTAAAAAAATGATGTTGTTGTCGCCTTTTTTTTTTGTTGCATAATTGCCTTTGTTTGAAAATCTGTGTACTAGATGTACAATCTGATACAGTTTTACTATTTTTTCCTAACAAGTCATATTCTTCCTTTGTAGGTCACGAGCAACACCATACACAGATGCAGAAGTCAAGGTATCTCAATCTCATGTCTGTCATGCTATTGTCCCTCTAGTTCAGTATTTTAATATATTTTGAACTTGTTACCTCACCCAGCATGATCACAATATGATCAACTGCAACTTTATGTTTGATTTGACTATATGTTGATCATATTATGAACCAAATATTGAAGCTAACCCCAAGATCCCTATATTAGCTATCCACAAATCACACCCAATTCAATTTGCTTGGATAACAAGGGGTTTCCATGGGATTCACATTTATAATTATAATGTAATACTTTTTTAAGTGTGTGTGTGTCAAGATTAGTGATCTTCACCACAATCCCATTTTTCTCGCTGAATTCTTATATAGGAACTCCTTTGATTTCACCAATCAAATATCTTGTTTTAAATTCTTTCCAATTAATGTATTAAATCTTATTTTGCGAGCTGATTATGAGGAGCAGAGGAGGATGACTACAAAACATGCAATTCATAAAATCATTGAAACTTTTCCTCATTTTCTTGAATCAAGAGAAAGAGAGCATTCAAATACTTATGCACCGATTATTTTTATTCCCCACTTTTTTCTTAGATCATAATTTTACTGGAAATTCTTCAGTGCATATAAGCACTTGTATGGTTCGTTTCATGGTTGATTAGTGAGAGGTTGAGAGGGATTGGGTTGAAACATATTTGTAAAGCACACTTGTATTGGTAGTTAGTGGGCTCCAAAGTTTGGAGGGACCAACACATTCATTGCTCTAGACTTCCACACAGCAAATTGGTAGAATTTTGGGTATATGTATCATGCTTGATCTATGTGGTTATCTGAATTTGGGACTTCACCTGCTACAGAATGCTTTTAGAGCAAAAGCAATGGAGGTCCACCCTGATCAAAATCAAGACAATAGAGGTGGTTAACGTCTTCCGGCTTTTCTTCAGGGATACGGTGTTTCTTCCTATGTAATTGGTTGCATTGTAGCTAATAATACCATTAACATTTTGTCTGGTGCAGAGGCTGCGGAAGAAAAGTTCAAGGAGGTTGTCAAATCTTACGAAGCAATAAAACTGGAGAGAAAAAGTGGTGCAACCTGATATTAATGTCTAGCATGATTGGAGCTTCTGGGGAAGAGTTAGGGATCAGTTATAACAGCCTGGATACGCTGTATGTCAGCAGGCCTTGCTATTAAGTGGATGACCGATAATATAATCTGCTGTGGCTGTTGAGGGCCTGTAACACAAGTTTTATTGTGACGTCGCTGATGTAGACTATGATATTGTCCACAAAGGTACAAAACATGTATTTTGTTCGCATAGTTAGTAACTTGACGTGCATTGGTTGGACAAGGGCGAGCATTTTTTGTTGCCACATGAGATGGGAATATGTATATCTGCAGGTTTGTCTTTCATTTGGTGGAAACTAAAGATCTGATCGAAAATAAAAGTTACTAGCACATGGTTTATTATTCTGTTGAGTGATACAGCTGTGGTGTAAACCTGTATACTGTGTTAATATGCAGTCATGGTGCATCCTTGAACAAATATAGGGTTTGATTATATTCGTTTTTTTTTGCCAAAAGTAAAATCCAATACAAACACCTTAACTTTTATAAACCGTTTCTATTAGCTACTGTTTTTTGCTTTTACATACTGTAATGTACTTTGTATTTTATTATATCATAATTCCGTAAGTCATACGACGGTCCGATTGTTGTAGTGTCTTTTGTTGTACTGTTTTTTAATAATATATTACTATTTATTAGTTACTGTTATTTATTATAACTCAGATATGTTCTAAAGTCCAGCCGATACTACTTGTTCATTCATAAAGGTGATAAAATTCAATTGTTCTTCTCGTCACCGATGAAGAGCCTGTTGGGAACATAGGACTTCTCGAGACACTGAAAGCCTGGTTTGGAATTTCATAGAAATTTTGTAACGTACGAATTTTATAGAAATTTTGTAGGAAACAGTTCAATTCCCGCGTACGTACAAACAAGTTCGTGTGAGAGGCCACGGCATTACGGCTCACTGGCTCAGTATGGTAGTGTTTGGTTTGGGGTATATCCTGGGATGGGAGGGGGCCAACCCATTTTTTGTAGTGTTTGGTTGTAGGATTTGGTGGGATCGGTTGGACCCTAAAAAGAATATTCTTCTAAAATCTGGGTTGAGATGATACCCAAAAAATGGGTGAACCGCGCCAACCCAGGTCCCTTCGCGCGCGCGTACAGCCCTAATCTCACCGCGCGCGAAGGAATCTCACCGCGCCGTTCCGCCATCTCCCCCATCACCCGCGCATCTTCCCCTCGCCCGCGCATCTTCCCCATCGTTCGCGCCGCCCTGCCGCTCCAGCATCGCCCGCGCCGCTCCACCATCTCCCCGCGCCGCTCCCCATCGCCCGCGCCACCCTGCCACTCCCCCATCTCCTCGCGCTGCTCCCCCATCTCCCCGCGCCGCTCCGGGTCTGCTCGGGTCGCCGTCGTCGTCGCCGTGCTCCGGTCGTCCTCGTCGCCATCGTCGTCGCCATGCTCCGATCGTCCTCTCCGCCCCGGCGCGTCCTCCCCGCCGTCCTCTCCACTGCCGGCCTCCTCTCCGCCCCGGCGTGTCCTCCCCGCCGTCCGCTGCACTGCCGGCCTCCTCTCCACTGCCGGCTCCACTGCCGGCCTTCTCTGCTCCAAGCCAGATCTGCCGGCCTTCTCTGCTCCAAGCCAGATCTGCCGGCCTTCTCTGCTCCACTGCCGGCCTTCTCTTGCAAGGTATTGACTCTGGTGACCTCTACTCCAGTAGATATATGTGATATTTGTGTGTACCACTAGACAATGAATTGTGGTTTAGCCATATGTAAGATTTAATATTGCAATTACTACTGAAAATTGCAAATGAGCATATTTAGATCTGTCTTATACTTGTGCATATGAAAATTGAGTTGGTAAGAAGGTAATCCTACTAAATTCATAAGAAGGTGAGTATATGCGGCTATCCCACTCTATTCCTCCATCCAAACAAGAGGTGGGATCACTAGATCCCATTCTATCCCTCCATCCAAACAAAAAACAGGGACTAACCCATCCTTGCAACCAAACAAAAAATAGGATTATCCCATCCCACATACCTAGGATCTCATCCCAAGTCCCCAATCCAAACACCACCTATCAGAACCATCAGGTTCAAATTAACAAGCGTAGTACAATACACGAACTCCCGTTTTCCGCTACAGCGTTTCGTTTGTGCATTTCAGATCGATCGCGGCATCTCTGTACCGTTCCAGACACCCGGGGAAGAAGCCGGGACCGCGGCGTCCGCCACAACACTGACGCCGTCCTACACTCCTACGCCGCTGCGGCGCCGCCGCCTCCCTCGCGCTCCACTTCTTTCACTGGTGCTCCCCCTCGCTCCCCTCACCACCGCTCCCCTCTTCTCTCGCGCTCCTCGCCAAGTCCTTCTCCTTCCGCCTCCTCCGCGCCAACCCCCTCCACCCGCAGAAACGGAGTCGCTGGAGAAGCCTAAGGCAAAGAGAAGGAGAGGGCAGAAAAGGAGTCGCTGGAGGCAGGCTGGTCAAGGTCACTCTTAACACTATTTGTCATGCTGACCTTTTGGATTCTGCTGATGATGAATAATTTCCTAGTAAGTTAAAATAGAAGTTGAAGAGGGCAATGCATCTTCGCTTGATTATGGGTGTGTTTGGTTACCTGAATCTCCTTCGTCCTGGCTGGTGATCCGTATAATCTGAGAAAAAGTCTGTTTGGTTGTCTGTATGAGTGGATGCAGCCTGTATGAGCGGATGTAAAAATACGTCCTCATTCTGAATGGGTGGATACGCTCAAAATGAGCTTCACTGGCCATCCTAGATGGGTTGATGCAGTGTATCTTATGCGGTCCCACGTGTCAGCATCTCAGGTTTGGTAGACTGCATCCGCTCATACAGCCAACCAAATAGCATCTCAGTTTTTTTGCATCCGCTCATGCAACCTCACCAAACATCTTCTTTTTCTGAAATACGATTCCACTCAGCCTGCATCCACTCAGTCAGGATATACGATACAACCTCCATCACGAATCAAACACACCCTAAATTGTTCTTGGGAGTGATGGATTTTTGACGCAATCAAGAAGAATTGCTAGAGTTCATAAGGTGAGCATCATAGTAATATTGGGCTTGCTGAGGATGGACCAGTTTTGCAGTATTTCTACTGCTACCTGATCTTGAGGCAAGAGCCAAGTGACACAACGATCATGTCTCAGGTTCGTGTGCCAGTATGTACTTCAATATTCAAAACCTTTCTGGGGCTAATGATATTGGGCCTTGCCGTGCCCATGCCAAAGAAAATAACGATCTGTAATACCACTATAGCTAGAAACAAGTCCAGCTTGTGTGAGCCATGCTATGCTTGGACTGGCTTGTTTACTACTGGAAGATTGAGTCAGAACAAGCTTGAGGTTTGCTTGAAGATGCTTGGGATCCATGCAACAGCTCGCAACTACAAGTAACAGAAACACTCAATTATAACATCGAGACCTAGTAGTGTAAAACTACATGTTGAAGCTAAGGAGTTGTTGATTACTGTACAAATATACCTAAACCTGCATAAAAAGTCTGACCTACTGCTATCAGATTTACTTAGCTGAAGAAGGTCACTGTTCTTGCCGTAAGACATTCAAATCCACTCATGATATCCCCAAGCATACGCCGCAATGTGAAGCAGACAACTGACGCTAACTGCACGATGCAAATTTCAGACTATCCTGTTCGAATTGGAACGATATTGCTCAAGTTGCAGTAAGCTAACATTGAGGTGGAGTAACATATTTCCCATTCGTGTCTTGCTTCTCACTTTACTTTATTTCGCTAGTAGTACTTTTTTTAACAACATGTTAGTCTTCTGTTTTTCAGGTTTCAATCCAATCAGAAGCACTTAAACCATTTTGGACTGATGTAGATCGGAAATGTTGGGATGTGAACTTGTGAAGTTGCACTCAGCCGCATCCATTGAGGAAATTTTCCAGGTTATGTACCTGTTTCTCCGCTACTAATGCAATGTGTATTAGAGCTTCCATTGTTTGGCAGTCGTCTACTCAAAAACGCAACTTTGACATCCATGACATTCTTTACTGACTGAAAATCTTCAAGGGGTGTTTGCTTTAGTGTGACTGGATTTTCAGATGCTTGCTGGCTAGAGAACAATGGCTGTAGATGGTTCAGGCCTGAGCCATTTGAAAAGCACCAGAAATTGTAAGTTTGTAACTACCTTATTCTGTGTTAATGAATGTGGGAAACATTGAATTACTGAAACAGCTTATCCTGCTTCAGTTTTCATCAATTGGATGGTGGTTCGGGAAACTGGTTGCAAGTTGTAACCGGTTTTTGCCATCGAACTGCCCAGACCATGGTATTTTAAGCCATGTGATATTGATCAGTTTACAACTAGTTACCCTCTGTTTAGCAATTCCAGCCTTCTAGCCCAGCGGACCTGAATTGATCTACTGAAGGCAAAGGGTGATGCAAATATGGGATAGATATTAAGCATGTTCTTGAAATTAATCTGTTCTTTTGGGCTGCGGTTGATGACTTTTGGTTGTGCTTTTCGAGACGATGATGGACGGTGGAGACGCTGATGCGGACGACGCACGCCCTGGCGGGATTAGGAAGACGTTTGGAGGAGTGGCTTCTGTTAGATCCCTTAGGATCATCTAGGTGTAGATCAGAGGAGGTTCTAGATCGGATTTGAGAGAGAAGGGGAGAGGGAGAGGAAAGTACCGACCGTCCGATGCATTGGAGAAGGAGCTGGCCATCGCTGGTTCGTCGGTGAAGTCTGCGCACGGGCGGCGACGGTCGGGGAAGAGGAGGGCGGTGGCGGCGGCGTAGATCCGGTGAAGGGGACGGCGATGGAGCTTCCCGCCGCCGACTGCGCGTCCCTCTAGATCGGTCTAGGGTTTGTGTCGGTGGGGTTTTGCGGCTCAGGCGAACCTCGTTCCTCGAGTCGCCGGCCCCCACCCCTCTATTTATTGCGCAGCGCGACGGGGGCCCACTAGCCAACAGATGGGCCGGGCGCCCCTGATCAGGGCGCGGATCAAGGCCCCGATTAGCCGTTGGGGATTAGCCGTTGGGCTAATCGAGAGAGAGATCAATCTAACATTCTCCCCCTTGATCTCCTCTCATATCGTATCTTTTCTTCTTTCCCCATTTCATCACAGATTAATGCATAGAGCATGCTTCATCGTCACGATCAATCGCTGATAGATTTAACAGCTACAATACACATCTCTGTTCTGAAACAGATTCTTTAATTTTGGGCCCTTTATAGTCCAGGAATCATAGGCTTTCTCTTAAACCCATGCCGGCTACATGTTCTCTGAACACGTTGGGTGGTAAGCCTTTTACAAGCGGATCCGCTAACATTTTTGTGGTACTTATATGATCAAGACTTATAATTTGATCCCGGACTTTATCTTTCACAACATAGTACTTTATGTCAATGTGTTTGGCAGCACCACTTGACTTATTGTTGTGAGCATACGTTACTGCTGGTTCATTATCGCAGTACAATTTAAGTGGTCTATTGATGTCGTCAACCACTTTTAAACCGGGTATGAACTTCTTTAGCCAGTTCACCTGCCCCGTAGCCTCATAACATGCTACAAACTCGGCATACATTGTGGACGATATAGTGACGGTTTGCTTTGAGCTTTTCCACGATATAGCTCCTCCAGCGAGAGTGAACACATATCCGGATGTCGACTTTCTATCATCTCCCGCATAATCAGAATCTGTATACCCCACTATATGGAGTGAATCTGATCTTCTGTATGTCATCATGAGGCCTTTTGTTCCTTGCAAATAACGCAAGACTTTCTTTACCAATTTCCAATGTTCTATTCCAGGATTGCTCTGGAATCTGCCAAGTAACCCGGTAACAAACGCTAAGTCAGGGCGCGTACACACTTGAGCATACTTCAAGCTTCCGACAGCTGAAGCATATGGAACCGATTTCATTTGATCGAGCTCGTACTGGTTCCTGGGGCATTGAAAATCCCCATATTTGTTGCCCTTGACTACAGGTGCAGGTGAAGGACTACATTTATGCATACCAAATTTTTTTTAAGACTTTCTCTATGTATGCCTTTTGTGACAGTCCCAATGTCTCTTTGTTTCTATCCCGGTGAATTTCGATCCCTAGAACGAACGAAACTTCACCAAGATCTTTCATATCAAAGTTTGAGGACAAAAACTTCTTTGTCTCCAGTAGCAGACTGACATCACTACTAGCTAGTAGGATATCATCCACATACAGGATTAGGAAGATAAACTTCCCATCTTTAAACTTTGCATAAACACAGTTGTCCTCTACATTCTCTTTAAACCCAAATTTTCTTATTGTACTGTCAAACTTCAAGTACCACTGTCTTGAAGCTTGCTTTAACCCAAAGATCGATTTCTTTAGGCGGCATCCCATTCTTTCATTTCCTTCCACGACAAAACCTTTCGGTTGTGCCATATAAACATTTTCCTCCAAATCCCCATTAAGAAATGCCGTCTTTACATCCATCTGATGTAACTCTAAATCATAATGTGCTACTAATGTCATTATGATTCTGAAGGAATCTTTACATGAGACTGGAGAAAAGGTCTCATTGTAATCAATCCCTTCTCTTTGCGTAAAGTCTTTTGCCACAAGTCGCGCTTTGTATCTTTCTACATTCCCTTGGAAGTCAAGCTTTGTCTTGTAGACCCATTTACAGCCTACTGTTTTGGCTCCTTTAGGAATAATTTCCAAGTCCCAGACTTTATTAGCCTTCATGGACCTCATTTCCTCTTCCATGGCCTCAAGCCATTTTGAAGAATCTTCGCTTCTCATGGCTTCTTCAAATGAGGTGGGATCATCCTCCATTTGAAATTCCTCTGTATGATAAATCTGATAATCATCAGAAATAGCTGATCTTTTTACTCTTTGAGACCTCCTCGGGGCCTTCTCATTTGGTATATCTTCTGTTTGAGGCTGTTGTTGCTCCCCCTCATCTGTGGCAATGGGTTCTATAGGATCCTGAAGAACAGGTTCCTCATTCTCATTCATTGTTGCCACAGGAGGAACAATAACAGGTGCTGGCACCACAGTGTCTTGCACCGTCGGTGCAGCGACAGCAGGTAGTGTGAAGAATGACTCTTGAATCATCGGAGTGGGCGCATACGCCCGCTTCTCTTCAAGGTCAATCTCTCGAGCTACCATGCTTCCCCTCATCATTTCATCCTCTAAGAAGACAGCGTGTCTTGTTTCTACAAACTTTGTATATCTGTCTGGGCAGTAGAAACGAAAGCCTTTTGACTTTTCAGGGTAGCCAATGAAATGGCAACTTACTGTTTTGGGATCAAGCTTCCCAAGGTTTGGGTTAAATACTTTAGTCTCAGCAGGACTCCCCCACACACGTAAGTGGTTTAGTGAGGGAACTCTTCCTGTCCACAACTCGTACGGTGTTTTGGGCACCGACTTACTAGGCACTCTGTTGAGAATATGAATGGCGGTTTTCAACGCCTCTATCCATAAACTCAATGGCAGTGTGGAATAGCTCATCATGCTTCGCACCATATCCATCAGGGTACGGTTGCGTCTTTCAGCTACTCCATTTTGCTGAGGTTCGCCCGGTGTAGAATATTGGGCCACTATGCTATTTTCCTGTAAAAACCTTGCAAAAGGTCCAGGAACTTGTCCATATGGGGTATGTCGACCGTAGTATTCCCCCCACGATCAGATCGGACTATCTTAATCTTTAAATCGTGTTGGTTTTCAAC
Source organism: Dendrocalamus latiflorus (assembly GCA_017311315.1). Classification (NCBI taxonomy): domain Eukaryota; kingdom Viridiplantae; phylum Streptophyta; class Magnoliopsida; order Poales; family Poaceae; genus Dendrocalamus; species Dendrocalamus latiflorus. Next base: position 8,101,569 of record CM029651.1, on the reverse strand, counting down.
TTCAGCCTTAAATATCTTGAATTTATCCAAGGCTTCATTTCTTTCTTTGATTGGATAAATATATCCATAACGGGAGTAATCATCCGTGAATGTTATGAACGAGTCATATCCATCCACACTTTTCACAGGAAAAGGACCACAAATGTCTGTGTGAATAATTTGTAGAACTCCTGTGCTTCTTTTGGTGTCTTTCTTAATTTTCTTTACATATTTTCCTTTAATGCATTCTCTGCATTGTTCTAGGTCTGAAAAAACTCTAATGGAGGAAGAATATCATTCTTAACTAGTCTTTCTATTCTCCCCCTTGAAATATGGCCTAAACGACAGTGCCATAATTTTGACGACGCATCTAGAGTTCTCTTTCGTTTCCTGTTTACATTCGTAGACGAGGATTCATTCACTTTCTCGCACGCGACGTTCCCATTATCGTATACGACATTCACATCATCACGTAATGATAACAAATAAAGCTCATTTTGTAAGATGGCAAGACCAACACATTTTTTATTAAACATTATTTCACACTTGCCATTTCCAAAATGACAATCATAACCATCATTGTCCAAACATGAAACACTAATCAAATTCCTCTGTAAAGAGGGAACATAAAGAACATCTCTAAGTAAAAGAGTGAAACCATCAGTTAGCTCTAATGAAAGATTGTCAACGGTTTCAACTTCAGCTTGGACTCCATTTGCGACTTTAACGCATCTTTCTTTTCTTTGCGTATTCCTCGTCGAACGGAATCCCTGCAAATTATTGGTAACATGAACAGTTGCACCTGAATCAATCCACCAAGTAGATTTTGAATATTGTACATACAGGGACTCATTTATGAACGTAATGATGTTCTCACCTTTCTTTGACATAATCATTTTCAAGAAATCGGGACGATCTTTCTTGTAATGTCCCTTTTTCTTGCAATGAAGGCACTGATCTTTCTCCACTGTGAAATTTTGTTGCTGAGGCTTTCCTGTCTTTGAGGAGGAATGATTAAAGTTCTTTTTCTTGTAGTCCTTCACATAGTTTATAGAACCACCATGTGAGGATTTAATTCTTTCCTCCTCTTGCACACACATAGCTATGCACTTTTCTAAGTCCCATTTCTCGGGCTGCATGTTGTAGTTGACAACAAAGGTGTCAAACTCTTTCGGCAAGGAAGCAAAAATCAAATGAATAAAAAATTCATCCTTGAGAGCCAAATCCATTGGTTTAAGCTTGGATGCCAAGTTGCTCATCCTTAGTATGTGCTCTCTTATCCCACTGCCACCACCAGAGTACCTTTCTGTCACAAGCTGCTTAATCAGTTGTGTAGCATAAGTCTTTGAAGAGCCAGTAACTGACTCTTTATTTTCTCAAGATACTCTGTGATAGTGTCACACTCTGCGATTGAGCCCACAATTGCAGGCTCAATCGTGTTCTTTATCACAACCAAACATTTCTTGTTGGCAGTGACCCACTTTTTATGATCAAGATCATATGACATTTTTATGGGAGCATAGTCCCTCTGTCTGGTCTGCCAAGCAGCATCAGCCTCATTTTCATCCCTCGCCGGTGCCACAGGCTCTGTGGGACACGGTGTGGTGACTACCCAGTCCACCTCAGCCAAGATGAAGGCTAGATCAATCTTTTTCTTCCATTCAGCGTAGTTGTCTCCTTTGAGAACCGGGATATCCCTGATGTAGCCCATCAAAGAGTATCCTCCTGAAAACACAATTCATATACAGTGAGAACATTTAAACATAATAACAACTGCATGCCTTGGTTCCAACGTTGGTTAAAATTAAAACATACAGTTGTTTACACATTAAATCTACATCACCGTTGGGCAAAAATAGAGATAATGCATAAAACTCATCAATTAAAATTATAATACTGTTATTATCAACGTTGGTCAGAAAATAACAATATCATAATTCACAACAATTCTCAAAAATTAAATTCTCCCGTTGGTTTGAATTTAATTGAAAGAATAATCAACATTAACTTTTGTAGCGGAAACATGAAAAAATTATAAAATTAACTCTTACTCAGAAGCATTATTACTGTACTCATCTAATCTCTGGAAAAGTAACACGTTGGTGCAAAAATTACAGAGATTTGATGCAAATTTGATTCAAAAAAGCTTCTGAAAATAAATAAAACGAAACACTGTTCAATTGGCCATTTCGGCCCACTCTGTGCAGCCGCGTCCCATGGCGGCCCGCTCACCCGGCCGAACGCGCGCGGCCTCACGCTCCCACGCGCGCGCAGCCGCAACCTGGGCCTGGGCCGGGAAAGGAGCTGCCCGCCTGGGCCAAAAGTGGCCCGCATGCGCTCGGCGCGATCTCAGCCATCCAAAAGAATCCGACGGCTGAGCGGCTCTTTCGGCGGATCAAAACTCGCTCGCGGCCGGTCTCCCGAAACCCTAGCTCATTCTCTCCTCTCCCCTCTCTCAGCGTCGCACCCGAGCGGAACGAGGCGGCGGCGGCGACCTCGTCCAGCCGCCGGAGAAGGAGGAAACGGCGCCACCGCGGGCCCTCTCGCCGGCGCGCGCGCTCCCCAGAGGGTGAGTGCGCTGCCGTCGAGCGGCTCCGTGTCGGCGCCCTTTAGCACGCGCCCTGACCCGGGGTCCGGAGCGCGCTCGGGTCTGGTCCCGCGCGTCGACGGTGGCCGTCCGTCGGAGCTTTGGAGCGCCGGCGAGCCCACGATCGACGATGGCCAGGTAAGACCCAGCCTTTTAGATCTAGGGTTAGGGTTAGGGATTTGCTTTATTTTTTCTTTTCCGCACGCCGGTCAACCGACGGCGGTCTTTGATCTTTCCCCATCTAGATCTACGCCTAGATTAGGGCTCTGATACCATTTTTAGATCCCTTAGGATCATCTAGGTGTAGATCAGAGGGGTTTCTAGATCGGATTTGAGAGAGAAGGGGAGAGGGAGAGGAAAGTACCGACCGTCTGATGCATTGGAGGAGGAGCTGGCCATCGCTGGTTCGTCGGTGAAGTCTGCGCACAGGCAGCGACAGTCGGGGAAGAGGAGGGCGGTGGCGACGTCGTAGATCCGGTGAAGGGGACGGCGATGGAGCTTCCCGCCGCCGACTGCGCGTCCCTCTAGATCGGTCTAGGGTTTGTGTCGGTGGGGTTTTGCGGCTCAGGCGAACCTCGTTCCTCGAGCCGCCGGCCCCCACCCCTCTATTTATTGCGCAGCGCGACGGGGGCCCACCAGCCAACAGATGGGCTGGGCGCCCCCGATCAGGGCGCGGATCAAGGCCCCGATTAGCCGTTGGGCTAATCGGGAGAGAGATCAATCTAACAGCTTCGAGAAACCGTTTGGAGAAACTGCCCTATTTGTTTCAGGCTTCCAGAGACGCCGAAGCCAAAAGCCATCTCAAAAGCCCAAAAGAACAGGGCAATGCATCTCTATAAAATAGCTGTTTAGATTATTCATTTTGTTCCCTATCTCAGAAACTGGTTAAATACGTGCAGTTTGTTGAGGAAAATGAATGATTTAAGTTGTGACACTCATGGGATGCCTTTTTTTTGGGATACAGCTGTGGTTGTCAGCAAGTATGCCTATGCAGAATGCAGACGTATGAACTGAAGTATTGAATACACATTAATTCCTATTATCCTATAAAAAAGAATAGAACACATATTGATTCGATGACTCAATGCATGTTTTGATTCATCTATTTTAACACACTTGCTTTTCTCAACTGACGTTTCAAATCTATTGTAGATGCTGACACTGGTAGAATGTGCAATAAGACGGGACTGCCGTGTATCGATTACCTGTTCATTAGTCGTGAGATTTACCTCCTCTCTGCGGAACAAAATATTCCTCTGGGAATCTTTTGGAGGGGGTGAGAGGAGGCATCACGGCTGAGAATTGAACAAGATGCAAGAAATTTTGATGAACCAACTCCTATTCCTAAAACCAAGCCGAAGGCCGCATGAAGATCTCTTCATATTCGACAAGCCGGCCAGATGCACTCTTGCCAGAACGTAAGTCAACATGCTTACTGGCAACTTGTATTGTTATGGGATGATTCATACTATACCACATTAAACATTGGCGTGTCTGAAGATATCACTCCAAAGATTGTCTTTCATATTATACAACTCTAAAGAGTTTTAGATCTGGGAAAACAACAAGAAGGGGCTAAGATCCTCGTTGACAACATGAATTCCTACGCAAGATACCGAATTGGATCCATAATTCATAGATGGGAAATTCACACAATGCCATTATCTCTCATTTCTTGCATTTTCCTTCATTTTGCAGCATTTGACTCATGAAAAAGTCCATTATATCCTTAAGTTAATTAGTATAATATACCAAAAATCCACAAACGGTGGACACATAAGAGCTAAGAGCTTCTTGTGCTTCTTGTAAACACATCATGCCTATCTTTATGTCTGTCTCACCGCTGCAACCTTTGAGTATGTCGTGGCAGTGTCTGGGCATCAACAACGGAGGGTGTTACAGAGCGTGCTCGTGCTCCCGAAGAACTTTGTTGCCCAGGAAGGCCACGCAGGACAGCCACGCAACCAAGCTACAGGCGAGGCCGCCAGCGGGGCTCCAGCAGCTTGCGATGTTGGTGGTCGTGTTCTACAGGGACCTCGAGATGATCAAGGAGGAAATCACCAGCTACAAGATTGGCCTTAGTAAGGGTATTGTATAGGTCGTTGAGTTGGTTCTATGGCTAAGCGAACTAAGTAATAAAAGTTCTTGCCTCACTTTCTTTTGGTAAGTCATGTAATCATATTAATTGACCTAAAGGCATAATTAACTTTTTGTATGAGTCAAATGCTGTAAACTAAAGGAAAAGATAAGAAATGAGAGATAATGATATTATGTGGATCTAAAACTCCTTAGAGTGGTATAATATGGAAAATAATCTTTGGAGGAGCATTTTAAGTCATGTTAATCTTTGGAGTAGCATTTTAAGTCATGTCAATCTTTGGAGTGGATAGTATAAATTATGCTATTATTATTACTGTGAAACAGATACGGTAGTTGGAGCTGTCAGTGTTTTAATACCGATTTTACGTATGATTTGTTTAGATTCAGGGAAAGCTCTTGGACACTCGGACTATGACCATACAAAGTAGAGATGCGTGAATTTTTATACAGGTTCAGGTCTTCTCCTGAGAGAATAATAACCTTATTTCCTGTGTGGCTATTGCTCAGAAAACTGTTTATAACTGAGAATATAATGCGAAATGCCTTTGCACTGTCCTTTGATCCGATCAATTTGATCCTTCTTCTCCTCTCCGACATCAACCTTTATATAGTTGATAAAGTGGTGGCCGTTGTCCTGTGCCAAAAGACGCCTCTGCACTTTGGGAGATAACCGTCTGAAAGAAGTTATTTGTCAATGAGACGTGATGATCTGTTCGTCGTGCGACAGTTGTTATCAAAGAGAAATCATGTGCAATTATTTAGGAATAAGTGTATGTTCTAACCGTCTTGTCAGATGGACCTACAATATAGTAAGTCATTGTAGACAAGCCAATTGGAGATAACCTGGTCGCAGAAAGGTCCATGACCACGAGATGGTCACATGACAACTTACGACTATGTAGTCATAGAAAACTTACGACTATGTGGTCATAGAAAGACTTATGACTAAATAGTGGTCGTAGAAAGACTTACTACTAAAAAGTGATCATATAAGGACTTATGACCATGTGGTCGTAGGAGGACTTATGACTACTCTGTGGAACTTCTCCCTTATCGATAAGGGGTATACTCGGAGAATATAATGATGTAATAATTTGAGGATTATTATATTCTCGTCATCTAGCCCCTAACTTTAAGTGAAAATAACTTACTTGAGAAAATGAGGTCGTAGACGAAAGATGGTCGAAAGCAAAGCCTTTTCAACTCTCATCGACTAGAAGCGATCTTGGTCAATAAGGTAATTTTGCTTGAGTTGTGAAGACAGACGGACTTCAAACATAGGAATTCAATCGATTTCCGCTAATATGTTTGCTGAAGCGGTTCCCAAGATAACCGTTTGGCTTCTGAGACATGTAATTGACTCACACGGTTATAAAAGCTTATCTCAAGATAACTTTTGAGTCTCCTTACTTTCCCCTTGCTCTCGATCTACTTCGAGCTTTCCACTGCTAACCAAATCATCTTCTTCCTTTAATCTTTTCCAAATCCAAGCCAACCACTCGAGAAAATGACTAAGCCATCGTCCAATTGGCCGGTGTCGGAGATGGATAGTGCAAGATTGAGGGCATTGGAGGATGCTGAGAAGATTCATTTGCGAAAAATCGTGAAGTTGATTGAAGCTGCCAGACAAAACTAGCCATTAGAGGAGATTGAACAAATCCCGGTGTTCCAATCGTACTGTGAGTGCGGCCTTCTTCCAGCTCATCCCTTCCTCACGGTTGTGCTCGAATACTTAGGGATCGAGTTGGTGAACTTGGTTCCCATTTCGATTACCATGTTGAGTGTATTCGTGTTCCTATGCGAAGTTTATCTGGGAATTCCTCCAGATCTCGAGCTCTTTTGGTATTACTACAAAATGAGCATGCAGATCGGAATTGCCGGGAGCTGTGGTTTGAAGCTCCATGACGGCAAGATGGAGCAGTACATCCATATATTCACTCAATCTTCATGGTCGACCTGGAAGAAGAGGTGGTTCTATTGGAAGACAACCAGCAAGGACAACCTTTCTTTCGTGGGGAAGGCTGCGAAGAAAACCACTACTTGGAACTCGGTTCCCAAGGACCTAACTTGGATTGCCCTCTACATCTCAGCCATCAAAGAGCTGGGGGACATGGGACTCATGTGGTGAAGGACTTCATCTCTCGTCACATCAGCCCCTTGAAGTGATGAGAACACCCTATGTGGATGTACTCGGGAGCTACCAACACAACCAGAGACTACGAGAATGGTAAGTTGTTGTTGTACTCATTCTCATAATTAGATTTCGAGCACAATGCACTGACCACGTCATATGCATGAAGATCTTGATTTGGGGGAAATTGACTCCCGGGTCAAGCTCGTCTACGAGAAGGCTCTGCCACTCGAAGTGGAGACTCCTCGTATTCTAGTGGATGTATCCATCGAAGAAAGAGAAGAACGCCTAAAGGTAGTCAAAAAATCAACTTCGTCTTTAGGACTACATAGTCGTACAGAGCGATTGAATAGCATTCTTCTTTCTCGCATAATATAGGCATGATTAACCATCAGAACGACCAAGATGTCGAATTGATGGTTATCAGAGAAGAGGTAGAGAAAGCTAAAGCTCCTCTGATCAAGATGTGTTGACTAACAAAAGTTGTTGACAAGAAGAAGGGGAGCATGAGTGCTGCTGTTCCCCTTACTATCCTTCTCCCGCTGCTCCGATCGGCTCCGTCGGACAATTCCTCATGGACCTGACTACTGCAAAGGAGATAGGGGTAGTCGTATTCGAGCAATCGACTCCTAAGATCAAGATACCCTTCTATTATGATACCGAAACTCACTCAGTAGGCGCTTTTCGAGTCTTTATCAAGCAACTCGAAAAGAAAGACTTAAAAAGTTTTGTATCTTTTGTGAAGGAGACTGCAGCAGCAGCTAAACCTGTGATCATAAAGGAGACTGCCCTCCAAGTGGTCAAAACTGGTTTCGACTACCAGGAGGGGCAAGAGGGACAAGGAGTAGTAACTCTTGCTCTAGACCTTCGATCAAACATGGTCAAAGATGTTCTCGTATGATCAAACATGGTCAAAGACCTTCGATCTTTTGTGAAGATGCGATGGTTGTTGTTAGAGAGATAATGTGTGGTTATTTAGGAATAAACACATGTTCTAACCGCCTTATCAGATGGACCCACGATGTAGTGAGTCATCATAGATAAGCTAGTTGGAGATAAACTGATTAAAGGAAGGTCCACGACCACGAGTTGGTAGCATAACAACTTTCGACTATGCGGTTATAAAAAAACTTACAACTATACGATCGTAGAAAGACCTACGGCTAAGGAGTGATTGTAGAAGGACTTACGACTATGTGATCGTAGAAAGACTTATGACTACCATATGAAACTTTTATTTTATCAATAAGGGGTATACTTGGAGAATATAATGACGTAATAATTTAAATATTATTATATCCTCGCCAGAAGCTATTACACAAAGTATATGGCATGTTTTATCCGGCTTTTGAAACTAGCTTTTGGCTTTTGTTATAGTACCTAACTTTCAAACGGAATATTTTTTCAAGACGGGGTCTATAAATTAATTGTACTGCATATTGAAAAGCCATCATGTGGACCGGCTAAAATCGCATACGAGTATCTCTCTCCATAATCTCTGTTGCAAACAATCAAAATCCAAAAATTTCTGTCAAAAGTCATAGACTGCAGCTGCATGCGGGCCCGCGTGGCAGGTTTGTTTGGAAATTGAAATCGGATTGAGATTTCTGGGTCAGCCACCGCAACCCTCGTGCATCGACACCGACCTGGAAAGTTGCCGCCTGCGAAAGACTCCAAACAGCCCAAACCCCCGCCTCTTCTCCTCCCAGAATATTTGAAATCTCAGATCTCCTCGCTTCCCTCTCTTTCCGACCTCCCGATTCCCCCACCCCCCACAGCAATGGCCACCCCGCCGCCGGTGCTCACCCTGGCTGTGAAGAAGGGCCCCCGCGAGGGCGAGACCCGGCAGTGCCGCGCGGGCGCTGCGCTCCGCGTCGGCCGCGTCGTCACCGGCAATGACCTCGCCTTGCGCGACGTGGGCACGTCGCAGCGCCACCTCGCCATCGAGTTCCTCCCGCCGCCCGCGGCGCGGTGGGCCGTCTCCGACCTCGGCTCCTCCAACGGCACCCTCCTCAATGGCGTGCCCATCGTGCCCACCGTCCCCGCTACGCTCTCCCATGGGGATCTAATCAAGATCGGGGAGTCCACTGTGCTCGCCGTCTCCATCGCGTCCGATTCGGACCCAAACCCCGACGCCAAACCCGCCCCTAGGCGCACCTCGCGCCACTCGGCGGCGGCGGTGGAGGAGAAGCCCCCGGTGGTGACCCGCCGGGGCGGACGGAAGAAGGCTGCGGCACCGGCGGAGCCCCCCAACGCGGAGAATGAAGAGCCGGACGCAGCGGCAGTGGTGGAGGAGGCGGAGAAGCCCCCGGTGGTTACGCGCCGGGGCGGACGGAAGAAGGCCTCTGCGGCGGAGCCCCCCGAAGAGGGGAAGGAAGAGCGGGAGGAGGCTGCAGAGGCAACACGCCGCGGGGGGCGGAAGAAGGCCGCGGAGCCCCCCGAAGCGGATAAGGAAGAGCGGGAGGAGGCTGCAGTGGTGACGTGCCGTGGTGGGCGAAAGAAGGCCGCGGAGCCCCCCGAAGCGGACCAGCAGCAGGAGGAGGAGGCCGCGGTGGTGACACGCCGCGGCGGGAGGAAGAAAGTCGCGGCGACGGCTGCCCCTCCACTGCCTCCAAATACGAGGTCCGGAAGGGGCCGAGGAAGGGTTACAAGGGCTAGTGCAAGGAAGGCCTTTCTTGAGGAGGAGGACGAGGAGGAACAGGAGGAGGGGGAGGTGGCTGCGCCAATAGAGCGGAGAGGGGATCAAGCAAGGGTGGTGGCAGCGAATGGTGGTGGTGATGGTGAGGAGGAGGATAGGGTGGAAGCTGGGGATGGAGAAGTGGAAGGGACTGCGAAGGCATCGGAGGAGGAAGTGCCAGTGGCCCGGGACGCGGCGACGGCCGCCCCTCCACTGCCTCCGAATACGAGGTCCAGAAGGGGCAGAGGACGGCTTACAAGGGCTAGTGCAAGGAAAGCCGTTCTTGAGGAGGAAGAACATGAGGAACAGGAGGAGGTGACTGCACCAATAGAGCGGCGAGGGGATCAAGCAAGGGTGGCGGCAGCGAATGGTGGTGGTGGTGAGGAGGTGCATAAGGTGGCAGCTGGGGATGGAGGAGTGGAAGGGACTGCGAAGGCATCGGAGGAGGAAGTGCCAGTGGCTCGGAGAGGGCGGCCATGGAGAGAACCAAAGGGGAGGGCCAATGCTCCTCAATGTGCTGATTCTGACAACGAGGGTGAGGAGGGAAAGGGTGGTGCAGAAGAGGAAGAGGATGGCAAGGGGGAAGTGATTGGCAGTGAAGGAGATGTAGGGGATGGGGAGAAGGTGGATGAGCGTGCTGGGAGAAGCAGCCTGGAGACCATGACATTGCGGGAGTGGTTTGAGCGGATGGAAAAGTACCTCCCAAGGATGATCAATGAGGCTGCTGATGAGATGATAGCGGCATTGCAGGAAAGACATCGGCTTGTCAATGAGTACATTTCGACACTAGGGGAGAGCTCTGATCCTGCTTGAGATCTATGGTATGTTCAGCTCTGAAGTAAAACAAGTCCTTTTGTTACTTCTGTTCATCAAGTTCAATTTTCTTTGTGAACTTTGCTCTACAGCGCTCAGAATATTCTCATAATAGATGTGAAAATTTGCGACTGAATCTTTCATGGTTGTGTCCTTTGGTGAATGCTAATTAAAATTGAGAAAGCGCCCCTCTCATGTCTTTTTTTTTCATTTGTGACATGTTCTAGCAATGACTTGTCTGCAATTACCAATTGATTGGTAGTTTAGCTTACTTAGATATGTACAAAGTTGTGCTTGGATGTAACTGTCATTGAGGCCCTAGCTGCATAATATACTTTGTCATGCCTAATGCATCATTACCAAGTGTATCAATCTGGATGCATATAGGCGTATAGCTTGTAAGAGTTGTGCTTTATCATTATTTTCTTTTCACTTCCAATGATTAGATATCCAGTATGTCAGATTTATCATTTATGCCCTCTCCTAAAAAGGTCAGAATATCATAACCATTACCATAACAGTCGCCAGGGAAAATTGAATATATAGGACCAAGTTGAGATGACTTTAGCAAAATAGGACTAAGTTATTTACACTTGTAAATATAGGACTGAGTTGAGCACTCCTTTGAAAATATTGTATTTTTCTCATTTTAATTTCATTTTCATTTTCCAGCCCTTTTTCTCTACGCGAAATGACCATTTTGCCCCTCCTCCCTCTCCCTCGCCGCGCCGCCGCTCCCCCGCGCCTCCTCGCGCCGCGCCGCCGCTCCCTCGCCTGGAGCGGCGCGGGGGAGCGGCGGCGCGGCGAGGGAGAGGGAGGAGGGGCAAAATGGTCATTTCGTGTAGAGAAAAAGGGTTGGAAAATGAAAATGAAATTAAAATGGGAAAAATACCATATTTTCAAATTGGTGCTCAACTCAGTCCTATATTTATAAGTGCAAATAACTTAGTCCTATTTTGCTAAAGTCATCTCAACTTGGTCCTATATATTCAATTTTCCCAATCTCCAATGTGTGATTGGTATACAATTAAAATATAGTTAATAATTTATATTTGAAATCTGCAGTGTGTAAATATCAAGCAAGCACGATCTGATCCTTCTTGCAGATGTGAATTACTGATTTTCTGGTCAATTTTAGACATTGAAGTGTAACGTACAACTCTTCATGATTTTTTTGTTCATCTGCAGTTGTTTTTTTGCCTATAATAAAGTTTTCCATCTGTTACAGCTTACATGTGAAAAATTGCCCATGCATCACCATATGTTGTACCTACGTACATACTTTAATGACGCATTTGTGTTATCTTTTTTAATGGGCCTGTGGTTTCATGAATGGCTTTTGAACACATAGCTAGAAAGAGAATAGCATGTGAACCTCGATAGCATGGTATATAGTTCAGCTTCATTTGTTGCTTCTGCCTGACCTTTTGCTACATTGAAGGTCTGAACAACAGCGACCATGTTAAAGAATTTTCTAGCACGATTCTTTTCAGGGATACCTAATTGTCCTTTGGTGCCACATCTGACTTATTCAACAACTATTGTACTGTTTAATTTATCTATACAGCCTGATGGAGAACCATAGAATAGTTTTGCACAGCTTCAGTTATCCCATTTAAGATGCTGAAAAGTTTTATACATCTACTGGTTCATAATTTTCCTTCCGTAATCCTGCTTTCGCTTATTAAACCATGACAAAAATTATGGTAGATTTACTGTTTATCTAATAACTTTTATCCACAATTTGTTTAAATCTGTCATCTTTCTGCAGCATAATCAGGAACTATGGCCAATCTAACGTAGGGTGATGCCTGGAGATAACATGGAAGAATACATTTTTTTGCTTAAGTACCACAAACAGTAGGTTTGAGGTATAACCACCATTAGCCGGGTGATGATCACTGAAATCGTTCATTCCAGCCACATCAGAAGTGCCCGAGAAATTTTACCATTCCTGTTGGACGGTACTGTACTGTCCATGCTTATGACATGTATTATACTAGTGCTAGTAGGTTAAAGTAGTAAACTGAAACTCTGTGTAATTCAAGATGCATCCTGTAGGTTTGCTTCTGTGAGTGTATCTTGTTCTTTTGGACAATGTTGTATCAACTGGAGTTGATAAGCACCATTCCCTGTAATACCATGTTCATAATCTTGAATCTTCCTTTGTGTTCCCTTTTTTCCGCATCTAACGGTAAATTGGATAAAAACGTGCGATTTGTATCATCTCATTGTTCGCTACACCTCTGTTATTGGAATTCCTTCTTCAGCACATGCAATGTTTCGCACGCTTGATCAGCACAAGGGAACTGGCTTCTAAGCACCCCAACAGTCTGCAGCCTGTTTTCACTACCGCTGTCTTCGGCTCGTTCTCAACTGTTGGCAATATGTTGGTCAAGATGTGTTACCATATGTTAATGCTAAATCAAGCCATCTTGTAGTCTCAATGGCGTTATTTTCATACTCGAAAAAGAATGACACCCTTTTTATCCATGCGTGCGTGCAATACGCATGTTATGGCGCGTTTGGTTGCCTGCACCAAGATGCCATGCATGCCCGCGCGAGCCTGGCTGAATAGAAACGATCTTCATTTTCGTTTCTTTAGAGCCTGGCTCAACGTCTCCCACTGCACCACACGAGCTGAGCCATATGCTGAGCCACGGCAACCAAACGCCCTCCGCTGTATCCCGTGGGCCATGCTGAGCCTAAATGCAGGCAACCAAACGCGCTATAAGAACTTGGGATACAACGAATGTTCTATCGTACGACCATGTTTGATGACCTGAAGCACCCGCTTCTTGCCTCACCTGTGCAGTATGGGAAAAAGACCAGATACCTGTTATCTGAGAGGAAACAACACATGACACGTCGAATTCTGGTATCTTGGTCTTTTGGAGAAACACACGCATCGCAGTTCACGCCGTGCCCACGCGGTCACAATGGCAGGCATGTACAAGAAGTTAAGCCGCTCTTCGAGAGCATGCAGTTCACAATCTTTTTGCTGATCCAAAAGCATTACTTTCATCTAAGGCCTACCATCAGCTTATCATTCTAGCTCTAGTGTACAACAGTTCGGCACAACTCATCGTTTTCTCTTAACAGGCTTCTTTGGCTCGCTCTTTGGGTTATCACTTGCTGGTGGCTTAAGCGACTTGGAGCCAACTGTCGAGCTCCATAACGCGCTCTCAACATCTGAAGATGTGAAACTTTCTCCTCCTACGCTCAATTCCTTCAAGAGAAACACAAGATGTCAGCTAAATGGCACTCAAGTTTCGGCTAACAGTGATAAATGTTATATAAACTACATTTTGAAATCACATTTGCAGACTAATTGGATTAGTGCTGTAAAGCCTAAGTTCGCATGGAACCATATTAAATGGAAATTAGCACTGCAAATGTCACAAATTTATAACCTGCAATATAACAAGCTTTGTATCATACTAGTAATATTTATCAGCCTATTGTCCTATTATGCCAGCTGGAGCCTGGAATAAACAGCCATGTCTTGAACATATACATATGCAACTGAAGACTTAAGACGTGATCTACATATATGCATCTCGTTAAAATTTATAAGCCCAATGTTCTTGAATTATTTTATGTTATTATTTGGAAAAGGGTCACAAAAAAACAAAATAGTGTCTCTTTTACACTAATAAAATGGAACTTCTCTAAAACAGTTTAATAACGGATATACAGTTATATGTTCAACTCCAAGCTGCTGGGTAAGATTAACTCTTCTAAAATCTAGCACAATGCCACAATCAGCTACAATTTTGAAGGCCCTTTTAGCTTGTCTAGCTGGAGAGAAGGATAAAAGGCATGTTCTTTAAGTCAAAAGTTAGTGGCTTTTGGCTTTTGCTACAGTACCTAACTTTTAAACGGAGTATTTTCTCAAGACGGGGTCTACAAGTTAAACGATCTACACGTTAAAAGCCCAACATCTGTACCAGCCAAAATCACAAGTGAGTATCTGTCTATCTATAATCTGTATCGTAAACAGCCAAAATTCAAAAATTTCAGCCGAAAGCCATAAGCCGCAACCGAAAATAACAGGCCCAAAATCTAGTCGGCAGCACTAGATCAACCGCATTTGAAGTAGCCCACTGAAAATTTCCACTTTGGAGTGTGGATTAGAATTTTTTGACCTTTGGCTTAACTCAAGTGATAATCATTGTAAAAACATAAAACATTAATTAGTTGCAGCTATCAGGCTCAACTCAAGGCTACATTGCGCAGAACACTTCAATCACCACAACCAAGAAAAAAAAATGATATCTCTGCAACATTTTAGCAAACATGTCAACTCAAATGCACAAGCTATACCTTCGCTTTAGCGTGCAACTTCTCAGCGAACGCAAGGTACTGCTTCAGAGTGTACTCCTTTGCATTGCCCAAGGCTGCCACCATCGCCTAAACACATTCCATCAAAGCTTACAGCATCAAAAAAATGCAATCATCTCGCCCCTAAAGGCAGAAATGCGAAACACATTGAAACGAACTTACTTCGTCCGACATGAACGGCGCAACATCGGGCGCATAGGCAGCAAGCACGGCGGATGCGGTTGCGGGGCCGACGCCCTTGAGGACAGTGAGCTCGGTGATGGCCCTTCTGAGTTCGGGCAGCGCAGCGAATGCCTTGCGCGATGCTGATTCTACCGCTGCATCATCCAAGCTCTTGACGAAATCCATCAGCCTCGGCCTAGCAACAAGAAGACAGTGAAGGTTGGATATTGGCCACCAAGAAACAAAGTGCCTAAATAGATCAAATAACCCAAGCACACAAAATATTAGCACCATGACAGGAATAATCTAATTGATCACATTTCGGCAAGTCGGCAACAAGCACCACGCCCTAGGAGCAAGAACCCAAGTGCCAAGAAGCAGGGGAAAAGGAGATAAGAACAGATTGAGACCGACCGACCGACCTCCACTTGCCGCGGGAGAGCTTCCACTGGAGGAGGCGCACCAGCTCGGGCTTGGCGAGGAAGGGGTCCGGGTCGCGGCGGCGCAGGAGGGCCGGGAGGTCGTGGCGGTAGAAGGAGTCCACGTCCATGAGGCCGGGCTTATCCAGGGACGCGAGCCGGCGGTCGTATGCGGCAAGCGCTGCACGCCACGCCGCCGCGTCGCTGCTCGCGAAGTCCACCGTCTCGGCCATCGCTGGTGCTGGGGCGGCGGCTGTTGAAACGGGAGTTTCTTGCAACTGCAAATGATGGGTACGGAAATCAACCATCTCGGTCTTTCGGACCTGGTTGGGTTTTAGTTCTGGCTCCTATCTACGATCCAACATGGTGGCACGATACAGGCCCGGTTCTTTTCGGGCTTTTAAAAGTTGCTTTTTGGTTTTTCTACAGTAACTAACTTTTAAATAAAGTATTTTTTTCAAAATAGAATCTACTAGTTAATTATAGTACATACTTTACTAACTTCATTTATTTCACCAAAAACCGCACGTAAGTTTCTGTTACTCTGTAATCTCTCGTACAAATAGTCTAAGGCCCCGTTTGACACAGCTCAGCTTCACTAGTGAAGCTGTTTTTTTGTTTCAGCTTCACGAGCAGCTTCACCGATGAAGCTAATCTGTTTTGAAAAACTGTTTGGCAAAACAGCTTCACCAACAGCTTCATGCATGGCTGAGAGAGGGCAATTGTCCAAGATGCCCCTGTCTACCTGACTTGTTCTAACATTTGGAGTTGTATGTTTGTATATGGTCATATGAATTAAAAAATAATATATTTGAATGAGTATGAATTAAAACATTAAAATAATAAATAATAAAAAATTAAAATAATTAGAAAGCAATATTAGTGCCTTGTTTATGTTTCGTGAACGGGAGAGGTGAACGGGATGGACTAGTGGCAAATACGTGTAATTTTGGTGAACCAGAGGGGCAGTGGATTCCTAAGACTGCGGGCCTGAGGGAGAGAGCTGTGAAAAGCTACTTTTTTTCAACTTCACCTCACCCCATTCCTTTGTGAGAGCAGAAAAAAGGAGCTTCACCCATGAAGCTGTTTGCAAAAAGGGTGTTTGGCAAAAAACAGCTCACAACAGCTCATGAAGCTGTTGGTGAAGCTGTGCCAAAACAGGGCCTAAAAACCAAAAGCCGCAGCCAAAAACCACAAGCCGCAGCCAAAAAGAACAGGCCCACAGCCAGATACGCTACGGTCCATTTAGGCACCGCTGGTTTATTTTTCACTATTTATATATTTCCTTTTTTTTTCTAAATTTTAGCTTTTTGAGCTTTTTTATCGGTTCTTTTTTCCGTATTGATTTGTATTGTCCGTGATGAGCTAGCATATTTTTTTTAAATTTAATTACGAATTTCAGCCGCTACAGTGCAATTTCAGCCATAAGCCACAGCTTTTCAGTCCAACTGAGCGGGGCCTTAGCCTGTTAGCCGAAACAGATCATATCATGTTGATCTATGGATCGAGACTTAGCCTAGACATAGTTTAGAGAGGGTTTATGCCGTGTCGGCCCTGCATGTGGCCTGTTTAGCCTGACGGGCCATGGAGGCCCGACACGCTCATTTGGCTCAAAAAAATTGGGAAAAAAAGCTTAATAGTTCAAAAAATTGAGTAGATTTCAAAAAAGACATAATAAATTATAGAAACTATAAAAAGATATATTAAATTATAGAAATTATGGGAAAAGATATAATAAATTATAGAAAGTTAATAATGAGCTTTATTTATATTAACATAGTTGTCTCGTTAAAAAATGGATTGCTCCACCACTTGATAATGTAGAGCTTGATCTTCCGAAGGAAAAAATGGTGCTCCATATATTTGTCTTCTTACCTATGGTGGGTGTTGGTGGAGGTTGTTGTAAGCGAACTTCCTAAAATTTATGCTCGCATTTTTGGTAAACCTCATATAATTATGAATGAATAGTTGTAAAATAGTTAAAATAATCTACCCTTATAGAATCACCTATAATTGAAATAATATTAATGAATCATGCAATTTTAACTCTTGGATCTATAATAAATACAAATGCGTATAAGTATGGAATCTCATTCCTATGTTTTAAATATTTGGTTTTCATAGCGCATACAACCTCTCATAACACTACGTCATTTTTATTTTTTTAAGTGAACGATAATCGCAAGAATATGATGCACATTTACCGAAGATGTTGGATAGTACACTCCAGATAAAACAATTGTGAATCTGTAAAAGAGTTCCATAAATATTAGAAACTTCTCAGCAATATACTAGTGCTCTGCCGGTATAGTTGTGATAGTGCGTGTAGATAAAAATAGAAAATGTGGGCTTATAGGGTAAAAGATTTTGTAGGATGAGATAAATTGAGTTCCACCTTACCGACATGTCCACAATGAACTTTTGTGGATGTACACCCATCACAATGCAGTAGGTCTGATATGCTGCCATTCATTGGTTATAATTATTTACAAAAGAATTTGTATCACGAAAATCTTGGAGATATGTATCCAACCTCTTCAAATCAGTTTTAACTATAAGATTAATAATATGGTAGGCGCATCACTGAAGTAACAAGAAGAATTCGTGTATGTACCAAATAAGGTAGTGAGAATATCCATTGCCCTGGACTTTGCTACAGCATTGTCTAAGGTAATTGCAAAAAAATTATTTATAAGATTAAAATCTTTTACGACTTTGGTAATACATTATGCTATATTCTCACCCGTATATGCTACGTCAATTAGTTTGAAGCCTATGATTCTCTTTTCCAATACCCTGTACCCATTTTGTGCTCATGTTACAATAGTTGGTGCAGTCCGTGGAGACTTCGCAAGGAAAGGTGTTAGAAGGCAAGACAACCAAGTGAAAGAAAAGTATGGCAGCAACGACCGTCGAGTCCAGCACGCAGCGGTTGATGGTTGAAGGCTCGCCACCCTAGGGCAATGACGCCCTGGCGCTGCGGGTGGTGAGCGGTCAGCGCCGACGAGAGGAGCTAGCTCTGACGCCAACATTGGAATGGCCGTCGCCAAAGCCACCCATGCCGGCACGACCGTCAACCACGGTGCTCGTGCCGATATGACCATCAGCCATGATGCCTGCGTCAGCACGACTGTCAACATCGACGGTCGTCATCACAACACCAGGGAGTCAGCCTCCGTGCACAATGCCATATCCAGATATTCTCGTCGCCATCATCACAACACCAAGGAGTCATGACCACGTGGCGACCACCTCATGGTTGTAGACGTCCGTCCGACCTCCTTATGGTCGTGACTTCATCTGACCACATCATGATTGTAGACGCCCATCTGATGGACAGAGTGCACACTTCAGAGCTTTCTCCTACCACTGCCCTTGTTGGTGCCAGTCTGAGTGGTGGGGGATGGAGCATGCACGTCAAGTCTTTGTCCTACTGCTAACTTTGTCGATGTTCGTTCGAAGGGTGGGAGACAGAGCGCGCACATTTTAAGTCCTTGACACATCCCCGACTTCATCGACGCCCACGACCACCTCGTGGTCGGGACTAGACTTTGTCGACGCTCGACCAATTTGTGGTCGTAACTTCATTGACGGTCATCCGACCACCCCTTGGTCGTGACTTCATCAACGCTCGTCTGACCACTTCATGATCATGGCTTCATCTGCATCTATGACCATGTTGCGGTCAAGCTCTACCAGACTCCGTATGGATGTCGCCTCCACTGAACTTCGCACGATCTCTACCGGACTCCACGTGGATGTCGCCTCCACCGAACTCCACCCAATCTCCGCCAGACTCCGCGCAAATGTCGCCTCTGTTGGACTCCAAGCGGATGTTGCCTCCGCCGATCTTCACACGTTCTATGGTAGACTTCACCCAATCTCCGCTGGACTCATTGTAGGATCATAAGCCCTTCTACGAACATGTTATGGTCGTGTGCATTACCATGACCATTGTATGATCGTAAGCTTTTCTATGAACACGATAAGGTCATGGGCTTTGCCATGACCATTTTGTGATCGTAAGCCCTTTCTATGACCATGATATAGTCATCAACCTTGCCACGATAATTTCGTAGTCGTAGGCCCCTTCTACGAGCATAATATGGTCATGGCTACATTGCCACGACCACTGCATGATTGTAAGCTTTTCTACGAACACGATAGGGTTGTCAGCTTTGCCACAACCACTTCGTAATCGTAGGCCCTTTCTACAAACATGATCTGGCTGTGCACCTTGCCACGACCTCTTTATAATCGTAGCCCATCCCTCAACCATTTCTAGGTTTCCTGAGCCTAACGTTGGGACCCTCACGTGTCCTAGGCAACTCTACGGTGTATGAAAAAATTGCACTATGGCCTCGAGCCTCAACGTGCTTTGCAGAGTATAAAGTGCTAGAAATTTAATCGTCCCAGGCAACTCTACAGAGTATAAAAGAATCGCACGGTGGCCTCGATCTCTGGCGCACTCTATGGAGTATAAAACGCTAAGAACTTAGTCGTCCTGGGCAACTACGGTGTATAACAAAAATGAATAAAAATAAAAATTAAAATCACACGGTGGACTCACACCCTGCATACTCTACATAGTACAAATAGTAGCGCGGGATAGAGTATGCGTGCTCGCGCGTGCTTCGTGCGCCTCTTGCATCCTAATAGGGAATCCTTGGCACTGCCGACAACCCTGGTGAGTCTCACGCACTTCATGTGCCTTACCATGGAGTTTGCCACGCTAATAGCATCGAGCGTATGATGACCTCGTGGTTGTAGACTTTGTCTGGCTACCTCGTGGTCGTGACTCCATTCAACCACCTCGTGGTTCGGACTCCATCCGACAATCTCATGGTTGCGACTCTATCTGAGCACCTTGTGGTCTGAATTCCATCCGACCACCTCGTGGTCATGACTCCATCCGACCACCTCGTGGTCATAGATGTAATCATGAGGATTTCGTCTGACCACTCATGGTCGGGGCTTCGTTAACGCTCATCCGACACCTCACGGCCAGGACTCCACCAATAATCACGACCACGTCACGAGTGACGTCATCATGAGGACTTCATCGATGCTCGACCCCCTCATGGTTGACGTTGAGACTTCTTCGACACTTCAATGCACGACCACCTCGTGGTCGCACCTTTGTCGACCTTTGCCCAACGGCTTCAGGGTCGAGACTTCATCAACATGCATCTGACCACCTCGTGGTTGAGACTTCATCAATGCCAGTCCAAAGCATGGGCACACACATGCTTCAAGACTTCATCCTGCCGTCGACTTCATCAACGCCGGTCTGAAGGGTGGGAGACAAAGTGCGTGCAAGTCTTTGGGCTACCGCCGACTACATTGACGACCATGACCACATCACAAGTGACATCGTCGTGATGACATCCTTGATGCTCAACCACCTCGTGGTCGAGGCTTCGTCGACACTTCGATGCACGACCAGCTCGTGGTCGTAACTTTGTTGACCTTCGCCTAGCCGCTTTGGGGTCGAGACTTCGTCAACAAGTATCTGATCACCCTGTGGTCAAGACTTCATCGACACTAGTCCGAAGCGTGGGGATGTGCGTGCTTCAAGAATTCGTCCCGCTGCCGACTTCGTCGATGCTAGTCTGAAGGGTAGGGGATGGAGCACGCGTGCAAGTCTTCATCCCACCACTGACTTTGTCGATGCCCACGACCTTGTCTTCATCGACATAGTCATAAAGCCTTTGTACGACCACTTGGTGGTTTAGACTCTGTCGACAATCGTCTGACCACCATGTGGTCGATGCTCGACCACCTCGTGCTCGCAACTTCATCGACCTTCATCCGACTGCTTCGAAGTCAATACTCTATCGACAATCGTCTAATCACCTCGTGGTTGAGAATTCGTTGATGTTTGACACCTCATGGTCACACTTCATTGACCTTCATCTGACCGCTACGAGGTCAAGACTTCGTCGACACTTCGTCCGGCCATTTCGGGGTCAAGACTTTGTCGACAATCGTCTGACCACATTGTGTTCTAGAACTTCATCGACACTTCGTCCAACCGCTTCAGGGTTGAGACTTTGTCAATAATCGTCCGACCACCTAGTGGTCGAGAACTTGGTTGACGCTTAATCCGACCACCTCATGGTCATACACTCTGTCCGACCACCTCCCGGTCGTAGACACTCGTCCAACCACCTTATGGTTGTAGACTCCATCCGACCACCTCACGGTCATAGACACTTGTCTGACTACCTCGTGGTCGTGCACAAGACTCCGTCCACCACCTTCGTCGACGCCAAGTCCGAACGGTGGGGGACAGAGTGTGCGCATCAAAGCATCGTCTCGTCATCACCTTCGTCGACGCCAAGTCCAAGCGGTGGAAGACAGAGTGTGTGCTACAAGACTTCACCCGACCACGTTGTAGTTGTAGACGCTCGTTCGACCATCGCATGGTCATAGACTCCGTTCGACCACCTCGTGGTCGTACACTTCGTTCGACCACCTAGCGGTCATAGATGACCATCCGACCATAGATGCTCGTCCGACCACCTCCCGGTCGTAGACACTCCGTCCAACCACCTCCCGGTTGTGGATGCTCGTCTGACAACCTCGCGATCGTAGATGCCCGTCTGACCACCTCATGGTCATACAAAAGACTCCATCCGCCACCTTCATTGACGCCAAGTTTGAACGGTGGGGGACGGAGTGCACGTGTGTCAAAGCTTTGACTTGCCACCATCTTCGTCGATGCCAAGTTAGAGTGGTGGGAGATAGAGTGCGTGCTTAAAGACTTCATCCGACCACCTCACGGTCATAGACGCTTGTCTGACAACCTTGATGTCGTAGACTCTGTCCGACCACCTTGCGGTCGTACACTCCGTCCGACCACCTCGCAGTCGTAGAAGCCCATCCGACCACCTCGTGGTTGTACACAAGACTTTGTCCGCTTCCTTCATCGACGCCAAGAATGAACGGGAGGGGAGAGGGGGGATGAAGCACGTGCGTCAAAGCTTTGTCTCACCACTACCTTCGTTGATGCCAAGTCCGAGCGGTGGGAGAAGGAGCAAGTGCTTCAAGACTTCATTCGACCACCTCGTAGTCATAGATGCTCGTTCGACCACCTCGTGGTCGTTGATACCTGTTCGACCACCTCGCGGTTGTAGACGCCCGTCCGACCACCTCGCGGTTGTGTGCGCGTCAAAGCTTCGTCTCGCCATCGCCTTTGCCGATGCCAAATCCAAATGGTGGGGGACAGAGCATGCATGTCGAAGCTTCGTCTCATTGCCGCCTTCGTCGACGCCAAGTCTAAGTGGTGGGAGATTGAGCGTGTGCGTTAAAGCTTCATCTCGTTGCCTTCGTTGATGCCAAATCTGAGCGGTGGGAGACAAAGTGCGTGTTTCAAGACTTCGTCTGACCACCTCGCGGTTGTAGATGCTTGTTCGACCACCTTGTGGTCGTAGACTCCATCCGACCACCTCGCAGTTGTAGACTTCGTCTGACCACTCCCGGTTGTAGACACTCGTCTGACCACCTCACGGTCATAGACGCTCATCTGACCACCTCCCGATCGTAGACCCTCTGTCTGACTACTCCCGGTCATAGACTCTCGTCCGACCACCTCGTGGTTATAGACTCCATCTGAGCACCCCGGTCATCAACCTCTCCATCCGACCACCTCGTGGTTATAGACTCCACCTTGTAGACTTCGTCTGACCACCTCTCGGTCGAAGGCGCTCGTCCGACCACCTTCCGATCGTAGACTCCATCCGACCACCTCGCGGTTGTAGAGGCTCGTCCGATCACCTCGCGGTTGTAGACTCTGTCCGACCACCTCCCGATCGTAGACTCCGTCCGACCACCTCGTGCTCATAGACGCTCGTCCGACCACCTCCCGGTTGTAGAGTTCGTCTGACCACCTCGCGATCGTAGACGCTCGTCCGACCACCTCCCGGTCGTAGACTCCGTCCGACCACCTCTCGGTCGTAGACTCTGTCTGCACTTGCTGTCGAGAGAGTACTGTTGTGGGGGTGGCACAACGCCAAACGACTGGACCTTGCAGTAAACCCAATAGTATAAAGAAATGTACCAATGTACATCTATCTTTTATAATTACTAATGGGTAGGATGGAAATTTTTTATCCTATTCCACTCATGTATATAAGCCCTAAGAGGGGTATGAGGAGGCTAGATCCACTCATTTTATACACAAGCTCTCTCTCTTATCATTAACTCTCTCTAGTTCTACCTCTTCCTATGGAGAAATGGGTACCTCGTACCCACTGTTTTGCTCATGCTACAACAGTACAGATTCCAAAGAGTTCTTTAATTTTTTTCAAAACCATTATTGTAGTATTTAATTAAATCTTTAGTGGTCATCTGTCTAGAAATGTAAGTAAATCTAGGATTGTGCATAGTTCTAATGTACATTTTGAATGCATCTGATGTCCCAAAGTTCAAAAGAAGATCTTGTGAAGCAATTAAATCGTCTAAAGATTCTCGAGCTACCTCAAGATTATAATCCCCGTTACATATCGTACTGTTGGGGTTGTACATCAGCTGCGTCTGTCTCATGGCGATGCCTTGTTTTTTACATCTTTGAGCATGTCTATGCAAGTGTCCAATTTAACTTAGACTTTGCAGACAATTCCTGATGATATATTTTGGAAACAATAACTCTTACCTGATCTCTGAACGGCAATTGCTTTATGACCTTGTCGAAATCTATCTACACATTCGATGTGCTGGGTTTGGACCTCTTTGCTGCAATGCTTGCTGACGCAGAGACACTCGTGGAGCATGACGATGGTACAATCACAGTCTGCTTGGCGGCCTCGCCCATTTGAGGTGTAGGTGGAGACATCCCGAAGGATGCAAGATCTTCCGAATCAATTCTGTATTCACTCGTAGGAAACTCGTCATAATTTTCCATGAAGAAATATGAAAAACTGCAAAATACAAATAGAAAATTAAAGATATTATCTATTTTATACCATAACAAATAAATATAAGAACAATATAAGTACATGAAAATTAGTATTATTACCTCTTTCCTTGACTATACGGCGAATTTTGAAATTTTGGTTTTTTGGTAAAATTATTTTGAATTTTGTCAACTTATCACAAAGTGTTTCGAAATTTTATCAGAGAATGAGGAGAAGATATTGCTAGTTTTAATGTGGATGAATGACTATTTATAGAAAATTTTTAGATTTTTTGTATTTTTAAATTCACAAACAGCCGCAAAATGACTATAAATTTAAAAATCGATCATTACTCACGCTAAACGGGCTAAGGGGACAAATGGGCCGTGCTCACCGTGCCGTGCCCATGGGCTACGCCGATGGGCCAAGATTGCCATACCCGGGTATGCCACTGTGCGTGCCGTGCCGTGCCCGCACGATGGGCCGAGGCGGCAACCTAGACATAGTCCACCCCTTTATGTCGTGCCGGCCCGGCCTGTCGGCCTTCGTGCCATGCCGTGCATGACCCATTCGGACACCACTACCTGCTAGAGTGCAAACTTTTCAGCCTCGTTAGGCTAAGGGGCTGAGTTTTTGGCTGTGATGTATGACTTTTGGCTATAATTTATTAGTATAATAAATACTAATTGTTGAAAGAAGTCAAAAGAAAAAAGGCTAAAAACCGAAAAGAACGGAGCCTAAGCCCATGATTGTAATTGTTATTTCCTAGCCATCATAGTGTCTTATGATATTTTGAAATTTTAGATCTCAGAATAATTGAGACACGATCTAATAAACTTTGGGTCTAAGAATAAAAAACTGCAGACAATGTCAAAACATAGAAATTCATGTGTTATAGATAAGCTTAATAGGATACTTCAAGCTTTAGATTCATAAACAATTGGGACACAATCTAAAAAACGTTAGATTTAACAGCTAAAATTGTAAATAGTGTCAAAACATAAAAAACGTGATGAAGTAGAATAGTACTTCTATACTTCACAATAATAACAATCATCCCACGAATAAATTTGGAAGGAAAAAAACTCGGCGGAGAACAATACTCCTCAAGCTAGTTATTGTATGGATCAAAATCACAATAACAGCAAGAAGTGGACCATCGAACACCAAAGTTATGCTGAGCTATCTGATTTGAAGACAACAATAGCCGTAATTTTGTTGCCAAAAAATAGTAAAATTGACCAAAGTTGCGTATTCTGTTTTGTTGCCTAGTCATTAGACGAAAAAAATTATGATTGAATTATGACGATGACAAAGTTTAGACAAAATTGTAAATAATAAACTAAGGCTAAACATGCCACTTTAACATTAACCCTAGATCAAAGGTATGAACACCTAGATAAATATTAGAGCGGAAGCATATTAGACTTACCTGAACTGGAGGAAGTCATGGATCGGTGCTCGGTACTGTTGATGAAGAGGTGGACGACGACGAAGATGGTTCGGCCTTCGCTCACCGTAGCGCCCAGAATAGATCGGGTTGTGCGGGTTCCTTTTGGGGGTAGAACAACTCGTGTCACACCCCTGTCGAAAAACCCTTAATATTTTATAGAGCGCTGGTGATCGGGACCAAAACCAGTTAGTTGGTAACCGCCTCCGATCAAGCAGGCTGGAGGCACGCCTCCCTAAAATCTCGAGGTTGGTTAGCCGAGATCAACCTAACAAAAATTTATACTACAAAAGTTAGCACATACCAAACAGCCCAGGAACCAAAAGGGAAGAAAAATATACGGCGGCAGAACAAACCTCAGAGGGGGAGGATTGGGATGGTCAAATTGAGGCCCCTCGTTTTCTTTTTCTTGACAACTAATCCTGGGCGTTGATTTATATTGGACGGCATAGATAGCACCCGTTGCAAAAATAGCTGCTATGGCCCTATTCTTTTTAGTTTATGGCTTATAATCTTTCTCGAATAAATAAATAGGACGGTTTTTTCGCCGTCATTTTGAAGCGATTTATCAGGATAGCCTTTACAAAATGGCTTAACGGCATTCGATTCGTTTGTAACTTTTCAACTTATGAGTTATGGTCTCTGTCGAATAAATAAATAGGATGTTTTCTTCACCGTCATTTTCAAGCGGTTTATCATATAGTAATTTTAAAATAGCCTATTGATTTAATGACATTTGATTTATTTTACACATATTTATGTTAGAATAAAAAATCATATTTATACGCCTGTTTACGTTAGAATAAAAACTATAAGTTATAAGGTGCTTATGTTAGAATAAAAACTATATTTATATACATGCTTATCGTTAGGATAAAAATCGTAAGCATAAATCATACAACGCACTTGTAAAGATAAGTCGCACTCAAAAAGACCACAGCTATAAGGTCTGTTCTTTTCAGCTGCAGCTTATGGTTTTTAGCTGAAATTTTTGAATTTTGGTTGTTTACGGTACAGATTATAGAGAGATAGATATTCACTTACGATTTTGGCTGGTACAAATGTTGGACTTTTAATATGTAGATCGTTTAACTTGTAGATGTCATTTAAAAAAAAGAGTAAAGTCTATTACCGGTTCTTAAACTTTTTATGCTGTGTCATCCCGGTCCATAAACTTTTAAAGTATGTCATCCTGGTCCTTAAACTTTCAAAGTGTGGCAATATCCTATGTAGTTGTAGCAGTGAACTTTTTATTCTGTGTCATCCCGGTCCATAGACTTTCAAAAGAAATTGCCACACTTTAAAAGTTTAAGGACCGGGATGACATACTTTAAAAGTTTATGGATCGAGATGACACAACATAAAAAGTTTAAGGGCTAGTAATGGATTTTACTCTAAAAAAACTTTTTTTGAAAGTTAGATATTGTAACAAAAGTCAAAGGCGCCAGCAGTACTTCCACCTCCCTCTTAAACAGGCCCATAACCTAGCATGTAACAACCTTCGTTCGCCGGCAGTACTTCCACCTCCCTCTTAAACCCTAGCGGCAGTCGCAGGAAAAAAAAACTGTGGCCGCCATGGCGAAACAACGCGGCTCGCGCAAGCAGCGGAAGGCGACGCAACAGGAAACGGAGCAAGAGGTTGATAACCACCACGAGGCCACCTTAGCTGAGGTGGTCGAGGAGGAGGACCAAGTACAGACGGCGGCGCACGAAGCCGCCGCCTCCGACGAGGAGGAGGCGGCGGCTAGGCAGGAAGCAGGTGCCGCCGGCAGCGAGGAGGCGGAGTGGGAGAGCCCGGACTCTGGGAACGGTGGCGTGGAGGAGGGGAAGGGAGAGGAGGCGGAGGAGGAATTGAGCTTTGATGAGCTGGGCCTCGACGAGCAGCTGAAGAGGGCTCTGAGGAAGAAGGGCATGACCAAGGCCACCCCGATCCAGCGAGAGGCCATCCCGCTCATTTTGGTGCGCGATTTCTGGCTTCCGTGCCTTCTTTCAATTTCGCTGTTTTTTGTGTTTTGTGCGAATTTGGTGGAACTGTTCCATCTTAATAATCCAATCGGCTCGAATGCTCGGTTTTGTAGGCTTTTTAGTGAATGATTACTTACTATCAGTCTATCACCATGTCGAGTCTGGTTAGAAAAAAACTCAAAAGTGAGAAATGATGTAGGCACTAGGGAATTTTGGCTCCCTCTCCTTGGAACGAAATTTAGTTTGGTCAGTCTGATGGTAATGTGCCAATTGCAGTCCAATTCCAATGGCCTGCTTTTTTTCCCGAAACGGATGATGTCCTGCTTTCTCTGGTGAACTTTTTGGATTAGGCGCGCAGCAGCCTACCAATTTCTATAAATGCAGACCATACTGAATTAAATTTAGTTTTAGGATTGCACATCGTAAGAAGGATCTGGTACATAAATTGCTGTAGCCATTTAGTTCAAATTGCAGCACTGGCTCTCTAGACAATCCATTATCTAAACTATGTGCAAAAGTTTAGGTTTTCAGTAGTTTGTGGTGCTGAACAACAGCCTAATATTGTGATCCCAGGAAGGGAAGGATGTGGTTGCAAAGGCCAAGACTGGTTCTGGAAAGACCTTTGCCTACCTTCTCCCGCTGCTGCACGATTTATTGAAGTTGTCCTCAGAAGGGCGTATTCGAAAATCTGCACCGAATGCCTTCATCCTGGTACCAACTCGTGAGTTATGTCAGCAGGTATCTAACCTCTACTTTTCAGAGATGTTTTGTATGAGTAGTTTGATTATTAGAAAGTTAACTGGATAGTAGTTGAATGATTTACCTCGATTTAATACATCCTGTTTCATACATGATAACGTGAATTGTTCTTCTATAATTCTATTTGACGTTGAACACAGAAAAATATTTTTTACGAGTTCTTTCAATGCTATACCTGCTTATAGTAGTTCAATTGCTTATATTACTATGTAGTGCATTGTAAATAAACTTGTAATTCTTATGTTCACTATTACGATATTTTAGCTGACTGCATAGTTGCCAGCTATCAATATCATGTGAGTATGCTATAGTTTGTTTATCCTTTTTTTTTCCTTTTTTTCTTCATACATCTTCTCTAGAAAAAGAATTTATGTGTCTATCATTGTTTAATGAATTTGTTTCCTGTAGGTTTATAATGAGGCATCATCTCTCCTTGAGTTTTGTACATCCAAATTGAAGGTTGTGCAAGTGACTGCGAGCATGCCAGATAAGGATATTGTGAGATATTTCTATCTTCTTTGACTGTTATTTCTCCAAATAGTATTCATGATTTTTTTGGGGTTACATATGTTGGCATAACTAACTTGCTTTTTTGCCTGTTATTTGCAGACTGTTGCATTGTCTGGCCCCCCTAATATTCTTGTGACAAATCCAGCTTGTGTTGCAACATGCATATCAAAGGGCATTGTTCATGGATCATCTATTAAAGAGTCACTTTCAATGATGATTCTCGATGAGGTGCACTTTATCTGCCTTTCGTTCGCAGTTTATTTTATTTTTAGTTTGATGTGCATTGCATATTGTTGCATATTGGAGTGGGTAATTTTGAAAAGTTTTTATTCCCATAAAGAAAGAAATTTTTATTTCCACAACTTCAACAGCTATATGTTTATATGGGATGAGACCAACTGAATCGAGTTTATCTTTTTTGTGTACTAATGCATATGCTGATATTGACATGTGCCAGTGCCACTGCAAAAGTGTGAGATGATATTTGCCACTGCAAAATTTGAAAACCTTTTTTTATGCCACTACCCAGTGGCACTTTTTAAAAACTGTCATGTTTTGGAGTGGCATATTTCATATTTCTAGTGGTGTGTGTGTGTTTGTGTATAGTGAGACTTTCCATCCATGTTAATGACTTCCTTTCCATATTATTGTACTAGCACGCATCTAAAAGCAGTCCAAAAGCAGAGAGGCTTGGTGTGTGTGTGTGTGTGTGTGTGTATTAACACATACATATAATCAAATTCCACACTTTTTCCATTGAATATATCATAATACCCCAGCAAGTTCCTTTTGAAGATGTTACTAATCTATTAATGGTTAATTCCCAGGCTGACCTCCTCCTATCCTATCGCTGTGAAGATGACTTGAAAGCTCTCGTCCCACACATCCCAAGAAGTTGTCAATCCATTCTGATGTCTGCAACTTCAAGGTCAAATTTGGTTCATCTTTCTTCCTTTTCTGCAATTATTCATGCTCTAAGTATCTCATTAACATCTGAATCATGTGGATGGAGCTTGGCACTTCAAATTGTGAATTTCTTGTTGTTTCCAATTTTATCTTGCTGCTTTTAGTGGATGGTTGCTGTTCAGCATGTTTGCGCCATTGCATCTCTTGATGACATTTTGCTAGTAGTTTAACATGTATTACCATATATAGGCTAGAGTTTAATCTACATTATTTTTGCCCCTTGTTATGGGAGAATATAAGTTGTACTAGTTTGATCTACTCAGTCCCTTTGCTTCCATTTGGGTTTCATATGTTTGGTCTAATATCAAAGTTGACTACGTTGCAGCTCTGATGTTGAGAAACTGACAAAGCTACTTCTGCACAACCCTTTTATTCTAACTCTTACGGAGGTTGGTCGCACCAAGGATGATGTGATCCCTAAAAATGTGCAACAATTTTGGGCAAGTATCCATTGCTGCCTTTTCATATAACATCTATAAGCTTGTTGATCTCTGTTTTCTTACAATATCACTTCAACTTGGAGGTTCTGGAAATTCCTGCTGAAATTCCAGAAGTTCTCAGCAGATATTTTGTACAATTTATGGTTACATGTTCTTGTCTAGCCCTTTTCTGGGACCGTTATTAAATGAAGATTTTTCATTTGCATTTCTTGTGCTGATTTCCCCTAGCTTTTGTGTATTAATTTCTATATCACACATTATGTTTCATTCAATCTTTGCCTACAGATTTCATGCAGTACAAAGGATAAGATGCTTTATATCCTTGCACTCCTGAAGCTCGAGCTTATTCAGAAGAAAGTTCTAATATTTGTCAACTCAATTGACATGGCATTCAGATTAAGACTGTTCCTGGAAAAGGTAAAATGGTACCACTATCTTATTAAAGTAGTCTATTATTAAACTGATTGATGTTTTGGATCCATAATCTGCTACCTGCCAATGCTCTTTTCTTGCATTGTTTCAATTTATAAAATTATTATCATGTGTTGGCCAAATCTTGATGTCAAGTTTTTCCAGCCATGGTCATTATCTGAACAGAAACCAAACTTAAAATTCTAGATTAGTTGTACTATAGAATACTTAATGGTACACAATTGGAAGTGCTATTTGGACATTGAGTTGTTGCACACTAACAGATGAATATGGACTATGGAACAATAAGTCAGGAGAAGTTCTATCAAGTTTGTAGCATGAAGCTAATTGCTGGTTTATTAGACACGCCAAAAAAAAAAAACTTTCACAAGATCCTGAATAGTTTGTTTTGGAAATCCTTCTTTGCTTGATTATTAACTGTGGGTGAAGTAATAAAATGGGTGAGGAAAATGTCTTTTTTTGCTATTTTGGGTGATGTTATGGCAGCTTTCCTTACACTATGATTATTTCCAGGAGTATTGTCTCACTTCATTGCTTTTTTACAATACTTTCTTCATCACTATTTTCCTCTATTCTGGTTTCTATCTTTGCATATATGGTTATTAATAGAAATAACTATCTTTATGAGGAATATGATGTACCTTTTACAGTTTGGGATAAGATCTGTGGTGTTGAATGCTGAGTTGCCACAAAATTCTCGGCTACATATTATTGAGGTAGCATTTCTCCGTAGCTTGCATTAAAATATTTCCTATTTTTGCAGACAAGTGATCTCAAATTGTATTATCACGTGTCATACCATGCTTTGTATACATAATCGATGATAATTCCCTGTTCAATTTTTCTTTCCTCTTCCAATTGTTTGTCAAATAAATTAATTATCTCCCTTGGGTTTCATTAGTTTGCAATTTTGCATCCTAATTTTAGCTGGTCATAATCTGTAGTGAGGAGGCATGACTCTACTTTTTTAACTATACCACATCAAAGGATTTCTAACAGTACCCAGTGTTCTAAAGAAGTGTAAGTGGGTGCTTATGCCTTGTAAATGTTTTTATATATTTATAAGGAAAAGGTCTATATTACTTCCTGAACTTTGACACTGCGTCTACTTAGCACCAACAACTATAAAACTAGATATGCTACCCCCTAAACTTGTAAAACCAGACCTGCAGACACTTAACCCCCTAGGCTGGTTTTAGAGGTGGTTTTGCCACGATGGAGGGTGATGTAACCTGATTTTACCACGAGGGCTGACACATGGGTGGCTGACTCAGAACACTGATATTTTTATTGGTTTCTATCTGTTGCTATGCTTTTATATTGTCTGAATAGCAATATCTTTGTTGTGTGCTTTTGAATCTTGTGGCCCTCATTTTTCACAACTCAAAGAACCATTGAAACAGCAATTTAATCACATAAAGCACAGCCTGACAATTGCAGCAGTTAATGAAGTACAATGTTATGCAAGGCTACCAGTCAACAGTGTCGAATTATTTAAAACTTTGATATGTAACTTTTGTGATTTTCATGAGAAGCTTGCACAGACTGCTTGCTTGCATTGACAAGGTGGTTCTGAAAGT
Organism: Dendrocalamus latiflorus; assembly: GCA_017311315.1. Classification (NCBI taxonomy): domain Eukaryota; kingdom Viridiplantae; phylum Streptophyta; class Magnoliopsida; order Poales; family Poaceae; genus Dendrocalamus; species Dendrocalamus latiflorus. The sequence goes on along the minus strand of CM029651.1, from coordinate 8,069,358 downwards.
GATTTGAAATATCTATTTCTTTTAGGCATTCAATGCTAGGCTATTTGATTATCTGATAGCAACGGATGACAATAGACCAAAGGAGGAGAAGCGACCCAATAAGGAAAACAGAAAAGAGTCAAGGATGTCCCGCAAACATGTGCAACAAACTTTAGATACCGAATTCGGAGTTGTCAGAGGAATTGACTTCAAAAATGTTTTCACAGTAAGTTCATATGTTGGTCTACTCAAGCACATCAGTGCTACCTGATTTGGGTGCTACTTAGATGGTAGTTGAGCATGTCTAAAGAGAACTTGACAGGCATCGATTTTTGCCTTGTTGTGAATGCACTTATAGTCTTACATTTTATCATGGACCTCACAGTGACATCAATTTATAATTTTATATTTGTTATGGAATTTATAATTTTATATTCGTCATGAGCAACTGGTGCTGAATTTGACCTAGGGAGAAATGATCAGCAAATGTCTTCTCTATAAACTAAAGGAAATAAAGGGTTCGTTTGAATTTCTGTACTGCGGTTTCACCAATGATTCTTTTTTACAAAGATGTATAACAGAAGTTTTGGGAATATATGACCTTTTTCTGGCTTATCTGCTAAACAAGAATAGGTTTTAAGAAATCAATCACTCAACCGAATATCGAGTTAATACTCGAAGTCTCTTATTTTTTCTTGCAAATTCATGGTATAGTATTTTCTGTTATTTATATAGTTCCGACTTGTTGTTTCTGTATCAGGTTGCAGGATTGATTTTTTTAAATATCTAATCTTTCTTTAGGTAGTTAATTTTGACATGCCTCCAAATCCTGCTGGGTATGTTCACAGAATAGGTCGAACAGGAAGAGCAAATAAGACCGGTGCATCCATATCGCTTGTAAGTTCAATTTTTACAAGGTTCAATCACATAAATTATTGTCAGAAATGGTTAACGTCTTTTGTTGATCCTATATGTTCTGTTATTTATTTCCTCTTCTTTCGGTATTCACCTTTTCAGGTTTCACCAGAGGAGAATAATATTTTTGAAGAGATTGAACATATGTTGCAAGATGTCGAAAAAAAAGACACCAACTGCATTTCACCTTTCCCATTACTGACAAAAAATGCTGTCGAATCTCTACGATATAGGGCTCAGGTATGGAGTGTATTTATTGTGGATGATCTATACTTGATTTTTTTAAAAAAAACATATTTTCAATTGCTATTTTTGCCTATCAATTCAATATGATGCTATAATAGAGCTGGGGCATTAAAATAGAAGTTGGTATTGAGCATTTGATTTGCTAAGTAGTAGTGCTGATAGTGCTAATATGAGAGTGAGTGAGTCACAGGGTTCAGAAAACTGCTGAGAACTAGCTGGTAAACCGACAGTCCAGGTTCCTGTTTTCTGAACCCTGGGCTGGTTCATAGCCCGGAACCGTCCCAATTTCTTGCTGAATAGATGCATTGTTACTTGTTAGATTCCAAACACCAAAATTTCTTAACCCTGCCTTGGTTGGTTGATAGCCCTAAACCGCCCCTTTTGTCTCAATTTCTTGCTGAATAGATGTATTATTACTTGTTGTTTAGATTCCAAACATCAAATTTTGGAAAACTCAAAATTGAAAGTTGCAAACCAAAAAGCGGACGGGTTTCCTAAACCCTGGTTAGCATGGGTCTACAACTCTGCATCTGCTCTGTAGTGATTACTGACTAATGAAAGGCTGAAAGTTAATCTGGTACTGCTCCATGCCCCTATACAGCTGTTGGAAGCAATTATGTTCTTGTATTTTATTTTCCATATATTGCTACTAGTTGGTGATTATCCTGAGTTCAGGTTTGCTATACTTTATTCAATTATTTCAATGAGTAGTTATCTTCTGATGTTTCCATGCATTGCAATTTTATCTGGAACATTGTCCCTTTTTTTATGGTTTCTTGGTCATTTTTGACCAAATGTCTTCTTTTGTTTTCCTTTTTGCTTAATCCTGTTAGTAGCCAATTAGGTGTTGTATATAAGCCTCTCTTGCACTATTAAAAGGCTGGGGCTGTAGGGCTCTCCCATTAACACACGAAAGATAGCTACCTCTAATTTTGTTTTTCTGCAATCCTGCTGTGGCTTTTGCTGTGAGAGGGTCTGTTGTGGATGCATTTGTGGACCGTCAGTACCAGTGATGGGCTCAGGCCACAGTCCAACCGGCGCAGCAACCGAACCCAGAGGAGGTGCTGGCCAGGGAAGCATAGGCCTTGATTACTTGCTTGCAAATTAGGAATTCCTATTGCCTTGTTTAGATAAGATCCTTAAGATCAGTTAGATAGGATCCTTAAGATCCTATTGATACGATTAGTTACCATCTGTTAGGACTCCTATATAAAGGAGGCATTGGTGCATGAATAAAGCAAGCAAGCAAGAACCTTCCTATACCTGCGCCCCCCACCCACACACGCACGTACTTTCTCTTGTATCCCCCCCCCCCCCCCCCCCCCCCCCCGCTATGAGTGCTGCCGCTGCTGTTGGCCTTCACCACGGCACCCCCATGACGGAGAACCCTCCCAGCTGCGCCCACCGAGGGGTGGAGCCAAGAAAAAAAATTCTAGCCTGGGCACGACTTGCTATGGCTAACATTTCATAGACAAGCTGATATGTGCATACGAAGTTGACAATTGCATTAGTTTTAAACTAAAAGCAATCTTGAATTCCGATACACATATGATCGTGCATAGATGAAATTACCAATTCAATACCAAAATAGTCTAATCTATGTCTATGCTAAACGCCTAAATCAATAAAGCAAGATTAAAATTGGCATTTCAACATTGGGGAGTTGGGGGGGGGGGGGGGGGGGTCACCTTCTCTTCTTGCCTCAGCACGCCGTGAACTGGTGTTCGTTGCGAGCCTGCAGCCGGCGCCCGGCAGTCGACGTCTCGGTGGCCTCCCACTTGGCACCCGTGGCCCCGTGGCTCGTCGTCTCACACCCTCACCCGCTCCTTGCTGCACGCGCTTCGCCGGTCTCCGCCGCTTTCCTAGCAGTGCTCTGGCCTGCCAGCTGCCTCCTCGCCAGACTGCTCGCTGCCACTGCCGCCTGGAGGGAGCAAGGAGGGGAGTTAGGCCTGCTAGTATTCAGGAGGGGGAGGGGGTCCATGTGGGGCGCTTGGCTGCTGCCTGCTATGGAGGCCGAGTGGGCTTCGGCCTTCAGGAACTACTGAACGAGGCCAGGCCCACAAAACGAATGCACAGTTTGGCCCAAAATGACTTGCACCATACTGGTTGACGTGCATCCTAGCTCCAAGCACATGGCCCAGCCACCCGGGAGGTCATCTTCAATCTCCATCCGCCGAGCAGAGCATCCATGATAACCCTATGCCTTCCTGCTGACTCCATGGGATCTAATAGCTCGCTAGATCGAAGCCCAGGCAAGTGCCTGCCCTGCCTGGAGGGTTGGCTCCGCCCCTGCACCCACCGATACAACCTTCGCTCTCATCCTGGACATATCAGGGTTTTGATGGGCCAAGCTGTTGGGCTAACAGTAATCAGGCTTTGAAGAACAGTTTGGTTTTATCTGTTCTGAACTATATCTTAACCCTATTGGTGCTGATTTGCTAGCACATGGGGTCCATTTTGCAAAATTCTTTTAATCAGAACGTCTTTTGACTGATATGGTTACTGAATATATGTATTCTTTGAAAAGCAATACTAATCTGGTTAGCTAATGTTAATTGACATTTCTTTTACAGGATGTTGCTAGGAGTGTGACAACTCGTGATATACAGGAAGCACGTCGTCAAGACATAAAGAATGAAATTCTCAATTCTGAGAAGTAAGAAAGTGTTTGGTTGTTAGTGTCAAATGCACAGGATAGTTGAATCTCTTGAAGAAAAGGAAAATGCACATGGCCTTGCTTGTGTGTAGTTTGAGAACAACCTCCTAATATATTACTAGTTACTAAACTGTGCACCTAATCTTCTGTTTCAGAAACAAACTCCTTTTTTTTGTTGATATAAAAGGAAGACATCAAGATATACAATTCCACTTTTCTCAATATTTCCATTCACTAGAGTCATTTCTGCCCAGTACTTTTCTTCAAGTAGTGATTCCATTTTCTCTTGTCCTTTGTAGGTTGAAGGCTCATTTTGAAGAGAATCCAAGAGACCTTGGTTAGATCTATCAGTCTTGTTCAGAAGAGTTGTGTTAGTATTTGTCTAAATAAAATATACTTAAATCTTTTTTCTCACTTCTCAGATTTGCTGAAACATGATAAGTTACTAAGCAACAAAGAAATTCCTGCACACCTGCGTGATGTCCCCGAGTACCTAATTGATGCCACAACAAAAGAAGCCAGCAATGTAATCAAACTTTCAAGGGCTGCTATGGGTATTGATAAGCCCCGAAGGAGGAAAAGATTGGGATTCAAGGGAGGATCCGGCAAAAGTAGTGATCCCCTTAAGACTTTCTCTGCTGAGGTATATTTATCCATTCAACAACTAAGAAAATTTTAGATTGAAAGAAGATTGCAACTTGCAAGGTCATATAATCATACTTTCATTACGGTTCCTGATCCTATATGCATATCCTGCTTTCCTGAACTGTTCTCAGAGTTTCAGTTGTTGCATTTGTTGTGTGATCATGAGATATTGATGCCATGGTTACCGGATTCTATAGTTTGGATAAATGTACCATCGTTATTGTAGGCAAGCTACTATTGATTAGAGAAATATCAAGCATAATCCATGATAGTGCACCCTATGCTGATTTATTCCTTTACTTCAATTGTCAATAACGCTCCTATGCTGTCCTTTCCTGTTATTCTGATTTTTCTTGTTTGTCCAGGGCAAATCACGAAGACGAGGGAGGAAGGAAAGAGGCGGAGAACCAGACAGAAGAAAGAGGAGGAAGGAGGAAAGCTAATTTCTGCAATGAATTTACTATCAGTTTTTGCTAATTCAAGTTTCTTGTTTTGCGTCTGGTAACTTTGTAGCCATCTCGTCAGGAGTGCTGTGTGTAACATTATACGGCAAAGGAGTGTAGAATTCTTAATTTTTTTTAACTAGTGTCATGCACTTCCCCTTGATCCTTCGGGATACAAAAATGGAGGACTTCCGAATTTCGATGTGTTACAGATGAAAGGGAAATTTCATGTTTTCATCGTACAAAAAATTCCCTTGACCACAACTGGGAATATACCGAGACCAAAACCCAAAAAGAAAAGGAATCCAGCATTCTTAGTGGCTTGTGCCAAACGTGGTATTTTTGTTAGTTGTGGAAAATGAATTTTGCATTCTTGCTACCTTACGCGACGATTTGGTGACGTGCGTTTAAAAGTTAAAAGCCTAAAAAATACTCCCCATATTACTTTCGGGGGGATTCCCGGCCGGAGGAGCCTCCCACGTCACCCGTGCGCTCGCTCCGGCCGGCGCGTGGCGCAGGAATTTGCGTACAGTCGGGAGACCGTTTTTGCGAAAAAGTCCCTATATTTTCCCAAAATTACGTAAAGGTCCTCTATTCTCGCAAAAAGGTTCCTGCTAGTTTTTTTAAACCACTTGTTTTTTGAAAACACCCCTCCACTTCACCAAAATTTTGTATACTTTGCAGGATAGCGCCCCGTGATTTTCTAAATTACGTACGGGTCCTCGTTTAGTTACGTACAAGTCCTCGATTTTTAACGAAAAAGACCTTTGACTTTTTTGAAAATACACATGTGCCCTCGATTTTTTTAAAACTCCACGAATTATCGCCTCTTTTACTTCGGTACACACGGTGGCTGGCGCGGCGTGCCGCCGCGCCTATGAGCCTAGTTGTCTTCAAAGTCAGGGAATTTCCTTCGTCGTCCAGAATTTCTTAGGTACGACAACTCCGGTTAACTCTCTACGGAGAACTCAGATTTTTTTTTAAAAAAAACTCTACAACCACAACTTGATGCTTCATCTTGGAGCATTTATAATTGTTGTGGTTATAGACCAAACAGTGAAATAAGGGTATGGTAGTGGAGATGACGGATGAACAATGCTTGGCCCTTCCCCACGTTCAGGGCAGCTATATATATATTCGCATGGGAAATATTTTATAATTATGTCCTTACACTCATGTATCCCTCGCAGGGGTGTTTATGTCATTACACACATCCTATTTTGGGCTTTACAACCCCTTAGCAGGCCGGCTGGGTTTAGGTGGGGGCCATCCCTATAACAGGAGCCTCTTATGGTGCAAGGCTTCACAGGCTGAAGCCATATTGCCGAGTCCTTTGGCCCCCTCTGTCCCTGCGTCCTATGACTTTCTGTAATGTTGGGCGGAAATGAATTTGCCGGCGCCGCCCGGCTTCGTGCCGCGGACACGTAGTTGAATTGGCTACCGAAGACGTCCCCCGTCCGCAAAGTCGAAGTACCTGGCGGAGCCGCCACGCCGAAGCAAAGTCGAGGCGAGGTCGGGTTCATCCCGCGGACATGTTGTCGAAGCGGGGACGAGGCCCGTCCCGCGTACATGAGGTCGGAGCTGAGGCCAGACTCGTCCTGCGGAGACGAGGCCGAAGTGGAGGTCAAACTCGTCCGGTGGACATGGCGTCGAAGTGGTTTCCGGGGTTGTCCTGCGGACTCGAAGTCGAAGTGCCGCCTGGTGGCTCACAACCCGACGACGGTGTCTTATGGTGTCGAGAACCGCACTGGCTGCTGAGATGCCAGGCGGTCGCACGACCGCGATCGTACGCACCTTCCTAAGGGGGCAGGACGTGACTGGTGCGTCGTGCGCTGTCAGGCGGCTGCACGACCGCGGTCATACGTTCCTTCCCGAGAGGGCGGGACTTGTGGCGGGATATGACTGGTGCGTCGTGCGCTGTCAGGCGGTTGCACGATCGCGGTCGTGCGCTCCTTCCCGAGAGGGTAGGATGCGATTGGCGCGTCGTGCGCTGTCAGGCGGCCGAGCGACTGCGCAGCTTCGGCTTCCGCCGGTCGCGCTTCCCGATCGTGGGGAGGCGAACGGTTAGGCTCTCGCTGGTTGCACTTCCCGATCGTGAGAGAGGGCCAAGCATTGTTCATTTGTCATCTTCACTACCATACTCTCATTTCGCTGTTTGGTCTGTAACAATAAATCCTCGTGGTTCTGTATAGAATTCCCTCCATTTATGTACCACAGCTCTAAAAAAAAAGAGAAAAGCCACACGACGGTTGTTTCACTAAACACCATGCCGGCATACTCTTGTACTCCGAAAGTAGCGGACAAATCTCGTTCAAATAAAAGTGAGATCGCAGGTAAATCACGGCCTATTGCCAGTGGCAGAACATCACTGCGTCGGCGCGAGAGCCTCGATGATTGGCACCTCACACGCATAAGGTACTTTCCTGAATTTTTCTTCAATATTGCATTCTACATGTGAAGTCTGTTACTATGGACCATGCGAAACCAGCCCTCAGATTAGTACCACTTTTTGTTCCTCAACTTTCACTCGGGACACAGTTAGGTAAGGCTGAGGAATCCTAAAATGTACACATTTGAGGATGATTCGCACATTTACATGGTTTCTTCTTGAATAATCAAAAGAATTCTCCTTGCACCGCATGCTGAAACTTCTGGTTGCAAACAATGCACTATTCATGAAACTCCTGACAAAGCCATTTCCTTCAAACTTCTAGGTTTTTGTAGCAACAATGCTGATGTGCCATTATACTAATTTAGTACGTTTAGGCCCACGAATAATATAGGGTTCCCACTTTCCACAAGCTAAAGCACGATAGAAATTTACGGTGGAATCAGTTCTTGAGCTCCAACTGTACACGATCATCAGATGCCATACCATAAACCATACACTATCGGGAGCAAGTGAAGGAAACCGGCAACAAATGGTTAGGCCTCCAGTTATACAAAACTTGATTCTGCAAGAGCTTTACGATTCACAGAACAACTCCAGAGCTATACCAGCTACTCACTGCTCAATCTTCATGGAAACTGCAGAGTACAAAAAGGAGCATTTCTGTAGGTTTGATAGATCGCTATGACCTTATACAGTTTTTGAAAAAAAAAAGGGAGTATCATACATACCAGCATTGTTGGTGCTGCTATCCGCTGCCACACCAGGATTGAAGTTCATATGAGGAATGTTCTGAAGCCCTTCCCACATTTCAGGTATCTACATTCAAGGTTCACATAAGTCCATTGCCATGGCTTCAGATGCTATATGTGATTGCCATGTCGTGAAAATGGACTGAAGTTACCTGGTTCATTGTGGAGGCGTCATGGAATGTTCCCTGCAGAACATCCACAGGATTGGAAACATTGCACATCATGTCTGGCTGTACGATTCCTTGGTTAAAATGAATAGCAAGGGTGCTTGGTGCTAGGTCACCACCATAGAAAGCAAGATGCCTATCTTGTGAAAGCATCATCTACAAACAAGAATTTACGTTGACCAAGCGGGCCTAAAACATCTTTGGAAAGATTTAGAATAGTCTGCAGTGCATTTACTTGTTTGGATAGAATCTGCTCAATATCAAAGCCAAACTCAGGGTTGACAGTTGCAAGTTTCATTGACAAGAACTGCAAGTTCCAAATTGTATTAGAGCACAGGATGATATTCCAACAAATACCATACATACTCAAACAATTCAACTACATCTTCACTAATAGTACCTCAACTTGTCGTTGTAATGACTGTACATAATTGATTATCTCATCAAGCATGACTGCCTTGCCAGTAATCTGTGAGAAGGAACATGATAAGGTGCGGAGTACAAGATGGTCTAAGAGAAGTTTCTTACACCAAAAAATAAGAAAGTTACCTTGTTACATCCTGGAACAAGATCTTGAAGAAGCTTCATTCTCTCGCTTATCTTTTTTCTTCTCAGCTGCAAAGAGTTCCATCAACTTCAAGCATGAGTAAAAGAAGAGCACAAAGCAAACTGAACTGGGAGCTCGATAGTATTAATCAGAAGTTTACTCTTTCTGCAAGGCTGTGGCTATTAGTGGCTTGGCCTCGCTTTGCCCCGACATGAACATAATCTTCTTTAGCACCATCGCCATCAGAAGAATCTTCCTTGCTTTGCATTTTGGGCGAAATATTTTTGTTTCCCTCCTCCACCAAATTCTTTCCTGGCTGAGATGAAACCTCTGTTTGTTGATCACCCACATTCTAAACCAACGATTACAGTACAGCTAGTGATTACCATAAGAAACCATCCACATAATCCTATACATCTAGATTAGGACAAGAAGATAGGCCACAAAGAAAGCTTACTTGCATTCTGCTACTTGCAGATGGGTTTAGCAAGGCAATGCAGTCATCTATTCCTTTCCTTTTCACACAACCACTATGCTCATCACTCATTTGGATGTTTTGATAGAATGTACCTGCGAGAATTATTGCTATTACCATCAACTACAGAATCATCACCTTCACACAGATCTCGCCAACTGCATGACAAGAAACACTAACCAGTAGAAGATCTATACATTCCTGGCCTTTCTTCTAACTCCATGCCGTAAGCTTGAAATCCAAATGGCCCACTGCTATGACCCATCTTTTGATGCATTGTGACAGAACTCCAATTGACCTCTAAGAATTCTTTGCCACTATTTGCAGCAGGACCTTGGTCAGATCGCTGGCCTGAATACATCTCCGATTGTCTAGAAGCACCAATCTTCCTTACTTCCCTATTCAGGATAAAAGAAAAGGAGGCAAAGATATATGACAACTACCACTAGATTGTCCCAAAAGAAGACAGAAAGACAAAGAGCACCTTGAACAAAGAGTCAAAATTTTGATCAAGTCTGCAAAGCCCTTTCTTGCACATGAACAACTCAACTGGTAACTCCTTACACAGAGATGAAAAGCAACAAGTCCCTTCAAGAACCACTGCACTATCCCTATCTACAGATAAAAGAAAGCCAAAAGAAGGATCCACCATCAGGCAAAGGCCTGCTATAACTGTATTACAGCTGGAGATATGCTTCAGAGCCTTAAGGAACAAATCAAATCTGCCATGGATTAAAGAAGCACACAGTCCAGAAAGTGAAACTTTAAACCCAGAGCATAAAGGGAGAGAGAGACGCAGGAGAAATGACCCCATCATTAAGCAAACAGCACTCACTTAGTCTTTTGGAGCAAAGTGACGAGGATGGGAGGAGAGCCTGCTCCTCCTAAAAGACTCAAAAAACCAAAGCTAATTAGAAACAGCAAAAGCCTACCACATCTTCAAGAACCAGGCATGAGCACATTACCGCCATGGAACTTTAAAGAAAAGAGTGATGTTTTACTCGATGAAAAACTTCCAAACAAGTTAGGAGCTAACCAAGAAGTGGGGCTCCTTTTGGATGTAGCTAGGCAGCTACCTCCAAGAAGCTCAAAAGATCACCTTATCATGCCCACATTTAAACTAAAAGAGCGATTTGGATGACCAAATCACAACACTAGCATCTCCAGTAGCACACAAAAAGATCATTAAGGATTTGATCACCCTATAAGGTCTTGATTATCTAGGAAAGCACAAATGTGAAGCTTAAGAGAAATCACTCACATCATCAGAGCTCATAAAAGGAAGTAAGTGTGCAAGCTAGAAGTTCAAACTGAACTGGTGAGGCTATTTGAATGCATAGATAGCTAGACTAGGATCTGTAAGAAATAACTAGGGCAGTGTTGAAGCTTTCCAAGAGCAGAAGGAAAGCAACAACCTTTGACTACTCTCCACCATGTAATGGGGACATGGGGTGGTGTAAAGATCTTGGAAGGAACACATGCCAAAATGTTCAAAACAATAACTGTTTGAAAATTACCTGACCGCAAAATCACATGAACCCTCCAAGAGGTCACCAATTCACCTGCAAATGGAGACAAATGCGTTGAAATAATTCAAGAACGCAAGAGCATCTCAATGATCTTTCTTTTCCATTTTCTTTTCTTTTCTTTTTGCAGCAATACCTGGAGTTGGTGTGCATTTGGAGAGTTCAGTTTCTTGGCCCCCTAAATATGGATCACAATTTGACCGCAGGGTGAAGGGATGGTGAAAGATTTTAAGGGCAGGAGGAAGCAAAAGGGCGAGAAGGCAAGAAGAGAGAGCTGCTGCTAACTGGTGTGTGACTGTTTGTTACCTGCCACTGAGGTGAAATGATTCCTTCTTGCTCTCTGGCAAAGGGTTGTTAACCACTTCAACTGCCCCCTTCTCGCTTATCTAACATTTCCAAAACCTTAGTGTAAGCTAACACCAAATCAAAAGTAACAACAGACTAGTGTACCAGAAGGAGTAGTTTACTGGTTGCTTTACTTTAGTACACAAAGATTAGCTGTAGCAAGGAGAAAATAAAGTAGGGAGTAAAAAAATAGCATACAGTTCTCACCTGCCGAGCCCTGCATACCCTCAATGTCCTGTGGGCCCCAATTCACCTGTAGGTAAGTGTTGCTATTCTTCTCCATTGTTTATTTTATTGATTCTGCAATTGGATATACTAGGCAGTAGGCACAGCTGCAAGTTTGAAATAAAAAGTAAACTTTGACCAAGTAGCAAGGGTAGGTGCTTCTGTTATGTTCCATTTAAGAATATTTCACACAAATCTGGTAGTTAGAGCAAATCAGTTCCTCAACTTCTCGATTGCCTTTTTCCTCCGAAAAATTCTCATTTGCTTTAGGCTTCATGATAAAGTGTCATGACTTTTAGCTTCCGGTTGGAAATGACATTATAACATATGTTAGCTTTTTTAAAGATATTTAATTAAAAAATATTATTATATCTTCATAGATAATATAAAGAAAAAAAGAAAAAATAAGAGAAAGAAACGTGTGTTAAAAAGACAATGCGTTCTAAATGTCTTTTAGCTTCTAAAAACTAAAAAAATACTTTTTAGACCGAGGCTTAAGATGTTTACGTGTGCACTATATTTGTTCACGACATGGAATTGTTGATTTTATTTTTACACTTTGCAGAGTATTTTTTTATTTTTAATTTGTTGGTGTAGCAGCATTGTTGCCATAGTACTTTTAAGGGTAAACTATGATGGCTTTATTTATAAGGGCGGGGGAGGGAAGGTGCTTCTCTTCCACACCAAGCTTTTGAACGAGAGAGATCTCAACTGACGTACTGCCATCTATTTGTACACTTGGGCTTTTGTTCCTTTGCCAGCCTACCAACAGCCATCCAGTCCCCTCTCTCTCCTCTCTCTCTCTAACCCAAGGAGGCAAGGAAAAATAAAGAAGGAATAGGAGGGAGGGGGTGTAAGGCTGTAAGAAAAACACAAGGAATCTTGTTATCTTTTCACCTTCTTGTCCTCTACAGTCTGAAATGCAGGACTAGCTGGAATTGGGGGATATGTCAAAGCAAACACTGTTGAGGCATCCTGCTACTCGCTTAGGTGTCTCGACTTTCACAAGATCTTTCTTCCTTCCCCCCTATCTGTCCTTTTTTTATAGAACAAAAAATATGACTCGGAGATGGAATGACTTCAGCAACAAATCAACAGAGATAAAGTTTAGACCCGCTCAGTTGGGCTGAAAATTAGTGACTTATGATTGAAATTGTACTATAGCTAACTAAAATTATACTATAGCTGAAGGTGATTTATTTGATGTAATTAAATTTAAAAAAAATTAAAAATAGAAAAATATGTTAGCTAATCACGGACAACGCAAACGAATACGAGAAAAAAAACAGCAACAATGCTCAAAAAAGCCAAAAGTTCAGAAAAAGACGAAATTTATGAATAGTGAAGAATAAACCAAAAGCCAGAAGCTTAAGCCGAAATGAGCAGGGCGTAGTCTGAGTTCTTTTGACCTTTTGATTTATACTATATTAACTAACTTTTAAATAATATGTCTTTTTAGGGCAGAGTCTAAAAGTCGATTTCTAAATGTTAGCAAGTCTTGCATGTTCACACGGCCTCGGCTTCTGCGTCTCGGCTCCCGTGTGTCGCCTCGACTCTAGCTAACCTTGAGTTCACATTAATCATGTGTTGTGTTCATATTAGTCATGCATTCCCATTAGCCATTCCCGTTCACATTAGTCATACGTTCCCATTAGCCATACTAGGCTATATATATGTAACCCTTTGAGACTTGAATATACATTGCGTGTTTTGTCCCAAGTATTCCACGCTTTCACTAAGGTCGATTATAGTAGACTATGTATTGAATTCATATATATTAGCTAAAATCATACACGAGTAACTCTCTCTACTCGCTCCTGCGAGCAACCAACATTCAAAAATTTAAATCAAAATCAATAAGCAACAGCCAAAATAACATAATCAAACAGTCAGATGGGAAAGAGTTATGAGCTGGAGTATATTACCCTCACGTAGACACGTAATTTGCATCCCAACAAGAGAATCTGGGACTTGTATTATAGGACCGGTTCTTTTTCAATTTTTGCTTCTGTTTTTAACTTTTCTATAGTAACTAGCTTTTAAACGGAGTGTCTTTTTAAGATGGGGTCTACAAGTTAATTGTAGTACATATTGTATCGACTTCATTTATATCGGCAAAAACCGCACGTGAGTTTCTGTTCCTCTATAATCTCTCGCATGAACATCCTAAAAGCCACAAGCCACAGCCAAAAACCATAATCCTCAGCCAAAAAGAACAGGCCCATAGGCCTATGCAGCTAATGGTTTTTGGTTAAAAATAAATAGTAGTCTTTAAAAGAAGTTACTTTTAAAATGAGAGGACAATGAGTGGGGGAAAGTGATGCAGATATACGTGTATGAGACAGGAGCGAGAGAAGTGAGATGTATGATGCAATTATGATCTCCTTTCTTATCCTTGGAACAAAACATGAGCTAGAGGAGTGGAAAAGACATTTTTAGAAGCAAAAGACAGTACAAGCAGTGCCTGTACGTCGGTGTGATTGGCTGTTTACATGCATGCAGTAATCTAAGCAAGCATAGTTAATAATGGTTCAGTCCAAATTGCCTGTTTTAATATTAATAACATTAATTGTTCCTGTTCCTTTAGGGGGAGAAAGAGAAATTGTATATTGGATTTTGAGTATGTCTTGACATGACCCTAAGAATTGATCACATACATACATACATACATACATACATACATACATACATACATACATACATACATACATACATACATACATACATACATACATACATACATACATACATACATACATACATACATACATACATACATACATACATACATACATACATACATACATACATACATACATACATACATACATACATACATACATACATACATACATACATACATACATGTGTGTGTATACATATACACATGCATGCATACATACATACTGTCGATGTTCTAATACCAATCTTGTGTATGATTATTTAGTTTGGGAGATCTCTCAAACACCTGACCACACAGAGAAAGACATAAGAATTTTATATAGGTTCGGACCTTCTCTAGAGAGAATAACAACCCTACTCCTGTGTGGCTATATTGAGTGTACTGATTACAATCAAGAGAAAAACTAATACTTGATGTCTTGCCCTTCTTGATTCTCTATCTCCTCCCTCTCTTCTTTCTTCCTTACTTCACCCTTTACATAAGGCATAAAGGGGTGGTAGTTGCTCCATACCAAGAGGCATATCAACGTTTCAAACGAGGAACCGTCTTGTGAAAATTATTGTCAGTGACATGATGCCTCCTCATTGCCAGGCGGCCAGGAAGGAAAAACAAGTGGTTATCCCAGAGAATAACTGCATGTATTACCTACGATTTAGTAGGTTGTCATAGATAATATGGTCAAAGTCAACTAGTTATAGAAAATTTTACGACTGCAGGGTGGTCCTGGAAAGGCTCACGACCATGACGTGGTCGTGGAAATGCTCACGACTACATAGCTAGATCTCTCCCTTAAGAATATTAAGGGGACATATTTAAGACTAGGATGACGTATTAATACTAAGTATAGATAAATAGTAAATTAAAGATTCTTATTTTCTCGTCACATGCATACATATGTGGGAACATATCTAGTACTAATGGCTATTTCAGTGCTAAGGTGCTAATGGCGACGTGGACCATCCAATCTAGATTGTGTGGCTTAGATGGAGGTGCATGGGAATCTCATCCCACTTACATGATTTTGCAGACCCCCCCCCCCGCGTGCTTTTCACAAAACCCATCAAGGCCGCCGTTGTAACATCCAAAAATTTGGATGTTCAAAAATGTAGAGTTTTTAAAAATTTTCTTGCATTTTGCTAGCACTCAAATTTCTTCTGAATATTTAATTGAAATCTTTTTTATTTTTGTGGCATACAAATTAATAATTAAGAATACTCCCACATGCAAATAATAATCATGTAAATTATAAAAATGGAAAATGTCATTACAGATCATGAATTCAAAATGCCAACATCTTGAATTCAAATTCAGGTCAATAAATGAATAAAAAAATAATATTAGAATATACCCCTAAATAATTAAACCAAAAATCCCTTCTTTTAATTCAATTAGCAAACCAAAATCCAAGGTTGAATATTCAAAATTTATATGTACAATTTATAACAAAATCGAAATCCAAGGGCAAAAATTAAATAAAGTGGAAAATAGAGAAATATTAGATTTTTTATCTAGATATGTGAAACAAGATTTGAATTAAGATTTCAAAAATTTAAACCAATAATCTTAAGCATGAAAAAGAAATTTAAATTAAAATCCAAATTCTAAAATTGTGCTTAATCCTTTCCTCTCTATCTTTCCCCTCCTTCTCTTCCTTCTCTATTACATGTGGGCCCTCCCTCCCTTTTTCTTTTTCTTCTCTCCCTTCCTCTCTTGCTTCCCTCACTGGCAGCCGACCCTCCTCCCACCTTTCCTTTCCCCTCTGCCGACTGGGCCCGAGTCCCCTGTCTCCTTCTTTTCTCCTCCTTCCTGCCTTCTTTGCATGGCTGTCGTGTGCTCGCGTCATCCTCCCTTCTCACTTGGCTCTCTTTTTCTCCTCCCGTCCCTTCCCGTCTCCTGTGCGCGCATCACTCCCGCCCTGCTCCCGCGTCCTCGCACACCTAGCGCCATGCTCTGCCAGGCTGCACGTCGCGCCTGTGCGCTCACGTCGGCACAGCGTCAACAGCACCTGCCCCCATCGACATCACTACCCTCCGCCATATCCTACCATGCTACTGTTCCCGTGTCATCACCACGCCCAGCTCCCGTCACCCCCGTTCCCACGCCCTAGCGCTAGCGTGCTCGTCCCCTTTGCCATTCCCTGTCGCCTGACTCCTGTCTGCCACAGAGCCGCATGTCGCACGGTCGGCTCGGCGTCTATAAAGGAAGAGGCGCACTCTCATCCACCTTACCTCGTAAAATTTTTGCTTTTTAGTCCAAAATTTGAAAGTTTTTTACATATGGACCCCCGGAGAAAAGATTTGCAAAAATGGACCCTTAGCACGGCACCAAAGCATATGGCGCCTACAATACATGTCACGGCGCCATATGCTTTGGCGCCGTGCATTGACACGTCGGAGCCAGGGTGGCACAGAACGGCGCCATGGACTGTGGCGCCATGATATGTACCCTATGCGCTAACTGTGACGGTGCCGTGCTTCGGGACATAGCCACCACGGCTCCAAACATCACATCTCGGCGCCAAAAATCCTGGCGCCGTATATACACATCTCGGCGCCAAAAATCCTGGTGCCGTATATACACATCCCGGCGCCAAAAACCCTGGCGCCGTGCTAGCTACACCTCACAAAAAAACAGCAAAACAGCAAACTGTAAAACATATGCACATACAGACATACACATACATTCACACATGAAACATCTGAAAACCTAAATAACGACATAACGACATCGTATAACTATCAATAAGTCTCAAAATACCACATAACTATACAAAAGTCTCAAAATATCACATAAGTCTGAAAATATCACATATGTCTATAAAAAAGTCTCAAAACATCACTGCCTCTTGGCCCTCCCTTTGCCCTTGGCTAGAGCATCACTCCCTGGAGTATACGTGCTCGGGGGACGAGCCGAACGACGAGGCCGCTGCGAAGCCTGAGTAGACGGTGCGTCAGGCATCTGCAACATCCCAATCTCGTCGTGGGTAGATGCCTCCTCGTCCTCGTGCTCCTCCTCGACGTCGTCACCCTGCTCCGCCTCATCGTCGTCGTCATCGCCCTGACTAAAAGTCGGAGTGCGTGACGAGCTCCTCGTGGACTGGCGCCTGTCGACGTGTGATGACGACGCTGCAGCGGCTGAGGCACCCGAGCGCTGGGAGGCCGGCGGTATGATCACGTCTGAGCGTGCGCGGCAACCACACCGACCTGCCGCCCGACTGAGGCGACGTCGAAGTCTCTACAAGTAATGATATGTCACAATTGTATACATGCTGAATGGATCTAACTTAACAAACAATCTTTGTACCTGCAGGAGGTCCCTCAAGTGGCTCTCGCTGTCCAGGTCACCAACTGGGTGGCTGAGAGCCTCGTCGATGTCCCGCACCGAGGTTTGAAGAGAAGTCCCCTAAAGAAATAAGGAAACATAAGTAAGTGCGAGATAAACGTATTGAACCAAAGAAGTGTAAATATCATGCATTCCATACCACTCGATCGAGAATCGGAGCGGCCTCGACCACTGTGCCCTCCCTCGCACGCCTGTCGTATGCGGTGTCCTCGTCCTCAGACGAAGCGAGGTTCGCGTAGTCGACATCGGTCCACTGCTGCCTCAGCCTGTAGCGGGTGGCAGTGTGGTACTAGGACAAGTAATCCCGGAAGCTGGCGTTGCTGTGGGGGGTACTGTCCGGTTCGCAGTTGTCCTCCATCCTCCTCCACCACTGGACGTAGTCTCGGTGGTAATGAGCGAAGTCTGTCACCTTTCGTTGGCGGACCCTGTCGAACCTGTACATATAGCAGATGTCAACAATAATTGTTAGTACGAACCAAAAGAATTTTAAATGAAACAAAAATTGTTACTTACTTGTGCAAGGCAACAGAAGTCGACATCCCCTCTGGGGGGAAGAACTGCACGAGGCCGAACTGACGCGCAACTCTGTGGGGGAGGTGAATCTCCACGGCGTAGAAGCAGATCAGCAGACACCTCATCCTCCAAATATGGGAGTCCCTGCGGCACATGGTGCTGAGCTATAGCGCTAGAACCTGTGGCTCGGAGTAAGGCTCCCAGGACACCTAGTAAGCGAACACACGATTAGCCATGTACAAAAACCAAGAACTATAGGAAAAATAAATGCAGTACCAATTTTTTACCATCGTGAGAGACAAGGTGTCAAACTCGTTGCTGAAATCCACGTACGCCCGCTGAGTAGTCGCGAACGGGACTGACACTGTATCCCACAGGTACGCAACAGTGGGGCCGAGGTCATCCACACCCTGTGGATGCCAAGGCTGCGCCTGGAACACTCGAGGGCGCCCCACTGGAATGCGTGTCCACATCCACACCTAGCAAGCGAACATACGGGCAAACACACGATTAGCCATGTACGAAAACAAAGAACTGTAGGAAAAATAAATGTATTACCACACCTGTAGGAGGAAGACGCAGCCATCGAGCGTCGACGTGGGTGCCTTTCGTCTGCAGGCCTCGCAAAGCTGGCGGTAGAGGAACGCGAGGACCGCCGAGCCCCAGCTGAACTGTCCAGCGTCTCCCCAGTCCTAGAGGCAGTGGATGTACATCCACGAAGCGGCATCCCCCGTGGCGTCCGGGAACGGCACTGCCCCGAACATGTGCAGGACCCAGGCGTGGCAGTGGAAGGTCACCGTGGCGTCGTCCACGGCATCAGGGCATACACTAAAGGTAGCCCGCAACCATGTAAGGTGGACCCCCGAGACGCGGCCTCGCCTGGCATTATCTGGGACAGGAGGCAATGGCGTGCCCAGGAAGGCCTCCACACGTGCCCAGGAAGGCCTCCACACGTGCCCTCCAGCCCTCAGACACCGCCGGGCCAACCACCGGCTGTCCCCTGATGGGAAGTCCAAGTATCATCGCCACATCCTGCAGCGTGACTGTCATCTCTCCACAGGGAAGGTGGAACGTGTGTGTCTCTGGCCTCCACCTGTTAATAGTACAAGGAGAAAAGAATTAGTTACGTACGTAAGAATATAGAAGCGAAAACAAATAGACCCGATAGAGGAAATGCACATGTCGACAAGTGCGGTCAAAGCTGCGGGGTTGAAAACCTGCATGCCCCACCGTAATAGGTTAGCGACCGTGTGAAGCCCAGCACGGCACAACAGTGGGGTATAGCAGTTGTCGTAGCTCATCAACTGGAACCCATCATGGGTTCGAGGACGAAGTATGGGTATGTCCTGAAAATTGCTATAAAAGTTAGCTGCGTGACCATCAAGTTGAACACATGTACATTTCGACCACACACATACCTGGCCGTCCTCCGTGAGCCTGCCGCGGTGCTCCCTCTCGTAGAACTCGTCTAGCAGCCGGTATCTCGCCATCTTGTGATAAATTTTAGCATTCAATGTTTAAGAAATATTCAAATAAGAAATTTATAAAACATATTTATAAATAAAAATAAGAATCAAATTGAATTATGAAATTGGAATCAAAATGAAAGTATTAGAGATTTACCCTTGGTTAAATACATGTCAGCTTGTATATGATTAGGAAATTTCCCAAAAATAATTATTCAATTGATCCTAGTAAATCATTTAATCGATCATCCGACTAATGTGTCTTGAACTCGTAGAGGCATCAATCTCACTCAAATCAAACCACCGCGTAGACATCAATCTTACTCAAATTTCTAAATATTCATCAATCTCACTCAAATCAAACCCTAAAAACGATTCTATACACAATACTACTCTTACATTACGCATTTGTATTGCAAATCTAACCTAAAACCGATCCAAATTGAACTAATTTCATCTAGGGTTTCAAATATTCCCCCATGAAATGTACCTCAAATAATCCATATCTATTGCAAAAAATCAAGGGAGGGGAGAGAGTTCACCTTACTTGTTCGATTTGGAAGCAAAATCGTGAGAAAAATCGGCGGATTTGAGAGGATTTGGAGGGGGAATAGAGGGGAGGCTGCGGTGGTTTACTGTTTGAACATAGCAGAGTGAGGGGGAGCTGGGGGGCCGGGGGCCGCGTTCGGGCTTAAGTCCCGAAGCACGGCGCCATCACAGTTAGCGCCTAGGGTACATATCACGGCGCCACAGTCCATGGCGCCGTTCTGTGCCACCCTGGCTCCGACGTGTCAATGCACGGCGCCAAAGCATATAGCGCCGTGACATGTATCGTAGGCGCCATATGCTTTGGCGCCATGCTAAGGGTCCATTTTTCCAAATCTTTTCTCGAGGGGTCCATATGTAAAAAACTTTCAAATTTTGGACTAAAAAGCAAAAATTTTACCCTTACCTCCTCCCCGTCTTCCTCCCACCTCAGAGAATTGGCCCTTGGAGCTCCACAAGCTCGCCGGTCGCCGCATCTTCTCTAACTCCGGCAAACCGAGAATCCACCAATCTAGACCACCTCGGACCAATTGCTCTTGGCCAGAGCATCTCCAGAGCACCGCAATCCCGAGCCCGTCCCTGGCCGAAGCCCTCGCCGCCTGTACGTCGCTGGCGCCGTGCACATGACTGCGCCGCCGCAGGCCCGCCTCAGAGCTCCTAGGCCCATACCAGCGCCTCCCTCGGCCTCTACCTAGCTCTAGGGATCAGCTCTAGGGATCCGTTTTGGCCATCTCCGGTGTCTCCCCGGTGGCCTCTCACTGGTGACGCTGTCGGCCATGTGCCGCCCCGAGCTCCTCTGTTTTGCCCCAGGGCGTGGCTTGCTTATTTTGATTTGTTTCCCCCTTCAGATCGCGAGTGGGCCACCGCCCAATTGGTCAGCCCAGCCAATCTCCAAACCGTAGGTCCCGAGTTCAATTCCCTCTTGGCGCATTTCTTTCTTTCTTTTTGTGTTTTATTTTTATTAATCATTTCAATTAACTAAAAGCTAAGGAAAATTAGGAAATAATCTATGGAAACTAATAAAAATTTGAGTGGGACATAAAATAAGATTATTTAAGCTTTAATATTGAATTAAATGTCATATGAGTAACTAATGTAGTTTAGGAACATCCAAAAATGTTTAAAGACCAAATCCAGACTACCTACTTGTAAGAAAGGATTTATGTATGATAATCATAATAATAAACTCAAGCATGACCAATTATTCACAAGCAATACTTGCATGTTTTATTGACTAGAAATAGTTAGGGAATGATTTAATACGAGCCCCCTAACCTTTTACCATGAGTATTCACACATGAATTAAAGATTTCATGGCGTAAAATTAAATAAATCACACACACACACACACACACACACACACACACACACACACACACACATATATATATATATATAGGAAAATTACATAAGGCACCATGGTGCCTAGGCACCAACATCCGATACACGTGTATGATTGATAATTTTTTTGAGTTTGGGTATAAAAATGTTTTATACTCTTGATATATTTATGGTAAGTAAGTTTTGAACTCAGTTCAAATTAGTTTGAACTACTTTTGAGTTCAATGCAACTACAGTGAGTATATACCATAAAAATAGTTCAAACTAATTAAACTGAAGTTGAATTTAAATTTTTTCGGAGTTTGACATCTCAAATATACTTTTTTATGGGTATATGAAGATACCCACATCAAACGTTGCGAATCTCGAAGCAAATCAACGAGTATTGATATTGGTGCCTAGGCACCATGGTGCATGAAACACTCGTCCTATATATATATATATATATATATATATATATATATATATATATATATATATATATATATATATATATATATATATATATATATATATATATATATATAACCATCCGTTAATATTTCCCCAAACTCAAACTTTAATTAAAGACAACATTAGCATATTGTTGATAAATAAATCTTAGCAGTTGATTTAGTTAAATATTATAATTTGATACAACAAGCCAGACCTTACTTAAATGGATTTATCTCTAGAATTAAATCGTACTGAATAATAACTAAGGATACATAGGATAATGATGAGGGTTAAGTCAAAGGGCATCTCTAACTAAAAATTATGTTGGCATATCTATTAAAACCCTTTGGGTCATCAGTCATTAAAAATAGTCTTGCTAGATTGCATTTTAATGAACACGGTGATACTAAAACCACATAAAATAATACATCTTGAATTACTAGCAGTATAAATTAATTCGATAAGCTAAAAGTCGTATACATCGCCTATGGAACCCCTATTCACGAATGGCAACACTCAACTAATAAATTAAACCCTGGCTAGATTCATACATCTGTTCATAGGTCTAACCTAGCTCTTGATAAATATAAAAACAATAAAAAGAAGTTATGGCTGCGGCTGATGAATAGTAGTGGCTGATAGAATCAGCTGATGAATAGTAGTGCATTATGTAAGAAAGACGGTGCAACGAAAGGCACTAGAACATTCGGACCGCTATGCAACTTATGAAATTGTGATATAATAAAATATAAGTACATTACAATATATAAAAGTGCAAAAAAGTAGCTGATACAAGTAACTTACAGAAGCTGGGGTGTTCGTATTGGTATCTGCATCTGGAAGTAGAATCCAACATGAATAGGCAGTTTAACGCATATCCAGGTGTTCAACTCTTGTTCAAAACTGACGCTATCATTGTTGAGATAGCTTGATAGGTCTCCAGTGATTTATCACATTCCTTCTCTTGACTGATGTGTACCTGCACGAGAATCTCTAGAGGAAGAACCAAAAATCTTGCCCTATTGCATAGTCCCCCTAGAGATGCTAGGAGCTATCGGGGGTCCTTCCAAATGCACATACTTAAACTTATTTTCATATTTCTCATATTCCTCATATAATTTATTCTTAACTACTCTATAATATGTACAATAATCTAAACCGGTAGCATCACTTAAAAGTTGTATGCATTTGACGCATTTATATTCCTTGCCTTCTATTGCAGCTTACAGCATGCCGTTGCAGGTGACTTGTCCTACCTGAAGATTTTGCAGACAATTCATTACCATAAATTTTACAAATATCATACCTCACCGAATTCCCATCATCGTCGGTCTTGAACTTCTTGTCGAAATCATTCCAGACTCCTGATGTACTAGCTCTTTTTTTTGCACCCGTGCTATGGGTTGTGGATGCACTTATTGAGCCAACAGAAGATGGATCGATTGGACCCTGCGCCACTGGGGCCGTCACTTCTTCTGGCTCTCTAGTTTGTTGTGGATGTGGACCTTCTGCAGATGGATATCTGAAAGGATTGCATATCCTCCGCCGAGAGGCCGAATTCGGAGAGTTGAAAATCATAGTCTTCATTGAATTAACTGCAAATTGAAATAGTAAAGAACAATTAACTTACTATTGAATCAACATATAATAGCAAAAAATTAAAATAAGACAGCCTTATTACCTCTTTTTGCAGCTCTTAGAAAATTCTTTGAAGTTTTTAATTTTTTTAAATTTTGCACGAATTTATCACTAATTTTGCCAAATTTGCGCAAACACTACCGGATTTTTCATAGCTAAACAGAGAGATGAGAGTGAGGTTTGAGGTATGAAAAATGGAGGCTGGATGCCCCCTATTTATAGAAAAAATTTTATATTTTGTTGAACTTTTTGCTTTTTTTTTTTGAGTTTTTTACACCCCAACAGTAAAAAATGGCTATATTAGCTGGGCTGGGCCGTGCTGTGGCCAGTTTACGACCCGCTGGCGGGCCGGGCCATGCTGTACTAGCACAGCCTATTTAGAAAACAAGCTGTGCCGTGTTCAGGGCAGGACAACAGTAGCGAGCCACGAGCTGGCACAGTTAAACCGATCTATTGGACAGCTCTAATATACATAGATACAGACGATGCAATCCTATAAAAAAAACAAATAACACGCATACTTACATAGATTCCTTGAAAAAAGTTTGTTTGAAGTGAGGAGAGATGAGAGGTACCATCACAATCATCAACTTCTTATTATACGGGTCAAGAAATCATTCTAACGGTGTAATGTACTTAGACATCTAAAGACTTAGTAGTGTTTATTTAGGTTTATAAACCCAGACTTCTATCTTTTTTTGGCACTATAACGACTGAAAATACATTATATCCGCTGTTAGCTTTTCGTGTAATTAAATTAAAAAAAACAAAAAAGTTATTTCATCACAGACAATACAAAAGGATAAGGAAAAAAAAGCAAAAAAGCTAAAAAAAACTGAAAAAGATGATATTAAGAAGCTAGAAACAAGCAGAAGCTCATTGGATTTGTTTGGATATGAGGATTTGCAGAGGATTTATTCTGCTTTCTAGAAATTTACTACTTAATTTCTGTGTTTCAAATATACCCTAAGCGAAAACAATTCGTTGCAACCCGAAACCACAAATACAAGCCCCCTGTGCTTTCAAGCGCGCATGAGGAGGCATCCACAGTCGTTGGATCGCTCGGACGGCCGGCTCAGATCGTCCATGACATGTTCCGTCGTTCCTACACAACTCCCACCGGAATGGTTTGACACTTTGGTCTGAGCTACACAACTCCAAGGTCTTCTCATGCTTGGACTGCAAATAACACACTAATTATCCATATCTCAAGCTATTTAAGTTAAGAGCAGTGTTTCTATACTTTCCTATCTAATAAGAGTAGCATTAATCTCAAAGCAAATAAAGATATAAGTAATATCTATCCACCATTTATCATATTTTAAAAATTATACAAATCACTATTAAGAAAAATAAAGAAACACCTTTCTTAAGCTAATTGTCCCTCTTGCCAAGGGAAGGGAGACAGACATTAGCAATTGATCACATGGTTAAGTGATATGCCATATAAAATAATACTAATTAAGGTAGGTCCTGCCGTCCAGTGGTGGTGGGACGGTAGGCCACTTGCCGTATGGTGGCTGAAAGTAGATGCCTACCGTATGGTGGTCGGGCTCTGGTAATCTACGTGCTAGCTGCAAGGTGTTACCGTCCAATGACCGAACGGTAAAAGTGTCATTTTCGTTATTCTCATATGTATATATTCTTTTTCTGTAAATACGAGTTTAAAACGTATTATACGTGTCAAAAACTCCATGCATGCATACGGTGAATTGTATGATACGGCACCTTGCGCGGCGCGCGCGCATGCACGCGTACAGGGGACGTAATGATCGTTGCTTCTCCGAGACCGATCGATCGTGTGTGTGTGTGGTGTGCGCGCTAATCAAGTGAGGGAGATCGCGCACGAAATGGAAAGTGCAATTGCATGCATGCTAACCATGATGGAGACCTTGCCATGCATGAGAATGGCGGGTCGCCAGCGACCTTAAGTCCATAGTTCCCTGTAGATGCAATGATAATCATCCGGTCGGCTCTGGCAAGCACAGCACGAAACAGGTTTATTGATGACACCCTCCCAGCCTCAACCCCCCGGTTTTGTAACACATAAATTGACGTGGTGATCGGTTAGGCTGTGGCTTATGGCTTATTTCATTGTAGCTGACTGAAATTACACTGTAGCTGAAGATGACTTATTTGGTATAATTAAATTTAAAAAAATTTAAAAATAGAAAAAATAGGTTAGCCCATCACGTGTAATGCAAACGAATACAGGAAAAAAGAACCGGTAAAAAAACTCAAATAATCCAGAAAAAATCAGAAAAAGACAAAATTTAGGAATAGTGAAAATAAGCTAGAAGCCGAAGCCGAAACGATCAGGGCCTCAAAAATCGTGGTAATACGATCGAAAACCGTGTGAATTGAAGTGTCATGTCTGATGTACTGCTACATGAAATAAAACATCATCCGTTTTATTTCTAACTATCATCCAGATTTGTGACCGTTGGATTAGAGATCCAAGGGCCACAAATTCTCCCCACCCCCTCCAAAAAAAATTCACCCCCTTCCAAAAAAAATTCTCCCCCCTCCAAAAAAAAGAGACCGTTGGATCTCTAATCCAACGGTCCGAAATTTGGATGATTGTTGGGAAGAAAACATCCGGGTGATACCTATACACACCCGAAATAAAAACACAGAAACTTCAAAAGTGTTGTTTCGACATCACACAGGGAAAACATGCGGTGAGAACTCATGCTAATTAGTTACTGCTTTTCCTCCAAAAGCTCACATAGGCCTAGGGGTGCAAACGGGTCGGATTTGGACGGATATTGTTGTTACCATATCCTAACCCATATTTTTTCTCTGGATTCGGTACCAATCGGATTCGGTATCAATCGGATTCGGTGCCGGATCGGTCGGGATTAACCCGTTTGTAAGGAATGCATGCAGTACAGCAAATGGAGTAGGAGGACGTACTGTCAAGAACTTGATGTTACTAATTAATAGCTGATGTCGAAGATTTTATTTTACCATTGCAAAAGAAAATGAAACGTCAAATAGTAGCACTAACCTAAAATCAAACTTGAAGACGTATCGGATTCGGACGGATATTGCTATTACCATATCCTAACCCATATTTTTTCTCCGGATTCGGTACCAATCGGATTTGGTGCTGGATCGGTCAGGATTAACCCGACCCGTTTGCACCCCTACATAGGCCTATACAATGGGCCTCTTCAGATGCAGGAATAAGAAAAACATGAGAATAGAAGAAAAAGAGAATGTTCATTGGAACTCTTAAAAAAAATTAACATGACGTTGGAACTCGTATTTGGTTTCCTCTAAAATTTGTGGGAAAAATTCTTATCCTTATGCTATGATCCAAACATCATGTATATGTATATCCCTTTGTTCCAGCTTGGAAACAACCTTGTAAGATTTTTTTATATGGGATTTCATTTGTCCACTTTTCCTTCGTTCCAAGTGAGGCTCAAAGGAGCTACTTAAAAAGCATCGGCTTCTTAATTTTGGTTTTTGGTCTTTTAGCTTCTTCAGTTTTTTTGTCACATTTTTCATTTTTTAAATATTTTTTGATTTTAAAAAATCTAACAGCCACTACAGTGTATTTATAGCTAAAAGCCAATAACCAAAGCCAGAAGCTAGGGCTTCAAAGCCGTTCAGAGCAACCCTTAAACTGATTACCAATAGCTCACTAAGATAAGGTCATAGATTTGTTTTGGAACGAACAAATGCTGCCTCAGGGAGTTAGGATCCCTACGAGATTCCTATCGAGAAAAGGGAAACAAACGTTACAAAGATGAGATTATACTGAACAGTGGTAGTACTAACCAACAAATGATACCAAAAGTGCTAGGCCTCACTTCAAATGGTTTTAACTTTTTTTTCTTTTGGCTTATTTAAACCAGAAGTCACTTGAACACACATTAGTTTTTAATTTCAGCTTATTTTGCCATTTTGGCTTTTTTAAGTTTTTTCTTTTTCTTCTCCCTCCTTATTCCTCTCATTGTCGGTGACGATATAAGTTTTTTAAAAAAATTCTCAAATTTTTTATTTTTTTCTCAATTTTTTTAAAAAAACTAATATCACTATAGTGCACTTTCAATCAAAAGCCACAGTCAGAAACTTAAGCCATAAGCTAGTTAGAGCAGGGCCTCAAGAGTTTATGTAAAGTAAATTAGGTAGGTTCTTTTCTGTTGTGGCTTAGGTTTATGACTGCGGCTGATGACTTTTGGATTTAGTGCGAGCGTTTATGCAAACGAATTGAATGTTGATAAGCCATTTGAAAAAACTATTTCGATAAATCATTTAAAAAATGATGAAAAGATCATCTCGTTTGTTTGCTAGGGGAAAGCTATAAGCCATGGATTGAAAAGAAGATCTATCATGTGAAAGTAATGATCCGTTCACACAAATAACACTGTAGCAATTTATTTTTTCAAATTTGACCCTAGACTCCCGTTTTTTTACAAATATAACCTCTTTCTCAAGCTCAACAGTCATGATGGACGACACGTGTTGCCAGGAGTTTGACGACACGTGTTGCCAGGAATTTGACAACACCTGCTGAGCCACAGTTGCTCGATGGCATCAGGCTACGACCAAGCCCCCACTCGGTAGGGCATTGATAGCCATTAATTTCCATAATTAGCACTAATATAATATAAGTAGTTCTAGTTAAATATGATTAGTACTAATTAAACATACACACTAATTAAATGAAGGGCATTAAATGTGAGGACCCTGAGCTAGGGGAGCTCGGCCGGTACCTATCGAGCTCTCTTGCTGAGCTTAAAGGAGTTAAATTTGCAAAAACGAATGTTTATAGTTAAATTTTTTTTAAAATAGTTGCAGTACCCTTTGTGCGAACAATTCAAAAGTAACCAGATCAACGCGAAATTATTACAAACAATTTAGGGGAGAAGTGTACACCCGTACAGAGCAGCACAAATAAGCACTTGCGAAGTACTGGCACTGTACTAGTGCTGATTACAGTACCGAATTGCAACCCAACACTGCAGCCTGCTAAGGTAAAAGCACGTGGGCTGGAGGCCTGTAAAGCAGCAACGGTGGGAGTGGCTGATTCTTAAGCCCACCCAATGAAGGAAGGGACAGTGGGTTGGGCCTCTTAACGACATTTGAAGCATACAGCTACAATTGCTGCTGGATGTTATGATATTGATATCTTACTAGAAAAGTGATTGTTTTTTCTATTGATTAGTGGGCCACCAGAGCACAAATCACAGAGCAAATTTAATGGTTAGAAAAGTGAATTGTAGATAACAAATTTTTTAGGTGACCTACAATTAGCAATTCCGATTATTTACCAAACGCAATGAGTACTTGCTCTGTCCCACAATGTAATTCCGAGTCCACATACACACAGACTAAGGAGGTAATAAATCTAAGAAAAAAAGTTAATGTCATTGACGCACAGACTAAAAAAACACTAAGTATAAGAAAATTTAATGCCATTAGATCATGCATATTCCTATTAAATGGTATATTACAACTACATATTCATTTTTTTAGCATTAAAGCAGAAGTATAGAATGAAACATATTACAATAACTATATCTTTGATTTTCTTAATGGACTTATATTGTGAGACATGGTGAGTAATTGTCGAAGGCATTTTGGCCACATTAATAAAAAATGATTTCCCAAGGATGCTTGAGACTCGAGTGAAACATACTCCCTCTGTTATTTTTAAGTGATGTTTTGACTTTTCATAGTCTCTAAGATTTGACTATTACCATTACTTTTGATAACTTTATTTTATTATATACTAATAAAATTATAATATTATAGAAGTATTTTAAATAATAAATCTAATGATATAGATTTCATATAGGCAATCTAGATAATCTTAAATATATTAGTAGTTAAACTTTAGAAAATTTGACGGCTCGAATTCTAGTGTGTTAAATAAAAAGGAACGGATGGAGTATATATAAACGAAGTAAGTTCCTTTTTCTCCTATGCTTAACCAAGTTCTATGTGATTGCAATCCCCCACACACAGCAGAATTCTCACGGTCTGAATAGACTTAGATGTAATCTTACTTAGCAGTTCTTAACTTATAAAAGTTTCGGTGGAGCAATTGGCCGTTTGGGGGTGGTCCCTCACATACAGGTGAGTTTTTGTAAAAATCCCTGTAGTATACTAGCAGTAGCACTCGAAGCGCTCTCTCTCTCTCTCTCTCTCTCTGAAATTTCAAATTTCACTCGAAGTTCTCTTGATGGCAAACCAGTTAGCAAAGCCTTTCAAGACAGGACCCACGCAAGAAGATCCAAGCCAGTGTGCCGAGCTACCGCCAAGTGTACAGCTCCCCTGGCCAGTCGCATTCTTCACGACTCCTCCCCGCACCTTCTCAAACCATTTTGAACTCTCACTCTCCATCGATCCTCTTCCTTCCGAACTTTTTAGATTCAGCTTTAAACAATTTTCGGCTTCGATCTTTTAGCTTTTAAAGTTAAAATCAATTTAAAATATATTTGCTTTTTAATGTAGTTTTTTATAAAGATATAATAGTGTTTTTTTATTTCCCCCTTTTTCCTTTATTTTTAATTGAGTGTATCGTAAAAAACTAATAGCCCCACAACATTATTTTAGCCAAAAATAAAAGCTATCAAAAAAGCCGAACGGAACAGTGCGTTAAACTCCCCGTGAGCTCGCTCCTCAGATCTCAATAGCAAAACAATTAAGCCCGCACGTAGTGTACATACACGAAGCTACCTAGCTCGATAGCTCGTCGCCAATGGCGTTTACTTCTCTTGTGACCTCTCTCTTGTGCAGCAGCAGTGCTACCGCTAGTAGTAGACGTGCAACATACCGAGAAGCCGCCGACTCTCCAAGAACCAGTGCAGGCCTCCTTTCACGCCTCTTAGGAGTAGGTATATAGGATTGGTATGGTAACAAAGAGGTAGATGATGTCTTTAAACCTTTTCCAAGTATTCTTTTAAATTTCACTTAATAACTATGAAAAACTATAAAGATCAACAAGCCAAAAATTCAAAAACTCTCAGTGCTATAATTATTTTAGCCCATGAAAAGCAAAAAAACACTATTTCAAATCCAAAAAACTTTGAATATTTTGATCCGTCGATACAAAAGACTTGAAATTTAAATCAAAACTAATTCATGATCTTAAAAACCTATCCCAACCAAGAAACCTAAAAGAACTTAACAGAGTTGGGATCTTTTGGTTCGTGAAGCTTTGCTACACCAAAACTGGATCAAAACCAAAAAATAAGCTTACTCTTAAGCCAAATCTTCAAATCACTTAAAATTTGATATACACCTTCTCTAGAATGTCAAGAACTTATTCCAATCAGTGATCAAGAAAATCGTTGCAAAAGTACTGACCTTTTCCGCTTGAAGGCGCATTGCACCAAAAACGGGTTAAAAACCATAAATTGTGAATATGACTTGATCATAGGTGAATCACTGGCGGACCCAGGGCCCGGCGACCCTGGGCCCCTGCCCGGGCTCGTATTATGATGTCCTGATGGAATGCATGGCAGTTCTATGGAGTGCATGGCATATTTGGATGTTCTGATACTCCATATTTGCATGTTTGCCCTGATGAATGCAGTTGGAATCGAAGCAATCTAATGTGGTTGTCATATTTTGCTTGTATTATGATCTATGTTTCTGAGCGCTTGTTATTTAGACTCTGTTCTTCGCCCAGGCTCGTCAAATTCTCTGGGTTCGCCACTGAGGTGAATGATGACCAAGATAGCTCTAAATGTGTTCTCACATGCCCCAACAAACAAAAATAGCAAAGAAATCGAGGTAGAAACATCTAGATAAAGAAATCACTCGGAGAGATCAGAAAGAGCAAAAAACCATATTTTTTCATGAACTTGCCGACCAAATGACTAGATGGGTGAAGATTGATTTTCAGAGATTATCTCCATCTCTTATATGTCCTTGGTACAACAAGATCAAGAAGGGGAGATAAAATGAAAAATCAATCAAATCAATAGCAAACCAATCAACATAAAATAAATTTATTGAGATGAACAAAGATTGATATATTGCTACTTGAGAATGAAGATTTTATAGCCGCTCCACTTGGAGGACAAGAGAGCACACCATAGCACTCAACTTGTCTCAAACTCTAACCCTAGAATTCATTGTTGAAGTATAAGTGAATTGCCCGTCTTTTCTCATCAGCTTAAGTTTTTTGGGTGAACTGGTTGGTGCATGCAACTCAATATGGTATCAGAGCGAAATGGTCCTGAATTCAAGATCTCGCTGGCGCAATTAAAATAAAAATAATTGCAGCATATTTCTCCACGTCTTAGGTCTAAGGAAACCTACACGTGAGGAGAGAATTGAAGTATAAATGAATTGCCTGTATTTTCTCATCAGCTTAAGCTTTGGATGAATTAGCTGGTGCATGCAACTCAATACTAATAAACACTTGGTCTCAAAAAAGGATGGTTAACCACAAGTCTCCATTCCTAGCCTTTAAATAGATAGACTAGCCAGCCACATCTAGCCCTTAGTGACTACTATTCACTTAGGAAAGTGGGAAAAACCCGATAACTCCACACACATATAGGTTTTAACTCACATACTACACTTATACATGTTTTTCAAAGTGCATAAACCTGAATCTGCTAAGTTCTTAGCCTTGATCCAATTTGATCCTCTCAGCTTCTCCTTGACCTAAACCGCTCTCCCAAGCGCTGCTCTAGTGCCGCAGTTTTGTTTCAGGGTAGTTTCCGATATTTTAGTCAAACTACCAAAATATTCTTTCTTGACCCAGTCATCACCTTCCATTATAAACAATCGCCATAGTTGCCACATGTGGATGCACCACTAGCCTGCCATGCGTCCAAGTCTTTCATATTCTGGTTCCATCAGACCAAGTCCTACTTGGACCGACCAAGCCATATAGTGTAAACCCGCCATTTCAACTTTCTTTCAATATTTCAACCTGAACCTGAATTTGATATACACATTCTCTAGAATGTCAAGAACATATTCCAATCAGCGATCAAGAAAATCGTTGCAAAAGTACTGACATTTTCCGCTTGAAGGCGGATTGCACCAAAAACGGGTTAAAAACCATACACTGTGAATATGACTTGATCATGGGTGAATGATGACCAAGATAATTCTAAATATGTTCTCATGTGTCCCAACAAACAACAATAGCAAAGAAATCTAGGTAGAAACATCTAGATCAAGAAATCATTCGGAGAGGTCAGAAAGAGCAAAAACCAGATTTTTTTTTCATGAACTTGCCAACCAAATGACTAGATGGGTGAAGATTGATTTTCAGAGATTATCTTCATCTCTTACATGCCTTTGGTACAACAAGATCAAGAAGGGGAGAGAAGATGAAAAATCAATCAAATCAATAGCAAACCAATCAACACAAAATAGATTCATGGAGATAAACAAATATTGATATATTGCTACTTGAGGATGAAGATTTTATAGTTGCTCCACTTGGAGGACAAGAGAGCATACCAAAATTTTGCAACTGCATTGTGTAACACTTGAACAAATCGATGCACTCTCTTCTTGCGTAGAAATTATTGTGTAAATATCTTGATGCTAATGCTACAAAATTTGGTTTAGGCTGTTGTTATATGATTGATGGTCTTAAGTGATCCATCAAGTTGTCATTTGCTTATCTGTTGCTTTTTTTATTAGGTCCATTGGGCGGTCTTGAAGGATGGTTATGATGGGAATACCTTGGTTATGATGCAGACAACTCATTTTAGTAGTATGATATGCCAATATTTTCTAAAGCAAAACCTGCCAATTCATAAATTGTTTAGATGTTTATTCCTTTAAATTTCAACCATACTATTGACTATTTTATAGGATTTGGTATATTTGTTTAGTCCTCGTAGCAACATTGGAATCAAGAGGATGGGAGAACTTGATGAAAAGAAGCTACTTTTGCGTATCTACCTCGTTCTGGTCCCACAAGTCCCTGAACAGGACGGGCTCGCCGGTGGCCGCGGAGAAGATGGCGACGCCACCGAGGGCCTCGCCGATGCCCGACCTGGGTTCTGAAGAAGAGGATGGCACCAGTGGCAGACCCAGGAATTTTAAGATGGGTATTCGAAGTTACAAAATATTGTTCAATTGAAAACATAAATGTCCACAGTAGAAAAAATTAAAGTACAATTGTTTATATTAGAGACAACATCTCAAATAATATAATAAAATTCTAAAATAATCAAAAATTAACATGACGATGCTTCATGTTTTGGAAACGAGATATAATGTCATGCAGACAAGCACACAAAAAGGAAGCAACTTCAGCAATGATTGAAAAACAGAACTCAAAGACTAATAGTTTTAACCATAATGATTGGAATTAGAGATGAACTGTTTCCCTGGAACTACTAACTGGAGTCAAAGTTAAAATCGAAATAATTCTACAATAGAGTTGTGCAATCACAATGAGATGCTTTAATCAAGTTAAAAGACAATTCTTTTTGTTAGATTTTTGTATTCCCAAGCAGAAATTCAAAAGTGTTTTTATCGTGAACATACTTTGTTGAACGGTTTCTAACTAAGCAACTTAAGTAGTATGCTAAACAAAACATGAATCAGACAGCCAGACATCAAAGGGGATCAAATCATCCAAGTATCCAACACATCAAGCTACATGATAAACTTGATAACACTTAACATATTTTCTAAATAACTGATACATAAGTCATCAGAATATAATCAACTACTATGCAAAAAAACTTTAGAATCATTATAGATACCTCACTTCTTTAAGCAAAATACAACTAACGTCTTTATTTAGACACATAATGTTGCCTCAAATCAGAGATCGCTAGGGGAGTAGAAGGAGACAGAGGGATTACCGGATTAGGGATATGGGGCCATGACACCATGGGGGTCACTAGGTCGGGGAGGGTGGACCTGTGTGGCTGTACCGCATTGGCGAGCGATGATGGCAAGATGACTTGCGACTTGCGAAACGGCCGCTCCAGTGCTCCTATAAGACCAGAAGCTCCTGCACCACCAAATGGAGAGAAACAGAGAGGAGAGACTTGAGTGAGAGAAGAGACTGAATGAGATCTAGAGTTTCTACCGTGTGTCATGTGAATTACGATAGTAGCCTAGTGGGCCTAGGCCAGTGTCTGGCGCCAATTTGGGCTTTGGAGAGGGAAATAAGCCAAAAGGATCTAGCGGTAATTTAGGCTGACTGCGTATGAACAAAACAAATTTGGCTTAACTACTAATATACATATGCATTATATCTTATATATAGTATATTTTTGACAAAAATTTTGGGTATTCAACTAAATACCCTTGAATTAAGTTAGGACCGCCTCTGGATGGCACGGGTGGGGAGCTCGCGGCGGCGGCAATCTACACGGAGGCGTCGGCGTCGGTGGGAGAAGGAGAAGCCCCGCCACGGCAGAGACGGCCAGCGAGCGGGGATAGAGACAGCGTCCGCGAGAGCCGGAGGGAGGCGGTGGGGGCGCCTGAGAGACGCACGCGCCGGGGGCACGACGCGCGAGGAAGGGAGGTGGGGAGCTGGGCGCTCCAGAGCGAAAACGGGATGGCCGTCGCCATGGGGGAGGGACGGACGCGGACGGCAGACGCACGCACGTACCAAGACGTGGTTCGGTCCCGACGCGCGCGAAGTGCAGCTGCTGCTTGCGCCTGCGTGCCGAGCGCGTGCTGCGCGCGCGCGAGCGGTGAACCACGGGCAGCGACTAGCGAGTGGCCGCGGTGGTGCGCGGCCTCGGCGTGTAGTTTTTCGAGTGGCTGCGGACCGGAGGCTTCACCTGGGCCGTTCGGGGGATAACTCCTTGTCCTTGAAAGTGCACGTGGACTTTCCCCGCGCAGCCCACAAATACGGCCTGATTCGTCGTAAAGTTGGGCCAGTTAGGCTTGTAGCCCACAGGCATGTCGGGCCCAAACGACCGGACGAAGAAGCGGTCTGGCGGAGCAAACGCGGCCATTTTTCCTCGCTTCCCTCGTTGCGTAAGAGACTAGCTGCTCCTGTTGATGCGAGATCACGTCAAACCACCGGAACTTGCAAGCATTCCAAACTTGTCGTCTAATGTACTACTGCCTATGTTTGTTAGCTTAGTTAGGAGCATTTTACTATTGTGATCTCAAGGTACTCCACACGGAGTAGACTATTGTATGCGGGCATGGAGAAGCACGAAGGTACATTGAGAGATGTTTTGTGTCATACTATTACCTAGGAAGATGTCTCCTGGCCTCCGGGTCCGTCCAAGGCTAGCTAATTGTTTGGGAGTGGCCTTCTCTGTGGTCCAATCAGCCACCGACTTCATCGACACTTGTTCGAAAGGTGGAAAACAGAATGCACGTGAAACTACTTCATCATGCTGTCAACTTCGTCCACGCACGTTCTAAGGGTGGGAAATAGAGCGCACGTGAACCTATTTCGTTCTAACACCAACTTCGTCGACGCTCATACAAAGGTGAGGGGCAGAGCGCGTCAAATCAAATCGTCCCACTGCTGACTTCGTCGACGCTCATTCGAAGGGTGGGGGGGACAAATTGTGCGCAAACCAAATCGTCCAACCGTTGACTTTGTCGACACTTGTTCGAAAGGTGAGGGACGGAGCACATACAAACCTACTTCATCCTAACGCCAACTTCGTCAGCACTCGTTCGAAGGGTGAGGGACAAAGTGCACACAAATCAAATCGTCTAACTGCTAACTTTATCCATGCTCGTTCAAAGGGTGGTAGATGGAGCGCATGTGAACCTACCTCATCCTAATGTCTCTAGTTCACCTCATAGTCCCATTGCACGTTTCATGCAAGTTTTGTTAAGAGTGGCCGTCCTTAGTTATAGATGCCATCTCTTTGAAGTGATACACTGTTCAGTCCTCGGAGACCAGCAGGCATGGAATCATAGCTCCAGAAAAGAGAGAAAACATAGATAGGGGCAAGGGTACGACAAAGGTTCAATTGCCCTTGCCGGAGCTTTCTATCTTTATAAAATTGCTAGGATGAACATGCGGCCTTACCCAGAAGTGCAACGACTCCTCTTCTCAGTCCTAATGGCGAAATATGTCCCGGAGAAGGCGGTCTGCAACAGAAAGTTGATCCTCGTTGAGTACCTGCCCAGATGAGGCAAGGTAACCAAATTGTCTGGCGAAGCATATATGCAAATCGAACGAAGGATAAATTGAATCCCCAAAATAATACACTGCTAGAAGTGCAGAGGACAACCATCGCAATCCCAAAAGACAACACAAAGAAAAATGAAAAGGAATAGGAGCGAGGTGGTGGCACACCGCACCCTACAACCTATGTGTAAGGACAAGTGTGAAGGGGAGTTTGACGGCTTCACACCTGCCAATCGACGCCCTGGGTCTCTGCAGCAACTGCACAAGGGGTGATTCATTGCTACACTCCTCCAACCCAAGACCCTAGCTTCATTGATGCGCCAAGCATGCGCTACAGTGATACCTTCGCCACTTTCTCACCGAGGTACCCCCATATGCGCTCATAGAAGGCACTGACGGACTTCCTCGCCACGTGAAGTGCATGCAACATCGTCGTGTTGCTGGGAGGAAGGTCAAGCAGGAGGTCCACCAGCTCACCCACGTGCCTACACCCACGGACATTGCATCAACCTTAGAAGTATATGCGCCATAGCCTACAAGCAATGGTTGTCATACGCTGGGCTACACGTAGTGAAAGCGTCGAAGCATCGCATATGCACCAAATGTTGTTCACCAGGTCTTCAAGCTCGTGCGACCTTGGGGGACTTCAATCGCTAGGTCCACCAACGTGCTCTCCAGGGCCTCCATGAGTTTCAGGCCGAAATGGCGCACTGGTAGTAGAGGCGGTGGCCCTTTGCCTTTCTTTGTCTCTGCAGACTTTAAGCGATTCAAGGTACGACCAAGTTGGGCACATGGCTCACAGATTATTCGATTTAGAGTTCACAAGATTTCTTTTGTTTATTGTTCAATTATAGATTACCCAATGCTGCAATGCATATTTGCTTCTTGTTTACTTTGATTTCGGAATAGGAGTAAAGGAAATTGCTGAATTGTTGATATCACATTCAGACTGTTCATATCACATCTTAGCCGGCTGTGTGGTGTCTTTCACTCTTTCTTCTAGTAGCAGTACGTAGTAGATGATCTTAATGGATGTAGCTTTCATTAAAATGTTCGGGCGTAAAGAAAGTTAAAAGGAAGGGAAAAAAACACATCAGGAAGCGCACTAATACACCTCAGAAGTGAATGTTGGGCAATGGAGGGCATAATATTCTTTTCCGTGACTAAAAAGGTGGAAAATGGGTCAATTTGCAGGAAACGAGAGGAAATGGTATTTTCTTAATCTAAACTTCCTTTAAGTGATATGTGATGCAAGTCAATCTTTGAAGTCACGTATCAAACATACCATCTTTGAAGTGGTATATCCTATATTTCCCTTTTTTTGTTTTTACTGTCCAATAATGGAAATGGCTAAGTTTGAAAGGAGGCGATACTATCAGATACGGCTCTGCAGTTCTATGTGTTACGAACTTATAATATATAAGAAGAGAAATATGAGATTAAATGGCAACATGAGCAATATACATACTCCATCTGTTTCTTTTTATAAGACATATTTTGGCTAGGAACGGGGATTAAGGAGATTTGCAAAACCAAGAGAAAGACGAGAAAATTATCATACTAACCATGCTGTAAATATCTTGGAAATATGAGAGAGAATAGTTTATGAAAGTGTTACTTATAAATGCAAGAGAAAAGTACGACAAATAAGGATAGACAAAGAAAAATATCAATAAATTCATATACACACTTTATATTTTAAAATAAACTTACAAAAACTGTATGCTTTATATTTTGAAATGGATGAAGTGCTACACGACAGTTTTGAAAGTCCTACAAAATGGCGGAGCAACTACAGCAACTTTAAATGGAGTATACAAACAAGAGAGATACTACTATCACACGTACATTCCACAGGCTTCACGCATGTACCCACGAATTTTTTCAATAATCTATTTTTTATTCGAAATTACAGAAATATACCCATAAATTTTTTTTTACAAAAATATACTCAAGTCGCCCAATGGGAGAGCGACTGGAGCCTATCGCCCAACCAGGGGCCGACAGCGTCCCTGTCGCTATACCCTCGGGCGACTGCATGAAAGTCGCCCAATGGTTGGGCGAGTGCACTCAGGCCCCCGTGAATGTTTTAAATTTTGACAATTTTGTAGTTTTAAATTGGTAAAAAATCTGCTGGAGTTGTAATAAAAGTTTATGTTCATTTTGGTTGTTTAGAAAAAACAGAGAAAAAGAGAGAGGAAAGAGTCTATCTTTGCCGAAATTTGGAAAATGCATCAAACCTTCGCCAAAAATAGTGCAAATTGGTGGAGCTGTTCTTCATACATCCAAAAGCCTCTAGAAACGAATTCGAGTCTGTTTCCGACACACTTTTAGTAAAACGGGCATAACTTTTGCATACGGTGTCCGTTTTCGACGTTTTTGTACTCGTTGGAAAGCTAACGACGAGCCCGATCCAAAAAACAACTTCTTGCACCAGTCGCCCTCCAAGACCTCGAAAATCGGCCATCTTTGGATGTAAACTTGCGTCTCAAGTTTTTGGTTTCTGTTTTTGCCTTTTCTCTTGGTCTTCTCTTTGGAATTTGGATTTTGCTTCAACTGAAAAGTTGTAGATCTCATCGAAACCTTTCAAATGAGTATATATAAGCCATATAAAACTTTGCTATTTTATCTTTTGAGACTAGTTATTTATACTGCATCAGTATATAACACTTGTGATAGATAGTATTACAGATGGTTTGTATGTAGAACCGTTTGTGATAATCTGACCGCTGGGCCGTCGATCCTCCTCAACCCAATCCTAGCCCAGATACACGAATTCTCAGTAACATCAAAATATCACTTACCATCGTATGTACCGATCGTTCTACGGTCAATCGTTCCTAAAAAAATTTCCAAAATTTTTTACACACCTATAATATACAATGAACATAAACTTTTATTACAACTCCAGCAGATTTTTTATCAGTTTAAAACTACAAAATTATCAAAATTTAAAACATTTACGGGGCCTGAGTGCAGTCGCCCAACCATTGGGCGACTGCATGAAAGTCGCCCAACGGTGGGGCGACTACAATTAATCACCCAACGGTTGTGAGATTTTCCAGTTGTCGCTGCTGGGTTGGACGAAAGGCTCCAGTCGCCCAACCATTGGACGACTGGAGCCTATTTTTGTAAAAAAAATTCCCGCTGGTATATTTCTGTAATTTCGAATAAAAAATGGATTATCCGTACAAAAAATTCATGTACCCAGTGTGTGCGATATCAGTAGTACTAGTAGGAGAGTACTGGCAAAGTTTTCGTATAGTACATAGCTGTTTTTAATTTTTTATTGTAACTAGTTTTTAAATAAAATATCTTTTAAGTCATGATTTATAAATTAATTATAGTACACACTGTAGCAATATTATTTATATCAACAAAAATCATACATAAGTTATTTATATCTCCGTACTCTCTTATAAATAACAAAAAAATATAAACCGCAACCATACACTATAAACTAAAGAAAAAATCATTAGAGCATGCATGCATGCATTTTTCTAATCGGCCACGCTCTGATGGAGTGGTGTAGTTTGCAGTCTCAAATCCCAACACCGTGGGGACCATGTAGGAAGGGGGGAGTAGCACACAACCCCATGTAAACAAACCAAGATTCCCATCCGCTCCCCATGTGAGCGTAGGGTAAAAAAAGGGATTCGTTGGAGCAACACTACCCCATAGGATGCCTATAAGAAAAAGTATATTTGACCTCCTAAACTATTTCTAAAGTCAGAATATCAAACCTGAACTAAAATTAGATATTTCACGTCCTCCGATTCTTAAAACTGTTTATGTTACTTTCTAAGATCAAAACCACCCCAATTTTATTAAGATAGCATCTACTTTAGCTAAATCACCTCCCCTTGCTTTCTCCGTCTCCCCCTCTTCCCACACTATATCCCCATTTCCTACATAGCAGGTAGCCATGGCAGCAGCTCGGCTGAGCTCGGCGTCGACAAGGACGGGGTTGACAGCAACAGCTGCGTGAGATAGTGGCGGCTCAGTCCCTCTGTCTCATGCAGCACTTGGTCAATCCATCGTCATCTTCCTGCTTCCACACCATGCTCGCGAGGCTGCCCAGGTCGATGTTTGCCAATCTCCCCCTCGGTCTGGAGCTCCCCTTCCCTGCACGACTCTCCTGCACTCCAGCGAGTCGTCCTTGCCAGCGGCGGCCCAAGCTCTCACTTTGTCACCAAAATGCGATGTCCTCGTCGACAACGCCATCATCGCCTTGAGCCGCTACGGCCGATCCTTGCTTTCGAACCCCTCGTCTCTGAGGTTGTCAACCTCTGAAGCCGTCGCAGTCGATCGTCGCCTTCGGACTCCTCACTGCCAACTCTGGAGGGAGAGGTGGCCTAGGGGTAGATCCAGAGCGACGGCGATGCGGTTGAACGGTGAGGTCAACGAGCTAGCACAGATTGGGGTGGGTACACGAGATCGGGATGATTTGATGTGCACACAGCAAAGCGGAGAGAGAGGAAGGAGCGGCGGTGAAGGGGGCGAGGCTTGCCTTCCTCCTCGACAACGGTGAAGGAGGGTTGCGAAGGGAGGCAAGGGTTGCCTTCCTCCTTGGTGCTGGTTTGCCTTCCTCCCCGGTGCCAATGAGTTAGGCTCGAAGCTAGGGGAGGAAGGTGGGGATCGGGTGGCAGAGAGAGGGGGGAAGAACGTGGATTTGAGTATGACATGTGGACCACAATGTTTTTTGCTAACTGAACATTACATGTCTATGTGGATGCCATGTCACTAACACATCAGCAAAGTATCACCTACAAGGATGACGTTTGCCTCTGTTTACCTTACATTTCCTCTTCTTTTTAATGGTGTGTTCATATAGACTTCTACTAATAGTTTTTAGTTGTCTAATGACATTTGGCTGAAAATAAATAGTAACACCTGAAAGAAGTGATTTTAGAAAGAGGGGATGAGTGATGCAAAATGTGAGGGAGAGATACGTATGTGCGTGAGATGGGACCGAGAGAAATAAGGTAATGTGATACGTCCGTGACCCCCTAATTTATTTCGGAGTGAGACAGAAGCGAGATGAGTAAAAAACCCACTTCAAAAACATAAGCCTGAAGCAGAAACCAATACAACAGTTCTCCTCCAGTGGTAGCCTCGGTTTACTAGCACTCCGGATCGCTGGGTGTTCCTGATAGGACTATCCCGTCTGCGTGTTGTTCCCTTGTGGAGTTTGGCGTTTATCGCCCGTTTTCCCCTTTCCTGATTCGTTCTGGGCCACCCATCGTGTTTGGTTGGTCTCAGCTGAATCAGTGCTCCACCTCCCCCCCCCCCCCAAATCCTGTGTTTAGATCGGCAACTTTCATTCCCCAAATCATCCTGCCCTCAAGTTCCTTCAATTCATAAGTGGGCAAGTCAAACATCGGCGATGGAGTTTGGTTATCATCTATCTTTCTCTTCTCGCCCGAATTCGTCGCTCTTCATCAAAGCCTGGTAGCCCTTAATGCCATCGGAGCAGAGTTATTTAGGACGACTCCATCCAGCGATGCTGACAGTTACCTTTACCATGGAGACAATGCCGCCGTCTTCAACAACCTCATCTGGCGGCAATCATGAGTGGATCTTAACATTTTTGCGGCCAACTTTATTGACTTTCGTCAGTGTTTTTTTTAGACGGTAGCAAATAGTGAAGACATCGACACAGACAACATAGCGTTTATGCTCTCCAGCACGCTTCAATGTGGCAATGTGGCAATGTTTAGATCTTGCAAGGGCAATTAAGTAATCAACAGGATGTAAGTTCTCAGTTGAGGTGGCCCCTCTTAGGACCTGTCGTCCTTAAAAAAACCAAACCAACCCATGCATACGGCCTCAATGTGCCAGATAAATTCATGCTCTGCTGCAAACGAAACAGCTCCTAAAAAGAAGGTCAAGGTAGCATGCGAGGTGGCGCGCCGCCTGCCCGCCTAGCTTGCGTTGACACCGTCGTCCCGGCCGTTTCTGGCTCGGACACTCCCACGCGCGCATTTCCTCTCGACGCAGCTAGGCCGGTAGGGCTCCATCCCACGGCGCCGCGTGCATGGACTGGTGCGTGCGTTAAGATGGCCAAGTTCCAACGCGATGGCGTGGGTAGGAAACCGGTGCGTGGGGCCCCGGCCTCGTCCTTTTCTTGCCCATCGTATCATATCAATATGGGCGGTGCGCATTATGGTACGGTTCGTTGGCGACTTGGCACCAGCTCCTTTTCGTTACGGGACCCTCTCCTCTCCTCTCCTCTCCTCTCCTCTGAAGAAAAGTTATTACGGTGTCAGCTAGCTTGAGGTCAAACCTAACTGGACTAGTTTTTAATTGCCATACCCATATGCAAAGCGTATGGTGCGAAGGAAAAGACAAGCTGCTCCAGTCCAGGGGCTTGAAACGATGATCACTGTTTTGACGCTGCTACTATAGCTTGTACGACAGCGGGAGCTTTTCCTCCGGCCCGGCCGGCCGCCTAGTCTTTAGATGGTGGTAGCAATCACGCCGTGATCGTTCATCCATCGATCCACCGGCCGGTGAATTCCCAACGTACGCCCATCCCATGACAAGATGTTTCCTATTCATACACACCGGCTTCGTCTTGAAGCGACCGTTTCACATCTCGATGGGGTCAAGGTGATATTTAGTTGGCTGAATTTTAATGGTTTATGGTTAAATTTTTACTATAACTAGCTAAAAATATATTATACTTGATAGTGGTTTATTTGGTATAATTAAATTTAAAAATTTTAAAAATAAAAAAGATTAGTCCATCACATATAATACAAACGAATACAAAAAATGGTAAAATAGCTAAAAAACCAAAAAATCGGAAAAAAACGAAATTTAAAAATAGTAAAAAATAAACCGAAAGCTAGAAATCCAAGCACGAATAAGTGAGCCCCAAATCTACCACATTATTTTACCAACTAAAATATGATTCATGTGTGACCAGCACTTCCAATGTTGTCACGCTTGATACCCCCTAGGAGTTTTGAGAATTGCGTTCCGGTCCTCTGGATCGATCTTGCAAATTTGCCAAAAAAAAGACTCTACGGCTCGGGTTGTTGACACGTGTAGCATGCGACGACAGCATTCTGATCAGCAGCAGTAGTTTACACGCGAGAAGAGCATACCGCTGCTCGTAAGCTAGCACTACCAGCTAGCTAGGTCTCATGTGAAAGACCGTGCAGAGCCAGAGCGCACCCTGTGCAAGAACATGTGTTTCTGCGTCGTCGTCGTCGTGGCTTAGAAACCACGCCCCCCTTTGCATTGCGCGAACAGCTAGCTTCTTGGGCTCGGCATGTCGTTTTGGATGGATGCTTAGAAGGCAAAAATCTACGCCCTCTCCATCATTCCGATGGCGCTGGCACGCGCGGCCCCATGCACATGTTCGCGCGCCTTTTGTCTGGCGCGCACAAGTGGCGCGCGCACGGCAACCCGAGTTTGCCCGGCTGGGACCGGCCTATGGTACGTACTCACTGCTCCGAGGCTAAGCTGAGAGTTGGATCGGGTTTATTCGTGTCAGCTTGAGGCCCTGTTGGTCCAGCACGATCTAAGCACAGTACGCACATACCACGTGGTGGGTTGTGCTAGCACGACACGAATAATAGGCTGGGTCTGGAAAGTCGGCCCATCGGGCGGCATTGCACGATATGGCATATCGTGTTGTGCTCGGGCTAGCTAGC
The DNA here is from genome assembly GCA_017311315.1 of Dendrocalamus latiflorus. Taxonomy (NCBI): domain Eukaryota; kingdom Viridiplantae; phylum Streptophyta; class Magnoliopsida; order Poales; family Poaceae; genus Dendrocalamus; species Dendrocalamus latiflorus. Next base: position 8,025,354 of record CM029651.1, on the reverse strand, counting down.
GCCTGCGGTCGCCTTAGCCTCGGCCTTCCGCCGCCCTCCCGTCGCTATCCTATCATCCCATGGATTCCCACCCCCACAAGCCATCATATAGCGCAGAAAGGGAGTAGAGGACTGAGGTGAAGGAGCAGATTAGAGTTTGGCGATGCCGGCATCATGCTGTGAGGCCACCGTTTCTTGCTTGCCTCCTCCTCGCCGCAGCGGCAGCGCCGCACACCGTCGCAGTCTGCATGCTGCGTAAGCCCAGGCTAGGAAAGCCCGGGCGCCCCGCCGGCCCCAGCGTCCCTGCCCCGGTGCCGCTAAAGCCGAAGTAGACGCCCGTGCTGCCGAAGTCGACGCCAGTAGCCCCAGCGGTGACATCGTGAAAGCCTTGAAAACCAAAGCAGCTAGCAGGAAAGAAGCTGGAGGGTGGCGACGTGCCGAGGCTGGAGATGGGGTCGGGGGAGGAGGAAGGCGAGGGGTCGCTGGGGGGAGGAGGAGGGAGGCGGCCGAGGGGTTAGGGGAGGAGGGGTCGCCGGGGGGTATCGAGGAGAAGGAGGTGTCCGGGGGAGAGGCCGGGTGAGGTGGGGTCGCCGAGGGGAGGAGGAGGAGGCGGACGGCGGAGGAAGAAGTGGCTGGGGGAGGTGGGGGAGGAGGAGGCGACTGGGGGAGGTGGGGAGGAGGAAGGAGGGAGGGGGTCGATGGAGGAAGAAGTGGATGGGAGAGGTGGGGAGAGGATGCGGCTGGGGGAGGTAGGGGAGGAGGGAGGCGACCGAGGGACAGGGGAGGTGGGGAAAGGAGGAGGCAGCCGGGGGAGAAGGGAGGCGACTGGGGTACTCGGGGAGGAGGGATTGGGCCAGGGAAGGAAGAAGTGGCTGGGCTGCCGGGGAGGTGGGGGGAGGTCGAGACTTGGGAGGAGGGAGGCACGTGGCCTGGAGGTGGGGCGACGAGTAGCAGGCTGGGGGAGGTGGGGGAGTAGTAGGCGCCACCGATAGTCCCTCACTCCCTCTGGCTTTAGTAGTAATAGTAGACCAGTAGGAGAGCAGAAAACTGAGCGTCTGATTCCTTGAGCTGAGAGTTGATTGAGAGAGACGACGGCCGACACAATGTTCAAACTTTAGAAGAGACGTTTGGGAGAATAAACGTTCAGAAGCTGCAACGTTCGGGACTCGAGAGCAACGACTCCTTGATGCACATAAATTCACATGCTCAGACTTCTCATTTCTTCCTGCAACGTTCAGACATATCATTTCTTCACAAGCTAATCAATCTCTCATTTCTTCAACATCCCTCTACACTCCCCTTTTCTTCAACATCTCTCTACACTCTTCATTTCTTCAACATCCCTCTACACTCCCCAAGTCCCCCTTTATTCACCAATCACCATCCATCCACTATGACAGCAAGGAGTTCCCAAGCGGTATGCGGAGGAGTCGAAGCTCAAAAAGAGCAACAGGGTGACCTAGTGTAAGCTCCTGCTGTCGCTCTCCTAGTCTTCCTCTGGCTCTGACTCCTGTTGATGCTATCGTCTCTCACCAAGCGTGGGAGACTATGGCATGGATGACCGTCATATGGACGGTACAGAGGGCTACGAAGAGTATCAGGATGGTCTGGAGCTAATAGGGAGTCCAGAGTTCCCTCGCCAGCCCCCGGACGATAACATTGGCGAGTCTGGATGAAGGGCGAATTGCTAGAAACACATGACCTGGAGCTAGGAAATCTGAGATGATGAAATGATAGAGATCGCAACTTATAATTATTGCAATACTAAATTAATTGCTCGTACAGCTCTAGGGACAGGGCATTTGTACCGGCACTACAAAGCATGCTTACGCAAGATGGCGGCACAGGGCCGAGGAGGATGGGGAGGAGTACAAACACAACTAAACTTCGAGGCTGATGGCTCTATAAGTACTTGCATATACAACCAGTTTTCTGCCCGTGAGGAAATTTCTAGATATATTATTTCAGAACATCAACCGATTAAAATGGGTGAAAGTCACGCGTTCAAAAAAAAGTATCCAATGCGGCTTTTGCCCACAGTATAAACATGTTAATAGGAGAACTACTACATCTAATATTTTATGTATGTATCAAAAGGAACTAGTAGAGCTGAAAGAACTAGTCCAACAAGTTCAGTTTTTTTGTTATAACCTCAGATATTTGGACATTATCACACTAGAGAAGTGTCTACCTTAATATTGTAGCACATTATTTAGATGATAATTATAAATTAAACAAGAGGGTCATAAGATTTAAATTAATAAATGAATCACATATGAGAGAGGCCATTGCCGAGCGTATACTACACGTACTTGATGATTTTCAGATAGATAATAAAATTGTTTCTATAACTCTTGATAATGCATCGACAAACACAATAGCTATGAACATTCTCACCCTAAGATTACAAATATATATTGGTGGTTATATCCTCCTCCAGAGATGTGTATTCCACATCTTGAATCTTATTGTTCAAGACAGTATGCAAGCAATTGGTGCATATTTAAATATCATCTGTGATGCCATTCGTTACCTCACAAGTTCTCTACAAGTGGTAGCCAGGTTCACAGAGTATTGAGCAGCCAATGAGAAAGAGCCAAGAAAATTTGATCTTAACATGAAGGTGAGGTGGAACTCGACATATATTATGTCAAAGAAGTTACAAGGGTACGAATATGTTATATTCATTTTTATCAATGCTAACTCTCAAAATAATTAATTGGTAGTCACAGGGGCGGACCTACCCTTCGGGCGAGCACGGGCGGCCGCCCGAGCTCCCCTCGCCGGCCGGAACCCCCAGAGTAGCGAAGACGAGTGCAAGGTGGTCAGGACGGAGAAGAAGAGGAGCCAACCGGAGGAGGTGGCGGCGACAAAAGAGAGCAGAGAAGACGAGCCCGACGTGGTCAAGACGGAGAAGAGCAAGAGGAAGAGTGGCCAAGGCCATGGCAGCACCAAGCGTCCCAACAAGATCTGGCGGGAGGAGAGGGAGAGGAAGCCCGCTCCCAAGGTCGAGGAGGCGAAGCCCGCCGCGCCCTATGGTCGATCGATGGACAACCAACTGGTACGCGACCGCCGAGGCGTCCCTGCACGGCATCCTGCGTCCGAGGTGCCCGCGACGGAAAGCCCGTCCCGCGCGGCGAGCTGCGGGTGGAGGCGCTCAGGCACTTCGGCGACACCGGCCTCCTTGGCCACCTCCTCAAGCACATGTCTGACAAAGTGCCCGCCGGCACAACGCCGACGGCGCCATGGAGTACTGGCTCGAGCCAGCCGAGCTCGCTGCACTGCGACGGAAGGCCGGCATGGCCGACCCGTTCTGGGTGCCGCCACTCGGGTGGAAGCCCGGAAGACCCCGTTTCGCCGGACACCCGCGCGCTGGAGGTACTTAGGAAGGTGGAGGAGCTTGCCCAGGAGCGCGCCGGCGTAAAAAGCACTCCTCTTTTCTTCTCACGTCTCTTGCAATTTCTTCTTCTCGCATTGGTCTAGCTAGTAGTGCAGTGTGGATACTATCTTTTCTAGATTATTGCATACAGTAAGTAGCAATGCTAGGTGTTGGATGTATGGCGCAATGAATGATTGTTATCACTTTTTAGAGCCTTTCAGCAGTTAGAAACGATTTTGATCACTTGAAACTAAACCACTTGATCGCTCTATACGACTACTCGCCTAATCATTTTGAACGTTGTCGTAAGATCCACTGCACCTGCAATCACAACTAATCTACGAGCAAAACAAGAAACAGATTGATTCAACACTTATCTTTACTGCAGGATCTCTGTAGAATTACAAAGTTTTGCTTTTGCTTTTGGGTACTACTGTTTATTTTATGGATTGATCATGGATTGTTTTGCTTTTGGGTACTACTGTTTATTTCACGCTTCCAACTTCAGCCTACCTAGTTTTTTTTTTCTGGGTCCGCCACTGGACTTCGCCCTACCTAGATTTTTTTCTAGGTCCGCCACTGGGTAGCTACTAATTCAGATTGGCAGATTGCTAGTTATTTTTGTGAGTTTTTAAGACCTTTTTATAAAGCAACAAAGGTTCTATCTTGTGGTTATTATCCTAACTCTTACTTAGTTATATAATTTATTTGATTAATTGCAGACAAAATTGCTAAATCTAGGAAGGATTTCCTTTTAGGCCATGTCATCGTAGCAATGGAGGAAAAACTTATTAAATATTTTGGTTCTATTTCACACTTGTATTGCTTTGCTACCATTTTTTATTCTACAAAAAAGTTGGCAGGTTTACAGGTTGGCATGGAGGGAATAGGTGAATACCTTGGCCTTGATTATTTGGAAGTTTTCGCGCATGTCAAAGCGGAGCTTTTTGTGTTTTCTGTGTGTACCATGACAAGTTTGGCAGTAGTGCAAGATCGGAGGCCTTACAATAGACGCAACAAGGAAAGACAAGCTTGCCATCACACTTGTGAAAGAAATTAAAGGGCAAGTCTACTTCTTCATCCTCTTAGTCTCTGGTGGCCTCTAAGTGGAATTCTGTCTCAAAGTTGAACCACTACTTAGAGTAAAATTTTGTAAATATTGATTCTGATCTTACTGGTGGAGGTAAGATAGACTTGCTCGAGTGGTAGAAGAACAACAAATGGATATTTTATGTACTGTCACATTTCGCATGGGATGTTCTCCTGGTACTAGTGTTCAACGTCTCTTCAGAAGCGACGTTCAGCACGGTAGGGAGAATAATCGAAGAAAAGGGATCATCGCTCACGCCCAGGATGGTGGAGGCAATTACATGCGCCAAAGACTGGGAATTAGGTAAAGAGCGGCAACAGCATTAACTAGAGGATTCTGAAATCGTGCAGACGCTCGCTGACCTCGAAGCATGAACGACCTAGACATTGATGAGTAGATACTATGTACACATGTTGTTATAATTAGTATGTACATATATTGTAATTGTACTCTTTTTCTTGCTTGGTGAACCCCACTCTGAGGCGTAATGTTTTTAACGAGGCAGTAACATTGTATTTTTAAAATATCAAGGAAATTCCGCTTTTTCTCGAAATATTTACGTCATTACGTGCCCATATTTTTATGCAAGTAATTCAATTTCAACTAATTTTTAACGAAGCGGGTATGAGAGAAATGAAGATGGCGGCTGGCACAACCATCATCGCCACCGTCTTCGTCATGTATAGTTACTTTGGGCTGGGTTTTAGCTGGCACGGTACGAACGCTGGCACGATGAACTTTAGGCTGTGTTTGGGTCTGACCGAAGGTGAGACAGGTCAGTATGGCATGGTATAGCGAGATGACTGAACTGATTCAGTATAGCACGAGGTGGCCCAAAGCATGGACCCGAGCAGTACCAGCATGGCACCGTCTATCTCCCAGGTCTCTCCGAGGCCATGCATTGTCGCTCTACAAAATGATGGACGGGTACGCATATGTACGACTCGATCTTACATGAATCTGTCACTAGCTACGCACTACACGGAACAACTTGCATTTTGCACACTGGTTTTGCTGTGCTCGGCCCTTGTGAACGGCGTTGAGCCGTTGACGCATTGGTTTACTTGCAGAAGCTGCGATTGCTTACTTGAGTTCCAGGCATGAGGTAGTACATACGAGCTAGACTCATTAGGAGTAGCACATGCTGCTCTCTCGTGATCGAGGAATGGGTTTTGGTTTGTGCTCTCGGTAACCACCAAGAAAACCTGACTAAGCAGTGAGTAATGACAAGCTAGGTACGTACGTACAACCAACATTCATCCACTGCAATTAATACCCAGGTGCCAGATGGCCGTGCATGTTGCAAGTTCGTAGGTCCTTACAAGTTACTCCCTCCAGTTCTATAATATTTGTCGTTGAAGGCTTCTTAGCTTTGTGTGAAAATTCCTATCGTTGGGTGCTTTAGAGGAAGTTTTGGACGAATTTGCCCCTATAGTAATTGCTTTCTCCACAACTCATGCATGCATACGAAGCTTCGTTTTCTGCGCTGCATGCATGCATACACTGCATGTGGAGTAATACTTCCTGCATGGCTGCGAGACTTCGAACCACACAAAAAACGCAAGCAATGTGACTCGAACTCCTAACCTCCTGCTTTGAGATGGCAGCCCTAACCACATGGTCTAGGTGCTAGTTGTGCTCAAAATTACCACGCAATGCTATTTAATATGGGCAAAATAGGGAATAGCCACGCTAATTAATCCCTCCTTGGTAAGTGAGATTATGTCCAAAACGACAGATATTATGAAACTGGAGGGAGTACAAGTTACGAGGTATCACTGCACGACTCTTCTGGCGTGACGAAGGCCATCTTGTAGCAGCTAGCAACATCTACATGTTGACCCTTAGCATGCATCTCACATTCATTATAGGGACAAAACCTTTTAAACACTTAGTAAATATGTTAGTCCCATATTCACATAATGTCATTAATTACTAAAACTATTTTTAGGGGCCTATATGCTTTCACTCTGTGGGTCAGATTGGTTTGAGTTGCTTTCAATCGGTCAGTAGATGTTACAACATATTTTTTTCCTGCACTGAATTACAGGATGGCCCAGGCGGTTGCCGATTCTAGGTGTGAGAAGATGAAATGAGCATGAGGCACGGCATTGTTCTAGAGGAGAAAGCTATGATAGGTGGTAGTGAAATGGGGGAGATGAGACATCGTTTTGATAGACAGGAGAGCAAGATGAACCTAATGATATGTAGTGTTTTCTTTCTTGTTTTGGTTATTATCTTGAAGATGTAGTGCATTGTATGATCTATGTCTGTACATTACAGTTTTATGTGATGCAAGAATGCATTTACCATGGCTCTTTTATTAAAGCATGAGGAGCAAGTTAGTCAGCAGTGAAAGCGTGAGGAGTTGACTATGGTCACTACATGTAGTACAACATGGTTGCTACGAGACATTGCTTGAACTAGCTCTGTTTGGGCAGTTGACTATGGAGTGGCCGACAGTCTTGCATAGTCTGTATCGAGGGCGCCTAACCTGTCGATCATGCTGACTTTCATCCATGTTATTACGGATACAATGGGACTATCATCCTCCACATCTTGCCTACTTCAGTGCGTCGTTCGATAGCCACTTAACGTCTCCTCCAGAGGTCCCTGTAGTGCATGTTTAGCCCGTACGAATTGAACTCGGCACTCTATGTGCTATACAGGTGGTGGATGTCATAGTACTCGGAGACGTAAGCGTTGAGGCCTGCCGCCGCACTACGCACGCCACGTACACATGGAAGCATGGCTTGTGAAGAAGTTGTGGCTTGTTATATGTGCAGGACACTTCGTCGTCGAGCGTGCAGACTTGCTTCCGATCCCCTTTAGCTTGACCCATGGCATACTTCACCCTCAGATGGATCTCGAATTTCTTCATGATCCTATACAAGGGCCGAGCATTGTGGGAATGAGCCTTCTCTATCTTCTTGTCCATGAATGCCTACATCACTTCGAAAAATTGCTTGCCTTCCTCCAGATGCCTATTTGCCATCTTGTTTCTATTAACGAAGTACCCGATGGTACGGTTCTAGGTCACCTCGACAATTATGGTGATTGGTAGGGATTGGACACACTTCAGGACCCCGTTGCACACTTGTGACATGTTGCTCGTCATTATTCCATATCTGGCACCACCAAAGTCGTGGAGGAGAGACCATTTCTCCAAGTCGGGGGGCATGGGAGTGAACCCACTGCGTGAACTCCCCAACTCTCATGGACCCTCCAGCCTATTCCCCTCGGCCTACATCAGAATGGCTTACATGCTTGCCAGTCTCCTCATGGAGCCATCTCCACATGGCCTTGAACATTCGCCTTTGATTCTGCATGCATAACTTCTTGAACAGCTTTGTCAATTCCTTGCTTCGAAATCTTGTGTGGAAGTTAGCCATAAGATGTCTCATGCACGAACAGCTCCTAATGTCATTCCACTGCAATGGCAGCTCCGTCCCATTTTGCATCATGGTCAACACAGACAATAACCTGGTATTGCGGTCCGAGATGATACAAACATTTGGCCGGTCATGAACAATTACTTACTTCACATTAGCGAGGAACTGAACCAGTTATCTCATTCTCCACAAATGCGTAGGCCATAGGGAGTAACTGGTCGTTCGCATTGGCTGCGGTCGTGGTGAGGATCGTACCCTTGTACTTGCCATAAAGGAAGGTGCCATCCATCATTAGCACGGGATGGTAGCACTTGAATCCTTCAATGGTCTGGTGAAAGGCCCAAAATACTCTATCAAGAACAAAGCAATTAGGCCTTTTGGTAGGATGCAGTTGCTCAGGATTCAATTCTGCAATTTGGTGGAGCATTCCTGGGACTAGGTCGTAGGCTTCCTCGTATGTGCCGTACATATGCTTTAGGACCTTCTTTTTTGCCCGCCATGTCTTGTGGTAGCTGACCTGAAACCCGATCGTGTTGGCAACATCTGCCAATGGAACCTTCAGTGAAACAGAAACATCTGCCATGATGAGGTGGCTTATCAGGCTCGCAATATACGACAACGTCATGCTGCAGTGCTTGTGAAGTGGCTCAACAAGTACGCATGTGTGATTCTTCAACACTGTTATCCAGAAGTCCGTGGCTGCTCCCCTCCATCGCTGCGCACGGACCTTGCTAGTGCAAGATTTGTCCACACACTTGACGATGTAGGTGTTCGGGTTTGACCTTCACACCCGATACATTCGGCTGATGCTGCGGAGTATCTGGCAATGGTCTGCTAGGCAGTGCTCTTATTAGGGAAGTGCTGCCCTAAGAGAAGGGTGGCTTCATTGAATCCCCACTGTGCCTCCTCCGGCTGTGGTAGAACCAGAGATGTTGCTGCGATGTCGTCCAGTCTAGATGAGACATAACCACCATTGGTGGTGACAACACCTACCACACCCCTCGTAGCACCATCTCCATGTTACTTGCCTTAAAAGCTAACCATCTACACCTCCTCCTCGCATTCTATTTCTCCCACCTGGTCGGCAATGTATTCGTGGCAGTCAATACAGGTTACCCACTATCTCTCTACGCCTTTGTTTGGCTCGAGACCCGTAGCATGCCTCCATCGCCGGCATCCCACACTCGGCCGCTAGGGCCTCTCCATTTCCGTGCTCGACCACCACGGTCAGTGGCGGATCCAGCGGTGGGGCGGGGGGGGGGGGCTCGAGCCCCTCTACCGCTACCGGACCCTTGGAGCCCCCCCCCTAAATTTTTAGCTATGGATATATAATGTAGAAGGGGCTGAGGTCGAGCTGAAGATACTTCAGCCCCTCCAAAAAATTTTCTTGGATCCGCCACTGACCACGGTCCACCCTCTAATTCCGCGCATGGCTACCACGGGACCTAGCCAGGCTTTTCCGCACCCCCGACCGCAGCTCTCGTGTGGGCCTGACCGTTCGCGCGCGTGCCAGGGCGAGGCAAAATCCCGCACTCGCCGACTGTAGATCCACATCTTTGGTCGTGAAAATGGCACGTGTCGTTTATCAGTTAATCCATAGTTGGGAGAGGGCTGATCGCGCAAAAAAAAAAAAACTGGCACCCCAGTGCCATAGGTAAAAAAAGCCCACGGGTGGCCGAAGCAGTAAACGTTCCAATCCAGGGATCGCAAACTGTAATATGGTACTCAAAATAAAGAAAAATATTTTGCACATCATGGAGGCCGCAGGGAGGGTCCGTGCAAACGCAACTCGCCAAGCCGGCGTGGCGTAGTCCAGCACACTGTCAGCGCCTCGGATCATACCAACATGACAAGTCGTACAAGACCTGATGGACGTGCAGTTATTTCGGATCAGAGCACATACAGTCTACATCTACATCATATACCGAAGCAGCGCATAGACAGCTAGCTACTCTGCCCACCTCGGTAGATACCTAGTACTATGCGTGAGTAGGCTTTAGTTAGATATAGGTTGTCCGTACTAGATGCGTGAGTAGGCTTTAGTTGGATACATTGCGGCGGATGTTTTATTATTGGCCGAAATTGGTACTGTATTACAAGTTGCTAGATTTCCTAAAAAATAGAAAACTTATATCGTCACGAGCAGTACGAAGAAACAAGGAGAAAAAAAATTAAAATATAATATTAGAAACGACATATTCTAAACGGCTTCTAGCTTGAAGTCAGAAGTCAAAAATATCGAAAGCTGAAACCGTTTGGAGCAGGACCTAACTATAGTACGAGTGCTTGTGAATGAACCGAATGTCGATAAGACAGTTTGAAAATGTTATCCGATAAGATGTTTTGGAAAGGTGTCGAGGATGTTTATTTGTTCGGGAAAGTTATAAGTCATAAGACATATGTGTGTTCTTTTTTTACTATAGTTAATGGTTTTTAACTACGACTGATGACTTTTATTTGAGTTTTTTAGCACGGTAGCGGACGGTAGAGAAACCGAAACTGTTTAAAGAATTCGCTTTAGGAGATCATGCTATTTCAATGTTTGGTTTTTTTACTTCTAGAGAAGTTAAAAGCAAAAGTAAAAGGAAAAGATACCAAATGTAGGGTTCCTTAATCATCATGCATGTCATCACATAAAGCCACTAGTCTAGAGCACTAGAACACCTAGGGTTAGAAGGGGTCGGAAGACTCACGGTCGCCGATGAACGCCATGAGCGAAGACCCGTGCCTGCGTGATGCAGGCGTGAGGTAGAGTCGGTGAAGACCGTGGTGTCGCCGGTGTACGGGGTGTTGCCGGCGAAGTCCTGCAGAGGCGGCGGTGACGGCCTTCCCGTTGCTAGCAGCGCGCAGTAGATCGGATCGCGTTAGGGTTTGTCCGGGGTTTTTTACTCTCACGGGAACCCTTAGTCCATCGGGAGAGGCCGGAACCCTTGCTTTATATTGCGCTGTTGCAACGGGGGACCGTAACCATAATTTGGTAAGGCACCCCCGATCAGGGCGCCGAAAATCAGTAAACGTGGATTTCCCACGTCCCTCTTTTTCCGGCCGTTTTGGCCTTAGATCAATATCCAACATTCTCCCCCTTGATCGTAAGGCTAAATGTCATAAGCCCTCTCTCAATAAAACTTCACACCAAAATAATGCGTCACAACAGTCAATTAAATACCGCTGGACATCAGTACTCATAGTGCTTCATTCTATATCGATCGGATGACATAATACTTCATGGGAGCTGGTTACTATATATGGTCCTCTTATTCCAGGATCACAGGCTCTCCAATAAACCCATGCCGGCAACATGATCACGAAAATTATTGGGTGGTAAGCCTTTTGTGAGCGGATCCGCAAGCATAAATTTAGTTCCAATATGCTCAACCTTAATTGTTTGATCCTGGACTCTATCTTTCACAACATGATACTTTATGTCAATGTGCTTGGCAGCTGCACTCGACTTGTTGTTACTCGAATAGAAAACTGCGGGTTGATTATCGCAGTACAAAATGAGTGGTCTAGAAATGCTGTCTACCACTCTCAATCCCGGGATAAAGTTCTTAAGCCATACAGCCTGCCCGGTAGCCTCATAACATGCCACAAATTCAGCCTGCATTGTCGACGATGCAGTAAGTGTTTGCTTTACACTTTTCCATGAAATTGCTGCTCCTGCGAGGGTGAAAATATAACCTGATGTGGACTTCTTAGTGTCTTTACACCCCGCAAAATCAGCATCAGAATAACCGACAACCTCAAGGTTATCACATTTTCTATATGTGAGCATGTGACCTTTAGTGCCTTGCATATAGCGCAGGACTTTCTTAACGGCTTTCTAGTGGTCCGGTCCTGGATTTGATTGATATCTGCCAAGCATCCCGGTAATAAAAGCTAAATCAGGGCGTGTACATACTTGAGCATACATAATACTTCCGACAGCAGAAGCGTAAGGTATAGCCTAATCTGATCAGATTCATAGTCATTCTTTGGGCATTGAAATTTCCCAAACTTATCGCCCTTAACAATTGGAGCAGGCGAGGCAGAGCATTTATGCATATTGTATCTCTTTAGTACTCTGTCAATGTATGCCTTTTGTGATAAACCTAATGTTCCTTTGGACCTATCTCGGTGAATTTCAATACCAAGAACATAAGATGCTTCACCGAGATCTTTCATGTCAAAATTGGACGAGAGTAATCTTTTAGTTTCCCGCAGCATGTCCACACTGCTGCTGGCCAATAATATGTCGTCCACATAAAGAATTAAGAAGGTGTAATTACTCCCCCTGAACTTAACATAAGTACAATTATCAACATCATTCTCCTTAAATCCAAATTTCCTTATGACTTCATCAAACTTAAGGTACCATTGCCTAGAAGCTTGCTTCAGGCCATATATGGATTTCCTTAGCTTGCATCCCAAATGTTCCTCGCCTTCCACAACAAAACCTTCCGGTTGTGTCATGTAAATGTCCTCATACAAGTCTCCATTCAGGAATGCAGTCTTAACGTCCATTTGGTGCAACTCTAAATCAAAATGTGCTGTGAGCGCCATTATGATTCTGAATGAATCTTTGTTGAGACAGGCGAAAATGTTTCATTATAGTCAACGCCTTCTCTCTGTGTAAATCCTTTTGCCACAAGTCTCGCCTTAAACCTTTCGATATTCCCTTTGGAGTCACGTTTGGTTTTGTAGACCCATTTGCAGCCCACTATTTTGGCTCCATTAGGAATTTCTACTAAGTCCCATACACAATTATCGCCCATAGACTTAATTTAATCTTTCATAGCATCTAGCCACTTAGATGAATCCTTACTCTTCATAGCTTCCTTATAAGAGCTAGGATCATCCACCTTCCCAAGATCATCTTCATTCAAGTAAACCTCATAATCACTTGGGATAGCAGATCTCCTCACTCGTTCTGATCTCCTGACAGGTTCATTAGCAGGCTCATTAGGCTGTTCATTAATTGTCACAGAGGGCTGTGAAGGCTCATCATTGGGTGCCACACTTGTACTTTCAAAGCCCTCAACAGAAGGAGTGGCCACAGAATTAACTGGAGATGCAACAGGGGTTGCAACTACAGGATCAACTGTGGGCGCAACCATTTGGGGCATGGGAAAATTAGTCTGTCGGATTAGCGGTGAAGCAACATAAATCCGCCTCTCCTCAAGATCAATTTTCCTAGGCTCCAAGTCACCACTGATGCCATTATTTTCCAAGAACACAGCGTGCCTTGTTTCTACAAATTTCGTGGTACGATCTGGACAATAGAATTGGTACCCTTTGACCTGTCAGGGTAGCCAATAAAATGGCAACTCACAGTCTTGGGATCTAATTTCCCAATTTATGGGTTAAACAATTTTGCTTCAGCTGCACAACCCCACACATGGAGGTAGTTCAAACTTGGTTTTCTCCCAGTCCATAATTCATAAGGTGTTTTAGGCACTAATTTACTGGGAACCCGATTGAGCATGTGTGCAGCGGTCTTTAATGCTTCCATCCATAACTTTACAGGCAAAGTGGAGTAGCTCAACATACTTCGAACCATGTCCATAAGTGTGCGGTTTCTTCTTTCCGCTACTCCATTTTGATGGGGATCACCAGGCATTGAGTACTGGGCGACTATACCATTTTCTTGTAGGAACCTGGCAAAAGGACCAGGAATCTTCCCATAAGTTGCGTGTCGCCCATAATACTCTCCCCCACGATCCGAGCGCACTACTTTAATCTTTAGATTGTGCTGATTTTCGACTTCAGCCTTAAATATCTTAAATTTATCAAGTGCTTCCGATCTTTCTTTAATAGGATAGATATAGCCATAACGTGAGTAATCATCAGTGAACGTAATGAAAGAATCATAACCATCCACTGATGTCACAGGGAAAGGACCACATATGTCAGTATGAATTAATTCCAAATTCCCTGTGCTTCGAGTAGCACCTTTCTTTATTTGCTTTACATACTTGCCTTTGATACAATCAAGACAATGATCATCCGAATCATTAAAGTCTAAAGGGTGGAGAATTTCATCTTTAATGAGACGTTCAATTCTCCCCCTCGAAATGTGGCCCAAACGGCAGTGCCACAATTTCGACGAAGTCTCATCAATTCGTTGCGCTTTTTATTCACATCACATACATTCATGGATATAGGAAAATCTTGCAGGGATAACATATAAAGCTTGTCGTGTCGGATGGCACGACCAACATTATCATTATTAAAATAAATCAAACACATTCCGTGTCCAAAATTACAAGAATATCCATCATTATCTAATAATGAAATAGAAATTAAGTTTCTTCTCATCGAGAGAACATAAAGAATATCATTAAGTTTCATTACAAAGCCATTATTCAAAACTAAAGAAACTGATCCAATAGCTTGAATTTCGGCTTCCATCCCATTAGCCACTCTTAGGCTTCTTTCCCCTCTGAGACTTCTCAACATATGGAATCCCTGCAAGGAATTCGTAACATGCACAGTGGCACCAGAATCAATCCACCAAGAATTTATAGGAAAATCAGCATAAAATGCTTCATCAACAAAAGTAATTTCATAAGTACCTTTCTTGGCGAGCCATTTCAGCCATCCAGGACAATCATCTTTGAAGTGGTCATTCGACTGACAAAAATAGCATTCATCACTTTTCTTCTGTCCATTTGAGCTCCCAGGACCTGAAGCGTTTTTAGGCGCCTTAGGGTGCTGTGGATGTTGTGGCTTCTGATAAGGGGAGTAGGCTTGCTCCTTCTTTCCCTTTCCTTTATAGCCACCTCTATTTCTAGAGGGACCAGCTTTATTTGAGGAGCTGACTTGATTCACAAAATCAGTAGCCCCTCAGCTTTGAGCCTCTCTTCCTCCTGTGAAACATTAGCGATCAACTCGCTCATAGTCCACTTGTCCTTAATGGTGTTGTAGTTCACCTTGAAAGCTTCAAATTGCTTAGGAAGAGACATCATAATGTAATGGACAACGAAATCATCAGAAATTGCCATGTCCATTGTCTTAAGTCTGGCAGCAATATTGATTATGGTCATAATGTGCTCACGGACATTTTCAGTACTATTGTACTTAGTGTTCGTGAGCCTGTGCATCAGTGTGGTGGCATAAACTTTAGAGGACCCCTTAAAGTGATCCTCGATGGAGGACAAATAGTCCTTTACCCTTCCCTTTTCAGGGATTGCTCCACTTATGGCCTCACTGATAGAGTTCTTCATCACAGCAAGTGAAACGCGGTTAGACCGCTCCCACTTCTCAGCATTAGTTTTATAATCCTTCATTTTGTCGTCAAAATTGTCCTCCCCTTCAGTAGGAGCGACAGGCTCATCGAACCTGAACGCATAGTCCAGATCCAAGAGCTGAAAAGTCGTCATAAGTGTAAACTCCATTTCTGAAAGTTACTACCATTAAGTGGCTCAATTGCATTAACATGAGCGGAAACAGATGCAGCTGAAAAAAATTTAAAATTTACATTAGGAATGCGCATAATTAATTTGCATGAATGTTAACTTTACGTTGGTATGATTAACAACACGCTCATAAGAATTTTTCGCATCACCGTTGGGCAGAAGCGAAAAATTTAGCATAATTTATGGCATGCAATTACAATTAACGTTGGTCAAAGAGTAATAGCAGGGCAAAATTAAACATAATTGATAACATGCAATTACAATTAACGTTGGTCAAAGAGTAATAGCATGTAAAACTAAATACATCCCTCCAATTGAATTTCCCGTTGGTTCCATTCAATTAGGGGCAGAACATTACGCAGCGGAAAAAGGGCATAATATATATATTTTTCAGCAGCTCAACAACATTATCCAGTAATATTCACATGAGCAACATCAAATAATCATCAATTATGCATGAGATATACCATAAATATGCACTGCTGGGTCGAAAACCCAACAGCCAAAACAGTGCATTGTTCCAAAAACAGCCTGGTCCGTGGCCGCCACGGCCCATCAGCCCCCACCGCCCATAATAAAATGTGCAGCCAGCCCAAAACCAGGCGCGGCCTGATTCATGCGCGCATGGCCCAAAAATTTGCGCGGCCCAAAAACAGCATTTGGCCCAGGCGGCAACAGGACGGGCGTGCGCGCCGTCCGATCCCAATCGGACGGCCGAAAACCACGCCGGCCCAGAAGAGCGCTCGGCCCACAGGACGGCGACCGTCCGATTCAATCGGACGGCTAATAGCGCGCACGGCCGGGATATTACCCCCGAAAACTCTAACCCTAGCCCCATTCGCACTGTTCACTTGCGGAAAAACCAAAGCGGCGACGGCGCGCGCGCTCGCGCGAAGCGGCGGCTCCTGCACGGCGCGGTGATGGCGGGGCAAGGCGGCGCGTGGACGCCTGCGAGGAGCGGCGGCGGCGGCTCCCACGAGGCGACGGCGCGCCCATGAGGAGGCGAGCGGCGGTGGCACGTGAGGTGGCGGCTCTTGAATCCGCGCGGCGGCGCCATCAGGAGGCGGCGACGCACGGAGAGCGGCTGCGCGGCACGGCGGCCTGAAGACGGCGCGCGGCACCGGCGCAACCGGGAAGTCCCGATCCCCTTCCTCCCCCTTTTTTTTTTGCTTGTTCTTGATTCGGGTGGGAGGGATTTGGGGGGAAAACATAGGGTTCATCATGATTTGGGATTCTAGGATTCGGGATACATCAATATTTTGGGGATTTTCATTAGAGTTTCCATTAGGGTTTCGAATCCCCTCCTTCTAATTGCTACCCGAGCCCAAGAACACCCTAATTCGTAACACAAAAATGCACTAGGGTTCCAGGTAGACTAGAGAGGCTCTGATACCAAATGTAGGGTTCCTTAATCATCATGCATGTCATCACATAAAGCCACTAGTCTAGAGCACTAGAACACCTAGGGTTAGAAGGGGGTCGGAAGACTCACGGTCGCCGATGCATGCCATGAGCGAAGACCCGTGCCTACGTGATGCAGGCGTGAGGTAGAGTCGGTGAAGACCGCGGTGTCGCCGGTGTACGGTGTGTTGCCGGCGAAGTCCTGCAGAGGCGGCGGTGACGGCCTTCCCGTTGCTAGCAGCGCGCAGTAGATCGGATTGCGTTAGGGTTTGTCCGGGGTTTTTTACTCTCTCGGGAACCCTTAGTCCATCGGGAGAGGCCGGAACCCTTGCTTTATATTGCGTTGTTGCAACGGGGGACCGTAACCATAATTTGGTAAGGCACCCCCAATCAGGGCGCTGAAAATCAGTAAACGTGGATTTCCCACGTCCCTCTTTTTCCTACCGTTTTGGCCTTAGATTAATATCCAACAAAACATAGCCAATAAACCCAACAAAAGGGACACTGGATTACCAACGCAAAAGAAAAAAAATTATAGCGTGCAGGAGAGGGCGAGAGGTGCCTCCCGCGCGCGCCGAGACGTCGCGGTCACGTAGGCGACGGTGAATGACGACGGCCTGTATAATACCGGACAACCGCGCATCGCCGGTGAGGTCAGAGCCAAGCCGACGGCGCACGTCAACACGAGGAGGAGAAACGAAGGGCGCTGTCTCGTGATCCGAGCCGTACGTATGCGTGATCGGCGTTCGCGAACTGCGTTATCGACGAGAAGTGCCGTGGAGCAACGGAGCGCCGATCGCACGGCCCATGTCCTCCGTGCTCGCGTGTGCAGACCAGGCAAATGCTATTCTACATGCGCGGCCGGGACCGGGACGGGAGCAGAGCACGCTTACAAGAAAAGCGCATTGCAAATTCACGTTGTCAACCATAAAGCTCGTCAGGACGGACGCGCGGGGGCACGGTTTGGCACGACGGACAGGGCCACCCAGCACGCACGTACGTACGCGTACCCTCGCCGGTAGCCGCCGTGCTGTTTCGATGGCGTTCGGCGGCGCGTGGTTTCGCTGCCTGCCCTGCTCCCCTGTCCTCCATCAAGGGAGAGCGCTGAGTTCGTTCGCTCGCCAGCTCGCTGCCGTACGTTGACGTCTCACCCACCCGCACGGCCGCACCAACCAACCTTATCCGGCCGGCCAGCTACTTCCTTCCAACTCGCGGCCCTACAATTCTAGTCGCTTTCGTCGACAGGATTCGTAGAGAGAGAGAGAGAGAGAGAGATGTTGAGTTTTTAGCTAAGCGAAAAAGAATCAGTTCGACTGTATATTCTCGGGTGGTGAACGTAGGGTCCGGTTGGAGCTCCGAAAATCTACAAGATTTATCTAGAAATTGCGTTGGTTATTTTTTGCGTTTCAGAAAGGATGCTAAATGAGTAATAAGTTTTCTTTTCTAGGGAACGCGAGTTAGAAGTGCTAATTGATTTGCGAGTCATTGTTAGTTGGGTCTCGGTGGCTCGGTCGATCGGTCTATCGATTCGTTGCAGAAGTTATTAGAGGCGTATTAATGACTAACATGCGTGTTGCCG
Organism: Dendrocalamus latiflorus; assembly: GCA_017311315.1. Taxonomy (NCBI): domain Eukaryota; kingdom Viridiplantae; phylum Streptophyta; class Magnoliopsida; order Poales; family Poaceae; genus Dendrocalamus; species Dendrocalamus latiflorus. Next base: position 8,007,137 of record CM029651.1, on the reverse strand, counting down.
GATCGGGGACATGCATATGAATGTACCAGCAACAACTATCCCCCTTGCCACTTCTACACGGTATGCGGCACGCATCGCGGCCGGCTTCCTATGATTCCGAAGGTACAAGCAACAGGAGTGCAGTACTAGGAGTAATTACCAACCACTATGGACGAATTAACCTGACCCAGAGTTTGTACCGTTATTAAACCATCGAGTGCAAAGGACGTTCTAGGCACTGCCTCATTTTGGCCAAGAGCGCTTACAGTAACACCAGCACAGTGATTGTGCTAAGCTCAAAAAATAATTGAAAACACAGTGATTGTGCTGTCTACAAGCAAAGTTAAAATAATGCTTTGGTAAATTATGGAGTTAGATTTTCACAGAACTGGTTGGAGTATTAGCTAAGCTTGACCAAGGTGAGCCGGTAAGTAGCTACGCACAGATACGCACTTCTCAGCCTCTGCACGTGCATGCCTGCCGCAGCGCACCGTTCGGCGCGCGGACGTACGTGCGACGGTGCGACATTCCCAACATTTTCACCGTGAAGGGAAGATGAGAACGAGGTGGGAGGAGGACGCGCATGCCGTGTAATGTACTCCCATCGCATCGTACCAGATGAGAGCAATAAGAGACCTTCAGCCCACTCACCTAGAATAAAAAAGTGATTTATGATCGAAATTACACTATAACCGATTGAAATTGTACTGTATCTGATAGTAACTTATTTGACGTAATTAAATTTAAAAAATTTAAAAATAAAAAAATAAGTTAACCCATCACAGACAATGTAAACGAATACAAAAAAAGAACCAATAAAAAAACTAAAAAAGCTAAAAAATAATAAAAGATAAAATTTAGAAATAGTAAAAACTAAGCTTGCCTCCAATTGAAAGTTCCAAGTCCCTAGCTCCCAGTACTAGCTAGCCAATGCTACTCATGCCCCTCACATTGCTTCATTGCTGCATGGGGGGATCAAACGTTTCACGATTTACGTTTTACATTTACCGAACGATGGCTAAAGCTACCAGTTGGATTTCTTTTCTTCTTCTCCTGTCCAACGCTGCCACCTCCCCAACCCCCTACAAATCGACGCAGCCACCGCCCAGATCTATGTGTCCATGTGTATTCAAGTGTTCATGTGTAGATTTGTGCAATTTCGAGTTCAATTTCATGTTCCGATTTGTGCAAGTCTATCCATGTTAATACTCGCATTTATGAGTAGTAGTAGTACCAGAAATTTATCCATGTTAATGCTCAGATTTACATCAATGTAACTTGTGATTTACATTAATGAAATTTGTTCATGTTCTTTTTTATTATATTCACCGTTCTTAAGAATATGTTTATTGTCGCACTAACTGACATCTTCTTAATAAATTTATCATTTGATCAATGTTGGATTGGTGAATAATCCGATTAACAAAACCTTCATATTAGCAAAACTCTTCATTTACATTAAGGGCATTTTGGTTATTTTATAACTCACAACAACCAGTCAGCCCAATAAGAAGTCAGATTACCAAACAGTCTCTCATGAAAAGCTACCAGCTACAACTGCTTTTCAGCTCAAAAGGCCAAAAATAGCTTTTTTAGAAAAACTAAGCTCCCCCAAACAGGACCTCAATTAGTTGAGAGAGAAAAGCTAGAGTTATGTGACGACGAAGGTTGAGAGATCAACGAACTTCGCTGAAAAAGGAAGAATCAAAGGAGATGAAGACATTATTTTTTGGAAAACGATCACTTTGCCTTGATTGCTTTGATCTGATTGTTACTACTACATTTGGCACAATTCGCCCTAGCTGCTACTACGGTCGATCATCGAAGTATCCAGGAAAGAAAGCGAGTGAGGCGTTCTTCCATGAAAAGGTTTCAAGGGACCGCAAGGACAGAAAAATGTTTGGGCAAAGAGTGCATAATTGGCTGGCTTGCCGGCCGGCCACCCCCAAAAGATTAGAGTTCTACGTATCGTCTTGACGCAAAGGGGGCAAAGGGTGATGTAGGGTGTAACAGCCTTATTTTTGGTAAAGGATAATCGTACTTTCCGTAATAGCCAAAGACTTCAGTTACAAACAGAAAGAATAACATCTCTGCTTATGAACATTTAAAAAAGTTAATTTGATTAAAATATGATATAACGGTCATCTTTAGCAGCTTTACGAGCATCTAAGCCCAAAACTTTAAATTACATTCAGAAGAATCAAAGAAATCCCTACATGAACACTTGAGTGCGGTTATAACCCTAACAGGAAAATTGAAGCATCATTTTTTCTTTGGTACCTACCTGATGAAAATAAGCAAGATTGAGTACTCTAGGTACTGAGCAAGTCCCTGTAGCAGAATACATTTATAGAGCTATTATCTATATGCAAGGCTTAACCAAAGGAAGGCATTATATTTCTTTAGCGTGAAACCAATTTGTCAAATATCATATCATAATTAGTTTTCAAACCTATAACTTAGTCCATCTTAACTAAAATCAAAATGTCCGTGTTGTGGTTACAGACCAAACAGAGAGAGATGTGGTAGTGGAGAGTAGGAGAATGACCGTAATGGCCTGGGTCCTCCCCATGGCCTGTATTCCATATATATGTACATGGGGAGTGCTTTTACAATCATACCATTACATCTGAGTATCCCCTTCAGGGGCACTTATGTCATTACACATGGCCTATTCTGGGCTTTATAACCTTCTACCAGGCCTGCTGGGTTTAGGTGGGGGCCACCCCTACAACAGTCCGATTTTAATTGACTTAGGGGAAGCAATTCTCCTCGCAGTTACTTATCGTGTCCAGCCCGAGGACACCATTTCATATCCATATACGTCATTAACCAATAACCATTTTGTGAAAACTACACACTGTGGTATTTTTATAGTTTGTTCATGACTGAGGATATGACTATTCGAATAGATTATAACACTCTGCAGATACGTACAACTTTACACATAAAATATGATTATCTCATAATATCGGCCGTTACACGCTTTCGTAGGCGTGCAACTGAAAAATCATAACAAGGCCTTCACAATGCTTAGTTTTGATGCTTTCCCTACTCCGGAGGTATGAACCCTCAGCATTAAGAGCCTCTGTTGTTGGCTCATTGGTCGAGTGTACTATCCAAGAGCAGGGACTTTTGGGTCTCTCATGGGCAGTGACCCCTATAAGTTCACCCCCATCACTTTTATCCAGGCAATGACCCCACGGGCCATTCCCAACTTTGTTATAAGGGCACGGGAGTCCACACCGAAACCAAGCAAATCAGTTGGCCATGTTCATCCCATACTAAACTTGTAATTGCATGATTGGGTATAGAAATGAGTGCACATGGATTCGGTTCTTAATCAACTCAATTGAGACAAACCAATAAACCCAAACCTGGTGTCGATCTCATACACACCACTCGTCTGAGTCTCCATCATTTTATAAAGCATTCCCTATTTCTAGTTATAACCCACATTACTACTACCATTATAATGTTCTAAGATTCTCTTGGCAATATTCATGTTGTATTTGACTTTACCACTAGAGCACATCTAAGCACAACCATAATCAGGCGATATTGCTATTATGAGTATCCTATGGCAACAAGAGAAATATATTATCCGATTAACAAAACCTTCATATTAGCAAAACTCTTCATTTACATTAAGGGCATTTTGGTTATTTTATAACTCACAACAACCAGTCAGCCCAATAAGAAGCCAGATTACCAAACAGTCTCTCATGAAAAGCTATAGCCACCAGCTACAACTGCTTTTCAGCTCAAAAGGCCAAAAATAGCTTTTTTAGAAAAACTAAGCTCCCCAAACAGGACCTCAATTAGTTGAGAGAGAAAAGCTAGAGTTATGTGACGACGAAGGTTGAGAAATAAACGAACTTCGCTGAAAAAGGAAGAATCAAAGGAGATGAAGACATTTTTTTTTTGGAAAACGATCACTTTGCCTTGATTGCTTTGATCTGATTGTTACTACTACATTTGGCACAATTCGCCCTAGCTGCTACTACGGTCGATCATCGAAGTATCCAGGAAAGAAAGCGAGTGAGGCGTTCTTCCATGAAAAGGTTTCAAGGGACCGCAAGGACAGAAAAATGTTTGGGCAAAGAGTGCATAATTGGCTGGCTTGCCGGCTGGCCACCCCCAAAAGATTAGAGTTCTACGTATCGTCTTGACGCAAAGGGGGCAAAGGGTGATGTAGGGTGTAACAGCCTTATTTTTGGTAAAGGATAATCGTACTTTCCGTAATAGCCAAAGACTTCAGTTACAAACAGAAAGAATATCATCTCTGCTTATGAACATTTAAAAAAGTTAATTTGATAAAAATATGATTTTACTTTCTGTAATAGCCAAAGAGTTCAGTTACAAACAGAAAAAATATCATATCTGCTTATGAACATTTAAAAAAGTTAATTTGATTAAAATATGATATAACGGTCATCTTTAGCAGCTTTATGAGCATCCAAGCCGAAAACTTTAAATTACATTCAGAATAATCAAATAAATCCCCACATGAATACTTGAGTGTGGCCACAATCCTAACAGGAAAGTTGAAGCATCATTTTTTCTTTGGTACCTGTCTGATGAAAATAAGCAAGATTGAGTACTCTAGGTACTGAGCAAGCCTCTATAGCAGAATATATTTATAGGGCTATTATTTACATGCAAGGCTTAACCAAAGGAAGGCATTATATTTCTTTAGCGTGAAACCAATTTGTCAAATATCATATCATAATTAGTTTTCAAACCTATAACTTAGTCAATTTTAACTAAAATCAAAATGTCCAATTTTAGTTGACTTAGGAGGAGCAATTCTCCTCGCAGTTACTTATCGTGTCTAGCCCGTGGACACCATTCCATATCCATATACACTATTAATCAATAACCATTTTGTGAAAACTACATACTGTGGTATTTTCACACTTTGTTCATAACTGAGCATACACGACTATTCGAATAGATTATAGCACTTTGCAGAGATGTACAACTTTACATATAAGATATGATTATCTCATAATATCGGTCGTTACATGCTTTCGTAGGTGTGCGACCGAAAAATCATAACAAGACTTTTACAATGCTTAGTTTTGATGATTTCCCTACTCCGGAGGTATGAACCCTCAGCGCTAAGAGCCTCCATTGTTAGCTCATCGGTCGAGTGTACTCTCCAAGGGCAGGGACCTTTTGGGTCTCTCATTGGCAGTGACTCCTATAAGTTCACCCCATCGCTTTTATCCAGGCAATGATCCCACATGGGTCATTCCCAACTTTGTTATAAGGGTGCAGGAGTCTACATCGAAACCAAGCAAATTAGTTGGCCATGTTCATCCCATACCAAACTTGTAATTGCATGATTGGGTTTAGAAATAAGCGCACATGGATTTGGTTCTTAATCAACTCAGTTGAGACAAACCAACAAACTCAAACCTGGTGTTGGTCTCATACCCACCACTCATCCAAGTCTCCACCATTTTATAAAACATTCCCTGTTTTTAGTTTTAACCCACATTACTACTACCATTATAATGTTCTAAGATTCTCTTGGCAATATTCATCTTGTATTTGACTTTACCATAATCAGGTGATATTACTATTATGAGTATCCTATGGTGACAAGAGAAATACATTGCCAAAGAAGGAAAATAAAAGGTATCAGCTGTATGGTGTAGCTAAGCATCTACACAAATAATAGTGGCAAGCATACACTTGTATTTGAAAACAAAATATTGCATTTGAAAACTAAATTCAATATGATCAATTATAAGTACTTGCATCTTTATCCATAGTCTCTGATTATTTCACTGTGGCTTCAGGTTCACACCGTTTGCCTTAATTGTTCCAGCAACTTCTCCTCTGGTTGACTAATCGAATCCAGATGCTAATACAGAAGAACAAATTCAATTAAGTTTCTACTTTGCAGAATGAAATAATCAGAAAAAACATCAAGAAAATAGGAATAGGTGGGTAGGGTTCAAGTGGTGCTTGGTTTGGCTGAATGGAATTGAATATGGGTTTGAGGAGCTTGGGATGGTTGAAATGGGTATATTTATCTTAAACAGGTTTATATGAATAGTAACAGGTCTGAATAGTTCTAGGCCTAGGTTCAAAATAGTATTTAGATTAGTTATGGTTTTATCAGAGTCTATTTAGACTAAACATAGTTAAGAATGGGCTTCACGGGGTCAAAACAGTCAAAAGGGTATAAAGTTGCTTAACAGGTTTTGCGTGAATAGTATCGGGTTAACATTGTTCATGATGGGTTAGCCTAGGAATAGTACTGGGTTGAACAATGGCGGGTTTAACTATTTACTATGGATCGGGTTGGAATAGTAACGGGTTGATAACAATAATGGGTCAGATCTTGAAACAGTAGCTGGTCAGGTTTGGAACATTATTGCTACAGTGTGGCTCGCTCCGAGGTGGATTTGGCATGTTGGGCCGCTACTGTGCGGCCCACGTCCAGCATTGAACAGTTATCATCTTCCTCGGCTCGGTGCTATTCCTGAGCGACAAATTATGACGACGATGAATTGTGGCATGAGGGATGGTTTCCAAGGGAGTCTGAGGGCATGGATAGGTTCCTGGAGGGGATTGGATTCCATTTTAGGGCTTGACGGCAGCTAGAGTTCACGGTAGAAGGCTGGTGGTGAGGGGATCTTTGTGCTGATCGACCATGGCACAGGAGCTATGGGTGGGCTTAATGGTGAAGGCAAGCTCGGATTGAGCATCTCGGGGGATATGAGGATGACTACGGTGGGGTTAGCTTGGACCATAGGATTCTGTGGTGAGTTGTCCACAATGAGGGACTTGGCCGGACGAAGAAGCTAGTCACCGACGAGATAGGGGCTGGGGCGGCTAAGGCAAGGCTTCGGTGGTGTTCGTAGGGTCACAATGGAGCTAAGGATGAAAGCAATTGAAGAATGCGAAGACATTAACAAGAATTGAAAAAGGGGCTTACTGGAGTCTTGCAGTGGCGACAGCGGTCTTCTAGCCGGTGAGAGAAGGGAGGGGTTTTGGGGTGCTACTGGATGCCAATGCATGCTATGGGGAGGGCTCACGAGCTTTTATAGGCAGTCTAAGGCTGTGGGGAGCAGTGGAGTGCCAGCTTGGACGACGGCGCGTGGCCAGGGAGGGTAGCACGAGAGTGTTTGCGACGATTGCATTGGGAGGTCGGCAGCATCGGTGGCACGTTGGGCTCAGTGTCTCCTCAATCGGTGAGTTGCGGCGGCCAAATTGTGCGATTACGACAGGTTGGCAGTGAAACAAGGTGGGCTGGCAGCGACGTGTGGCCGAAACAACATGATGGACATTGAATGAAGATATCAAGGGTAGGCAGAAGATGTCAGAGGGAGGTACGGTGGGTTGACGGGAGATGGCAGTGGCGTGCAGTGGTCGTGGCAGTGGCAAACGGGAAGTAGCTGGGTGGTGAGGTGAAAACAGGGGTGGTGGTGAAGTTCCAAAATGCACCAATGACAGGAGGAAGGCGGCAAATCCAAAAAGGGGAATGAAAAAGGCCTGGGTTTTGCTGAATTGGGAAAGTTTTCAAATTCAAACCAATTTTAAGAAAAATTCAAAAACAGATGAAATTTTGAGGTGTGTTATAGGGGTCCATGCATAAACACTTGAGCAAGGACCATGCTCATGCTGCTCGTGAGAATGCTACAGATATAGGTTCGGTTCTTTTGGTCCTTTGAGGTGGCTTTTGATAGAGAAGCTGAAACATATAGGATGACTTTTCGAAACAAATTCTTCAAACGGCTTCTTAAATCTAAAACCATATGCACCGTCCAATCCACTACCGTACTAAAAAACACAGACAAAAAACACCAACAATAACTAAAAGCCATCATTTACAACCCAGAAGAACAAGACTAATCTCATCGGCCCTCTCCCCGGACTCGTCCGGGGCGATGTAACTTTAATGTCCTTTGCTATATGGAGAATTCTTTTCTTTCTGAACGTGTTGCATCAAGAAGTCGAGATCTCTCGAGACAGATGCTGATTACTATGCCATGCATACCAAATGTTTGACCCAAACCTAATCTAACGAAGAACACTTCGCACATTGTCTTCTCTGTTTCAAGTAGGGCGAAATGTCAACAGGGTTTGCAAGATTGTAATCCATCATGCTGCATACACGTATCAAGGCCTTTTTTTGGGTCATAAATCTTTATGTACGGAAAATTTATCTCAAAATACCTCCAAAAGAAAGAGGTGTAGACCTTAAATTTGTAGGTTCAGCTCTCGCTTGAAAAATAAATGCAGAAATCATATTGCATTCACGATTCTCTTAACCTTTTGGCACTCTCCACAACCGAAGATCTACATTCGCAGAAATCTGCAGAAAAACATAGCAAATCCTAAAATCCAGCTGGGTCCTTTTGTCCAAGCCACAACAAGGAGTCTAGGACCAGTCCAAGTTCCAGATTTGTGCCAGAAACGATCGGGATAATCTTATTCGCCTACAAATCCTGGACAACTAATGTACGCGTAACCTTAAAGTGAAGCCTAAAATAGTACACCCCCACACATCTAATCTCGTTGCTACAAGCATACTTTACGACTGATCTTAGCGTTCCTTTGACCAAGATCACGACCGCCCCAGCCCAAAAGAGAGCTCCGAGGCGGAGATTAATTAGCTACTAGTACTTGCGTTTTAGCAACTAGCCTCATAGGCGCGGCGCCACGCCGCGCCAGCCACCGTGTGTACCGAAGTAAAAGAGGCGATAATCCGTGAGGAGTTTGCAAAAAAAAATTTAAAAAAAATCGAGGGCACGTGTGTATTTTCGAAAAAGGCAAAGGTCTTTTTCGTAAAAAAACCGAGGGCCTGTACGTAATAAATGGGAAAGTGAAAGGATTTTTTTGTAAAAAACCGAGGGTCTGTATGTAATAAACAAGGACCCGTACGTAATTTAGAAAACTGCGGGGCGCTATCCTGCAAAAATTTGGGTGAAAAAAAACTGTCAGGGACCTTTTTGCGAGGAAAAAGGACCTGTACGTAATTTCCGGAAAACTGAAGGAAAAGCCTTCTCCTGACCGTACAGAAATCCCCCCGCCACGCGGCGGCCAGCGCGCGCGGGCGGGGGACGTGGACGCGCTGGGGGGGGCGGAATCCCCCCAGCTTTAATGTTGGTATTATAAGAAACCCCGGCCGCTCGTGATGGCTGGGGAGAGCACGTGAGGCGGCCGCGCTCTTGGACCAGCCGCACTGCCACTTGATGGTTTTTCAAGTGTGGTAAGTACACCGAGGAGGCGTAAACAACGGGGTGAAATGGACGGGAAGAGGGGACACCTCGAACAGCTGGCATATGTTTGCACGAGTATTTATCTTGGATTATAGCGCCCTGTGTATCGTTGTTAATGCCAAGTGTGATGATTATGTCATGTGGCCAGATTTTTAGTCCCTTTTTTTCTTTTACCTCAAGGTAACGATGGTGATAGTAGTATACAGTAGAAAAAGAGAAGGCCTCAAGAGGATGGAATGAACAAACTGGAGGAAAATCTCGTAACAAATCAAGGAGGAGTGAAGCACATCGGGGAAGCAGTACTATTATGTGATTGTCCAATAGTTATATTAAAAAAATGATTTATGAAAATCAGATAAACGTAAACTTCCACCCTACATAGTAGCTCTGAATTGAACTATCTTGTATGCAGTTTTTGCGGTCTAAAACAGGCCCTTGCTATGGTTCTGAGCTACAGATCTACTCATTTTTTCCCCTTTTGATATCAACATTTTCTTTGGGATGAACCTTGATCTGTTAGACTAGAAATTAACCCACCGTGTAACCGGGTTACTGCCACTTCAGTTAGAGTTGACCCTATTTTTTTGTGGACGACTCCGTAAAGAACACGACGTTTATTTTGGGAGAAGAACATTCCCTTCCCTCACGGCGAACGGAAAAGTTACGGCTTCCTTCCATTTACTCCAGGTAAAAACACGCGAAAAACATAGAGCAGAAACCGCAAAGCGAACTGAAGGTGAAGCGGATGTCTTTGCAGCACTGTTCCGGCCATGGCAGCAAGCAGCGCAAAAGGGAGGCTAGCTATATGGAGTAGCTAAAGGTAGGAGCCTGGGGTGAGCTGAGTCTTGAACCGGGTCGAGCAGGGCCGGTCCTGACATTTAGAGGGCCCTGGGGCGAGATAGAAGTCGAGGTCATTTACTCAAACACAAACATATTTTTATATCAACTATTAAGCTAATGTTCAATACTACATAGCAAATATTCATGGTCTCATATTGCCATATGCTCTAAAATGTACATAAAAACATAGAAGTCATTTTTGGTGGCAATCCAATATCCCATTAATATTACTTATAAAGCAATTGCTTAGTACATCACAACATACAAAGTCATATAAAGCAATTTCTTCTAACATTTCTAGATGCAAAGTCATTGACAATAGTATCAACATCGATATGATCCAACATATCCTTCTCAATGCATAAAGTGGCTAGACCATTCAACCTTTCATGTGACATTGATGACCTCAAATAGTTTTTCAATAATTTCAAATTTGAAAAGCTTCTTTCAGCTGATGCTACAGTCATAGGAACAGTAAGCTATCCAGGCATCCAGCAAAAGTGCAAAACATTAGAATGTAGATTGCATCATCATTGCAAACTGACTGAATGAATAGATTGCATCATCTTTGCAATTTGCAAACTGACTGAATGAACATATGACATATGTAGTGGGAAATCAAAAATCGTGTCACCAGTCACCTTGAGTCCTTGAGCTAGTTGATGTCTCAGTCTTGATGAACCGGTCGTCCGGTCGGGTCGAAGTGAGTTAGTGACGAAGAATAGACTGTGGAGGCGGACGCCGGCAGGCCCGGCACGTCGCATCGCCGTGGAGGTGCGGAGTCTGCGGACCGCCGACCGCGGAGCTTCCTCTAGAGGGGTATGCTGTATGCAGTATGTGATGGCCGATGGCCGAATAGGGGAATAGCCGAATAGGGGATCTGGGGATGCGAATGACCACGCCGGCGGCCGGTGTATACAAAGAGAAGATAGAGCCGTTGCAAAGAGAAGAAATCAAAGACGAATTTGTTGGGAATCGAAGAAATCGAGCTCTTCCTCTTCTCCTCCATCAATGGCGAGATCGGATTGCCGGGATTGGGGAATGGGGATCTTTTGGATCTGGCGGAGGCGACTTACGAGCAGGCGGAGGCGGCGACGCGGCGTGCGATTGGGGAATGGAGATCTCCGGATCTGGCGAGTCGAGTGGACAGAGGCGGCGAGCAGGCGGAGGCGGCGAGCGATTGGGGGAAGAGGATTCTGGCGGATCGTTTTGTCGAGCAGGCGGATGCGACGATGCGCATGCGTCCTTGTGGGCTGTGGCGAATCGCAGGCGGAGGTAAATCCGTAAATAGATAATGCCGGATGCCCTTTGCGGCTTTGCCCGGATTGGGCCGTTACTAGCCAGATTGCGGATGGCTTCACCTGGCCCAATCAAAAATAACCGGAACGGCAGAACCGGACGGGGTCCCAATATGTATATATACCTGGGCTTGGGGTAGGGGCCACTAGTTTTCATGGGCCCTAGGCGGGTGCCCCTGCTGCCCAGGGCCGACCCTGGGGTCGAGTCAAGAGTCTTCTTCAAAAGTGCCGTAATTTTGGTTTTTAGCTGTAATTTTTAACTTTTAATTGATTATGAGAGATTAAAAAAAAATAAGAAACACTTCTATTAAGAAGTTATTCTGTTCAAAACGGCTCTTATAAACGGTCTATAGAAACCATCTTGAGTCACTCCATTCAAAGATTAATTTCTACAAGCAAAAAGCTAGGATTAATTTCTACAAGCAAAAAGCTAGGAACTATTCGGAATAGTATATACTATTCTATTATTTTGGCCACTATTAAGATTGGCAAAATGCGAATTCGCTACCTTGAAAGCCGAATTAATGTGGAGACAAACGGTACTAGTACTCCATAGGTGTTCGGTCTTCCGTCCTGGAATCCACGAATGCTACTAGAATTGTGTGATTGAACGAACTCAGATCTCTCTCACCGAACCGAACGTACGTGGTCGTGACTTCGCATTTTCTCCCCTTGAGCATGTTTTGAACGCGAGAATTCCACAAGTATTTCGTTAGAATTTTTCGTATAGCTCCTATGGTTTTGAAATTCTCACGTTTCAAAACAGGGGCTAAAGTTTGCCCGAATGTCAATTATGATATGATTTCTTTGCGTGACTACGGTGTTTCTGATTGATGTAGTCTAGAGATAGATGAGTTTGTATATGATGCTCGTGTATAATCATGTTATCTGTCAAACATGGCTGATACTAGCAGCGGTAGCGTGACGTACATCATGCTAGTTACCACATACACCGAAGTAAAAAAAGCCGATAATTTGTGGAGAGAATTTTCTGAAAAAAAATCGAGGGCTTAAAAGTAATTAGGAAAAAGCGAAGATTTTTTCTTAAAAACTAAGGGTCTATATGTAATTTTAAAAAAACCGTAAGACTTTATCATATAAAAGAGGACCTCCCTGGTAGTATTACAGAACTTGAAAACAGTAACAGTTGCACCAATCGTCACCGAAACAAAGCCGGTGGGATTCGCGGGCAGGGAGGCTAGCCACGTCGCCCCCAGCGCTCGGCCGGCCGGCGCGTGGCGACGGGTTTTGCGTACGGCCGGCCGAGGCACTTTCCTCATACTTTCCAAAAATTACGTAAAGGTCATTTTTCCTCGTGAAAAGGTCCCTGCAAGTTTTTTCTTTAAAAAATTTTTTTGGATGGCGCCCCGCGGGTTCCCAAAATTACGTATAGGTCCTTATTTACTTACGTACAAGTCCTTACAGGTCCTCGATTTTTTTCAAAAAAACCCTTTGATTTTCCTGAAATTACGCATTTGTCCTTGATTTTTTTTATGAAACTCCCTGCGAATTATCGTCTCTTTTACTTTGGTCACACGGTAGCTAGCGCGGCGTGCGCCGCGCTTATGCAGCTAGTGTTATGACAAAACGGCTACTTTGGCTGATGCAGTATCATTTTACCTGTACCTTTTTCCAGGTTGGGCTAGCATGTTGTAAATTGCCACTACCACCAAACTTGCACATTCATAAGCCTCTCTCTCCGACATGTTCTTGCATGAATCTTTTGGTAGCATTTCACACAACTTTACCATGCAAAGATAGAATTTTGGACACTGTTGGACCCCTTTTTACCCAAAAATTCCCGTTTTGGCCCCCTGTGCAAAAAATTTCCAATTTTGGACCCTGTTGAGCGCGCGATCGTGCGAGGACGACACGTGGCCCGGTCGTGCGGTACCAGACCGCACGACCGGCCTGCCTCCGCGCCCGACCGCGCGAGCGTCCGCCCGAGCGCGCGACTGCCTCGTTCGCCGCACGACCGCGTCGCTGAGCGCGCGTCCTTCTGGCCCCCCGCGGCAGAGATTCGTGCGGTCGCGCCCCTCAATCGCGCGCTCGAGCCACCAGTCGCGCGTTCGGCCGGGAGGACGCGCGCTCAGCGACGCGGTCGTGCGGCGAACGAGGCAGTCGCGCGCTCGGGCGGACGCTCGCGCGGTCGGGCGCGGAGGCAGGCCGGTCGTGCGGTCTGGTACCGCACGACCGGGCCACGTGTCGTCCTCGCACGATCGCGCGCTCAACAGGGGTCTAAAATTGGAAATTTTTTGCACAGGGGGCCAAAACGGGAATTTTTAGGTAAAAAGGGGTCCAACAGTGTCCAAATTTCGCAAAGATACCTGCCCTGACTCGAAGGGAAACAAATATGCAGACAGCAAATAAAGTCTATACTACATCACCCAGCAGCAGTAAAAGATCTCTTCTACCGTCTGCTCTGCCTACCACCAATTTTCTCTCTCTCTCTCTCTCTCTTTGAGATGTACGATCAATTTTGTTGGTAGAGTAGCAGTAGTAAAAACTAAAAAAATTCCCTTATTTATCTCACCCCCAATCTTAACTCTCTTGTCTCTCGCTCTGCCCCCAAAAGGAAAACCAGGCTGGTTTCCCGAGCGCAAGCCGCAACTACCCCCGTAAAAACCGAAAGCCAAGAAGACACCAAGCAAGCAGCAGGAAGCCCACACAAGCAGCAGCAAGCCACCACCCACCACACCAGTACCACAAGAGGGAGATGCCGCCTCCTCCCCCTCCTCCGCCCCATGACCGCAAGAGCCAGCAGCATCGGCAGTAGCGCGGCGGGAGTGGTAGCACCATGGACCTGGGAGGGGTGGTGATGGCCGCCGTGGACGCGGGGGTTGTGGGCGGGGGCTCGGAGCTCGGCCTGCTCGGATCTAGGCTGCTCAAGCACGGGAGGGGCAATGCGGAGGAGGACGGGTGGAGGCCGGCGGCCAAGCAGGCCAGGGTGGGCGCTGGCGGGGACGCCGCGGTGTCCGAGGCCGTCAAGGTGGCGGCGCCGTTCTTGCTCGGCTCCTGCAGCCCCGCCCATGGCGGGGAGCAGATGCTCAGCTTCTCGTCGTCGGCGTCCTCGTGCCCCTCCACTGCCGCCGCCGCCGCCGCCGATGGGGCGCTGCCGTTGTACTACGGCACCCCTGCTTCTTGCTCAGGTGGGGATGGCTGGCGCCATGGTGGTGGTGGTGCATAAGCTTTCGTTTCTGTTTTTGCTTGATTGGGTTTGGTGATTGAAAAGCTTGCTACTCCTTTTGAAGTATTATTGCTGTTTGATTCATCTTGCTTTGTTTGGACTTTGGAATGGTAGTGATAATGTAGATTTATTTTCAGCTGTTTATGTTTCTTCCTTGCTTTTTTTTGGGCATGCAGCATGCTAGCTTGATCCTTTGCTCATCTGGAATGGACCTGATTTGTTCTTTTTTTTATGTTTTCTCACTGCATTTTTTTTTTGTATTTTTGGTTTAGATTCGGAGGCTTGTCATGATATAGCTTTTTTTTTGTTCTTTTTTTCATTTTTGGCTTCCCTTGATTAGATCAGTGACTGGAAAGAGTTCACTACCTCTGGAAATAAAGGAGCTCATTTTTTTTACTACTTTAATAAGCTTTATTGGATCATTCTTGATATTTGTTGAGATAAATTTCCTTTTCTTTTCTGTGATATCCACGAACGCTTTCTTGCCTCAACGTTGTGATCGTGCGTATTCCTTTTTGTCATGCCCTTTGCTAAAAACGAAGGAAGAAAACATAAATACGGATGAAAAAGGTGTGATCTTTGGCGCTATGCCATTATCTCCACATTTTTCTCACTCAAAAAGAAAATAGTTAAAGTAGAAATCCATGCAAGAAAGGTTCAAGTAAGTAAATATATACACGAATCAAGCTTGTTGCAATGAATCAAACGTGTGGTTTTTGGTGGCTTTTCATGCGCACACCACCTACAAATCTGTGCTGCTTATCAGGTTTCTGATCCTGGCAGCCACTTTGCTTCAGATTTTTTTGTCTTTTGCTTTTCTCTATCTTACACAACGATTGTGTTGAGGAAACACATGCATCTCGGTGGTGGTCGTCTCTAGTGTAAAGTACATGTTTTTTTTGGCTGCTCCTCCTTGGCTTGCACTGCCTTGTTGCTCATCTCCTTGGTCCATCTGCCTGTGTTTCTCCCAGGATTGAGCTCGGTGAGCTTGAGCACCAGCATGCAGTGCGCAATGGCCAGGGTGAGGGGGCCCTTCACGCCGTCTCAGTGGATCGAGCTGGAGCACCAGGCCCTGATCTACAAGTACCTGGCTGCCAATAGCCCCGTGCCTCACAGCCTCCTCATCCCCATCAGGAGGAGCCTCGCATCCCCCTACTCCCCTGCCTACTTTGGCACAAGCACATGTATGTAAGCCAAGAAAGAGGGGAGCAAGCAAAGCAACCAAATGCTTTTTGGGCTGCAGTTCCATACATCATGCACATTGATATGATAAAAGTTGTGTTGATTGGCTCCTTCCTACTGATCTTGATTGCATTGCCCGTGGTTGGGGTTTTGCTTTTGCAGTGGGATGGGGGTCTTTCCAGCTGGGCTATTCCGGCAGCGCGGATCCGGAGCCCGGGCGGTGCCGCCGGACGGACGGCAAGAAATGGCGGTGCTCGAGGGATGCGGTCGCCGACCAGAAGTACTGCGAGCGACACATGAACCGGGGACGCCATCGTTCAAGAAAGCATGTGGAAGGCCAGCCTGGCCATGCCGCGAAAGCGATGCCCGCGGTGGTGGCAGCTGCCTCTGCTACCCAGCCTAGTGCTCTGGCCGCCGCAGGCGGCGGAGCTACCGCTGGCCTCGCCATCAGCCATCAGCAACAACCAGTGAAGAACTATGCTGCGAATACAACTGATCCTTGCTCTCTGCAATATAACAGGTACAGTCTAGCAGCATTTCAGAAGCTCCAAGCATCTTTTCTAGCGCGTATACCAATGCTTAAGTTCAAATATGACTATTACTTGGATGTGCCATACATAGTTGTCTGTGTTCACCAAAATAATATATATAGAATGTAATTTTGCTTTTGCTACTTAATTCCTGGAGCTACCATTCATCATTCTTTACTGAAAGGAGATGATAAGGGGAAAAGTTGGCTGATTAATAGCATTTTAACACAACTATGCTTAAAAGTTGGACTGATTTTGAATAGTCAGCAAAGCTCTTGGTAATTTACTTTCTAGTTATTTAACAGTCAAACTGTTTGATTTTGTAGACCACCAATCCTAGATATTCATGTCCAATAGGCCGAAAAATTCTTGTTTTGTGGGAGGACAACCTGTTCAATTAGTACTATAGTGAGCTTTACATCAGTTACTCGGTTCCATGGTTTTACCACGACAGTGTTTCTGTGAGTTTGCCATGGGGAATATGTTCACTAACCCTGAAAGGCCAACTGCTCTATGCCGTACTAACGAACCACTTGTTGATCAAATTTGTGCAGGGAACTGGCGAACAAACAGAATGAGAGTGAACAAATGCAAGACTCTGACAGCCTATCGATGCTGACTTCCTTGAATACAAGAAATACTGGCATCTTTCCATTCTCAAAACAGCATAATCCTTTTGAAGTGACCAGCTCTAGGCCAGATTTTGGCCTCGTTTCATCTGATTCACTGATGAGCTCTCCTCATAGCTCCTTGGAGAACGTCAATTTGATCAGTTCACAGAATCTGAATGAACACCAGAGTTCAGTTTCCCTGCAACACTTTGTGGACTGGCCCAGGACACCTGCACAGGGAGCTCTTGCATGGCCCGACGCTGAAGAGTTGCACGCTCAGAGAACCCAGTTCTCAATATCTGCTCCAATGGCGTCCTCTGACCTATCATCGGCCTCCACATCTCCCATCCACGAGAAGCTAATGCTATCACCTCTTAAGCTGAGCCGCGAGTATAGCCCTATCGGTCTCAGCATCGCAGCAAATAAAGATGAGGTTAGCCAGGGTCAAGCAATCTGGACGCCTATGTTCCGCGATTCTTCGATGGGCGGTCCATTAGGGGAAGTTTTAACCAAGAACAGCAACATGGAAGCGATGAACTGCCTTTCGGCGTCTCTGAACCTTTTAACGGATGGCTGGGATTCAAGCCCAGGGCTGCAGTCATCCCCTGTAGGAGTTCTGCAGAAGACCACGTTTGGATCAGTCTCCAGTAGCACTGGGAGCAGCCCTAGGCTGGAGAACCACAGTGTTTATGATGGTACCAGTAACCTGCGTGATGATCTCGGCTCAATTGTTGTAAATCATCCGAGCATCCGCCTGGTGTGAGCTTCTGTCCAAGAAAACTGCGACAAGACGGCAGGCAAAAGGAAACGTTTCGGCTGAGTCTTCACCTTGTTACATATCTATATCATATCCACAAGTGTGAGCATTGACCTCGTAGTTTGTCATTTGAGACTATTCTCGTGTTTTGCCGTTTCAGTTCTTTCCCCCCTTTGCTTTGTAACCTTCACCTTGGATCTTGACGTGCTGTGATGTGTGGTGTGGATGGATTTGGTGCACCGTTGTTGCATATCATCTGAGAATATCCAATGTGCAATGTGATAATCGTGGATTAATGCGACCTGATTCTTGTCTTGCTTGTTGATATATATTTTTTGAATGGTTCGTGAGCTGATTCTTATTTCTTGCTTGCTGATATTATTTGAAACGTTTGTGGGGGTGATCGGTTCGGCTGAAAAGCTCGTGGCTTATGGCTGAAAACACTGTACCTGGCTGAAAAAAGCACTGTAGCTGACAGAGGCTTATTTAGCATAATTAAATTTAAAAAAATTTAAAAATATAAAAAATATGTTAGCCCATTACGTATAATACAAACACATACGGGAAAAAAAAGAACCGGCAAAAAAGCTCAACAAAAAGCCAAAATTTCAGAAAAAGACGAAACTTATGAATAGTGTCAAATAAGCCCGCAGCACTGTAGCGCAGCCATGTTGATCGCGCCCTGTGTCGCATTTGCGCGTTGTTTGATTCACACTTTTACCTGGATTTCTTGTTCTTGGACGATGTTTTCTGCCTGCCAATTATTAAACCTTCGCATTTGATGCGTTTATGGTTGTAAAGCTCGTGCGGTAAGCCAAGTTTAATTTCTCAAATGACATGGTAAACTAGTCGGTCTGCCCATTTTACATAAAGCTTAGGTAGGCTCAATAGACTCCAGTCCGTAACTGACCGTAAGTGAAGGACGATGTGAGAGGATGTAGAATTACGTCATAATGATTATTACTATTCGAGAAAAGTGAAAAGTTAAAATTGCAAATTTATTGATTTTTCGGTCGGTCTGTAGACCAACCAGCCTGACTGGTAAAGAGGGGCAGTCAGACCAGCACCTCCCAGCGGTTAGACCGCAGGCAATTTGGTTGGTTTTTGGGATTTGGAAAATTGAGTAATGATGTGGTTTTGATTGATCAGGTCAGTATATATGTGTTACATGAGATATGTTACAGTTAACGTGGGTTAGCTTGTGAAAAACTTATACTCGGAAACAATTTCTTTGTCTTTGGATGTGTATGATCGTCTCGAGTCAACTATGATCAACGGCGATGATCGGAGCTACATACATGGACGAGTTGAGGTCTATAACAATCAAGAATACCGGGTAAGATGACTAAGCATGGCACAAGTAAGGTGTGAAATGTTGAAGAAAAATTCGAGCGATGAGTTGCACCATGTGGCTTGTTCGGTTCAAGTGAGACGTGGTCCAGTGGAACCGGAACATGAGAGATTTGCTGACGCGTGATGAGCGAGTGGTGCACCTACACGTGGTAAGCATGGTGATTGCTTGCAATAAAAAATAAAAACCGGGTCAAGAAAGGGTATTTTGGTTATTTGACCAAAATACTAGAAATTATCTTGGATCAAAACCGCGGCGTTTGTGAGAGTGATTTAGGTTAAGGAGAAGCTGAGAAGATCAGTTTGGATAAAAGTTGAGGACATAGCGAATTCGGGCTTATGTGCTTTGAAAAGCGTGCATAAATATAGTGTGTGTGTGAGTAAAACTCGTATTGTATAGGATTAATGGGTTTTTTTCATATGTGCTAAGTGGATAGTATCAAGTAGGGTTAAATAGGTGCTGGCTGCTCTATCTAAACTAATAAAGCACCAGTTAAAATTATCCTACATCCACCCAACAATTACCTGCTCCACAGTCATGACCTTAACTACGTCCACACCACAATATGCACCCAGAATTACACCATCTATAAAACGTCCGCACCAGATTAACTCTCCTCTATTCTCTCTCCTTACCCAACCATATCCGACGGTCATCCTTCAATGGATCTGCAGTACCCTACCGCATCCCTGACGCTCGCAGCTGCATGCAGGTGATCGTCTTCTTTTCCAGACCCGCAGATCGTTCATCCCCCGCCTCCCCCGAAGGGCGCCGCCTCCACCGCCTCCGCCGTCCCCCCCGAAGGCCGCCGCCTCCCCCGTCTCCCCCGCCTCCCCCGTCTCGCCTCCCCCGTCTCCCCCGAAGGGCGCCGCCTCCCCCGAAGGGCGGCGCCTCCACCGTCTCCCCCGCAGTCCCGCTCTCCTCTCTCTGATCTCCCCCCACTCGCGAAATTTCCGCCCGATCCGCTCCGCCCTCGCTCCTCCTCCGCCTCCGTCTCCCCCGCTCCTCCTCCTCCCCCGCTCAGCTGCCGCATCCTCCTCCCCCCACCCCTCCGCTCCGCCGCCGACCCCCGCTGGCCTCCTCCTCCCGCAACTGCTGCTTTGCTTCGGCGCCAACCGCAGATCCGTTGTGGTCCTCCTCCTCGCTTTCTTCGCGAGCGGCGCGGATGAATCCGGCAATCTGAAGCTCTCGCATTGCATGCCGTCGCCGGTCGCTGTGGCTCTGCGTCGGTGGGGGGGGGGAGCCATTGTTGTCAGCGCCGTGGAAGAAGAGGAGGTGGGACCCGTTGCACTCACGGCGGACTACCTCGTCGCAGAGAGCGAGCGGGGCAGGTGAGTACCCTCCTCGCAGATCCGTTCATTTTGTCATAGCCTGCTTCTTGGGGGTTCTTGGGATTTCGACGGTTTCTGTAAATTCAGGAGTTTTCGGCGGGGGCGCTTCTTGGTTCTTAGTAATACCGGGCTTTTCTTGTGGCTCAGCGGGCGGATTTGGTGGCGTTTCTTGATAATTAGGGTTTCCTTGCTAGGTTTTCTTGGTGATTAGGATTTTGTTGGAGTTATGGTTGATGATTTGTGTGCTTCTTTTTGGCTTGTGGAATTGCAGGGAGGGAGAGGCGCCTTGTTTCTTGGATGCGTCGTGCAAGATTTGGAGGAGGTGTCACTTGCGGAGGAGCTGGAGAGGGCGCGGGAGCGGCGGGGCCGGCTGCGGGCGGCGAGGGAGGTGACGGAGAGGGTCCTGGAGGAGCACGCAGCGGCGCTGCGGCGGGCGGCGAGGGAGTGGGAGCGGCGCGCCGATGAGCAGCGGCGCCTCATCGTGGAGCTCATGCGGCTGCTCGGGATGCCGGAGGTCAGTCACAGTCCGCCGTCCTGTTCTTGGCTCGCAGGAACCTACCTCGGCTGCTAGGGCAATGCTATGCATACTCACATTCCTGCTGCTTATGTTGAGGAGAAGCAGCGTTTACTTGAAGAAGGTAATGTCTATGATTCATGGTTTCAAACGCCAAATCACAGTACAGGCCTGTTGACTGCACTTATATGATTGAGTTCGCTTACTACACCAGGATACAACAGAAGAACAATGTTGCTTCTATATTGCTGAAACCAGTTCTTTTATTGCTAGGTCATTTAGAAGATCTTTTCCTTGTTAGTTTGCTTTCTTCTGCCCGTAGTGTTACAGACTTCTTATTATGTTGTGTTTTATATCTGCCAGATTTTTGTGGGTGTCATAACTGTTGTTCTGAATGCTTGTTCTGTTTCGGTTTTGAACTAGCCACAGCCAACCTATGGGAGGACGATTACACTCATAGATGGTAAGTAATTTATCTACCTTGGTGCTTTTCAGTTATGCTGCATGTTACACATACAGTTGTAGCAAAGGTGTGTTTCAAATTAATACCTGCTGCACATGACTGGATGTCTTGTTTCATATGTCCATACACATGCTTTAATTGTTATGATTATGAGGGTAATTCATGCAGTAACTTTTTTATGGTGGTGATAGCTGGGGGAGTGTTTGAAACTAATGTAATCCTTGGGACCAAGACAGTTGACAGTTAACACACACAATGATTTGTTAACACACACAATGATTTATTGAAGACATTTTTTACAGTTATAGAGAAAAATAGATAATGTATGATACCAACTTATAATTTGTTTCTTAAAAACAAGAAAACGGAAAGAATTGGCTAGGGATCCTTGACCAAGAATTTCTCAAATTTGTCAAATATATATATTGGTAAATTAAAGGGTTTTTTCGTTTGCCCCTTTGCTACAATTTTGATTATTAATATTTCAAATGGTAAATGGATAATTTAGTGATGGTCAGAGAATTCATAGTTTTTAATGAAATTAGGATGTCAGTTTATTGCAAATAAGAGAGGTGATACTGTGATAGTGTCTACAAAGTTTTCAGCCGTTTACTTCATGCACACAAAAAATGCACGACGGCCTGTTTTGCTTTCCCCAAAACTGAGTTTTGATCACTTCAATGCTTACCTTTATCTCAATATCTGTCATAAAAAATTTCCACTGGAGAGGTTCTCAAGTTCTGGGCTGACATGGGCATGTCTCACAAAGCTAATTTGGGAGTTCGAAATGAGAAAGGCTAAATAATAAGCTTTAGGAACCCTGCAGTACCATTGTACCAGTCAAGTTTCTATCACAAGGCAAACCAAGACAAGTTGAGATTTCCTAAAACTGTTAGGAGTGTGAACCGATCAAGAATAACTAATGTTACTTCGATGGTTCATACGTGCAATGCGGCGCTAACTGATATTGTTGAATTTGACCATAAATTGGCACTATTGAGTACATTTCTAAGTACGTGTGTGTGTGTTTTGTGAAGTAAGTATGTTCACCACCCGCAGCCACCTCTCTCTACAAGGCTCTATCAGAATGGTTTGACAAGATTGGGAAGTAATCCTCTTGTGCTTTACATCTCTGGTGTGTGTTGCGTCTCCTGGTAAATACGTTCATGTACTCTCTGTCAAGTTTGGATTGCAGCTTTGCGATCTTCACTTATTCGTTGGTCGCAATTAAGCGACTGTACAGTGCTCATTCGTGTAGTTCATGCAGCGATGATGCAGCGATCGAATCCATTTCGTTGGGGACAAAACCTATAAGGTGATATGCCCAGTTTAGTTATGTGGTGCCCAGTTTAGCTATCTGTTCACGATTGCTGTCATATTAACACTCCAATTGGGTGGTGAACATGGCAAATTTCTTGTCCCTTTTAGAACGATACAATCTATTAAAAACTTAACCAAGTTGCTTTTAGATTGATATGCAATCTATTTCAGGATTGCTCTCTGCTAGAGCTTTGGTTTCGGACTTCCGCAACGTACTGATATATTATAAGCAGCTTTTGTCCATATTTTCCTGTTAGTCTCACTTTCGGAAACTATGTCGTCGTCACTTAAATGGCCGTGTTTGAGTTTTCTTATCTCCATAATTTTAATCTGGATTGAAATGGCAGGTACAACGATCCGTACATACTAGGTCTCACTTAAATGGCCCTGTTTTGAGTTTTCTTATCTCCATAATTTTAATCTGGATTGAAAATGGCAGGTACAACGATCCGTACATACTAGAGCTTGACTTTATGCCATTCAATGCCTCAGTCCCACGCCCGAATAGGTCATCGTCAATTGGTAATGGTGTGCAATTCAATGCCTCTCTCGCTTTCTCGGCCAAGAAGGTTTGATTCGGTTCTTTCTTGATGGATAATGTTAGTGGGCTCACCTTTGTTTGCTTTGATCTTTTGGGATATTTTTGGGGGCTGTGTGATCAACGTGGGATTTTGAAAGATCTGCTTAATTATTCCGCGGATATTTGTTTGTTAGGTTGCCTTCGATTTGGGCATTTTTTATGAGCCTTTCGTGATTGTTGAGGATTTATAGACGCACAGCAAAGCCAAGCTTTGCTTAGAGTTGTATATGTGTATCAGGACGATGTTTTCAATTAGGAAATTGTGAGGGCGGTCAGGTTGCGAATTGCGATTTCGTAGCATGCATACCATTTTGTCTTCTATAAAGATAGCATTGTTGTGTTTTCTAGGGAAATGAGAAGCAGAAAAGCACTGTGGGTAGCAATGCGAAGGCTTCTAAAGTTAAAAAGAAGAAACTGATTCTGATGATGACTGCAAGGTTGCCATTGTTCTCTTTTTCCCGCTTTATTCCCCTTGATTCTGTTGTTGAGGTTAGTAGGTGTGAACTTTTCAGCCAAAATTGAAGAAAAGTGGAACTGTGAGTACTGCCAAAACCTCCAAGGTTAAGAAAATAAAAGATGAAGATTTGGAAGATGATACCATGGTATGACATTTCCTTGATTTATGTTGTGTTGTTTAGTTGCTAAATTAGTGTCTTCACTCGGTGAAGGAGCAAAAGAAAAGAAAGAAGAAAGTAGGTATCAAAGAAGATGAAAAGAAGGCCGCTGGGAAGGAAGATAGTGAGAAGGGAAAGAAGGAGAGAAAGGTGTATGAATTGCCAGGGCAGAAGCATGATCCTCCTGCAGAAGTATGACCATTCTAACATTTTCCCTATCTGGTAGGTTCTAATTTTCTCCTGCAGAAGCCAGAGAGTAGTTTTTTGTGCCATGTTTCTTCTTTGCATCCATCCCAAATTTATTTTCCTGCAAAATATACCCAAGGCGGGATTAGTTCAAATATGTCACATCTCCAGCTCCCTTTATTATAAACCCATTGTGTCTATGATTACACTTTCCAATTAAACAATACCTTAGCAACTTCTTATTCTTAGTGATTTTGGCCCGTACACCTAGCAATCCGAGGACCACCTAGGCCCTCAGTTAGTGTTATTGACATACTTGATATATTTCTGAAACCACTTTACAATTTTCTGTCATTTGTCAAGTTGCAAAGTGGATATTATGTGGACAGAAACCACACAAGATGGTAGATTGGTGGGTGAAGTACTGTTTATTATTGTTGCTACTTTTGCAACTAACTATATATTCTTGCCATCTTGATCAACCTACATTATGCACTTTGTTGTATCTGCTTCTAAAATAACTGTATACAGTGTAAATATTTGTCTTGACATAATACCTATAATATTTACCTGCTGACACAAAATTCTCTTCAGGTTTCAGAGGCATCTGTCAACAGAAACCGTAGTACAATAATTGTTCCCGCTGGTAGCTCCGGCGAAGAAGGTTGGGAAGCATTCAGGAATGTACTGTTGGAAATAAATAATGAAGCTTCCCGATTCTATGTCATACCAAATCACCCAAATGAGGTACAACAAAATTAGCAGTTTTTAATGTATTTATGGAGTCTCTAGCCTCAAATGACATCATTATTAAATCCTCCTTACATTGTATTGGTCAGCAACACATGGAACCTCCAGAGCACCTTCCTGGCCTTTCTGATGATGTGGGTGCTGGATTTATAGCTGGACATGGCAGCCAATCTGCTTCTGGGCCGGAGGTAGATGTTGAACGCTTACTGGAAAGCAGGTGAGTACGTAATATTGAGGAGAGATTTCAGTTGAGTTCATTAAACAGCATTGCATTACTGGAAAGCAGGTGAGTACGTAGGCCCTGTTCTATAGCTCGTTTAACATGAATCATGGGGCAGTGTGATCTCGTCGGATCTCTGCAGAGGTAACAGCATTCTGGTATACTACTCAAGAACAAGATGTGAGATTTATTTCTATTACGGAATGGGTTGGTGGTTGGGACAACCGAATCTGCGAGGATCTTGATTGATCCGGATCGGAATTTTCAGCTCTGCTGTAACGCCCTGGAACATCGATTGTATCCACCATGGCATCCAGTTTCAGCTGTATGAGTTTTTTGTGCTACTAATCTCTGATCTCTGAACTTCAGTTGTAACCAGTAACCGGTCAGATCCAGTGAAAACAGTTGATGTACGAAGATGCTCGGTTGTAGGCCTAAAGACATACTATTTCTGCAGAAAAGGAACCCTGTGATCTGTGTCAATGGACGGCTAATTTATGAGGAGCAGTTGATAAACAGTGGTGCCTCAAGACCTGAATCACTTTCTCTTGGAAGAGTACAGAAGCACTCTGCAAAACTAGCTTATTTTGAGAGGCGATCGCGCGTCATTTTCGCAAGTTCAAAATTGAGTAGAAAGACGGCATGATCTTTGAAGAAATCGAAGAACGAGGTTGACTCTCCATTCTCCCCTTTTCAGACGTTCCAGTTTTGCTCAGGGGAGCTACTTTGACTTTCCATTGATAAATCCAGCAAAAGGAGGTAGATCTTTTTTTACCTACAAACTGAAATCAATGTTGTGTAATCTACATCAATGCTTACTGCAGTAAGAAGATTGTCAGCTCTGATAAATAAGTCATGTTAGTTTGTCAACTATTTCTGAACTGTGAACAGTCCACCCTTCAAATTATGCCTTAGCACTGCAACTATGGAAAGCAATTAAGTAAAATTTTAGGATGCATTTTCTTTTTGCAATGGTGGTTTCAACGTTCTAATAATTTCATCCATTCGGTTGCAGGATTAGGTCCCCATCCTGATTTGGAGTATTGGAGTGGATGAAGTCTTTTGTATCAAACCATCTTCCTTCTACTAATATGCTTCTGGCTGTACTGGGTTAGACTGCTGTTCTGAATGGATGCTGCCCTGAGTTGCATGTATTATGTGGAAGCACCATATCATACACATGTGGTCATCTATATTTCAGCGTTCATTGACTTGTAACTGAACTTTTGCCATTTGGATGTCTTCAATTATTTGTAGTGACTGACCAAAATAATCTGATGTATATGTCTGGCTTTCATTCATGGATGGACTTTGTTGCCAGTAGCAACCCAATTATCCAAACAAAACATATATGGCCATTCAAAAATTGGCTTTGAAAGCAGGGAACAAAACATGTATGGCCATTCAAAAATTCGTTTGGTTGATTTCGTGTACATCCTTAAAATGCCGCCGTGGCGTTAGCACGGACACTATACTAGTCTATTTAATGAGTCGAGATGGAGACTTGCTAGTTAACCATCCAACTCTTGCTTATTGAAACCAAGTGTTTTAGGGTTAGTGTTTGAGAAGTTGATTGTTGTGGTGTGTTCTCTTATCCTCCAGGTGGAATGACTGTAAAACCTTCACCCTCAAGTAATAATATATTAATTTTGTTCATTTCCTATTGATTACTCTTGTGTTGGTTGATTTTGCTCCTGATTTGGTTGGTTTTGATGTTCTCTTTTTTCTTTTTGATTTTGTTGCGCCAAAGACGTGTAAAATATGAAGATGATTCCTGAAAATCAATCCCCATCTAATTATTTTTTGTTGATTCCTTTGGTGTTCTTATTTGCTATGACACGTGAGAATACATTTAGAGTTGTTTTGGCTATCATTCACCCATAAGTAAGTCATATTCAACGTTTTCGGTTTTTGCTCGGTTTTGATACGACATTCCTTTAAATTAAAAAGTCACAACTTGACAACGATTTTCTCGACCGTTAAATAAAATAGGTTTGTGAGATCTTAGAGAAGATGCATGATAAGCTTCATATCATTTGGATATATAGATAAAAAGTTTTATGATTTTTGGTTTTGAAAGAGTGCTAAAACTAATATTCCCATGCTGAAATTACTGTAGCGGTCTGATCGGCTACTATTTGCCGGTTTGACCGGGTGCTGTTCATTTGGTGTAACCTCCGGGCATATCAAAGGTTGTTTTGTTCTGTTTCGCTTGGATTATTCATAAGGTGATTTGTCTTTGGTCTTTATAGCTTTTCGTAACTATTGGACTGAAGATCGATAAATACTTAGAGAAAATTTAAAGGCACCATTTACTCTCCCTATTACCGTACCGATCCTATAGTAAGATAGTTTATTTAGTAAAAAGTTTATATGAAACAATATATTTCCATGCAAGAACAATGCAAACTTGTCTCGAATATGTTTTGAACAACTAGGAACAAACAATCATTGCCCTAGCTAGAAATTTGTGTATGCTGCTTTCCATGAGGGACGCGTATCCTCTGCCTTCAAAGTCAGTGACTTTGGGTCACTGACGCGTGGGCCCCACGGCTCGTGGGGCCCACGCGTCAGTGACCCAAAGTCACTGACTTTGAAGGCAGAAGATCTCAATTGTTCCATGAGACGAGCGTTTTTACCCTTGTTGAGTGAGAGTGGAGAGTAATCCAGTGTTCAGTGTAACAGCAGCCGCAACAGAATACAATGATACGTTTCCAGGACCATTCACCAGCCTTTTCGCCCTTTCACAGCTGCCAAGCCTGCAAAACAGAGCAAGCCCCAACTTGTGCAGCCACCCAATGTCCATTGTACGCATGCACGCATCCAAGAACCATCACCAGTCTACAAACATCGCCGTTGCGTTCTTTCTCCCTTCTGATGATTTGCTCTACAGGATCCTACAGTGGAATGATGTGCAGCAGCTTGCAGCACTAGTGCCATTGCCGCCTGCTTTATAGACACCTAAAAGCGCATGCACCACAGAGATGTAAGATGAGTCAGTGCTAGAGATGTCATGTGAAATGTGGTATTTTTTTATCTCGTTGTGAATTGTGATATATTTTTTTAACTCGTTGTGAATTGTGATGTTAAGAAGTTCTTTGCTGTGCTGGTTTGGGCTTTGGAGGAGCCCTGCTTTTGTTCTGGGAGATGCTAATTGCAGATTTTGTTTGGAGGCGCAGAAAGGAGAATTTTGGTTGCTACCCTGCAATCACGTGTCACGGTGGAAAGAAGTTATGTGCTGTTCGGGGGATAAAGGCCCGTTCCAAACAATGATGATTTATGTCTTATTTTTAAAAGTCAAAAGTTGTTTAAAATTTGTTGACTTATTAATGAGATTTTTTTCTTTTTTTCTCTTTTCCTTTGTATTATTGTCAAAACCCGAGAGTAACACTTCCAGATCTTCTGTGTAAATCGCAATATTTCAAAAAAGCCAATACACACAGTGGACAACAAAGATAAATATCAATTATAGTGACATATTTTATTATGAACGAGTATGGACCTTCTGGTCAAAGTTTACAAAAACAGCCCATAAAAAACAAAATTAAATAATAATAGTGGAAGGAAAAGTCGAAGCAGAGAAGCTCATCCAGTCTGCCCATAGGCAAACGACTACGGGACACGGTCGACTCGTCCTGGTCAGTACCGAAGTCAAAGTAATCCCTCTCTAAGCAACAGTAATTAAGAAAGGGTAAGTACAAAAAAGTACTTTGCAAGTTATATAGCAAATTCAATATTAATGCAAGGATAACAACTGAAAGCATAATAGGGCTGCTGAGCGTAAAGCAAAGTTTGACAATACAATGAACAATTTAAGTACTTTTTGAAAGCGCAGTCATAATGTAAAATTGAATTTTTAATCATGTATTAAAGTTAGTGCAGGCACCAACCTGACATCATTTTAAGCACAGGCTTTAACCTAGGGTTTCGACCAACTTTTACTATAAATCATTTTTCTTAAATTCCTTTGAAAAATTAAAGTCTAATACTTGAAAACTTTAATTGGCTTGCCCATGATTATGGGCACGGTTATTCAGTATAGTTTATACACTTTGCAAAGTTTGTACACCTTTATCTATAAGAGATAGTCAACTTATATTATCGGTCATAACACGCTTCCTTAGGCATGCGACTAAATGATTATTACAAGGTCTTTATAATGTGAAATCTTCAACCTGGTCGCGTCCCACTAAGGATTCACCACAACATAGAATTCACTAAGTTGGTGCCCCCCTCTTTGCATCATGAGAATTAACAGTGGCATTCGCCACACCCACATTTAGCCTGTAGTGAAATAAAGGTTGGATCCGCAAATTAGTTAGCTACGTCTATCTCATATCAGACTTGTAGTAGTACGATATGACTTCATAGAAGTAGCTCACAGACCGGTCCTTAATTGACTTAGACAGACTTTTTACATACCCACCTTATGCCACCAAGCACCCATGTTGTGCCACTAAGGACCCACTTTTTGCTACCAAGCACTCGCCATCTAACCATTTGTCTAAACCTAAATCATACTTTTATTTTATTTTGCTAAACATTTCACATGTTTCCATGGCACACCAATGCTAAGAATCAATTTTTATTTCAACAGAGTTTTTGTTTGGCTTAAATCCCCAATAAAACCTAAATTTGGGTCTAAACATGGCTAACCATTTGCGACAAATTTAGTAGTCAATATTGTATTAATGTACCAACCAGTGAATTTTTATCTAAGGTGTTCAAGGTGTAAGGATTTGTAATGTCAAAGGTGGTCATAGTAAGCAGGTATTAACTATGCCTTTAAAACTAGAATTAAAATACATTTAGTAAACATATCACTACTACAGACAGTGTTATCACAGACGGTTCAAAACTATCATCACAAACGATTTCTGAACTGTCTGCGTTTATATGTCAGTGATAATAGTTGGTTATCACAGACAGCTCCCACACCGTCTATGATAACTTACAACACAGATGGTTTTTCAGAAAAACCGTTTGTGATACTCGACTATCACAGACGATTTTTTGTATTAACCGCATGTGATATGAACAATATCACAGAAGGTTTTTGTTATTAACCGTCTATGATATGATTCATATCACAGACAGTTCGATGTTTCGAACTGTCTGTGATATATAACATGTCACAGACGGTTAATAACAATTTGTGATATATATCACAGACGGTTTGGTATTTGAAACCATCTGTGATAGCTATTTCCACAGCGATTTTATTTGCTCTTTTTTGGCTAGCCTCAGGATATGCTAGCCATGCTATCTGAAAACAAGCAAGATAACGTATATATAGCTTTGAGAATAAACTTCCATTGCTCGGGACGTGCCTTAATTTTCTTCGGTTGGGTCTTAGAGCCTCGCTTATTATACATTTTCGGTGGCATCTCTACGGGAGTCGATGTAACAAGTTTCAGAACTTGAGCTGGAGGTAGAGCCACTGGAGCCAATGTGACAGGTCTAGGGTGATGTCCCTTTTGGGCCACTGGATGTAGAGATCATGACACGGACAAGTTGAGGGCAATGTCCCTCTTGGGCCATTGGATGAATGTGTGGACAACATCCCCTAATATCGCAATCTCTTCGTTTGGGGGGGGGGTTCTCAAGAGGGATGGTCCTAAAAACATCATTAATCATGTCCACCTGAGCCTTCACGAAACCGGTCTCTACATGTACACTGTGCACCAGCGTCCCTGATAGCCATGGATATGCCATCCCCCGCTCAGCATCAATGGGAATGGAGCCAACAAGCCTGACTCTGAGGATGCATGGCATGGGCTCCTACATAACGATACAAGATGAGTTAAGACATCCACCAGGGAGATCTATCTATGTAGCATTTTAAAGAGGTACATTACCTTGATATCGTCGATAGGTAAGTGGGCATCGCTATGTTCAGTAATTGGCGTGGATGCACAGTTACTCCGACATGGATTAAGCCTCGCTCCTCGATTCCATTAGCGGTTGTTCTTCCTCTGCTCTGGAGATGGCGAACACCAAGCCACTTAGAATTTGACGCTGGGCCTCTTCACAATCTCCTTGAAGAGATCACCACACGAACTCCTACTAAGCTATCTAGGTGCCAGCAAATACCAAGTGTAATAAACCTCAATCTTTGCTTAATGAAATTCAAGTGCTAAGGATCAATATAGAATGAACGTACTTGAATTGGGCTCAATTACCTCAAATGATGCAAATAGAGTAAATAAGGTGTAAGTGTGGTAGTTCTGCACAGTAACGACTATAGCAAACGAATTAAATGCCTCTAAACTAGCTGTTATTTTTGCAGCACAATACTACCACCATTGTAAGTGTGGTAGTTTTGCTCTCCGGTAGTTTTCGCTTTTATAAGGTGCTACTACCGCTTCCTTTTGAGGACAAAAATGGTGCTCTCTGGAAATAACATACCGCCTACTAACATTTGGTACTTACGGTGTGTAGTAGTACCACTGAATATTTGTGGTCATACCACGATGCAGTAGTTTCACCAAGTGAACTCCAGTATTACTGTTTCCCAGGGGAACAAACACGCTCTAAAAAGTGTCTTACTAGAAATTACATACTGCCAACTAAATTTCAGTCTGACCAGGGTGTGGTAGTTCCGCCATGTAAATGTTGGCGCTACCGAATTTTATGATAAATGCATAGTTGGCTTTCACATTAAATCTTAAGTGCATGCATGATTCTAAATTGATCCAAATAACACAAGACCATCCTGTCAAGCTACCAATTATGATCCCTCTTAATAGTATGACATCTAACATAAAATTCAGTCTTCCACCAAATCTCCAAAGACCGGAAAAATAAAAATCTTAGGTTATTGATACATTTTCTTGAACTATATTGATCTTCATGTTGACCTCTAACATGCATTTCCAGGTTGTCACATTCATCACCGGGACTAAACCTTTTTAATCACTTGATAAACATGTTAGTCCCATATTCATATTTTGTCATTAATTACAAAAATAATTTTTAGGGGTCTAGATGCTTCCAATCTCCCCCCTTTTGATAATTGATGACAACCAAACTAATGTGAGTGAAAGATAGAATTTTGAATATACCACTTGTTAAAAAAATGAGTTGTATATTCATGTTGTGACATTGAAAGACAAGTAATTCTTGCAATAAGCCCAAATGAGTTTTGAGAATTATTTGCTCATTTCAAAGAAGGCTCCCCTAACCATGTGTGCGTAGTTTTGAGGATTTGTTTTGCAAGCACAAGTAGAGATTTTTTAGAAGAAAAATTTTGGCAGAACTTCTTTTGTTTGTTTAACTTGAGAGAATTGACAATAACATAATCAAACACAAGATAGAGAATGCAATTCACAGAGAATAACATAACTTAACCATATTACCAAGTATCAAGTTTAACAATATTAGATAGCATGTCCATAAAGCATAAAGCATAATATTCATTACATCACAAAGAGACATATCATATATAGGTACTATATAGTAGATTATAATTTTTCTTGACTTCCTTCTTCTCTTTGCTTCTCCCCGTTTTGCACCTTCCTTTTCTTCTCACTTTGGCATCAGAAAGCTATAAAGGGTTACTCCTGTAGTCCCTGAGGCGAAGGATTATGGCAAAGATGACGATCATATTGGACTAGAGAGGAAGGATGAGCTATGGCATGCTCAAGAGAGGATACTATGTCCCCAAGAGTAGAGACTATGGCAGTCAAGGAGGCAAGTTGTTCAGTTGTGTCCAATTGGCATCCCTCCAACCTTAGCACTATAGAATAGATCTGAGAAAGAGAAACTTGGCCTTCTTCTTGTGCATCTTCTTCTTGTTGAGCTTGGGGACGACGAGTTGCAGGGATAGGAGAACCCTCTCATATCTTGTAGGGCTTGTGGGTGGAGCCCAAATCTCCACGATATCTAGTCTTCCGGATGATCAAGGACATAACATAAGGAGCATAGTTTATTCTTTTAACTTGATCATTTTTGGAAGAAGCAATTTTCTGAAGGATAAGATCTGCCACATCAAACTTCCTACAATGCATGATGTTATCAATTAAGTTCCAAGTATGTCCTCTAATGGCACCATAGTTCCTGCTCTTAGGGAGAATGGTGTGGTTAATGATCTTATCAACTAAGCTGGGAATAGGGAGAAGACTGGCTAGCTTTCCTGGAGTATATCTGACAATTGTATCATAGTACTCCATCTAGGCTGTGTAGCTCTGTCATAAACTTTCTCATAGCTGCTTGACTTGGTCCTGAGAGCTAGCTCAAACTCATACTTTTGGCAATCCAAATGGTAGTCTCCATCATCCATGCCATATGAGAGAAATCAAGAGACACATATAATGTGACATAGAATTGCTGAATGATCTCCTTATTGTAGTCGCATTTTAGCGCTACTAGGTCATAGATGTCGGCCCTTTGAAACAGCCGACATGCTCCATCATACTTATCTGGGGAATTCAGATGTGCCCAATCCACAAATTTGTGATCAGCAAATTTCCTGTGGGCGCCATACATCTATTCCGTACACCAGCTCCTAAACTCTAGTGTGGAACTTAGGATTTGTAGATGTCCTTGGGAGTATAAATTGATTTCTTTGATGCAGAATGATGTATCATCACCTATGATTGTCCTTAGCTTGATTAGTTGCTCCTCAAGCTCTTCCATTTCCTCATCTGATTCCTCTTATGAGCTTTCCTGTTTTTTAGACTCAGTTTCTAGAGCAAGAGCTTTTCCCCTATCTTCATGAGCTTCTTGAGTTGCC
Organism: Dendrocalamus latiflorus; assembly: GCA_017311315.1. Lineage (NCBI taxonomy): Eukaryota > Viridiplantae > Streptophyta > Magnoliopsida > Poales > Poaceae > Dendrocalamus > Dendrocalamus latiflorus. The sequence continues at coordinate 7,973,448 of CM029651.1, read as the reverse complement.
TCAGGATTGACTTTAGTGGATTGGGCAGGAGCCTGGACTTCAAGCGGCTGAGGAGGATAGGAGGTTTGACGGGGGAGAATGGGTCTTGATCTCGAAGTGCCATACAACTTGTGAGTGGGGTTCTTAGTCCGAGGCATCTTCAAACAAAGAGAACAGATAACAAGGACAAATTAGAGATCATCCAAAATAGATTTAGAATTGAATGGAATGGAGTGGCTGTCTTGTCAGAAAAATCGATAGTACCGATGTGCAAATGGCAATAGTATCGGTATGTGGTAGTACCACCATTGAATGGCCGGTCTAACCACACCGTAGTAGTACCGCGCATGATGAGCGGTAGGACTGCTTTCTTTGAACATGTCCAATGTGCAATTTTTCTAGTGTTTTGCATAGCTTGAATCCATGGTATTGATACCTAGACATCATAGGACACCAATTTTAGTAATTTGCCCAAGAATAAAGCAATAAATCATCCACATTCTCAAAGAAACCTGGTTTGACCTAGAGTTCTAAAGCAAGGCAAAAGAGGAGATTGAGAATCACTTTTACCTTGAGAAATGAAGGAGAAGAACCCTTAGGCACCAAGAAATCAGCAGGAATGGAAGAAATGTTGAGAACATTGGAAGATTTTTAGAGAGGATTTTGGAGGCTTTCTTCGAGGAGAGAGGAGTGCAGAGGGGAGCGAAAATACCACTCGGGTGAGGAGAGGTAGGAGTTAAAGGCTCGAGCACTTCACACGAGACTTATTTCGGCCATGTTATCTAGTTCAACCACACAGGTCCTAATTCGACCATATTTATCTTTAACCATGTTGGTTTTCAATCACACTAGTTTTTGACCGCACTGGTCTTTGGCCATCAACTGGCGTGGTAGTACCGTGATCTCAATGTCGGTAGTGCCAAAAAGCGGTAGTACCTGCGTTACACATTGGTAGTTTCGCCCAATGGTAGTACCATAAGATACACAGTGGTAATTTCAATTTTTGTGGGACTTCAGAGATAGATCTTGGAATTTTAAGAATTATGCAAATGATCCCTAGTTTTGCACTCAAATAAATATCATTCAGGATCATTTTGCATTAAGGAAGCTAAAGGACATCTAAGAACATAATTTTTATGAACATAGAGATTTTAAGAAAATATTTGAAAATACCTTTCTTAAAAACTCCAACCAACACCAAATGAGAGCAAAGAGCATGAGGCAAGAGTTCAAGCAACATTTGAATAGTCTATGATATTTAGTTCAATTCTTAACTTGCAAAATTGACTTTCATCTAATGGTTCAGTCCAAATGTGCCTAATGATTATATCCCTCATGCTCACATGATCTCTCAAGAAGTGGGGCGTATATCTATATGCTTAGTTCTTGAGTGTTGGACTAGGTTATATGCTATTTTCACGGTACTATCATTATTACATAAAAGAGATATTTTATCGAATTTAATTTCATAATCCACTAAAGTGTACCTCATCCATAGCAATTGGGCACAACTACTATCCGCGGAAATATATTCGACTCCGGCGCAGGGGCGGAGCCAGGATCCAGACAAAGGGGGGCCGACCCGCCAAGGCGCCGGCGTCATAGGTCCTGGGCGCCGTGTGTCGGCAAAATTAGACATACACATATATAATTAAACATACGCATATATATTGTCATATAAATTCAATCATAACACATATGGCAAAATAATATAGCATACGTCTAGCATACTGAAAAGACTCTCAGTTATGACTAATCTTAGCAATCTATCGACCATTGGATAAATAGAATTTTTACCTAATCTCACTAGTCCCTTTGTTAGATCAGCAAGTGATGGCAATGTACTTAGCTCTAGATGGTTGCATACATCAAGTTGAAAATGTGGTAGTTGACGCTCCAATTGAGCTTGATCTTGACTTGAAAAATCAGCGGGATAGTACTTTTCCACCAGAGTACTTATCTTTGAAATGTCAAAGCCATCTTTTCTTGGATCTAGTGAGGCACAAAGTGATAGAAGCTCTGTTGCTTGAGAACTGAATCGATCTTCTAACTCAATCAATTGTTGGTCGACCGCAACATTAAACACATCTATTTTATAATGGTGAAGAGTGGTGGTATTATCATTTTTGTTCCGAGATTTGGTCACATCCACACACCTACAAATTGCGACATGTAGTTAAACAAGTTAGATATGTACCATAAGAATAAAAAAATATGTATTTGTGCTCATATCAAAAAAACTGAAGGTAAGATAATAACTTACTTGCGATTTAAATCCGAAATCTCAATCTCGTGCTTGTCACAAAAGGCTTTCACCTCCTCAAGAAATGGTTCCCAGCCATCATTTCTCAAGTCACTAAGCAATGATTTTGTGTTAGAAATGCAAGGGCCTAATTGACTAATTGACTGTGATGAAGGGTAATTAAGGGGTCCTATTAATACATTTGGTGGACCATTGGGGGGGCCAGGCCCCTGCCCGCCCCCCTTCTCTCCGCCCCTGCTCCGGCGGTAGAAAGGGCTACGAATTTTTGTTTCTTGAATGACCATAAAACTAAATACCTTTCTAACAATTGATAACTTCCCAAAGTACTTTTACTATCCACTTTCCAACCTGTATAATTGGAATTCGAATATCCAATTAAATCAAATTTAGCACGTTTAGGATACCATAAATCTATGCTAGAGGAATGCTTTAAATATCGTAGAATTCTTTTTACGACCATCAAATGGCAATCTTTTGGTGATGCTTGAAAATGTGTACACATGCAAATACTAAACATGATATCGGGCCTACATACGGTAAGATAGAGTAAACTACCAATCATAGAAATCAAGGTGTCCATTTGTCGCCATGGGACTCTTGATAGGTTTTGTGTCCTCCATGCCAAACTTCTTGAATAAATTCTTCACATACTTCGTTTGGCTTATGAATATTTCATCATTGAATTGTTTGATTTAAAGTCCAAAAAATAGCTTCGTTCTCCGATTATGAATATTTCAAACTCTCTAGATATCATATCACCAAATTGTTTCCAAAAATCTTGGTTAGTAGGACAAAATATGATATCATCAACATAAATTTGACATATAAATAAATCATCATCAATAATTTAGTAAATAATGTTGTATCAATCTTCTTAATTTTGAATGATTTTGAGAGTAGAAAATCTTGAAGGTACTCATACCAAGCTCTAGGAGCTTATTGTAAGCTATATAGCACATTGGAGAGTTTATACACATGATTAGGCTTTTTAAGATCTTCAAAACCAGGAGATTACTCAACATGTACAAGTTTAGTTATTTTTCTATTTAAGAATGCATTTTAATATCTATTTGAAATAATTTAAAATCAAAACTTGATACAAAGGCAAGTAATATGCGAATAGACTCAAGTCCAACTACAAAAGCAAAATTGCATCGCAATCTAAACTCTTAATTTGAGTATAGCCTTGAATGACTAACCTTGCCTTGTTTCTTACCATAACTCCATTTTCATCTTGCTTATTGTGGAAGACCCATTTTTGTGTAAATTACATTGTACTCCTTGGGTCTTTCCACCAATATCCAAACATCATTTTGGGTGAAGTTGTTTAGCTCTTCATGCATTGCATTCACCCAATCCAGATTGTTTATAGCATCATCTACATGTTTTGGCTCAATAGAAGAAACAAAAGAATAATGTTCACAAAACGAAACTACACGAGATCGAGTTTGATTACCCTTACTTACATTACCCAATATTCGGTCTATTGGATGATCCTTTACAATCGCGTTATGGATCTTTGGTGGTAGTGTTTAAGGTTGTTGTTCTTTCTTTTCTAAGTCTATTGCTTAAATGTTGCTTGTCGTGGAAGAGGCCAGAGCTTCAACTTGATTTGATGAAGGAGCTTCGCTTGTGTCTTCTTTTGGTTTGATGTCTCTAATTTGCATATTCTTCATCGCTTGTCTTAATCCTTCATCATCTATATCATCCAAATCCTCTTGCTCTTCTTGAGAGCTGTTAGTCTCATCAAGTTGAACAACACATGTCTCTTCAACTAAACCAGGGTTTTTGTTGAAGACACAATAAACTTTACTATTAGAAGAATAACCAAGCAGGAAACATTCATCATATTGATTTTAAAATTTAGAAAGTCGAACACCTTTTCTTAAGATATAGCATTTGTAATCAAATACTCAAAAATAAAAGATGTTCAGTTTTCTTTCAATTAAAAGCCCATAAGAAGTATTTTTCAAAAGATGAAGCAAATAAAGGTGATTTCAATTGGTTTCGCCCAAAAGTTATCGAAAGTGTTATATTCATCAAGTATTGTCCTAACCATTTCAATTAACGTTCGATTTTTTTTCTCTCTACAACTCCATTTTGTTCCAGAGTGTAAGTAGTGAAAAGTTCATGTTTTATACCAAGTTCATCATAAAAAAATATTTAATTTTAGCATTTTTGAACTTAGAACCAGTATCACTATGGATTTTTTTATTTTGAAATCAAATTCATTTTGGATCATTTTTGCAAAACTTTTGAAAATGCTGGAGGTTTCGGCCTTCTTATGTAAGAAGAATACCCATTTATATCTAGAGTAATTATCTACAATGACTAAACAATAACTATTGTCCCCGATGCTCTTACAGATTATTAGCCCAAACAAATCCATATGTAAGAGCTCTAGTGACCTAGAAGTTGACATGATACTTTTGGAAGAATGAGAATTTGCAACTTACTTCCCGGCTTGGCAATCATTACGCAATCTATTTTCTCAAACTTCATATCCTTCAAGCCAACCACTAAGTCATATTTGAAAGGTGTTTCGAGTTGAATCATGCCCACATGACCTAACCTTCTATGCTATAACCAATCCAAAGAGATTTCTACCATTAAATAAGTTTTTAAACAAGATGCACTAGAAGTAAAATCAACTAAATAAATATTTTCAAATCTAAAACCTTTAAAAACTAATTCATTTTCTTTTTTGTTTGAAATGGTTACTCCATCTCTAGAGAATGAGCATATTAATCCAAGATCACATAATTAAGCAATGGATAGCAAGTTGAAATTTAATGTTTCTATAAGAGATAAATTACAAACTGAAAGATCATTTGAGATAGCCATTTTACCCAACCTAAGAACCTTTCCTTTGCTATTGTCTCCAAAGGTGATCTTTTCATTACTCCCATTTTCAAAGGTGATGAACATCTTCTGGTCTTCGGTCATGTGTTCAGTGCAACCGCTATCAAGCATCCAATGTCTTCCACCAATTTTGTAGTTCACCTAATCCCTTTTTGCCATGAGGCATGTAGGAGATGAGAATACAAGTTGAAAAGTCCCTTCTTCTTAAGGGACTCATCCTTATCGGAGTCAGAGTCGGTGTACTTCTCATCGGAGTACCACTCTCTAATGTGAGCTTCATTCTTACTATCCTTGTGAAGCTTCTTAAAATGTTTTTTCTTACCATTGAATTTCTTCTTTTTGGATGACTTGCCCTTGTCATCATTCTTTGTGGGGCATTGAGAGGCAATATACCCCTTCTCATCGCACTCATAGCAATGATATTGCTATAGCGCTTGTTGTCATTGTTAGAGCTCCCTTTCTTGCCTTTTTCATGATTAGCCCATCGATATGAACGTTTTTTCATGAATCTCTTCATTCTTCTCATGAGAGCCAATCCCTCCTCGGAATCATTCTCATCATCTTCGGAATCATTACTTGACACCGCTTTTGCTTTGAAAGCGGTGACGTTCTTGCTTATGGAGGAGGATTGCTTCAAAAGCTCCTCCTTGTTCTTCTAGTACAGCTCATTAGTTATAAGATTGCCCAAAAGTTGTGTTGGTGTTATCCTTGTCAACTCGGGAGTGTTGAGGAAAAGAGTCACCAAGGTCTCATAATTCTTCGGCAAAGAGCTAAATATTTTTTCACAATATCAACATCGATTAGTGACGTGCCTAGATCTTTGAGTTCATTTACAATGTTGTTGAGGCGAGAATACATTTCATTTATGTCCTCATGAGGCAACATTATAAATGTCTCATACTTAATCCGGATTCTATGCAATTTAACCTCTTTGACCGTGGATGTTCCCTCATGCATTTCCAAGAGGGTGGTCCAAATATCGTGAGCGGTTTCTAAATCGGTCACTCTATTGAACTCATCCGCGTTCAAAGCATCAAAGAGAGCATTTATTGCATGAATATCTAAATGTGCATTACGTCCCTCAAGTTCCATGGGATGAGTGGATCAAGAGGCATAATGCAACCCTCATTTACGATTTTTCATATACTCAAACTCGTGGCTTTAAATAAATTAAAATCCTAATTTTTCAATATGAATAACTTGAGCCATCAAATAAAGGCACCTTTTCTATAGCAATTCCCTCACTAGCCATCATTTTCTCTCTTAGATAGTTAAGTCTAAATCAATTAGAAACCAAGTTTTGATACCACTTGTGAGATCAAGGATAACCGACTAGAAAAGTAGTGAATAGGAGGTTATAAAATTTCTTGCTTTTTAAAAGTAATTTCTACAAATTTAGAGCTAAGCAGGATATTTATTGCAAATCAAGACCTACTCAATTCTAGTAAAAGCTAAGGCACCACAAGATAAGACTCTACAAATGTATTTCTTGCTCAACTAAATATGACAATCTCAATTTGCTAGAAATATAAATGTGGAAAGTAGAGACAAAGAAATAACTAAATGATGACATGTGATGTTTTACTGTGGCATTGAAGACTTATCAGTCTTCACTCGTCCACGTTGAGGAAAGCCCAGGCGACTTGGACCGACTCCACGAATTAAGCATTACTCCTCAATTCCACTAGTGGTTGTTCTTCCTCTGCTCCGGACATGGTAAACACCAAGCCACTTACAATTTGGCGCTAGATCTCTTCACAATCTCCTTGAAGAGATCACCACGTGAACTCCCGCTAAGTCGTCTAGGTTCTACAAACTCCAAGAGTAATAAACTACAATTTTCACTTGATAGAATTCAAGTGCCAAGGATCAATCTAGAATGAATGCATTTGAATTTGGGCTCAACTACCTCAAATGATGTAAATTGAGTAAATGAGGTGTTTGAGGTGCTATACTTGCTCAAGGATATTCAATGGAGAAAATTATTACTGTTCTTGAGTTGGTGGAGGGGTATTTATACCCCCCCCCCCCCACCAACTAATTCGACCGTTAAAGGCAAGTTCCTGCAATTTTCAGCACTAGCAGTAGTACCGCTGTTCATTGGCCGGTACTACCGCACCTGCACTGACTGCACGGTAATGGCTATAACAGACGAATTAAATGCCTCTAAACTAGCCATTATTTTTGCAACGTGGTACTACCGTCATTGTAAGTATGATAGTTTCGCTCTCCGGTAGTTTCCACTTTCGTAAGGTGGTGCTACCTCTTCCTTTTGAGGACAAAAAATGGCATTCTCTAGAAATAACGCACCACCTACTAACATTGGTACTTTCGGTGTGCAGTAGTACTGCTAAATATTTGCGATCATACCGCGATGCAATAGTTCCACCAAGTGAACTCTGGTACTACCGTTTCCTAGGGGAGCAAACATGATCCAAAGGTGTCTTTCTGGAAAATACATGCTGCCTACTAAATTTTGGTCCACTGTTGTGTGGTAGTTCTACCATGTAAACGTCGGTACTATTGACTTTTATGATAAATTAATAGTTGGCTTTTAAATTAAATCCTAAGTACATGCATGATCTTAGATTGATCCAATGACACAAGATCATACTGTCAAGCTACCAATCATGATCCCTCTTAATAGTATGGTATCTAACCTAAAATCTGGTCTTTCACCAAATCTCCAAAGATCGGTAAAATAAAAATACATCTCCAAGTTGTCACATTCGTCACCGGGACTTAACCTTTTCAATCACTCGATAAACATGTTAGTCCTATATTCACATTTTATCATTAATTACCAAAATAATTTTTACGGGCCTAGATGCTTTCACCCGGTTGACGAACTTTTGGTAATTGGGCTTCTTGGCCTTCGTGTCTCGAGCTTGAGAACACCTTCAAAAGTCGTTATTCTCCTTACCCTTCAGCTTGGGGCACTTAACATGGCTGTGGTTTGGCTCACCATACTCAAAATAAGTGATAGGGCTATATCTCCTTCTATTCCTTAGTTTGTTGTAAGCTCTCATGAATTTTGTGGATAAGAGGACTAAGTCATTCTTAGGTAGCTTCTCTAGCTACTCATCACTCAAAGATTGCATGGTGGACAAGAGAAAACCAGATGAGCCATAATCCAAGGAATCAGAAGAGCTACTCTGAGAAGGGTAAACCACTAGTGCCATCAATTCTATCTTGGGGAGACGCGAGATGAAGTCAATCTCATGTGTCTTCAACCTCGAGTAGAGCTTATCCATGGTAAGTTTACTCATGATAGTATTGTCATTGACGTAAGTAATCTTCATTCCCCAAACTCTTACATTAAGTGCACCCAAGCTAGATTGCATTCTCGAACTCAGAAAACACAAGGTCAACAGCTCGTAAGTCATGAATGATCTTGAAAAACCTTCCCCACAACTCATCCAAAAATTCACCAGGCATTTTCTCGATCTTCGAATAGTTCTATCTCACTTCCTTGATCACGATAAGAGCCCTTATGGTAGTCAGTGAGGGTCTTCCAGATCTTGTGAGCAGACCTCAAGTGTGATCACATTGTCACTGGAACTTTTGAAGCAATAAATTTTGAGCCTCGCTGTTTGCCCCCACATCAGGTGTGATCACATTTTCATTGGAACTTTTGATTTTACCACTATTTTACAACCAAAAAAAATTCATACAACTTTTGATCCGTAGATCCAAATAATATGAAAATTGGCGGACACCTCTCGAATATCATGAACTTGTTCTAACAAACGATCAAGAAAATCATTGTCAAAGTTGTGAACTTTTTTAGTTTGAAGGAATGTTGTACCAAAAATGTGCAAAAAGGAAAACTATGAATGACTTGTTCGTGGGTGGATGATGACCAAGATGGTTCTACATGTATTCACACATATCACAGCAAGGAAAAATACCAAAGAAATCAAGCCTAAAACCCTTGGATCATGAAATCACATGTTAAGACCAAAGTCAAGCAAAACTGGGTTTCTTCATGAACTTGCTACCAAAGTACCTAGTGGTGGAGATCGATTTCTAGATGCTATCTCCATCTATTATATATCCTTGGCATAGTAAGATCAAAAAGAGGGAAGAGAAGAGAAAAAACCAACCAGGACAAGTGCAAATCAATCAACATAAGAGATAGACATGGAGATAAATAAAAATTGATGTACTACCACTTGAGGAGAAAATTTTTTTACAACCACTCTATCTTGGAGGACAGAGAGCACACCACAAGCATTGTTCTTTCAAACCCTAATCCTAACACTTGAAAACTTGGACTCAAAAGAGCAAGGTTCGATGGTTAACTACTAGTCAGCCACTTCTAGCTCTTAGTAGATACTATCCACTTAGCATTTTGGGAAAAATCCGATAAGCCCTACACACGGGTTTTACTCACACATATATACTTGTACATGTTTTTCAAAGCATATAAGCCCAAATCTGTTAAATCCTTAGTCCTGATCTGTGTTTATCAAACCAGCTTCTACATGACCTAAACTGCCTTCCCAAGTGCAGCTCAAGCACCACAATTTTCTTCCAAAGCTATTTTTGATATTTTGATTAAGCTACCAAAATATCATTCCTTGACTCGGTCATCTCCTTTTATTGCAACTAATTGTCATGCTTACCACATGTAGGTGCACCACTAGCTTATCACGCGTCAGAAGTCTCTCCCACTTTAGTTCCACCAGACCACGTTTCACTTGAACCGACCAAGCCACATGGTGCAACCCCATCGTTTGAACTTTCCTTCAATATTTCTCGTCTTTCTCGTGCCATGCTTAAACTCACCACCTCACCCCGCATCATCGATCATTTTGGGCCTCGGCTCCTCTATAAGCGTAGCCCCGATCCTCGCTGTTGACCATGATTAACTCAAAACAACCTTGCACATCTAAAGACAAAGAAATCATTTTCGGATACAAGTTCTTCGCAACCTATCCTACATTAGCAGTAACATGTCTCATGCAATATATAAACCTAGACCTTGGTTACCGTGACTCAAAACTTACAGAAATCACATTATGGCCGAAACTCCAGTAGTGCAGCCAGTCTGACTGCTTGCCCTGAGCGGTCAGACTGCTAACACCGAGTGATTGAACCACAGCATAGCTCTAGTTGAGCCGTTAATTAAGCACGACCTTATTAATGCCACTCCAAACTGACCTCAACTACATCAACCTGTTAATATGCATGCATGACAACAACTTCACATGTATTAGCTCCACGTGCATGCAAGCAACTCCTATTTAAATAAGGCTCTGTTTGGCACAGCTTCACCAACAGCTTCATGAGCTGTTTTTTGTCAAACACCCTTTTTGCAAACAGCTTCATGGGTGAAGCTCCTTTTTTCTGCTCTCACAAAGGAATGGGGAGAGGTGAAGCTGAAAAAAGTAGTTTTTCACAGCTCTCTCCCTCAGGCCAGCAGTCCTAGGAACCCACTGCCCCTCTGGTTCACCAAAATTACACGCATTTGCCACTAGTCCATCCCGTTCACAAAACATAAACAAGGCACTAATATTGCTTCCTAATGATTTTAATTTTTTATTATTTTTTATTTTAATGTTTTAATTCATACTCATTCAAATATATTATTTTTTAATTCATATGACCATATACAAACATACAACTCCAAATATTAGAACAAAACAGGTAGACAGGGGCATCTTGGACAATTGCCCTCTCTCAGCCATGCATGAAGCTGTTAGTGAAGCTGTTTTGCCAAACAGTTTTCCAAAACAGATTTAGCTTCATCGGTGAAGCTGCTCGTGAAGCTGAAACAAAAAAAACAGCTTCACTAGTGAAGCTGAGCTGTGCCAAACGGGGCCTAAATGATGCAAGCAACAGTCGTGCATCAGCAATTAATGCATACATGCATGTAGATCAAAAGACATCAACTTCATGCATGACTAGCAGATGCATGCACAACTTTCTTTTGACTCACAAACATGCAAAGCAACTCGCTCAAAACTAGCACTTAATTGCAATGATTTATCATAACAAAAAAAACAAGACTTTCTCACATGATCATTCAATCTCTCTCTTGATGAATTTATTGACAATTTCTCAAAAATACAATTTGGAGGTGGATTAAGGCAATAACGAGAAAATTTGCAAGTAAAGCTTCAAATGGTCAAAAGAAAAATGTAAAGAGATGAAAATGACCATTTGAGGTATGGATGAATTGAAGCTACTGGAAATGGTAGGAATTTCACAAAAAGCTACAAATTCACTAAATGAGTCAAAAAATCTTCCTCTAGATTTGTATGAAAGAATAATTATTCTATTTAACTTTGGTCATGGTAATAAGAGATCTAATGATTCCAAGGAGTCAGAGAATGATAACTCAGAAGAGAAGCAATGGCGCATCAAAGTCTCTCCCTGGAGGAAGATGCAAAACACTAAGGTTGAGTTGAATTCTAAAGCATCTGATGCAAAAGAAGATTCGAATGAAATTGGAAGCAGGAAATGATGAATCTCAATGGACTAAATTGTACTCGAGAATTCAAATGAAAAATCACCAATGTCTTTATGTTTCCAGTGGGGAACCCAGTACAGACGAGTGCAAGGTTTGAAAAAACTGTGTACATTTTTTTCCACCTTTCACTAATCATCCTACAAATGGGAGTGATGAGGAGTGAAAAATAGTAAGGAGGTAAAAAGGTTTATAACTTTTTTATCTAAAAAAATGTATGCGCCATAGTCATCCCCTTGGGACAGAGGAAATTCATGGTTTGAATACACAAAAAAAAAATCACCCGATTCAACATCTCATTAGTGGGCTAGGCCGTAAAAGAAGCGTTCTTCTTCTTCTATTTCTGGACCAAGCCGGCAAGCCCAGCCCGTCACTGCCCGGCCCGGCCTCACGATCTTGCTATCACGCGGCTCGAGTCCGGCAAGGTGGGCCGACAGATAATTTGCGAAACGCTCCATTTTTCTCCACCACGGCCGCCGCCGTCGCCTGCAGCCTCCAACCCGGACCACCTACTAGGCTACCACCAACGCCGCCGGCGTTTGCTCGGGCCGCCTCGACAACGCACAACCAGGCCGCGGCCACGCTGCCGCGCCGCGGCAATGCCACTAGCCACCACCTTCTCGGCGTTGCTCCGCAGGCCTCCGCCGCCGACGCGGCGCCGCCTCCTCGTCGCCGCGCGAGCGCACAGCACCGCCGGCGCGAGCCGCGCCCGAGGCGGCCTGCCTCGCTTCCACTCCCCGTCTCTCCCCTCGTCCAAGGCAAGCTCACTTGTCCTATTCCCGACTCGTCCGCGTGGGCATTTCGTCGAGCGCTATGTGCTCGTCCCGTCATGCCGGTTGCAACTAACTGATGTGGATATTGCTTCGCAGGGTGAGGTGGTTCGCATCCAAGGAGACGAATTCTGGCACATGACGCGTGTCTTGCGCCTTGGCGCCAATGACAGGTCCGTCTCATCGCTTCTCTCCCTTATGTGACCTCTATGTAAGAATGGAAATTGGTTGCGGGTGTCGACGAGGGAGATTGTTTACTATGCTGAATTTCAGCTTCAGTTTGTCAAGGGTAGATTTTTGTACGGCGCCAACAGTATATTCTTGAGTAGATATTCCCTTCACATACCATTGAGCCTGAAAGTACAAAGACATGGTAATTAGTTGCTGTCTGCATAAGCAGCTCGCCTTGATCAGTTAGCCCTATACTCCAACGTGTTTGATATGCCAAACCTATTTCGGAGTTTAACTTCCTAATTTAAATTTTAAGGCACTAACCACATCCATGGAATGAGTTAGTGACCTTCCAACAAATGGTTTAACTGATAAGCCTATGTACGTAGCACATTACCCGTCTAGTGTCGAGTATCTCATTTTCTTGTACTCATTTGTGTACTTTTGGTGAAATGTCACTCTCATTTACATGTTACTAGTTATATGTCCGTACGTTACAACGAAATTTATTGGATGTATAGCGAATCATGCTATGGAAGGCGATTGCTCTGATTGGTTGGAAAGTGGAAAGTGATGAGAAGTTGAAGAAATAGAGCGGTTAGAAGAGAATGGACGTACGACTATCAACTCGTTCTTCTATAATAGTAATGATTACATATTACTAGTTATATGTCCATGCGTTGCAACGGAATTTATTGGATGTATAGAGAATCATGCTATGGAAGGGGATTGCTCTGATTGGTTGAAAAGTGGAGAGTGATGAGAAGTTGAAGAAATAGAGCGGTTAGAGGAGAATAGACGTACGGCCACTAACTCGTTCTTTTATAATAGTAATGATTAAATACTTTTTGTGCTTCTGAGAATTATTTGTGTGCATCCTGAACCTGTTTACACCAAAATTTCGAAGGGTTGAATTATTTGATGGGGCGGGTGGTTTAGTTGAAGGATCTATACAAAAAGTTGACAAGAGTGGATCAGATGTTGAGTTATTAGAGGATGCTAGGCTCATTGCTCCTCAGGGCATTCAATGGCATGTCTTTGCTGCATTCGGTGAGTCTCAAGCTATACAAATTTCAGTGTATGCTATGTAGTTTTTCTTGTATATTCCTTAACCATTTTATAATTATAATCCCCAGGGACATTGAAAGGAGGACGTGCAGATTGGCTTATAGAGAAATGTACTGTATGTCATGTACAATTTTGTGTGTCCTGTTTCATCTTTCCTTACTTCTAAATATGTTTCCCTTTTCCTATTTAGGAACTTGGAGCTTGTAGTGTTACACCTCTTTTGACTGAACGCTGCCGTACAATAGCAGAAAATAGGGTGGACAGGTTGCAAAGGCTCGTGCTGGCTGCAGTTAAACAATGTATGGAGTTTGAGCTTCTCTTTTATTTGATGGTCTGTTAGTATGCAGTTTGCAACTATGATGTCAGTGCAAAAGACAAAGCAAACTATAACTAACTGCATTACTCGGTCTTCTTTAGGCCAGAGAATACACGAAATGTCACTGAAGCCCCCAATTGAGATACTCGACCTTCCACCTGTTGTAAGTATTCTCCCATGCTTCGTTACTTTTGCACATAACACTGTAACCAATCACAGATTCATGCACTGACTACTGAGAGTATTTAATGTGATCCGGTAACTTGCTTTCGTAAATCGAGCAACCATAGTGTGTTGTGCAGGGTATGGACCCTTGTCAAGAAAATGTTTTAGTCCAAACAACAATCATCCGCAGTAGGATGTGAACAAAACCATTGTACACCATAGAGTGAATGAAAAATTATTGAAGGTAATCATAATACATCTGAATGTAAGATCGCCAGAACCATTGTTGCCTCATTCAATTTCACTACTGTGTGCGTGACTTGACAAATTCATCTGAATTTTGTGTTACAATATTTCATCCATGGATGACCTTTTTTTTTTTTTTTTGCTATCAGGTATCACAGTCAAAGCTGTCTTTCTTAGCATCAGCAGAAGCGCCTCCTCTTTTAAGTGTTTTGCCAAACTGCAGCAATGATGAAAGTGGGCTTTTGGTTATTGGACCAGAAGGAGGTATCCTAAATCTAGAGTGGATTCATTTCTAATTATTTAAACAAGACATTATTTTAGTGGATCTAATATGCTTTATTTTTCATCCACATTTCATAAGACTTCACAGAAGAGGAGGTAGATGTTTTGAAAGCTGCAGGCGCAGTCCCTGTTGGTCTTGGTCCATGCAGGCTACGAGTTGAGACGGCCACAATTTCACTCCTATCTGCTCTCATGCTATGGTCAGATGCTCATCGCCAGGAAACACAGCAATGCAGGTAGTCAATGCACAGTTGTCACTCATGTGCTACTTTATAAATATTGTTCGTAACTTTTGAGGTGGTATCCTCTTAAAAGTACTTCAGGTGATTATTGCCATGAAATGTTATTCAACATCTTGTTGGACATATCAAGGAGCAAATAATCAAGAATCAATACAATCCACTGGATCTCAGAGGCATTCTGTAATAGCCTGACCACTATAGACTAGTGCTTACACAAGTAGACACAGCGTTGTGGAAAAAGGCGTGGCAATTAGCACATACTGTCTATCATAGTTCCATTTCGTTCGTTCCCCCTGTGTTTAGCTTGCACGCATGTGAGGAGCCTCACTTTCGAAGACAAAAATGCATGAAGTTATGCTTCAATTATGTTATGTCGTAGCATATTCGTTAAATATGGTTTCGAGACAACTAACAACTTTTGTCTTGTTTTGATGAAAAGAACACAATTCATTCAAGAGTCAGGACTCGTGCTGTCAAGACAAGTAACATGTGCTATATATTTCGTTTGTGGAGACTCGAAGCTGTTCTTGCAGTCGTTGTGGATTTTCTATGCTTGGGAAGCTTCCTAGGTGCATAATCTATTTAACACTTTTCATGCGGCCATGTGCAAATGTCTTTTGAGCTTTTACAAGGCATGCTAGATGTGATTACTCAACAAAATCTACTGTAATTATGGACAAGTTATAAATAAATTATGTGCACTAGGCTCAGAACACACAAGCCATGGTTTCAAATTCTAGAAGATCATAATGAAAAAAATACACAAATAATCCATTTAGGTGCCGCTCGGTCGGACTGAAATAAGCTGTTTTATAGCTAAAATTGTATTGTAGCTAGTTGAAATTACACTGTAGCTAATGGTGGCTTATTTGATGTAACTAAATTTTAAAAAAATAAAAATAAAAAAACAGGTTAATCCATCACGGACAATGCAAACGAATATGGAAAAAAAGAATCGGTAAAAAAGCTCAGAAAAGTAAAAAAAATAAAAAAGGATGAAATTTATAAATATTAAAAAATAAGTCAAAAAACAGACACTCAAGCGCACGGCCTAACGGCGGTGGGTGGGAATCAAACTAGGAGCCATATTATTGGGCTATGCAACAGTTTGACGTGATTCTTGGTACGTCAAAGAAAAGCTGCATTTTTGTCTCGTGTCCTCAAAATGATGAGGATGCGCCTGGCGGCGGCCAATTAATCTACCGTCCGAGCGATTCAACTCTGGCTGAACTCTAGTTTTCTTTTATCTGCTCACTCCCAAATTTCACCACAAGAATTCGCCTCATCTACGCACACACTCGGTAGCATGCAGCCGTCGTGTGCCGTTGCTGAGCTGGTGTGGTGTTCGCAGCCACCGTACGGCGTACGCGACGGCTGGGAGGATGCCGCCGCCGCGGTCCTTCCGTGCTACCACCTATCGCCACATGCGAACGCCACCAGGGACCAGCGTACGTCGTACGTGCGTCACATCACCGCGTTTTGCTGTGAACGCACGTTGCCGCCTCCGCGGGGCGGCCGTTGTCAACCCTGCACGCATGCGCGCGCCGCCGCTTTGACGACGCGGCCGCGCCGCTTGCAAGCAACCGCCCTGCCGCGCGCCAAGCGTCGCAGCCAGCCGCCCTCTCGCGTGCGTGCGGTGTTGCCTCTGATGCTGCCATCGCACGACGTCGCTACCGTCCGCGCAGGTCCGCGGCACGGCGTCCGTGTGTCGCGGCGCGCCGACGAGAACGTTTCTGATTCCCTCCCGTGCCGCATCGACGTGCGCTGCGCGGATTGAAGCCCGGCTTGCGCTGCTGCACGTGCGCAAGTGCTCCACACTGCACATATTCGGTTGCAACCGTAGCTGTCGGTGCTCAGAACACGGCAGCAGAGGCGACATGGGTAGGTTCGTAGGTGGTCTCGTTGTGCATGCATGCGCAGATGCGCTTGCCAAAGATTGCCTCGCTGCATCTGACGAGGTCCAGCTTGGCACGTATAAATAAGTGTATAAACGACTAATTTGTCAGGATCTGGACGCGTGCAATTTGAGAACGTGCAGAGTCTCAAGTCTGAGGTGAATTGAACTGGATTCTGGACCGAACGGCACGGGCAGCTATTGTTAGCCTGAATTGTTCTATTGGAACTGCATCACTCCAAATTGGCTCTCTTGTATGGCCGGGATAAGATGGGGGTGATGCAATTAGGATGGTAATAAGTTCATGTAGGTAATACTATGCCTTTCTCTTCCAAAAATTCTGCATGAGTGAGCTGGAATGAGCGAGATGCAGACAAGGCAACCAATCACTCTGTTGGGTATCATTAGATATGCAGAAAATTTAACGAAACTACAGGTTTGTTCGGTAAATTATTAAAAACTATAAGTTTTAACAACTATTTTATAGAACTCTAGGTTTAAAGGCTAATATATCACAAAGCTACGGGTTAGAAAGGCTGTAACGGGACACGAGGGCGGTATCGCGACTGCCAAGTGGGCCTAGCGTGTCATACACGGGTATGTGCAACAAGATTTCTAAAACAAGTCTGTAAATCTAGAGTTTTATTAAAAAAATGCTAAAATCTATGGTTTTATGATAGTTTATACAATAAATTTATAGTTTTGCGAAAGTTACTCATAGGTATCAGCTTAGACCGATTTTTGCCGTGAGTTTCAAACCTTAGAGACCAAAGCGGTTCTTTCGCCAAATCTGAGGGGGGCAAAGTGATTGTTAACCCAATCGATGTGGTTATGTCTTAGCACTAGTATTTGACTATATGGACATTACTTGAAGGTGGCACAACCCGGACTAGCTTGTGTCTTGCTCTTCAAACACTTCATCCGTACAGCCCAATCATCGGTTCGGAATATATAATTCCATCCACACATCAAAAGTTTATCGAGAACGGACAGTCTGTACCCCATCCCGTCCAGCAAAGTACAGAGACGAAACAAACGCCAGCCAGAGGCGGCTCGATCGATGGGCTTAGGGTCTGCTCAAAAGAGTTATTTTTTAGTGATTTATGATTGAAAAGTACTGTAATTGGTTGAAAAAATACAGTTGACGGAGGCTTATTTAGTATAATTAAATTTAAAAAATTTAAAAATAGAAAGAAAAAAATATGTTAGCCCATCACGTATAATGCAAACAAATACAAGAAAAAAGAACCAGCAAAAAAGCTCAAAAAAAACCAAAAATATAAAAAACGAAATTTATGAATAATACAAAATAAATCAAAAATCAGAAACTCAAACCGAAACGAACAAAGCCTTAATCCTCTTACGATGTCATGTGCCGATAGAAGCAGACGCTAAGAGCAAGTTTAATAAGGCTGACTGTGCTAACTATAAGGGAATCCATGTCAGCATAGTCCTATGTGGAAGGGAGAGAAAAGGAGAGAGAGAGCCAAGCCGGCTACCATGCAAGAGTCAGGCTATAGCACAGGAAAAGAGCGTTATCCATGCATGTACCAATAGAACTAACTGCTATACCCATGCATGTATTAAATGACCAATACCCATGTATGTATTAAATGATTGAGAGCTCTTGTAGAGATAACTTATAACCAGCTTATTGTATGAGTTGGCTGCATCTTACCTTTTGATGACATGGAAATATATTGGATGTAGCAGCTATCTATACTATTAAACTTGCTCTAACTACTGGCTGCTGAACAGGCCGATGCTCCTACGGCACGTCGGCATTCGTGTGTTCCCCGTCCTGAAGACAAATCATGAATTTGGCAAGGTTCGATCTGCGCGCATCGGGTTAAGAAGATCGTGAGATCCTTTTATCTGTTTTAATTAGTTATTAGGGTTCTGTGCTTGACCGATGCAAGTGGCGCCAGCGACATGGCTTCTAGCGGAGTACATCATAGCCAACGTACGCCACAGTGATCCTGGTTGTGCTTTCTACCGGGTATAGTACTTTGAGTGAAGTACATCCAACTGCACAGAAACAATCGAACACGCATAGGTTGATTTTTATAATTTCTAAACAAAGAAAGCATTCACTCCACAAAGACACCCCGTGACAATTTTGTGTGTCAAACTCTTGATCTATGTTAGCAGTTGTGGTGGGCTGTTCCCCCCTCGTCCCTCGAGGATACGCAAGGGCAATTACTAACAAACCATGGCTCAGAACACGAATGGCTCAACACGAGCGATCCTAGAGTCCCTCCAGAACCAACCATGAGATTTAGCTAAAGGCAAGGGTAGAGATGTAAAGTTGGGTAAGATTTCCCTATAACGAGGAACATAACTTAATGGAATAAGTCTATTTTATCTCTAAACTCTTACGATAGTCTAAGTTTCAATATCTAACTACAAAATCGGATATTTGCCCTCCTCAAATATCAATACCATTTATTTTAACTCCCTTAAGGCTATTCAAAGCTGATTTTGCTCTAACATGACGTCAAAGTGGTAATGATTTTGACACATGGTCTAATTTTGGGATGACATGGCACAAAATCAGCGTTATCAGGGGATATGTCAAACAATCATTTGACATGGTATCCACATGTGCATGTATAGCTAAGTCTGACAGGTGGAGTCTATCTGTGATCTTGGCGCTAAAGAGGGACCTTTAGCTACAGACGAGGACGGAGGAGGAGGATAGGCGGTTGTGGATGGTGTCGGCTTGGAGGTGGACGTAGTGGAGGGCATCACAGACGTTGGTGGTGAGCTAGAGGTGAGAGTGCTAGGAGGAGAGCGGAGTGAAAGACGGGTTCTTGGAGTTGCATAGGAGGGTGGAGAGGAGGTGGCGTCTAAGACGATCTCGTAGGCGAAGAAGAGGGATTGGTCGGGGGAGGCGGTGGCACCGAGGAGGTGCGCAATGGTGGTGTGCTGGCAGTGGTCGAGGATAGCGAGGCGGGCAAGGACCTCGTGTGGGTCACGATGAAGGGGGTGGAAGACTGCGATGGGGGTGGCATTGAAGGGAGCAGCGGAAGGAATTGGAGAAGGGAGGTGTTGCTAGGGGTGAGGTGGTGGGAGGAGGAGAAGTTGGCGATAGCAGCGACAAGCTCGTGGAAGGTGAGGTTAAAACTTAGCTATCGCAAGATTTCAGTTGGTAAAATAACTTGTTCCTAACTTTATTAGCCATCTTGATCAAACAGCTTTGAGGTATAGGATTTCTAGCAGAAAAATTAGCCTTGCTCACCTAACCCTTTAAACCCCCTAAACCCATGGGAACGTGAGAATTCTATCAGATTCCTGGGGCACATGAAATGATCTTTTATGACGTACCTCCAGGTCTGAATTAGCACCAATATAGAATCAACACCAGAGAAAGTAAGAAACCAAAAGAAAATCCATACTACTAAACAGGAGGGAAAAAAACTAAGAAGAAATGAACCGGACAAAGGCTACGCTAGCAACCAGGCTGCCTCCGCCACGTGGCAGCCCGCCCGTCAGACGTGGCGCGGCGGCCGTTGGCGCTCTTCACTCAAATCCTAAAACGCCGCCGATTCGCAGAGTCGCAGAGAGAGAAAGCGCAAAGCAAAAATCGAAGCTGCACAAAACCAGGCGCCCGCACTTGACCTCTCTCTCGCTCTCTCGTTCTCCTCGCCTCCTCTCAACATCCAAAGGTAATCTCCTCCTCCTATATAATCGGCTGCTCTGTTCGTCGCCTTCGATCCCAAGAACAATAAAAAAGATACTTTTTTTTTGTTCGATTCGATCCGGAGCCGACCCAACCAGGACCAGAAGCGGCTGGAAATCCCGTCATGTGATTACGTCCCGTGCATGCGATTCTTTCTGTGCTCGTCAGCGCCAGCGATCCGCCGCACATGTGAACATGGGGAGCTTTCCGCGTGTTGTTCCTCCTCCTTCCCTTTCTGTTCTTGGTTTGCTCTGTATCAGATTGGATATGTTTTAGTTTTCTTATCATATATCTGAATTCCAGTAGGTTTCCCGTCCCGAATGAGATAAATAAGACCAAGAAAAGATAAGGCTCTGCTCTTGAGGCCGCGATCGCGTCCTTGAAAGCCACGCGCTTGCGGAAGCTTGAGTGCCTCTCCCTCATCTTGGCGATGAAGTACGTGTCCGGGCCGTACTTCGAGCCGGACTTCGATCCGGTCCTGGACCGCTTCGGCACCCCAGGGTACGCATGCATTCGCTTCTTCCATGCGCAATTCTCGATTGTCTCATCCTGAATCGAATCAGTTCTTGAGAGGTGTGTGTTGATATCTTGATGTGACGCGCTGTGCATGGTTGCAGGGTTGTCATCGACAATGAGACGCGCGAGGACTGCACGCTCGTTAAGGTTCGCTCTGAGGACGGGACCAGACACGAGCAGAACGAATCAAGATGTGTTCCTTTTTGTTTGATTCCGTGTGTTTGTTCGGTTTGATTCCTGTTCTAGATCGATAGCGTGAACCGGGACGGCGTGTTACTGGAGATGGTGCAGCTGCTCACCGATCTCGACCTTGTCATCTCCAAGTCCTACATCTCCTCCGATGGCGGCTGGCTCATGGATGGCAAGAACTGCTTCTTCTTCCTTTTCTTCATTGATACCATCGTCCATCGTGACCTTCCTTGAAGGAGAATAAATGGTTTGATGCCATGGAGTCTTTCAAAATTTTGTTTTCTTGATTGGTTTCCAATGTTGTGCAATGCAGTGTTCCATGTGACGGACCAGATCGGCCGTAAGCTGACCGACCCCTCGCTGCCGGAGTTCATCCAGCGAGCCCTGGTGCCGTTCCACCGGCCCGGCAATGGCCCGTCGCCCAAGTTCACCACGTGCCTCGGCAATGTAGTCGGGCCGGGCGCGCCGGACGTGTCGGACTGCACCGCGCTCGAGTTCACGGTGCACGACCGGCCGGGGCTCCTGTCATCGATCACCCAGGTGCTCGTGGACCACGGTTGGCACGTCGCGTCCGGGCAGGCGTGGACGCACAGCGGCCGCGCCGCGGGGGTGCTCTACGTGACGACGTCCGCCGCGGGGGCGGGGCTCCACCCGAGCCAGTGGGCGCGCATCGAGCGGTTGGTGAACGCCGTGGTGGACGCGCGCGAGAACATGCCTGGGGAGCGGCACTGGGTGTGCATGTCGGCGCCGGTGCAGGGCCGCGTCCACACTGAGCGCCGGCTGCACCAATTGATGCACGACGACCGGGACTACGAGTCCGGCCCCGCCCCGACGCCGGTCGACGAGGAGCTCTTCACCATGGGCGACAAGGCGGCGACGTCGGCGGCCCGCCGCACGGAGACGCGCGTGACCATCGACAGCTGGGAGGAGAGGGGCTACGCCGTCGTCAAGATGACGAGCAGGGACCGCCCCAAGCTGCTCTTCGACACGGTGTGCGCGCTCACCGACATGCAGTACGTCGTCTTCCACGCCACCGTCGGATCCCAGGGCCCGCTCGCCATTCAGGTACACACATACTACATGCTGAGTCGTCCATGTGTATGTGATCATGTGCCCATGTCACGTCGTTATTAAACTAGAATACTGCACTCACTGCCCAGTCTGACATTGCCATCCTTGCGGCCGGTCATGGACGCAGGAATACTACATCCGGCACAAGGACGGGCGCACGGTCGACAGCAACGCCGAGCGGCAGAAGGTTTCGCGGTGCCTGGTCGCCGCGGTGGAGCGGAGGGCCTCTCATGTCAGGCTCTAGCCATCCCTCCATTCAATCCATGTACTTTTGTTGGAGCGAATTCGCTGAGATGCCATGGCAATGTTTCTGCAGGGTGTGAGGGTGGAGGTGCGCGCCGCCGACCGGTCGGCGTTGCTGTCGGACTTCACCAGGATGCTGCGGGAGCACGGCCTGTCGCTGCTGAGCATCGAGCTCAAGAGGCAGAAGGACGAGGCCATTGGAGCCTTTCACCTTGTCACGGACACCGGTGGTGAGGTGCGCGCCGAGGCGCTGCACGCGGTGCAAACAAGGGTCGCCGAGATGGGCATCTCACTCGACGTGGTCAGGGGCGCGCCTGGATGGCCGCCGGTGGGGAAGACCAGCGTGCCGGCGCCGTCTGCCGCCGCGGTGCAGGGCCAGGAGAGGCCGAGATCCTCCCTAGGGAGCCTTCTGTGGACGCAACTTGGGAAGCTCTCAAGTAACTTTGGCTACATCAGGTCTTAGAAACTGTTAGCCAGACCAATTCACCGTTTGCTATGCATGGCCGCTTCTATTGGTACCTCCATTCCAGTGCTTTCCTGGGTGCGCGAGGTGTTGTCAGAAAGTAGTACAATTTTGTATATACAAGTATAGCATGTTGCCATTGCAAATACTATTCTCGAGACCATTCTGCTCTCTTTTACTTATGTGCAATCATTTGAGCAACCAATCAACGAATGAAACTTTATTACTGTGAACTTGTAACATCACGAATGCTTATGTACACAGATTGTGAATAAATTTACAAACCGTAATGCTGGTGGAACGTAGCACCCCCACTATATGATCACAGTGTATCCAACCGGGCAGCTTAGAACCAAAATAAAGCCGCTCACTTTTCATTATACAGCTTCCCTTCTATTGACAAACAATTTCAACTTCTCCATTTCCTTGTACAGGAGAAAAGACCAGTTTCCAGCGTACTGGTTGAAGTTGGCCTGGAACTAGAATCATTTCGGATCATCCTCCTCCTCCAAGTCACTAAAAGACACATCTTCCTCATCGCCTATGTGAATGGTGTTGTGCCCAGCAAGATCGGCCTCCTCATCAAACCAATCATCTATATCGTCATCAAAGGTTTCTTGCAAAACATTTGAGGCCTTGGTATCGTCCTTAGGCAGCTGCTCTTTGATGACTGATTTGTCCGCTACTGCAACTTCAGTTACTTGGATAGGATGCTTTTCAGTCTCAAAATCTGTTATGGGGACGAAAGAAGCAACTTGTTGTCGCATAGATGGGAATGCCTCTGTGATATTTTTAGAGGTGTCCTCTTCTGAATGCATTCCAAAATCATCTTTATGACGACATAGCTGCTCTGTTTCAAGCTTTGACTGGTGTTGCAAATGTTGCATAAGCATTGCTCTAGCTTCCACAATCTGCAAGAACAAGAGCTGGGCTTAGCTTACATTATTGCTTCTCAACTGGCGAAGGTTGTGGAAGGAAAAGGCGGCAGCAGCTTGAAGCTAAAGAAAGCATACTTCTAGTTTCTTTATGCAGATATTGCCAGTGCTCAATTGGCATTTTGTTAACCTATCAAACAACCTCACAGAAAAAAAAAACTTATGGAGCAATTATCACACATTACACATGGACAGACATACTTGCTAAGCTGTTATGCAGCAGGAATAGGATCCACATGAAGCCAATGGCCTCTAGTACCACGCTACCCACAGCTCTCTGATAATCGGAAAGGCATAATTATCTGCATTTATTCAGTTCAATTTCAGGACGATCTCTGAAAAATCCTAGCCACAATGTACTATGTTTGACATTTAGTAAGACTCCTTACAGCAGCCGTAATTGGTAAGTGGTACAATACACCCCATGGTTGAATTTGCACTGAAGGGCCAATGAGCACTTCAATTTCTCAACTTAAAGTAGATAAAGTAATAAGGCACATCAGACAAATATCACACCAAGAAATAGAAAGAATTTTATAGACCTGGATGTAGCCTACAGTGGAGAGATAACAACTCTAGCTACATAGATCTAAATCATGCCATATTTATTACATTAATTAGACAAGTAAAGAACAACCTAGTTGTAGAAGTATGTTGCTAGATCGAGTAAATTTACCTACTATTAATCCGCTGCAAAATATAGGGCATATAATTTTCTAGTCTTGCAAGATATAGAATGAACATGCAGAATTAATTATGATGTTCCTATTTTGCCTTATTTATTTTCCATCTCTCTTCAGCATTTGTATATAAGTAAACATACTAAACATTCTCCCAATTCCAAGACACTAAAAAGGGATAGTTTGGTCATTTGCTCATGTAATTTTCTAGAATTGATGACTTCCTTAATCCGTTGTATGTCAAAATATGCCACACTGCTAGCTTCAATAAAAGTTGGATGAAGGCTAGTTCAGTTTCCTTCATCTCTGGGTACTAAATAACATATCTTGGATTTCTACAGTGTGCTGGTGTATTTTCTCCAATAGGCATACTTAGTTACTAAGGCGCAATAAGAGTGTAACTGAATATATACATGGATTTTGGAGGATAGACATTGAGATCTGCTATCAGCAAATACAATCTAGACTGTTTAGGAATCAGGGTCAGGGGACTATGCTACCTACTGTTAAATTTGTGTATGCTAACATACATCCATAATTCCTTTCAATGATTAACACATACTGCTAATACTGACGTTAATGTACAGATGAGATCTTTTCTTCTTCACTTAATGCAACCCTAGCACAGGCACAAGAAACAATAATTCGACACTGAATGTTTTTGACACCAAAACAAGTAAAAAGTAACAGATTTATTCTATTAACTCTGCAAAGAATAAATATAATAGGATAGTATCATACAGATAACAGAATCCAAAGAAAGCGATAGCATTGCATGATTATGAATTTATGATATGGAGAGCTAGTAATTTCATTATTTTTGGAAAACATTAGTTACACAACAGAGGAACTGGATAAACTGCATGCTCTTGATTTGGATAAAGTGTCCACCAAATATCAAGCCAGTTGATGGAAAAAGGAATATTAGAAATTATTACTGCACCATGTATACAATATTCTAACGCAACAGAAAAACCCACAAAGATTGATTGGTACACATCACAAAAGGGCTATCTTAATTAATCCACTAACCAAAGTGCATACATAAAGTCAGAACTCACTAGATATATTGTACAAGACACAAAGCTGGGGCTGGTTAGCTTGACCAGAATGGTGTATAGACTTCAGACTATAGATTTTGGTAGCTTCAGAAAGAATAGCATTGCTAATCTTAACAATTAAATGCCAGCGCATTATGACCTAATGTGTCACAGCATCCAATCAGAGAGAGAGAGAGAGAGAGTTGATTGACAATTGTGCTTCCTGAGACCACTCTATCATGTTAGGGACCCAGTCACCAGTGAGTAATTGTTTAATCTGAACACTTTCTGAATATACCACAGCCACCTATAACTCTAGTACTTTCTTCCTCAATTGTTTGGAATCTGAAACAATTGAGAGTACAAATAGAGAACATTTAAAATAAAATGGAAATAGCGAACATTAAAATAAAATGGAGAGCAATTTACCTGTGGTGTGGACAGAAGTTCAGCATCATGCTTGTTCAGTCTAGGATGTAGAAGAACAAAATAGATTTTCCAAAAGCATTCTTCACTCATATGGATTGGGCATAATTCAATCCGCAAAGCAGCTAATCTACGAGCGAGCTGCTCAATAGCCAAGGCATGCTCTTGCTGAGCATCAGACATGTCAAAATCTGAAGGGGTAAAAAGATTATTGAAGAAGTTAAGAAAGCACTCGCATGGACAAACTTGATAGAAAAAATGAGGTCGAATTGATACATCAGTTGCATTGGAATAACATATGCATAGTTTCACAGCAAACATGAGACATAAATACATGCCTTTCCATCAGTGCCATGTTACCTTTACAGTAGCAGCCAACATTGCAAAAGACAATTCGAAAAAATGAAATCAAGGCAAAACCTAAAAGAAGTGGTATCATGCAAGCATAAGATTCAAAACACAAAATTTCAAAGAATACCACTTCCTGTATATACAGGGTTTCATGAATTTTGGCCATAACCCATAAGCTCACCTTGTTAAACAGAAAAGCCTTTTCCCATGCTGGCACATGCTTGGGCATCAAGAATTTGATGAAGATTTTACAGTCGCAATTCACAAATACTAGCAAAGGAGATTTCGCTGGAAAAGTTCATGCAAAATTATGTGACCCTGAGATCCCGGGTATGGGAGCTACTCATCTACTTTTTGGAAGCAAGCGGTAATTGCTCTCAAATATGGATGCAAGATACGAGGATGACATCAGGCAAACACAGGTAAGGCAATTGATCAGGAAAAAAGATCCCTATTTAGTATATAGAAAGCTTCAGAAATCCACCATATTGTTTAAAACCGTCATGCAAGAATAATTTGTGTTTATCTTCCACCATTGTGTTTATATTATTTTCTTCATGCGTTGACGCACAACATAACAGACATGGAAGAAGAATTTACGACACTGAGTCAGTGACAATGCATAAAAAATCAACTGCATATGCCGTCCATAATCACAATATCTGTTAGCATATCCACCCAATGATGAACTTGAAAACTTCAACAACAGCTGGTCCACCATTAAGACATGAAAATCTAAAGCAAAGAACAGCAATAGATGGCATAATGCACCTAAACTCAAGCCTCCGTTGGTCATACTCATACCAATACCGCAACACATATATTCCTCACTGGAGAACATTGCATTTTGTCTAATTTGAAAGCGGTAACCTGGAGTGAGGGGTGAAGAAATTACATGAGAACGGCCCATCAGACTCATCCTCAGGGAGCAACGGGAAGTCGAGCCAGGTCTCTGGGTGCCTGGAGATGTTCGTGGCAAATGCGAGCACCTCCTCGGTGATCCCAATCACATCCCACTCCTCCTCCACCTCCTCCTCCTCCTCATGCCTTACCCTCTCATCCTCCAACTCGTGGCCACCTACCTGCTCATGCTCCTCATGCCATACCTCGCCGTCATCCACCTGATGTCTTACCCTCGCCTCCCACTCATGTGTCACCTCGTCGTTTCCCACCCCACGTCGTACCCTCTCCCCACACTCATGCCTCACCTCGTCGTCCTCCAACCCATGCCTCACCTCGTCCTCATTCTCCTCCCATTCAAACCTCGCCTCTTCCTCCCCCTTTCTCCTCACCGCTTCCAGCAATTCCTCCTCTTCAGGAGTGAAGAAATTGGAGGCCATCCTAGAGAACCCGGACACGGCCTTGTGGCCCGAGATCCGCGAGATCCCGCTCCTGAACCTCCCGCCGATCTCGGCGAAGTCGCTCCGGATCCCGGCGATCTCAGGCGGCGTCTCCGCCGCGCTGGGTTGGCCCTCCGCGGACGGAGGCGAGGGCGAGGGCGAGGCCTCCCCGGGCGGGGGCGCGAGGAAGTTGGCGACGCCCCAAAATTGGCGGGTCAGGGTTTTGGATAGCTCGGTGAGGTCCTCCTTGACGCCCTCCGCCGCGACCGAATGGAACGGGTGGGGAGGCGGCGGAGGGATGCGCGCGGAGGGAGAAGGGGCGGCAGCGACGGCGGCGCCGGGGTCATCGTCGGCGCTGGAATCGTCGGGGATGTTGAGGGAGGTGGCGAGGGAGCGGGCGAGCCATGACATCTCCGGCGATCGCCGGCGGCGAGGGGGAGGGGGGCGGGTGGGTTGGGTTGGGTTGGGTTGGTTCAATCGGTTGTTCCTTTTCGGGTTCGTGTTTGAAATGGACGGGTTGGGAGAGGGCGACAGAGACGTATGCCTTACTGAACTGCGATTGGGTCCTGCCCAGTGCCCACGTAGAGGATTGGGCTCCCCTGCCAGTTTGGAAACACGGTAGATGCCGCAGTTCTTTGGATCTAGATCGTTCGTTTGAAATGGAGTGTATCCCGAAGTTTTGTGCGCTGGGCTGTGATGGGTGTCAAAGCCTGTACGCTGTTTTATTGGATCGGCCCATTTATAAAATGAAATGGCATGTCCATAAGGTAAGTTAGATAATAAAACATGATCAATATTGCCCAAGTTTGGACTCTGTTGTATCCTTGAATTTCAACCATACCATATTCGCATTGAACTAGTACCGTGGATTTTCATGCTGACATTGTTATAGCATTAAGGGCCTGTTCTTTTTTGTTGCGGTTTGTGGCTTTTTAGCTGTTTGTATAAGAGATTACAGAGTAACAGAAACTCACATACGATTTTTGCTGATATAAATGAAGTCAGTAAAGTATGTACTACAATTAACTAGTAGATCCTATCTTGAAAAAATACTTCATTTAAAAGTTAGTTACTGTAGAAAAGCCGAAAAGCAGCTTTTAGAAGCTGAAAAGAACAGGGCCTAAGAATTGCTAAACAACACTTGAGCAAAAAAAATTAGGATTTCAATCGAATTTTATACTGTTGGAACATCTTGAAGTTTTGTGCTCCAGTGGTGAGGTCACCGTCTTCTCTAGTAACTGCAGCGGGATTAGGATTCAGGTTCGCTAATTCAGGGTTTTGGGTTCACCGAGGCTCGACTATAGAGGGAGGGGCGATGGAAGCTCGGCGATAGGCAGCGGAGGCGTTGTTGGCTGTTGGCAATGGAGGAGGACGGTGAGCGGCATGGAGATGACGCGAGACAAGTTAGGGTGGATGGGGTAGGAGCGGCAATGGAGTGGAAGCAGCTAGCGATTGCGGTGGAATGTGGGTCACCGGGCGAGGCTGGGGTGGTGGCCGGTAGAGCTCGCTTGAGAGGAAGGCAAGGGTAGTGGTGGGTGGAGCCCTCAAGAGAGGAAGGCAAGGATAGTGGTGAGCGAAGCTTGTTTGGCAGTGGTGGGGGTGGTTGCGAGTCAGGCAGCGGCATCAAGTGGAGGTAGGGAAGGTAGTAGGGTTAGGGGGTGTTAGAGGAGTGAGGGAGGTGTGTGTGAGCTATTGGATCTAGATCCAAGGGTTAAAATAAATTTGATTGAAATGCACAAAAATTTTACTCAAGTAATATTTAGACTGTTACACTCTGATACTCTTTCTTATATGCAGCAGCCCACAAGTCGCATTAGAGTTTGTAAGATACGACACAAGCGTGTACGGTATCAACAATGAAAAAGATGAATCTCATAGAAAGAACTAAAATAATGGCGTTGAAGCAACCATGATGAGAGAGAAAAGATTTAGCAAGGTCGATCGCAAATTTAAACACAGCCTCAAAAGAGTATAAGAGACTGTCACTCGCTCAAAATCCTCTCGAATCTTTTAGGACACTTGGATCCTTGTTCTAAACAAGAATCTAGTGCTAAAGAATATTCCAGCCTCTAATCTTCTCATACGTGAGTAGGCCTGATTGATTGGTTCCTCTCCATGGTCACCTTCCATGATTTATATAGTCCCTTATAGCCATTCTCCAATTTAGAGTAGAAATCATAATCCAAAGAGGAGTACGAGTCCTAATCCTAATAGGATCAATATATGATTCTTTATAGCACACGTTTTTTAAATCCTAAAAAACTAGATATGGGTCACCCTAACTCAACAATCTCTACATTGATTCTTATACGTTGAAGTCACTGTGCTCCTCCAAGAACTCACTCCAAGTCGACTCCACCTTTTTTTCATTTTTTTTACTTTTCTGCCCAAATTTGGGAGTGCCCCCACCATAGAAACTCATGCATATCACCACAATATGAGTGTAAGTGTCTGGGCTAGATTGTTTGCACCCTCCACTTGACAACTCCTTTGTTATGCAGTTTGGTTGATCACACCTCCTGTTCCTATAGCCCTCTGTCGTAGGGGTGGCCCCCCACCTAAACCCAGCAGGCCTGGTAGGAGATTATAAGGCCCAGAATAGGCCATGTGTAATGACATAACTGCCCCCAGAGGGGATAACCAGATGTAAGGGTATAACTGTAAAAGCACTCCTCATGTGTATATATATATGAATACAGGCCATGGGGAGGGGGTAAGCCATTATACTCATCTCCATCACTCTCCACTACCATCTCTCTCTCTGTTTGGCCTGTAGCCACAACAGTTGGCGCCGTCCGTGGGGAGGACAAGGACAAGCCCGAAGACCGAAGAAGAAGGATGGCACCGAAAAAAGCTTCATCAGCGGCGGCGAAGGGAAAGAAGACGGCTGGGTCGGAGCGGCGCGTGAATACCAGGGCTTCAGCATCGGCCGCCGAAGGAGCTGGCGGCGGCGCAGGCGCCGTGGTCGCGGGCGTCGACGCTCGCGCTACAACAACCGACCCCGCCAGCGCCGCTACAATGACATCCGACCCCGTCGCTGGCACTACAGCGATCGACCCCGCCAGCGCCGCTACAACGACATCCGACCCCGTCGCTGGCACTACAGCGACCGACCCCGCCAGCGCCGCTACAACGACAGCCCCCGCCACCCTCGCCGGCAACGCGGATCAGGCGGCCGGGGGTAGCCGCAATGAAGCATCCGGCGGATCTGGAGATCAGGAGGCGATGGTCCCTGCACCGACCCGTCCGCTGGGTGTTCCGGCGGCTCCGACAACACCTACGGTGGAAAGCGCCATACTAGCAGCCCTCAACGCGTTCCAGCGGGAGCTAGGGGACCTTCACGGAGCCGTCCAAGAAATGCAAGAGGCTCGGAACCAGCAGGCCGCGCCAGTAATCGCGCCCGAGCCCACACCGGAGAGGGCGGACAGTCGCGAAGCCCCCACGTCTAGCCGCGTGCCGCTGCGGCGCGTAGATCCAGAGTCCCCGCTTTCGGCGGGGCTGCAGCAGGCGGCATGGCCCGAAGACTTCAAGTTTCCTAGCGTCATCGACCCGTACAAAGGCGACACGGACCCCCGCGAGTTCGTGCGCATGTACGAAACCGCGATCGAAGCCGCGGGCGCAGATGACACCACGAAGGCGAAGG
The DNA here is from genome assembly GCA_017311315.1 of Dendrocalamus latiflorus. Lineage (NCBI taxonomy): Eukaryota > Viridiplantae > Streptophyta > Magnoliopsida > Poales > Poaceae > Dendrocalamus > Dendrocalamus latiflorus. The sequence continues at coordinate 7,942,136 of CM029651.1, read as the reverse complement.
GACTCCCCCTCGCGCTGCAAGGAGTGGCGCTCTCTTGGTTCTTTACCATAGAGCCGGGCTCCATCTACGCGTGGGAGCAGCTCCGCGATCGCCTTCACAACAACTTCCAAGGAAACTATGTCGAGCGAGTCGACGCGGACCAACTCTTCGCTGTGAAACAAAAACCCTCGGAGAAGCTCCGGGACTACTTCAAGCGCTTCGCCAAGATTCGATGCCAAGTGAAAGCCGTTAATGAAACCACCATCGTTAATGCAGCCATACAGGGCCTTCGTCCGGGCCCGATGGCCGAATACAATGCGCGAAAGCCAATCAAGACGGTGGCGAAGCTCTTCGACAAAATGGAGGAATACGCCAGGGCGGAAGAGGACGCGCGGCGAAGGCAAGGTGACGACTCCGACACCAACCAGGCCGGAGCCTCGGCAAAAGCCGAAGATCCGCCGAAGGACGGTTCTTCGAAGGGAAAACGTAAGCAGGAGTCGTCCAGGGATACGCCCGACCGCAGGGACGTCTCGCACAAGGAGTCGTCCGATCGGCCCAAGCGCGGCCAGCAGAGGTCGAGGCGAAACCGGTACGTCCTCGACATTGAAGGCAGTTCCGACGAGGGCGCTCCCGCGGGCCGAGGCAGTCGGGGGCGCGGCCGTGGCCGGGGCCGCGACGATAAAAGTCGTGGAGATTACGACGACCAGCACTAGGGACTGTGGTGCGTAGTCCACGGCCGCGGCAACCACGATACCCGCGCCTGCACCTCCATCGCGGCGCTCCGCGATAGCGTCGCTAGGGACAGGAACCCGGAGACGCGTCCGCCTGCGGTGGCCCACGTCCAATTCCCGTACGAGGCCCCCATGCAGGTACAGGCGCAAGGGATGCAACCCCAGGAAGGCACCTTACGGATCCAAGCTCACGTACAGCAGCCTCGGGAGGGCCTCCTGTCGCTGCAGGCCCCGGAGGCAACCCACCGCAGGGTCATTAACGTCATATCCGGAGGCTCTGCGCTGGAATTTGCCTCAGCACGGCAGCAGAAGGCCTATGCGCGAAGACTACATCACGTGGCGGCATACCCAGCGCAAGCACCGCCGGACTGGGCGCAGCACGAAGACACATTCACACCCGACGACGCCCAAGGCGTGGACTTCCCTCATCAGGACCCCCTGGTCATCCGGGTCACTATCGCGGGATGCGACGTGGGGCGTGCCTTGGTGGACGGCGGTAGCTCCGCGAACATATTATTTGCGGCGGCCTTCGACCAGATGGGGATCCCTCGAAGCCGCCTAGGGCCCTCAAGAATCCCACTGCAGGGCTTCGGGGGACAGCCCCTGCGGGCGCTGGGCCAAATAGGTCTTCAAGTCTCCTTCGGCCAAGATAATAATGTGCGGGCCAAAGATGCCACCTTCGACGTGGTCGACCTTCCGTACCCCTACAATGCCATCTTAGGGCGCCCAATCCTCAACTCCTTCGGCGCGGTACCACATCACGGCTATCTATGCATGAAGATCCCGGGTCCCCGGACCATCATCACCGTCCGAGGCGACCAGGATATGGCCCGACGCATCGAGCCAGGTACCAGGTACCCGCGTCGCGAAGCCCAACGGCGCTCTTAGAGCTGGCGTCACAGCGCGGGGGTCCGCGGGGCCATTCAGAGGCGCCTTGGCGGGCCCTGCAGATGTCTAGCGACTAGAGGCTTCGGCCGCACCAAGGACAAATGGTTAGTATATCCACCCCCTGTAATTGCTTACCCGCGCAAACGGGGATGTAATGAAGATCGCCGTTTGCCACCAATCTTTCTTCATCACGCGCAAGTACGCGGCGGAGGCGCGCGCAGGCTTGGCCAGCGCGCGCGTTCCCGCAGTATAATCAAAGACGCACGTTCGCGTGTGCACTCGCCGTAGCCAAAGGTGACGGGCCTGAGTATAAACAAAGACGCACGTTCGCGTGTGCACTCGCCGTAGCCAGGGGTACGGGACTGAGTATAAATCGAAGTCGCACGTTCGCGTGTGCACTCGCCATAGCCAAAGGTGACGGGCCTGAGTATAAACAAAGACGCACGTTCGCGTGTGCACTCGCCGTAGCCAGGGGTACGGGACTGAGTATAAATCGAAGTCGCACGTTCGCGTGTGCACTCGCCGTAGCCAAAGGTGACGGGCCTGAGTATAAACAAAGATGCACGTTCGCGTGTGCACTCGCCGTAGCCAGGGGTACGGGACTGAGTATAAATCGAAGTCGCATGTCCGCGTGTGCACTCGCCGTAGCCAAGGGTGACGGGCCTGAGTATAAACAAAAGACGCGTGAGGGGACGCCCTCGCACGCACTCTACTGAGTATAAATAAGACGCGGATGTTCTCCCTGCGCACTCTACGGAGTCTAAACAAGACGCGAACTCCGCGCATGCCGGGGACCTCGTCCCCGTGCATACTCTGCGGAGTATAAACAGGACGTGGATGTTGACCCCACGCACTCTGCAGAGTATAAATAAGACGCGGATGTCCTCCCTGCGCACTCTACGGAGTCTAAACAAGACGCGAACTCCGCGCATGCCGGGGACCTCGTCCCCGTGCATACTCTGCGGAGTATAAACAGGACGTGGATGTTGACCCCACGCACTCTGCGGAGTATAAATAAGACGCGGATGTCCTCCCTGCGCACTTTACGGAGTCTAAACAAGACGCGAACTCCGCGCATGCCAGGGACCTCGTCCCTGTGCATACTCTGCGGAGTATAAACAGGACGTGGATGTTGACCCCACGCACTCTGCGGAGTATAAATAAAGCTACGGAGGCCTCCCACGCATTTCGCAACGCGGGCGGAGGACACGAGTATTAATCGCAGCAGGGCGAGGCTCACCCTCGCGTACTGCAGGAGGTGAGCGCAGCGCGCGTTGCCGAAGACACAGCGCGCCAGAGGCTACCCCCGCCATGAGGAGCAAGAGGAACGGAACGTGCGCGCACTTCCACCCTCGTCCGCCTCCGCACCCGCCAGTCTACGGACTATAAAAAGGCGAAGCGTCGAGGTCCGCCTCCGCACACGCCAGTCTACGGACTATAAAAGGCGAAGCGTCGAGGTCCGCCTCCGCACACGCCAGTCTACGGACTATAAAAAGGCGAAGCGTCGAGATCCGCCTCCGCACACGCCAGTCTACGGACTATAAAAAGACGAAGCGCCGAGGTCCGCCTCCGCACACGCCAGTCTACGGACTATAAAAAGGCGAAGCGTCGAGGTCCGCCTCCGCACACGCCAGTCTACGGACTATAAAAAAGCGAAGCGTCGAGGTCCGCCTCCGCACCCGCCAGTCTACGGACTATAAAAAGGCGAAGCGTCGAGGTCCGCCTCCGCACACGCCAGTCTACGGGCTAAAAAAAGGCGAAGTGTCGAGGTCCGCCTCCGCACCCGCCCGTCTGTGGACTGTAAAAAGGTGAGGCACCAAGGACTGCCCCCGCAAGCGCCGTTCTAAGGAACGGTGAACCCGAAGCGGCATCAACACACAGCGCATATCTTAAGATGACAGAAAATCTGCATATCGGAAAAATCACACAAGTACAAAGGTCCGGCAGCATCCTTGCCGTTCTAAGCCGCTACCCCGCGGGCTCGTCCTTAACACGCGCTAAAGCTGGGGCCTCGCTCGAAGAAGGCCGGCTTGCCCAAAAGTTCAACAACTCCTCGGCCCTTTGCCAGCGCCGAAGGCGCCGCCGGGTCGCAAGGCCAGACGCGAGCAGTCGCCCCCAGCAAGGAAGCTGCCCGGGATGAAGGCAAGTAATCAGTTCGTGAAGCAAACACGCACTTTATTCATTCAATTAAGGGGCAGACGTTACAACGCACGCCCACACCTAGCCACGTTGGCGCCGCACTTGTGAGCCTTCGGCATCTTCGGAGGCCTCAGCGACACCCTCGTCGCGCCGCGGGACCTCAGCGACACCCTCGTCGTGCCGCGGGACCTCAGCGCCGCCCTCGTCGCGCCGCGGAACTTCGTCCAGAAATTGGCCGAGGCTCCCCCCACCACGAAGGGACTTCCGAAGCTCAACCTCCGTGGCGGCTATCCCGGTGTAGTCCCAGATTCGCTCATAGAAGAATTTGACGGGGCCGCGAACGGCACGGACTTCACCGGACATCACTCCGGCCCCGCCGGTCATCTCCAGCTGAGGGTTCTCCAGCTCGGCGATGTGCGGGAAACCACGGTGCCGAAGGAGGGCGCACACCAGGCATGACGCCACATAGGCACAGTGGTCGCCAAAGTTCGTCGCAGCCTTGCGCGCAACGTCGGCGGCGTCATGGATCCAGCGAAGGGCCCGCAGCAACTCCTCCGGGCCGAAGGCGTGGTCCGGCACTCCAGCCACAAGCCTTTGGAGGTGGACTTCCAGCATTTGCAGGGCGTCCCACGCAACCACCGAGGCGTCGCCAAGCGTCTGGTTACGCTCCGCTAGAGTCAAGGCAAGCTCGCCTTTTTCCTTCTCTAGCGAGGCGACCTGTTCTAGGAGCCCGTCCCGTTCCGCCGCAAACTTCTGTTGCGCAGCTTCCGCGGCCGACTCCCGCGCCGACGCAACAAGTCCCTCGGCGTGTGCCCTCGCTTCGGCGCATTCCGCTTCCAACTGGCGGATGCGGGCGTCCTGGGCAGAGCGGGCTCCAGAGGCTTCGCGTAGCTCCTCCTCGGCGGCCCGCAGCCTATCCTCGAGTGCCTTTCGGCCACGAGTATAGGCCGTTTGCAAGGCCTGCCCCAGCACAAGTGTCTGCAGAAGGGAAAGACTTAGCAAGATCAGCCAGCACAGGCGTTGTCGCATGAGTACTTACCCTCACCCCAGACACCTCGAAGGCGTCTTCGAGGCGGCCCGCCCCGTAGGCCTGCAGCACTTGCGGGTCGACGCTGGTGGCCGCGTCATTGACAATCCCGCGCCACGCCCTCAGCGTCTCCGGGGGCGGCACGAAGTCCGCGGGGCTTACACGCGCGGAGGTCCCGTGTTCCGCCAAGTGCTCCCTCTCTGGAATGAGCAGCGCTGCAAACAAGGCTGCAGGTGAGCACCACAAGGCATGAAAGAATACACCAGAGTAAGCTAAGCCACCCTACCTTCGGTAGCAGAAGGAGGGTCTCGGGGACTCGCCCCCTCATCCCCGGGCGGGGCGGCGGTGGCGTAAGCCCCCGCAGAAGGAATGGTCCCGCCGCGGGTAGAAGCCTCCGCGTTCGGGGCAGGCGACGGCTGTCCCTGCGCGACGGGCGGCGTGGCCAGGGGCGGAAGGCGCATATGCCGCAGGGTCTCCGGCACTTGCACTGGAATCCCACAAGCTTCTAACGCCCGTGGCCACGACGAATCCCCGCGGTGTCCGGTGGAGCTCCGGCCGCACACACGGCCGTTTAGCTGGGGCAGCCAGCAGCGATACCGCTCCCGCAGTCGTGGCTGGGGAAGCCCCCGCGGTTGCAGCGCCCGGGGGCGAAGGTTCCGCGGTGGCAATTGTCGCAGGGGGCACCTCGGTTTCTGCCGCTGTCGGTAAAGGCAGCACGGCTCCGTGCGCCCACGTCGAGGGCGCCTCCGACACCATAGCGGCCGCGGCCGAAGGCTCCACCTTAGCATCGTCGGTCCGCACGGGTTCCGCCTCGGCGACTTCGGTGGGCAGCGAGACTTCCCCCCTCCGACTGCTCGCGGCAAACCGGCCGTCCGGGGCGCTCGCCGAAGATACCTCGCCTTCGGCGTCTGCGCCACCCAAGCTTGAATCGGCATACCTCGCCGAATCCGACTCCGCGTCCGCCGCGCCCTCGGGAGCACTAGCAGCAGCAGTAGCAGCTGCCGCACCAAGCGCGGCAGGCGCCCTGCTGCGGCCCCTCTTCCGAGACGACGCCTTCTTCTTCTTCGCGGCACCGTCGTCTGGAGCGACATGGTCCGGTACGGCAAGGCCCAAGGCCTCGCACACGCGGTTTATTCGCCCCAGCCCCGCCTCGGCGATAGCAGACGCGCGCTGCTCGTGCTCCCTGCCGGTGTACGGCCCTAGGAATACGCGAGCGGCTTGCTCCGCCTCCTCCAAGCAAATCCCTGAAGCAAGGGAGATAGCATCAGCATATAACGCATTTCGCGTGAACAAAGGAGAAACGCGGTCGAGGCTTACGAAGACCGGAGGGCGCCGGCAGCAGGCAGATCGATGGCGAAACATTGTCGTCTCGACGCCTCTCGGCGGCAAGACGCCAGTCGCGGGCAAGCGGTGCCACGCCGTACATCACGTACTCTTCGGCGAGGTCGCGCATGTTGAAGCGGGTGGCCACGCCTACAAGCCGCTGGGCCCTCCGCCTATCCTCATCATCGAGCGTCCGGCCGGGCGAGGGCTTGAACGCGATCGGTCGGCCTGTGCACTCAAGGCCACTCCCGCTCTCCACACGGTGGTAGAACCACCGCTTCATCCAGTACGACTCCCACTTCCCGCGAGTTGAGTTCGCAGGGAAGAGCTTCTTGCACGACGGACGAAGAATAAAGGTGACGCTACCGAAGCTCGACAGCGTCCCGTCCTTCCGGTCCTTGGGCTGGCACCGTGCCTCGTGAAGATAGGCGAACAACGAGGCGCTGGGCCAACACGCCCCCGAGCGCAAGGCCCAGCTGTACACCGCGAGCCGGGCCACGGCGTTCGGAGTCAGTTGCGCCAGCTCCAGCCCGAAGGTCCGCAGCACGTCGCCCACGATGGCCGCCGCGGGGATGCGGAGCCCCGCGTCGAAAAAGGCAACGAACACGACCGCCTCCGACCTCTCGGGATGCGGTTCCGTCTCGTTGGCGGCGGGCAATCGCACCTCCTGGCGCTCGGACAGCTTCCCCGCGCGCAGAAGCCCTTGGATCGTCTTCTCGGTCACGAGCGAGGGGCCTAGCTCGCCGGAGAACGTGCCTTCCTCCTCCGCCACCAACCACTCCTTGTCCGCCACCGCCGGGTCGCGCTTTTGGAGCGTGTATTTCACCTTCAACAGCGAAGACCGCCGGCGAATACCGCAGACACCACCCGCCTGACCACGCTTGCCATCAGACGCCATTGCTTCTCTGGGAAGGAGGCCAGCGGCAAAAAATACTACGCGAGTATGGAAGGTGGCGCAAGCAAGAAGGGGGCGTACAACTGCGGGGGCGCGGTCGCGGGGGCTACTTTAAGCCACCTCGCCCCAGTACCGAAGCGTTGCGATGGCCCGCGTGCGAGACGCGACCGCAGCCGTACAAGTGCCCGTCCAGCGCTGTTCCCCATACCCAAAGCTGAAAGGCCACAACCACAAGCGCCAAGGGCCGTCACAGCACGACGCTCCCTAGCAGCTATTAAAGGCGCACTAATGGGCCAGGGGATCACAACAGCATCGACGCTGCGCCATTCGTCGCCCGCCCCGTGTCCCCTTTGCCTAGGGAAGAGGCGAGCGGCCGCGAGCACGCAACCGTCCACACCCCGCCGCGCACCAGTCATAAGCCGCCACGTGCCCCGTGCGCACCGAGGCGGGTCGCACGGTATAGGCACCTTTACAGCGCAGGACCGCATCGCGAGATCTCAAGTCACCGCACGCGTGGCGATGTTCGCGACGCAAGGTCGCCAGCTCCGCTGCCACCCGTTCGAAGGGTAGGGGACGGAGCGCGCGCGTCTACTTCGGCTGGGCGCTAGCTCCGCTGCCACCCGTTCGAAGGGTAGGGGACGGAGCGCGCGCGTCTACTTCGGCTGGGCGCCAGCTCCGCTGCCACCCGTTCGAACGGTAGGGGACGGAGCGCGCGCGTCTACTTCGGCTGGGCGCCAGCTCCGCTGCCACCCGTTCGAAGGGTAGGGGACGGAGCGCGCGCGTCTACTTCGGCTGGGTGCCAGCTCCGCTGCCACCCGTTCGAAGGGCGGGGACGGAGCGCACGCGTCTACTTCGGCTGGGCGCCAGCTCCGCTGCCACCCGTTCGAAGGGCGGGGACGGAGCGCGCGCATCTACTTCGGCTGGGCGTCAGCTCCGCCGCCACCCGTCCGAAGGGTGGGGGACGGAGCGCGTGCGCCTACTTCGGCGGAGCGCCGCAAAGGCGGGGGTCTTGTCCCGCAAAGTCTGCCTTGTTTTCCTTAACAGGCCACCTACAGTGCATCAACATAAAAGGTAATGCCGGCGGGCTCCATCAGGAACATCGACTGTAGGTAGGCCTGTTAAGAAAAACAGGGCAGACCTTGCTGTCGCCTGCGGAAGCGCGGTGCGGGGGCAGGAAGCGCGGCTGGCTGTCGATAACCGGCGCTGACCAAGCTCCCAAGAAAAATGGACCTCCTTCTGTGCATCAACATTCCCCAAGCCGTTCAGCGTCACCCAGGAATGTTGATGCACGGTAGGGGCCCATTTTAGGGGAGCAGCTTCTATCACAATATACGCAGGAGCAACGCTGCACCAGCGCCATATATATACCCCATCAGCAGGGGAGCCAACCGGCGGAAGGCCAATCGGCAGAAGTCCAACTGCCGGGAGTCCGCCGTCATATTAGTGGTCACGACGCCTCAAACGCCCGCACCGCGCCAAGCACGCTTCACCACGTGGACGGCCGGAAGACCGAGCGTCGCAGCACATCCCTTATCACTTAAGGCTCATGCGGCGGCTCAGGGGCCCGCTACGCTGACCTGTGCCAGTGCAACGCCCCCGGCGCGCGTCTACTTCGGCTAGGGCCACCTCCGCCGCCGCCCGTTCGAAGGGTGAGGGACGGAGCGCGCGCGTCTGCTTCGGCTGCAGCGCAGCCCCGGGTCAAGTTTGGAAAAGTTCACAGGCCGCGGGGACGGAGGGGGCCAAAGGACTCGGCAACATGGCTTCGGCCCCGTGAAGCCCTTTACCATGAGAGGCTCCTGTCGTAGGGGTGGCCCCCACCTAAACCCAGCAGACCTGGTAGGAGATTATAAGGCCCAGAATAGGCCATGTGTAATGACATAACTGCCCCAGAGGGGATAACCAGATGTAAGGGTATAACTGTAAAAGCACTCCTCATGTGTGTATATATATGAATACAGGCCATGGGGAGGGGGTAAGCCATTATACTCATCTCCATCACTCTCCACTACCATCTCTCTCTCTGTTTGGCCTGTAGCCACAACACCCTCCATGCCACAGGTGTCGGACCTGGATTTTTTAACCCAGAATCCTTTGTGATTTACTACACTATTCTCTGGATCAGTAGATAACGCTCATAGATACATTGCTGCATCAATTTATACATCGCATAAAATATACCGAACCATAATATTACATATCATAGTTGAAATACACCATGTCGGGTAACAGTTTACAAAAAATCTCCCTACTTGATTTATTTGATTTTATACTAAATTTTGATTTGCCATTTTTGATCTTGGAGCTAATCTAGTGTGGTCGTTCGGTGGCTCCTGGCGGGCTCAAGGTCATGCCATGTGCCAGGGGAGCATGCCATGGCAGTCGGGTACGCAGTGTCCCCCCTACACCACAGTGGCTCACCTCCTCATTACTCTTACTCCCTCCTCTCTGCTCTACTATTTTCAGCTAGTAATCTTTGTGATGGTGCTATGTGCCCTAGTGATGCTATGTGATATTCGATTGGTTGCTTATTGGCTACAGGTATGCATGGTTTAATATTGAGAAACTGATGCTATCACTATGGGTAATTGGTGGGCTACCTTTGCTAGCTGATGATTACGTTGCTTTTGGAAAGGATGGTGGCTTGTGCTTGGCAGTTGTTTTCCTGGTCGCTTGTGTACCGATTGGCCTTGGTGGCTTGTTGGCATGTGGTTTAGCTCCTTGTCGCCTTCTTGCTCCTGGTTGGCTTTTCCTGATGTTGGCCTTATGGTGGCCGGCGATGCTTGGCTGTGTGATAGGGTTTTAGAGGTTTGGAATGGGAAGGGAAGAAGAGAGAATAGAAGTGGCTTGCTGGTGCCATGGGCTTTCTTCTCCCTTCTCTTCTCTTCTCTTTGGTTGGCTTTGTTGTCCTGTTGTGCTGTGCTGGAGGCCGTGTGATGCCTTCTCGATTGCCCTGCTATCTCTCTCTGTGACTGAGGCGCCTAGAAGGGTTTTGCTAGCTTTCCTATTGCCATGTGGATGTATGAAGGTATTTTTGGATAGTGTGTTGGTTTCTACGTCTTTTCAGAATAATTTAGGTTTGTTTTACGCCGAATGATGATCCTATAGTTGTGAGGTGTCAACTGGCCCCCGGATGATCAGGTATCTCCGTGAACAGAATGCCCTACCTGAAACTAACCTTTAGGGCTCTGACAGCAATTCCTTTCTTTAATTTTTCTTTTATCCAGTCTTTTTCAATATATTTATATTTGTTCCTTTTGTAATTGAAACTACATTTCTTTTAGGTGTCCGACAATTCACAATTGCTATATGATATGGGATACATGTAATTAATTTTTGCAGCTTCTGATTAAAGGTATACATATATGAAATGCAACCGATGTAGATAAAGTTCTGTAATTTTCTAATTAGTTGCAGTTGTGTTGTAGTTATCTAAATTTGTGAGACAATCATTTGGTTGAAACCGAGAAATGTAAATTCACAATAATTTGTACTGTCATTATTAATGTAGAGAAAGCTGTAATATCTTTATTTAATTTAAGTCAATTTTAATTATAACTCAATGAATGTAAATTAATTTGCTGTAAAAGAACTGTAATACTTACACTGTTGTACTACGGACTGTTGTTCATATGTTTTAATAATTGGGTTGAATGCTTTTATTAGTCTTACAATTGAATTTTATTTCTCACTTTAGTCTATACAATTTAGTCTTCGCCCTCATCGATGGAATTATTGAAGTAACATATTTTTTTTATCATTTATCGGTTTCAATCTAAATGGGTACACAAAAAGTTTAAATTCTTCCATATTTTAGATCGTTAGTTATATATTTAATCCCGCTTAACTCGCAGCTTAAGGCCAATCAAAGACGTCTTGTGTTTCGTTGTACCACCGAGCCGAGCCGCAACGACGCTCCCGCAAACGGGTCGAAGCCAAACGCCGCAAAGAACTCGACCCCCGGCGTGCTGCGCGCGTAACTCCGAATGGATGGCCGGCTGCTCCTGCTGCGCACATTTCGCCCGCCCCGGCTTCCGTTCCGCCGAGGCCGAGCCGAGCTGTGGTGCCGTGGTGCTGCACGCGCCCGCACTGATATATCCATCCACCAAACCGGATCAACTTACAGATGGTTCCAAAAATGCTGCCGATCCGGTTTCACCATTCGTTCGAGCCAAAAGGAAGGATACAGTAGCGGCTGCTATCAATATTTGACGAGTAAATCATCAAACTGCTTCAAAACTAACTTCCAGAAGGGAGTACCTGGGTCAGAAGATTCTTGTTAACAGGTGAAGACTGAAGGGTATACGGAAGTACATGTACAAAGAACGAACAAAACAAGGGTAAAACAAACCCAAGATGTAAGGTGCATAAAAGATGGGTGACCTCCAAAGAAAAGTTAGTGCTAATCAAATCAAGCTCAGAGGACACATCTACCGACCAATTGGCTGATGAGTATGTTGCACACATTGGCATGCATTCACAAACAATAGCAGATGACAAAGCAGGAAGGTACTTGTATGTTGTACATGGATGCAATAATGCAACCACCAAACAATGAAAAGGGACATTTTTTTTCTACATAAAGAGCAAAGAAAATGGTGGCATTTCAAGCAATTTGGTTGACCACATTGGTCAGTAACCACATTTTATACAAAAATGTTGCAAATTTGTAATACAGATGATTATATCTCCTCTTCTACATTTCCTTTAATCTTTTTTTCCTTTCTTTACATTCTTATTCCTTTGCTATGATTTAAACTTGTTGTAAAATTCTCATAAAGCAGGATCTTGTTAGTGGCTGTGTAGTCCAATTAACTTATTGCTTCTGTACCTATAGGCGAAGTGAAGGACACATACCCGGTACTGTAGAATATTTTGTGAGCATCCAACGAGGCTTTTTTTCTAACATACAAAATGGAAAATCTAGCAACAAGTCATCATCTAAGGTAAAAAGAATCATTTTTTATGAGAATTACCAAAAGGTACAGCTTAAACATATCCAATGGTACTTCCTCCTTTTCACAATATAAGTCTTTTTGGGGATAGTCTACTGAGGGAAGCAAGAGTGTAGTTGTTACCAAATTTCCACTTTCTACCCATACTTTAATACTATAAACGAGGTTGAGCAGTTGTACTATACCAATTAATAGGGGTATGTATAGTCGAATATTATTGACTATCTCGTAGGTTTCATGCATCCTTGGTCCGTAAGCATGGTGGATTGGTGGGCTTCGACTTATATTGTGAAATGGGTGGAGTAGATGATAGCCAAATAGTACCCAAAACTAACGGAAGCAACTTATTCAAATTCTCTACAATTATGGTGTGTGTGGACTGCGTAACTGTGGACTAATAAATCAGAGCTAATGCCATGCTTACCAGATGATAAAATAATTGCATATTTTAATTTTATAGAGAAGCTCATTGATTGTTCTGTGTTACTATTATATAGAAAAGGGTATTGGAATACCAACTTTTTCTTATGACAAACACTTTAGAAAATGGTATATACTGGTAATATGTAGTGTGTTGCGAGACATAAAAACAAAAGTGAGAAATTAGAGCTGATAACTTACTTTCTTCTTGTGGCAGCACTGAAGATAAGCCATGCATCAAAACAATGTACACAAATCAGTGACGTCAGCATAACGATAAGAATAATCAAAATTGTAAATTCTTGTGTTGATATTTGGATATTGTATAATCTAGAGAGAATTCTTCTCTTATCGGATCGGCCACCACCTTCCTCGTTCATCCATACACCACCTACCTACTTCTTCCAGAAAAAACCCTTCCCCCATCATATTTTCAATGCCCCTTAGTCGTTCTCTTCTATATTATTTTATTAATGACTATCCGTGCGATCAATACATAACCCTATGTTACTCTATGACCTGCTCAATTGTTGACCCTCAAATTCATTTTGTTTATGTCACTCCCCGTTCACTAACCATCTTGACCTATTGATGCCAGTTGTTGCCCTATTATTCATCTTTGTCTGTTGTTGATGATTTTTGTTTGGAATGCAACGCCAAAATCCTATATCAATCTTTAGTATGTCTTATCTCTTCCCATGGCATTCAGCTGGTTAACAAAAAAAACTATAAACATATATTAGTGTGATATTGAAGTAAGGGTTTTTTTTCTTAAAAAATCTTATTTCTTCTCATGGCATTCAGCTGGTTAACAAAAAAAAACTATGAACATATATTACTGTGATATTGAAATAAGGATATTTTTTCTTAAAGAAATTATTCTACAGTAAAAAACACTCTTCACTGATCTGATCAATAATACTAAATTCATAAACTAAAAGCCATAATAAAAAAACACACCCATAGACTACGGTCTACGGCACACGTCTGCGCGACTCCACGAGCGAGGCCAACCATCTCTCTCGAGCCTCGACCCTTCATCCAACCTGACATCCCCCGCCCCAGAGACCTCGACAAACCCGGTCCTCACGCACCGCTCTCTATACCGTAAACACTTTTCCACTCAGAGCATCCGTAGACCGGGTCCATCCAACTCGATCTCCTCTGTTACCGGGGAGCACGCCCGTGACGCTACTTGTCCCCCGAGTTGGCCCCAAAAACCCACCACCACCGCCGCCGCCCCCACCACCACGCACCAGCCACTTCGCAGTTCGCACCACCCCAACCAACTCCCAGATCTGACCCGTCCCCCGACGTGCTCGCCCTCGATTCGGCGCCTTTCTGGCCGGAGATGCAGCACCCGGCCTCAAATCTGGGAGATTTCGTCTACTCCTAGCGAGAGGATTGGCTCGTGTCGAGTCGCGCCGCCACGATGCAGGCGCGGATGGCGTCCATGGAGGACGTGAAGGAGGCGAGGCAGCCTGCGGCGGCGGCGCAAGGGCAGACCAGGGTTTTCCCGACGGGGATGCTGAAGGTGTTCCTGGGGTTCCTGCTGATCGGCGTGGGCCTGTCGGCGTTCGGCATGTACATGGCGCGGCACACGCTGGCGGCGGCCGCGCCCGCGCTGTTCCGGCCGTGCCTGGGGGCGTCCGCCTCCGCGGAGGAGGAGCTGGAGGGGCTGGAGCGGTGGACGCGGCCCCCGGCTCGCGTGCGGCACGCCATGACGGACGAGGAGCTGCTCTGGCGCGCGTCCTTCGCGCCATGGGTGCGCGGGTACCCGTTCCGGCGCGTCCCCAAGGTGGCGTTTATGTTCCTAACGCGCGGCCCGCTGCCGCTGGCGCCGCTCTGGGAGCGGTTCTTCCGGGGGCACGAGGACCGCTACTCCATCTACGTCCACGCGCTGCCGTCCTACCACGCCAACTTCACCTCCGACTCCGTCTTCTACCGCCGCCAAATCCCCAGTAAGGTTAGCTCGCCTCTTGCTTACTCTACTTACCACATAGCCATGCCGTAGCAGTGTGGCTGTGGCAGGCAATCGGCCTACTTATGCTGATCTAGACGGATTTATAGCAAAACAAACTCCGCTTTAGTGCCAGGATTCTACATTGAGCTGTGCTGTACTATTCCTCGGCGATTTCGCACGTGATCTGACAAGTTGGTTACTGAATCCCAACGTTTCAGTGCTTTCACTGAATTCCCTAGGAGCATTTATAATGAAAGGAGTGTTAATATACTGAACATGGCGGTGCTTACTACAGTAAGCAAGATATAAGTAATGCACCTATGAATCCCATGGAAAGTTGTTTTCATCCTTATGTGTTTACCAAGCTCAAGCACTGCAAACGTCGGGTGCTGGCTTGAATGGTTCAACTGAAAGAATTAGATCTTATCTGCGCAGCTATCTTGAGAATGGAAGTCCCTGAACCTGTTCTTTTCATATGTTTGAATTTTGGTGCTTTGTAGATGTACGGTTAGGAGTTAACTCTCCAATCCTCCATGCTCTCATGATGTGAACCTGATTTCACATCACTTTATTGCCATCTTACTGTCAGAAGACAAAACATTTCCAGCTTAGTGTGCAGTTCAAACCTCAAAAAGAACAAAAGTTGGATTTCTCTTTTCTGTTATTGCAGGACATTCATTTTGAGTTTTAAACTGTTCATAGTAAGATGGACAAGCAAGTAAGCAACTCATGCTGAAATGTTGATATTCACCATAATTTTAGAAGTTGTGACAGAAGCTGGTACTTAATGTCGGGAAGGTTGTGACATCAGTGTTGGATCATGGTGGATTGGTGATGGTGTCATGTTTTGCAGGCTTTTCAGATTGAGAGCTGGGAGCAGAATAGTTGCGCATTGGATACCCTTAATATTCTTATTGAATTCTCATAGTTATTGTTATTATTACCATGATGGTAGATTAACCATATGGATATAGGCAAACATAGAGCAACATGGTTGTATGTAGTATTATTGATAAACTGGAAGAGTAATTTCAGTAGCTTTCCTCTTGTGTTGAGATGCACTTACATGTTTGTTTGGTTTGTGTGCTGATCACAGATTGCAGAATGGGGTGAGATGACCATGTGTGATGCTGAGAGACGCTTACTGGCAAACGCTCTGCTGGATATATCCAACGAGTGGTTTGTGCTTGTGTCTGAGTCATGTATTCCTATATTTGATTTCAACACTACATACCAATACTTCCAGAATTCAAGCCAAAGTTTTGTCATGGTATTTGATGATCCTGGACCATATGGGCGGGGCCGGTACAATTGGAACATGACCCCCGAGGTTGAACTCACACAATGGCGCAAAGGCTCACAGTGGTTTGAAGTAGGCAGGGAACTTGCCATTGAAATTGTGAAGGACAAGGTCTATTATCCAAAATTCAAGGAGTTCTGCAGGCCTCATTGTTATGTTGATGAGCACTATTTCCCTACAATGCTCACGATTGAAGCTCCACACAGCCTAGCTAACAGAAGTGTTACTTGGGTGGATTGGTCAAGAGGCGGTGCACATCCAGCCACGTTTGGTAGGGGCGATATCACGGAGGAATTCTTGAGAAGAGTTCAAGAGGGACGGACTTGTTTATACAATAATCAGAACTCGACAATGTGCTTCCTGTTTGCTCGGAAGTTTGCTCCAAGTGCGTTGGAGCCATTGTTAGAGTTAGCACCCACTGTGCTCGGTTTTGGTTGATGTATGCTTTAACAGGTGGCCCTTGTGATTTTTGATTTAGATCACTGTAGATTATATGTGTGGAGAAATGGGCTTATTTTGATGGACGAAAACATGCACGATGCCCACCTCTACTAGATCGTTATACACAAACTTGTATGCTTTGTACAGTAACCTAACAGTGGATCACAAGAGAACTTTTCTCTTGGATTATTTGCCCTGTATTCTTTTTGTTTATCGGAAGGTATTACTGTGAAATTTTTTAGAGATGCTGAGCAAAAGACAAAAGTTGCCACATAATGCAAGTGTGGGCTAAAAATAAAACGCAGATACTGGAAAAGCAAAATGGTTAAATGGAAGTACGTATATTGTACCAATCGAGCGGAACCTGGGACTGGTCCAAGACTCAAGCAGTACTGGAGTTGGCTAGGCTTGTCTCTGTCTGCTTCCATCCAGAAAAACCTGTGGCCCTAATCCTTTCATGATTTCTACATATCAAGCAGCAACTTAGCAACACTTCTCATGGCTCAGCCCCAAGGAAAACCGATGGGTACAATCAGAAGGCCAATCACAGCAGCCTCATCGTTTCATCAATCAACAGCAAAGCATCTCGAACCACTGGTCACCTTGGCTCGGAGGAATGGAATTGGCAGGAGGTGCCTTCTCACTTTGCTGACATCCACTGCAGCCATACCTGAGGCCGGTGAATCAAGAAAGGCCCTACTGCAAGGTATATACGAATTGGATCTGACTTTCTGGGTTTGAGCAATCAATATTTACAGTTGGTTTGTTTTGCACCTTCGGTACATCAATAATTCTGCTTCCTCCTTTGTATGTGTAGAGTACCTGAAGAAATCAAAGGAAAACAAAGAAAAGAATGACAGGGAGGTATGTGGTCTTCCTTCAAATTTTTCCTTGGCGTCCCATCATTTTGCTTTTTTTAGTCACTAATCCCTATGCTCCCCTCTCTTAAATTGTGTGCTTTCTAAAATTATTCATTTTGGGTCCATATGCTCCCGGTTTCATTGCTTCAGTTCCTTTACAGTTATGTGTACCTTTGCTTTTCATTTTTCTTCTGAATAATCCACATACTCCACTTCGTAAGTTTTAGTTAAACTAATACTTTGTTAATTGCTCATAGTGATAAATACATTACGAGGAAGAGCGTATATAGGTGTTGACCTAGACAATTGGATGAGAAAAATGCCTAAATCATTTCACAAGCTCCAAGTAACTTATGGAAGAGGTACTTTGAGTGTGACGAGATTGATTATAGACTTAAGTGGCAAAATCAGAAATATAAGGACTGTTTTTTAGCCTAGGAACTGGAATGATGAGGTTTGAAGTAAAGCGATCCATGTGAAGAACTTCACGAAAGTTGGGCCTGTGCTGTAATTTGCTACCCTTGTTCAGTACATGTCCAGTGAATAGTTCATTGGTTCTGAAGTTGATGTTGGCCCAGGCACAGAACAGAACACACTCACACGGTGGTCGTGAACACACACGAACACCTCTGATCAACTCAAGACACACAAGAGTTTTTCCACTGCATCAATCCGTACAGCTTTTCCATTTTCCGGTTGTATTTATAGTCCTAGTTTACACACAAAAAGACTTCTTCGGCCACGACCCGCACGACTCGCACTCTCCCCACTACCTGAACGACTCGTTCCACCAACCAACTCATTCAGTTTAGTGGGCACGACCAGTTACGTGCAGACAAACTGCTAATTAGCTCGGTCTATGATCATACACAATCCTTCGAGTTCTTCTTTGACCACGTCTTGTCGACCACGATGTCTCGTCCATGCCACACGACCACGACTGCTTTGACCACTGTGCTTTCGACCACTCCACCGACCACGGCTTGTCGACAACATCTTCAACCATGGCTTCATTGACCGCTTCACCGATCACGGATTGTCGACCAGCATCTCCAGTAGTACCACTCACACAGACGATACTACCGGTCTTCGGGCACTACCGGAATACTGTAGCTTACGAGTACCGACCATCGACCACTATGCAATTACGACCACTGTAGCTTCAACCACTACTACGACTACTGTAGCTACGACTACTTGCTATATTACTACTCCAAGTACTGACTGCTACAGTACTCTTACGAGTACTAACTATAGCTATGACTACTATGCAGCTTGACTTACGACTGCGACTGCTACGACCGGTCTCCAATTGCTCTCCAACTCTGGGTCTTCGACTTGTACTCCGCACACGACTACAGAATACTTAAACACACCGAGCACTCGACACGACTACACAATACTCGAACACACCGAGTACTCAATACACGACTTCTCACTACTCGAACACACCGAGTACTCGATGGTGAGAATCTTCAAGTCCACGCACTGCTCAGTGGAGGTTACGAGCTGCATGTAGCGCGCCGGGGTAGCACAAAGAAACCTGTGAACAACGGTAATTTCATCTACCGTGGTATCACCCAACGCTCGGATGCTGGTGACGACCGACGTCACCCGACCGGCGAAGTCTTCAACGGACTCCCTTTCCTCCATCTTCAGCCCCTTGAAGTCTCTCTTGAGAGTCTGGAGCTTGGCTTCGCGCACGTGCTCATGCTTCATGTGCACCGTCTGCCGACTTCGCCGTGTCTTTTCCTGCGAGAGAAGACATGACGTCCTCCGACACGGACTGGTAGATGGCGTACAACACCATCCAATCCTTCCGGTACTCAGCGGCACCAGGTTCGACTGCTTCCCAGACATTTTGAGCGTGAAGAGTCACCAGCATCTTCATCGCCCAGATCGTATAGTTCCCGCGGGTGAGCTACGGATGTGACAACGTCACCGCGCTCTCTCTCTCTTCACGGCTAACAAAAAGACTAACAAAAACTCTCGAGTCTTCGACCACCATCCACACGATTCGCACTCTCCCCACTACCCGAACGACTCGTTCCACTAACCAACTCACTCAGTTTAGTGGACACGACTAGTTATGTGTAGACTGCCTGCTAATTGGCCCGGTCTGTGACCGCACACAATCCTTCGAGTCCTTATTCAACCACGTTTTGTTCGACCACGATGTCTGCCACACGACCACAGTGCTTTCGACCGCTCCACCGACCACGGCTTGTCAATCACATCTTCAACCTTGGCTTCATCGACCACTTCACCGACCATGGCTTATCGACCAGCATCTCTGGTAGTACCGCTCACACAGACGATACTACTGGTCTTCGAGCATGATGGGGATACTATAGCTTACGAGTACCGACCATCAACCACTATGCAGCTATGACTAATATTGTCATAATCTTGATTCTGTCATACAATTATAAGATTTTATGATTCAAAACTGATTAGACCGATCCGATTCTATGGTAGAATCTTAATGTTCTTACGATTCTACCCAAACGTTTGTAGAATCATGATCAAAATTTTCATATGATCCTACTCGATTCTATTATTTTATTATAAATAATTACTTGTATACTTTCTTTTAATTGAAAATTTTAACTTTTATCTCTTATCTCTTTGTGTTTACTATAATTATCATAAAATAACACATGATCTTACTTTTAATCTACAATTTGTAAAGAAAAGTTCAAAACACATAATTTTAGAAATTTAGTAGTGTTATAATACACTGTATATTTTTTGAAATATTTCTTTGGCAGAATCATGTAAAATCTTAGGTTCTACGTTGATCTTACGATTTGCGATCCTACCAAAAAAACCTTCGATCCGATTCAAACAACCTTGGCTACGACCACTACTACGACTATTGTAGCTACCACCACTGCTACGACTACTGTAGCTACCACCACTGCTACGACTACTGTAGCTACGACCACTACTATGTCTACTTGCTACAGTACTCTGCCGAGTAATGACTGCTACAATACTTTCCGAGTACTGACTGTAGCTACGACTATTGCGCAGCTCGACTTACGACTGCGATTGTTACGAGCGATCTCCGACTCCGGAGTTTCTGACTCCAGGTCTTTGACTTATACTCAACACACGACTACAGAGTATTTGAACACACCGAGCACTCGGCACGACTATACAGTTCTCGAACACACCGAGTACTCGACACATGATTTCTCAGTACTCGAACACACCGAGTACTCTATACCGATTACGACGTACTCGAACACATCGAGTACTCTACACAAAACGACACGGTACTCGAACACACCGAGTATTTAACACCGACTACTACAACAACACAACAAGATTAGTTCCAACAGTTGATGTCCCATGACTTAAACAGGGAACCTTGTGCTAGTTGCAGATCCAACCTACAGTTGTATAGCTTACACTATTCAAATTGAAAGTTAATGTTGTTAAATTCTACTATCAAAATACTAGTCAAGCTTTCAGGCCTCAGGTGAATTCAGCTGTAACCCCTTCACAGTTCTCAAGCAACTCAAGTCTATACTTTGTCACGCGTATAATAACTCAGGATTCGACAATTTTATCCATATAAATGCACACTGGCACAAGAAATTCATCCAGAATGGCATAGATGCAGATTGGCTGCCGCTGATTCTTTGCTTCTGTTTTCTCGTGTTCCAGAGGCTCGAGGACTACTACAAGAGGAACTATAGGGATTACTTCGGCCTCATCGAAGGCCCGGCTAGACAGAAGAAAGAGGACGAGCTGACGGAGTCGGAGAAAGGAATTCTCGAATGGCTTGACAAGAACAAATAGTGCGTTACTTATGTCCAGGAGAAGGACGCGGAAATTCTAAAAAAAAAGGCTTCCTCCAGTTCTTGTTTTGGTTATGGTGCTTCCTGCCAACCATGTTTGCTTGATGATGAATGGCTTTGTTTTTAAGATTATTTTTTTTTTGTGCTGTCTGGCTCGCAATCCACGTGTAGCAAACAGAAACAGGCTGTGGACAAGCATGTTGCATTACACATGTGGATAAAGAGATCTAAAGAGATCTGACTAGTATGTATACAATGAAACAGATAATTACTATCTATAGTATCCACCATGTTATATATATATATATATATATATATATATATATATATATATATATATATATATATATATATATATATATATATATATATATATATATATATATATATATATATATATATATATATATATATATATATATATATATATATATATATGTGAAAAATACTTTTTACTCCCGGGTGTAATTACTCCCACATCTAATATACCACCTAAATAAACTTGAAATACCCCTTTAGCATTTTAGGTATACTCGTATACTAATTATATAGATAGTTTTTATAATATGTTGTCTTTTCATATATCTCAGACAATTTTTTTCATATATAATGTCTTGTTTCTTATGTTACTAGCTGAATGCCCGTGTGTTGCTACGGATTTTAAAATTTTATCATACTACATGTTCTAAAATTAACGAGTGGTAAAATTTGTTGGAACGTGCATATAAATATGTTCTAATTTTGTTTAAATCCGTAGCAACACACGGGCATTCAGCTAGTAAACGACAAATCTGAACTTTTGGGACCGCTCCGTACAGATGTGCGCGTCGTCACGGATGCGTAGGACCAAACCGCGAAGAAATCGGAGTTCTAGAGGGCCAGAACTGAAGAAATGAAATGGGCGATGGACTTATTTGTAAACCCTAGATATTAGGAGGACTAAACCGCAAAGTGCCAAAACTCCCATCTCCTCAAAACCTTCGGCCGCCGCCTGTGTTTGGTGAGCCCGGTTCCAATCTCTTCTTCCCCTCCGATTGCTTCTCCATCTTCCTTCTCTTGCTCCGGTCGCCGCCGTGGCCGGGCCAAACGCGGCGGCGCACCACCCATCTCACCTCACCCTCAGCGCCTTCTCTCTCCGCCGCCTACTCCCTTCTTGCTCCTCCCCCAGCGCCACCTCTTCCGCCGCTCCTACCCACTGCTTCTCCGGTGCGCCCCCGCTCCTCCATCTCTTCCACCTCCGGCGATCCCTTCTCCTCCCCCATTCTCTTCTCCGGCCGCTCTTCCTCACCGCAGCCTCCTCTCCCCGGCTCTCCTCTTCATCCTCCGCGCCGCTGCTTCTCATAGCTCCTTCTCCACCGGCGCCACCACTCACCACCTCCGGCCGCCGGCGAGGCCTCTCCTCTCCTCTTCTCCCTTGGTCTCCCCCTTCATCCTCTGTCCTTGCGCCGCCAGTCCCCTTCTGCGCCTTCTCACCCGCCACCTCCCTCCATAGCGCCGCCCCTTCCAGATCTGCCGGCGCCACCTACTTCCGCCTCCGCCTTACCTCGCCGATCGCCTCCTTCTCCACTCCCTTCCTTCCCCTTCCCTCGCCTCTCCACCACCACAGCTCTCGGCCGCCACCTCTCTCCATCCGTGCGCCGCCAAACCACACCGGACCCTGCCTCTCCCTGCCTTCCTCCGCAGCACTCGTGCGCCACCGCGCCCACCGCATCCACCGCCGCCTTGCTCTCCCTTCTTCTCACATCCCGCCGCTCCTCTTCCTCTTCTCCTCAGTTCGACCACCCGCGCCACCATTACCTCTGCCGCCTTCAACCTCCATACCTCTCCCCCGAGGACGACGTCGCGCAGTACCTCGCCGCCGTTGACGTCGCCATCGAGCACCTCGCGTGCGGCTCCGCTGCCATCGGGCGCGCGGGAGTCGCCGTCCAGCTCGCCATGGCGCGCCTCGACAAGGAGCTCCGCCATCTCATGGTCCGCTACGCCGTGCCGCTTGACCCCACGGGCCTGTTCTCGCTCCGTCGGCTCTCGCTCGGGTCCATGGAGGACCTCGACAACCTGCGCGCACAGCCAAAAAAAAAGTAGCCCTACATGTCAGTGAAAAAGGGAAGGAGTGTAGGATGCACTATCATCTTGAACTCCTTTTAAGGAGTAGAGACAGTTAATTATTATATGAGATATGACCCAATTCTCTATATTTCTCCTCTCTTTCCTTTATATCATCACATGTCCTACATGATAAGACTTGCAATCAGTTAGCGTTACACTATTATACATATTCTTAGTAACCAGCCAGCAGCTGAAAGATCCCCGTGCGATATCCATGATACTGCGATTTGCGAAGTTCATGTGGTCTTTGTCTTAGCAACCATGTTTGAAAAAGATTACTTTTATAAACAGGACGTAATGTCTGGGTGGTGTAGTTGGTTATCACGCTAGTCTCACACACTAGAGGTCCCCAGTTCGAACCTGGGCTCAGACATTCTATATCCTTTTTCTACTCTTTTATTTGTATACGTTCAAAATTGGTTTGCTCCGTTTTTGCAGGAAGGAGTTATTTTGTTTGCGTTATGTAGCGGAAAATTTTCATTTTGCACATGTGGTTTCTTGAATAAAGATATTCAATTTTGCCCTTTTGGAATCAAAGTCAATTTTCTACTCTTTTATTTGTATACGTTCAAAATTGGTTTGCTCCGTTTTTGCAGGAAGGAGTTATTTTGTTTGCGTTATGTAGCGGAAAATTTTCATTTTGCACATGTGGTTTCTTGAATAAAGATATTCAATTTTGCCCTTTTGGAATCAAAGTCAATTTTCTACTCTTTTATTTGTATACGTTCAAAATTGGTTTGCTCCGTTTTTGCAGGAAGGAGTTATTTTGTTTGCGTTATGTAGCGGAAAATTTTCATTTTGCACATGTGGTTTCTTGAATAAAGATATTCAATTTTGCCCTTTTGGAATCAAAGTCAATTTCTTTTAGAATAAGTCTATTTGGGTCCTTAAACTATCTTGCTTTTTCAACATTTTAACTACGAAACTGAATAACTTACACCTCTCAACTATCACAACCACGTATATTACCCCCTTGAACATTCTTCTTTAGTTTTCATCTAACATGGCGTATACGTGACAGTGGTTTTGACATATAATCTGGTTTTAAGATGATTAGACATCCCGTTAGCAAATCAACAGATTAAAAAAAATCCAAAAATCCCAGATCATCCAAAAAAATAAAAATAATGGGCCCACCTATCAGCCCCTTTCCTCCTCCACCCCTTCACGTTTTGCGGGCTTGTGGCCATGAGCGCCACTAAAGCCCTACTCTTCTATTCGTGGGGGAAACTTAGAGCCAAAGAGCAGCACAAACATTGCACCATTCAGTCTAGCTAGCATGCGAGTGGTGAACAGTAGTGATGCGTTGGCCAAATCATCATCTTCTTTGAATCCAGCGCTCCTAGCGGCTCCTGTGAGACCAACGAGCTACATGGCAGCGACATCGCACAAATCCCCGATTTTTTTCTATTTTAGCTCTTTTTTTTGAAAAATATTCATATTTAGACCTCTAGTAGTTTTAATTCCGATTTTGGACCCAGGGGGTCGGAGCCGTGACCCACGGCGCCGAGGTAACACATCTTGGCGCCGTGGTCCACGGCGCCGAGGCGCCAGGCCCGCACCAGCGTGGTGGCCTGCGTGGCGCCAACGTGGCAGCATCTCGGCGCCGTGGTCAGTGGCGCCGACCTCGGAGCCGTCAATCGTGGCGCCGACCTCGGAGCCGTGAGTCGTGGCGCCGAGCTCGGAGCCGTTGGTCGTGGCGCCGAGCTGTGAAAATTCAGACAAGCCGCCGTGACCGGTGGCGCTCCAGCTCGGCGCCTTCAAAATAATTCGTAGCTTTTGCAAACATTCAGAAAATTGATGAACTGTGTGAAACACAATTTTTGTTTCCTGCTACATTTTTTGATGATGTCGTGTTCAATCTGAAAATTTCGGGTGCTAGTAAGGTAATAATGTTTGTAACTTTTTTCCTAAGCAGGGAACTCCAATGGTCAAACACTAATTGTTAGAGAAGGGGATAATGGTGTTGCTTATTTATGGAATTCAAAAGAGCTAAAATGGGGCAAGGTAAGAACCTATGTGCCTTAGACTTTTCCATTATATTGCCCATAAGTAATTATGTTGCTACCTCAAATCACATGGTATAATCTGCGAAGTTGAGGATATAGTTTAATGTCTTGTTGTTCTTTTGCAGACATTTATGTGCTTGAAAATGTGAATTTTCCATGTAATGATTTACAATTTTGAACTGAGTAGGCATGATTTCCCTGTTCTTTTCTATATGCAAACTAATCCATTATGCAGACATTCTTTGGAGCAAGCATGAGTGGGCAACATTATGCACTCTATTAAATTGTAGTTTTGTGAAGCACCGATACGCAATACCGTCATACCGGTAGTCTCAAGTGCAGTCGATACAGCTAGGCAAACACAATACAGTGCATAATAATAGGATTACATAGACCGTAGATAGCGTGGGTCTATTCTACTGGGTGTAGCGTGGTTGTTTCCCCTTTTTTATTGGGCCCTGAGGATGGCTCCGCTGCATCATTCTTCCTGTCACTCTTGGTCTTGAGAGCTGCCTCACGAGCTTGAAGCTCTTCCTCCTGACGCTTGATGGATGCTTCACGCAGACTTAACTGCTCCCGCCTCCTTTGCAGCTCATCCTCCTTGCCCTTCAGACGGATTTGGTCCACCCTCACGCGGCGCTCTTGCTCAAGCCGCATCTGTCGTTCCACCTCGTGAGCCTGAGTCATCTTGACAAAGTATTGTCCTTTGTTTTCCACCTCCACTGCCCGGTTATCTGGCCATGCCGGCGACACCCGATCCACCCATTCGATGAACGTGCAAGCCTATGTCTCGTATCCAAATTTCTCCTTAACAATCCCAGCAAGTGTCTTCACCTTCATATTTGGTTCTCCCTTTACTATGTGACACAGTGACTTGGCAATAATGGTAGAGGTCAATTGCCGATGCTTCTGTTTGAGCTCTGCTTCGGCACAAGTATGTGGGCCAACGATTCTTGTGACCTTGAATTTTTCCGTGTCCTTCTGTTTCCTAGCACAAACCCTCCATTCACATGTTTCCTTCTCGCACACAACTGTGTACCTCCGCTCCACATACGAATGCCTCACCTTGAATGACCTTTTACGAATCACTGAATACTCATGCAGCCACCTTTTCAATGCTAACAAGTCCTCAAACACCATGCCCTTCTCAATTGTCATGCTTGACCCGGCCTCAGGAGCATCTAGCAACTCGTCATCCCTTCCTTCTGCATAAGCCTCATGGGAATGTCTAAGATCGCTGAATTTATGAACTGATGGATCCCAGCCAGGGCAATAACGCCTAATCAGCTCAATATCACTTTCGGTCAGCTCTCCAAAAGGGCGGTCATCATCAGAATCAACGGCCCTAGCGATCTCGTAAGGCTCCAGATCATCCACAATTTGAACATCCACACTGTTGGAGTCCCTACAGACTTCTTCAACGTTGCCAGATGGAGCAACGGGAGGAACACCCACATTATCAGGAATGTCTCCTACATCATAAGCACGAAAACGATGGGATTGAGACAAAAGAATGGAATGACGGGAAAAGGTTAAAGAGTTGCTCGACACTTACTGGGATGATCCTGAGGGGCCGCCACGACATCATCAGTCCGACATTCAACTCGAACTGGTTGAGAAATCTGAACCTCGTTCGGGGCAGATAGAGCATCGGGCACCTCAGGCACTTCTTCCACATCCACCGCAAGGTCCGGTAATGGAGGGTCAAAGGGTGCCTGATCACCTAGTTCTGGTGAATAACCATGAGGGGTGGGATCAATGGACACCTTCCGCACAACAAGGTCCAAACATTGGAACTCATTCCTCATAACCAATTTGACATATTTGTCCCACTGATCCTCACAACCAATTAAGATCAACCGCCTTAGAATTGTGTCTTTCGAACCGAAGTGAAGTAACCCCTCAACTGTGATGCTCTCCTCGTTTGCATGACAATGTAGCTCCTCTCGGGCCCTAGCAACCAACTCACTAAACGACGGCCGATCACTGAATATCAGAGGCACCCTTTGCATTTCAACAAATCGAACATTTCCATAATCATCACTTGTCACACTGCCTCCATGATATAGGGTGACTAGGTTGTCCATCTAGTTCATACAGAAAATCAAACTTAATACCTTTAATTGAAATTGGATACTACGTAGTAACTAATAAGTACCTAGTCACTAACTAAATGCTACCTAACTTCAAGCCAACAAGTTAATGTCAACATTGTAAAAAGCAAATTACCAACAAGTTAACGTCAACATGGTAAAATGAATAATTTAATATAATTATAGGTTTGCCAGGTTTTCTATTGCGGTATCGCCTTAGGATATTAGTACCATACTCACAGTCTCCCACCCATGTTGACATTTGACTTCAACACTACACTAAGACTTGAACACGGTGATTTCTCTATCACACTGGCTCATCCTACAGGCCACAGCATCGTTTCCTCTGTCTCATTTCAACGACCAAACACACTATCTAACCATGAACACATAGCACGCACAAGCAAGGGCATCAAGCAAAACCTAATGCAAGCCCATCATAATCCAAATCAAGGCTGCAAAGATCACATTTTCCACAATTGTAAACCTCCTCATCAGCAACACATATTATACACAATGCTACTCCTACGTAAGAAGTAAGCATATACTTCATATATTATTGACTAAGAAGCAACCAACTGTGAAAATATACCTGATCAAAATCAACAAGGAGCAACCGGCGGCGGCGGGGAGGCGGGCGGCCGGGGACGCAGGTGGGGAGGGGAGGCGGCGGCACCAGGGGACAACACTAGTATATTTTGTCTGTCAACAGGCAGCATCAGCAGTCAACAATCGCTTGTGCATACTCACTCTTTATTTTACTCATCTTCCATTTCCTTATGAATAGCACACGATATCGAAATATTTGTAGTCCATAAAAAGCCCAGGCAGACGTGTGTGCATAAGCGCTATACCAGCAATAAAAAAATGCTTAACGTAACACACACAAGATCTATACCAGCAATGCAAATTGCATGTACAAAGCTAGGTATCCAAAAACAATATCCCATAAATTTTACCTGTTCTACCAAAAATTTCTTCGGCTTAATTGCATGTACTTCCGGCCGGGGACGCAGGCGGGGAGGCGGGCGGCCGGGGACGCGCGCGGGGAGGGGAGGCGGCGGCACCAGGGGGCGGTGGGGAGGCGGGCGGTCGGGGACGCGCGCGGGGAGGGGAGGCGGCGGAACCAGGGGCTGGGCGGCCGGGGACGCGGGCGGGGAGGGGAGGCGGCGGCACCAGGGGGCGGCGGCGGGGAGGCAGAGAGGGAGAAATGAAGGCGAATGAACGAAAGAGACAGAGGGAAAGGAGAAGGCCGCGTGCGGCCCGGTGGCAGGGAGCTCGGCGCCAAGATCCACGGCTCCGAGCTCGGCGCCACAATCCACGGCTCCGAGCTCGGAGCCACGACCCAAGGCGCCGAGGTGCTACCACGTCGGCGCCACGCAGGCCACCACGCTAGTGCGGGCCTGGCACCTCAGCGCCGTGGACCACGGCGCCGAGATGTGTTACCTCGGCGCCGTGGGTAACGGCTCCGCCCCCTGGGTCCAAAATCGGAATTAAAACTACCAGGGGTCTAAATGTGAATATTTTTCAAAAAAAGGGCTAAAATAGAAAAAATTCGGGCACAAATCCTGTGCCCAAGGTCCCCATCATGCCTGCACAAACCTCCGATGTGTTGGCACGGCGCGCAATGTTAAGGCCTTGCGCAGGAGGTTGTTCGTGAGGGCTGTTGCCTCACGTTTGTCAGCGTTGCACGTGCACTCATCAGGACGCTTGCTTCCTTCGCATTGGATAGGCGGCGGCAAGATGGTTAATGTTAGGGAAGAAAGCCTCGACGACAATAGTGCGGTTGCGAGGAGGCGAAATTAATTGAGGGATTTCGTTGTCGAGGTCGAGAGGACTCTTCTGGTGCAAGGAATCGACTAGAGGTCCACTGAATCGGGAGATCAAGGCGGTGGCAAACTTGTCTGGACTTGGAGAAGATGAAGGAGGGAGTGGCTATAGTGTGGGAGGAAGAGAAGAGGAGGGCATCATGCCCTCGGGAAAGCCGACATCGTGGATGGGGAGCAGGAGGGGAACGGGAGTGTAACCGTCCCTCTGTTTTCGGGAACAGGAACGTTATTACCTTCCGTAACAGCCTAGGAGTTCAGTTACAGATAAAAGAAGTATTATGCCTACTTACGAACATTTAAACAGAGTTAATTTGATTAAAATAAGACTTAACAGTTAATTTTAACAATTTTAAGGGCGTTTAAGCCCAAAACTTAACTTATAATCAGAAGGATCAAAGAAAACTCCACATGAACACTTGAGTGCGATCATAAACCTAGCATGAAAACTTGTAACATTCTGTTATCTTCTTATCTCTGTGGTGGGGAAAAATAAAGTAAAACTGAGTACAATTAACCGTACTCACAAGTCACATAGGGAAATGCTATATAGCTACTTGCTAAGGTTTCCAAAGGATGGGGATATATGGGTTTGATTAAGGTATTGTGAATGTAGTTTTATTTGTAAATATTTTTAAATACAAAAGAACAATAACTTCTTAAGGAATTAGGGTTTCAAAACTTGATTACTAGACTTCAACATTTCTAAATCTACTTATACTTCGCTGTTGGATTCACTCATTAAACACATCTTCATTTACCGGAAGCACAATGTATTCGAATACCATTAATTATGACTCTACATAGTTGCACTGTTTTACCCACAAGATCCCTTAACTCCCGCGACAGAGTTAAGAAAACAAGGCTGCTCACTGCTCAATTCTTTATATAGCCTCCACCCAGTAGGTTTTTGATCTCAACAAGCTCGGGTGACCCACAGGCATCGCCCGACTTGTCGCAGCCCTACCGTTGTATGGTTAACCACCTCCCATATGGACTCACCCTCGGTCTTCCCCCACCAGTTGTAGAGGTTCAATCAAACTGGAGCAGTTATTAGACCAGGTTTGACAAGTCAACGCTTATAGTTGGGCGATCACTATGTTCTTTACTCAGTATAAGGGTCTAGTCCTTATATTTTCACTGAGGCAACTTCCTCCCACGAACCCATATTCAGCGCCCGCGACACTACCATCAATCCACAACCAAGTCTCCACCCTAGGATAAGGTCATGGGATCCGGCCGACTCATGGCCTCCAGCAAACATTTCTTATCCTAGAACCACTTTTCAAAATTCTATCTACAAATGCCAAATCTTTTAATAGCAAAAACATTTGTTGAGTTTCTACCATGATTACACTATTAATACATTTAATATTACTATGTCTTGTCAAGGTGAATACAGTCATCAAATTAAACAGGGTTTTTTAAGTGGTAGAATATTAGCTAATATCATGTCATTCTAAACATTTATTGTACAAGAAATATCAGTGTATAAATAACATAATGAAAATACTGATAAATAATAATTAACGGAATTCACAGGAGGGGCTTGGAGCCTTACATAGCGGGCTTAAGGCGGTAGGGAGAGGCGGTGGCGAAAATTTCCGAGGTGACGATGAAATCAAATTTGGCTTTGTCCGGCGCCGGCCAGGGTTCTTCGAGAGATGCTGCCAGACAAGTTGCAGAGAGTGGCAGCAACGGGAAGGTGCGAGAGCAAGCGAAGGAAATTAAGCGGTGGCAAAACAGGCAGCGGCGGGATATTTTCGGGTGATGAACAGTGATTGCGCGAAATCCAGCCGCAGGGGGCAATGCTGTGAGGAATCTAGGGTGTAGATGGAGTGATTGGGTGCGGGATTTGGCTAGGAAACTCAATAGATCAAAATCAAACTATTTCAAAACTTCTATTGGCTTTTTCGGTTTCGTTTCAGGGTGGCAGGAGGTGCTCATGCATAGCCATACCCATGGAGGAGAGAGGGAGGAGGAAGTAAAGCAAAGGGAGGATGACATAGGGACAATAAGAGGAAGAAAGTGGAAGGAGGTTGACTAGTGGACCCTACTATCATATGTTATGGACCCTACTATCACATGTCAAAACTATTACCATATATGTGACACGTTAGTTAAAAATCAGAGTGGAATGGTTACATGGGGTAAGTCGCTTGGTTTTGAGAGCTGAGTGGGGTTGGTTTCCCGGTTTCGTAGCTAATGATTGAATTTTAAACAAATGAAATAATGGAGGGAGACAAATAGACTTATTTTTTTCCCTTTTTTTTTGGACTGGAACATCTCAAATTTGTATTTTTTAGGAACCGTGGAAGACATAAAAAAAAGTTAGGCAGCACAACATTCGAAATTTCGAATACACATCAAATGCTCACGGGATGAAATCACTTAAAGTCCACCAAAAATATCGTAGCATTCAACCTGCAGTTGGCCTGGAACTCCAACGTTTTTTGTCTTCAATCACACGTCACATTAAACTATCAGTCTATCACCTACTGGTTGGCTGCCTAGAGCTTCCAAACTTTGACTTGCGCACATGTTTACCGAAAGGAGTACACACAGGTTTGTTGGCAATCAAAGCCTCGAGGCTCCATCCATCCTGCTGGATAAGTGGGCCACGTGAGACGACCATGGATCTAGATCCTGCTGCTTATCAGTGTTTGTTCTACTAGTAATAATAGTTCACTTCCATGCATGGATCACTTAGGATCCATATAAATAAAGACTGCTTTTTTTACTGCGGCTGAGGGCACTTCTAATACTTCATCATATACAAAATCTATATAATTAATTAACTATCTATACAGGATGAGATATAATATGGTAAAGACTTAAGAGTTAAGAAAGAGAGATAAAAATAATGTCTTGCCTGAGGTATTGCATGGGCACACAATCAAATATCAAGAAATAACTAAAATTTACATTAAGGAGTATAATTGTGTCTATAACATTAAATCTGCGGTGGATGAAAGAGTAGAGGGAAAGAGAGAAACATTGGAGAGTGTATAATTTATTGATTAAGCCCACTGATAAATATTACGTATTAGGGGAGTAATGTCTACAATTATTTCTACTTGATATGGGGGTGTATAGACATTGCTTTGAAATGTTTTCTGTTTGGAGTACCTTAATAGTTTTTGTTTGTATTTTTTTGAGACGGTGATAGTTGGCGAAGAAGTCGATATGAATGACACATATGGTTTTAAATTTAGAAAGATATTTAAAGAGTTAGCTTTTAGAAAATCGTCTAATTTATTTTAGCTTTTAGTGGAGTAAAAAGACAAAAAAAAAGAGGCCAAAATGCACTCATCGGCAACTCGGTACGCGCATGCGCTGGCGTAAATCTAGCGCTTGGCACTTGCTGGAGACGGCTTCCACTTCCACCCGCGACGAAGGAAGCCGAGCCGGCGACAATTGGCAGCGGCGGATTTGACCACGAGGGAGCAGTAGCTGAGCTATGCGCCGGTGTTAGATTTTAGTTCGGCTCCGTCGCTAGGTTAGGTAAACCGCAAATGCCTTGCGCTATCTGCGATGTCTCGTGACGCAACAACGGATCCGATCACCCGCGCTAATGCTCTGCATCATCGATCCACACTCACTCGTTTGTGGAAGGAAGCGAAGGGGCCATTTTTGTTTTGCGTCGTTAGGTGTCAGGCTGCTGCTGGTGAGAGGTGGCGAATGCTAAGCATCGAATGGAAGGAAGCGTCGCATTATTGCTCCGGCATAATGGAACGTGTGCAGTTGAGAACAAGAGAAAACCCTCAAGCAAAGCACGCGGTACAAACACAGGTACATGAGGACGTTCGTATTTGACAGCTTGATTTCCAAACAGACCCTTCGATTAGAGCTTGCGTAAGGGTGGGTTCGGTTTGGTTTAAAGTCGATTTATATTCGTATTGTCTATAGTAACTAGCTTTTAAATGGTGTATTTTTAAAACGAAGTTAATAGAAAGATTATAGTAAAGAGTGTACTGAGTTTAGCTGTACCGGCTAAAATCGTATACGATTATTTTTCTGTGCAACTATCTCGTATGAACAGTTAGAATTTAAATATTTAAACTATAAACCATAAATCATTAGTCAAAAAAATCTACCCTAAAACTCGTGTTTGTTTGTTTAAGAGCAGGAGGTTAGGAGACCCGACACAAGGAAATCCAAACATTTTTAAAAAACGAGCTTAGGCCGCCGCAACGGTACAAAAACAACAATAAAAAAACCATAGGAAACACGGAGCAACAACTCCGCCCCAAAGCCCGCGCGCGGCTACCGAACCGCCGGGCTGGATGGCACGCGGCCGTAAATACCACCCAACCCCGCGCCCACGTTCCCCGCCCCCAACTCCACTTCCCGTCCCGGTACCAAAAAGGCCGTGGGGAAATGATGGAATAATTCGGTAATTCTCGCCTGCCTTACTCTTCGCCTTCGGTGCCAGTAGCCTTCACGACTAAATCCACCACCGCTCTCTCCCGTCCCCTCGCCGCGTCGCCCCCTACTCCTCCCCCTCTTCGGAGCCAGGGCTCGCCTGCTTCCACCAAACCCTAATCATTTGGTGGGGGGGCGCCCGCCTGCCTCGTCGATCTGCGCCGCGGCCGCGGAGGCGCGATTGCTTGGGGGGCGGTGGTTGCGCTGCGCTGCGCGCTGTCCCGTGGCGGTGGTGGGCCCGGCTTGGTGGCGGCGTGAGGGAGGCGCGGGAG
This sequence comes from Dendrocalamus latiflorus, assembly GCA_017311315.1. Classification (NCBI taxonomy): domain Eukaryota; kingdom Viridiplantae; phylum Streptophyta; class Magnoliopsida; order Poales; family Poaceae; genus Dendrocalamus; species Dendrocalamus latiflorus. The sequence goes on along the minus strand of CM029651.1, from coordinate 7,908,678 downwards.
GAGGTGGAGTAGATTCGTGGTGGGAGATGAGGTGGAGGCTGCTCGAGGCGGGGGCGTCGCCGGCGGGGCGGTGAATGGAAGCGGCGGGGCGCTGCGGGGGCTAGCTTACATGGAGGCCAGGGCCTCGCACGGCGGCGGGTGCGGGAGGGTGCTTTGGCTTGTGAGCGTCGAGGTGAGCTGCTTCGATTCGGTGGGGGTTTGGTACACGGAGTGAGTAACCGGGGTTGGTGGATTTGGGGGCGCGCAATGGTCGGGGAATTCCGGGGGGTTGGAGGTTGCTTTGGGTGGATCTGGTATGAATTGATGCGCATTTCAGGTTGTGGATGGCAATTTGAGGGATTTGGTTTAGCCTTTTGTAGGGTTTTACTGTTTTGCTGCGCACTTTTGAGGAAAGGAATGTCTCTCCCGATCTATTTTTGGGTGTTTGGATCGCAAGTAAACTAGTGAAGCGGATAGATCAAAATTTGACCTTCTTGGGTGGATTGCTCTTTGTTTGCTCTTCCAATTTGCTAAATATTTGAGTTCTTATATGTTCTGGTCCTGTGCCATTAGAAGGAGCTGCATTTGTATTGATATTGATAATTGATTCATCTCACTTTTTGCTCGTGCTGCAGATTGTGTTGATTCTAGTCTGGACGCGAGGAGCTAGTGCGAGTTCCAATGACGGCAAAGCATTGTCTCTGCCAGGTGCGGAAGCTGGAGAGAAGGATGTTTACCTTAGCCATTCGTGCATCCATGACGAGATACTACATCAACGGCGATTAGCCGGGCGGAAGGAGTACTCTGTCATGCCGCAAGTCTACCATGAGCCCCGAGAGAAGGTGGAGCGCCTAAGAGGAAGACATTTGTTGGGGGTGTCATCTTGGCGCGCTCCACAGGGAAATGTCAAGAAGCCAATACGGATATATCTCAATTATGATGCAGTTGGGCACTCGCCCGACCGGGACTGTAAAAATGTTGGTGACATCGTGAAGGTAGGTTTGTCGCATTAGCTTCTCATTGTGTCAGCAGCTGCTTTATTATCAATGTAGTAATGTTGAATTTGCTGTTTGTTTTTATTAGCTTGGCGAACCTCCTGTACCATCAGCACCAGGAACACCTGTCTGTGATCCTCATGGAGACCCGCCATTGGTGGGAGATTGCTGGTACAATTGCACCTTTGAGGATATAGCTGGGGAGGACAAGAAGCAACGGCTTCGGAAGGTGCAGTTCTTGTGTTTTTGGTGGTTTCTGTCTGCCACTTCAGTTTGAAATGTGTCATAACTTGAAAAACTATAAAGAGGATCCACTAGCCAACTCCACTGTTATAGAAGATATAACAGCGCTATTGCCATGTGTTACTGACGTATTGTTCTGTATGCTGAATTGAATCATTGTACAGGCACTGGGACAAACAGTAGAGTGGTTCAGAAAAGCTTTAGCTGTTGAACCTGTCAAGGGAAACCTGCGGCTCAGTGGGTACTCTGCTTGTGGTCAGGATGGAGGTGTACAGCTCCCCCATGCTTATGTTGAAGGTAATTTACCATTATGATGAGGCATTTTGTTTGTCTTTTCAGATGATTCTCCATTGTCATACAAATTTGTCTTGAATTGCAGATGGTGTTGCCAATGCTGATTTAGTGCTCTTAGTAACAACTAGACCGACAACTGGTAACACACTTGCATGGGCTGTGGCCTGTGAACGTGACCAATGGGGTCGTGCAATTGCAGGTTTGTCTACCCCCTCATGTTTGCATACAAATATTCGTTGGTGGTAGAGTTTGTAGTGTTATTCTGAACTAACATATATATGTTTTGGCTTTTAGGACATGTTAATGTGGCCCCTCGTCATTTGACGGCTGAAGCAGAAACCTTACTTTCGGCTACTTTGATACATGAGGTCATGCATGTTCTGGGCTTTGATCCTCACGCCTTCACACATTTTCGTGATGAAAGGAAAAGGAGGCGTAGTCAGGTACTGAGCAATGTCTTTCCTCAATGTATTGGTGTGATATATTTTCTCCTGCTTAATAGAGAGCCCAATGCTCAGAACCTGAGCTGCTGATTGCTTTATTATAATTGGGTTAGATCTAACATGTAAAACTGCTTTAAAGCTTTATAGAGTTTTATGAGTAAAGCACTCAGCAATTCAATGGAGATCAGGTTTGTACACTTGTAGGCTTATTTAGCAGTTACCATATGAGCCTAGTATGAAAACTTATAGGATAAACCTGGGAAGGCTAAATAGTCTCCAAGTTTACAAGCACTTATGAGTTGGAGTTAAGTGAACAACTTTTGGGGCTTGTCTAGGAAGAAGTGAGCCTTTTGGGCGCATATGCTGTAAACCATCTTATCATTGGCAAACCTCAGCATTTGTGGTAAAATATTCTCCATTGATGCAATGGCGTATTTGTTGGCCCTTTCAAATTTCTGACAGCATGACTTCTGCTAAAGCTTAATTTATGTGTGATTGTCGCATGATAACTGATGCGCACAGCTGCACACACCTAGCAAAGGAGTGTACGTAGAGTGGCCTGATATTCACGACATAGGAATTAGCACGATAAAAGATAACTTTGGTTTGTGACATGACGAAAGAAGCAGTATATCGATGAACAATTGCCCAACTGCTTGTTGGAAACTAACCACACAACAACACCTGTAGATGAGAGGCACGAAAATGGGTGAACCGTATATGTTCAACTTGAGTGAATTCCAGGAATCCTAAAAAGCAAAATCTCAACTCTATATTAATCCGAAAATGCAAACTTGAAGTCTTGGACTTGAGTTCTCACACTGGGGTACTGGACACTCTAGGCCCTCTTTTATAGGCCAACTAGTACATGAGAAGCACAAATCCTAAAATATAATTTCATAACAATCTAGTACTCAACAACTGTAAAAGGAAATAACTCTGAAACGGGAACAAATAGACTATCCTATTTAGCCCGTTGGCCCACACCTCATAAGATGACCAACAGTGTGCACGGTTGGACTTTGACAAGACCTGCTTGGCTGGTTTTGGCACTACCCTCCCCCCTTTTTATTCTTTCCCTTTTTTCCTTGGCTGGTTTGCATGTCCGCTCCAAAATGCTCCAAAGGAGTCTGAATTCTCCTCCCAAAGAAATTAGGATTCTATTTTCCTTTTTCTCATTAAATTCACGTGTAGATGGCAGCTCAAGTCCAATACCTTTTACGATTCGGTTGATGGGCTGTAGAGACAGCTAGGTTTGGTGAAGAGAATGCAACTCCCACTTGGATTCGGCCCATGGACAGTCCAATTCCCACTTGTGGAGCCCATGCTGGAATTGGGCCTTGTGACCGGAGTTGACAGAGATGAACTTGGTGTGGTCTTTGAGCTGTGCAGCACTCGAGTTCAAGCCCATTTCGGTTTGACACAAGGGGCAGCTCAGCTTCAGTTGTTTCATTGTTTGATCCTCTTTTCATGAAGAAAAAATTAAGAAGGCTTAATTCTTTCCTGTTAGATGAATGATTCAGTTGAGACACTGTTGAAAATAATTGCCCCCCAGCATGGTCATATTATTAACTTTAAGTTTTGAAAACCAGTTGTTTTATGGGGAAAAAATCAATGCAAAGGAGCATACTGTGCATACCTCTAGAGCCTGAGGGAAAGGAGCTTTGCAAAGGATATACGTCACCGTATGTTGTTCCATAATAATGCATCACTCACTGGATAACTAGTCAGTGTCTCTTGTCTAAAATATTCTCTGTCCACTCCACTGCATTGATTAGTTGGATAGTCTGAAACTTATTTGGGGTACTTTCTTCCTATGTTTTTTTTAAAGATAGCTTCTCCTCTAGTTCAGGCCTTGCACACCATGATTTCAGTATCTCTCTGTTTCTATGTTCAGGTTACTGTTCAGGCTTTGGATGAAAAGCTTGGAAGAATGGTTACTCGTGTTGTCCTTCCTCGAGTTGTCATGCACTCTAGGCATCATTATGGAGTAAGTTGTAACTAAAGACCTGGGAGCTATGTTAAATATTTTGAGTCATTCATGTGATTGCCGTGTTCAGCACCATCTCCATTTTTATGCTCCTTGCTTTGAAAAAATCTACTTCATGTGAACTGACCAATTTCTTCGTTGTGTTAGGCATTTTCCCAGAACTTCACTGGGTTGGAATTGGAAGATGGCGGAGGCAGGGGTACCTCAGGTACATCCATAACACAAACCTTATATAGTTTGATATTCGTATTTACTGACATTTGTTAGTATTATACAAGTTTTGAGAATACCCCCAGTTGTGTATCTTTCCTCCCTTTACTGACATTTGCCATTTTAACAGGTTCACATTGGGAGAAAAGACTCTTAATGAATGAGATCATGACCGGGTCGGTGGATACAAGATCAGTGGTTTCAAAGATGACCTTAGCATTATTGGAGGACAGTGGATGGTATCAAGCTAATTATAGCATGGCTGATAATTTAGATTGGGGTCGAAATCAGGGAACAGAGTTTGTTATCTCTCCCTGCAATATGTGGAAAGGGGCGTACCACTGCAACACAACTCAATTGTCAGGATGCACATATAATAGGGAGGCAGAAGGTTACTGCCCCATAGTAAGCTATAGCGGGGACTTGCCCAAATGGGCTCAATATTTCCCTCAAGCTAATAAAGGTATGGCTATGGCACATTGTGTGATGACGTAGCATAAAATATCCCTTTTTTAACATTATACTGGGTGCTGAAATGATATATGGGAATTTTTATGGGTTTTCAACTGTTCCATCTTTTAATCCGTACTAGTTCTTACGCTCTTCTCTAGTTACAAGCAGGCAGCACAATTTTTCCTGTACTAAATACATATAAACTTTGGTTGGGTACTGGAGAACAAGTTTGGTGGGTGTAGATCAAGTGGAAAGTTAAAGAGATGATATCACTTGTTTGTACGCGGTTAGTACACAGCTGTTAATATGTGAGGAGCCCCCATCCACACATGCAACGTTACCCCCTCTGAATTGTGTGCATAGCCTTACAGCCTTTGCCTTCTGTTTGCCAAAAACTTCCCAGTCACAGAGCAAGTTGAATCACCTAATCCATCAGGCGATCTGATAAGTTCTAGTGGGATCAGTTTTGGAACTAGCTCTGAGTTTAATGAATCAGATAAGACTTTCTGGAAGTTTATCTTTTCATGTTCTATCCAGTCTTTGGCTCCGCTTGGCATTTCGTTTGAAAAGCACTTTGTTATTCCTGTTATGAATGGACCGTATCAATTCCAATGGGCCAACAGGCCAAATATACAAAGGGGGCAATATATGCAAAAAAACCCTCTACACAAAGTAATAACCCTACAGCTTATACATGTCTAACAATTCCTACTTTTGGATGTAACAGTTGAAAGCATCTTTTTTTACTGTAACCGCAAAATCTTATTGGAATTAGTAAAAATTCCCCTAACTAGATTCCACAGCACAACACAGCAATCACAAACTGACACTTTATCCTTTCTTATCTTCTCTTCTGATTCTCTTCTTAAGTTCCACTGATTAGTTTCTGTATGTCTGCATGTTGCACTTCAAAGTTCTCTCCTGTAGTCCTATGTAATACATAATTTCATGTCTGCAGGTGGTCAGTCTTCATTAGCAGATTACTGTACATATTATGTTGCTTATTCAGATGGTTCATGCACTGATGTAAATAGTGCGCGAGCACCTGACAGAATGTTAGGTGAAGTGCGGGGAAGTAACTCAAGGTGAGACTGCAGACAAAAAGTTGCATATATGTTTGTTTTAATAAATCCCATTTTCACAATCTTGACCATTTTTTTGGAAATTTCCTAATGAGCAGGTGTATAGCCTCAACGCTAGTGCGAACTGGGTTTGTCCGTGGATCTATGACCCAGGGAAATGGCTGTTATCAGCATCGCTGCACAAACAACTCCTTAGAGGTGACTACTATTTCCTTTATTTTCTCACTTTGCACTAAGTTTGCCTTGCATGCTTGGACCCCATTCTGTCCAGAAATTCTTGTGCGTGCTGTGTTTTGTTTTTATTCCTGGTGGGGTGTCTTCATTATTTGTAATGTTCATTATAACCACCATAAATATAATTGTAGGGCTGTAAGAACTTCTAACATATTTCCTCTCCTTTTCTTTTATGATTATTAAAGATGACCTCAACATTGCGAATGTTTTTTTTTTGTATTTTTGCACTACATGCTTATACTGTTTCTGATAGTGGCTGCATCACAGTTCAAGTAACCAATTATGAATCATGCATCTGTTCTCAAATTTGAAATGCTGGCCAACTTTGACTAAAGTTTGCCTTCACTGTGTTCTGAAAATTCGTACTGTTTAGGTTGCTGTTGATGGGATCTGGAAGTCATGTCCAGAATCTGGTGGGCCTGTTCAGTTCCCGGGGTTCAATGGTGAGTTTTGCTATTTAAGGTGTATTAGATCAAGTTCTCTCTCTTTTCTAGTTCTTACATGAGTTAATTTTGTGCTGAAGGGGAGTTGATTTGCCCGGCATATCATGAGTTGTGTAACACTGTATCAGTCCCTGTGAGTGGCCAGTGCCCAAAGTCTTGCAGTTTTAATGGTGACTGCATTGATGGAACTTGCCACTGCTTCCCTGGGTTTCATGGTCATGACTGCAGCCAACGTGAGTATGACAACACTCGCCTTGGATGTGGGCATTTTTTGTTTCCCTATGTTCACGTTTTTCAGCATAGTCCCGCTCGTTTTGGCTCAACTTATAGCTTTTGGCTTCTAGTTCACTATTTCTTAATTTTGTCTTTTTCTAGTTTTTTTGGGTTTTTGGGCTTTTTCTTTTTTTCTCGTATACGTTTGTATTGTCTGTGATGTGTTAACTTGTTTTTTCTATTTTTATTTTTTTAAATTTAATTACGCTAAAAAAGTCACCAACAGCTATAGTGCAAAATAAACTATAAGTCTAAAAAAACCTAAATGAGCAGCCTTTTAAAAATGATTAGTGAATAGGCTGGATGTTCACATGGAATAGTTTATAGTCAAGCAATGTCTTCAAGTAATAGTTTTGAGTGAAAAAAGTGTCATGTAGTTTTTTTGTTGCTCTGCTTCATGTATATTGTCGATCAGGATAAAACAAATAGCCAACATGTACATTTCTACCATGTTTGTCAATACCATGAAGTATCTGTTGGTTCTTGTGAAAGCGACATTGTGAGTGCAGAGGACAATACATACCGTGGTCCTTGGTCCCTGGAAAAGTTGTCCGGATAGCTTTCCTTATGTTCAAGTGTTCATTCTGTTATACCTCAAAAATTAGCTAACTAGTGTTGGTTTGGTAAATAGGATCTTGCCCAGACAAGTGCAGTGGTCATGGTATATGCAAAGCTAATGGGATATGTGAATGTGAAAGTGGCTGGACCGGGATTGACTGCTCCACAGGTCAGACTTAATAACCACTGAAAGTTTCTACTGTAGATGTACACATCTATACTGTTGGGTTGGATTCATGAGTTTTAGGACCATAGCGAAGGCTTCAAGGATTTTGGTTGGCAGATATCACATATTAGACTAATGCATTTGAATTTTGGGATGAAAAAGATGCTTTGTGATATCTGTAATGATATCTTAAGTTGCTTTGTGATATCAAATATTGAAAACTCGCAAATGTGTTGATTAGCTTGGGCCCCTTAAGATTCATTATATGGTTCCCAATTGTTGATCCGCTCTTATTCATGCAAGTAAGAAGTAATATCCTGTTTTCTTTTTATGCAGCGGTTTGTGATGAGCAGTGTAGTTTGCATGGAGGGGTTTGTGATAATGGTAAATGTGAGTTTCGATGTTCAGATTATGCAGGCTACACTTGTCAGAAGGGTTCTATAATACTGCCCAGCCTGTCAATGTGTCATGATGTTCTGGTTAGAGATGCTGATGGGCAGCATTGTGCACCAAGTGAACTCAGTATACTACAACAGCTCGAAGCAGTAGTTCTTGTGCCAAATTACAATAGGTTGATGCCAAGTGGGCGGGCCTTCCTTAACTTCTTCAACAATGCCAATTGTGCAGCAGCAGCGAAGCGGCTGGCCTGCTGGGTACTGCTCCTTTCAACCATTTCTCAAATATTTATGTCATGGACTTTCGCTGGTTTTTTTAAATATTTTGACATCAAGTTGCATACTCATAAGTTGGGTGCTTATTGCTTGTTTAAACAAGCACAATAGGTTAAGGAGCACAGCTTACCATAAGTGGAGATCAATAAGTGCCACTTTGGAGAAGCGAATATGCATAAATAGATAGCACCATGCACATTATGCCAACTAATGCTGCTATTTAAGCTAATTGTCAGTTTGATTTTCTGTGCCCTCGTTCTTTATGTAGCCCTGTAGTTTTGCGCCGTTAAAGAGGGAGAATTTGTGTTCACATATTCATGTAGGCAAATTAGTCATCCAGCACTTGAATAAACTCATGCTTATTGAGCTCCTTTCATCAGATCTCAATTCAAAGGTGCGACGAGGACGGGGACAACAGGCTTCGGGTATGCTACTCCGCATGCGAGTTGTACAATACGGCATGTGGGGCGGGTCTAGATTGCTCGGACCAGACCCTTTTTAGCAAGAGGGAAGAAGAAGAGAAGGGTGTTCCGTGCACAGGATATGGCGAGAAGAAGTCTTTCTGGCTATAACTTTCCCTGGAGCTTCTTCCCCTTATAACTCTGGCTGAAGCTCAGAGATTGTGTAAAGTATAAATGACAATGTTCTATCCATATTCATTTTCCTTTTTTTAGCCACTACTTTCCAATTGTAGGATACGGAAAGTAGAGGTCCATTTCACCTAGGCACCTGAAGATGGGTGCCTGGTGTATAAGCAGTGTCGGGGGTAGGCTCTTTGTTTAGGAGGTTAGTCTGACTGGAAGAGGGGTGTGGGGAAGCCGGAGGTGGAATGGTGGATGGTAGACTTTTCTTTTTCGTCGCCTCAGAAATAGTGGAGGGAATGTAAAGGTTAGTGTGTGTTGTAATCCATGATACATTCCTAAGAGAGCATTTCAATGAGAGATCCTGTGTTGTGTGTTTAGGGGTGTTGGTTTTATGTTCATGTTCATACATTCACGATCGCAACGCCGGCTTTTCTTTTACTCTCAAACCGATCTATTTTAATATCTTTCCTGTCAAACTAATCTATTTTAATGTCTTTCGTGTCAAACTAATCTATTCTATTGTATATTAAAAGTTCATGACTAATCTTTTAGAATTGCTAAGAAAAAAGAGACATAGAAATTCTCGCAAAATGTAAAATACTTGGTTCTTAATGTGGTGGATTTTAACTAAATTAAACTATAGTAGTTATTAGATACTATTATTTAAAGTAAACATCTAACCATCTATTTAACGTACTCTAGTAATAACTATTTAGATTAAAAGAGAGGACCTATGCTAAGTAAAATAAAAAATAACAAAAAAATCGTAATAAAAAATTAGCCATTTGATTTTTTTATACAAACTTCAGATTAAAGCCTCTACATAGCTAAAATTTGAAATAAAAATTAGTAGTTGGATTTATATAGAAATTCTAACATAAAACTAAAAATTAAAATTTAAAAAAATAAAAATTAGATTAACATAAAGAGTCCATAACAAGTACAATAAAAAATAACTTAGATTCAAAACTAAAATTACCAACAAGACTTATGTGCAAATTCTAGCCTAAAACTAAAAAATATAGTCTATAAGAAGTACAAACTAAATTGAATTATAGCTGTCATTATAAGTTATTATTTTTTAAAAAACAATCTAACGATCTATATAGTGGACCTTAGTTATAATGGCTTATTGTACTATACATTAAAAGTTCATGGCATGTCTTTTAAAGCTACTAAGAAAAAAGAGAAATAAAGTAGAAATTCTCACAAAAAAAACTGGTACTTAATGTGGTGGACCTTAACTAAATTGAACTATAATAGTCATTTGATATTATTATTTAAAGAAAAATACTAACAACCTATCTAGCGAACTTTAGTTATAATGGTTTATATTAAAAGAAAGAATATGTCCAGTATAATAAAAAAATAAAAAATTTCGGAATAAAAAATAAAAAATTAGCCATTTGATTTTATACCAAGTCTAAATTAAAGCCTCTACATAACTAAAATTTGGAATGAAAATTATATGAAATTAGCAGTTGAATTTCTATAGGAATTCTAACCTAAAACTAAAATTTAAAATAAATAAAAATAAAATTTAGATTAAAAGAAAGAGTCCATGTCAAGTACAAAAAGCCTAAATTCGAAATAAAAATTTACAGCTAGATTTATGTACAAATTTCAACTTAAAATTGAAAAAAGTATATAAGAAGTACAAATTAAGTTGAACTATAGTAACCACTGGATGTTATTATTTAAAGAAAAACATCTAACCATCTATCTAGCGAACCTAGTTATAATAGCTTATATTAAAGGAAACAATCCATGTGAAGTACAATAAAAAACAAAATTTCAGAATAAAAAAATAAAGGGAAATTAGCCATATGATTTTTCCTATTACTCCAAATTAAAGCCCCTGCATAGCTAAAATTTGGAATAAAAATTAGAAGTTGAATTTGTATAGGAATTATAACCTAAAGCTAAAAATAAAAATAAAATTCAGATTAAAAGAAAAAGTCCATGTCAAATATAATAAATAATAACTTAAAATTCAAAATAAAAATTAGCAGCTACATTTATGTACAAATTCCAACCTAAAACCGAAAAAGAAAGTCTATAAGAAGTACAATACAAAAATATACAGATTCAGAAATTAGCGATTGTTTTTTTAATTCCAAATTAAGTGAAAAATAGAAATTTTGATTTTATTCAGAATTAAAATTCCAGAATATGCTGATTTGAGAAAAAAAATTAGTGTAAGGAATTTGTTTGATATATATATATATATATATATATATATATATATATATATATATATATATATATATATATATATATATATATATATATATGGAATTAAAATTTATTATGTAGTCGATGATAAGTGGTTTACCGTCGCTAAAAAAAGAGAATATACTAAAAATTTTCAAAAAAAAAAACATTCTAACACTTTATTTGGTGGCCTCTACAAGATGGAGGGATTGAGAGGATGATACATTGATTAGTGTTCACTCAGCAATATCAGTATAAGCTATGTATTGGAAAATAGAGTGAATTTTTATGTCTTATAATATATAGCATTAACATATTACAAATGAATTCATACAATTATCTATTTCTCAAAAAACAAAAAATCACATATATATTACCAAGTCATTTAAACATGCTATGCCCACGCAATACCTAGCTAGTTCACCAAAAAATGGATATTACTGCAAGCTGAAGGGAACGGTGGGTTGGGATTGATGTGTGATTGTATGCCATATATTGTTGAGGAAACTGATTTACATGAGTACGGATTTTTCTTTTGTTTTGCTGAAGGTTGGAAGCCGATGATTGTTGACTGATGGGCATGAACCTTATAGTGGGACATCAGCTATTGCCATTTGCAAGGCCAATCCACGTACTTAAGCGTGCAGGTTGGTAGGTTCGCTGCGATGTTCTCATGACTACCCATGCATATACCCTTGTTTAAAATCGCAACTGGACTAACAAACCCCGTGCCCATGAGATACTGCGCGCCTTCTCGTCCTCACCGAGACACCACCATCACCAACATCCTTCCAGTGTGATCGAGCTACAGCCTTTCCTCCATCGCTAAAAAAAGAAGCGAACGATTCGATCCAATGGGCATGTCGACACCGGCTGCTCTGCGGGAGCGCTGCGCATTGAGCCGTTTCGTGGCCCTCGTCGCCGCTTGCCTCCTCCTCGTTGTTGGCTCGTACGTGCTATCTTCTCCGGCCGACGACGGCGAGACAGAGCAGAAGTTCTTCAACATATGGCGCCGTAGATCAGCGGTAAGTGGTGCTCTTATCTTTAGATTTCAACTATGTTGACCTTTCAGAGTTCACTGCTGCAGTCTGCAGCGTCGACGAAGTAAGCCTGAACCCTAACTAACTTGTTGGCATTGACGTACGTCGACAAGGCGTGTGCTCCCGATGATGATCTGGAGGTGGCGCTGCGCGGCGCGGCGTACGCGAACAAGACGCTGATCCTGAGCGTGCTGAACAAGGCGTACGCCGATGAGGACGGCTTGCTCGACCTTTTCCTCCGGAGCCTGAGGGGAGGGGAGGGCACCGAGCAGCTCATCGGTCACGTCCTCCTCGTGGCCACGGATCGCCCGGCCTTCCGCCGGTGCAGGAGCATCGGCGGCGTCCGGTGCTACCAGCTCCCGACGTCCGTTGACGGCACCGACCTCTCGTCGGAGCAGCTCTACATGTCGGACGGGTTCATACGCATGATGTGGCAGCGCATTCGCCTCCTCGGCGACGTCCTCAAGCACGGCTACAGCTTTATATTCACCGTACGTTCTGGGAACTCATACATATGTACACACCTGCCTTAGCACGTTATGATTTATGACGTATGATGATGCTTAATTTTTCTTTTTTGGTTGTGTTTGTAAGGATTTGGATGTGATGTGGCTGAGGAACCCTTTCCCGAGGCTGACCCTCGCCGAGGAGGAAGACCTCCTCATCAGCTCCGACCAGTTCAACGGTCGGCCTCACGACTACGCCGGCAACGAGCTGAACACGGGGTTCTTCTTCGTGGCCTCGAACAACCGGACGGTGGCGCTGTTCGACGAGTGGTACGCGGCGCGGGACGGATCGGCGGGCTTGAAGGAGCAGGACGTGCTGAACCGGATGAAGCGGCAAGGCGCGTTCCGCCGGCTCGGCGTGAGGGCGCGCGTCCTGGACACGGCGCGCTTCAGCGGCTTCTGCCAGGACAGCCGGGACTCCCGGCAGGTGACCACCGTGCACGCCAACTGCTGCCGGACGATGCGGGCCAAGGTCGCCGACCTGAAGGCCGTCCTCGGCGTCGCCAGGCGGCTCGACGGGACGGCGGAGCTGAGGTGGCCGGCGCATTCGGAGTGCGCAAAGTCATGGAGGTGAGACGAGGAAGCCTTCCTTGGAGGCCCTGCCCTGCGGTTTGGTCTAGTTGCAGCTGATTTGTATGATCTATCTAACGACCACTTGTTTTCGTTACCCCATTAATCTATCTAATGAACGAAATAGCTGTACGTTCTGATCTGTGAATTGCGAAGCGAACTCCCATTGACTGTCTGGGAATGGGTTCGTTCAATGCTTTGTAATGTCGTTAGTTGTTTCAGACCTACCATTCAATTGCAAAACCCTCTTGCACGTCAGATTTACGGAGTGCTCGTGAGCATGGCTCACCCTACATTAAGCTATACAAGTTTGGTGTAATAATGCTCACGCGAACTAACAACGAAGGATTTTGGCCCAGGTGAAGGAGCAATATGAAAGTAATATACCAGAAATTTTAAAAACAAGTTACAGAAAAAATTGAAATTTTATTGCAACCAGATGACATATCAGGATTGGACTTGGTACTCATTCGAAGAACAGTAATTAAAAAAGTCAACTAAGTTAATTACAACACAGTGAATTACAAGAAATTAAACTTGGCTCTTACAAGTAAATTAAAATTATTACAACCATTGAATAATTACAAGAATACTTTGTGCATTCAGAAATAAATAAATTACAAGTATTGCATTAAAATGGAAAGTAATAAAATTACATTTGTATCCTTCCCTTGTATTGCATTTTCCTTTGCATTGCTTGATGATTAGTAGCCCTTTGAAGACCAACCCAAAACCCAGACTTTTTATTTTGTGATCTAAATGCAAAGAATAAAAACAATCCAAGAGAGAATAAAAGAAATAAAAAGGTTTTACCATCAGAACCCGTTCGGCTTTAGAATGCTGAATTTATTAGTGCTTATCGAGATACCTGTACCGTCCGGGACCGACCGATACCTCTTACTTAAATGGGTCTCATCATTCGGCAGAAAACTTAGCCAACACCTACTTTGATTTACCGACTTACCTCGCGCTGTAGAGAATCAAAGCATAGTATCAGAGCAACCCATTGCACAACCGACTGAGTGGGCAAAAGAAAGAAAGAGAAAAGAGCAGTCCAGCTGAGAGCAACTAGGGTGTAAGAGTAAATATTAGGATGGTAAAGGATGCTCTGGTCAGAAAAGAGAGAGAAGGTGGACCCTTTACATATGGCTATAACATAAGGATCAACAAGCTTTCACTCGGAAAGAGGGCGTACTCAAGTGTCAGCCATATTTTCGTTTTTGATGGGCAGAAAATGCTGCCCTGTTACACTAATACTTCTCTTTATAATAATAGGCAAGTAGTATAATTACTGGATGAATCCAGAACTGGTAGAAAGTACGAAAGTGGGGGATCTAAGGCACATATATTAGTGCTGGTGGAGTATTAGGTGAAGAGATAATAAGCCCAACCAACATCTATTTAAGGTAGGTGGGTGCCGAGTGAGGGTGAGAAATCACCCCTGGTCACCGACGAAAAATAGTTGGGTAGATAATTAATGACGTAATATGAAAAAAAATATTCTATACTCTGAACTTGGCACCGCATCAAAGGAAATACGGAGTACCTAGTTTCAGGAGGGCTCATAGTAACTATGGATACAATGGCACAAGCCTGCATAGTGCGAAATAAAACCATAAATTTATATCTGTCTACTGTCTTCTGAATTGGAGGCTTCGGAGACCACTAGGGGTCTTTCTTCCCATAGAGTGACTAGTAGCATTTTCATTAACTAAAATTTGTAACTTAATTTGGTAAACTGGTTTCCAAAAAACAGATGAGCTAGAAATTGTGATAAAAAGAAAGAGATGGGTCATACTGTGCATTCTTACTATTAATACTTGATGAGTATATTAGTACTCACATTTGCTATTACCTTCCTTTGTTAGACCCTAGTCCGATCAAAAATACCTCGAGTGGGACACGGGATACGCAGATGTTGATGAAGACACATGGGACGAGGGCGATCACGCATTCACGCTGAGGACCAAAGCTAGGTAGGGGCCCTATACAACTATTGGGATGAGTAGACGACCGGCGGAGCCGAGTTGTCGAGAGATAGGATGTAAATATCCATATCTCTTTTGTATTTAAATAATTGTAATTAAGACTATAGCTCTACGTGGCTAAATGTTGTATTAAAACACAATATCTAATTATGGTTCTGCTACACAACTCTGATAAAGCTTATTATACTCTAATTCGTTAGGGTTAGGGTATAGTAATCCGTTGTCCGATTAATATTCTGAGGAAAATGACACTAGGTGTCTCATCATTGTACACAGGGAACCCTGCATTCCTTGGACTTCTATATATGGAAGTCCTGCATTTGAGCTCTATCCAACAACCAACACACTGGGCGGTAATTTATACAGAAGAAAATACTTCTGTGGCATCAATTTTAAGGGCCAAGAAGTTATAAGATGATACAACTGTTCTTCGTACCAATGATTACAGCAGCACTCCCCCCCCCCCCCCCCCCCCCCCCACACACACACACCCCCAACTGTAAATCCCAGCACAAGAATAGTGCCTCGTGAATGATAGTATGTGCCTAAAGCGTTACATTCTTATCTACTATACAAGCATCGCTTGTGCAATGGTTCTACTAACCTTTGCCAAGCCATCAGCTATTATGCCCTGACCGGCTCTGCTGAAAATTTACGCAACCTGCAAAAGTTCTTGACGCTTGATCTCAAATACCTTCTGTAGCGCATCCTCAACGACCTGCATAAGCAGAAAGTAAGCATCATGGTTATGCAGTTTTACTTCTATCCAATGTGCACTAGTCAACAGGCTACATACAAAAGAAGCACCTAACCAGATCAGTTACATTACCTTGTCCGGAGTTGAGGCACCAGAAGTAACTCCAATTGTGATTGGCCCTTCTGGTAACCAGTTTTCTTTCTCGACAAGCTCGCCATGCTGTTAAATAATTCAAATTTCAGTAAAAAGATTATAAACTTTCAATTGTAATTTCACTCTTTTTTTTTCAATTTCGTCTTTATTTGTTGAGAAAACCTCCTTCGAATTTTATTCATTTGGGAAGATTCACTAACATTTTTCTGGAAGAAAACTTTATTCTTGATGAGGGAAAGAATCATATATGGGGTTTTTAGAAAGTACATTTAGCTTGTAGCTGATCCTGTTTCCTGGTCCAATCCTTTGTTCACTGTCAATCCAGTAAGACGGAATTCCACTGAGTTCTCCAATTTCTTGCAAATGAGAGGTGTTACTGGAGTTCCAACCTCCAACAACCAGAATAAGGTCAACTTTCTCCTTCACTAGCTGGTACATTGCATCTTGTCTTTCCTGAGGTACGAAATTTGAAGAGCATCAATATGGTCTATGTTAAAGTTGAGTACATGTCCTAAAGAAAAATTTTCTCATAGACACTAAAAATATATTAAAATAAAATAACTATGATCCATTCAAAATATATCAATCACTATTCTCTTTGCTACAACTATACAGTCAAGAATAGTCAACTATCCCACCATTTCTAAGAGAACAATGTTTTAGGCTCACATACACAGATTAAAGAATGACATATGATATGCTTGCCCCTCTACCTTTATTGAATTTATCTCATGTAGAGTATTAATGGGGTATGTGGTGGTCAAGTGAAATGTTGTGATTGTTTGTTCCAAGCGATCTAAGACATCATGCAGTGGAGTGTGCATTAAGCATGAAGAAGGGCAAGTCACGAAGACATGAGCACAAACTGCCTCAAAATCATAGAACATCATTCTTTTATGTACATTTGTTACTTTATTTAATACAGTAAATAGTAAAGATATTGTAGAAACAGTCTATTCTAAAACACATCTAGAAAACATAGGTTTATGACAAAATTCACATATAGGACTTTGAAAAGGGGAAGATTCAGCCAGTCCAGTAGGGACACAAGATTTCTGTAAAACTAAAGGATAAGTTCAAAAGAAATTTACCTGTGTGGCATCACAAATAGTGTTGAAGGCAATGAAGTGTTCATTGACATTCTCAACTCCGTACTTACGCATCATAGTCTTCTCAACAAGTTTTCCTGTTAATTATATAGCATTATAGTCAAATTGGTATTGGTGCAAAAGCAAACTTGTACTGTATAAAATCACACATCCATAAAGGAAACAACAAATGCTAGTATAACACACCAATTTCTTCAGTTTCTCCTTTAAGCATCGTTGTCTGATTTGCAATTCCTACTTTCTCTAAGTCAACATCAGGATCAAATCCTGGTGAAACAGCGTTTTTGAATTTCTGCAATTGTGGATCAAGCAGTTATATTAGAAATTAGTCATTTCTTTCCACATCAGCAAAAGGATAATTTGGGTAAATTCCTTACCTCAAGGAACACCTCTTTTGTTGAGCTTGACCCATCAAGTTGGCCACCAAGTATATAATCACACACATACATCGCCTGTTAAAATTGGGAACATTTGTTATCTTTAGCCTAAAATGTATTCAATGTGAAGTCCAACACAACAGCAAAATATTAATGCATCAAAATGTACCTCTGCTATATTCTTCACAATGATGTACTTTCCTGCAAAAGAAGCAGTGGCAACCGTCTCTTCATGGGAATATTTTCCATGAATAATAGAAGTATAGTCACCCTTCTTATGCTTTTCGACCATGTTCCACACCTATATTTAATTACGAAGCACATCAGCCTGATATATTTTTTGACTTTTGAGAAACACAGTGTGGCATAGTAAGAAAGAAAAAGGGGATCTCCAAAAGGGAAATATACCTTTGAAACCCAAGGGCACGTCGTATCAACTATCTGCACTTTCTTCTCATTTAGTGTGTACATCTCCTCCACAGCAGCTCCAAACGCGGGCAATACGACAACATCGCCTTGTTCCACAACATCAAAGTCCTTAAGACCAGCGTCAACAGGGATGTTCTTGACGCCCATGTCGTCCAATCTCTGCATGCACAATCACAAGAATTTAACTCTAGTCAAATCCAAAGCCCCTCAGACATACATGCCACAAAATAAACACATTAGACATGGAAAATATGTTTTTTTTTGCTTTGCAGATAACAACATGAATACTCTAGGCCCAAGAAAAACAGAAGTTAATCGTTTGAGTAACTGAGGGGCTAAAAGCCATACGAATCTGGTATCAATTCTTTAGTATGAACACTTTTATCACTAAATTTTTACTTCGTGTCAATTTGCACACATTAGACATGGAAAATATGTTTTTTTTTTTGCTTTGCAGATAACAACATGAATACTCTAGGCCCAAGAAAAACAGAAGTTAATCGTTTGAGTAACTGAGGGGCTAAAAGCCATACGAATCTGGTATCAATTCTTTA
The DNA here is from genome assembly GCA_017311315.1 of Dendrocalamus latiflorus. NCBI lineage: Eukaryota > Viridiplantae > Streptophyta > Magnoliopsida > Poales > Poaceae > Dendrocalamus > Dendrocalamus latiflorus. Next base: position 7,890,423 of record CM029651.1, on the reverse strand, counting down.
GTATGAACACTTTTATCACTAAATTTTTACTTCGTGTCGCTCAATTTGCCAAAGCTCAGATTATTCCAAATACCTTGTTGACGGTGGGGTTGTGGATGATCTCGTTGGTGATCCATATGCGCTCCTCGGGGAACTGCTTGCGCGCCTCGTAGGCGATCTGCACGGCGCGCTCGACGCCCCAGCAGAAGCCGTAGGCCTCCGCCAGCTTCACGGTGACCAGTCCCCACGTGTACTCGTTCCCGTTCTCCTTGACCGTCTTTATCACATCGCCTGCACGTGGCCAAGGGCAATTTCCCCCCAATCAATTAGAAAACTTTCTGAATGAATCAGCCAGCAATTAGCTGCTGCTACTGGTTTGATTGCGCTTACTGGTGTATTCTTGGTTCATGAGCTCGAGGGTCTCCTTCTTGTGGCCGAAACCCTTGCGGTTGTAGTTGTCGCTGCGGGTGAGGTTGTGGCGGAAGGCCTTCTTGTCGAAGTCGGGGTCGAGGGAGGCGGCCGCGGACGCCGCGGGGGGAGAGGAGTCGCAGCGGACGGAGGAGGGCGGGCGCCGGCCGCGCCGGCGCGGGGAGGAGGAGGACGACGAGGCTGCGGCGGCGGCCGGGGAGAGGAGGGCGGGGCGGAGCTGCGTGGTGATGGTCGCCATCGCCGTGGACCTCGTGGTGGTGGAGGAAGCGGGCGTGCGGAGAGGGAGAGGGCGGACGCCAAGTGCCTTGGCGCGGAACGGAATTGGGATGGATGAGTGCGTTGGGTTTGGAGTTGGGATCCACTCTTATCACCATCTTATCCCTGTACCTCACGTTTTGTGTTGCGGAAATTTAGGGATAAACCCCCCCTGCTTTCTGAGTATCACAAATTAGAACATGTCCTTCCCCTATTCTTTTTTATCACTGAGTTATTGAATTCTATTTAGGGATTAAGCATGTGAATTTGCTTTGTAGTGGCAATCCTCTGTTTGGCAAGACAGATGAAAAATTGTGAGGAATTAATTAGTAGCTTAAAAGACATTATAAGATGTTTCATAGGAAAAAATAAGATTTTAGAGAGAGACAAAAAAACTAATGAGGTATCAAGCCATTCCATAGAAATTTCACAGGAACTCAATGGGCTCATCCACGTATAATTTTGTTCCAAGACTCGATTCATACAAAATTTCTCTGAAAATCACTCGTATCTGGAAGGAGACATGCAGTATCTGGCGGTGGCGGCATTGTGTCGGTGGGCGGCGGCGGAGGTGCGGCGAGGCTTCGACCGGTGGAACGGTCACGTCGCCGGTACTCCCTAGCCGGCCTGGTTTCAATACATATTGAGAAACGGACACTCATTCAGCGGCTCAACTGGAGTGAAAGATCAAACTCCAAACACAGCGGGACCTGGTTGCAATAACCGAAACTTCGAAACGGCCCCGATCGGTTGGGCTTCAGCTTCAGGCTTCCGGCTTATTTTTTATTATTCATAAATTTTATCTTTTTCTGAACTTTTGGCTTTTTGTTGAGCTTTTTTACCGGTTCTTTTTTCCCGTATGTGTTTGTATTATACGTAATGGGCTAACATATTTTTTATATTTTTAAATTTTTTAAATTTAATTATGCTAAATAAGTCTTTGTTAGCTACAGTATTTTTTCAGCCAGTTACAGTCATAAGCCAAAAAAAACCTAACTGACCACCACCTAAGCGAGGCATATTCTGTCACTAGCAAGTCCAGACTCCGGGAGCCCCCCGGCGCCTGTCCTCTTGCGCTGCCGAACTGTCAGCACCAGGAGGCGACGGTCAGAACCAGGAGGCCAAAAATTCCAGAACGATCGAAACGAGCGAGCCCCACGTTTTTCTGACCGCCCAAATTCTGAGGACTCGAGCTGCTCGTCCTTCGGCACGAGCACAACCCCACCTTTTTTTCTTCCCTTGTCGCTGCTGTTTTTCACCGTCGCGAAATGTATCTGAATTTTTGCGGGCGGATGGCACCACGGCCAAGCTATTGCTGACACGTTCACGGGAGCACTCGGCCGACGTGCGCGGTCGCCGAAAGCCAGGAGCTCATCGCGCAAATGGCCCTGTGATGTTTTTTTTTTATTTTTTTGCAAATGTGTCGGCTGCTGATTACGAAATTATAAATCTAGCTTCTCTTTGTAATCATGACAGCAATAACAAACGATATGTGTTATTTGCTATACTGGGTAGGCTTGACAGTAACTTCTGCCGAGCTCGACCAGTGCAGTAGGTTCCTATAGAGCTCCACTAGCTCGATAACTTTGTGCCACGGTGGGACAGCATAGCAGATGAGCTGCTGCCGTGGTCGTAAGGTAGGCTAGATTTCTAATTTTATGTACATAGATACTAGATTTGCAAAAAGGAAAAAAAAAACTACAAGATCGTATATGCGACGGCTTCGAGAGCTGGCGCGCACGCACAGAAGCTTCAAATGATTGGTCCAGAGCGCGCTGCTGTTGGGTTTAATTTCTGGGCGTCTTTGGTTGCTGTTATGTTCTTCATTCCAACATGTATAAGTGTTTCGTCGGATCGGTTTAGGCGAAAAATTTTGGCGATTTCGGTAATCTCTTGGGTTAATTGGAGACTTGGAATGCAGGGTAGAAAGGTATGTTGTGTGATTGCTAGTCAGGCGGCAACTATGGTTCCTGGTACGCATAGTGATGCTTATTGTCAAAACCATGCATGCGACTCCCAGCAGGCGTGAATGCAATGTACGCAAATGGTCTGCATGTGCCTGGAAAGCGAGTCCTTAGTCTGAAGTCGCGCAACACGTGAAACGGACTGCATCAAACGTGCATAGAAAATGGACGCTGAAACTGAGCAGCATATATGATTTTGACCGGCTTCTGTCTTCTAAAAGTACGCGCACAAGTACATGACAAACCCTGATCAATATGGCTTCAGCTTCTGATTTCAGCTTATTTTTGCACTATTCATAAATTTCGTCTTTTTCTGAACTTTTGGCATTTTTTTAGTTTTTTTACCGGTTCTTTTTTTCCTCGTATTTGTTTACATTATACGTGTGGACTAATATGTTTTTTTCTATTTTTAATTTTTTTTAAATTTAATTATGGTAAATAAGCCTCTGTCAGCTACAGTGCTTTTTTCAGCCATAAGCCATGAGGCTTTCAGCCGAACCGATCACCACCTTAGTGCTTCATCGGGAGCTCTTAGGACGTAATATGCTCATTTCGAGTGAACATCTGATTTTTTAACTTTTTTTTATTTTTAAATTTTGTTTTCTCTGTTTTTTTAGCTTTTTTATCGGTTCTTTTTTGTATTTGGTTACATTGTTCGTAATGGACTAACCTGTTTTTCTATTTTTAATTTTTTTAAAATTTAGTTACGTTAAATAAGTCACCATCAATTACAGTATAATTTTAGGCAGTTACACTATAATTTCAGCCATAAATCAGTTAATTCAGTCTAACCAAGCGTCACCTAAATTTGGTTGGTCAGCTCAATCCTTCACTTCTTTCTTTTCTTCCTTGAGCAGAGATTAGTTGGTCCATGTTTTGCACATGCAAAGTGCTTTCCACGGCAGGACTTAACGCTGTAGAAGCGCGATTTCGTCCCGACGAGGATTTGATTGCTTGCGTGCGTACTTCACGTGACCTCCCTCCCCTTCCAATCATCGATTTCAGGCTGTTCATCCTAAACTGGAGGAAGGTTTACGGAGGAGGCCAAGGCTAGATCGTTAGGGATGATTCTTCTCTGTAAATCTTGGATTACAACCAAATGTTATGCTATATATATGCATAATGTTTTCTGTTTAGCGAACGCCCGTCCAATTGTCAAATGCAACTAACATGCCCAGCCTTACTTTTTTTTGTTGTTGAGAAAACAGTCCTCTAATTCATATTGATAACTTAGGTAAAGTATATGGGTACCTAAGTTTATATTGAAGATTCTAAATAAACAATATATTACCATCAAAGTTTCGTCCTCGGCGGCGCGCGCACAAACGCGTATATGCCCGCCCTCGAGGCGCGAGTGCCGCGCGGGCGCGCACCGCTGCCGCCACCGTGCAAAGCTGAGCTACCTCCCGGCCCAGCGCCTTTGCCCTTCTTTGCCGTCCGCGTGCCACCCCCACCCTCGTACAGGCTACCACCACACACCCTGCGCGTCGCGCGTGCGGTACATGCCCGGCCGGCAGGCGGCCGCCCGGTATCAAAAGCTAATAAGATCGCCCACTAATGCTTTGGTCGGTGGTGGCCGGCGAATCCTTTTATGCGAAGAAAGCTTAGACAGGTGGCTCGACGGCCAAGCCTTTCGGAATTGACGCCGGAGCTTTACCACTACATTCCATCTCGGCGGAGGAGAAGGCGAACGGTGCGAGAGGTGCTCCACGACCGCCGCCGTTGGGCAGCGGATTTCAGGGGAGCCTCTCGGTGCCAGCTCTAGTTCAGCACCTCCAAATGTGGAACCGGGTTTCGGCAGTTCACCAACAAATACAAGGCGACATCCCCGACCAGCGCGGGCGCGGCGCACGCGTACGACGCCCACACAAACGTGCCGGTGCCGTCGCCGGCGCATTCGCAAGCAATCCTCGGCCATGAGAGCAACTCCAGCAGGGCCCCTACTTGAACCCTCATCCTACTTTTGACTCCAACAGTGCCCCTACTTGAGCTCTCAAAAGTAGGGGGCCTCAAATCTCCCACTCGAGCCCTCATTCCTAGGGTCTGGAGGGAGACCCTACTTTTGAGGGCTCAAGTAGGGGGCCCTGCTGGAGTGAGTTTTTTTGCCCCTCGGCCCTCAAAAGTAGGATGAAGATGAGGGTGGGTCCTATATGTCATCCCCTCTAAGAATGAATTTGAGGGTCCTGTTTTGAGGACTCCTGTTCGAGTGTAGTCCAAAAAACAGAGCTCTCAAGAATAGAGAGAACCCTCAAATAAAAAGTAAAGGCCTTGTTTTAAGGGCTACTGCTGAGTTGCTCTAAGCCGCCGCAGGCGCCGCGATATGAACTGTGATGCCGTGCTCTTGGGCCTCGTACGCCTTCTTCAACCTTGGGACTGACTGCACTGGGCCGAGCTGCCCGAGGAAGGCATCGCTTAGGCCCGCGCGCGGCTGCACCCTCACAGCCAAGCTTTCTGTAGGCTTTCTTTGCTTTACAGCACTTTGCCTACTTGGGCCGGTCACTAAATCTGCCCCGCTTTTCTTTTTCTTGACATGATTTGAGTAATTAATAGACTGCTAGGTTCCTCTCTCTCTCTCTAGCAAAGGACTGCTAGCCTGCTAGGTCTACTTTAGTCTTTACTAGTCATGGCTAATGCTCTTTTTAGATTCATAAGGGCATCTCCAATGGTTATAGCTAGCAATTAACTATAAGACTTCCACATCATCTATATAGTACACACTAAAGTTAGCATTTTAAAGAACTATCTATAAGAATAGCTATTTGATGCTTACATGCACACACAGAATTTATGGAGGCTGCCTCGTTTGACGCTATAGACTATCTCTAGAGCTGTAGAGAGCTGCGTTCTCTTTCTTCATTTAATATCTTCCACGTAGGACAGTTGATGACATGGACTCTCTTGTAGATAGCTGCTATAGACCCATTGGAGATGCTCTAACAAAACTATTCTGCTGGTAGTTTGCGAATATTCTTTTGCCTACCTAGATTTCATAGCACATAGCTCCGCACGCCAGATGCCAAGCTTGACCTTACTCTTTAGTAGTAAAAGTGTAAAACAGTAAGAATTCCTTGAAGTAAGCTACTAGGACATGAGTAACTCCTCTCATCGTAAAAAAGGAGACGTGTTAGATATCGCCAAGGTATGTAAAACTTAACTTTAGCATATCATTTTGACACGTCCAATTTAAATATTCATAGACACTGAAGCCGGAGTATAGAAAGTTTTTAGCTACATATACCCCAGAACGTCCCTTTTAAGCCAATCCAACCAACATGCTTACCATTTTACTTCACCAATTCAGCATTGGTGCCACTTTACACATTAACGTGGCGTTGCTTAAGAGCGATTAACACGCTAATCTGATTAACTGGCGAAGACACGATTAAAGCACGCGCTCCACTCACGTCGCATGCACGCTGTCACTCCCTCCACTCGCTCACAGAGGAATTAGCTAGTGATCAGTAGTGACTGCTGCTAGATACCATGACCAGCTCCGTGCATGAAAACGATCACTCGGGCGCCCTGGCCTGCTTTCCTTTCGTCTCCTTTCCCTCCCTCCCTCCCTTTCCCTCACCGTAGCAAATCATCAACATCCGCATGCACAAATTCCAGTACTACTACTACTACGTTACTTCGTGAAGGCTAGAAACAAAACAAGTAAACAGCAGGGGCGGCTCCACTGCCGCCTGAATGAGACGGCTGCTTCACCCGATCCATGCATACAGACAAACCCAAGACCGAATGTCTGAACGAATACTTGCGCAACCGCTCGGCCATTCCACAGAGAGAGACAGCTCGTCATCCTCGAAAACAGCGCATTCGCTTTGCCCCAGCTAAGCTAGCTAGCCGATCGACCAGCGGCGGCGGCGGCGACGACGACGACAACGACGTACGTACAGCAGTGGCAGAGGCAGAAGGGCAGAGCTCGGCAGAGGCGCCTTGGATCGATCGCTCACTCGGCCGGCGCTGTCTTCAAAAATTCCCAGCGAGTGATGGTGTCAGGGGTTCAGAAAAACGGCAGCGCGCGCGGCGCAGATATGCGCGGCGTGGCGTGGCATGCAGCGTCTAGCTAGAGGCATCTTGGCTGGCAATGCAAGCATCATGCGGTGCATGTGTAAGGGCGGTAAATACCTAGACAACGAGAACCCAGTCCTGCCTGTACCTTCTGCTGTGCTGCATTCCCTTTCGCCAGGCTACAAATTGTAGCGGCAAACAGATTCTCTGCGCTACCGACAGCGCGAAATCACGTTATAAATCCTCCCTCGGAAACTGCCCGGTCGAAAACATATGTCGACTTGTGAGGGACTGTAGCGTCGTTGCTCTCTCGCCTCTCTGTCCCTTAGCGCCCAGTCGACCGTGAGAATTTTTCCTAATCCTTACTGAAATAAACTGTTTCCTGTGACATTTACGTGAAATTCCTTGCGTTCCAGTGGAGCCTGAATCTCCGAATGTCTTCCGAACAATACTGGAGTACAGAGAATCCTGATGGTAATGGTATGCTAGTACTGAGTGCTGACCGCGAGCGCTAGAACGCCAGTGCGTATATACGTACTCGTTGTACCAGAGGGAGGTGAGCTAGGTTAGCTTAATCTTATAGGCTGCTCGGCAGGTGGATGGGCCTGCATGGGATGCTAGCTAGCTGCGCAAAACAAAAGCTGCCAAATTAGGGCCCCTTGCATGCTACTACTACATTCCAGGACCACTTCCCAAGAGCACAGAGGAAAAACTAACTCTGTACACCAGCTGGGCATAAATGCTATCTTCTGCCCTTTCGGGTTTTTTTTATAGCCTTTGACTTTGATGTTTTTAAGAGTTGAGGCTTTCTAATTTTTCAAACTACTTCTTCAGCTTATCACTATTCATATTATCATCTGTTGTTATCTCAAAAAATACAGCCAAAAATTATCAGGCTTAATAGTACCTATAGATGATGCTACATAGTACGTAGTACAAGCCAGCGTATATATACGCGTATACACATATGTTCTGTGGCGGGTACTAATGTTGTACATACGTAGGGACGAGACGGTACGTCCGGTCCGGTCTGGTCCCCAGTATTCGGCTAGCCGCACAGCTCAAAGCAGTTGTCCATCTCTTTGGGTCGGGACCATACACCCTCAACTCCAAGCTACACAGTGGGCGGTCCCCCCACCCCACCCGGTGAACCAACCAGAATCACACCAACAACCAGGAGATCTCCTGTGACAAGCCCTTCCACCCATCCCACGCAATTCCATACCTAAGCTCTTACTACTGAGGACGATGGATTTTGATGGGGAACGGACACACTTAATACGTTTGGCACGGTCAGGTACCCCCTTTAATTTCCTCGTTAATTGGTTGCGCGACAGACCGGTCGATCGATCCGTCGCCTCAAGGCTCGCACAACCAACAGGTCGCGAGAGACCGGTTATGCATATGTTTTCTGCTATTTATATATATGTAGCAACAGAATACCATTGTATTCATCGTATGATCATATCTGACGCACATGATTAGTAGTGCAGAGCAACGAGTTGTGCGTGCACTTGAGTCGATTGGACCCTGTAAAATATAGGTGTACACAAATTAACGCATGTATGTATGGAGATGCATACATACATGCACAATTTGGTTGGGGATTGCATGCATGGCGGCAGAGCGGCCCACGTCGGCCGGTAGCGCCGGATGCCAATAGCACAGAAATGCTGTCGGCTTTAATAATTTTGACCAGTGCCGTTATGGGCCTGGCCGCATGGCCTACCACGGCGACAAGTTGGGACCGGTGATTCCATTGGAGCCCCCTTGTGGGCATCCTCCCTCTCCCTCTCCCTCTCCCTTTCTAGTTTCTCTCTCTACACACATCACTTTCTTATCTTTAGTATTCTTGGTTTTCCCCTGTAGCACAGGAGAGAGAGAGAGAGGGAGATGCGTGTGTGAGAGAGGGTGTACATGCATGTTAGATAGATTCTATCATACAGTGTTGTAGTAGAGAAGAGTTAAAAGAAATAAAAAGGAGAGAGAAAGAGAGGAGAAAAATGGTGCAGCAAGGTAGGGGATGATGCCCTGATGGATGGGATTATTGGGGGGCCATGATATGCATGCAAAAGACCCAGGAGGGGCAGGTAGCCTTAAAAGGGTAGCTGCTGATGAGTACTGAGGAAGAAAGTGACTAACTGGAGAAAGATGTTGGGCATGCAGGAGCCATGGCCAATTGCAGATAATCACCACAGTGACTGGGGTGATGGGGGCGTTGGTCAGATGCGGCAAATTGTTTGTATTGGTGGCCCTTGCCAATATATGCTAGCTAGGTTGTCCACACTTGCGGTGGTATGTGTCTACTCTGCCCTACGAAATTGACAATTCAGAGCTCTACTTTACATGCTATAGTTCTTCCCTTAGTTTTCCCTTTTGATCTTCACCTACCCCGGTCCGGCCCTGTCATTATGAATTTATCATTGTGCTTGCAAGCTGCATCGATTTAAACTGTATCTCTACTTAAATTGTTAGGCCATATGGATGGTTACATATAAAGTGGTGATAAATAATTGATATTTAGATTTTACGTTTCTAAAAGTTTTGGTTGATCGCAATCGAAGATTTCAAGTTCAAGTGGTTTCAGTCTCTGGAGTACCGAACGGCTTTCGAGTTGTATCAGAACATCGGACGGCACTCGAGTGGCATCGGAGGATCACACGGCTGAACGACCACGATAGACTTTGACCACGTATGACTGGCTTCGACCACGTTTTCTTATGTTTTTGGGGTACTCTCGTTCGAGCTGCTGAAGTCTTCGAGCGAAGGGAGATCTCAACTACGTGCAAAGGTGGTCGTTGCGAGTGCGAGCGGCTGAAGTCTCTAAGCGGAGGGAGATCTCGACTACGCGCAAGGTGGTCGTAGTAAGCGATCGAGCGAGTGGTCGAGCGACTTGTGATTGAAATCTACATCTGGTAATTTAGATTGCTTTTCCTTCTGGTTTGAGATTTGTTTTTAGGTGTCAAAAAGTAGGAACAATTATTCATCTCATTTGATTGCACCATACGATCCTACATAATTTGTCCTTTAAAATGATGTCAAGGAATCACCAATATCAATCTATCACCAGAGTTATTAATTGCAGATATCTAAAATTCTTGTGTAAACCAAGAATTGCTCTTGGTACAAGCTTTTCATATGGCGATTGACCACTCATCTGCTGATCCAATGTCGATTAGTCGCTTATATTGGCTTTTTTAGAAAGGAAGTCGCTTATATTGATTACATTGACAAATTTGGCTTTCAGATTGTTCAGGTGAACCAAATCGATCGATCCAATGGAAGGTAAGGGAAACAGTGATGCGGCATGAGCCTGTGGACAAGAACTATACATGCACACTGAATATCTTACCTGGCAGCTACCAGTTCAACTCGCCGTTCCTGTCACATCCTCTCCCATGTGCCCAAAAATATTCAGAAGCGCACACATTCACACAGGCGCACGAAGATATCCAATCGAAGTCGCCATCACACAATACGTGAAACAAGCTCCAAACAATCATGTACTCATGTGTGATTGTACGTTCTCCAGTGGAACAAGGAGAGGGAGTAGCCAGTGTGCCCATGGGCACTCACATGCATTGTTAAGCTAGGTGGAGTACGATCGTTGTTTAATTGGGCAGTGACCGGTGCACCAACATACGCAGGGACCTGCCCCTTTCTTTGCAAAGAAGGTTTTCCTCCAGCTCTCCAATCAGAGCTCGAGAGGAGAAAAACTAACCAACGCATGATTGGGCGCACACCACATCGATCATATAATATGTAGTAGTATGTATGCTGTATGCACACACACACACATAGAGAGAGAGAGAGAGATACTTTACGCTAAAGTGCTATGTATTGTTGACTAGCTCGATCTGAGCTTGTAATCACGCCTCACCTGATCATTTTCTTTCTTTTTCGGCCTCTCTGCAGCAGAGGCCGAGCGGGGCATGCATAAAGCAAAAGGTGCACGTATGGCTCCATTCTGTTGTGTTGTGCCGCACTAGTGGAAAAAAGGCGCCTTTGATCCATCCGTGGTGTGCGATTAGATACGCTCATTAGGACATGTGGTGATGATTGACAAGGCCAAGGGCTAACCGCTTAAAAATTGTACTCAGATAGAAAAGATGTAAGTTGATGCCGACTTGCTAGCTAGATCGACCGATGATCTAGAAGGCCGACATACGTACGCCTGCAAGATTTTGGCTTCATTACGTGTCCATGCTCTTTGACTTCAGCATATGCTACTGCAATTATGGAGTGGAGAGCGTTACTATATTTTTTTTGATGATCGTATGTTCTTAAACATTGTGAAGAGGATTGAATAATTTATTAAATATGATTTTAATACTTAACTAAGGTCTCAAGACCTATATAGTTGTAACATTTTAAAAGCCATTACCTAAGTATCTTTGGTTGGAGATCCGCTGTATGTTTCATCCGACCAGCGGACCACTTAGAGATCTCATGAACTGGTATAAGGGTCCATCTCTAGACAATTACTCCCGTGTGGTGTGTTTTATTCGCTCCAAACAGCACGATAATTTAGCCTTATATCTCTGACAATAACCGCCATGCAATTGCCACCATGGTTCTTTCCTACTAACAATAACTGAAGATCAGTTATTGTCAAATCTCTCGCTGATAGCAACCATTCGCTCGACCAAACAAGATGATTCAATAAGACGCTTGTTCATGTGAATAACTGATACTCTTTTGGCGCTATTTAAGGTCTAATGAGAGAAGACATGAAGAACACAGCTCAACGGGATGAAGACAACCCAAGAACAATACCAAAAGTCCAATCCTAGAAGATCAATCAAGATCACCCAACTAGATAGAAGATTAGACTAGGACTAGTAGCATCATTTTTGTAATCTTTTATTGAGAGTATCTTGTAACTAATTTATAGTAATAAAGATTATCTCTATTCTCCTCCTATATTCTTCGAAGGGACTTAGCTTTTTTTCCTCACAATTTAAAAGATCGTCGACACATAACAAATTGGAATTCTTTTTGTACACCTGGTGCCAACCTTAGAACAGTGGTGCATTGTGGGAAGTATTAGCTAGGTCAAACCAAGGAGCAGCAACAATATAATTCTTCGTCCTTCTTTGACTCCAGTGCAGACAACTTCTTGTTCCTTTCATCGGGAGTAGATTCGTTGCAAGTTCCTCAGAAGAAGAACATTGGCGAAAGGGCTAGCTTGTCCGAGATTACACATCACTCGTGCGATATGATTGGAGGTGATGAAAAACAATGAGCAAAAAGAGATCCTTGCACGGATCTACAATTTTTTTATGTGCACCCACCTTATAGGCGAAATTACATAACAACCATCTCCTGAGGAACACTGTCACTCATCAGGGTAATATTTGCAATTTGATGTTCGATTTGTATGTTAATGATGTCTAATATTTGCATCTCATTTTGTTGTTTACCATTTCTTTTAATGATCAACTAATTCTAGATATATGGGTATTTCAAACAACAACAAAAACTTGTAAGGCGTGTGGTCATTACAAATTCTTATATCATGTTGTTTCAAGATTCACCTACACAGTAACACAGCCGTCCGGAATTATGCAAGTTTTCTCATCTTTTAAATTATGTAAAGAGGTCTAAAATATCCTTGATATATCTTCCACACAAGTTTTTTCGCTCAATATGCTAAACGAATGTGTTTGAGTGAATAATGGGGTAATTTTGGTTCTTTTTGTCAATGGATGCATGATGTGATTCGCGAGCTAAAGTCTAGCTTGTTGTATACTAAACTAGTAATAAGCAAATAATTAGATAATGTCAAACGGGAGACACTTTACTGTTGCAAAATTTATGTAGATATGTCTAATTGGGGAGTGCAGACAATGCCAAGTTGCCAACGGACGTCGTCTTCCTGCCCATTGATTAGGTCATATATAATAGTGTGATATCGGTGTCTATAAACTTGATATGTAAAACATACATGATGTAGAGAAGAGAGATAGGGGATGTCTCGTATGCAGTAGTTGACTGTAACATGATAAACAAAACACATTGTCATGGAGCTATCTATAAAATCATGCAAAAAAAACAATCTATTGTATAAGTTGTCTTTAATACCATCTATAGATGACACGGAAGATATTATAGACAGTAGCTATCTATACTATTGTACATACTCTCACACAAATGACATTAGGTTGATCTCAGATCTCTTGTGGCTACCAACTTTATCATCACTAGTGTGTAGTTTGAAAGCCATTGCCATGGCTTTAGTATCACACCATTTGAGTAGTTAATTAACTACTTTCTAGTCACAATTATGCATATATTCCAACGCCGTGAAATAATATAATTGCTTATCTATATATACTAAACAAATAATCCCCACTAACAACAATTAAAGCTATTTTTCTCCACCCACACAGCCTTCCACATCATCACAATTCTCTTTTGCCATAGGATTAACCTTGAGCGCCCGAGATTAGCCTAAGCCGACTGCCTCCTTTGCAATTGTACTGTTTTTTCTTCATTAATTTTACATTAGATTTTTTCTTACAAATACACGCATATATATACTATAATAAAAAAAGTACATCTCATGTGGCAGCTATCATTTGATCCCCTTCTTTACTCAAAATAGCATGTCTCAATAGATAAATCTAAAAATTAAAAATTCCCTCAGCAATGCACGGGGTATCGTCTAGTTTATATTATGCTGATGTATCATTACCCTTCATCTTTGTGTTCTATATGTTAGAGTTTGTTTACAAAGATTTACAGCGATCATCTACACAAAAACCCAAGAGAACAAGAAGTCTTCCATAGGCATCACAACATACTTGTAGTAAAATCACTGTCTTAGTTGCTATTTTTCAAAAAAAAAAAACAAAATGATCATGATTGACAATCACATTAGCTAATTTTGAGTATTTACTGTAGGTACCTTTTGCGGAATCTATGCGCTTCTTTCAAACTTGGTTTTACATAAGATTCGATGCGCTATTGCATTAGTATTTGCTTCTCAAAATGATTTTCAGAGAAGAAGATAACACGGATAAAGAATCACATCAGTGGAGTCCACTCAATTAAAGGCATGTATCATGACATTGTTGACACTTAAGAATCTTATAGCGAAAGTATATTTTCAATATATGCTTAATAAAAATTAGTCTTTTTATAATGAATAGTGTACGGTGGTGGTCCACATACATAATTATGAGGCAATTGATATTTTATTGGGAAAAAATCATTGCTAAGAATGAAGATTTAATTTTAATTAAGATGTTTTGGAGATTTTAGTATGGTGTATTTCCTAGTATTAATTTGGGAATAAACATAGGTTATAAAATATTTCAAGCCTTTTCTCTAAAGAGACTTCTTCTATGTTGTCTTTACCATAGATATTACACGACAGCGACATATTGTCTTGATGAAAACTAAATCTGTGCATGTAATTGGACAGTTCCCAGAAACCCTATCGAGAGGTTAGATATTTTTATGTCGCAAAGTTTTTTGTGGTATTGGATCGGAGTTGATAGGCCAGACTGGGTTAGTCAAATGGATTCCGACCAGGGTTGTGATTCATCAGGTCAAGTATTTTTCATATTGTTCTTCAATATAAGCACATTTTCCACGTAATATCTCAACTAATATAAAAAATAGAGTGTGTCCGTTCATCACCTTTCCACTACTACTAAAAAGGCTATATAGAACGCCTCATCATAGACGGTTTCCTCGAACCGTTTGTGTTATAATTATCACAGACAATTTTACAAACGTGACCCATGTACCGTCTGTGATACCCTACTATCACAGACGGTTCTTATTAATAACCGTTTGTGATATTTTACAGACGGTTATTAATACGAACCGTCTGTGATAATTACAGACATCACAGACGGTTTTAATTAGAACCGTATGTGATAGTTCACAGATGCTCATTAATATAAACCGTCTGTGTTAGTTGTGTATCATAGACAGCTTGTGGTTGGAACCGTCTGTGATATGATTCCTCTCCCTAATGTGCGCCTTCGATCGTTTCAGCTCCCAGATGCATCTCTTCGTCTTACGAGCCAGATGTATTCCTTGTTGTATAAAAATGATTGTCTGCCATCAGAGATTAATCCTGTACGAGCACCTCGCCGGTCGGCTATCTTCCTTATCTCTCAAGTACAAATAAATGACTCCTTATTCTTCCTTGTCGCCGGTATTGATGGCCAACCTGGGTATTCTGGACAAGCACCTCGTCAACCGTATGATGGCAGATGCTGCGGGGGGACACTGTCCTCCCTCCTGCGTCCAAGGATTTGCTAAAACAGCTAAAGGACACCTTCCACCATCTTGACATTCTCCTCCGCCGCGTCTTCCGGTTGGTCTCCTGCTTTCGGCACGCTAACCTCGCCATCGATGTGGTCCTCCATAACGATGTTCCATGTCTCCAAGATGCTTGTCGTCATTTGGAGTGCTTAGTTGAGGTGACGGACGACTGAGTCAACCTTACCGAGACCCCTCAAGAAAGGGAAGAGAGCCTGTGGGCTCAATTTGACTTGATTGTTCAGTCGGAGAGTGTTCGGGAGACACTCGAACGTGCACGTTAGCCGGTGGACGTATTTCGGGCTTCGTTCGCTGATCATCCCGAACCGTCCGATGTTGACCATGTCGCTTATGAAGTTTTAAAGATAGAGATTGCATGCTACCTCTGACACTAGTAAAACTATCGAAACAGTTAGGTTTCTACTTTTTTGTTATCTTTTGTAAGAAATGACTGGCAACGCTGTTTGGGCATCGTATATATGTAAAATCAACTAGTTGAATTTGTATTTACTCTCTTTTATATATGTAAACGGTTTCAGTATAACGACATGACGGCATTACTAACCAGTAAAAAGCAATTAAGTAATACATATTTACTCCTGAGTCATTATTGAATTTGCATTTATGTATATGAGAATGAATTTAGATTTTAGAACAATATTTATCACAGATAGTTCTACTTTAGAACCGTTTGTGATATTTATTCACAGACGGTTATTAATATGAATCATCTGTCATAAATAATTATCACAGATGGTTCGTAATAATAACCGTATGTGAAATCTCGCATTATCACAGATGGTTCATAATAAAAACCGTATGTGAAATCTCGTATTATCATAGATGGTTATTGATGAGAACCATTTAGAATAGTGTAAGATCACAGACGGTTCGCGGTTGGACGTGTCTAGGATACACCACATTATTAAATGTCTAGCCAGCAGGGTCCCGACAGATATGTTTTCATTGCGCTACATTGAAGGAGGCGGCCGACTTTGGGGCGTTTGGTGAGTGAAAAGAGTATATTAATGGCATGTCTGCTTTTAGATGAGCTGTTGAGCAGGATATATTGAAGAAGGGAATAAAATATATTTACTATCTATGCATTGATTGTGATAATATGAAGATGTTTACCAACTCATCGCAGATCGAAACTCACTTGATTTGAAGGGGTTTTAAAATAGGGTATATATGTTGGACCAGTCACGGTGAAAAGAAGAATATTATACAGGAATGTAATTATAACATCGTTGAGGGAGACAACGATATACCAGTTATGGACTGTGATTTCGACAAGGATAGGTCGTATGATGACAATCTAGATTAGATGCTACGCGATACAAAAGGGAATTATAGTGTGTGTGTGTGTGAGAGAGAGTTTGGTAAATTTAAGGGCTTGATGGAGAACTCAGAGAAACCTTTGTTCTTGGGCTGCAAGTCACAATACACAAGGTTGTCATCTGTTATTGAACTGCTAAAATTGAAGGCAAGCAATGGTTGGTCCGGCAAGGGTTTCACGGCGTTGTTAGGTCTCCTAGCGAATATTCTTCTAGAGGAAAATGTGTTGCTAAGAACCACCTACAAAGCCAAGAAGGTTCTTTGTCCATTGGGAATGGAAGTAGAAAGAATACATATATGTCCGAATAATTGTATCTTCTATCATAAAGAGTATGCAAAATTATATGTTTATCTAGTGTGCAAAGCATCTCGATACAAGCGCAAGAATGACTCTAATGACAGCGAGGGCATCGAAGTGAAGTAAGGACCTCCTACTAAGATGTTGTGGTATTTGCCTGTAATTCCCCATTTGAAGCATTTATTTGCGAACCGAAAGGATGTAAGATTATCGCGTTGGCACTCGGAGGAGCGTAAGAAAGATGGAATGATAAAACACATTGTCGATTCTACCAAGTGGGGGAATATCAATATGATGTTTGCAGACTTTAGTGCAGAACTGAGGAATATAAGATTTAGGTTGAGTACAGATGAAATGAATATATTCGATAACATGAGCAGTCAACATAGCACCTGGCCTGTGAATGTATGCATGTGCAACCTTCCTTCTTGGCTATGTGTGAAGCGAAAGTATATTTTTATGTCACTACTTATCCAAGGGCCGAAGCAATCTAGAAACAATATTGATGTGTATCTAGCACCATTGGTGAAAGATCTTGTGATAATGTGGAACGAGGAGGTACAGGTATGGGATGAGAACAAACGAGAGAACTTCACTCTGTGCGCCATGTTGTTCTGCACCATCAACGATTTTCCTACTCTTGAAAACATGTCAGGGTCGAGTACAAAAGGAGCCAAGCATGTCTGTACTATTTAGATTATACTGAGAGTGTGTGGTTGAACAACTCGCACAAAACTGTGTACATACGTCACCGTAGGTTCCTTCCAAGGTATCACCCATATCCAAAATGAAGAAATAATTTGACGGAAATAAAGGGGATGACTCCGCACCAAGGTCTTTTAGTGGGAAAGAGGTATACGATATGGTCAAGGATATGGATGTTGTACTTGGAAAGAGACGTAAGTTGAGGACCCGTCAGAAGAACTTGTGGAAGAAGAGGTCAGTATTTTGAGACTTGCCTTATTGGGAGCACTTACAAGTTTGCAATTATATCAATGTCATGCACGTAGAGAAGAATGTATGTGATAGTACATTCGTGACAAAACAAAGGATGGTGCAATGCACGGCGTGACTTGGTCACTATGAACATCAGGACCGAGTTAGCACCGATAGAGACCAATAAAGGTCGCACGTACTTTCCCCTAGCTTACTACACTCTGTCTAAGTCCGAGAGAACTAAACTGTGTCAGTGCTTGTATGGTGTGAAAGTTCCGTTCGATCACTCCGCCAGTATGAAGAAACTTGTTTCCATTGAAGATTTGATATTAATTGGCATGAAGTCCCATGACTATCATGTGCTAATGACACAATTTCTTCTATTGCAATTAAAAGTGTTTTGTCGAACAAGGTTCGGTGACAATCATGAGGTTATGTTATTTCTTTAATGCAATTGCTCAAAAGGTCATTGATCCCGATGGACTAGATGCTCCGCAGAAGGATGTGGTGGTGACTCTATGTCATTTTGAGATGTATTTTTCTCCATCATTTTTCGATACCATGGTCCATCTTATTGTCCACCTTGTGAAAGAGATAAAGATATGCGGCCCCGTGTTTCTATGTCATATGTACCCGTTCGAGAGGTACATAGGAATTCTCAAGTCCCATGTATGCAATCAATCTCGGTTAGAGGGCAGCATCATCGAAGGTTATACAACCAAAGAGGTTATTGAGTTCTACATCGATTACATGGTCCAAGTTGAACCGATAGGTGTGCCTCTATCTAGTTATGAGGGGAGGCTAAAGGGTATCAGAACCATCAGAAGGAAAGCAATAACTCCGATCTAGATACATATACTCAAGCCCATTTCATGGACTTGCAACACATGACTTAACTGTCCCCGTATATTGAAGAGCACAACGGCATGCTACGCCAAGAGAATCCAGGTCGGTCAGAGATCACGAGACAGCACAACCATCGGTTCAACGAATGGTTAAGGGTGCAATTTATTGAGAGGTCATCAAGTGAAATGCTGCAAAAGTTGGCAAGAGGGCTAAAATTTACAATTATAACATGGAATGGATACGACATTAATGGGTAGACATTTTATACAACAGATTAGGATAGAAAGAGCACAGTCCAGAACTCCGGTGTTTGCATAGATGTATTTCATGAGCAGTTCAGTACCACTGCCCCAAGCTCCTACTATATGTTTGTAGAGGAGATTTATAAGCTTGATTATGTAATTTTCAAGATCTCTATCTTTCGGTGTTGTTGGGTCCAATTTACATAGGGTGTAAAGGTCGATAAGTACAGTATCACTACTGTGGGCCTCAAATGTGTAGGATACAAAGATAAACCATTCATACTCACGAGGCAAGTTGTTCAAGTTTTTTATATAACCGACCCAGCAAATAAGAAGCACCACGTAGTTCTTCATGGGAAAACAAGGATTGTCAGAATTGAGAATATTGTGCATAATGAAGAGTACAATCAATTTAATGAGTTGCCTTCATTCAGAGACAACATCAGGCTCGATGAAGAACCAAGGGATGAAGTAAACTATATGCATGTCAATCATTACGAAGGGCTTTATTTAAAAGAAAAATAGCCAAGTGGAATGATTCTACACGGCGAACACCTATTTGGAAATTATTCTAATGTAATTAATAAACTCGGTATGGAATTAAGGAATTATTATATTATTATTGTTTAAGTGATTTAGAAATAATTACATCTGCGATTGTATCTGCTTGCTTATTTTCAGAGGGCATGACTAACATTTCCTGAGGTTAGCCAAAAAATATGATATTATCATAGGCAGTTTGATGGCACAAACTATCTGTGATATATGTACCACGGACGGTTCCATAATAGAACCATCTGTCAAAAGTACAATATCACAGACAGTTCCATAATAGAAACGTCTGTGAAAATGTATAACATTATAGATGATTCCATAATAGAACCGTTTATAATAATGGTAATATCACAGATGGTTCTATAATAGAACCGTCTGTGATATGCTATATATCATAGACGGTTACATCATATAACCATCTGTGTTATTAATATCACAGACTGTTATTTAATAGGACCGTCTGTGATAGTTCTTCTATAGGTAATTCCTTTGCTAGGTTTTGCGCTTTTACACCTCTCACTCGCTCACCCCCTCTATCCCCTTGTCCCCCAACCTTCACCACTACCATCGGGGAACCCGATGTCTCCGTGCTCTCCTTCCTCACCTGGCATGGTGGTCCCATCACCTCTCCTCCTGACATCGCCTCTCCTTCCCGTCACCTCTTGTCCCGACATCGCCTCTCCTCCTGAAGGTATGGATCCCAAATCCCACTTTTTACCTCATGTGTGATAGATCCGTCCATATCTGTTAATGTGTGTTCATGAGTTCTCTCCTCCCCGTTGCCTCTCCTCCTGAAGGTATGAATCCCAAATTCCACTTTTTACCTCATGTGTGATAGATCCGTCCATATCTGTTAATGTGTGTTAATGAGTTCTCTCCTCCCCGTCGCCTCTCCTCCCAAAGGTATGGATCTCAAATCTCACTTGTTAGATCATGTGTGTTACATCCGTCCATATTATTAGTGCTTTTTTATGTGGAACCTAAAAAGGAATGGGGGAAATGGATGTGGAAGGGAAGGTGGGCCTACTTGTGTTGGGTTGGAAGTGGTAAGGTTGTTGGGCATAGTCTCGGTGTGGCCCTCACGCAGATTAAGACATGGATGGTAGTCTTTTGTCATTGCCGAAAATGTTGCCTCCATGTTGTCCTCACGGTTGGCTTTCTGGGTGTCCGGTGGTCCATGCTCTCCTTTAGCTTCCACTACATTCTTGTCTCCTGTCCTCTGACTCTTCTTACTTTTACAGGTGGGCTGCTGGTTCAAGTGAAAAAGGGTATGAAACACTGTGAGTCAGAGTAGTAGTTGTATAGCAAGAAAATTATAACACTATACACTTGGGTTTCTAAGGGTATGAAGCAAATTAATTTGCTTCATGCCTTTTCAAGCCCAAGTATATGGTGCTTTTATGTTCGTCTTGTAGTTGTTGAGAAATACATGTCCCCACCTCCGACTCTCCTCTCCTTCTATTGGTGGGCTACTTGTTCAGGTAAAAAATGGGGCATGAAACATTGGGAGTCAGAGTAGTAGTTGTACAAGAGGAATATTATAGCGCTATACACTTGATGTTCAATGGGGTTGAAGCAAATTAATTTGCTTTAGCCTTTTTCAAGCTTATGTGTATAGTGCTTTATTGTTCGTCTTTTAGTTGTTGAGAATACATATCCCCACCTCTGACTCTCCTCTCCTTACTTCTATGAGTGGGCTGCTGGTTCAAGTAAAAAGGGGCATTAAACATTGGGAGTTGGAGTAGTAGTTGTACAAGTGGAATATTACAACACTATACACTTGAGATTCAAAAGTGTTGAAGCAAATTAATTTGCTTCAGCCCTTTTCAAACCTATGTATACGGTGCTTTATTGTTTGTTTTTTAGTTGTCGAGAAATACATGTCCACTCCTCCAGCTCACTTCTCCTTACTTCTATGAGTGGGCTGCTGATTCAAGTAAAAAATGGCATGAAACACTAGGAGTCAGAGTAGTAGTTGTACAAGAGGGACATTGCAGCACTATACACCTATGCTTTAAATGGCAGGAAGCAAATTAATTTGCTTCCTACCGTTTGAAGCACAAGTGCATAGTGCTTTAATGTTCATTTTATAGTTGTTGAGAAATGCATGTCCCCTCATAGCCGAGACATGGGCTGTATGATTTGAGATGTTAGTTTTGCAAGGAGGTCTTGTAGCAATAATATATGTCACCGAACATTCTAATTTATTGTGAGATCAACCATGTGCCAATGTTTATACTCACAACTCACTGTAATTAGTTTTTCCTATAAAAGAGATGATGTCATCATCGTCATCATCAATGTCACTGAATGTGACTGACATTCCGAAGATCGGGGTAACTAGACATGATAGAGGAGTATCGAAAAGGCCAGAGGGCCGAATAATTATCACGAAGGTCTCTCTAGATGGGGTCCCTCTGTAACCGAAGAAAGCAGCATCAACATTTTAGACTACCCGCGGGATACTTGGAAGGTAACGAGTCCTCATCACCGTAGCAAACTGGAAAGGTTTAACAAAAGATAAGAAAAGTGCACTATGGATAGAAATTTCAAATATGTTCGAGATCCCAGTAGAAGTCTAGGGACTCGTGCACCGGGAGGTGCTCCTCATGATGGGAAAAATGAGGAAGATCTTCAAGAGCACGCTTATCATGAAGTACATGACCAAGGATCGCACGCCCTTCACAAGGTATCCTTTTGTGTTGCCAAAAATATGGGAGGCCTTTGTACGGATGAATATGATGACCGAATTTCAACAAGAAAGTTCAGCGCACAAGGCTCTCCATGCACAAAACACTCATGCTCACAAACTTGACACTACTGAGTACACGGGTAAAATCTCGTAATGGAGGATGGGGGATGAGCTCACAATCTGATTGGAAGCCTCCCCACCATTTGTCTGGATCACAAATGAACGAGCCCGAAACTGATTAAGAACGAGGTCATCAACTACGTCTTCAGGTGTTACCTCTTTCAAAAACCCACAAACAAGGAAGTGTCCCAACGCTTGGCAAGATATGTTAAACAATCTAGTTATTAATAGGTCCATAATTTCATGGGGTCTAAAATAATATGATTGCCTCTTGCAGCAAACATTGACTACCGAATCTTTCAAGTAGTCATAGAGAGGGATATATTATCCATGGCCCCGGGAAACAAGGAGCACCCAGGTTGCATGCGAGTCCTAGGGGTTTATGTATCTTGGAGGCACGGATTCCCAAATGACTCCGAGGCGTATAGGAGTAGGAAGAGATCCAAGGCCGAGTGCGAGAAATGTATGAAACAGAACTTTGATGCAAAACTTGACAACATAACTACCTTACTTCGTGGAGAGATAGATGCATTGAGGGAAGAACTAAGAGACATCTGCAACCAATCGCAAGCCACCCCATTATTGCGGTACCCAGTTCCCCTCAACGTCAGAGTAGCTGCGCGCCCACGCCACTTTCTGAATATAGCAACACCCACTTACCTATCGACGATATCTAGGTAATGTACATATCTAGAATGCTACATAGATAGACCTAGTGGATGCCTTAGCTCAACGTGTATCATTATGTATGAGGCTACACTATGCATCCTCAGAATTAGTGTTGTCGGCTTCATTCCCATTGACGTGGATCGATTCCGTGAAGGTCCAGTTGGATAGGATTAATAATGTTTTTAGGACCGTCCTGCTGGAGAGGCTCCCAACAGAGAAATCATGACACTATAGGATGTCGTCCACATATTTGTCCAATGGCCCAAGAGGGACATCACCTTGGACCCTTTTGTGCCACGATCTCCACACTACAATGTCTATCAAACAGAACCCTATATGAATCCACCTCAAGCTCCACTTCACAAGTCCATCGCATTGGTTCTTGTGGAGATGACGCCGAAGATGTATCATAAGCAAGGCACTAAGGCCCAACCAAAGAAGACTAAGCCACCTCTCGAATCTTAGAAATACTAGCTCGGACTATCGTTGGTCCCCAAGTCACAATTACCTAACCTTGGACTTGCTTACAGGTCTTTGCATACTTGCATACTCACCCGTCTGAGCCACTGCTATCTTCTTGCCGTGTCTGCCTCCCCGTACGTGGCATTGTCTTCCGCTGAGCACGAGCATGTCCCGTGAGGTATGTCAGTCGGTCCAAAGGTTGTGTCTCAGGTCGAAGGAGGTATGGAGACTGCTCTATTTGCTCAGTGGCCGACGGTGGTCTAGTTGGCTCAGGTACAATATGTTGGGTCTGGTCCTCCAGCTGAGACATGTCAAACTGCGAGCCGCCCACAATAATGTCATGAAAGAAGGACTCTAGAAATCCCCCTCGTGGTGCGAAGGAGCTCTCGCATTGACCGTATGACATGGCAGCGAAGCCAGAGGAGCTCAGCCCACTGAAGTGTGTGAACCCTAGGTATGCTGTAAACGCTAAGCTCTGTCCTGCGTATGCTGCAAACCCTGGCAACGTGTAGTGCTCTCTGGAAGCATCTGGGAGGCCCATGTCATCATCGGTGGACTCGTCGTCTCCCCCA
The DNA here is from genome assembly GCA_017311315.1 of Dendrocalamus latiflorus. NCBI lineage: Eukaryota > Viridiplantae > Streptophyta > Magnoliopsida > Poales > Poaceae > Dendrocalamus > Dendrocalamus latiflorus. Next base: position 7,866,772 of record CM029651.1, on the reverse strand, counting down.
CTTTGAATTGGAGGGTGCAAGATGAAACGATATTAGTCACAATAAATATTCCAGACGTACAATGTGAATCTCATACCTTTTGAATGTGCAGCGAAGATGAATAACTGGAAGCGGTAGTCTGTGCAGGTGGTGCGGATGTCAAAAGTGATGCATCTTGACGATGGACCTGCGGCGAGAGAACGCCATGATGCTAGTGGAACGAAGGCCTAATAGGAAAACAAAATGTAGGTTCATATGTAAGTTACCTCCTCGTCGATACGATGCATGGATGATCGGTGGCTAGAAGTACGACACCAGGCAAACTTAGTAGATTGCGATGGCTAGCCAGACTCGCTAGGTCGCAATGACCTGGTGGGTGAGCATGGTGCCCCAACTAGGTGGTTTATGTTCATAGTGTGATCCGTGGAACAGCCGTAGCTTAGGTTGTGCACTATTTTTTTGCCTGCTTTAGGATGAAATTCATAGTTTTCTGCAGGGCCAGTGGTGTCTCTAGGCTACTGATGGTGGCCGCCGACATGCTTGCGATGCGCTGCGCCCGCTCCAACTGAAATGACGTATAAAACAGGTTCAGTAACGACTAGTATGAATTTCTTGAATGAAACAATAAGACATTTAAACTGTCTTACACAGTCATGTTGCCGCAAAGCGCTGTGGGGATTGATCAAGCATTGCAGACTTTCCTCGTGCGTGATCTACTTTGGGCGATCAAGTAGAGGAATGGTGAGTCTACTACGTGACCACGGTACGTTCCACTCCAGGTACTCATTGTACGTCTGGACGTCATACGGACGCTGCTCCATGACAACATCAAGGTGCGCCTTGTCCGTCCATGCCATCGTCCACTGTTGTACAGTGCCCGTCGGTCCGTACCATGCTGACCAGACCTTGATTGTCTGCATTTTCAGAATCATCGATGTTACATAGCAAGACATACAAAATGTACACATTAGTTGGATGGAGTTTGACTCACTGGTGTACGGCTTGTGGTAGGACCTACCGTCCAGAGGGGGCATGGCCTGGTGCAAACCGAACTGTCGCATTACATGCTGTGGCGCGTAAGCCTCCACCATGTATGAAAACACCAGATGGTGTATCGTCGCCCATAGCTTTGTGTCCTCTAGGCATTGCAGGGACAGCCCGTGCAGCAATACATGATTCACAAAATCTACAGTCCACAGACCCCATATGACATCGCTATCATGCAATGACTCAAACTCATTGTGCCATACCAAGTATCACCTCGACGGTTTGCCCTTCACCCACCGCAGATGGGCGCAGCAGTCCACCAGATGCACATAGTGGTCTCGTCTGTCAAGTTGGCGAACTCGCCAAATGGGTGCACAGGCGTTATGATGGTCGAACGTCCGATAGGGAAGTGCTCCCAACTCTACAGCTATAGAAGCACGTAGCAGATAGCCAGATTGGGGGTACCAGTAGTGGCGCGTTGGCAAGCGTCACATAACCTCCAATACATGGCGCATAGAACCGCTGATCCTTAGCTGTACCGAGGCATCGCCCCAAACTCTGCGTCCACCAAACACTCGGTGAGGCCGATGAACTCAGTGTTGCAAATATTGTTATGTGTGGCTGGAAACATGCTCCAACCAAAGAGGTGAATAAGGAATGTGACGAGGTGCGTCTTGACAACCTCCGACGGTGCATCCTGCGGGCACACACTTAAATTGTTTAGCCAAGTGCGGGGGACACCACGTGCACTCTCTGGGATGGGTAGACCGAACTAGTCCGCCAGCCTCTCCTTCCAGTTGGCTAGTGCAGGGGCTGGAACAAGTGCATCACCCCCAAGAGGGAGACCAGCCAGGAGTACAACGTCCTTTAGAGTGACCATCATCTCACCCCCACCAAAAGTGGAATGTGTACATCTTGGGCCTCCACCTGTCCACTAGTGCCGCGAGCTGGCTGTCGTCGATGGTGCACTCGTGTTCAGTGGAGACCAGCCTCACAAAGGGCAACAAGCCCGTGGCCCACAGGGTTGGGACGTAGCGCTCGTCTAGCGCCTATGGATAGGGGTGAAAATAGATCGGATATTTTATGACCGATTCGGATGAAAACAGATACGAATTGTGTCGGATCGAATTTTCTTTGGATAATTCTCGGATCGGATACGAATACGGTTTTTTTGTCGGATACGGATACGGTTTTTTGTCGGATACGGATTGTACAGTTTAAAATCTGTACAATGGTATGACTATTGTGGATAAAAATACTTATGCTTTTTTAGATTTCATGAATGTTTTGACAAGATAAACTATTTATGTAGTTTCATTGATTTTGGACGTATAGTTTAAGGAGTTTTTCATGTTCCGATAAATATTCGTGACCGTATTCGTTTCGATTCGTATTCGCTCTGTATCTGTATTCGATATTATTCGTATTTGTATTCGTATCCGAGGTATCCGTATTCGTATCCGCATCCGAGAAAAAAATATGAAAACAAATATGGTAGAGACTTTATCCGTCCGTATTCGATCCGTTTGCATCCCTGCCTATGGATCCCCCCCGCCCCGCAGCTTGAAGGGCGAAGGGCCAGCCGCGTCACCCGTAATCCATGAGTGGCAACGGTGTTTCTCATCGTACAAGTGTTCGAGAAGATCCGGTAAATCCATACCTTCCAATACATAGGATAGACCAAATTAGTTTGGAGATTAATAATGACAGTAAAACTTTATAATATAAACTACATTAATTATGACTAACTAAATAACAATAATTAAGAATAGGACTATGGGAATAACGTTGAAAGCATGCTATAAAAAATTACCAATCTTTTGGAAGAAGCAATCATCATTGCCGCATCCTTAATATGTTATGGACTGCCTTCTCTAAATAATTAGCTACGCACTCTTAATTTTGAGTGTACCTTGCAATAAATGGGACCGACAAAATATTAGTGTGAAGATTGATAATGACAGCAGCGTACTACAAGTCAGCGATTACATATGTGTAACTACATATGAATACTTCATTAATTACTGATAATTTGATTATCCATCTGAAAAAATGACGAGCCATTCATTACCGTCGTCCATACCACTTAATTACTTACCACAAACTCATTACTTACCCCTAACTAATTGCCACTACAGTAATTACGACTACTTAATTACATATTTTCATTCAATTACAAATTACGGGTACAATATGCACACAAAAATAGTAAAAGCTATGTCTAAATTACTGCAACCTACTTACTTCGTAATACAAACTACATTAATCATGACTAACTAAATAACACTATTTGACTAGGATTACGGGAATAACATCGAAAGCATATGATAAAAAATTACCTTCCTTTTGGGAGAAGCAATCAGCATTGCCAATTTTGAGCTATGCACTGGCTTCTTGAAGTAATGAACTACACACTCCCAATTTTGAGTGACGATCGTGACAATGAGCTTCTACGATGAGTGACCGAGATGAGCAACGATGAACTGCGAGAGGTTCGTATTTGTGGTCGAGTGAAAATTAAACCCGGTGCACTCACCCCATATATTGAGGACCCATTGTCATGAGTAACACTTCGGATGAGGGGGACAACATGGTAACAATGAAAAATGTGTAAACAAGGGAGCGGGCGAGGGGGATGACACGAACATAACGATATTAGTGCGAACGAGAGAGCACGCGAGGGGCCACAACACACACAAAGTGACAATTGCGCGAACCAGATAGTAGGAAAGAAAATATAGCATGATTAGCTGACACATGCACGAAACACAGAGGTCAACCACTTCAAAAGATGCCTGAGCATCGTTAAATTCATGATTAAATTAATCCAAATAAACGTGAGAAATTCGTACCACATAAAATTTCTAAAAATTACCAAATAAACTACAACTATATTGGGAGGCTTCACATAAAATTTTGTTATTTTTTGAGCTCGTTTGCTATATATAAAAACTCATAAAAATATCAAAATTTTATAAATTTTTGAGCAACATTCACAATGGATAAAATTACTCAAAAATTACACTGTGAGGAACATTGTATCGGGAGGTCGTACTAAATCGCCCCCTCATGGCTAAATGTAAAAAAATAGGGTAGTTAATTAAGCCGGCTAATCGGCTATCTTAATCACTTGTCGCCCCCTCATCGGATGGCAGGCCTGTCTGTCGTCCCCCCACTGGGCGATAGGCTGCCTATCGTCTGGTGGTAGGGAGGTAGGCACCTGCCGCCGCCGGCCTTGCCACGTGTCGCCTCGCCGGTGCATACATTGCGTATATGGCTAGTTTTATAAATACAATGCGCAACAGTGCTAAATTCAGCTTTGTCTCACTGATTATCTGGCTCGATCTAGGTACATACGTAGAGTCTCAAAAGTGTCAAGGCAGCAATGGTACCTTACTGCTAGTAGCTAGTACTTTCTATGTTCAAATTTGCGGGTTTTATTTTTTAACTAGTTGTATTCATAAATATAGAACATATTTTATGTTAAAATGTAAAATTAGTGTAATATTTTTTATACCTGTAGGATCACAATGGCAACAGAGAGAATGAATGATGCCTCATAAATTTTCTTCTAAGTATTCTCAAATTCTTCTCTTCAGTAACTATAAAGCTATGAAGATCATAATTGAAAGTTTAGAACAAAACAATAACTTCAAGAACCAAAGAGTCTAGCCAAATGAGATAAAACTATGCACACGCATTCCTAGGGTCTCAGAAACCTATTCCATTTAAGAACCACAAGAATCCTTATCAAAGTTCATACCCTTCCCAAAGATAGGTAAAGTTGCATCAAAATCGAGCAAAAAACCAAAAACTTGAGATATGACATGCTCCTGGGTAGAGGATGGCCAAGATAGGTCTAGATGTATTCTTACATATTACAAAAAGAAAAAATTCCCAAAGATTTAAAACAAAACCTTGAACTCAAGAAACCTCAAAAATAGGCAAAATCCAAGCAAAACGGGGCAACTACAAAATCATGGAAAACTTGGTGCTTAGATGGATGGATTTAACCTTTATAAGTTATCTTCATCACTTACTCATCTTTGCGACACAGCAAGATCAAGAAGTGGAGAGAAAATATCAAAACCAACAAGAATAAGAGCAAATCGAGTAAAACAAGGAGACATCATGTGGATGAACAAAGTTGATCTATTACTACTTGAAGATAAAGGTTTTACTGCCACTCCACCTGAAGGATAAGGGAGCACACAACAATACTCACTCTTCTCTTGTGTTAACCCTAGAACACAACATTGAAATCTTGGTTCAGTGGTTCGTTTGAAAGCTTTTATCTTAACCCATTAAATAGATGAGCCAACTAACTTATATCTAATCTTAATTGATATTATGCATGAGCATATCTGGGAAAACCTGTTAATCCTACACAACACGGGTTTTACTCACACACTTAACTCATGCACGTTTGTCAAAGTACATGAACCCGAATTCGCTAAGTCTTTAGCTTTTGATCCATTTGGTTTTCTCAACTTCTTGTTGACCTAAATTGCTTTTCCAAGGCGCTGCTCAAGCGTCGCAGTTTTGATTTAACGCAGTTTTTAGTATTTAATTTTTTTTAACGAAATACTCTTTTTTGACCCGGTCAAGCAATCACCATGTTTTTGAAGTGTAGGTGCACCTATGGTTTGTCACGCGCTGGCAAGTCTCTTTTGTTCTGGTTTAATTGGACCATGCCTTAGTTGGACCAGCTAATCCACTTGGTGCAACCCGTTGCTCGAATCTTCCCTTCAATATTTTTCGCCCTCCTTATACCATACTTGAGGCTAACCATATCACTTGGTATTCTTGACCGTTATAGACCTTGGCTCCTCTATGAACATAGCCCTGATCCTCGTCATTGACCATGGTTAATTCTGGGCTTTCCTACACATCCAAAACAAAGAAAACATTTTTATGCACAAATTCTTCACAATTAGACTCGACGTTAATCAAAACATGCTTCATGTAATATTAATGCACTAACCAAACATATATCAAATCATCCCAAAACTAAATTCTCCAAATCTGACAAATGTACTTTAGGACCGGTCTGACTGCTAACTAGAGACTGGTCAGACCGGTTGAACACAGTGCAAACGACCCTCTCTGAAATAATGCAACCACCAACAAAACTCTAGTTATACTACCTGACGCGGTCTGATTGGCATCTAGCCAGCGGTTAGACCAGTTTGTGTAACAACAAACCGAACAAAAGGCAAACTTAACATTCAAATGCCAACTCTACAAACTTGGCAATTGTTCATCATAATATCATTCTAAAACTTCTCACATGTCCCTCGGTACCCCTATTAAATATGTGTCTTTACTTGCTATTTTACATATGCACGCATTGAATATAATATTTTACATATAATTAATGGTAGTCTTATTATTTCTGTCTTTTTGATCTATGTGTTACGAGATAATATGTCATATAAACTTAGATGGAAAGGGCAGTACATATGCATGTGCATCTTTTGTAACGACTTCCAATTAACAGTTATTTCTCGCGGAACAGGAACAAGTCAGGCACCAACCGTGCGTTACGTTGCCGTACTTGCACCATCCGGACCAAGTTAATGTGCGATCCGATCGATTAGGTGCTCAACAACATGTCGCATAAGAGCATGTATAATAAGGCTTAGTCAGCAGGCTATAGCAAATATAATATCAACAAAATCTTACGTGGCAGAGAGAGAAAGGAAGAGAGAGAAGGAAGCTGTCTACTAAATTACAGCTAGCTATAGCACGTAAAAATATGCATTTCACTCTCTTACACATGGGGCCAAATAGTTATTGTAATAGCTACCTTATTGTATAAACTATTTTTTAAAGGCTATAGAAGAAATGGACAAGTGTTATAGTCACTAGTTGGCTATACTATTGTACTTGCTCTAAGAGTCTGGGTGCAGTTTTTAAGGCGTACTTAGGTGGTACCAGCACTTTCCTAATACCCACGTGTCGAAAAAAACTACTCTCCCCCTCACAGATATATGTCAAGATACAACGTAATTAGACTACTAATTTCAAATATATCTTGTTGGTTAAAAACTACGAAAATATATTGTCTTGAAAGTATTTTCATGATTAGTAAATATTATCTATATGTATTCGATCTGTATACTTTTACCTATATTAGTACTTAGCAAAGTTTGATTGCACACCCTCGATCTCAAGCTACATTTATTTACGAATGGAGGGTGGAGCTAGTTGACGCTTTAGAAAAAAAGCACATATATTTTTGAATGTTGGTTGGAATATATTGAAATATTTTTCCGACTACATGTAAGCTATCAATTGTATAATAAAAGATGATGATGGTTGGTTAAAAGCTCTTAGAAATATATGCTAGAAAATATATATAAAAAGAAAACATATGGCCCCTTAATCTGTGGACCCTAATTACGACTAATCAACAACAACCGCTATATATTATTTGTGTGATATTCAAAATGAACAGATAAGAAATAGTCTTAAGCCATAAATCAACTCTCATCAAGATATATTCAAAGACATGTCGGAGGGAGATCCACATATGGCATTATAGCCCTTTTTCTTCAAATTTAGCCTCCAGATGTCTGTTTTTACAAATCTAGCATCTTCCTGAGCTCGACAATCGGCTACACAGAAACAAATCGACAGCTAAATATGATTAGTGCTAATTAAACTTTATATTGCATGACTACCACTAACTGAGTATAATTAACACTATTTAAATGCTATTGCACTGGCCAGCTTGGCACGTCCTCCTGTCGAGCTCAAGGTGGGGGCTAGATTAAGAAAAACAGGTGCCTAGGAACCAAATTTGAAAAACATGGCTACAGTACCATATGTGTGAACAGTTCTCCATCGCCTCCAGCCGGAAAGCCCAATGCCTCACCAAGTCTATGGAAGAGGGTGCATGTGGCCCGAGGACTGGGTGCTTTGTCCCTGACGTGTGTGCCAGGTGCCATGTAGTCTACCTGTATCATGGTACGTGACATACCGCCCAGATCCTGGGACACATGGCACCCCATCCAGACTCTACCTAACACATGGCATACCACCTAGATCCCAGGGGGGCTTGGTGAATGACCATATGATGGTTTTATTGTAATGAACTATTGATATTTTTTAGGAGTAAAATTTTGGATTTTATAAATTTACAATTTTTGGGCTTTTTGCAGACATGGCGGTCAAACCAGCCACCTCCAATGGTTTGACCAGTCACCACCAGTGGTCAGGCCAGCTGGGGCTGGTGGTTTGACCAGCAGAACAAGGCGTTTTGGTGAGTTTTGATTTGACCTAGATCAGTGCATAAGTGTTGCATGATACCTGTTTCAGCTAACGTTGGTCAAGTTGTGAAGAACTTATTCCCAAAAATGATTTCTTTGTCTTTTGATGTGCAGGAATGCTTGGAGTTACCCATGGTCAGCAGCAAGAATCGGGGGTATGCTCTTGGAGGAGCTGAGATCTAGAATGATCAAGGATGCTAGATGAAATGGCTAAGCTAAGCATGGCACGAGAAAGATGAGAAATATTGAAGGAAAGTTTGAACGGTGGGTTGCACCATATAGTTTGGTCAGTCCAAGTGAGGCGTGATCTGGTGCAACCGGACTAGAGAGACTTGCTAATGCATGGCAAGCCAGTAGTGCACCTATATGTGGCGGCAAACATAGCGATTGCTTGCAAGGAAAGATAATAACCAGATCAAGAAAGGATATTTTGGCAAGTTGGTCAAAATACCAGAAACTAGCTTTGATCAAAATTATGGTGCTTAGGAAAGTGGTTTAGGTCAAAGAGAAGATGGAAAGATCAAGTTGAATTAAAGACTAAGGATTTAGCAGACTCGGGCTCATATATTTTGAAAAGAATGCATGAGTGTAGTGTATGACTAAAACCTGTGTTGTGTGGAGTTAATGGGTTTCTCCCATATGTGCTAGTGGAGAGTATCCATTAGTGTTAGATGGAGATGGTTGCCTTATCTATTTAACATATTAGAATAAAAACTTGCTAGTTAACCATCCAACCATCTTAGCTTTACTCAAGAAAGCGAAGTATTTTAGGGTTATGGTTTGAGAAGTATAAGTGTTGTGGTGTGCTCTTTTGTCCTCCAGGTGGAGTGACTGTAAAAGCTTCACCTTGAAGTAGCAATACATCAACTTTATTGATCTCTCATGAATCCCTCTTGTTTTGGTTGATTTGCTCTCGATCTTGTTGGTTTTGATCTTCTCTCCCCCTGATCTTGCTAGATGCTAAGGATAAGAAAGTGATAGAGATATTCTATGACAATCAATCCCCATCCATCTAGGCATCAAGTTTGGCAAGTTCATGAAGTTGCACGATTTTGCTTGGATTTGCCATTTTCATGAGATTTCTTGATCAAAGTATTTTTGCCTCGAATCCTTGGGAGTTCTTTATTATTGTGACATGTGGGAATACATCTAGAGCCATCTTGCCCATCCTCTACTCACGAGCAAGTCATATTCATTATTTTTTATTTTTGCCCAGTTTTGGTGCAATCTTGCTTGTTCTTAAGAAAGTTCTGAACTTTGTCATAGATCTTATAATCCTTGGATAGAATATGTTCTTGAGATTTTAAGCAAGATGTGTGTATAAAATTTCATATCATTTTTGCGTAGATTTTTGGTGTTGCATCAAAAATTGCATCGACTAGGGCTCGATTTTTTCAGTTCTAGAATAGGGGAGGCGGGTCAGACCGCACAACCTCTGATTCAACCGCCTAAGGCTGGTTAGACCGTGTGTTATTGGCAATCTGACCACCAGGCTTGGTCTAACTGGCTGAGTGTTGATTTCTTTAGATTTTGCTTTCATGAGCTGATTGCATTGGAATTTGGCTTTTAATCATAATCTTCATAACTCAATAGCTATTGGAGTGAAGGATTGACAAATACTTAGATTTTTTTAAGGCACCATTCATCTCTGTCTGTTGTCATACCGATCCTACAAGTGGTATCAGAGTTCGGTTAGCTCTTCTTATAGATCTTAACTAGTCTTAGGAGCTATGACATCAGACAAGTATTCAGTTAAGACAACTGTTTATGATGGAATAATTTCGCTTATTAGAAGGCTCGTATGCAATCCTGCATCGAGGCTCATAGGCACGTAATTGGGATTAAAGTTAAGAACTCTTATTTGTGCTAGCCAATGATTAGGTGGATACACCAAATGTAGAGGCAAATAGTAAGGCTCTCAATTTTCTAATTCATGAGCTTAGTTGTAAGATCGAGGATGCCGACTAGAGGAGGGAGGTGAATATGTGGTCTAAAAAATTCTCTTCCTATTATTATCAAATTCTATTTGATGGAGCCAAGTATACAATGCAGAAGCTTAACTTAAATTAGTTTAGCGCAAACAACGCTTAAAACAATTTTGTTCACCTATGTGCACCAACAAATTAAAACTATGGAACGATTTGCAATCTTAGATGACAATCTATCAATTTAATTCTATGAATGTAAATTGAGCATAAGAGAACAAACCACAATTGACACATTTGCTTTTCACTGTGGTGTTCGGATACTTGCCAGTCTCCTCTAGTCCATGTTGAGATTAGCCCAAATGAATTAGACCGGCTCCATGAATTAAGCCAAAACATGTCAATCCACCAAGGTTGCTCTTCCTCTATTCTAGAGATGGCGAGCACCACACAACTCACCATTTCTCACAAGCTTCTTGAGAAGATTGCCGTGCACGACACCTCCAACATCGTCTAGAAGTTGGTAAACTGCAAGAGTAATAAGTCAATCCCCTTTATTAACTCTCACCTCGTGCAACGAACACACAAGCTAGAGTAGATACTCAATCCACCTCTAGATGCAACACATGTAATCTAGAGCCATCCTCCTTACTCACAAAGTATAGTACATGCACAATTGAAAGGAGCACCTCACACTAGTTCAAAGGAATGTCAAGGGATGCAGCAAGCCTTACTCCAACCGGCCACAAGGGGGTATATACACCCATACCACAAAAACTAACCATTGGAACCAAAATCCCTAAAAAACAGGATTTCCGGAAGTACCACCGGCTTACGACCAGTACTTTCGCTCCCCTTCTGCAACGGTCAAAAAAACTAGTCATTGCAGGCAAATTCGGTAGTTCCGACGTGCAAAGCCCGATACTACCAACAATTGGAAGTACCGCAGCACTCGTGCAGAACTACCAATTTTCTCAGGGATGAGAAGACTCCACGAAGGTCTCTCTCTGGAAAAAAATGCACCACTAAAAAAAATGCACCACTACACAAGCGGACAAGCGGGTTGTTACGCAAGTCAGAAGTACCACTCACACAGAGCCGGTAGTACCGCTCGCTGGTCGAACGCTCACACAGAGTCGAAACTTTCGATCATCGACTACCCTGGTCCTCGACCACGTCGGATGATTTGATCACTTAGGTCTCTAACCACGTTGTTCGGTTTGACTACACATGTTTCTGACCATGTTGATCTCCGACCACGTTGTCCCGATCGACCATATAGGTCTTCGACTATGCTGATCTCCGACCACGCTAGTCTCCGAACATGTTGTTTTCGACCACAAAGGTTTTAACCATGTCGACTTTGTCGATCTTTGACCACGTTGGTCTTTGATCACATAGATCTCGATCACGTTGGTTCTAACCATCTTGGTTTGACCATGCTGGTCTTTGATCATACAGATCTTGACCACGTCAGTTTGACCTTGTTGGTTTCGATCACACATATCTCGACCATGTCGGATCTAACCATCTTGATTCAACCACGCTGGTCTTCGATCACACACATCTTGACCATTGTGGTAGTTTCGATTTTCCTGAGAAGTGCATATACTTCAACTGATTTTGCAAAACCCATTTGCAAACTATAATATCATGCACACAAAGATTATCCATGATTCCCAACAAGTTGCAAAACATATTTGCACACTTTTGGAATCATGACTCAAGGATTAAATATGAGGTTCAACCATTTGCAAATATAAACCTCATACTAGAAAGAATAAAAATATGGACTTCAAACACTTGCAAAAACATTCACAATATATAGTCTTATGTTACAAGGATTCATCACATGAGCTTTAACTATTTACAAAAATACATTAGCAAATACAAGCCTCATACCAAGGAGAGTTAGAAGAGGTGAGGTTGAGCTATCAACACATAATGAAACTCAAGCTACAAGATATGACCCCTTTTAAAAGTACGGTATCCTATACTAGCAATCAGGTCTTGTAATCAAACACCAAGACTGGTAAAAGGCTATAAACACATTCTTAGCTCTAACTAGTCATACCTTTGCCATAACATCTTCTTGAAGCTTGATAACACATATCTTCACTTCAAGTCTGGGTCCTTGTTACATGAACTCCATCAACACATGATGGTTTTTCTCTTGAATTGAACATCAATATATTATCAACTCATGATGCATCATTCACTTGACTTGATGATCTTCAATACATAAAGCCATCCCAAGTTATTCGTTTTTGTGGAACCTAATCTATTCATCCAACTCATGAAAAATGTTAAGCTACAAATAGATTTTCATCAATTACCAAAACTTTACTAGGGACGCTTGAAGTCAACCATGGTCAATGAAGAGGATCAAGGCTACACTCATAGAAGAGCTGAGGCCTAAAACGATCAAGGATGCTGAGTGAGATGACTGAGCTCAAGCATGGCACAAGTAAGACGGAAAACGTTGAAGGGAAGGTCGAGCGATGGGTTGTACTATGTGGCTTGGTCGGTCTAAGTGTGGCCTGGTCCGGTGAAAGCAAAACAGGAGAGACTTACCAATGTATGGCAAGCCAGTAGTGCACCTATATGTAGCAAGCATGGTGATTGCTTGCAAGGGAAATCGGGTCAAGGAAGAATGTTTTGGTAAGTTGATCAAAATACCAAAAACTACCTTGGATCAAAACTATGGTGCTTGAGCGGCACTTAAAAAAGTGGTTTAGGCCAAGGAGAAACTGAGAAAATCAAGTTGGATCAAAAGCTAAAGACTTAGTAGATTCGGGCTCATGTACTTTGAAAAGCGTGCATGAGTGTGATGTGTAAGTAAAACATGTGTTGTATGGACTTAACAAGTTTCCCCCATATGTGCTAGTGGATAGTATACATTAGGGTCAGATGGGGGTAGTTCTTTTGTCTATTTAACGGGTTGGGATAGAGACTTGCTAGTTAACCATCCAACCATCTTAGCTTTACTCAAGGAAGTATGAGTGTTGTGGTGTGCTCTCTTGTTCTCCAGGTGGAGACATGGAGTAGTTGTAAAATATTCATCCTTAAGTAGTATACATCAACTTTGTTCATGTTTCATAGATCCCTTTTATTTTGGTTGATTTACTCTTGATCTTGTTGATTTGATCTTCTCTCCCCTTCTTGATATTACTAGATACCAAGGACGAGTAAGTGATGTAGATGTTCTATGGAAATCAAATCAATCCCTATCCAACTATACATCAGGTTTGTCAAATTCATAAAGTTGCCTGATTTTGTTTGGATTTGACCTTTTCAGGAGAATTCTTGATCTAAGTGTTTTTGCCTCGAATCCTTAGGAGTTCTTGTTTGCTGTGGTATCTGAAAATACATGTAGAGCCATCTTGGCAATTCTCTACCTACGAGCAAGTCATATTCCTCATTTTCGGTTTTTGCCCAGTTTTGATGCAATCTTGCTTGTTATTATGAAAGGTCTAAACTTTATCATGGATTCTTGCTATCCTTAGATCGAATAAATTCTTAAGATATCAAGCCACGTGTGTGCAAAATTTTGTATCATTTGGACTTGAATTTTTAAGTTGCACCAAAAGTTGCATCAACTCGGGCTGGATTTTTTAGTTATGAAACTAGGGAGGCTGGTCAGACCGCACCTCCTCTGATCCAACCGCCTGAGGCTGATTAGATCAGTGTGTTGCTAGTGGCTGTTTGATCGCTAGGCCCGATCAGAACACCCCTGGTTGTTGATTTCGGTTTCTTCGGATTTCGGTTTTTTAAGCTAATTGCTTTAGAATTTAGCTTCTAATCTTAATCTTCATAGTTCAGTAGTTATTGATGTGAAGGATTGGCTAATACTTGGGAGAAATTTTTGAAGGCACCATTCACTCCTCTCTGTTGTTATACAGGTCCTACACATCACCTTGTCCGGGCTCCACCCGGCAGATGGTGCTATTCCCAACATTGCCTTACAAGTGGGGTTCTCGGGCCCTATGGTCCCTGGGGATCGACCTCTGAATGGATGGCCCAACCCTCAAGTCCCCTAAGGGGCTTAAGGAGCAGAGATGTACCTTGATGAGAGGCTGACGCGGGATGCACTACCACTTCTCAGGAAGGACGAATGTGCCCATGCTTTAGTTACCTCACTTGTAACTTGAACTCTTGGGGAATACAAGATATACACAAACCGATGTGCCCTCAGGTTCACTCCTGAGCAAGAAGGCACCCCCTCTACTGCGAGCCCGGGGGCACATGGACAGGAGTAGAGCACCTTCATTAGCACCCGAACATGTATAAACTCCTGTGTCTCCTTTACTCTCATGGACGCCAGCTCGTCGAACGGCTAACGTCCGTCTCTCCCTTATGCCCTAGTTTTCAACGTACTACAAGACAAATGTTGGGTTATGAACTATGAGTTTATTTATACATAGACTAGTTTATGAGTTTATTTATACATAGACTAGTTCATGCCACTTAATTGTGCGAGAAAAACTATGAATTAGGAGTGACCAAAATACAGCTATGCATATATGCCCAATCAAAGGCTACACAAACTTGATAATACATGCATTGGTCCAAAATAACTGTGTTTGAGCTAGGCCAGCCTGAGATTGACCTCTACCTGCTGAATTAACTTGCCAGCCTTGAGATTTGTGCCACATGAGATTTTGGAGTTGAGTTTGAAAATAGCGATGTAGCAACTTTTTTCAAATTTGGTCTACGAACATCTTTATTTTTTGCAAGTCTAGCTTTCTTCGTGGACCTACCTTGTGCGGCAGGCCAGGCGGTAACTGCCGAGCTACAAGCCTACAGTCCCCTAGCTCGACAGGTGGCTGCCGCATGCGGTAGGTCCACAAAAAGGCTAAATTTATAAAAACAGGTGTTTAGTAATTAAATTTGAAAAATATGGTTAGAGTGATATTTATGTGCAAGATTCAGGATTTTGGAGCTTTCAATTGTGGTTGGGACCTACCCAACCCGTTTATGAAGTTGGACACCGTCTAAAGTTGGGAATATCAAGTGAGGCTCGCCGTGCTGACCAACGCCAGGCTTGATTTTGGGCAGGTTAGGGGCAGCTTGCTTTAAAGAACAGGAAGAATAGGAAGTGCACGTGGGGGAGCCGTCTTCTCACGTGATTGGGGCCAGATGCCAAAAGGACAGTGGGCAATGGGTTTGGATGCTGTTGGTGTGGTCCTTTTTTTTATTTATTTTTTCCTTTTTTTTCCTCATTTTTATTGGTTCTCTTTTCAACAAATTGTGGAGTCAAGAGCGAAATCAGTCCAAGTCTAAATCCTAAATTAGACCAATTACTCTTGGATTAACTCTTAAGCTAACTCTGTTTTTTTTATAATTTTTCATGAATTTTATATGGACTTTGGTTACTAAACCTCGGACTACAGCTTAGATAGCTCAAGATCTGATTCTGCCACTGTGGGGAGCGAGTAACAAACCTACATATAAAAAAAGCATCACAATTTTGTATTCTTATATGAAAATGATCCCTTTTTTATTTTTTTTTATAAGATGTTTAATATAGTCTCTGGGAGTCAACTTACAAATGCCTTTGTGTTAGTGATATTTTTAATCTTCAAATCAGGAATTTTTTTAGCGCCATCGATGTGACAGCATCCTCAAACTGAAGTCAACCAGATGGTAAACATCAGCTGAGGGTGCCGTATGTGTGTAATTTGTAGCGAGCAGTACTTGATTCAGAACGTTTGCCATGCCGGAGGGGCATTTCATTCCAGCTGCTGCTTCCATCAAGCTACACCCTTGCCTTTTAGGAACTCTCAGGATTGCTCTCTCTCCTCTCCTTAATTGAATCCTCGAACTGTCATACACGCAGATGCCAAACTGATTGGACTACTCACTGCATGCTTCGCATGTTCTAAGGTTGCTTTTTCTTCGTCACTAAAAATTAGACAGGGTTGAATTTGAAAAAAAAAACCCATGCCTGCTACAGTACAGTTGCACTGTAGCACGTATCAGATTCGGGTTCGATACTTCCCTTCACTATGGTCTGCCTCTTTAAACAAGCTATTGTGGTACTACGGGCAGCTCCAATAAGCTTCTGTTTTTTACTTGTGGTTTTTAGCTTGTAGCTTTTAAATTTTAATGTTTTTAGTTTTTTATATTTTTTAATCATTTTTTCTTCATATTATTTATAATGATATAACTTTTTTATTTTTTAAAGGAAAAAGTTAACAATAATTACAACATATTTTCAATCGCTATAGTAAATAAATGACAAAAGCCTAGACTTATAAACTTTTTCACCATCTCTCATAGGTGCAGCAATTTATGTTAGCATTAAAACGTGTAATACCTTTTAGCGTGGCAATTGTCACCGGCTCATTTTCGGGCCAGTTAATACTGAAAAAATCTCCCCATGCCCGTCATGCATATATTAAATAGTCCTATCTACAAACGTTAACAAACTGCTGAAAGAAGAAGAGAAGAGGAAGAAGCGAACGCTAACAAAATGTATGGCATCACTACTACTTTCCTGGCGGTATTAAAGCCAGGCAACTAGCCAAGTATTTCAGGATCAAGAAAGTAACGCAGGAAAGAAGGGAAAGAAAAGAAAGTAACAGGAGGTCCCCGTGTGAAGACCGAGGAGAAAGAGGAATAAGCAAAAAGCGCATTTGGAGGGATTACTCTTTAATGTGACAATTGGAGGCGAAGGGAAAGGGAGCTAGCCATTCGTTGGGTTCGGTGACGGCCATACATGCACGGTCCATCGATCGAGCAAATTGCTGCGCCCACGAACGCGGTATATAGCACAATTTTTTTGGTTTGACAGGTGGACGCCGCTCATAGATCGGCCCACCTGTCATACGAATCCCTGAAGAAAGCAGCTCGTACGTGTAGCAGCGCTGTCTATGTAGGCCCGCCCGGGCGAAGCGAACATCAGTCATGTTGATTTTTGTTTTTAGTTTCTCCAAAAATTAAAATAAACGAAATTATATTTTAAAACAGATTCTCTAAACGCTTTTCTAAGCTTAAAGCTGTGTGTGTTGTTTGTGTCAGCGTTTCTGACGTCCACTATCGTCTTAAAACATAGACAAAAACTATTAGCTACAGTAAAAAACCATCAGGCACAGCCCATAATAACTCATCTGTCTTTTCCTGCTGGGGCGCAGGCCCCACGGGAGATAACAAGACCACTTTTGTGAGACTAGGATTGACTTGGTGCGGAGTCTAAATCACAACGGCCCAATAATTGATTGGGACGCCGCTGGAATGGATCCTGCTCCCTCACCCATTCCCAGCGGCCGATAAGGCTCGTCCATGGCTGCTATCGCCTGGCTGGACCACCCTTCGTCGCCACACGATCGCGATTCGATGACCGCGGCTCGTCGATAAAGGTGGTCGATCAGAGGGCGGGCAGGCAGGCAGGCAGTAACACGCACACTGGCCTCTTCATACGGTGCTGCTCCTGGGGCTCGTGAAACATCCCCAATTTTTCGCAAAATTTGAAAACGAATTGAATTTTCCAAACCATTTGCAAAATCTCAAATGTGAGTCTAATCCTCACCAATCTACACCCAAATCACGCACGAATCTTGAAGCAATCGCGCCCCTCCACCGCTGTCGCCGGATTCACTGTGCACCGTCCAAATTTTTCGCCGCCACCGAGCCTCTCTCGCGCGTCTTCCCTTTCCTGCCAAATTGCCAACCGCCACCTTGCCCTTCAGGAGCCGTCCCTGCCAGCTAAAGCCCAGCTGCCCTCGCTGAACCTTCCCGCCATCGCTACCTCGCGCCCGATGTCCCTGCCGCCTGAACCTCCTCGGCGCCAGCTCATCGGCTCGGCTATCTAAAGTTCCTAGCCCCACCTCAAGTTTCCTCAAGTGCCCACGAAGCTCCCCGACCCACCGAATTGAGCCGAAGACCACCGGAGAGCCGCCGGTGCCAAAAACCCCCAAAGAAGCCTAGTTTCCAATCCTGGTACTCCGGCCGATTAGAATTCAATTGCTCGCTCCGATAGCACCCTCCAAGCTCCCAGAAACTCGCCCCAATCGCCGCCCTAGCTTCTCGAAGCTTCTCCTTCCCGGGCTCCAAGTGCCGCCTCGGAGCTTCTCCACCTCGCCGTGGCCAGCTCCGCACAAGTCTTCACAACCCTAACCACTGCTCCCATGGTCTTGCCTCATCCCCAGAGATGCTCAAAAGCCGACCTAATTGCCCCAAAAGGCTTCCCTTCACGGGCAATTAAAAAATTGGCCGTGGAAGGGGCAAGCTCGCCGTTGGTGAACGCCGCCTCCGTCGGGCCCCAAACCACCCAAAATGGAATCCCTAGGCTTCAAGGAGTCCAACCATACCCACCGCTGCCGTCGCAACTCACCGGAGCTCCGCCGTCACCCGCCGCTCGCCTCCTATGCTTCTCTGCGCGCGGGGGAGCTGCGGGAAGAAGACGACCGCGCCACTCGTCTCGGTTGAACCAAGCCGCTCCGCCCGCACCCGATGCAACCGACCGGGCCAGCCCGAGTTGATCGCACCGAACCCGCTAGCCGAGCCTGAGGAACAGTACCCGACCGAGCTAGATGAATAGTGACCGACCCAAAGTCCAAAAATTGATGTTTATACTCCCCAGATCCGTTTCGAGCCCGCCAACCCAAATATCAAGTCCAATTCCCCATATAGCCCTCCTATAAACCTAAAAACCCAATTTAGTGAAGTTTCCAGAATGTCTTTATTCTTTTAAATTTTATTATTTTATTATTCCTAGCTCATTTTTCGTCGAGCGTGGAATTAAATTGATTTTCTTTACTTTGCGCTAACACGTGACGTCGAAGAGCAGCTGATTCAAGAATATGAAGCTTCGGATCAAGATCAAGGCCAAGAAGTTGAATAATACGAAATTGTCGAAATCATAAGTCCGCAAGGCAAGTCACATGTTTTTGATCATATTGAATCCCATTAAATTACATTATTTATTTAATGTATTTTCATTATTGATAGTTGCGAACTGATAATTGCTTAAAACAAAGATTTAGAATGGCATGCTATCTAGATAATCCTACCACTGATAAATAGCCCTGTTTACCTTGATGGCCATATTCACCTTGACAGCCTTAGTAAGAATTAACATATGATATAAATGTATACAAGATCATTTCATTCAGTATGATACACTACTAAGTGATTCTGGCCGTTGGCCGGTAGAATTGAAAAACCCGGAGAGGGTAGGGTGGTATGGGACACCGTACCCTAGGCCGGTGATGCTGGTATGTACTTCTAAGGTGTTGGCTGTGGGCCGGTAGGATTTGAAAACTGGTACTAAGGTAGATGGTGTGCTGTGGGAAATCACGTGGTGATCTACGCCCACGACTTTACCTTAGGGGAAATGTAGGGTAAGGGTGTTGTGGGGGACCGTGCGGCGGGTTTTGCCCACTGTGGGGGACCGTGCGGCGGTTTTCGCCCACCGTCTTATCCTAGAGTGGAGGTTGCAGACCTCAGAAAAATATTAGGACAAGAACCTTGTGCCAAGTAAAAGACATAGTAATCGCTCAACCACAAGCGTTGACTTGTCAAACCTGGTTTAGTAGCTGTTCAAATCGATTGAATCTCTAACGGAGTACAACCAGTTGATATGGAAATGGTAAAACCATATTGAACAACGCTAGATCCTTCCAGGACGGGTAGTCTGGCCTGCGTGGCGGATATCCGGGTTTGAGTTGAGATCTAACGGGTACGAGAAAGTCGGTATGAAAACGGTAAAAGCATACTGGACAACGGTAGATTCCTCTCAGGACGGGAACAATATCTGGCCGTGTCAGCAGATAAAGTGTCTGGCTGTGATAGCGGACCCCGGGTCTGTTTGGAGGTCTATCGGGTAGAGTCTTCATGAAGAAATGAGCAGTGAACAACCTTGTGTTCTTAACTCTGTCGCGGGAGTTGAGAAACCTTGTGGGTAAAGATGAGCAGCTCTGCAGAGTGAGATAAATGGTATTCGAATACGCCGTGCTTCCGGTTAATGAAGCTGTGTTAATTGGGTGATTCCAACAATAAGGCATAAGTAGGATTTGAGATGATTTAATGTGATAAGTGATGAACTGAATCCCGTTAATGAAAACCCCCTGATCTTAAGGAGCAAATGTTTTAAGTTTTACTTGATTGCAAATAAAACTGCATCCACCCAATATAATAAACCCAATATACTCCCATCCTTGAATAACCTTGCAAACAGTAAATCAGGATTTACCCATGTGACTTGTTGAGTACGGGGTTGGAGTACTCAGGCTTGCTAAAATTTTAAACAGAGAAAGCTTGTCAAGAGGAGGAAGAAGTCTCCGAAGACGACGTCGAGCTCTACGATGTAGACGACGCCGAGTGTTAGGGCTTATTCTACACTCAGGCCTGCCTGTGGAAGTTCTTTTGGTAATGTATCTTTGGGTTGTGCACTCCTTTATGTAAACTTTGGCTGTTAAGCCTTACTTTTGTAATAAAGTCTGAATTTTATGCTTAAGCATGCTTTGGCAATGGTGCACATTCTGCTACAGTACTCGCAGCTGAACAATCCTGGACAGCTGCGAGGGTAACCGTACGCCCCCAGAAATGGGGGTGTTACAGCTCGCACCGGCATCCTTATCTTCTCTTTCAAGCTGGGCCTCACAGCCTCGCCACGGAAATGACCAGACTACCCTTACTCTTTATTGCAGAGAGATGTAGAGAGAAAAGTCAGAAATGCCCGGAGAAATGCGGCTTAATTACCTCGTGCTGTTCACTTAGGTGGGAGGAGAGGAAGTACTTTTGTGATCGAACTCTCTCTCAACAGCCTCTTAATTATTACTACTACTAACCCAACAAGAGGGGACTTAACTAGTTAAGTACCCAACAAGAGGCCTAATAAACTTAGACGAAGAGAGTAAGTTCCTTTTTGTCAACACGTGCAGCAAGGAGCAATGAAAAAGGCGTCGGTTTAATTAACACTGGCTGTTAAGAGATGGATTAATTAGGTCTGCATAGAAGGACAGGCTTAATTAGGTTTATACTATACACGCGCGCGTACGTAAGTAGGTACCCCTCACTGGTTGGGAGCAGCTGATTTCTCTTCTTCTCCATTAAAAAAAAAGATAGACAGGAGGGTTGCACCCACCATGCAAGTTACATTAGCTTAGATTTTTTTTCTTCTCCTCTCTTTTGGTTTTTCAATAAAGGGTGAGGTGTAACATATGGCACCCGTTAAAGCACATGAAAAGTTTTAATTTTGCTGGGGTCAATTTCATCTTCACCCCGGCCCTTTCAAGTGCTAGTCAATTTGAAATGAAAAAGAAAAGCTGGAAAGATACAGAGAGGGACTCCTCCGGCCGGCCTCCTCGCTTTCTTTCTTTTCCCATCCATCCTCGGCCCTCTCTCCTTCTGCTTTATCAATTACTTTCTACTGGATAATACAATATACACACACATTTTTTCTATTCTCGAAAGTAG
Organism: Dendrocalamus latiflorus; assembly: GCA_017311315.1. NCBI lineage: Eukaryota > Viridiplantae > Streptophyta > Magnoliopsida > Poales > Poaceae > Dendrocalamus > Dendrocalamus latiflorus. The sequence continues at coordinate 7,845,186 of CM029651.1, read as the reverse complement.
TTAATCTCTATATCGTATTTTACAACGTAGAGAGTATCTCACGTAATGAATGGTGTGCACGGATAGTATACGAGTATATAAAATCATCTACATATATATTTTTACAAAATACGCTAAAAACTATAGACTTTTTTGCAATTTTTTGTGTGGTTCACATTGAAGTATCTTATAATTAATATATAAGTATACTGAAAGTGATAAAGGAGTATGTCAAATTTGTTTATATGGTATATTAGAGATGAGAGTAACTACATCTAAAATAGAATGTATTTTTTCTATATATTTTCATGTATGTGCATGCATAATTTTCAAGTATAGTTGTAATTAGACTAGTAGTACTATAGTAGTAGTAAAATTGAGTGGCGGAAAAAGGGAAGGGAAGGGAGAAAGCAAAGGGGGAGACAGATAAAAACAAGGGTACGACATCACCAGCACCAGCAATAATAACTTAACAATAACACAACGACGCTGATTATTAAACGTACAAGCAAAAGAATAAAAGAGAGGAGAGAGGAAGGGGATACCAAAGGAGGAGAGAGAGAGAGAGAGAGCATCAGCGACGTTTCCTAGTTAGCCTCCCTCCCTTCGGGTTGGGCTCTGTCCAATTCCAATATCAGGCACAGCAGCAGGAGGGATCAGCAGCAGAGCAGCACAAAAAAGGCAAAACGATCAAATATTTTTTTAATACTAGCAGTACATGTAGTACTGCTAGTATATTAGCCTCCCTGCCCTCGCCCTTGCGTCGCTCTTCCCTTCGAGAAGGCGGTTGTACCAGGCGGACTGCTGTGCCCGACCAGACAAAGGGAGTAGGAAAAAATATAGAGTTAGTCACAGCACAGGGAGAGAGAGAGAGAGAGGGAGAGGCGGAGAGGGAGACAAGGGGAGACAGAGATGGAGAGGAGGTCTCGGAGGCAAGCCTTTCACTCCCTCACCGAGATAACGATGTGCTCCGCTTAGGTAAGGGAACGCGCGCGGCGAGAGAAGAAAAGATAGTTTTATACTTGCCCCCGTCGATTCGGTTCGGTTCAGCTCAGTTCAGTTCAATTCAAGCTGTTCATACGTGTACTTAGTCGTAGGAGTTTGGAAAAGAGAGATCTTTTTCTAGTGCAATTCTTCTAGCTTTCAGTTCTCCGGTTCTGATTCTTCTTTTTTTTCGGTTGTTTGTTTTCCTGATGATGATGATGCCGCGGTTGCTGCTGGTGAGCTCAGGCTGCTGCGGAAGAAGGGGGGTTTTCTTGGCCGGAATCGCGCCGACGATGGTGACAGTAGCGCCGCCGGCATGGGAATAGCAGCGCCACCGTCTCAGCCAGGGCAGACGACCACGTACGTGAGCCAACCAAAGAGCAGTGCAGCGATCTCCGACGGCCGCCCGGCCACTGCGAGTTCTATGTCCCACTCCCAGGGATTCCACCAGGGCAGCGGCGGCGTGTTCGGCTTCTCCTCCGATGGCTTCGACCGGCCAGGCTCCAGCCAGGACCAGCAGCAACAGCAGCAGCACGTGGCGCAGCAGAGCCGCCGCGACAAGATGAGGGTGCAGGGCTTCGACGCGGCCGCCGCAGGGGGGCACGGGCTGCTCCCCATCGAGGGCGTCGAGCACGCCGAGCCCACCGCCATGTACGAGCAAGCGGCGGCCGCCGGGGCCTCCAACATGCTCTCCGAGATGTTCAACTTCCCCGGTCAGCCGCCGTCGGGACCCAACGCCACCGAGCTGCTAGCCAACCAGATGACCGCCAACTACCGCTTCGGGTTGCGGCAGGAGCCGGGAGGGGTGGCCGGCTTGTCCGGCGACGGAAGCTGGTTCGGCGGTGGCGCGACCGGCCGGGCTGGGTTGGTCCTTGGTGGGGCCAACCTGGGCTCGTTAGGTGAGATGTCCTCTTCGAAGCAACAAGGGGGCATGCCGGGCCTCGCAACCGACCCGGCCGCCGCGATGCAGCTGTTCCTCATGAACCCTCAGCAGCAGCAACAGTCGAGGTCATCGCCGACGTCGCCGCCGCCGTCGGACGCACAGTCCGCAATCCAACACCACGAAGCGTTCCAGGCGTTCGGCAGCGCCGCTGCTCCGTTCGGCGGCGGCGGGGCCGGAGTGGTGGAAGGCCAGGGGCTCTCCCTCTCGCTCTCGCCCTCGTTGCAGCAGCTGGAGATGGAGAAGCAGGCCGAGGAGCTAAGGGTCAGGGACGGCGTGCTGTACTTCAACCGGCAGCAGCAGGCGCCGTCGGTGCAGCAGCTCCCGATGGCATTGCACGGCCAGGTCGGCGCGCTGGGGCAGCAGCTGCACGTCGGATACGGCCCCGCCGGCGTCGCAGGCGTGCTGCGCAACTCCAAGTACACGCGGGCAGCGCAGGAGCTCCTCGAGGAATTCTGCAGCGTCGGCCGCGGGCAGATCAAGGGCGGCGGTCGGGGTGGGCGCGGCACCGGCGGCTCGGCCTCGAACCCTAACGCGAGCAAGGGCGGGGCCGGCGGCGCTTCCAGCTCCGGTGCCGCTCAGTCACCTTCATCGGCCTCCAAGGAGCCCCCGCAGCTCTCCCCCGCCGACCGGTTCGAGCACCAGCGAAAGAAGGCCAAGCTCATCTCCATGCTTGACGAGGCACGTACATCCACACACACACTTCATCTCTCTCTCTCTCTCTCTCTGCATGCATGGGTTTTTACTGGCATCAAAGCTCCGGCCGGGCGGCGAGGCGGCCCCGTTTAGGTAGGTGCAGCGCGCGCAACGGACGGACGGACGGTAGGTGGCCGGGAAGGTCCTTCCGTTCTTTTCTATTTAACTTTTTAGTATTACTTACCATTAAAATTTTAAAATTTAAACATTAATAATAGATTCAAAACTATTTGCATCAGCTATACAAAAATTATATCATTAAATTTATTATTAAAGATATTTTCATAATAATATAAAATTATAATAATCGTAATTAAAATCGTATCTTAAAGATAAAAAAATAAAACACCAATTTAAAAAAGAACGGAGTGGCACACTCGAGAACGAAGTGGGTGCTGCTTGTTTTCACCGAGTCATTTCGGGACGTGGCAGAGGCGGCCGCCAATGGCACGGAGGCTGCGCGCGCGCGGCAGGAGCCAACAAACAGATGGGCTTTAGCTTTTGGTGGATCGTCACGGCGCAAACTCCAAGAGATATGAATCCCCAATCATGGCAACGTCCCATAGCCTAATTTCCTTTTGGTGCGGTTTGTTGGTGTGTGGCTGCGTGGTGGCCGCCGCCGCCGTGATAGCAGCTGCTGCAATGCTTTCATCGCCTCCATTTCTTTGTGTATGCTGCATATGCTATCGTTATATTTCCATCCATCTCCACAATGGGAAAGAAGTACGGCCCCTTGCATATGGTATTATTATATTTCCATCCATATCCATATATGTGATATGTGTGCGTCACTATGTGAAAAGTTTTTTAAATACACACTACTAGCTAGCTAGCTACCATGTGAAAGCTTTTGATTCTTAGTAGGTACTATGTCTGTGTATATATTAGTGTATATCCCGGGTTGGTGCAAGGTGCAAGAAAGCAGTCATGCATCATGCCTTGCTGCTAGCTAGCTACGAGAAAGTGCTAATAAAAATGGCCAGAGGTAGCTCAGCTCATCTCATGTAGCTTCTGGCCTTCTCGGCACTATGAGAATACTCCTGCATTGGGTGTGCACCATTCGTGCTTAAAATATAAGATAAAAGATAGTTATTAAGTGATTATCGTTAATAAATGATAGGATCGGTTAAACCATGCATACTTAATGTTTCTATATAATTAGTTGTTCTTTCTTTCCAATTAATTGGCTGCTTGACACATTTAATTATAAACCAACTTATTTTACAGAGTGATAACAGCAACAAATAATAATATTTATAAAAATATTTTAAATATGTGAACATGTTATTACAAATGTATATTCATTTCACCATTTTTTTATAAGTATGTTAGGCTCCTCATATCAGTTCACGTACCATACTACCCGAGAAACACATACGTTGGTAGCACATCTATACTTAGTAGGTTAGTATTGGTGTCTATTTATGTAATATATAGTTTCAAAATTTGTAAGTAAAATATCTTAGATAAGATACTCAATGTTAGTTTTGAATCATTGCACACATTGTGATGGTCGCAACGATGCAAACAAATAGAGAATCAGGTCGACACTTCATTTTTTAGTTAGAAACAAAAGAATTTCCTAAGATCTAAATAAAATAAGTACTTTTATACCATTCACACGTTACCATATGGATAGAAGAAAAAAAAGATGTGTGACTGTCTATAAAATCTGAATAGAGGGCATAAAATACAATTAGGAGTGTCTAGGTATCACTCAGATATTTTCTTCCTAACAATTATCCAAATTTGGGACCTTTGGATTAAAAATCCAACGGCTCCTTTTTTTTTGAAGAGGAAGTTTTTTTTTTTGGAAGGGGAGGGGAAATTTGTGGCCGTTGGATCTCTAACCAACGGTCACAAATTTGAATGATAGTTAGGAAGAAAATATTCGGGTGATGTTTATTAACACCCAATATAATTTGCATCTAATTCCCTCAAGTATTATCAAATTAGAAGCTATAGCTAGCAAGGGTATATGTATAATTTTTTAAAAAAATTGGTAGTGCTCGTGCATACCGGACACCGTACCCTAGTTGGCTCCGCCCCTCCTGCGACATAATTGGTAAGAGATCGATCACACGGCTGGAGCACAGGAACAAATCGGCACATGCAGAGTAAGATGCGTATGTGCATGGCGAGCTATTGCCAAACGCCTGTGGGCCTCGGATCCGTTTGTTCCTTCCTCCCATTTCTCATAATTGTGCCAGCGACACATGCTACGCCACGCCCATGTCTTAATTGCTGCACCCAAGTTTTGTCTCTTGTGTTACTTTGTTTTTTCATCGATCGATAGGTTTAGTTTTCAGCTTATAGTTCAATTTGATTGTTCTTTTACTTTGAGATGAATCGTACGTACGTAGATTTGATTGAGTAAATTAAAGTGTTTTTTTACAGTTGAGATGATTGGTTTCTGCCTATTTGTTTGTTTGTTTGTCTGGTTTTCAGGTGGATCGGAGGTACAACCACTACTGCGACCAGATGCAGATGGTGGTGAACTTCTTCGACTCGGTGATGGGGTTCGGTGCGGCGACGCCGTACACGGCGCTGGCGCAGAAGGCCATGTCGCGGCACTTCCGGTGCCTCAAGGACGCCATCGCGGCGCAGCTGCGGCACACGTGCGAGCTGCTCGGCGAGAAGGACGCCGGCACGAGTTCCGGCCTGACCAAGGGCGAGACGCCGCGCCTCCGCGCCATCGACCAGAGCCTCCGGCAGCAGCGCGCCTTCCACCACATGGGCATGATGGAGCAGGAGGCCTGGCGCCCCCAGCGCGGCCTCCCCGAGCGCTCCGTCAGCATCCTCCGCGCCTGGCTCTTCGAGCACTTCCTCCACCCGTACGTCAACAGTTAACCCATTCCATTTCCAACTTAACTCTTTTTCTTGCATCTATGATCTATCCTATTCCTAGCTCTCTATATATACGCACACTTGCACACACTCCATGCAAAACACTACATGCATGTAGTCAAGGCCAATCCATGCATGCAACTCTTCTTCTAGCTCTAGTACAGTTGCATGCGTGCATGGTATAGTCCCAACCTAATTTTCTTCTTTGGTTGGCATGCATGGGATCGAATGCTGCCGTACGTGGCAACATGGTAGGAGTAGCTGTACCGATGCAGTACTGCACTCATCACGGGCAGCTTCTGCTTTGCTTTTGCACACTCTCTCTCCCTCTTTCTCTCTCTGGTTTGCTGCTGCTGCTGTGCTTTTAGCAAAAGCAGTAATTTTTTCGAGATCTACGCTAAAACCGGCAGGAGCCATGCGGGGAACCGCGCGCTTGCGTATATTCCTGCCCTTTTGCCCCCCGAGTTACTTTCCCATCATTGCAGAAATTTACCTTTTTTTAGTTTTACTGCGGTCAGTGGCTGCCGCGCGGATCTACGCATACTGGCCGTCAGTGTACGACAGGGAATTCATGTTTTTGCCACTTTTAAGATTGGCCAATTACCTCTATTACTTACATGTGGAACCGCTTGAGTCACTGACAACGGGTCAGGGTGGTAAATCCGTTGCCCCTCACCTTATAACGGTGGTAAAAACATAAATTTTACGTGTAGGACGTACGCACGTCACGCAGCAGCAGCGCAGGAATTCAGAATTCTGCTCCTTTTTCCAAGCTTTCGCGCGCATGCAAAAGCCCAGCTACACCACGTACGCTGCCGCTGCCTGCATCTGCAAATTCTGCGTGCGTAGGAGCCTTTCTGCAATATGCGTGCTCTTGTGCTGAGCATGTAATCAGCATGGGCGAGCTAGCTAGATCCCTTTTACTTTATTACATGCATCGTCGTCGTCGATCTCCTTATCCTGGCTGTAATCCAAAACCGATCGAGATGCCGTCGCCATCCTCTGCCAGAGATCAAGAGACCAGAGGAGAATATATCTAGGAATCCGTTTTCTATTGGCTCCTGTTGCATGCATGCCTGCATAGATATCGGTGTCCATTTGATCAGTGCACATGTATAATGCGTATATGATTGGTGAATAGTACTGCTCGTAGTGCTGCTGTGTTGCTGCTGCCACTGGCTTGCTGCTGCTGCTGCAGTAAGGCAGGAGATAGTGCAGCTATCGCTGCAGCATTAACGAGTCTTTTTCTATTGTGCTCATGCGTTGTTTCTCGTGCCGTCAGGTACCCGAGCGATGCCGATAAGCACCTGTTGGCGAGGCAGACCGGGCTGTCCAGGAACCAGGTTTGTACACTTGCACTGTGCGCCGTATGGAATCGGAGCTTTTTCTTGGCTAGCTAGCTAGCTGCAGATGCGCATGAGATATCTCCTACTGACCTTAGCAATTTATGTTGTTTGATTTGTTTGGATGCACTTCTTTTTGGCATCAACTCCAGATGCAGCAGCAGCAGCTGCAGCCGCGTGCATTGTTGTCTTAGCTGGCTAGGTCGCCTATTATTTCCCCAGGATAAATAGAATCTCCCTGTAGGTAAAAGCCGGTTAAATTCAGGTCAAATTTCCAGCCATTTTGGTTGCATAGCACATCTGAATCTTTTAGGGCTAAAGTACAGTAGACAAAACGTGGCAAGAATACGAAAGAGGTGTTACATACAGTTTCTTACGCTTAAGAGAGTCCAGACTACTTAGCCACATTGGAAATTAAGTCCTACGTGCTTTATTGTGCACCACAAAAATATTTTTAAGCCAAATCTAGTAGTACACTTTATTCTTGATTACTTAAAGATTATACAAACAAGTTATACATAGATTTAAGAATATATAGCATCCTGTCATGCTCAAATTGGGCTATAAGGAGATAACAAAATGAACAGATTTTGTTACACCAGTGGTTGTGTACGCAAACATAACTAGAATGTTTATACGTTTATAAGTATTCAAGAATAAATACTGCAAAAAAGATAACTACTATAAAGGTAGTAAATTTGTAGTATGTTCTTCTACGTATACTCTCTTAAAAACTGAATTGCACAAATGCTGAAGCGGGATATTAATCGTGGGGGGTATATAGTGGTTGGTTGCAAATCGATCAGGCCCTTAATATTCTTCAATATTGTTTCTTTTCTTTAGTTACCTACTCGGCTAATCCCAACAAATGCTTTTAAATTGTCTAATGACTCCAAATGGTCAACTAAACGAACGAGTCCATTTTAGAACTCTTGACTAAGTCCAGAACAACGTCCAACTCCAAAATCATTTACCTTCCACCATTTAACTATCAAAACAATTTACTTTTCACTCCCCATGCTTGTTTCATCAGTGGTTTTTTCACTCCCCATGCTTGTTTCATCAGTGGTTTTCACCACATTAACAGCCATGTCACGGGTTTTGGCTCATGTAGCGTTGCAATAGTCAAGTCTATATTGATGTAGCATTCTTTACAAAGAAATAATATACTTAAATCTGGCCATAAATGGATGGATGAGATTAGGAGTAGTGAAGGGGTAAGTTTTTTTTTTTTTTGCTAAATGTGCTTCACGGGTCCACGTGGATGCTCCTTGCATGTCAGTGTCACTGGAACACATAAATGCCACATCACCCAAAACCCGGGTGGTTTAGGGTGGAGAGGGGAGAGGGTGTTTTGCGCCGATTTTAATAGTTGGAGAGTGAAAAGTAAATTGTTTTAGAGTTGGAAGTAAATTTTTTTAGAGTTGGAGGTTGTTTTCTGGATTGTAGTAATAGTTGAGGGGTGTAAATTGGAAATGCACGTGTCGAATTAAAAGTAAAAATCTAGCTAGTCAATTTATATCGATTTTTTTAGTGCCTTGTATCTCAATTTTGACATCATTAACACTATGAATGACATTTTTGAATGATAAGAGGATCATATTCAACTGTAAGATTTCTTCTACATCTCATTGATGCATAAACAATCCTCGTATATGCTAACTAGCATATAATTTTTTATGTGAAGAAGCAACAGCTTCTTCAGCTTCATATACTGAAACTGATATAAGTTACCCAACTAGCTAACTGCAACAAGCTTCCAACTTCCCTCCATTTTCTTTTCATTGCACTCCTACCACATCTACACATGTGCTCCTGCGCTTTATGACAGAGGGACTACTCAAGTTAATTAGGATCATTATATAGGATGCTTAATGCTGCATGGATGCATGTCCACATATTTAGTATGCTATGTATATGTGCTCTTCTCTTCATATAGGCTCATCTCAGAGTTTCATCTCTCTCTCTCTCTTTTGTTTCTTTCCTGGACGTACGTGGTCCCTTCACAAGTGCCTCCCTCATGTCCCAGCCCCTTCCACAGTACGTACGTCGAGATAGCAGCTTATATTAGGGAGAACTGGGCCCTAATAATGTAGGGGAGTTCATTTTCTTGGTACAAAAATTTCCTCCGCTCTTGCGCAATGTGACAACGCAAGCTCGGTCCCTCTTCAGCTCTCATATCCAGTTATCCAGGCCTCTTGAGCAACTCTAGCGTGTTTGCATGTGGTCATTGCTAAAAGAGTTCAGATAGCTGCTTCAAACTTTTATCCCTCATGTTTCTTTATGATGAACTCAATCAAACCAAAACATAGATCTGAAATCCTGCCTAGCTAGTAGACACGCGTATTTGTTTTGTCATGCTTTGCGTGGTAGGCCTTTTTTTTACTTATAGTTGTGGCTTATGGTATTTGGCTGAGATTTTTGAATTTAAGGTTATTCACGACAGAGATTATAGAGAGAGATACCCGCTTGCGATTTTGGCTGGTATAGATGTTGGACTTTTAACGTGTACTACAATTAACTTGTAGACCCCGTCTTGAGAAAATACTCCGTTTGAAAATTAGGTACTGTAGCAAAAGCCAAAAACCACTTTTAGAAGCCACGAAGAACGGTCTATGTCGACAAGGAAAGCAACTTCTCATGGTGTAAACAAAAAGGTAGAAATTTCTTTGGTAGAGGTTAATTAGGATATGTCCCTCGGTTGCACCGTGCGTATGATCCACATTTGTGTCCAGCCACCAGTAGGTACACCGTTTATTAATCCAAGTTCTTACCAATCTAACTTGTTTATGTAGCTAATAATTAACTGGTGAACCTACATCGATCCATACGGAGAATTTCTCCTTTTAAATTCATCATTTGGTCTAACTTTCTCAGCGAATTGTTGTTTTAAGAAGGCTTTGATTACATCAACATTGTTGACGTCGTGTGTATATACCTGCGAAGCACTTAATTAATATGCAACTAATAGTACCTTTTGTCATAGAGAAAGCAGTTTCAGCAAATATTTAAATGAAACTTCTGAATTATAAATAAAAAATAAAGCATGTTTCCAACATATATTAAATGACAGGTGCAAAAATAAAATAATCACAAGATCATAAATCTCCAGTTGTTTAACATAAGGCTTTCTCAACACAATGGTCTATATTTAATCATAGAATGAAACAATGATATCTAGATATTCTACTAGTTTTGAGCAAGTCAACTATCTTACCACGATAATCATATGCAATTCAATGCAATTAAACAAATAAAGGACTGCTCTTTCAGATATTATACTTGAATGATTAAATCAAAGATCAGCAAGTATATATATGTATATATCTTATCCAAACCACAGCTGAAGTAATCGGCATGCACATATGTATCATAGAAGCTTAACCGCAGCACCAGCGAGCAGTATCACAATTAGTTACAAGAAGTTTTACCAATTCTAGTCTAATAAATCTTATTATTATGACTCCAATAAAAGATAATCTGAAGTAGCTAATATAATTAAAAAAAGCAAAACAAACGTGCTTTTAAAAAGTCACCACAATATCAAATAAAGCCTTAAATTGGTCATTGATATGCAAGGAAGAAATTATTATGGTTGACTTTTACCTGTTCTGCCGTTTTTCGTGGATATTCTTTGGTGAAATTAAATTGTTTGAAATTATTGTCTAAGTTGAGTTGGAGGCTTTCATCCCCAAAGAAATATTTCAGTGCAATATATATATACAAGCGCGCTGGACAATTGCATACTCCGTATTTACACTATCATGAGCACGTCCTAACGTCCGAAGAAAATCAGCCCATGCTCAATGTAAATTATTGTCTTTTTGGAGTTTTGCAGTTCGAATCTTTAAGGACTTAATACAGGATTTCATGTGACCCACCGTATCCTCAAGGCCATATAGAATCCTGTATTAAGTCCTTTCTGCTTATCAGCATAGGAGGAGGGGGGGGGGGGGGGGACATCAAAATGTACAAGAAAAATACTGAATAAAAAATTATCAGCATGATGAAACGTGTCATTTCTGCTTATTCTAGTTACTTTGGTCATTTGAGCTAATGGTCTAATATCCCTCTCAAAAAAATTTACTTAGTTATTTTAATCAAGGTAGCTACAAATTTCTACCAATTTGGCTAACTTGAGATGACTCGAAATCATTTTTTCCAAGCAATGCATACATTTTAATTTATCAGGCAATTGTGTTGTTATTATTCAGCTAGCTAATAACTGGTTTCCTACAAATAAGTTATCAGTGCGGATTACAACAAAATCCAAGAGTTAGTATTTCAACAAATATTTTAGGAAGCATAGGACGGAGAAACTAAGTTTTCAATAGCATATATTGCTCTCGATAAATCTCAATAACATAATTTGCAAGGACATATATACTCTAGGAGCCTGGGAATGTGATCATGTGAATTTATTTATCTTTTACCATTTAACCATGTGTAGAGACACATACATACACATATGTTACAAAAGAACTAAAACCAAAAGACACTGGACACAAACGAAACAAAACAAAGCAGGATAAAACTAGCACATGACAGTGAGGACTGATCACTGATGAGCTAAGCTAGCTAGCCCTACACGTCCCTGCACACATGCACGCATGGCGCCATTGGCCATGGACCCTATCCCTGCAATAATTCATTTGGTTGCCTTTGCATCAACTCCAGGTCGCCAATTGGTTCATCAACGCCCGTGTCCGGCTGTGGAAGCCCATGATCGAGGAGATGTACCAGCAGGAATGCAAGGAGCTCGAGGGATCCTCCGCCGGCGGCGGCGAAGGCGGCCCGGAGTCGGGCAACGACCCCTCCGGCGCCGACGACACGCACTCCCCGACGACCACCGGCGCGCAGCACTCGCAGCCGCAAGGGGTGCTGCAGCACGGCGGGAGGCACCAGCAAGAGCACGGCGCGTCCGGCTTCGTCCTCCCCCACAAGCCCGACTCCGGCGTCGCGGGGCCCTCGGCGGCGGACGCCGCCTTCGTTGGCCTCGACCCGGTGGAGCTCCTCGGCGGCGACGCGCACGCTGACGACTTGTACGGACGGTTCGAGCCAGGGGTCAGGGTGCGGTACGGGCCCGCCACGACCGGCGCGGCGGCGGGCGACGTGTCCCTGACGCTGGGCCTGCAGCACAACGGCGCGGGCAACGCGGGGCCCGACGGCAGCGGCCGGTTCTCCTTGAGAGACTACAGTGGTTGTTGATGCTTACACATCAAATGCATCATGATTCATGGCCCATGCATGCATTGCATTTGTAGTAGTGAGGAGATCAAGAGAGAGAGAAGTAACAAGGGAAGGGAGAGAGATCTAGAGAGATAATTTTGCATGGTGTCTGGACGTGATGCGTGGGATGGGATATATTGATATGAGGCACAATCTTCTTCTTCCCAGATGATTATTAATTTAGCTAGATTAATTTCTTTTGTTAGGCATTATTGTTGGGGGGTTAAGGATAATTTGTATACAGGAAAGAAAGGTAGGAAGTGTATGTTAGTCACAGTTTTTTTCTCTGTTTTATTTTTGTCCGTTTTGGTTTTGGTGTACTCATTTTTCTTTCCATCTGTAACTAAACATAAGAGAAACATACGTATATAAATATATATTGGTAAATATTGGGAGGTGTTGATAAATATCACCTAGATATTTTCTTCATAACTATCATCCGATTTGTGACCGTTGCGTTAGAGATATAATGGCTACAAATTCTTTCCCATCCAAAAAAATCTCTCCCTCCAAAAAAAGAGCCATGGATCTCTAATCCAATTATTCTAAATTTAGATGATTATTAGGGAAAAAAAATATCCGGTTGAATATGTGGCTATGGGCTAAAAGAGGAGAAAAAACATACTCCGGTACAAGTGTGGTCACAATTGGCTGCCATGTACCTACAAATTGTGCGTGGCCTCTTTTCTTTTGCCCCATCTTTTGGGGGGAAGCAGTTGATACCATGTCGGGCTAAGATTTTCTTGTTCAATCGTTATCGAAACAACGCACATCAACGGTTACTATTTCTCACCTAAAAAATACTATTTATTACAAAATTGCTACGAGCAAATAATTGAAAGCCCGTTTTATACAGTCGAGAGTATATACTCCCATGTTCTCCCACGTCCTTCGGCTTCGAGACGTGTCCATCGGCTTTGAGACGCGAGCCACTAAACGTCCTTCCGCATCCATCGGCTTTGAAATGTGAGCCACGTCATTAGAGCAAGTACAATAGTATAGTCAACTAGTAGCTATAACACTTGTCCATTTCATCTATAGCCTTCAAAAAAATAGTTCATACAATAAGGTAGCTATTACAATAACTATTTGGTCCCACATGTAAGAGAGTGAAATGCATATTTTTACGTGCTATAGCTAGCTGTAATTTAGTAGCCAGCTTCCTTCTCTCTCTTCCTTTCTCTCTCTGCCACGTAAGATTTTGTTGATATTATATTTACTATAACCTGCTGACTAAGCCTTATTGTACCTGCTCTTAGTTATGTTGAGAAACCTGGGCGAGACTGGTAGTCCTGCTGGGCATCTCATGGTAGACTATAAATATAGAGCTATATTAGTATATTATGTACATATGATACAATTGAAAGCAATAAAGAAAGATCAGGAGTTATCTCTATCCCTCTGTGTTCAATTTATTATTCTGTCTTCTGTGATTGATTCGTTCTTATTCTAAGTAGAGAAATCGATCGGACTGATCGTCAGCGATGGTTCCTCAACAATAACTATTGGATACTTTCATTAGTCACGAAACAACCATTCATGCGAAACGAAACTGGCTCCTATAAAGATGGATGCATGCGCGGTGGATTAGTTCTTGCATGCACCTGAAGTCCTGAACAGCACATGTTCATCACTCTTAGCAAAGAAGGAAAAAATGTAGTATAACTGGTTAAAATCTGTAGTATAATTGATTTTTTAAAATGTAGTATAATTTGTATGGAACGAGGAGTATAACGAATTTTAAAAAAGAGTATATTAGGGGGTGTTTGGGACTGCTCCACAAACTCTATCGTGGAGCAGCTCCACAAAAAACCTGGAGTTTGTGGAGCACCCCTTTAGGTGCTCTCACAACTCCACCTTTTTTTTCCTCGAACAGAGTGCGTGGAGCTGAACCTATTTGGCTAAAAAACGTGGAGCAGAGCTGAAAAACGTGGAGTGGAGCAGTCCCAAACACCCCCTTAATGTAGCATTCCGAAATATACTACTTCATACAACTTTGAAGTAGTATTTATTATGCTGCCTTGGACCTTCTTTTACCATCTTGATCGGCACCGCCGGGCCACCGCTCAAAGCATTGAGGAACATGGGCACGTGGCATCAGTGGAATCTCATATATATCTATATATCTATACACACACATACACATACACATATATATACATACACACACACATGAAAAAATACTATCTAAATATATGTATGTGTGTGTCTAATATACCACCTAAATAAACTTGAAATACTCCTTTATCACTTTAGGTATACTCGTATACTAATTATAAGATACTCCAATGTGAACCACACGAAAAAATTGCAAGGAAGTCCATAGTTTTTGGTGTATTTTATAAATACCTTTATATACGTACATAAAAGGAGTATGTCAAAAAAATATGCATACCACCTCTGAAAAATTGTTCATACCACCTATATGGTCTTAAATACTCGTATACTACATATACATACTCTCCGTTATGCGAGATACTATCTATGTTGTGAAATACGACATAGGGTGTAATTACACCCGGGAGTAGAAAAGAGGCTTCCTGGAAAAATACTTTTTACTCCCGGGTGTAATTACACCTACCTCTAATATACCACCTAAATAAACTTGAAATACTCCTTTATCACTTTAGGTATACTCGTATACTAATTATAAGATACTCCAATGTGAACCACACGAAAAAATTGCAAGAAAGTCCATAGTTTTTAGAGTATTTTATAAATACCTTTATATACGTACATAAAAGGAGTATGCCAAAAAAATATGCATACCACCTCTGAAAAATTGTTCATACCACCTATATGGTCTTAAATACTCGTATACTACATGTACATACTCTCCGTTATGCGAGATACTATCTATGTTGTGAAATACGACATAGGGTGTAATTACACCCTGGAGTAGAAAAGAGGCTTCCTATATATATATATATATGTATATATATGTATATATACATATATGTATGTATGTATATATATGTATGTATGTATATATATGTATGTATGTATACATATATATATATATGTATGTATGTATATGTATGTATATATATATGTGTATGTATATATGTATGTACGTATGTATGTATGTATGTATGTATGTATGTATGTATGTATGTATGTATGTATGTATGTATATACATACATACATACGTGTGTGTGTATATATATACACACACACCTCTTTTCTACTCCCGGGTGTAATTACACTCTATGTCGTATCTCACAACATAGGTAGTATCTCTCGTAACGGAGAGTATGTACGTGTGGTATACGAGTATTTAAGACTATATAGGTGGTATGAACAATTTTTCAGAGGTGGTATGCATATTTTTTTGACATACTCCTTTTTATGTACGTATATAAAGATATTTATAAAATAAGCTAAAAACTATGACTTCCTTGCAATTTTTTCGTGTGGTTCACATTGGAGTATCTTATAATTAGTATATGAGTATAGCTAAAGTGATAAAGGAGTATTTCAAGTTTGTTTAGGTAGTATATTAGAGGTGGGTGTAATTACATCCGGGAGTAAAAAGTATTTTTCCTATATATATATATATATATAGACACACACACATACATATATACACACACACACACATATATACATACATATACATACATACATACATATATATACATATATGTATATGTATATGTATATATGTATGTATATGTGTATGTATGTATGTATGTATGTATTATATGATGCTGAAATAGGGTATTATGGTGTCTGGGCACCAAACCCCTCTACCTTTAGATTACTTTTAAATGCGTGCAAGTTTAATGATATATAATATACACTACTACAGAAAAGGTCATCACAGACGGTTTAAAAACGTCATCACAGACAGTTTTGTGAACCGTCTGAATTTATGGGTCAGTGATAATACGAGGTCATCACAGACGGTTTTCGAACCATCTGTGGTGCAAATATCACAGACGGTTCTTAACTAAAAACCGTCTGTGATATTTATAAATCATAGACGGTTTTAACTAAAAACCGTCTGTGATATTCTCTTCTACTCCTAAATCTATTTCTGTTTATTGGCTAGCCTCAGGAAATGCTAGCCATGCCCTCTGAAACAAGCAGATCAACATGTACATGTATACATCCAATTCACATCTCAATTCATTTCACAAATATAAAACATCCATTTTATTAAGATTAGAGTCTACCATTACAATATCTCAAAACAACGAGCAGGTTACACAACAAGAACAGAGAAAAACCAAAGATCCTCTATGCCTTCTCGCCCCTGATGCAATGCATGAACTAGATGTCTTTGACACCCACCATCGTCGGCGTTGATTGAGCGTCTGCACGGTTGGCATGAGCTAGTTGCTTCTGCGGTGTCTTGCCTCCCATAGACTTGTGCGTCGTCTGCAAGGAGGAGAACAGCAAGGAGGAGGAGAACAGCAAGGAAGAGGAGACCAACAAGGAGGCTGGGTTTTGGTTATATTTATAGGGGAGGGAGAGGCGGGAGTTCGAAATTTTTTGGCGCAGGGACAGAAAGGCGGAGCTACGATCCATGGGGTGAGAATTGGTGAATTTTTATTGGTTAGGATTGGGTTGAGGAGGATCAACGGGCCCATCGGTTAGATTATCACAGACGGTTCTATATATAGAACCGTCGGTGATGAATGAATATCACAGACGGTTCTATATATAGAACCGACGGTTCTATATATAGAACCGACGGTTCTATATATAGAACCGTCTGTGAATTAGAGCACAAAATTTTATATACCGATGCAATATAAACTAGTTTGAAAAGATAAAATAGCAAAGTTTCATATAGCTTATATATACTCATTTGAAAGGTTTCGATGAGATCTACAACTTTTCAGTTGAAGCAAAATCCAAATTCCGAAAGGAAAACCAAGAAAAAGGGCAAAAACAGAAACCAAAAACTTGCGACACAGGTTTAGGTCCAAAGATGGCCGATTTTCAGGGGTCTTGGAGGGCGACTAGCGCAAGTGGGTCGTTTTTTTTATCGGGCTCATCGTTAGCTTTCCAACGAGTACAAGAACGTCGAAAACGGACACCATATGCAAAAGTTATGCCCGTTTTACTGATGGTGTCTCAAAACTAAATCATACTCGAACTTAAGCGGGAAAATATGAAATTTTGAGAGATTGCAAGGCGGGAAACGCATCACTGACGATTTTTATTATAAAACCGTCTGTGATACTGGAAAGTCTCAGTCATGGTGCCACTGTTATTTACACACACACAGATATATATATATATATATATATATATATATATATATATATATATATATATATATATATATATATATATATATATATATATATATATATATATATATATATATATATATATATATATATATATATATATATATGATTCCATACTCCTACGAATATGTACTCTAACTTCTTATATACCACTTAAATAATATTGCCATACCTCTTCATCCTTTTGAATATACTCTAATAATGATTATAAAATACTCTAAAGTGAGTTACATGAAAAATTCATCAAAACCCACTTTTATAACATAATTTGTGTATATACTTCTTTTAAATATGGAAAAGAATATATAGTAAAAATAAAAGACTTTGATGACTTTTAGCCAAATCGCAAGTTATTCTATGCCCCGGCCGTAACAGGAGCCATGCGACTAGACCATGGCCCACGCACCTGACCATGACCCACTGCACACATGCGCCCCCCATGCAATCACCAGTAAAACCGTACGATCATAGTCTTCCACCCATACTCACCATCTTCCACCACGGCTGCCTCCTACTCACCGTCTGCCACCACGCCGCCCCCTACACGTCATCTTCGGCGTCGCTGTGTGTGCCGTACGGCGGCGTTGCGTTGAATTAGCGGTAAAATGGCATGAGGCCTTCCACCACGAAGGTGTGAGAGCCCACCCCATTGGTGATAATCGATCACTGTTGCTCGTGTCATGGAGTTTTACCGCCGCGACATGTTTGCTGTCTCTTGTGATGATGCCACCGTTGTGTAATGGCGATAGTAAAAATGAAAATCGAATTTACGACCAAATATAAACCAAGTTACGGTCAAATGAATGCACTTTTACTGTACTGATAAATTTACTGGATGTGTTGTTAGAGTTTACTGCTATACCTAGCCGTGGCGCATGATGGCCATGTGATGCGGTAGTAAAAATAGACAACACATTTACCTCAAGATACATTTCAATATATGGACAAATGAAAAAATAGAACCGTTGTGTGATGACAGCAGTAAAAATAGATACCATATTTACATTCAGATACATTCCAATTTACGACCAGATGAAAAATAGAACCATTGTGTGATCGCAATAGTAAAATGAATACTGCATTTATGTCTAGATACATTTCAATTTATAGCTAGATGAGAAAATATAACCGTTGTGTGATGGCGATAGTAAAATTGAAAACCACAATTACGACCAGATGCATTCCGTTTTATGCCTAGATGAAACTGCTTATACTGTACTGACGAATTTACTAGACACATTATTAGAGTTTACTACCCCACCTAACTATGGAGAATGCTAGCCAAGTGACGGCGACGATAAAATTAGAAACCACAATTACGACCAGATATATACCAAATTTATGACCAGACGAAACCATTTTTACTATACTAACGAATTTACTTAACGTATCGTTAGAGTTACCAACACACTTGTCGTGACGTATGTTGGCCATATGATGGCAGACGTAAAAATGATACCACATTTACACCTAGATACATACCAATTTACTGCCAAGATAAGCTGCCGAAGGGTGGGGGGTAGGTGTGTCGTGGGTTCATGGCCCATAAGTAGTGCAATCAGGTGGGGACTGGTGGGTCGCACGCTTTCAGTGGGGGGGGGGGGAGGCGGCTCGATCAGGGTGAGATGGGGGGCTGGTTGAAGCATAAAAATAAGTTATTCTACACTCAGGCATAGAATTATATATATATATATAGAGAGAGAGAGAGAGAGAGAGAGAGAGAGAGAGATGTACAGGAACATAAAAAGGCTTTGTTAAGCATGTGTACAGGACACAAGATGTTTCATAGAGATGTTAAATAAATAAAATTGCAGCTAGGAGTGTCATATGAGCGTCTCCCCATAGACTGTGTCAAGGAACATAAAGACGCTTTGTTAAGCATGAGAACATGAAATAAGACTTTCATTATTATTTTAAATCTGCTGCACCATATTATGATTAATTCTTCACCTTTCATATTTATTTACTGGAAAAGTCACCGGTCATCTCAGCGTTCATCTCAGCGCAACTGTAAATTGACACAATCTTAAATGTTCCTTATTTATAAAGAGTAATTTTGTGATGACTTATAAAATGTCTGAACAAACATCTTTATATGCTAATTGGTTCTTAGATGTAGAGACGGATGTTAGTGTGTCGAAAGAAAAGCGTCTTTGGTGACTGTCATGTTGTAGCGCGAGGAAGGAGGCCAGGGAGGGGAAAAAATCTATTGTGTAATGGTTACATAGTAGAGTTTGTGTAACCAGCAAATAAGAATATGACACGTGGTATAAAATACTGTAGCAACACTATAGTCCGTACACTACTACAGAAAAGGCCATCACAGACGGTTCGAAAACGTCATCACGGACGGTTTTGTGAACCGTCTGTATTTATGGGTCAGTGATAATCGAAGGTCATCACAGACGGTTTTCAAACCGTCTGTGATTAAAAACCGTCTGTGCTATTCTCTTCTACCCCTAAATCTATTTCTGTTTATTGGCTAGCCTCAGGAAATGCTAGCCATGCTCTCTGAAACAAGCAGATCAACATGTACATGTATACATCCAATTCACATCTCAATTCATTTCAAAACATAAAACATCCATTTCGCAAATCAATTAATTGAAATGAGAACAAGCAAATACAGTATGAAACACAGTACACATTTTAAGATTAGAGTCTACCATTACAAGAATAAACAGACAAACAACAAACAATAAAGAGGAGGAGAACAACAAACAGGTTGCTCATCTAGCTAACACAACAAGAACAGAGAAAAACAAAGATCCTCTATGCCTAGGCCTTCTCGCCCCTGATGCAGCGCGCGAGCTGGATGTCTTTGACGCCCACCATCGTCGGTGTTGATTGAGCGCTGGCTTGGCACGAGCTAGTTGCTTCTGCGGTGTCTTGCCTCCCGTTGACGTGTGCGTCGTCTGCAAGGAGGAGGAGAACAGCAAGGAGGAGAAGAACAACAAGAGGAGGAGAACAAGGACAGCAAGGAGGAGGAAACTAGCAAGGAGGCTGGGTTTTGGTAATATTTATAGGGGAGGGAGAGGGAGGGAGAGGCGGGAGTTCGAAATTTTGAGCACGGGAAAAGAGAGGCGGAGCTATGATCCGTGGGGTGGGGATATCACAGACGGTTCTATTGGCTAGAACCGTCTGTGATGAATGAATATCACAGTCTGTGAATTAGAGCACATAATTTTATATACCGATGCAATATAAACAACTAGTATGAAAAGATAAAATAGCAAAATTTTATATAGCTTATATATACTCATTTGAAAGGTTTCGACGAGATCTACAACTTTGCAGTTGAAGCAAAATCCAAATTTCGAAAGGAAGACCAAGAAAAAGGGCAAAAACAGACACCCAAAACTTGCGACGCAAGTTTAGGTCCAAAGATGGCCGATTTTCGGGGTCTTGGAGGGCGACGGGCGCAAGTTGGTTGTTTTTTTGGATGGGCTCGTCATTAGCTTTCCAACGAGTACAAGAACGTCGAAAACGGACACCGTATGCAAAAGTTATGCCCGTTTTACTGAAGGTGTGTCAAAACTGAATCCTACTCGAACTCAGGCGGGAAATTATGAAATTTTGGGGAATTGCAAGGCGGGAAACATATCACAGACGGTAGTGCACCTATAAAAAACCGTCTGTGATATTCCAGTATCACACACGGTTTTATAATAAAAACCGTCTGTGATAATCTGGAATATCACAGACGGTTTTTATTATAAAAACGTCTGTGATATTCCAGTATCACAGATGGTTCAGAGGTAAGAACCGTCTGTGAGACTCCTTTTTCCCGCCACAAATACCACAGACGGCTTTCAAATTAAAACCGTCTGTAATAGTGTACATCACAGACGGTTTCACAAAACCGTCTGTGATTTGGCGTCTACTATTAGCTTTTCTGTAGTAGTGGTACAAAAAATATTTTTAAAACTGTCACTACAGTACCGGAGTGTGCGGAGAATATATTTTGAAATTGCTGCTACAGTACTTTATGCCATGTGTCGCATTTTTATTTGTTAGTTACATAAACTGTGCTGTGTAACAGTTACACAATAGAATTTTTCCAGGGAGAGGAGAAAAACAGCGAAAGAAACAGAGCAGCGGCAGTACGCGCAGTGGGAGGGAGGCCAATCAATTGGAGCCGGCCGGCCGGCCGGCCGTTAGATGCGTTTCATTGCAGAGGGAGAGGAAGAAGACGAAGAGAGGATTCCATGCCAATATGCCATGCTACGCCGATGGAGTGGATGGGGGTGTGATATATGATTGAGCCATTAATGCGAGAAAAGGTGGTTGATTGATCGGCAAGCCAGGGAGGACAGGGACGCTCGTAGATTTGGTTGCCAGAGGAGAAGAGGAGGGAATCAAGCAATGCGGCAGGACAGGGCCGTTGCTGCAAGACGTGCATCCATCCTCTCTATCTATCCTTCTCTCTCTAGAGATAGAGAGGGACCATCACCCCTTCTTCGGTCCGAACAGCGATTCAATGATGGAGTTTGGTTTAGCTGCCCGTGGGAGAGAGATTGTTAGTGGATGGACCGTTGAGAGAATGAGATGGGATTGGTGGTGGTAGTGTATGGACCGACATAATAAGAGAGAGAGGCGAATAATGTTTTTAAATATTTTTTAAGTATGCATGATCTTTCGCTCTAAAGCAAACAACTTAAGAAACTAAAATCCGAAAAGCCTAGTGCTCTGGTGGTCAGACTGGTTACCAGGGATGGTCTAATCGTCATCTAGGCGCTGATCTGACTGACCTCTGGCAATTTGATTGGAGAGGTGGTCTGACCGCTCCCTAGTTCCAAAACTGAAACTTTCAACATGAGCTGATACAACTTTTAGTGTGACTCAAAAAATCCAAGTATAAATAAGATAAAATTTTGCACACGCCTTACTTAAAGTCTCAGAAATATATTCCATCTAAGAATCGTAAGAATTCATGAAAAAAGTTCAGGCCTTTCTCAAAGTCAAACAAGATTGAACCAAAAGTGGGCAAAAACAAAAACGAGGAATATGACTTGCTTTTGGGTGAAAGATGGTTAAGATGGCTCTAGATGTACCCCCATATATTATAGCAAATAAGAACTCCCGAAGAATTGAAACAAATACACTTGGATCAAGAAATTTCAAGTTGAGGTCAAATCCAAGCAAAACTAGGCAACTTCAAGAACTTATCAAACCTAATGCCTAGATAGATGTGAATTGATATCCATAAGTCATCTCTATCACTGTCATGTCCTTGGCATCTAGCAAGATCAAGAAGGGGAGAGAGAAGATCAAAACCAACAAGATTAAGAATAAATCAATAAAAACAAGGGAGATCCATGAGAAATTAATAAAGTTGATATATTGCTACTTGACAATGAAGATTTTATAGCCACTCTATCTAGAGGACAAAAGAGCACACAACATCACTCACACTTCTTAAATCCTAACTCTAGAATACTAAGACTCCATGAGGAAAAGTAGGATAGTTAACTTATAAGTTTCCATCTCAATCCGTTAAATAGGTAGGCAAACTAACACTTATTTAACCATAATAGATACTATCTACTAGCATATATCAAAACCCGTTAACCCATATAAGACAAGTTTTACTAACATATTACACTCATACATGCTTTTCAAAGCATATAAGCCCGAATCTATTAAGTCCTTAGCCTTTTTATCCAACTTGATATTCTCAGCTTCTCTTTGACCTAAACCGCTTTCTCAAGTGTCACTAAAGTGCCATGGTTTCTATCCAAGGTAGTTTTTGGTATTTTGGTTAACTTACCAAAAACCCTTCCTTGATTCGGTCTTCATCTTTCCTTACAACCAATCATCATGCTTGCCAGGTATAGGTGCACCACTAACTTGCCA
Source organism: Dendrocalamus latiflorus (assembly GCA_017311315.1). NCBI lineage: Eukaryota > Viridiplantae > Streptophyta > Magnoliopsida > Poales > Poaceae > Dendrocalamus > Dendrocalamus latiflorus. The sequence continues at coordinate 7,822,047 of CM029651.1, read as the reverse complement.
CGCGTTGACAAGTCTCTCCCGTTCCGGTTCCACCGAACCACACCTCACTTGGACTGACCAAGCCATATGGTGCAACCTGTTGTTTAAATTTCTCTTCAACATTTATAGCATTTCTCGTGCCATACTTAAGATCACCATATCACCCGGCATGCTTGATCGTTCTAGGCCTCAGCTCCTCCATGAGCGTAGCCCCAATTCTCGCCATTGATCATAATTGATTCCAAGCCTCTCTGCACATCCAAAGACAATAAAGAAATCATTTTCAGACATAAATTCTTCGCAACTTGACCAACGTTAGCCGAAATATACATCATGCAACACATATATGCACTGAGCTAGGTCAGACCAAATTAACCCACAACCAAAATAACCAAATCTCCAATTTTCAATCGAAGTACCTGTCTTGCAGGTCAGACAGCTGGCACCGACTGGTCTGTCCGTCGCCTCTGGCCAAACTAATTGACGCCCCTGGCCGGTCAGACTGCCAGGTTCACAACTTGTCTAGAAAAACTATAAAATTGTATAATTCAGATTTTCACTACTCTAAAATAACAATGGTTTATCACAATAAAAACCCTAAACTTATCATAAGATCCTTCATAAAGGCCGATATCTAATGGCAATAAGGCGAGACTTTACGTGTTTCGGACCGTCCCATCGAGCGATCAATAGTTCGGAAGATGGGGCCAACGAACGAGAAACTATTATGTTTCGGCCCATCATTCGAACTATCGATCGTTCCCAAGTAATGATTTACGGTAACAAACTGCATGTGTGTAGTGATTGACATGCTCACCAACGTGCAAGGGATGCTACATGTGCGTAGTAACGAATTCTGTGACGTCAAATTATCGTCTCGTCATGCGAACGGTGAGGCCTCTAATAACCAAACACTGCGTGCTCTGGTGGCAGAGGCACGGATACAGTAGCAAACAGTACATGACTTCTCTGGCTAGGTCATCCAGAAATAGTAGTACATCGTACTTGTGGAGCCAGCCAATTCACCATGGCAATCCGTTGGAGTCTGTCAATCCAAGGATGGTAACACAAACCGTCCCAGATTTATTCAAGTTTAAACACACGCCCAAATGCTTTGATACGTCCTAGGTTTAGGCGTTCAACCTCCGCCTCTATTCAAGCCTCCGGTCTGCAGGGCTCGGCTCTGAATGAGCGAGACGTAGGTCTCTCTGTCTCTTTTTCTCAGCTCGTGAATTATGTTTTTTTAAATAAATAAATGAAATAATTTTTTTATCATTCTTTTAAAATAACTTATTAGAATAATTTTTTCAAAACGACTTATTGACATTCAGTTTATTTCCATAAATGTTCACGGAAACTACCTCCGCCGAAAATAACCTTTTTCTTGTATTTGCTGTTCCAAACATATTCCTGTTGGGACGGTCGTGTCACGGGTCTTGTCCAAATCATCGCTCTCCCTTGTATTATGCATGCTTTGCTGGTCAGCAATTTGCATGATGGTTGCGACTCTAACCGAAATCAACCAATGGCGTAGCCAGGAGAAAGGATTATAACTGTAAGATCGATGCATGATTACCTGTGGGATCAATTTTTATAAATTCTGTATTATTTTTGGCTTTTTTGCATGAACTTTCATTTGTATCGGACAGTTTTGCAAAAAAAAAAAAGAAAAGAAAAAGAAAAGTGGGGTGTGGCTCCACCACTGAAACCAATCAAACCTTTGGGTACATTTGCAGCCCACTTCACCAACAATGGACCATCTATTTGTTGATCTTATAGAGGTCTCCTCAATGGCTCAATCAAATTCAAAGGGAACTCTCTTCTGCTCTGAATAACCAATCAATTAGATGTTAGGCAAGCAGTGGGTTCCACAGGACCCACCATTTGGGGGTAGTAGTAGTACTACACACTTATACAGTACACTCTGGCCACCAAATGGGCCTATAACTTCCTTAGAAATGATCTATAAGCAGCTTTCATATGGCTAATGCTTTTCCATAATAGGTTCCAGGGTCCCCAGGATAATTAACTGATTCCCCAAGGATTTTTAGCAAGAACATTGTACCAACAGTTCACGCCACAGTTGCGCAAAATATGAACAAACACGATAGCATCCATATTTAAGGCAATTATGTAACAGTACATCAGGGGCTTCAGAATAGTTTAATTAAATCCAGCCAGTCATACTCTGAAATGCCGACACAAATCTCCTTTGAAATTCCATACATATGCAAGCAAGGAAACAGAGTATAATTGTGCTGGATTTGCTCATAATGCAGCCCGTTGTGAACCCCGAAATTTCACCTTCTTGTTTCAGGCTAGAATTACATTTTGGTGCATTGGTAATTCCTGAAAATGAATATGTCTTTCTCCAATAACTACTTGCGAAGTGATGCTTCAGGATCTTGGACTATTGTACCAACACAGAAGGCCTATGACAGTATTTCCAAATTAAAAGATATCAAAGTGCTTTGTATGGCTGCTGAAAACAAGAATGGCCATAAAGAACAGGTAACTATGTGCCCTCCATAAAAGGAAACGATCATGTCTGCTGCACTGGATAAAACAGCCAAACATCAAAGGCTTAAAAGTTCCTAGGATGAATCTTATTTAAGAGCTATAGATATTATGGTCCTTAAGAAGAAAAGAAATGTCAATTAGTTGCGCCATTCTCTTCTGCATCTACAGAGGCCCAACACTTCTCTTGAAATGAAAACATATTTGTCGTGCATGTATTTAAGAGTTACAGATTTCTATCACTCATTACTGGTTGGACAGGTTGACCAACTTTGAGGGAAGTTATATCATGCGTATAAACATTTCCATTTCAGTGATCCTTTGGCTTTTCCTTGGGAATCTCCGCCTCCAATTTCTTGGGAGGTGGAGCTGCTTCTTTTGCAGACCTGCAACATTTTTCAATTTAACGAAGGAATTACCAAACTCAGTATTGGTTGTTTTGCAGTAGCATGCAGCAACATTGTTCAATAAACAACTGGAAAATACATCAAGTACTATGCATATTAACCATTACTTCAGTTAAAGGCTTAAAGCAGATCCTCTTGACACTCAGATGAAGATGTTCTAAAAAACATCATCAGAATTCATAACATGTCGGGTAAAACTCTAAGGAAAATTTTATTGCATGCTACTGCAAAGCAAACTATTCATTTCAAGAAATGCAGCTCCAACATCATACATGAACTACACAACAGCATATTAATGCTCACTCAGATATGCTTTTACAAATTGAAGCAATAAACATCATTACTATTATAAAAGAATGAGTTAGCGACCGTACGTCCCTTCTCCTCCAACCACCATATTTTCAACTTCTCATCACTCTCCACTTTTCAACTGATTAGAGTAGCTTTTTTTATAGCATGATTCTCTATATATCCAATAAATTTCGTTGCAACGCACGAGTAGGTAACTAATAATACTACAATAGTTGTCTTTTCTTTTCAGACTGCTGTAAATGACTCTAGCCTATAAATCAATGGGTAATTAGAGTTAACTAACTAGTGGGACTAGTCAGACATGTAAACATTGTAATTATAAAAACATATGGTTGTATGCAGACTGTAAAGGTATGTATACATTCCAGATGCAGAACAGCTGCATAACTTAGAGCATACCAAACTAGGGACTAAGAAAATACTTGATTGGGGCTTATCATCACAATGGGCTTAAGACAGAAAAAGTGTTCGGTACAATCATATATGGTTTTACTACACCTATAAACTTCAATTTTGAAGTATGAAGCGGAAGTTGATTTAAACCTAAAAAGAGGAAGAAAGAATTTCAATTGCGAACATTAGAGCAGGAAAGCATCTTTTAGGTGATAATACTGAATTTTTCTTGAAAAATATATTCTTTAAAAAATGTAATATGAGATTGAATGTTTCTTTTTTCTAAGTGACAACATGTATTTAGTATGATTTGGTAATTGATGTAGGAGTAACATGACTTTTGCTCAAAGGCTTGGCCCAACCCAAATCGTTCCAAGCCTGATCTAGCCGAGGCCAACCCTACCTGAACTATACCAATGCAACCCAAACACAGCCACACCCAAGCTGCGCCCAAGGGCAGCTTAGCACAACCCAGCTCGATCCCAGCACAATACCAATTGTTTCAACAGTGTGATGTGAGTTACTTGGTAATCAGATAGCTATTACCAATTGGATGATGTGTTCACAAATGCAAAATATGTGGCAGCCATATCCATTTCTCGCCCTTTTCTTTTATTTCCTTTCTTTTTTTGTTAACAAACACAGCTTAGCCTCATTTGATCCTAACAGCTTAGAAATGAGATCAAAGAAAGGGGTGGAAAAGACCACACTTCAGAAGAAACAATAATCTAGACTTCTTCCACCTAGGTATGACCATTCGTCTCTTATAGAATCATTGTCATCTTCTGCAGCAGCTATTCCACTATTTCCCTTCGGCCGTTAACAAAGCAACTTCGACCATATTTGGCTGATTAGGAAAATTTCCTTCCAAGAACATGGTTTGCTAGGAAGTATTTGGCGCCAACTAATCCAATCAGATTGGAAAAAGACACCACAGATCATACTTCTTTTGATCATCTTTGTGTTTCTTTAAAAAACGGCTAAGAATCCAAACCCTAAACTTCTAAAACCAAAACTCCTCGAACAATTTTCAAAACTGGCAATTGATCATATACCCTCCATTTAGATGGAAATTGAGGATTTACCCTCCTGGCCCATATGTCAGTGACTTATGATAACCCCACGTGTCATTGAGATGTGGAGGGTAAATCCTCAATTTCCCAACTAAAGGGAGGGTATATGATCCAATCTCCCTCAAAACTAGCCCATCGCAACTCAAATCCACCACTTAAACAGCCTCCTCACGATTGCCTCAAGAATGTCCACCAATCATACTATAATCCACCACCCAAAACAGTCGCTGCAAAATGTCAAAGATCGTCGGTCCCAACAAGTAACTCCATTTCATTCACCAACGCCTGCATATTTCCGATGTAGTAGCTTCTCTACACGCTCCAGGAATCAGACAGTAGGAGAATTGGATCACTAGCACGCCCAATTTAATCCTCGCTTCTGAAACGACTCCTAAACCTTAAACGGCTAAACCCAAACTGTGGGCTTGACAAAAGAAACAGCAGGAACCAACCAAGAAAGGGGGAACGGGGTTGTGTGGCAAGCGACGTTACCTGGACGCGGCGGAGGCGGTGTCCTCCTCGAGCCAGTGTTTGATCTGACGGGCGTTGCGGCGGAAGACGGCGCCAGACTTGCGGATGTCGGTGGTGAAGAGGAGGAAAGCCGCGCCCACCGCCGCCACCGTCACCACGAAGTTGGTCAGCGCCATCTCTCTCTCTCTCTCTCTCTCTCTCTCTCTCTCGCTCGCTCGCGTCGGGGTGTGGTGGCGGCGGCTGGAGTGACTAGGGGACGGCGAGCTTCCCCTCGTTGCTCGTAGGGAGGCCGAGTCCTCGGGGACGTGGCCTGGCCGTGCCCACTTTTTACTAGGCCTGAACGGGGTGGCATTTACTGATGGGCTTCTCCAGTACACGGCCCAAGCCAGTTCACGTCTTGTGTTCGCGTGGCGCCCGGCCCAACGGCATGGCGTGGGCTCTCCATCTCCAACTTGAATCGGACACAATACACCATTGCCGCATCGAGATCTTACGATTGTATCTTGCCCTAAAGAATACTCTCTCTCACACACGCGCACAAATTGCCGTTAGAAGTCGTCAGGTCAGGCGATGTTATTGCGCCGTTTCACCTCGACGATGTACCGAGAGTACACAAATTGCCTGCCCGAGCACTCTCTTAATCTTATCTGTGTTCTAACAAAACTGTGAAACGCATGCTTAGATACCTCTCTGTTCACCCTTAATCATACATCGTTGTGATGATGATTGGATATAACCGATCGATGCGATCGACAAACTATCGTCATGCGTAGTTGACTTTACGAATGTTGCTCCACACGGTTGATCATTAGCTCTTGTCAGGCTCCTAGAAGCTGCAGATTGCTAGATTAGATCATAGCGTGTTCATCTCGCGCTGTATCTGAGTCTGCTTGGACCGCATGAATTTCACAGAATTCAATACAGCTGCTCCAAAATTCCTCTATTTCAAACGGACATAAAGTGGCACACTGCACACATGCTAACAACAGGTAGCATCTCCTCCCAATCCAACCCTTGCCCAGTTGCGTACGCAGGCCATTTCGTTCATCCTCTTGGCAGTAGCTATTCTTTCCGTGTCCTTTCTATTTGTTTGGATGCTGATGAGCCCATGATTGATTTTTGATACAAGCACATTATCATGGTGCTGTCCTTTTGTCTCAACCTAATATCACTGCAACAGCGACCAATGTTCATAAACTATGATGCTCCTTATCGCAACAATCGGTTGCCAATTTGCGATATGCATGCATCGACATTTAAGCGTAGATTTTGGATGATTTTGATGCGTGGATTTAATGTACCTGCAGCCTCGTTAACTGGCTGCGTGTTGCCAACCATTGCATAGCCCAACTCCAACCGGTGTGGCATCTCGGTTTTTTTCCGCTGACGTACGTGGGCAGTATTTATGTACACTTTGCCTGTCCTGTTACGTATTGATTGTACGTTATTCGTTGATCAACTATCTGTTCCTTTCAAGCTCCTGTTGCACCTTTAAGATTTGTAATGTGACCATCCTATACTGGAGATTCATCAAGGACGATCATGGGCTATAGGAATTGAGCACGTTAATTTCACCTACTACTAGAAGAATCTGAAACAGGTTATGTTGTACGTTGTGTAGATTCGAATACACTGTGTTCAGTGCTAGCATAGGGTTTGGTACATATGTGCATGGTTTGGTAATTTCAAATAGGATAGCGACTGGCATATATGGTCAGTTCTGTATACATATGTGCATGGTTCGGTAATTTCGTTACAGTGTTAGAAAAGGGATTACAATTTTAGCCTGAAATTCTCGAAAATCACCGAATTTCGGTTTTCTTAACCCATCCCCAAAAAGGGCCAAATCAGGCAAAAATTCAGCCCAATTTGACTTATATTGGCCCAACAAGGGTACTACACAAGAGCGCAATGCGTAGACTCTTTCCCAGAGTCCACAAACTAGCGGCATTCTGCAGTTCCCCTTCGCAATTTGCAAGAGCGGCGGCTAGGATTTCCCCTTCGTGATTCATTCCTGTTGCTCGGTCATTCTCTAATCCACAAACCAGCAGCAAATCCACCAACGGCAGCTTCATGAAAGGCGATTCCGACGGCGACAAGGGAGGAGGGAGATGCGACGCTAGGAATGGAGGGGGAGGCAGTGGCGAGAAGGGAGGCGGCAGCAAGGCTTTAGGTGATAGCATGGCTGCAACTAGAGGTATAGGTTGATTCATTCTTGATTTCTTTGGCCCCCTCATTCTTGATTTGAATAGTAACAACTTGACGAAGCACTAGTGTGCAACTTGCATCAAAAGGTGCTCAAACATTAAATGCATATTAAAGCATGCCTTGCACAAAAGTGAGAATGTAGTTTGGTTTAGTTGGGACAAGAAGGATTTTAGGAAGCTATTCTGGTTTTGTTCTTCTCATCTTGGTCATCACATATTTGTCTTCACTTTAGATACAATTTTGCATTATAATCTCCTCTCTTTTCATTGTATGTACAAAGTTATGGCCAATTGAAGCTAGCTAGAACAAAAATTATTTCCTTTTCCAGGGATATTTACGCAGCCTAGCTTCTCATCTAGTCTTGATGTGGTGAATAGGGTTGCAATTACAAATAGTAATTCCGCAGGCTGATAGAATGGTGGTTCCTTTGCTCAAAGGTTCTCACATGCTATCTGAGTATAGTTTAATTACATGAATTTATTTAGGAACTAGTTTAATTCTCATATAGAAAGCATTTATTTAATTCTATATATAGTTTACTTTTTTTAGATGTGTATATTGTTTTCTTTTTGTAAACACTGATACAGTAGAAAAGAGAAATTATGGGTGGTGGTAAAAGAGTAAAGGATGCAATGGTTGCTAGGCATTGTACATGAATGTTTAGTAGTTGATATTATCCTTAGGAATGGGAAAATGAAATGAGAAGGGTACATCCCTCTTTTTAAAACTTGTCTTTTACAAAGTTGTATGTATGAGAGTACTTAACAGATTTTGTCTCCCTTGGATTTGGTATTGTGCTTTACAAAAATAGTTCATGCAATCTAGTTATATATTTTACATTTTTTACTCTATATGCATGTAGTTCAAATTAACAGACACATGATCAAATATGCACCTTCTTTCATGAATCTCAAAAGCTATTTTGTTAACTTGTTGAACTATTATAGATTGTTCAAGCTGCAGCTGATTGGTTTTCTTTTGTTGCGACACTCATGTAGACTTAGTAAAAAGTTAGTGGTTGAAAATTCTCTTCATCCAGAATTTCAAATAGGCATATTAACTTATAACTAATTACTTGGTTACCTTTTCTGCACTCACATTAATATTCTGATTTTTCTTTTATCTGTGTAATCTGAGCTCCTAAGACTATCTATGTAATCTGAGCTCCTAATACTATGTTAATTCATGCTTACTGAACTTACTTCAGTTATTAGAAAACCTGATGTAAGATTGACTTCGGGTTTTACAAAACCTGTTGTAAGATTGACCACGTTTGCTGAATGTCCCCATCCATCATTCAACAACATGTTACTTTATTTTGACTCAGTTCAAACACCTTTTTAAACAAAGTGAACCTTCATGATTTTTAATTATTTGTTCTAAACTAGTTATATCTATCCATCCAACCATTATGTAGACTTGAAATCCTTGTATATAACAATGCATTTTTTTATCTTTGTACTTCCCATGTGCCAATGCTCAATGACATGCATTTGCACAACATTCATTCATACCATTGATGCTTTTCACGCATGGAATTGCAGGATTAGTATAAGACAGAAGCATCAACAATGCGTGGACTCATGGAATTTCCATTGGAAGTGGGTTCAAGTGTAAATACTACCTTTCGACATGGAAAAGTGGTGGTACAAATAGGCCGAAGCAACATGGTATCCGAAGATGTTAGGTCATGCCCCAATGTGCCTAAATCTATTTGTGAAGCAATGCAACGTGAGTTGAAGGAAGGGAAGCAAAGAAGGAGGCAAAATAAGGAGAGGCGATTAAGAATCAAACAAGAGGTGATGGAAGGAATAGAGAATGTTCCCTTTGCATCACACGATTTGCCTAGTGATAAGGAGAAGCAAATGCATATCACAATATGAGAATCATTGAGGTATTATCAAAGTCGGCATGGTGGTCCGAGTGGTAGCTCTAGTATAGCTCTTGGCAATGGTAGTAGATTTGGTAGTTGAGTTGGTAGTTATACTGGTGGATGTGGCGTGATTGAGAAAATGTTTTGCAAAGCAAGTATAAGTAGTAAAGGAATAGGGAAAGACATCAATTGTGATTTGGCCTATTCAAAGGCACCAGTGCAAGTTCGAGTGGACACAATGTTAAAAAAAGACAATAGAGAAATGCTTGGCAAAGCATATAGCCCAAATGGTTCCATGCCAATGATATCCCTGGAAAGAAAGCAAATTGCCTCTAATTTAGAGGAGCCTTGATATGCTCGCAAAAACTTGGTGAGTGGATGGTCCTACCTATTTTAGAAGACCATGGCTCTCAGTGAACAAGGGCTGGTAAGAAGAAGGATCTCTCTAGCCTATACTAGTGTGCTGGTAAGATTGGAGTTAAAGTCTTATGTAACACTTGCTTGAGATTCTTGCTGTCATATGAGTTGCTTTACTGTGTTTCTCTAAGGTCATCACCATATGAATTGCTTTACGGTGTCTCTCTAAGCTCATCACCGTCATGCATCTCAAATTAATATTATTGTGTGTTTCAAGTTTTGGAGATTAGCAATATAGGAAACTATTTTGCTTCTTGACTGAGATATTGATATTCAGGTTATACTGATAATAATAGTTTTTAACATCTATGTGGTGCCAATCATGAAGCCTCAATTTTCATCTTACAGTTTCATCCAATCTTTCCAGATCTAATGACGATTGTAGCTTGTGGAAGAGTTTATGAGTTTTTCGTGGAATCGTGGTTATGTTGGGAGTACTAAACTGAGAGTAATGTGACTTCTATGAGTTAGTTGCTTAATAGCCTACAGAAACATAGGGATCTGGAGACTGGTTATGTTTCATCGTACTTTTCCTTTGTATCTACGCGCTTTTGGTGGCGACCATAAATATGTAGACAATTCAAATGATGCACAACTGAGGAACGATGTATGGTTGTTATGTTGTTGTTATGGTTACTGCTGCACCTTCTCTTTTTCTAATCTACTTATTAATCATTATTGATGGTTTGCAGTTTTCATCTCTGGATGAGTGTGCTTACTTATACTAAAGATTGCTTGATGATTTGGAGATGTCCCTTTTTAATCGATTGATGAAATGAGCTCAACGTTAGACATGTGTTGCAACTGATTAGTATTATGTTATTCGACTGTTCTCTTTAGGCATATTCTGCTACTATTCTTGTTGGAGGTAGTACTAGTGGATTGTAGCTATGGTTCTATATAGCACCCTGAAAATGGAAAAGTAATCGTAGCATTTCAAAATCCTGTTAATTGTTCTAATTAGCATTAAGCCAAGATTGATTACCTTCCTTTAATTAGGCATGAGGGGCTAATTAAAGGCCTTCCTCTTTTTCACCTGCCATCCCTTGCACATGCTTCCATTCCCACAAACTAGAGGTCGGTTCCTCCTCCCTCATGTCTCTCTCTCTCGTCCATTGGCATGGTGGCGGCTGCGGCCCAGGTGCAGGGGCATGACGTGGGCCGAGTGCATGGCAGCAGCACGGCTAGGTGGCATGCGGTCAGGCGGTGATGCGGTTGGGTGGCGGTGGCCAGGCAGCGGCGCAGCACGGCCAGCGATGGTAGTGCGGCCGACACTCAGTGGCCACATGGTTTGGCCGGCTGAGGCATGGCCGAATCGTGTTTCGCACGATATTTTGTTAGCTTGTGCCGTGGGGCAATGTTCGCACGACCAAATGAGCTTTCACATGGCCGAACAGTGATTCACACGGCGAAATATGTCTTAGCGAATGCGATCTTTTCCGACCGAATGAATCGCTTTCCGTCTTTCCATAATTTTATCTAAGCCCTTATCTGATTCACCTCTATTTCACATTGTAGGTTTGAATGCGGCCTTTGAGGGAGCGTTCGGGCAGTTGCGTATCTTAGATCCTTTGTGCAGTAAGTCCATTGAACGTGTTCAAGATAAGTACCTCACAGCCGTTAACTTTCCTGTTTTGTATATTATACCTTCCATGATTATTTGTCACTATTGCTCTAGATTATATTTACCCTATTACTATTGCTTGCCTAATTAGAATCTTCTAATATTATAACCATACCATGGTATCTCACGGTTACCTTATTTTGCATGTTTTTATGTTTGTGAGAACACTTAGTTATTATTGTTTTAGTATACATGCTTAAATCATTAATGGGGGTAGCGTACATGTTTTGCAACAATTTGCTATCTTCAATAAAAGGTTTTCCATTGCTAAATAAGTTACTTATTTATGTGTTATATTTCTATATCTGCCGTAAAAGAAAGATGAGATTGTCCCGCATGGTTCAAATTTGGATCTAACATGTTATCTGCATTTGATATTGATTGATTTCCACTGTCCAAACATACACTACATACACTAGAATCTAACCATTCCCAATTAACTTAGACATTGAAACAACACATGTTATAAGCTACCACGAATGGAACACAGAAATGTGCTTACAGTGGCAGGCCATTAATATAGCATGTCAGTGAACTTGATGAAAGGACATTATTAGGCCATCTTTAGCAGTAATTATCACCTAAATACCAAGCATGTTTGTCTCTGGCACTGAAAGCTTAAATCTGTTACCATCCCTATTTCCCTTTGCTGCTGTCAATTTGTCATGATAAAACCTCACCATTGCTTAAATCATTAACGGATAGCGTATGTATATGTTTTAGACTTAGATTTAAACCATGAGTAATCTTATAACATTAAAGCTACCATGTTCTTTCTTTTTGATATCATGATCCATTACTTGTATGATTCCTTGGGTTAGCCATGATTGATACAATCAGTTTCTGTTAATTTGACTAATAATCACTCATCACGTAGTAAAATTTGGTTGGTTATCAACCCTTGTATGAGCTATACTAAATACATCTATTATAATAATTCCTAGACCTCTATCGCCATATTTCCATTTCACATCATCACTTATCAGGATCTAATACTTCTCCACTTTGAACTCTCGGTGAATCCTTCTATTTATCATATTCTTATCATATTCCTCTCCATAGTTCTCTTATTTCATACCATATAACTTGTTAACAACATAACAGTTACCTTGCCTGGGGTTATCCACATAAAAGGAGATTTCTACCCATTTGATAACGTACGAGGGGTCGTACGCTTTCGTTACTCAGGATACTACACCATGTCTGCGATTATATACAGTCGAAGACAATGACGTGCCTGACTATTCTCGTATAAGCAGGTATATAGAAAAGTAATCGTCGGTGCCATTACCATAATTTGTTTAATAACAACTATCTTTAGTTCACCATTCCTGTTACCTCTATCTCTAACCTATATCAGTATTACTTGTAACATAATTACATTGTGCTTAACCTTTGTCAATAACTTGTTAGTATTGCTTAACCTTTACTTACTATTCTTGCGACCGTTGTTGTGTACTTGATGAGATTTTCAAATCTCATGCTTGCTCTTTCCATTCTCAGGTAAAAGGCTAGTGGAGTTATTGCAGCATACATGGGCGGAAGCACTCAAGTTTTCAGCACTGTGGCGTGCTACCATTTATTTTATCTTATTACTCTTTCTTTGGTTAGAAGTGGATCGGTCCCATGTTTCAAACATTTACTTATAGCTTCCGATGGTTCCTTAATAAAGTTCTACTAAACTTTTAATTCCTTTGTGATTTCTATTGTTACTTTTATTTATCCTTTACTTTGACAATGATATTTCATAGTAGTATCTTATATTGGTATGTGGGGTGCTACATTCTAGTTTCTGTTTTGAATTTTGATTCACATCTTTAGTCTACTTACTATATACCTTGTTTATTTTATGCTCAATGCAGTGTTTCTTGCCTTGTACCATGAATATGAACCCATTTTGTACAGAGAAGTGAGATAAACGCTGAGATGAAGATCAACTATAGTAGCAGTCCTATTCTTTCTTCCATGCGACTTTACTCTAAAGAATTTATTCTTCTTTACTCGATCTCACAAAATTGGATTGACTGGCGCGCCGCACATCTGGCATTCACTTCTCCTATCTATCTCTTCCAACTAAGCTGATCACTGGAAAAATCTAAAATTCTGCAAGCAAATCGTTGAGAGCCAACCACAAACATACCGGGTCTTCCACTCTGTCCACTGGAAACAAGCTTTTTCCATCTCTACAAGTCCTATATATGTGTAAAAATCGATTTTTTCTGGAGAAATCTGAAATGTCGCCGATAATTCCAAAATATCGCTGAGAAATCTGAAATCTTAAACTTAGTTGAATTTCTTGGATTCAAACTGTTTGTTTGAATTTTTTCACCTGAAATTCTTTGAAAAAAACAAAAATTTTGAAATTTCCAAAAACTGGAATTCTCGGGGGTCCGATTTTTTCCCTTTTCTGAAAATGTAATCCCTGGTTCAGAAATTAGAAGTTTACCGATTTAATTCCAATCACTGGTACCATTTTCTGATCGATGCTTGTCTTGATCAAATCAAAGCAGCCAATGGGTTGTTACAAATGCAGCATAGGGCCTGTTTGGGAGAGCTCCACCAGCTCCAGATTCACCAAATCCAGATCCGGATCCACTTTTCCAACCCAAACAGTTCCAGCTCCAACAGCTCCACCGTGGATCTGCTCCACCAAAACCATGGATCTGGCTCAAGATCCACCAAATCCATGGAGCACCTCAAGGGGTGCTCCACCAACTCAAGTTTGGTGTAGTTGGGGAAAATTACCCACCATTGCCACTGGTTACACAAAAAACGGTTCGTTCTTTTCTTTTCCCCGCCTCCTCCCGGCCTCCGCCTCCCCCGCCTCCGACCGCGTCCGCCTCCTCCCGGGCCTCCGCCTCCCCCGCGTCCGCCTCCCCCGCCTCCGACCGCGTCCGCCTCCTCCCGGGCCTCCGCCTCCCCCGCGTTCGCCTCCCCTTGGGCCGGCGCCTCCCCTGCCTCCTCCCGCCTCCGACCGCCCGCGACCGCGTCCGACCGCGACCGTGTTCGTCCGCCCGAGACCGCGTCCGCCGCCTCCCGGGCCGGCGCCGCCTCCCCCGCGTCCGCCGTGCGCCTCGCCGGCGCCGCCCGGGGCCGCGCCCGCCGGCCGCTGCCACGCCTGCCGGTTTTTTTTTTCATTTTTCCCCCTGACGCGTGGGGCCCAGGTGGAAGTGAGATAGAGAGGGAGGTGGAGCTGTACCAAACACTTTGACGAATCCCAGATTCACGATGGAGCTGCTCCACGGTGAATCCAGCTCCAGATCCACCTTCTAGGTGGATCTGGAGCTGGTGGAGCTCTCCCAAACAGGCCCATAGTTTAAGCTATATCTCGAGCTCTGAATATGATACTTTACAAGGTACAGGTCATCAACCCCTTGTATGTGCACGCCTGTCGTACTGTGCCTTCCAACTGACCTGACAAATCACGATTCAGAAGCAACGCAGCAGGTATTCAACCGATGAAGCAATCAGCTACACTTAACTTCTTCCTCCCTGCCTGTTCAACCGATGAAGCAATCCGCAATCACCCGGGCAGAAGGCGATTCTGATGAGAAAATTGGACGTTTGGTGCATATACACGAGCTGTTCAGGCAGGCAGGACGGCACATACGGAGACGGATTTGTACATAGAGGTCGGATTTGACTGGAGCACCTCACGTGGTTGTGAGCTAAAATAATTTTTTTTGATTGCTACAGTACTCTGAGTGAATGTGCTTAGAGTGCACAATAGTTAGATGAACATTACTTGGACTGCTACAGTATTCAGAGTGAACAGTACTCTGGTGGATTCTCCGACTGGTACTAAATACTCAGAAGTCCCTATAGTACATGGAACACATGTATGCTACTGAGTACTCATAGCTTCCGACTATAGCAGTACTTGATCATTCACACTGCTCGAGTATTCAGACCACCCAACTCACGTGACAACAAATTGAAAAAAGAACACACAAGCTCTTTGTGTTGTACCAACTTCTCACAGCTTTTCTGGTTTTCTCTTCCTTATATAAGCTACTAAAAACATCAAACGATTACAAAACTTTGATGGTGCGTTACCACCAATAAAACTCAACATTACGACCACTTAATGCAAAATGCTAAATAAGCTACTAATGTTTCCGTTACATGCAGCCACTAACTGCACCGCTAACTCCATACCCAAACATTTCTAGTCAAGACTATAGCTAACAATTTCCCTCCTAATCTTGACATGCCGACTGACCGTTGTGTCGTAACCTCTTGTCATGCGCAGAGGACTAACTCACGCCATGCATTAACTCTATTAGATGCATGAAGGATGACCAACTTATCTTACGTGCATACCTTCTAAACTAACTCGAACACATCTAGAACTAGTCTCACACTCGGCAACGTGTACAAGCTCACGTCCTCTCAGCTACATACAATATCCACTAACACATGACTAATCCAATAACACATGTATGTGCACACGACTGCTGGCTTCACTTGACTGTCGATCCGCTCACTTCTTCGCTGCCGATCTGTCTACTACGCCATGACGCCACACATGCAACTCTCTTGGACTTATCCCACTACTATGACTCTATGCGGCAACAAAGCTATGACGACATACCACACCGATGACTTTGACCACTTCCTTAGCTCTAATTTTCTTTTGTCAATGGAGACTCTTACAGAGCTTACACATATAAGAACTTGGACACAACTACAGGAACTCACATACACTCACATGCATCATGCACTGACTTACCTACATGCACACTCTCTCTCTCACGCACACTTCGATGATGCCGCCGTTGCTTTAGACATCGCCGTGTTTGCGACATCTTACACCATGACGCTGCTGATGGTGGAAGAGCATTGTTCGCGCCGACACTGCTTGCGCCTTGCAGCCCACCTGTGCCGCTCCAAGCAACCGTTACTCCCCACATGGAGCCACTTTGACATGATACTCTCAGTGAGCCATCACCTGAAAATATCTCCACACTTTGCCCTGGCTCTGATACCAATTGTTGGATTTGCTGTGGTCGAATCTTCCATGGTTGAACACACTCGAATAATTCCTTCGATTGCTACAGTATTGGAGTGAATAGTACTCAAACTGCTACAGTACTCGAAGTGAACAGTACTCCGGTGGATTCTCCTACTGGTACTGAGTAGTCGGAACTCCCTGCAGTACACAGAACACACGTCTGCTACTTGAGTACTCGTAGCTTCCGACTATAGAAATACTTGATCACTCACACTTCTCGAGTACTTAGACCACCCAACTCACGCGACAACAAATTGGAGAAAGAACACACAAGCTCTTTGTGATGTGCCAACTTCTCACAGCTTTTCTGATTTTCTCTTTCTTATATAAGCTACTGAAAACATCAAATGGTTACAAGACTTTAATGGTACGTTATCACCAATAAAACTTAACTTTACGACCACTTAATACAAAATGCTAAATGCAATTACTAATGTTTTCGTTACATGTAGCCACTGACTACACCACTAATTTCATGTCCAAACATTTTTAGTTAAGATTATAGCTAACAATAGATAGCTGCCGGAAGCCATCAACCACTACCGAAGGAAAGACGCATCGGCAAGGCATTGGCCGCCCATGCCTACCTCCCTCTCTTCCCTTCTCCCCTCCCCTCGTTTACGTCTTGGCTTGCAATTTGTATTGGGTTTTGTTAAACATCATCCGGATGTTTTCTTCCTAACTATCATCCAAATTTAGGATTGTTAGATTAGAGATCCAATGGCCATGAATTCACCCCCTCCCCTTGAATTCTATCCTCTCTCTCTTGAAAAAACCCTCCTCTCTTCAAAAACAAAGGTCTCTTTAATCTCTAATCCAATGGTCACAAATTTAAATGATAGTTAGAAAAAAACATCCGGATAATGTCTAGACACTCCCATTTGTATTTATAATATTGCCTGCGTGATGCATGCTTGCTTTCTTCCATATAGAGGAAGGCTTGCCGGCTTGGCGAAACATTGACGTCTCAACCATTTCTTTCTTTTCTTCTCGGCTTACGATTGCGCGTTCATCTTAATCATACGTGTTGCCGCCACCTATTAATATTCAACTCCATGTTTCAGCCGATCTCTTGGGTTTACATTGGGAGTTTGTCGGGTACGTTCATGCATGGAAGAAAGGCTATGGTTGCCTCCACGGATTATATTGGCTTGGAGAGTGCGATGTTGGCATGGTTCAATCAAATCGGGTAACTTCTGCAATCTGCCCTAGCTAGCTAGCGATGTGCAAGTATGTTGTTTTGTTCGATCTGATTGAGCCGTGCCAATATCACAAACTTGCCTAGCCTAGTGTGAGGAACTAACTGCTGCTTTTTGAGGTATGGAGCTTTGCGTGTTCGTTTTGTTTTGTTTTGTTTTGCACGCAGCTTAGATCTCATTTTCGCAGTTAATTCAAGTGGTTATATAGCTTTGAAGGATATATTCTATGTATAATTCGTGGTATTATCAGGTCAAGGAGGGGAGAGCGAGCAAATTACAGCTATATGTTATGCCCAGCCACGTACTAATCTGCTGGCCTAACTTGTTTTTACTATAGCTTAGGCGCTTAGCTAGGGCTGGTATATTTGGATCAACGGATTTGTGGGTTAGCGTCTAGGCCCTGGAGTTTTCTTGTGCTAGTTATGTAAGTTTGAGATGAGCTGAGGTGATGCTATCCGAGTGTTTGCATTTGCATAAAGAACATTTGTCCAAAACTAAGTGAACAAGCCATACCACAAGGCAACATCTAGGATTAGGGTGTTTATAAATAAACGCCATGTAAAAACCATTTAGTATAAGCCGCTCATAAAAGTTCCAAAGAAGTTAAACGTGTTGTAGTGCCAGTTTGACATAAATATATACTAGCCAAAAATTGGCTTATACCACAAGTATTTTTTTCCGGGTTATCTTGAACGTTTGTAGCGAGTTAAGTCTCAAGCATCAACTGGCTCCAGATTGATTATCTCCAATGTATAGCTAAGAACATCAGGTTGCACAGCGATACCGGCCGGTCGTTAGCATATATACGCACTACTACAGAAAGCCTAATACTAGACGTCAAATCACAGACGGTTTAACAAAACCGTCTGTAACCGACACTAACACAGACGGTTTTAATTTGGACACCGTCTGTGTTGATGGCGTCGGAGAAAACGAGTATCACAGACGGTTCTTATCGATGAACCGTCTGTGATATTCCGGTATCACAGACGGTTTTTATTTAAAACCGTCTGTGATAATCTGGAATATCACAGACGGTTCTTATCGATGAACCGTCTGTGATATTCCGGTATCACAGACGGTTTTTATTTAAAACCGTCTGTGATAATCTGGAATTATCACAGATGGTTTTTTATTAAAAACCGTCTGTGATACGTTTCCCGCCTTGCAATTCCCCAAAATTTCATAATTTCCTGCCTGAGTCTGAGTAGGATTCAGTTTTGACACACCTTCAGTAAAACGAAAAATTTAATCATCTGCCACTCTTATGAGTCCAGTGGCAACAGATTTGCCACCCTGGCCCATTGTCAGTGACTCAGGTGACCCCACATGTAAGTGACAGAGTGAATTGGTCAATCTTAAGAGTGGCAAAAAATTGAATCTCCCCAGTAAAACAGGCATAACTTTTGCATACGGTGTCCGTTTTCAACGTTTTTGTATTCGTTGGAAAGCTAACGACGAGCCCGATCCAAAAAAAAATGACCTGCTTACACCAGTCGCCCTCCAAGACCCCGAAAATCGGCCATCTTTGGACCTAAACCTGCGTCGCAAGTTTTTGGTTTCTGTTTTTGCCATTTTTCTTGGTCTTCCTTTCGAAATTTAGATTTTTCTTCAACTGAAAAGTTGTAGATCTCATCGCAACCTTTCAAATGAGTATATATAAGCTATATAAAACTTTGTTATTTTATCTTTTCAGACTAGTTGTTTATATTGCATCGGTATATAAAATTTTGTGCTCTAATTCACAGATGGTTCTATATATAGAACTGTCTGTGATATTCATTCATCACAGACGGTTCTATATATAGAATCGTCTGTGATAATCTATGGGCTCATGGATCCTCCTCAATCCAAACCTAGCCAATAGAAATCCAGCAATCCTCACCCTACGGATCGTAGCTCCGCCTCTCCATCCCCGCGCCAAAAAATTTCGCACTCTCTCCCCTATAAATAATCACTAGAACCCAGCCTCCTTTCTGTTCTCCTCTTTGTTGTTCTTCTTCTCCTTGCTGTTCTCCTCCTCTTTGCTGTTCTCCTCCTCCTTGCTGTTCTCCTCCTCCTTAACCCATACCATAATAGCCTCACGAAGCAGACGATGCACAAGGCAGCGCTCAATCAACACCGACGATGGTGGGCATCAAAAACATCCAGCTCGTGCGCTGCATCAGGGGCAAGAAGGCCTAGGCATAGAGGATCTTTGCTTTTCTCTGTTCTTGTTGTGTTAGCTAGATGAGCAACCTATTTGTTGTTCTCCTCCTCTTTGTTGTTTGTTGTTTGTCTGTCTGTTCTTGTAACGGTAGACTCTAATCTTAAAATGTGTACTATGTTTTATACTATATTTGCTTGTTCTCATTTCAATTAATTGATTTGCGAAATGGATGTTTTATATTTGTGAAATGAATTGAGATGTGAATTGGATGTATACATGTACATGTTGATCTGCCTGTTTCAAAGAGCATGGCTAGCATTTCCTGAGGCTAGCTAATAAACAGAAATAGATTTAGGGGTAGAAGAGAATAGCACAGAAGGTTTTTAACTAAAAACCATCTGTGCTAGATATCACAAACGCACTAAAAACCGTCTGTGATATTGATATATCACAGACCGTTTTTAGTTAAAAACCGTCTGTGATATTGATATATCACAGACCGTTTTTAGTTAAAAACCGTCTGTGATATTTACACCACAGACGGTTCGAAAACCGTCTGTGATAATCTTCAATTATCACTGACCCATAAATTCAGACGGTTCAGAAAATCGTCTATGATGACGTTTTTGAACCGTCTGTAATAGGGTTTTTTTTGTAGTAGTGACGGCTTATGAAATAATCAATCTAACAAAGAAACACACTCCTTGATGCAGCATGCTAATTCGGACATGCTCTGGCGTTCATCACTCTTTTCTGTTCACAAATGCATGTAGCTAAATCTTGGCCTAATTACTCCATTTTATATAAGTTGTTATGCTTTCATTTCTGGCGCTAAATTGTTTTCGCCCTTTCTTTCTAGTAAGCATGCGCTCCTCTACATTGAGAAGTCCAACATGACGTGTTGAAAAGACTAGCCTAGGTTGATGCCTTGGATCAAATGGCTCATCATGTGTACCGACTCAGCTATAAGACGATAATCCTAAAACCTGCAATGAGCTGTCCGAGAAGCGATCCAAAGCTTTTCTTCTCTTTTCTGAATAGAAGCAATGCGAAGAATCACGTGAGAAAGTCCAGAATAATGTTACGATGAACTATCACAAGTTTTATAGAGTGGTTATTTAATTTTGCAAAGATTATATTTTGTCTGAATCATTTTCTAAATTTTTTAGAGAAATCGACATGACCGCCGGCTTGGCACCGATCAGACCGCTGGGAGTGATATGACCGTAGTGGTTATACCATTGATGGTAGTACTGTGATTTACTTGGCAACAGCTATTTTTTAGAGAGATCCAGTTGCGAGGTGTGGGGTGTGGTAGTACCGGCCTATGGTGAGCGGTAGTACCAACCCAGAGGAAAATTCTTGGTTTTTGGGAAATTGAGTCATGAGTTGATTGGGTTGACCTAAGTCGGTACATTAATGTTGCATAAAGCATGTTTTGACTAACGTAGGTCAAGTTATAAAGAACCTATACCCAAAAATGATTTATTGGTTTTTGGATGTGCAGGGTCGCTTGAAGTCCATCATGATCAACGGCGAGGATCGAGACTACGCTCATGAAGGAGTCGAGACCCAAAATGATCAGAAATGCTTTGAGATGGCTGAGCTCAAGCATAGTACAAAAAAGGCAGAAGATGTTGAAGGAAAATTTAAGCAACGGATTGCACTATGTGGCTCCGTCGGTCTAAGTGAGACATGGTCCAGTGAAATCGCAATGGGAGAGACTTGCCGACATGTGGCACGCCAATGGTACACCTACATGTGGCAAGTATGGTGATTATTTATAATGGAAAATGAAGACCGAGTCAAGAAATGATATTTTAGTAGTTTGACTAAAATACCAAAAAATACCTTGGATCAAAATTGCGATGCTTGAGCGGCGCTTGGGAGAGTGGTTTAGGTTAAGGAGAAGCTGAGAAGATCATGTTGGATCAAGGCTAAAAACTTAACGGATTCGAGGTATGCGCTTTGAAAAGCGTGTATAAGTATACTGTGTGAGTTAAAAGTCATGTGTGTGGGGTTATCGGGTTTTTCACATTTATGCTTAGTGGATAGTATCCACTAGGATTAGATAGGGCTGGCTACCTATCTATTTAATGGGTTAGGACGGAGACTTGTGAGTTAACCATCCAGCTATTCTCTCATTGAAGCCAAGTGTTTGAGGGTTAGGGTTTGAGAGAAGTGTAAGTGTTATGGTGTGTTCTCTTGTCCTTTAGGTCGAGTGACTGTAAAACATTCATCCTTAAATAGTAATATATCAACTTTGTTCATTTTTCGTGAATCCTTCTTATTTTGGTTGATTTGCTCTTGATTTGGTTTGTTTTTATCTCCTCGCATCCCTTCTTGATCTGGCTGGATGCCAAGGACGTGCAAGTGATAGAGATGTCCCATAAAAATCAATCCTCATCCATCTAGATATCAGGTTTGGCAAGTTCTTGAAGTTGCCCAATTTTTGCTTGATTTGGTCTCTCCGAGTGATTTCTTGATCCTACTATTTTTGGCTTGACTTTTGGGGTGTTCTAACTTGTTGTGATATGAGAATATATCTAGAGTCATCTTGGCCATCATTCACCCACGAGAAAGTCGTATTCACCATTTTTTGGTGTACCATTCATTCAAATAGAAAAGGTTACAATTTTGATAATGATTCTCTCAATTGTTGGTTGGAATAGATTCGTGACTTTTTAGGGAAGGTGCATACCAAGTTTTAGGCCATTTGGATGTACAGATCAAAAGTTACATGGATTATTGGTTTTGAAATATTGTTGATTTTACTGTTCAGCGGGCTAAATTCACTGTAGTGATACTACCGATAATGTCGCAGTACTACTGTGGTACTATAGAGGCACTACCGTTTTGCTGTTCATTCCTCAAATTTTCATCTTCTTGATTTGCTGCATTTTGTGTTAGCTTTTCATCTTAATCTTCGTAGTTTTGTAGCTATTGAAGTGAATGATTGGTAAATAATTATAAAAAAATTTAAGGCACCATCAACCCCTCTGTTGCCATCTTCAGTCGTACAAGTGGTATCAGAGCCCAATTAACTCATCTCATAGATCTTAACCGATCTTTGGAGCCATAGCATCAGATAAGTATTTAATCAAGCTACCCATTTTTTATGGAGTCAATTTCTCTTGTTGGAAGGCTCGCATGCATGCCTATATCAAGGCTCAAGGGCACGTAATTTGGTTTAAAGTCAGGAATCCTTTTGCAGTGCTGGCCAATGACGAGATGATCACACCCAGTGTAGAGGCAAACAACAAGGCTCAAAATTTCTTGATTCAAGGACTTAGACGATCTGAGTTTGAGTGTGGCACTCACTTGAGGCTTACTCACGAGATCTAGAAGATCCTTGTTGATTACCATGAGGGCTCTAACACGATCAAGGAAGTGAGATATAACCAATTGAAGAAAGAGTACTCAAAAATCAAGCAAAGGCCTAATGAATCTTTTGGATAAATTGTGGGCAAGGTTTCAATATCATTTATGATTTACGGACTATTGGCTTTGCATTTTCTGAGTTTGAAAATGCACACTAGTTATTGGATGCATATCAAACCCCGGAGCAACAACTCTTGGATCTTCTGTGTAAATCACACTAGTCCAAGATTAACTAGTGTACATAGTGGATAACAAAGATAAATATCAACCATAATAACATTTATTTGTTAACTAGATATGAGCATATTGGTCAAAGTTTAAAACCATAGCCCATAGGCCAAATTTAAATAATAGCAGCAGAAGAAAAAGGCAAGCAGAAGAAGTCCAACAAGGCTGTCCACAGGCAAACGACAGTAAGATGAGGCCTACTCGCCCTGGTCCTCACCATAGTCAAAGCAGTCCTCCTCTGAGTAGAGATAGCAAGGGTGAGTATAAAGTTGTACTCCATAAGTTACATGGAAAATGTATTATAATGTTTAAGGCAAGGAAGGCATATAGGGTTAGTTTGAACGTAATGCAGCATTTAAAGAAATACAATAAATAAATTAAAATTACTGAATTTAATACAGTAAGTAAAAATAGCAATTTAAACAAAAAATACCACTAGTGTAGGCACTGACCTGACACCAACCTAACCACAGGCATCTCACCCGGACCATCTTTTCCAAAAGATCTCATATGGATTCCATCTATGCATATGTCTTTTATAAACTATTTTAAAAAAACAAAGTCTAATCCATGAAAAAATTTACTCAGCATGCCTATGACTGTGGGCACGGCTATCCAGGATAGATTATATACTCTACGAAGATGGTACAACTTTACCCACAAGACATGACCAACTCATATTGCCATGAGAGTATCACACTTCCTTGGGTGTGTGGCGGAGAGATCATGATAAGGCCTTTACAATACAAAACCATCAACCCGATCATGCCTCCACTAAGATTTCACCCCAATGAGGAATCCACCAGATCAAGCCCCCTCTTGTGCCGTGTGAGACTTCTCATAGCCTACACTCACATTCAACCTGTAGCAAGATCCAGATTGGGAGCCGCAAATTAATCAACCAGAACTATCCCACACCAGCCTTATGGTAGTATGATAGGGCTTTGTAGCAGTAGCTCACAGACCAGTACTTAATTGACTTAGGCACTTCCCACACACTCCTTATGCCTAAAATCAACATTGTGTCATCGAACAATACGTGCCAGCAAGCACCCACCACCTAACCATTTGCCTAAGTATAAACCAAGTTTTATATTTTGTTTTAAAATATTCCATAGATTTTCTTGACTCACTGAAGTCAAGAATACATTTTAAAAGGCCATCATTTTATGTGAAAAAGTTATCCCAACCTAAAGTTATAACTATGCATGTTTAAGCATTGCCGCAAAAATTCTGTAGCCATACTAGTGTACTACTAGAGTTTTATTCCAAGGTGACATAGGAATCCGTAAAGCCAAAGGTATCATAACAAATAGGTATTAACTAAAGTAAAATAGGAATTGAAATACTATGAATAAAATTAAGCAATGCAATATAATTTAAAACAACACAATTTTATTTACAAACTAGGATCTATAATTTAAAACAACATAATTTTATTTACAAACTAGGATCAACATGGTCATAGTGTGTAACTTGCCTTGCTCTACAGATTGGTGCGAATCATCGAAGTAGAATTCTTCCAAATCAATGTAGTCTAAATGTGAAAATAACCTAACAAATTCAAATAAATTCAATTGAACTCAAAAAATTTGAAAACATTACATATTTGCATAGATCATGATTTTAGATGAATTTAGAAATTTAAACAGGCTCAATCGATGTTAGGATGAAGGAGAACAGGCTTCCTGAAGTTTAAAATCTAAAGAAAATAGATAATTCTAAATTTATGGAATTATTTTTCTAAAGAAAAAGCATATGATGTCTTCAAAGAATTTAGATTTTTGTCAAAAATATTTTTCTAAAGGAAACTTAGAATTTACTGTGTCATGCTGATGTTAGCCTTGGATTTGACTCTTTCACCTAAGGCTAACAAGTGGGCCCAGCTTTTGTGGACCGGATCCATGGACCCAAGGGTAGCTGCGGTGGCAAGGGCGGGATGGCGTGGCACGTATGTGGTGGTTGATAGGCTGATTTGCTGAGGTGGCTGACATGTGGCGATGACGTGCCACAGGAGGAGTTGGGTGTTGACGTGGCTTGCCTCGTGGCACTGACGTGGCGTCCACATGGGTCAGGTGTGCTAAGGTGGCATGACACATGGCTGCCACGTAGCCTACAAGGCTAACTCAGCTAGGGCTTTGATGGGACTGCTAACCACGCTAAGGTGGTTTTCCTTTTGGCACTACATGGCGTCCACGTCGGCACAATGGTCTGAGGTGGCTCACCGATTGGTGGCGCGCAAGGAAACTAGTGGTCGCCAGTGGCATGGTCCACAGTTGTCACAGCCTAGGTTTTTATAAAAAAAATTAGTAAAATAAAAAATATTTGATTTAAAATAAAAACAAGTGTTATTTGGTTTGTTTGAATTTGGATATTTTATTTGCCTTGCTTTTCTACTTTTTAAAAGGCCTTTCTTTTGTAAAGTAATTTAAGTAAAAATATAATTAAATAAAGGATATTTTGAATTATGTAGAAATCGTAATTCAAATTAATTATTTGAGCTTATTTGGCTTTTATCTGGATTTTTTGTGATGTTTTGGAACATAAAAATCTAATTTTTAAAACAAAAAAGTATTTTTAAGTATAAAAATTAAATACCAAATTTAGTTGAAAATAATTTTTCTAAGTCCAAAATGCATTCAGGAACTTTTGTGAATTTTCTTGAATTTTTAGACTTTATTTGCTATTTTATTTGCATTTAATGGATTTCTTGGGCTTTCTGAAAAATCAAAAAAATAAAATTTAAATATCTCTCTCTCCTCCCTGGGCTGACAAATGGCCAGCCCAGATCCTCCTGCCCCGTGCCAGCCCAATACCTGTTGTTCTCTCTCTCCCTCTCTTTTTCTCTCACCACCCTCGGGCCCACCCATCGGTGTCTTTGTTCCCCCTCCCACTAACATATTGAGAGACCATGTCATTATGACCCCATGTTTGTGATGAGTATTTGACATTGGTTTAGGAAAGTCGAGTTTGGTGTGTGTGGTTCGGACCATGTCGTTGCGTGGTGCAATCGGCTTCGGTCGGACTTGGTCAAACCTGGTCAAAGGGATTAGGATGCATATTATGTTGACTTGTCAGGTTTGGGCTATCTCATGCTTAATGTGATTCATTGATGCTATTTGTGCTTACATATATCGAGCGGTGCTATGTGATGTGTTTCTTGTCTGTGATGGCTGCAGGACATCGACGCGGAGTCGTGGCGAGACACGAGGTGACCGGACTAGACACAGGCGGTGTCGAGGTCAGAACGGTCGGAGGTGTCGAAGACGGCGGAGACTCGAGGTGGTTGCAAGGCTTGGACGACAAGGAACGCGGAAGCTTCTCGGAAGGTGCAGGAGGGGCGTTTCGGTAAAAACGCAAAGCTGCACAGGTGGAAGCGGTACCGTTCGGGATTTAGCAGGCGTAACGGGTTGGAGACCCGTTAGCCAAAGGTTATAAATAGGAGAGGAACTCTCAAGTGTATGCAAGTCTCTTGAGAGGGAGTGCATGGCTTTTAGGGTTTAGCTTTAGTCAAAATGGCCTTTGAAGAGGTTGTTTTGCTTTTGGCTTTAGTGGTTGGAGAGTAGTTGAGGTAGCAGTTCATGTCTCCATCGTAGTTTCTTCCTCTGTGTGTTCTTGAGGTGTTCTTGAGTTTGGGAGAGGGAGAGAATGGATTGAGCCATCATGTAATCATTCCTCTATATTCAATCATGTATGGGGACTCCTCTGTGATCTTTGTTTGTTTGGAATGAAATCTCTGAAGTTTATTTCTCCTGTTCGTGTCTGTTTTCCTTCGATGTCCCTTTTTGAGTGAGTTTTGAGTTTTTGTGTTTTGGCTCGATTCTTGCTGAGGAGTGGCAAAATGGGTTGCTCTATGATGGAATTGCATTTCTAGACCCTTTGGTCATCTAGTTCCAAGAGCAACTTGATCGATTTGCAAGAATCATGTTTTTCTCCTTTCTGTGTTCTTGAGTTCTCTGTTTGGATTTTCTAGGGTTTGGCGTAAACCTTTGATTCCCTTTATGAGGTGTCTTGAGACTTGATATCTTTAGAGCTGAGGCTATTAATTAGCTTTTCACAAAGTTTCATGAGCCAAGGATCATGGGTTGTTGTGTAATTTGGGGTTTGGTTCAGTTTTGCAAAAGTTTCAGATTTTTGTCATAATCTGAGATTCTTGCTCACTGGTTGAGTTCTTTTGGTTCTTAGGGCCCTGCTTCTATTTGATTCAAGTACTTTCTCTATTGGTATCAAAAGATCAAGAGATTTCATCAAAATCCATTGTTTTCGGCAAGTTCTGAATTTTTTCAGCAGGCTGTCGGGCCGTCTCTGAACCTCGACCGGTCAGACCGGTTGTTACCGACGGTCAGACCGGTATGACAGGGCCAGTCAGACCGGTGTGGCCTGGGCGGTCTGACCGCCGGCCAGGGTGCGGTCAGACCGGCCTGATGCCTGCGGTCTGACCGGCCACCCCTTATCCAGCTCTTGAAATTCCTCGTTGTTGCTGTTGTTCCGTTTGGGGTTGTTTCTTCTGTGCTTCTCCTCTCTTCTGTATTTTGCAAGATTTCCAGAGAGTGTGAGCTTTCCTCTTCATAGCTTGTCATAGCTACTTGGAGAGGTAAATCAGGATCTTGGGGGCAAGTTTTTAAGAGTCGACATTCACCCCTGCTCTGTCGCCGTTTCGGTCCAACACATATGTGCCCCTCTTGTCATCCCTAACTGCGGCACCCCCTTTCCTTCTTCCCCCTCCTTAGTTTCCTATTCCGGCCGCCGACCGCCCAATCTCTGCCAGCCGCCTTCCTTCTCTACTCCCTCTCCGGTTTCAAACACAGTGTGATGCCCGAGGACAAATCCCCTAAATTTCGCGCCCTCCCTTCCTTCCACGCCCGTTCTTTCCTTCCTCCCCCTCACTTTCCCTCCCATCGGCCACCAAATCCAGCGATAAATCCCACTGCGTCTCCCCCGCCTCGGCCCTATAAAGAGCCCCTCGGCACCACCTCCTCTCACCCCATACCTCCCCAACCTCTCTTTTCTCTACTAGCGCCCAAGGCCTCCCCACGCTGTGGCCTTCCTTTGCCGAGTGGCAGCACCACGGCAAGGAATTCTGGCCGCCCTAAGCCCTAAGGCCCCGGTCGTCAGCCGAGCGAGCTCCACGGCACCCTGTTGACCCCTACACTGCTCTCGCTTGTCGCCGGTACACCATCCTCACTGGAGCTAAGTGCCGCTACCGCCTCCCGCCCATCGCCGACCATTCTCCGGCCCTCCTCGGTAACTCCCGTGTGCACCCATGCATTCACCACGTATTCCTCTCCCGAATACGCGCCTCACCGCTCGTCGCCGGTCACCAAAGCGCCGGCAACCGCCGTTCCCGAGCCACCGCTGACACAAGTCGAGCCACATCAGTGTCGGTGTTGATGTGGGTGCCATGTGGCACCACGACCCAGGCCACCTCAGTGCATATTCACCCCGTGGCAGTTTCCATGCCACCTCAACCCAAAAGCCCGCCCATGGACCCAATCCATGGACCATGGTCCATGTGTCAACTTCTGAGCCATCCATGACGTCATACATCCATATTTTCCCACTAGAAAATAATTCAGTCGAGAATAAAAAATCCCCTGCTGACATCCTAATTCCCTTTTCTTTAGAAAAATAATTCCAGAAATTCTCTTTTATCAATTTCTTTAGAATTTCAAACTTCCATTAGCCAGTTCTCCTTCATTCTAGCTCCGATTGAACCCATTCAAATTTCAAAATTCATCAAAAATTTCAATCTATCCATTTATGCCCTCATTTTTAATATTTAGTGTTTATTTGGATTTTATTTGAGTTTGGCGGGTTATTTTCACGTATAGACTACGACTATTCGGAAGTGTTCTACTTTGACGATTCGCATCAATCCGTGGAGCAAGACAAGTTACAAACTTTGATTACGTTGATCCCAATTTGGAAATAAAATTATATTATGTCAAATTATTCTGTATGTATATTTTTATTCAATGTATTTCAATTCCAGTTTTAAATTTCGTTAATGCCCATTTGTTATTACCTCATTTAACATTGATTCCTCTATACCTTGTCACCCTAGAACAGAACTCTAGTTAGTACACTAGTATGGCTAGAGGACTTTTGTAGTAAATGCTTAGTCTTGCTTAGAAATGAATCTAGGCTTGGGATACATTTTTCACATAAAATGATGATCTTTTAAAAGGTATTCTTGACTTCGGTGAGTCAAGAAGGATTATGAAATGTTTTGATTATGTATGTATGTGTGTGTGTGTGTGTGTGTGTATGTATGTATGTATGTATGTATGTATGTATGTATGTATGTATGTATGTATGTATGTGTGTATGTGTGTATGTGTGTATGTGTGTATGTGTGTATGTGTGTATGTGTGTATGTATTAACATCGAAAAGTTGCCGAGGTTTAAAGCTGCACTAGTAAGTGGACTCCTCTGTAATAGTATAACCACTAACCAAACCCTTCTTGGAATTTCTTGTGAACTAAATACCGGGATTACCGGCGAGTAGCGACGCGCGAGCCATTACCTATTTACCTAAGCTGGAGGTCGGCGACTCGGCGAACCAAGTGGCGACGGCGAGGGCGCTGCCGGCAGGAGAGGCGGAGGATCTCCACTCTCCAAGCGCTTTCGGCGGGAGAGGCGGCGGAACTCTAGGCGCTGGCGGCGAGAGAGACGCGGCGGAACTCCAGGCGCTAGTGGCGGGAGAGGTGCGGCTGATCTCCATGCGCTGGCGGTGGCGAGGGCACGGCAGACCTCCACGCGCTGCCGGCGGGAGAGGCGGCGGACCTCTAGGTGCTGCCGGCGGGAGAGGCAGCGGTACTGAGGCGCTGATGACAGCGGTGGCGACGGCGGCGACTGAGACGAAGACGCCGAGAAGTTGCGTGGAGCCATGGACGCGGCTCTACTCGCTGCTAGGGCTGAGGTTCGGGACTGTGTGACCAGATGTAGGTCACACGGTCGGGCTTTGGGCGCCTCTATTGGGCCAGAATTTAATTGGGCCAACGTATCGCTACCGTATCACAACGTATTGGTGCCGTATCAGAGTATTTTTTTCTAGTTGAAATTCGCCGATACTCGTCAATACCGTATCGCTGCGTATCGGAACGTATCGCCGTATCAGATACGTATCGGACATGGGTATGACAATTCAACGCAGTATCGGTGCTTCCTAGTCCGAAAATCCTAAATTTTCTGACAACAAATTAAATTTTTAGTCGGCGGCCACACAAATTGACAATATGCTGAAATACAGATAAAGCGAATCAATCGAACCTTAAGGGCCGCCAATTACAGTAATAATTAGCTATAGAAAGCATGACAGATCAGCAAGAACAGTACAAATAGCAACCAAAGCAATTTTCCTTTGGTCTTGATTTCTCCCGCAGTAACAAATATCAACCAAAGCAGGATATGAGACCTGCTGATTTCTCTTCTGGAGGCGCGCTAACCAAAGCTATAGACCCATTGCTGTACATTCATATAGTTGATCAGCAGAAATAATGGTTTCATAACTGCATAAGCGATTGGAAATCAAAATAGCCAGGACCAAGCAAATCATATGCAGCCATTAATTCACCTTAACTTGAAATTGATGTGGTTGATATAATGGAGAAAATGATGAGGTTCCTACGAAGTAAATGAATTGGAAGAGATTGGAGTGGTCTGTTAACATGCTCACTTGTTTCAATTCAATTCAAGGAATTAAGCTATATTTGAGCATGTAGATAACTCGCATGACGAAATTTTTTGAATTGTCCATTGCGACAAGCTTCGTCGCTGCTGATGGTCTTGCATTCATTGAATGGTAAGAAGGGTCATACACACATCTCTCTCTCTTCTCACCGCTTATTCCCTCTCTAAATGCGACTTTTTTCGACCACTATTATTTATTTTCAACTAAAAGTTATCAACCGTAGCTAATATAAACAGTTCACGCATTGAACACAATGAAAGGTTGCGTCTTCTTCTTCACAATGTAAAGTTTCGCAACAGGCATATGACTTAATACGGCCCACGGACTCGTCACGTGAAGTTACCCATTCGTTCATTGCTACTGTTGCTATGTCTATGGGTCTATTCTTTTGTGGCTGCGGCTTATGGATTTTGGCTACAGCTTATAGTTTTTGGTTGTTCGTGTGAGAAATTACAGAGTAACTGAAATTCATGTGCAACTTTTACCGATATAAATAAAGTCGGTACAGTATATACTACAATTAACTAGTAAATTTTATCTTTAAAAGATACTCTGTTTAAAAATTAGTTACTATAAAAAAAACCAAATACCGTAAAAAAACAGGCCGTATATTCTAGGCTCTAGCCCAATTCTACAGAACATGAGTAATCAAAGAGAGCCTCACATCTTGTAACGCTTCTGCATAACGCATCATGTCAGCACAACTTACACGCCAAGACCCATCACAAGCGTCCCTCCAAGCAAGCAACACATGCTGACACGTCACCACATTTGTTTCTGGCCAAACACTAAACACCAAGAACACCACCAGATCACAAACACAACGCAACCGTAACCGAAACCAGAAAAGGGAAAACTACATCGTACTCTTAACCATGCTCCGGCGCCGGCGGCAACGGCTCGACACAAGGAAGGCACCACCAACCTGATACTCCGATAGGCAATCGGCAACCGCCCACGGCCCACTAGCTAGTAGGGGCTCTGCCCCTGCACGTTGCCGTGCGGGTTGTAGAGGCAGACCGTGAGCGTGGCGCCGGTGGCGCAGCTGGCCTGCGCGCACCCGACCTCGGCCGTGCGCCGCCACACCACCTGCGTGTACGTCCCGCACTGCTGCCCGGCCGCGCACGTGTTGTTGGCGTGGCTGTAGTACCGCCCCTGCGCCACCCACGAGGCCACCACCTCCGCGGGGCGCGCGGGGTAGCTCGCCCACCCCTGGTTCGCACCGTACGGGCTCGCGCCCATGTCCGCGAACGCACACCCACTCTGCCGCTGCTGCTGGGACACGGTCCGCGCCGCAGCCACAGCCAGGTCGGAGCTCCACCGCAGCGGGCCCACGCCGACCGCCGCGCGTGCCTGGTTCTGCGGCGCCAAGAACTCGTCCGTCGTCGCGTTGGCCGGCGCCTGCGCCTTGGTGACCGCGCCGCCCCGCAGGGCGCGGCCACCGTGAGCCGGAACAACGCACAGCAGGAGGAAAACAAGGAAGCACGCCATGGCCATGGCGCGGCGGTGGCACCGGGGAACCATGAGATCTGGAGTTGGTGGGCTGAGTAATGGCTAGTGAGTGAGAGCACTGTGCACCGCGCAGTCAGCACTGAGTGTGAGCTTGTGTACGATACGTTGTCGTTAGCGAGTTAAGAAGCCCAGCGATGCTAGTTGGCTACGCGGCAGGTACTACTACCGTGCTAGCTTTCTTTGTACTTGGTGCCACCGCTCGTCTGGTGGAGAAATTTTATTATTTCACGCATGGACAGCACAATTTGTATCATAAACAATTCGAAAAATAGCATATGAAAAGGTTCTTTACAGTGGTACTGTAGATTATATGAAAATATAATTTTTAGTACCGCTACAACGCTCAGTTATATAAAAAATAATTTTTAATAACTGCTTACTGATCGTAAAATGTGGTCGCGGACTGTGGTTATAAGTCATAGTCGCAAACAGTGGTCGTAAGCCATAGTTGTAAACCGTCGTGGTCGTATACCGATTTACACCCACGACTTACGACCAGTAAGCAGTTATTAAAAATTATTTTTCCGTACAACCGTGCGCTGTAGCAGGTATCAAAAAGTAATTTTTTTTGTACAATCTATAGTACTAATACAATGTTATCTAGCCACGTGTTGCTTTTTGATTCACTCGTGGTACAAACCGCGCTGTGCAACCGTGATACTATAAAATTTCTCCGTCTGGTGACAGCGTGGGCCGTTCGATCCCGCGACTCGCAAGTGGCATGGCGCGCCGAACCTGGCGAGATCCGGGGGGTTGTTGGTGCTTGTCAGTGTCCCATATCGCTGATGCGATCTTCTTGCCTCAAGATCCACATCAACACAATGTTTTGTACTACTAGTAAACCTGTTTACGATCGAGCTGGACGGAAGCAGGTTGGCTGGTGCGGAGTGCGTGCGGCTGACGGACGTGGGAGCGGTTGGAAGGCAGGCGGCGTCAGGGAGCGAGCGCCACGGGCGCAAGCGTGCATTGCGCGCCACATGGGCCGGCATGTGAGCTTGCTGCTTAGCGAGGGGACGAGATAGCACTAGCAGAGAGCACGGGTTGTCACGCAGAGCAGAGGAACCCAAGACCAAATGTTGATGGTTTGGGATGAATGGTTGATCAACGACGATTCGGATGGCACCGTGAAGGTGCGTCCATGTAACGCCCCCGTTTCCAGGGGCGCGTACGGACACGGCACCCCGTAACTATTCACGCATGAACAGTTATGGAATGTCGCGCAAGAGTATACCATTGCATGCTTACAACCAAAAGTTCAGCATATATTTGACATAAGGATTAACATCCAGCTGACAGCGGGGCGTACAAGCCCAAAGTATGATTACATTACAAAAGACTTCCAGAATCCGCTTGAGCGCGGCGAAGACCTAAAGCCATGGATCCTCGTCGAAGAAGAGATCCTCCGGAACTTCCTCAACGGGGAGACTTCCACCTTCGTCTTGATCCTCTAAAGAATAGATTAAGCAAGCCGTGAGCCAAACAACCGGCTCAGCAAGTCCCAAAGGGACCCTAACTTACTACATGCACGGAACATCAAGGGAAAGGAGTATACTTGGTTTATTACATTTGGTGGATGCAGTTTTATTTGCAATCATTTTACAAAATGGACCCAAAACTACTTCTTAAGATCTCATGAGTTTTTCATGAAGAGTTCATTAACCAACTAATCAAGTTAAAGCATGTACAAAACTACTTAAACTTCGCTGCTGGAATCACCCAAATGACACAGCTCCAATAACCGGGAGCACGGCGTATTCGAATACCATTTATTTGACTCTGCAGAGTTTGCTCAGCTTTACCCACACGATCTCTTAACTCCCGCTAAAGAGTTAAGAAAGCCAGGTCGTTTCGCTGCTCAACCCTTGGTATACACTCCACCCGATAGGCGAGGAAACCCGCACATCCTCGGGTATCCGCTGGCCCTCGCGGAACGTCGGACCCGAGTTGTGGAGACCTATCGTTGTCTTAGTCCGACTCCCAAAGCGGGGTTTCACTTAAGTTGAGCAGGTACTAAACCAGGGTTGACAAGTCAACTCCTGTGGTTGAGCGATTGCTATGACATTTGCTCAGCGTAAGGGTTTCAGTCCTTATATTTTCACATGGTCCGCAACCTTACCAGGCCCGCGACCCAACCTAGGGTAAGCGGTGGGCGAAAACCGTCTTGCGGCGCACCACAACCCCGCCTTACCCTAACCTCAATTCTCGGGTAAGAGGTGGGCGAAAACCGTCTCGCGGCGCACCACAAACCCCCTTACCCTAACCTCAATCCTAGGGTAAGAGGTGGGCGAAAACCGTCTTGCGGCACACCACAAACCCCCTTACCCTAACCTCAATCCTAGGGTAAGAGGTGGGCGAAAACCGTCTTGCGGCGCACCACAAACCCCCTTACCCTACCTCGTGCCCACAGGCACTCTCCGCTCTAGGGCACGGTGTCACATACCACCCTACCCTAGAGTCGGGTTTGCAAATCCTATTGGCCCACTGCCACAGCCTTATTAGTGTAAGACTTTGCATGATAATAATACCCTATAATTTATCTAGATTAACAGATAATTATTTCTAGG
The DNA here is from genome assembly GCA_017311315.1 of Dendrocalamus latiflorus. Lineage (NCBI taxonomy): Eukaryota > Viridiplantae > Streptophyta > Magnoliopsida > Poales > Poaceae > Dendrocalamus > Dendrocalamus latiflorus. The sequence goes on along the minus strand of CM029651.1, from coordinate 7,787,033 downwards.
GTTACAAAGGCATGGCAACAATTTAACAGGGCATTTATCAGTGGTAGGATTAACTATATAACATGTCATTCCAAACATTTTATTTTACTTTGAATTAACCTTTCACAAATAGCATAATGCAAATAGCATAATAACATAATTTAAATAACATGGGATACGACATGATCAAAGGATTTGAGACTTGCCGTCAATCCGAATGATCTCAGCTAGCTCGAACGAAGAAACACCTGGATCCTGAGCCTGCACTTGAACTTCCGGAATCTTCGAGACTAGCGCAAACACATAAAACAAATTAAATCCAGCTTGAGACTAATCAAGCGAGGGAAAATAAACTATTTAAAAAGGAGTAAAATGCATAAATCTCCAAATGAGGAATTTTAGAATTTTATCTGGGATGATTCTGTGGAAATGGAGGTCACCAATGGGTCTGGAATATTATTTGGAGCAAAGTGGTGAAATTTGGGAATTTTTGGGATTTTCTGTGATTTTCTAGGATTTATTTGGATTTTCTGGGATTTTGGAAATTGGAAAATCACTGGAAAAAGAAATGAACAGTGCTTGGGCCGGCCTTCTGCTACAGCGCGGCCCGGGCGAGAAAACGGCCCGCGCGGCCGAAAGCCAGCGCGGTCCACGCGCGCGCCTCCCCGCACCCGATGGCTGACACGCGGCTTGCGCGGACGGCCGAGATGCGGAGGAGCGGGCGGATGAGATGAGCTGCTGCGGGGATCGGACGGCAGCGGAGCAACGAAGGCGGTGAAGCGGTACAGGGAGGGATCGGACGGAGGAGGGGCGATGATTTTACGAAGATCCGACGGTCGCGACATGTTGCCATCGGGCGGCCGGGGTTAGATGGCAACGGGAGGAACGGGCGGATGAGATGGGGCCACGTCCCCCGTCATCAACCTCCAGCCGTGAGCTCGCGACAGAGGGACAGCGAAGCGGAGCTGTGGCGTTCCGGCGACGGTGACGGCCTACCGGGGCCGGGGAGGGTCCCGTCGGGTAGAGGGTGGCCGGGGGACTCCATTTTGGAGCCTTGGAAAGCGGGAAAAACAGAAGGGGAGACGGGAGGCAGAAAGGGGAACAAGTTCACTGGCGGCGAAGGAGGGTCGCTGGCGGCGATTGGGGCCAATCGGCCGCGGCTACACCATCTACGGAGGAGAGGGCTCACATTTGCGGCGGCGGCGTGAGCTAGGGGGCCCCGGGGTGAGCTGGCCACGGGGAGCTGTCGAGGTTGGCGGCGAGCTTCGGTGGCGAGGTCACATCGGCGGTCACCTGGCCAGGGGAGTGCACAAAAATGATCAGTGCGCTGAGGGGAAGCTCGGGGAGCAAGTAATTGGGGAATGGGGAAGGAGAGCGGAAGATCGAGCTACGGGGGTCGCCGGCGCAGGGGAGAGTCTCGACGGCGTTAGGGACGACGGGGGTCCAATCGTTAGCTCAGGGAGCTTCTTGGGAGTGGCAGGAGGGGAAAGAGGGTGTTAGGGGAGCTCGGGGATCAAAGGGGGAGCGAGGAGGCCAGGGCGGCTTTTATAGCCGAGCGGGAGGGAGGCGGAAACTTAGGGGAGAAGGCAACGGGCGGCCTCCGGGGTCAACAGGAGCAGGTGGGGAGTCTTCTCCGCGGGATGGAGGTGACGCTGGCTCTGCAGGGGAAGTAAAGGTGAGGCGACGGGAGCTTGGGAGCAGGTGCGCGGCAGCAGGGCGGGGGCGTGACCGCGCGCGGGAGAAGAAGGAGCCGCCGCTGCCAAGTGGGGTTGGGCGCAGGAGAGTGGCGACGCGTGGCGCGGAGGTGCTGCCTGCTTCAGACCGGGTGACGTCGGGCGACGCGAGCGGGGGAGGAATCCGGGGCGCAGAGGCGGTGCGGGGTGGCGCTGGGAGGCTGCGCGGCGAAGCCGGGAGCGGGGTGCCCTCACGCGCGGGCGCAAGCGAAAGGAGAAGGCGGAGAGGGGCTGGGGCGCCAGCGCCAGGGAGGGGAGGAGGCGGAAAAGAAGGGTAGCGCCAACCGGCGGAAGAGGCAAGGAAAAGGGAAAGGCGCCAAAGAGAGGAGAAAGCGGAAAGGCCGAAAGAGGAAGGCGGATTCCGGGGAGAACTTTCCCGAAAAGGAAAGTTTTCAAAATTCACTCAAAAACCCAGCAAAAAACAAGGAAAATTTTGGTTTGAAATTTTGGGGCTTTTCAGTCCAGAAGTGCAACGCCTTTATTTTTGGGTCGTTAGGATACTTTCATAACTGTCCAAAATTATTCAGCTGTGAATACTGTAGATGCGTATACACCATTACCATCATAAACTTAAGCATAAAAATCAAGTGGTCGATCGTATCGGTGAGGCTGAAAAGCATGGTCGTAGCCGGATTATGGCTACAGGGACTAAGCACCCTGTGTGGTCGTAAACCACACCACAGTCATAAATCATAGTGTGATCGAAAGCCACACCATGGTCATAACGACTACATGGTCGTAACGACATCATGGCCGTAATGACTATCGAGTAACTAAGTGTGAAGCCGACGGAGATTGGACGGTGCACAAGTTGCTTGCGAGATTGGATAGTTCCTGGGTGGCTTAAGGGCATTGAACGGTGGTCAAGTCGCTTAGAAGTATCGAACGGCATCCGAGCGGGGTTGCGCAGGACTTGTAACGGCATGGTCGAAGTCTTTCCCGACTACAAGATGGTCGAGGACTTCAAGCGGTGGTCGTAGTTGAAGCAGGGGAGCGGCTGGAGATGTCGAGGATGGGGCGATCAGGGCTAGGGTGTTTTGCGACGGCTTCTGGGGCTATGGTCAGTATGGTCAGGTTCTTGGTGATGTGGAGAGTCCGTTTTTGGGGTCGGTGGTCGTAGGGGAGTCAACGTTCGCCGACGATGAGGTCTTTCTCCCGCAAGATGTTTGAAGGGCACCAAAGCAAATGGAGAGTTAAATGGACGGTAGCATTTGCGTTTGAGCATCTTTGGGGTTAGGAAAACTTGGGGAAGCAGTGGACTGGGCGGAGATGGTCGGGGTTGGGCTGTCCACGGTGAGATGCCATGGTCGAGCGGTGGACCTCGGCACCGGGAAAGAAGAGGGCAAGAAAAGCTTGGGCACTGCTACAGTATGGTTTCTAGGGCTACTAGGAAGCTTTAGACCAATTTAATTAGAAGGAAATAGACCATGCGAGAATAATTGAGTTTTGGCCTTACTTAGAAAATTCCGACAATCGACAGAGAGGCAGCGGCCGTCGAAGCGATTGGGGTGGTAGTGGTTTACCTTGGGCACTGATACACCTCTCAGGGGAAGCTCGGGGCTTTAAATAGGGCGGAGAGGCGGTTCACACAGGGGTGGGTAACAGCGGCGGCGACGCGTAGCATGGTCGAGAGGGTGTGGGAAGGTGTAGCATGGTGGTTAAGGGGAATGTACTGGCGGTCTTAGGCGTGGCAATGCGGCGGTCAAAGATTGCGGCTCAGGGAGGTCGGCCAGGAGAGAGAAAGAGGTAGAGGCGGTGGCGGGGAGGTCGGCAATGCTTGACATGTGGCAGAGGGGTGTCAGGGGAGGGGTACGGATAGTACGGGGTCTGACAGGCTGCAGCAATATGGGCAGCGGTGAGAAGGCCCGGGAACGAGTGGGAGAGCTCGAGCGGCGGCAAAACCAGAGGCAGCGGCGGGATTTTTCGGGTGATGAACAGTGATCACGCAAATTGATTCAATGGTGGTGATGCTGCAGGGGTTCTAGGGCTTGAATGGTGAGATTTAGTGTAGGATTTGGCTAGAATTCACCAGGATTCAAATTCAATCAAGAAATCAAATTCTTCTAAAATTTTCGGTTTCGTTTCAAGAAGCTTGAGAGATTGGTTAGTCAATTTGCTTCGCACAGTTGCGAATTGCAGGCGTGCTAGGTATTACTGCCTATGAAGATCAGATCAGTGCTGCCCAATGGTGGCAGACCCTTGAGTGGTGGAGCAAAAGAGCACAGCCGCAACTTCAGTTGCCAGCAATAGGATCAGCTTTCAGAACTTAACCTATGTCACATTGTTACAAGCAAAAGCAAATAAAAGAATCCCGAATTTCTCTAGACCCCAAGAAATCTCAAAAACACTAATACCAGATACTCCCTCCGTCCGGAAATGATGGACGTATAATGAAATTTGGGACTTCCAGAATTGATGCACGTATTAGCTTAACTCGTGTGCATGTTGTGGTGTATTGAATGCAATCGACGTGCATGCATCTCTTTTCTGTTTGCATGGCACTAACAGCCTGCATGCATGCAGTACTCCTGGAAGCATACCCCTGGCTCTTCACATACCGCTGGCCGTTCACATACCGTTGGCCGTTGAAATACTCCTGTCGTCGTCGTTCTACACACAGCGTCGAGGTGAAGCAGACAGTCGGAGGTGATGGACGACGCGGCCGCCGCGGTTGACAGTGAGGAGGAAGTGAAGTTCGATCAAGCAGCCATGATGGACTCACTCAATCAAGCAGACATGATGGACTCCAACGATCAAGCAACCATGATGGACTCTGACGATGTTAGGTACGTACTCGACTCATTGGCTGGTGAGACAGAAATAGAGGATTCCTTGGCAGGCGAGAATGATGTTGTGCGTGCGGATGTTGACATCGGCGAAGCGGCCGACGTCGCACAAGCCCTTGTGCTCCTAGCCACTACCAAGGAGTGGATATTCAAGATTGACAATCAAGGAGCAGATGTCTCTAAGTTGATGTGGCCTATCATGCTTCCTCAATTGTATGGAGATCATGATGATGATGTGCGTGATGCAGCCACGAGACTTCTTTGGATCGCACATGGGTATTGACATTAGGGAGGGAAGGAGAGTTGATTTTGTTGAATGCAAGACTATGCTAATTTTCATCAAAGTATTGTAATCATGTCATGGTACTCCAATGATAAGGCAATGTTAATCTTGATGCAGTAAAATGATGAAGTTATGATTCCATACACATGCTAATCTATCCGACAAACTGCAAAGCTTCATTGTATACATCTATTGGACACTGCAAGCTAGTTGGAAGAGCACCCTGCATCTCCAATGTTTGCTTCTTCATGTGTGGGATGTTATAGTGCTGCCCTCCATTGTGCTTCATGATCTCCATCATGCAAGCCTGTTGTGTTAGGAAAATCCGGTTCGCCCTCTCCACTGGGTAGTCACGAAACGCCTGATCAACTTTTGCTACAATTTGTTCAATATTGTTCGGAGTGCCTTTCTGAAACAATGCCTGGATTGCTGCGAAAAAACCGAGATCCAATACATTAAGATCAGGTGAGTTTGGAGGTTGGCATGTCATTTGTATGTCCCACCCGTCTAATTGGGCAGCTTGAACAAATTCTAGGTCATTTACGTCAATGTGGGTCTTGGCGTTGTCTTGTTGGATCAATATAGGCATCCCTCTTTCATCGGCGGGCCACTTTTCTTTGATTGCGGGCAGGACCTTGTTAACAAGGAATACTCGGCTAGTTTCTTTGGTAACTGATGTCATCGCCTTTGTTACCAAGGTACCTACACATGGAAACAAAATTTAGCATAAGTTAAACTAGTAAGATGTCAATTTTAAAGTGCACATGCATGTCTTACCTCTAGGCCTGTTTGTGCTCGATCTCTTTGCTGGCTCTACGTAGACGAAGGGAAATATGCCAATTTTACCATCAAAAATGCAATTACCATGCTCGTCAAATCTCGGTCGAGTAACCACAGCAAGGAACATCACCTTCTCTATGAAGTTTTTGCTTTTAACCTCCCTTTCCGGTCTTTGTTCATTATTGGCGAGATAGTATTTCTGGTTCCGTCTTGTCCTATAGAACCATTTCTCATCAATGTACACGATGTTATACATCGGTTTGAAAGTAGGAACATGGTTTGAAACTAGTAGCATAGACAAGCAATACTGGACACGGGCCTTCTTGTTGTCATCAGTCAAGCTAAACTTTAGGTCATTGGTGTGCCGTCGAAAATATCGTTCCTTAAAGCGGCTATGAAGTGTACTCTTCTTCACACCCATAGCATTTGCAAGATCATGGAAGGTTGTGCGCTCCCTTAAAGGCACAACTTTGATGGCTTCCATGTCTATTTCTATTCTTTTACGGCCACAATTTTTAATCAATTTGTTTTTGACACCCTCTATCCCACCGTGATCTTGTCCTTTGCGCCACACACTCTGCACAAGTCTCTGTGGCACACCAAATTTCAGTGCAACCTGGTTAGACACTCCATAATGCAACACTGGTGGATCTGTCTTCGTCAACAACTCCAGATATATGGCGATCTTGAGTTCATCCGTGTAGAACCTCCTCTTCCTCACATTCGCACCTTTTAAAAATAGTTCAAACTCAAAATCAGCATATAATTATTTTTTCAGAACTAAACTCGAATTAACAGACAATTTTTAGATTGTACTTACACACAATATTCAGAGTTCAGTCAAAAGGAATTAGAGTATTGTAGACCTAAAAAATTGAGTTTTCAGATTCTACAGAACATTTTTCAAATTTTAGTTACAGGGTATTTTTAGAACTGAACTAGAGTTTCAGATTGTATAGACAATTTTCAGATTGTAGTTACAAACAAATTTTAGAAGTGAACTAGAGTTTCATATGTACAGACAATTTTCAGATTATAGTTACAGTCAAAATTCAGAAGTGAACTAGAGTTTGAAATGTACAGACAATTTTCAGAACTAAACTCGAATTAACAGACAATTTTTAGATTGTACTTACACACAATATTCAGAGTTCAGTCAAAAGGAATCAGAGTATTGTAGACCTAAAAAATTGAGTTTTCAGATTCTACAGAATATTCAGAGTTCAGAGTAACTAGAATATTCAGAATCAACTTGAGTTTCAGATTGTACAGAACATTTTTCAGATTGTAGTTACAGAGTATTTTTAGAACTGGACTAGAGTTTTAGATTGTATAGATAATTTTCAGATTGTAGTTACAGACAAATTTTAGAAGTGAACTAGAGTTTCATATGTACAGACAATTTTCATATTATAGTTACAGTCAAATTTCAGAAGTGAACTAGAGTTTGAGATGTACAGACAATTTTCAGAACTAAACTCGAATTAACAGACAATTTTTAGATTGTACTTACACACAATATTCAGAGTTCAGTCAAAAGGAATCAGAGTATTGTAGACCTAAAAAATCGAGTTTTCAGATTCTACAGAATATTCAGAGTTCAGAGTTCAATTTTCTGAAAATTTGAGTTCAGTCACAGTGAACTAGAATATTCAGAATCAACTTGAGTTTCAGATTGTACAGAACATTTTTCAGATTGTAGTTACAGAGTATTTTTAGAATTGGACTAGAGTTTTAGATTGTATAGATAATTTTCAGATTGTAGTTACAGACAAATTTCAGAAGTGAACTAGAGTTTCAGATGTACAGACAATTTTCATAACTGAACTCAAGTTTCAGATTTCATCACCATTCTCTGCCTCTTCTTCTACATCTACATGGGCTCCCTCCCCTTGATCATCTCCATCTAGAAGAAAAGAAACAATAACAAGTCAGCTCGATGGAATGAAAATCTCTGTAAAACAAATTGTATGCAACACAATCAATACCATTCCAATCGTTCGGATAGTTTAGGTCCCAATCGGGTGGATCGAAGTTTAGATCAAAATCGTGTGCCACCATGGGGGAGAAGTGCGCTGAGATGATCTGGTGGCTAATGGCGACAGAAGCTGAGATGATCTAGTGGCTTTATAGGGCCATGAAGGCGGGATTAAGGTGGCCAAATTTGAAAGTTCCATGCAAATTCGACAGGGATGGCGGATCGATCTTGCTAGTCTCTCGATTGGTGATTGGCCAGAACAACTCATCGCTGGATCAATCCGTTTGGCCACCACACGATCTGCTCGATCAAGCCGTTCGCGCGATCATGCAATTTCGTTGCCGCCTGGCGCGGGGATGGCGCAAGATCTGACGGTAGCGGCAGGGCGCGATCATGCAGCCATGTTGGCGCTTGGTGCGGAGATGGCACGGCCAAGATACCATCCTGAAATTTCACTAGGCACGGGGATGGCGCGACGGGCGGTTCGGCCATGCAGTGTGCGACGCATGCAGAGAAACCGAAACGTTGTGCGGCTTGTTCAATGCTTTCCTTGGTCTCGCTGCAACAAGTTATATGCCCATCGTTTCCGGACGGAGGGAGTAATACAGAATCTGCAAGATTAGAATGGAACATGTGACACCCAGAACAAGAGACGAACAAATAATACCAATGCACCGCACATCGTCAGTCAAATGAATGAGATAACAAAAGAAAACAAGCACAGGTCAGTAGCCCAATCCAGGATGAAAAGACAATGTAAGAATACAATACAAGGCAATAGATGATCATCATGCGGCGTGTACATACGAACAACATGCAACGGTATATCACAGGCCAGCACCCAATCAAGGATGCCACAATCAGAATAGCAGGAATAATCCAGAGTACGAATAACATCTACGAGACAGCAAGAACATAATCAAGTCACATTCCGTGTTCCAGAGCACTAGCACGGCTTAAGTTCACAAGTAAACTCCACCAAAAAGCCTGCTTCAGCAGGCAAATATCAACTAACTAGAAAGAAACTACGCCTCCGTCTTCACCAATGCAGAACTGGGAGCTTCCTGAACAGTTGGCGAATACTGGAGCCAGTCTTTTGCACAGAAAAGAGCCTCCACAGTTTCAGGACGCAGTGCGCTTCTGTAGTCATCAAGCGTCCGGCTTCCTGTTGCTGCCGCTGAGAATATGGAGCTGCCACTGCTCACCATGGACATAGGGATGGCCAAGATATCACGGACCATCTTCGAGAGAGTTGGAAACTTGAGGGTGTTAAGCTTCCACCAGTCCATAATGTCAAACTCTTGGATGCGCGGGGTGAGGGCTTCTTCCAAGTACTGCTCTAGCTCGGACTTTGAGGGCTGGCTTGTTGCTATCTCTGAAAGATACATGTCAAAGTCTAGAAGTCCATCACCGGTAGAAGGTGGAGCTACCGGAGCATTATTCTCACTGACCGGCACATTTTTGTGAGCTTCTCCTTGCTCAACATAGGCTGGCATCAAAGGGAGAGGCTGTGCAACATACTCCTTGTAAAGCTCATGCACAGCATCATCCACAACCTTAACATGCTTTGCTGCCTCCACACCATAAATTTTGGAAAAGCTGAATTCAACAAGCTTCATCTTGAAACGTGGATCCATGACTACAGCAATGGCTAGCACAAGGTTGCAATCCTTCCAGTACTTGTCAAACCTCTCATGCATGTCTTTGGCGATGCTACTGAAAACTATATCTTCATGAGCTATAGCATTTGAAAGCTCTAGCTGAATTTTCCACGCCTCATGGAAAAATATGTTTGAAGTAGGATTTGCTGCTGCCATGATGCTATGTGCAGAATCATAGAGAAGCTTCAAATAGTTGCAGGCAGCCTCCACCTTCTTCCAGTCCTCTGCGGAAGGTGCCTCATTGTAGTTATCATCACATGTCTCCAATGTGGTGAATGCCGGCCTGTAATCCAAGGCAGCCAGCAGCATAAGATAAGTGGTATTCCACTGGGTTGTAACATCAAGACATAGGGTCTTGGTACTGGGAACTTCCAGTTGCAGAGCAATCTCAGCAAACTTCTCCTCCCGGCTAGAAGAAGCTTTTATGAACTTTATGCTTTCACGGATATTGTAGATCACACCGTGAATTGAAGCAATGACATCCTGTGCAACTGCATTCAGGATATGGGCATAGCACCTAACAACAAACAACTGGCCCTTAAGCATGAGGTTGTTCTTATTGGAGAGATGGTCTCTCAGATTTGCACTGTAGATATCATGTGACGAGCACTCATTATCCAACGTGATGGTGAATAGCTTGTCCTTCATATTCCATTCTGACAGGCATGTGCTAATAGCTTCACTAAGTGCATTCTCTGAATGAGGAGAAGACACCATCATGAAGTTAAGCATTCTTCGATGCACTTTCCACTCTGAGTCGATAAACTGCCCTGCAAGTGAAACATAGCCAAGGGTCTGACTAGTTGTCCACAATCCTATAGTAAGGCTGATCCTTCCGGGCATAGTGTTGAATGTTTGCAGCAGGTTATCCTTTTCTTTCTGATAAACAGCATACACCTCTCCCTCAATTGTATCAACATCTACGACCCTGAAACGGGGTTGCAGACTCTCAATAAAAGCAGTGAAGGCTGGCTGTTGAACAATGTGAAGTGGGTAGTCATGCAAAATAATCATCTTTGCCAGATATGAGCAGCTACGGTCTTGATCAAATGTAGCATTTGCATAACCAGTATATCTATAACGCCTCTTAGAAGGACGTTCTACAGTACCCTCACCATCATTGTCAGTCCCTCCTGCTGGAGGCAGTGCCAGCTTCCTCTCTTGGTTTTTTATCATAGGACACGAACCCAGGCTGATGTGCCTCTTGAGATGGCTAGTACCGGCAATTTTTGAACCAGAGCTGTATGCAAAGGTTTGCTTGCATAAATTGCAGCATGCTCGTGAGCATCCCCCAGGCATGGCTTCAATAGTGAAGTGCTCCCAGACTAGTGACTTCTTTTTCCGGCCTCTTGTTGATGTTCGTGGGGTCACCTCAGCACTGACCAACTCATTACCATGGACCATCTCATCACCGTTGACCATGTCGTTAACTTGAACCATCTCATTACCATGGATCATGTCATTAACTTGAATCATCTCATTAACTTGAACCATCTCATTACCATCGATCATCTCGTTGACTTGAACCATCTCATTACCGTGGACCATCTCACTACCTTGAACCATCTCATTACCGTGGATCATCTCACCCTCTTGAACCATCTCGTTTCCATGGACCATCTCATTCCCTTGAACCATCTCGCTACCATGGATCATCTCGGTACCATGAACCATCTCATTGCTATGGATCATCTCATTACCATCGACCATCTCACTGTCATGCACCACTGCATTGTAATTGTCATTTGGTTCACCCATATTGAGAGACTGGCTGATGGAATCCAAAAGGCCTGTTAATTTGAATTGATTGGCACAAATACAATCATGTCAGATCTAATGCAGTAAAACCAGAAAAACTTGATCATTTCACAAATATAGTTCAAATAAACTTCAAAACACGACCTGTCAGACAAATAATCAAACTGGTCACAACATCACAGATAGACATCAGAAATCTTGCATAATATCAGAATGATAAGATCTTGTTGCATTACCAGACAACTCAAAGCAACAAATTCAGCAATCACTACAAATTTGTAAATTGGAGAACTCTAGCAGTATAAACTTTCGTAAAATAGTAAATCTGTCAATATGATGATGACATTTGCAACTGTTAGCATATAATCCTAGAAAGGCTCTGTGATCTCTTGAAAAGAGAAGCTGTCCAGTACAACAATAGAAAATATCAAAATATGTTGTACAGACAGACATAGATGCTCGCTATATTCTACACAAGTATGGATATATCATAACAAATCCAATAGAAAAGAAGACCTATCCAAACCAAATAAAATGCTGGAAGCAGGTTGTTCAATTTTCTAAGAAGATGTAACAGAAAACAAAATTTAAGTTCTAGGGAAGATGGAGCCCCCTAGGTATTTTTTTTTGAAGGTAAAGATTGGTGATTTAGCCCTATCAATAGAACCATTGGCGCCTGCACATAAGTTGCAAAAAATAAACATAGCTTCTTTTGAACAAATGCAACTAAGCACGTTCCTTGGCACAAGCTAAGCCCGTAGCCAGAACCCCATTCGTGCTTTCCAGAACCACCTAGCATGGGGTAGGTACTAGTGCTGCAGCACAGAAGAGCTGATAGCAACCTATCGAGACGCAAGGAACCTAGCTGAGCTATCAGGCATCAAACTCATCTCAACAATCTAAGCATCCTACTAGCCTTGGCTACGCAAAAGATAAACTAGGATGTTCTTTGCATGCAATTATTAGCTCTCCAGAAAACGGCACAGCCGTCTTTCCACAGAATTACAGCTTGTAAGGGTCGATAAGATGTACAAACTATCAACCTCAAAAAGATGAACAAGACTGTCCCACGAAGCATACTATTTCTGCCATACGAAAATCAGCAACCCTACCTCCATATAAATCAAAAATGGAAAAGCCTAGTACCGCACGTGCGTCCGATTACATTATTGAACGCACGGTATAGACAACCGTTGGATAGATGTTTGACCTCATCAACAAGAAAAAACAGCAACCTTGGCCCCCACCTCTCCCCTTCCTCCTCACTTTCCCCTTCCCCTCTCTAACGTGAAAACTCACAACAAGTCTTTCCCCATTCCAATCTTCTCTATCTCTCCAACTTCTCTCTCTCCCCAAGCGTTTCTCTCCAATTTGGTAGATAGCCTGTATCAAATCCACCTCACAAGATAAGGATGCACACAAGAAGGAAATGTAAAAGAAGAAAGCGTTTGTCTCTTTTCCCATTTTTATTATGTTTTGCATCACATTTGTACCTGATTTGATCTCAAATTTATACCGATTTTTCTTGGTAATTATCCTCAGCTTGTTTGCATGATTTGTATCCAAATATTCTGGATTTGCTTTAGATAGTATCCTGAATTACTTCTAAATTTATACTAACTTTGCTCTCGGATTTATTCTCATTTGCTTGCTAGGGGTGGGGCTCAGCATGGGGTGGCAGTAGAACACAGGCAAATAGCGGATTTAGTTCAACGTTGGTTTTGATTTGTTCAACTGGTTGGATTTTGGTGATTTTCTAGAGAGGGTGGGTGGATGTGGGGATTATCGTGTGGTGGCAGTAGCATGCAGATTTGCTCCTAAATTTGTATTAATCTGTTCCTCAAATCAACATATTTTTCTCCCAAATTGCTCTCTAATTTGATAGCGAATTTACACATGTCTGTACGGATTTGCTCCTAAATATACACCATCTTGCTCCCCAAATTTACACCAACTTGCTTTCGAATTGCTCTTAGGTTTGCTTTAGAAATTGCAAAGATTTTGCGTCCGACTGTATTGTTGAATGCACGGTATGCATAACTGTTGGATGGATAAGGTCACTCTTTTGTATGGCAGTAAGACATTGTTGAACGCACGGCATAGACAACCACAAGGCACGTGGAGTTATGAACCAGTAGCTATATTTGGATGTGCATGCGGAACACCGAGATGATGCACGGCCGGTACATAGTTGCGTCCAATAAAAAAAAAGCAAGACCCTCGGCGCCTACTAAAAGTCACGCCTAAACTCGGTCACATGACTAAACCCCTCGCTAAATCCAAGCTATCTTACGGTTGTAAGCTTTCAAAACTTGATTGCTGAGACCGGACGTTGTTCCTTTATCTAAAAAAAATCCAAGCTATCAATCCTAGCAAGGCATGCAGAGCTGCTTCTTACAATCCTACCGCCGATGAACCATCCTCCCAACAAGAACAGTACACATGACAAGATTTGGACTCGGACAGCCCCTCCATCATTTGCTCGTGCAAAACAAATGAGCAAAACCACGATATAACCCGCATAGGCCCAATCCAAGCATTCAAGGTCCTAAAACCCCCCAAGAAATCTGAATCGAAACAACCTATCTGAACCCATCCCGAAATAGGGATCCCCCCGAAATATGTCCAACGAAGCGCATTTTCCAGCATAGATCCGGCCAACCGCGTCTCAGCACAGCCGAGCATACGGACTCAGATCGCAACCAGATCTACGCATCTGGACCAAACCAATCCACGAAGCTAAGAGGGAGGCGTAGAGGCGGCGGCGGCGGCTGGAGGAGGAGGGGTTTAGAGTTTGAGGGGCTTACGGAGGCGAGGCGGAGCGGAGAGGAAACCGCAGATCCAACCAAATCGATGGGGCGCCGGCGCGGCGCAGGATTAGGGCTCGGCCCAACAAGGACGAAGGGGCGGGGCGGGGGAGGGGGAGGAGAGGGGGAGAGAGAGAGAGGGGGTGGATTTCGTGGGTGGCGGCAGCTGCGGGAAACGGAAAAGCAGTAGGGGGATTTAATGGGCTCGCGGCCCACGTCGCAGGGCCTGCCGAGCTGGCGTGGGCGTGAGGCTGACTGTGGGCCAGGATGGGGCTCCCACGCGTGACCGACCTTTTTTTCCGACGTTTGTATCTCGTCTTTCGGGTTGTTTATGGGATCTTTTGCATGGGCCCGACTATATGCCGCGCGCGGCCCGTACCAAAGCGCCGCACACCCTGGGCCTGGGCTGTGGCCCGCGCGCGCGGCTTGCAGGGAGACTCGCACGGGGAATGCATCTCAGACGCGCACGCGGGCGCATTGAGCAGCCGACTAAAATGAGGAAGTCCACGTCAGCGCACGTCAACAGAGACATTTTTTCAATCCATCGAGTTCAAATGATTCATTTCGGCTGCAGCTGATATCTTCTAGCTTTTGGCTAAAATAACACTGTAATAGCTGAAAAAGGCCATAGCTAAAACTAGGGGTATTCAATTCGGCTTTTGATTTTTGGTTTTTGATTGAGATGATTTGGAAAAAAGAAAAATATAGTGAAAATTGAAAATGATTAAATGAACAAGAAAGAAAAAACAGATAGAAAATAAAAGGAAAAAATAAAATGAGAAAAAAATTCGATGAACGACACACGCAGCAGGGCCAACAAGGATGGGCGGCGGCGGCTGGCAGCGTCGCCGGTGCAGCCAAGGGTGGAGGGGGTGGCGGAGGCTGAGGATGACACCGAGGAACGCGACCGAGTGACAGCTACCAAATCTGGCCGGAGGACGACACCGATCAGCGCCATAGCTAGGGTGGGGAGTAGCAGGGTGAGGAGCAGCGCGATGGCCGAGATGGAGAACGACGACAGGCAACCCCCCAATTTCGTCTCCGCCTTGCCCAACCTAGCTAGCCAGATCTGGTGGTCTCATACTAGATCTGGCAAGCGCGGGGTGGATCTAATGTCCCATCGACCCGACGATGACCTGTAACGCCCTAGGGTCCAAACCGGCTCAGACCTAACCACATTCTGGATAGGCCATGCACACGTAGCAACCCGCTTGCACTTTCGTCCTCGCTTCGCGCAAAACGGTTAACCGGGAGTGCTACCATGGGAATTCCTAGGCTTATATGTAAGGGATACTCAAGTTAAGCTAGCAAGGTGAGACTAACCCAGAAATTTATGTGCACACACACATGGGCCAACATGGGCCGGGGTGTCACATACACCCCCCCTCAAAGGACCCGACGTCCTCGTCGGACCAACATACCCACACCGGGGCAAATGATAAGGATCTCCTCTCTTGGCACATGTTTGTACGTTCAGTGCCAGCACATATGCTATGTCATGTGTCCGCTACGGGCCCACACGCGCCATGCGCCATATGCCCGCGCCCCTGACCCGCACACGCCCGTGTAACCGCGAGAGTCGGCTCTGATACCAACTGAAGCACCCCATATAACCATATGGGATACTACTATGGAACGTCATCGCCAAAGTAAAGAATCATAATAAAAGTAATAATAAAAATCACAAGAAAATTAAAACTTTAAAAGTACTTTAATAGAAAACCAACAAAAACTGAAATAACTATTTGAAATATAGGCCCGGTCCACTTCTAACCAAATAAAGAACAAGCAAAACAACCATAGTGGCAAGCCATGTGCTGAAAACTCGAGTGCTCCCACCCATGCATGATGCTATCACTCCACTGGCCTTTTACCTGACACTGAAAGAGCAAGCGTGAGATTTAAAAATCTCAGCAAGTACCAAACAACGATCGCAACACCAGAGTAAAGACAAGTAATGCAACCACGTGAAATAAAGGCAAGCATGACAAGTAAGCAATGGACATAAGGCAACCAATGAACAACTGATATCGGAAATACTGTCATGAATGGAAGACGGATATTATGAGAACTGTGTATTAAAGATATTTGTTATGTGACAAGTTATAGCAAGGGTGCCGGCAACCTCATCCCACATACCCGGTTATACGACGTCCTCGTCGGACCAATATACCCGCACAGGGGCAAATGATAAGGATCTTCCCTCTTGGCACATGTCCGTACGTTCAGTGCCAGTACATATGCCATGCCGTGTGTCCACTCCGCACCCACACGCGCCATGCGCCATATGCCCGCGCCCCTGACCCGCACGCGCCCATGTAACCGCGAGAGTCGGCTCTGATACCATTTGTAACACCCTAGGGTCCAAACCGGCTCAGACCTAACCACATTCTGGATAGACCACGCACACGTAGCAACCCTCTTGCACTTTCATCATCGCTTCACGCAAAACGGTTAACCGGGAGTGCTACCATTCGAACTCTTAGGCTTATATGTAAGGGATACTCAAGTTAAGCTAGCAAGGTGGGACTAACCCAGAAATTCATGTGCACACACACATGGGCCAACATGGGCCGGAGTGTCACATGACCACCACGACTGGCTCCTCCGAGCCCACCCTCTCTCCAGTGTGCACCTCCGCGACGTCCGCACCCGCACGCAAACACGAGGAGTGACAAAAAACCTACTAACAATATGTGGCAAAAAATCTATAGCTGAATGAAAAGAAAAAAAGAAAGAATAGGAAAAAGAAATAGAGAAACACTCGCAAAAATCTGCAGCTAAATGAAAAAAGGAGAAAGAAAAGGAAAAGAGAGAGAGAAGCACTTGGTTGGGTGTGCCACAGCCAGCTAGAAGTACTGCCCATGTGACCTGCTAATGAAAGAAAGAAGAAAAACAAAAGAAACCTCTCCCGCGTGGGCTTCCCAGGCTTACCGCTCTAGATCATGGGCCTTAGGGGTGGGCAGTCGATTACTATGCATAGAATTTCCACTTTTGAATTAGGTGTGTTGGTGCCTTGGTGGTGACTGCAACACAGCATCGGTAGGAGTCTTCTTGGATTGGGCCATCCATTTCTATTGTTTTGATTTGGATCGTCAGATCCACCTGGTGCAGGATACTGCTTAAACCGAGTTTGCGTTTAGGTAGAGAGAGATCTGGAGAAGAACTGGCTGGACCATTTGGGCGTCGAGTCTTTCCTCTTGTTGTTGGTGTTAATTAGTTTGGCCAAGTTATGGCCATGTCAGCCAGAGTCATCGATGGCAGTTCAATGGCACGCGGCAAGGTTAGCCACCAGCACCCGTACGTATGATGGGAAGCTTCCATCGTATGCTTTCCCATACCATTAGATCTAATTTGGATGGATTCCGCTACCTCGCTAGAGCTCTAGCTTACTGAGGAGGAGGAGGACCATGGTGAACAGCCTCCCTCGAGCACGAGCAACAGCTACCTTAGACCAACAACCAGCATTGGAGCTACGGATATTGGTGTCGGGCCATATGACATCGGTGTTCGTAGTCTACTTATAAGGAGGAGCGAGGGAAAGGAGAGGGTGGTCTCCCGACCATTGCCGGCGCACTGGAACCCAGCTTACTAGAGAAGCGAGAGGGACAGAAGAGGAGGGATCTGATCGGTTGTAACAAATTTACAAAAGAGATTCAACATTGATACAATAATGAACATACAACAAAATTCTCCACTGTTGTAACAACCAATCACAAAAAAATGGTAGAACAAACTAATAACAATTGCAACAAAAAATTGTTGTACAACAAATCCATAACTAACTACAACAAAGAAAAATTCTTATGCAATAAATATATAACTCAACTGCAAAAAAAGTATTTGTGCAACAAATCAAAATGGCAATTGCAACAAAAACTTCTAGTGGCAAATTTTGCGAAGACATGTTGCAACAAAATTATACACTTTCGTACAACAATTGATAAAAATCGTTGCAACAATCTAGAGAAATATCCGTAACAAGCCTATTGGGAGAAGGATGGCATATGGGCAATGGTGAAGGTCTAGTGCCGACGAGGTAGCAACAGTGGCCGGGCTGGTATTGAGTCTCTGCTCCACAGTGCTGCCTCATTGCCAGCCCTACTCATCATCAACCTCCCCACCTCCTCCGGCCTTAGCCCCACTAGATCCAGTGAGCTCCTCACATAGGAAGACCTACACATGAACTCTGGCGGATGGTCTCATCAAGTGAGAGTGGCTACAAGCTCTAACCAATGGTGGTGGAGCAGCTTGTTGGTTGTGGAAGTGTGAAGAACCATGTGAGAGGGCTTTAGATTATGTTGTGATGAACCATTGCAATTTGGAAATGTCAAAAAATTGAATTACAAATTTATCGGATTTCTGGAGCTGTTTGCTGGCCAAACGATAACAGTTAAATTAGTAACGAGATTTCTGGAAATGACTACTGTTGCCATGTGTGGTTTATTTCATGCATGTTCTCACATTGCCTTGATGAGGTTAGTGTTAGTCAATGCATTAATAGCCATGCTGCGCGTGACATGAACTTGAGTCTCACTGATGAGCTGGATGTCAAAATGAATTAATCAGCAGAGTGATTTAGTTTTCTAGTAGTTCAACCAGTGTTGTTTTGCTGTTCAAGCCGCTTGATGTCAATGCTTTGACCGTTGAGGCCAAGCGGTCAGACCGGCTGAGCTGTGCAATACTCTCGACTAAGTTTTTGATTTGAGGGTTTTGAGTCACAAAATGAGTTTTGGTGACCAAGGTTAGTGGTTATAGTTTGCACGAGATATGTTACTACTAACATGGGTCAAGTTGTGAAGAACTTATACTCTAAAATGATTTTTTTGTATTTAAATGTGCAGAGTCACTAAGAGTCAACCATGGTCAATGACGAGGATCAGGGCTACGCTCATGGAGGAGCCAAGGTCCAGAATGATCTAGGATGTCAAGTGAGATGGTGAGCTTAAGCATGACGGGTTGCACCATGTGGCTTGGTCGGTTCAAGTGAAGTGTGGTATGGTGGAACCAAATCTAGAGAGGATTGTTTAGGTATAACAAGCCAGTGGTGCACCTATACGTGGCATTGATGGCAATTACTTGCAATAGAAAGAGAAGACCATATCAATGGAAGGGTATTTTGGTAGTTTGACTAAAATACCCAAAACGGCTTTGGAAGAAAACCACAACACGTGAGCAATGCTTGGGAAGGCAGTTTAGACCATGGAGAAGCTGGTATGATTAAATTAGATCAAAGCTTAGGAATTAGCGGATTCAGCCTTATGCGCTTTGAAAATCACATAAGTGAATTATGTGAGTTAAAACATGTGTGTGGGGTTATCGGGTTTTCCCCATTGTGCTAAGTGGATAGTGTGGGTTGAGATGGACACTTGTTATTAACCATCTAATCATGCAAAAATAGCACATCCGTATGTGCACAGGTTGCCACTAAAATAGCGGCAAGTGTCGTATTCTCCACAGGGACTAGACTAAGATTACGGTGCTCAACTAAAGCTAGGTCAATTGAGACGAGGGATAAAGCAAAAAAAACTAAACCTAAAATGACTACCGAATCAGCTAAATGAACTAATATAAAAAAAATGACAGAATGAAACCTAGTTGCATGGACGAAACAATGAATGAATTAAATGAATGAACAAACAACAAAAAAAATTTCATGATTCAAACAGGACCTGATTCTAGAGCGCGTTGGATCTGTACTGAATGGACAAGCTCATGGGCGGCACTGCGAGATCCAAGTCGTTCGGCTCCCTACCGGACGGACAGCTCCACCAAGAGCTTCCTAATTGAAGCTGTTCGAGTCCAAACACAACGAACAAGGCCGTGAAGTAGTAAGTAAACACCACCGCAAACCATCACCACCATGCAAGAAGCCACCAACTAGCAAATTCCATACTACATCTTAGAAGAACCTGCCATGCCTATCCAAAACAAGTGAACCCTGCATGCAGATGCAGATGCAGATGCAGATGCAGGCCATTACCACCTCCAGGTTCCATGGGACAAACCTAACCTTAGCCTCCACCACACCTACGGCAGAAACTATATCCGCAACTACCTGCTACTCCTGCAGCTGCTGCTAGGCCAGTGACAGGTGATAGTGACAGTGCCCTAGCTGCCTTCCTCCTCGGTGCCCTTCAGGTACTCCCCATCGCCGCTCTGCGCGCTGGAGTTGGCGCCCCGGACGTCGACCGACAGCGAGGTCGAGCCCTCCTTCGCGCCGCTGGCGCTGCGACCAAAGTCCGAGAAGACGCCGGCGTTCAACATGCTGTTGCCCGCAGCAGCGCCGGCGCCGCCCATGCTGGCCTCGCCGTGGAGGATGTTGAACCCGCTGGTCGTGCCGGAGGCCATGCCCAGCTGCCCGTGCGCGGCCGCCGCCTGCTGCTGCTGGAGCGGCGACAGGGCCGGCTGCGCGTACATCATCGACGACCGGGCCGCCATCAGCGACTGCGGGGCCATCATCTGCGCCGACTGCTGCGGCATGTACCGCGGCCCGGACTGCATCATCAGATTGGACGGGTACTGCATATTGCAGACTAAAATGAGCAATGCAGGCTTGATTCTATACATGAAAAGGCTTCTACAAGAGATAAGAATTGCAAGACGAAGCTCAAGGAATTACCTGTGATAGGGCAGCTGTCTGCGGCGGCTGGCTGTCGGCGATGGCGGCGAGGTACATGAGGTTATGCTGGAGCTTAGCTTGGTTCCTGCAGCGCACAGCAGCAAATGGCAAGACACACGAGAGCTCAGCTTGTGGGTTGTAGGCAAAACGTGGGAGGATTGCTCAGAGGTACAAATGCGTTTCTTGTCACTATAAAGTAAGCAGTGAACAGGCATATGCACATCAACATGCATGCTATAACGTGGACATGATGATTGAAAAAGAAAGATTAGGAGTTGCTTCAGTAGGGGAAAGGCTATATATATGAGGTGGTAGAAGCTGTTCTGTGACATTGACATTACTCAACAAGAAACAGTGGACTGAAACAAGAAACCGTCCTTTTCTAGAGCAAAACCACACATTAATCACTTCTTTATCAGGATACTTGATACATATATTGATCGGTCTATGAACTAGAACCAGCATCAAAGGAATAAAATGGAATCACCTTCAACGCCACATGGAACATTTCAATTATAGACAAATTTGATTTGTTCATTGAGGTTAGACTGAACAAAAGGACAATCTCGTTCTTGTAAACACTAATCAAACTTATGTTACCATAAGAGCTAATAGAGTAAAAGCTGCAAAAAGCCCAGCAACATTCCAACATTAGTTCAATGCTCCTACAGCACAGTTGCTAGTTGCTCCTGCACCACATTCACAAGGAGATCAGACTCACCGTGCGCATTCCTCCACCTTCCCGTTGTTCTGGTTGTCGAGGATGGCGAGGATCAGCTGCTTGTTCTCATCCAGGTACTGCACAGTTTTAACGTTGAAACTTTTCATGTTAAGGCATTTCAGTACACGCATGTCTTCACCATTACTACGAACCAAAGATAACAGTACATGCCAATCTTGAATACATTACAGTTTAGTGCCCAAAACTTCATATTATGGCTGTTTCCCCCACATCAGCCAAAGAACATTTGCTCTTTCAATGAGCAATATATATCAGTCATCACCAATAAAGTAGTATCTTCATTCTAAAGCAGAACCATACAAATACAAAAGATCTGATTGCCAGCCTATCCTCTCAAGCTCAGGATCAATCATTAACTGCCACGATAGCATGTAAAACAGGTTATCAGTTCATCACAAGGCCAGGACAAGCAGACCGGGCCCCTGGTTGTTATATCGGCCTTTAGCCGTGAAGCTCAGCTTTAGGGGTCTTAACAGTCAAAAGTCGAATGGGTGACCAGCAGTACAGCACAAGCGAACCTACATTCCTACCCACATGAATATGGACCAGATCATGTTTGGCTCGGCCTGGCCATTATTGGCCAATAAGGTCAGTGAGCAGCCAGTGTGCCATACTAATTTCTTTCCAAAAACACGCATTTTTTTCTGGGAAAATATTTTGGCATCAAAGATTGCACATTGGACTGGTGGAGATGGAATGGGGAGATTTATGCAAATCGCACAGCCTTTCTTGTTTCCTTTGATGGAAGACTGCACATGATGCATTTGCTTAGAAAGGGGGCAAGATTTAATGGTGGTTTGCCAGGACAGACGCAGAGGGAACAGCTCTGGCATGGTTATTACTTGCCAAATACAAGAAGGGGGGAGATATGATATGATCATGCACACTTAGTCACCAACCAAAACAAGATAAAAATAGGATTTAGATGAAGAGGGGATAATGATATGGAAATCATGACATCACATGAGCAGCAAAGCAAAAGAAAGGGACCAAATAGACAGCAACAGTTTGAACTGCAGAGCCGCAGAGGAAATCAGATGTGAGGAACCATATCAGAACACATGAATATAAAAATACACAAGGGTAGACGATGGAGATAAAAAATCAACTCCCGCTTAGGCATTAGGCACGAGAAAGGACATCGTTCTCGGCCGTCCCTTCCTTCCACCATTAAGAATAGAAAAGCGGGGTCAAACTGAACATGCCCTAGAGCTGCTCTGGAATCTCTCAAATAAAAAACAAAGAGAGAAAAGTTCAAAAGAACAAGAAAAGGGTAAAAGATAGAGCAGAGAAGAACGGAGAAGGCAAGAAACGAGAGTAAGATGGCACGAAAACAAACAGGAAAGGAGAAACTTTGCTCCATATCGGGTTTTCAGACGAGTTTCCCGGGAAACCAATCAATGGACACACAAAAAATGGACTAAAAACAAACAAGGATAGAGAAAATTGAGCAAAAGGAAGGAAAGAAAGAAAGCAGAATACAAGGAAACCAAACATAAACGCCTTTCCACCAAGAAACATTTTTTCATAAACTTCCAAACCAATCGATGGAGCAAAAAAAATAAAGAAACAAAACAAAACGAGAGTGAAATGGTTCAAGAACCAAAGGAAGAAAAATACAAAAGCAATAAGCAAGAAAACATTAGGGTGCCGAGAAAAGAGAGAGAACGAGAGAAAGATACACAGAAGAGAAAAGGAGAGATTTGGGGGATCATGACCTGCTGAATGAGATCGGTCGTGACAGTGGTAGGGGAAGCATAGCTCCCCATCATGCTCTGGTTCATCTGCATCAGGTGTTGCTGCTGCATCCCAATACAAGCCTCTTAAAAGTTTATATCCCTCCCCCTCTGTCTACTCACCACTGCTTCTTCCTCTCTCTCCCCCCTTCCTCTGTGCTCTTGCTTTAGAACAGGTTGGTGTAATGGGAGGGGGTGCAGAAGGGGGTTTACTCGGGGTTTTGGTGATGAGAGGGGTTTTGGTCTCTGTGTCCACACCCTTCTCCTTTGCTTTGCTCTTTGGTTTTGGGATGGAGTTCTTTAAAAAGGGTGGAGTACTACACTTGAAGGGTTTTTTCTCGCTTTTTGTCCAATTTTAAAGCCGAATTTTTTTAAAACAAAAAGCTGAAACTTTTACCATGCAACTTTTACCACACCTACCAAAGAAGCTCTGTAACTTTCTATACTACACCTGAACATTAAATAATTGGGGATTGATTCCAGCCAATGTTGACATTGCAAAGTAATGTCAGACTTATATATCACTTACAAACAGCATTAGACATAATTTCTTTAAAGAGTAATATCTATTGATAAGTCTAGATAATAAAATTTCTTTTCTCTCTCAATCTTCTTAATGCATATTTTAACCGTGTCTTCTTGTTGGTTTTTGTGCCCATACAATATCTTTTGAAAGACATTCTTTTCTTTTCTTTCTTAACTCTTTGCTACATATTCTTATTTTATATAGATAGCTAATTATTTTTATAAATATTATACATAGTAGAGCATTAGGAGTGCCCACCAATGACCACCACCCAGAGAACAAAAATAAGGTTTGATCGTATGTGTAAGAGTTAGGCTTTCTAATTTATTTCTGGCTGCACGCCCGAAGAGTATTTATGTCCGGGTGGTATGCTGATGCTGGTATGCAGGGTTTAATAATGTCTGTCAACACAGCAATTTTGAAGTGCAGGGACTACATGATATGGGCAGCTTGCGACTTTGCGAGCATGCTAGGTTTATTTTTAAGTACTGCTTCACCAGTTATAAATATATATTATTTTGGATATAGATATAGTCAAAATTTTAAAACTTTTACTATTAATATTTTTAACATATTTAATTAGATACATAAAAATCATATGTATAGATTTATCACGAAAATTACTTTTATAATAATATAATTTTATTAGGTTTATAAATATATTACAGTAGAAATTAGTGATAAAAGTTGTGTTTTAGCGATCATGTGATATCTACAACCATGTATATTTATGACAGAAAGGAGTAAAACAACCTCAAATGCTGAGTTGAAGTACTTAGCATTCATCAACAAATAAATATGAGTAGTGTTTGCCAAGTACTAGATAAACGATCACGGGCATCTTGATGCAGACAAACACGTTCGCTTGGCGACGTGTTAGGACATTTGCCAAGCCTAATGTTGCGACTTCATTAGGCAGTGATTGCTCAAGGTTCACAAATCCAGTTCCAACTCCAAGGTCACACGGGCTGTTTGATTTGATAGCAAATTTAGCCAATCAAGCCTTATCAAAATTTGGTCACCAAAATTGGTTAGCAATATTTTGATCAAAGATTGGTAACAAAAGAATGAAATAGAGAACCAAGAAAGAAGGAAATTTTATCAACTTTAGTAGTAAACCAAATAATTATCAAATTTAATTAACGCTACCAAAGTTTAGTAAGACAGTCGTTGATAACCCTTGGAAGCAAACTAGACAGCCCTGTACTCACCCAGTCACCCGTCCGCCGAGCTCGGCCTGCTCGGGCGGGGCAGGGCGGTATGGGACGGCTCGGCCGGCCGGGGCACGGCAGCGCCAGCCCAAAGGCCAACGGCGACGTTTGGAAACCTCAATTTGTCGCATGCGCTCGCTGCACGCGACACGCGACGACGACGTGCGTGCCGCTGTTTACCGTGGGCTAGTAGCACCAAAAGTTACAGCCAGGTTACAGCCTATGCACGCTGCACACAGTCACTGCAGGCACATGCTATGGCCACATCTCTCTCTCTCTCTCTCTCTCCATGCATGATGCATGCCCTAGCTGACTGACCAAGCCAATGGCTCCATCTGCAAGGTGTTGCGTGATCTGACGTCTCCCCGCGTGGCCGCGGCGGTAAAAGAGGTGGTGGTAAAAAACTCTTTACAGCTCTGGGTGTTACGTGCGGTAAAAAGGTAAAGAGTACAACAGGAAAGACTTGGAGGAGTCAAGGAGGCTCCAAGATGTTTTTTCTCTCTCCGAAATGTTTTTTCTTTCTTTTTGAGTGGCTCATTTAGTTTGATGGCCGTAGTCAGTGGGTGGGAATAAGGGATTGGCGGTATTTTAATACCGATTTTATGTATAATTTATTGAATTTAGGAGAAATACTCAAGATTGGTTCAAATCATGCAAAACAGAGATACGAGAATTTTTATACAGGTTCGGGCCTTCGTCTAAGAGAATAATAACCCTACTTCCCGTGTGGCTATTGCTCAGAAGAACTGATTACAAGTGAGGAAGTGTCTAATTGATCTCTCAGAGGATTCCATCCCATCCTTATCTGACGTTAACCCTTATATAGTTGGTAAAGCGACGGCCGTTGTCTCGCGTCAAAAGACGTCTTAATGCTTAATAATCATCTGACAAAGGTTATTGTTAGGCAGATGTGGTAGTTGTTAGACACCCCCACGATGTGGCAGGACGTTGTTAGACAAGTCGATCAGAAATACACGACTCATGGGAAGGTCTACAACCATAAGGTGATCGTAAAAGATTTTACGAGTACGTGGATATAGATATACTTATGACTATCTGATCGTAGCAAATCTTTATGATTAAGTGGTCATAGAAGTGCTTACAACTATCTGGTCGTAGTAAGACTTACGACTAAGTGGTTGTAAAAGTGCTTACGATTTATCTAGTCGTAGCAAGACTTACAACTAAATGGTCATAGAAGTACTTTCGACCTACTTGGTCGTAGCAAAATTTACGACTAAGTGGTCGTAGAAGTGCTTACGATTTACCTGGTCGTAGCAAGACTTACGAGTAAGTGGTCGTAGAAGTAGCAAGACTTAGGGCTAAGTGGTCGTAGAAGTGCTTACGACTTATCTGGTCGTAGCAAGACTTACAACTAACTCGTGAATTTTCTCCCTTATCAATAAAGTGTATATTAGAGATAGACTAATCGCAAGAAGATCTACGACTACGGCCATGTGCTCATAGAAGGACTTACGATCATAGGAGAGCTTATGACCACATGGTCATAGAAAGACTTACGGTCACTTTATGAAATTTCTCTCTTATCGATAAGAGGTATACTCGGAGAATACAATAACGTAATAATCTGATGATTACTCTATCCTCGTCAATGCTTTTTTTTTCTAGCAGGAGATTTTTCCAGATGATTATTTCTAGTACATTACCTGCATGCTTATAGACTGGTGTGTTAGGTTGCTACCTATACTTCATGCATAGGATGGGTCAAGAAAGAAATCATCTATATATATATATATATATATATATATATATATATATATATATATATATATATATATATATATATATATATATATATATATATATATGGTTGCTTGAAATGAACTCATCATAAATGCTAAACTATGTCATTCACAAAAACAATCGAGCCATATGTTATAGGACTATCCCATTCCCATCCAACCGATACACATAACAACACTTTGTTAAGCGATAGAACATTGTGTGTTCGTGCATTTTGTGTGGAATGGTATAACAAACATGAGCTGTCTGAAAACCAAAAGGAAAATGCTAAATTACAGGCGGCAGATTCTAACATAAGGGCACTTGCGAACTAGTAAACCATATCCAGTTTAGACTTTTTTTTCTCACACCAAAAACCAAACCACAGATTAAGGTGGTGATCGGTTCGGCTGAAAAGCTCATGGCTTATGGCTGAAAACACTGTAGCTGGCTGAAAAACGCACTGTTGCTGACAGAGGCTTATTTAGCATAATTAAATTTAAAAAAATTTAAAAATATAAAAAACATGTTAGCCCATTACGTATAATACAAATAAATACGGGAAAAAAAGAACCGGCAAAAAAGCTCAACAAAAAGCCAAAAGTTCAGAAAAAGATGAAATTTATGAATAGTGCAAAATAAGCTAGAAGCCAGAAGCCGAAGCCGAGTTGATCACCATAATCAACTAGCAGCTGACCGATTCTGGATACACCTCAGATCAGTCGTGGGGGAATGGCCCAACGATGGGCAACAATGGTAGGAGTGGCATTGGTGATACGAGTCGACTTAGGTTCTATTATGGCAGCAAAAGGCAGCAGAGATAGGCGGATAGCGGCTCTTGCAATGGTAGTGCCACCGGAGGCTGGGTGGAATGCAATCTGCAGTGAAAAGCAACTGTGAGTTCGCCCAAGACAGGGGGGCCGCTAGAGCAAAGAGACCATGATCAATGTGATCAAGTGGAGCAATTTTTTCTCAGAGTTTCAGGGAGAAATCAGCGCTTTTCATCATCGTTTGACAATAAGAAAGCCTTTCATTTCTAGTCACCAGGAGACCATGATGGATTGGGTTGGCGATGGCAACAAGTCCGGAAGGGACAATGCAACACACTGCATCAGAAGCAGCGGCAGCAGGCCAGCAGCATGCATGAGTTTCACGGGCTGAACATTTCGGACAACATATAGTGCAGCTCCTTTTCCCTACATTTCAAATGTAGCATCATCAATCATGCAAGCACTTATCATGCAAAAAGGCGAGACCCCACAGCGACAGATCGAGCGGTCACAGTTGTTGCCGCGACCGGCGGGTTCAAAGTTGAAACAAGCGCGGATTTGAGTTGGGATGGACCCTGCCGGCCCGAGGGACGCCACTCACCGGCCTTTGACCGTCCGATCAATCAAGCAGCAGGGAGAGGTGGTTAGCAAGTTCAATCACACTGCACATGTGAACTCTCATCAATGAACAAAAGCCTGCCTTCGTCTGAAAAAACAAATTCAATCACGCAAAGACCAGACTAGAGGCCACTAATCTCCGATCTGGATCAAGCTCGATCGACCTTTCGATCGTATCAGTGAGGCGGCACTGTATATGTGACAAATTCAATCACACAAAGTAATGCTGGCTTAGAAGTATTGTCACAAATCGAACTGGCAAGACGCCAAAGTTTTCTCTGCTCTGAGATTATGATCACGTTTCAAGTTCGGTAATATATATGGCTAGGGGAACTTTGAGATGCGCGCCTAGACCAGTTTACCTTTGCTTGCATGCATATGCAGGCCATTCTCAGTGGAGAATTTCATGGCGTTGTTTCCAAGACTGCCACATCATGTAAAATGAAATGAAACATGGATGAAACATCTATCCTCAATGCATAGTTTCATTCTATTGTTTCATAGACATTTAATTTCATGGCTCATATAGAGTTGGTAATCGTGCCAAGAGAGTTTCATCTAAATGAAACTCACTTCTTCTCTCTCTTCTTAAAAACGTTGATATATCATCAAAAATACCTATGTAGCAGTTTATTAAATGCAGATAAAACTCTCACTGAAACTGGCCTTAGAAACAAAAGAGAACAAACCCATCTAGTATGTACAGGACTGCTAGGTCAAATAAGCTAGGTCAAACGCGAGAAACGAGCACGGGGCATTTAACCGGCATGAATGAAGCAGTCCGTCCTCCCCGGATGACGCCAAGAGGCATCAAGAGGCCGGAGCCCGGAGGTGCTGAATAGTTGCCATGCACGAGACACACAGAGAGAGAGAGAGAGAGAGAGTCTGATGATCAGACACAGGAGGACACGAGCTGATGTGGGCATGCAGATGCAGCTGCAGCGGCGGCAGAGGCAGTGCAGGGCGCAGCATGCAGCAGGTGCGAAGGGACACCGGCGGGGGCCCAGCCGCTGGTCGCACTCATCCTCAGCGAACCCAAGCCCCGAAAAAACGAGACCGAATCTTTGACCGCCCCGCCCCGCCCCTCCCTCCTACAGGCGGGGACGCGCGGTGGTTGGGCCCTGCTCCCGCGGGCACCATCGCCGTGGCCATGACCCATGGCGGCCGGCCGGCTCTCGCCATCACCCCTAGCGAGCGAGTTCCTAAAGGCTACGCTGCCTCTCTGAGACTAGTAGTAGCAGTTATAGTGGTATGCACCGGCTCGGGGCTGCAGGCATAACGGAGAGAGAAAGACTCCTACGGTATACCATCTGATTTTCAACGGGATGCAAAGGCGGAGCTAGGTCTCGAACCGTCGAGATAATGACCTAAGGTCTAGATCAAATTTTCTCACTATGAGCCTGTTTGGGAGAGCTCCACCAGCTCCAGATCCATGAAAAATAGCTCCACTCCACGAAATTTTACCCAAACATTCCAGCTCCGCGAAATCTGGATCCACCAAAATCCTGGATCTGAGAGCCAGATCCATGGATTTCATAGAGCTCCTCAAGGGGTGCTCCACCGTGGAGTTGGGTGGTAATTACCCACCAATGCCATTGGTTACACACCTCATCCCACCAAAAGTGGTCATTCCCACCAAAACCTCAATTTCGTGGATCTGGAGCTACTGTACAAGCCAAACACTCCATGGTGGGATTCCAGATCCACGGTGGAGCTGCTCCATGGTGGAGCTGCTGCTCCAGATCCACGTTTTCAATGGTGGAGCTCTCCCAAATAGATCCTATAAAACACTATAGCCCAAGAGAAGGAGCTGGGCCTCCTGCACTCTCCATGGACTGGGCCCGAGGCTAGCTGGCTACGCCTCTAACATGATAGATAAGAACCATCTGGCTGTCCATCTTCATATCATGATGATGTCCGATCTGTCATTCAGTCTACTGCCATGGATGCCTCTCGAACTGATCCCCGATGAAGCCTCTCGAGTCTCCATCCCCATTAGTCTCTCTCCCTCTCCATTCGTAGCATTGAGCGACCGTGGCTATGGGGAAGTGCAGGAAAGACAAGCAGCGGAGGGCTTGCCACAGGTGAGCACATTGGAGGATTTCGCTCTTTTTTTTGGTTTTTTATAAAGCTAAATTGTCTAGGTTTTATAAGATTTTATATCTAAGTTTTATAGTGTTTCGTGAGATTTCATAAAAGATTTTTGTTGGAGATTCATGAAGTAAAAAGTTTTATGAGATTTCATAAAGTTTCAATAAATTTTATGAATTTCCATAAGATTTCATTGCTAAGTTTCATGTGTTTCGTTAAGTTTTATAAAGTTTCAAGAGGTTCTATGTTCAAGTTGATTAAATTTTATAAGATTTTATATCTAAATTTTATGGTGTTTTATAAGATTTTATATCTAATTTATCTAAGTTTTATAGAACATGTTAGAAACTCTATAAAACTTATTAAATTTAGGTAAAATCTGATAAAACTTACTGTTAGAAAGCATGACTCTCAACGGAGATGGGCAACTGCATAACGGCTCGCCTGCTGCTGTCTGTCATGTGTCACATCAAACCCTGCTTCCCTGCATCTGCGCAGGCTAGCTAGCAGCTAGTTAGCTAACTCTACTACAGTACCTAGCTAGCGGCAAAGTAGGGCAAGCAAGTACTGCGATGGAGTAAGCTGTGGGGTTTGGTTGTTTGGCCACTGCCGCGCGGGCCCTACTGGCTGACACGCACCGGGGCTATCTTTCTCACCCTTGAATAATTGGGGATAGATATTAGATAGAGGTACGTGCTAGCGTTTTTGACAAGTTGGTTGAAATGGGTATTACATGCTGCAACGCTGCTGCTGCGACAAGGCTCATGGGCCAAGGTGCCGATCGGTTAGGTTGAAACAAATTAATTTATAGTAAAAATTATATTATAGCTGATGATGATTTATTTGGTGTAACTAAATTTTAAAAAAATTTAAAATAGAAAAAACATATCAGCCCATTACGAACAATGTAAACAAATACAAAAAATGAATCGATAAAAAGCTCAAAAAACCAGAAAAAGATAAAAATTTATGAATAGTAAAAAATAAACCAGAAGTTAGAAGCTTAAACCAAAATGAATAGGGCCTAAGTTGTGTTTGTGTAAGGAGATCGCACGGTATAGCGAGCTCTTTTTCGGTAGCTTAAAATAAATGTAAGATGTTCACTTTTTATGATTCAATGATTTAAACTAGTTAGGATTTAGTTATACCATCATCCATACTACTGGTAGTAGAATATCTAAAGAGTTAAAATTATAAACGAAATAAGTGGGATACGATTAATTTTCTTGACTTGCTGCTACTCTTCGCGTGGTGTCCGTGGCAAGGAAGAAGTGTCAACGTTCGATCCTAGAACGATGATGGTAGCGGCGAATTCCGCGACGGACAAGAAGAAGAGGTAGAGGAAGAGGAGGTTCTAAAAAGAAGGCCAAGAAGGAGCACACAGGAAGAGGAGGTTCTAGAGGAAGAAGAAGGCTAAGGAGCACAACAATGCTGACGGTGAGCTCACGAAGGGTAGCAAGAGTGATACCATAACTGACCTCGTGAACAACATTTCGTCGAAATCAGGTAATTAGGATGATTCAATCGCATGTAGGACACGTCGTGTCATCGTAGATGAAGGATCATAATCCAAAATACTCTTATGAAAAAATCAGATTAAAAAAATAAAAATCTAAAATACTCTCACAAATTAACAATTTGATTTTATTTTTACTATTATTTTTCTGCTAACAATACAATATATTATAAAAGAGCTCATAGCAAGACATGACGTCTAGTGTACACTTCGCCTTGTACACTTCTTATTTTCTGTACACTTATTTTCTGTGAGCTAGCTCTGAGCCCATGAGTGACCATCGAGGCTACTTCTCTCCAACAGGCGGCGGCGGCATTGTTACCCACATCAGGTCGCCGACGATGATGGGACGCTGAGAAAGGTGATCGTGGCGGGGTGACGGAGGAGGAGTCACTTGCGCCGCCATCTAACGCCGTGGGTATCACCGACGACAATAGCACGTACCTCACGACAAGACAGATGTTTCCATGCTGCTTGCGTCGCTGGTTTTTCTCACAAACGAGCTAGCCTGGTTCCGAACTTCCAATTCGCCCGATGTTGGTGAGATAACCCACAAGAGGCAAAGAAGGAGAGAAACAAAAAAAAAAGGAAAATTTGTTCAGTAGCACTGAAAGGTCACCTCTTTCGAAAAATACCACTAAAAAACGGGGTTCTGAAAATTACCACTGAAAGATTCATTTTTCTTCGGAATTTAGCATTTTGGACAAAAATACCCCTCCCTCACCTTCTCTCCTCCTGCGCCGCCCCGTCCGCCTCCCTCTTCGCCGCCGGCCTCCCCGCTCCTCTCCCTCTTCTCCCCGCTCCCCTTCCTCTCCCTCCGCCTCTCCCCCTCCCCCACCGCCCCCTCCCCCGCCGCCTCCCTCCCCGGCTCCCCCTCCCCTGCCGCTCCCCTCCCTCGCCTCTCCCCCCTCCGCTCCCTCCCCGGCTCCCCCTCCCCCGCCGCTCCCCCCTCCGCTCCCTCCCCGCCGCTCCCTCCCCGGCTCCCCCTCCCCGCCGCCTCCCCCTCCCGGCTCCTTCGGCGCCCAACGCCCGACGCCCGGCTCCTTCGGCGTCCGACGCCCCGGGCCGGCTTCATCGCCTGGCGGAGAGGGAGCGGCGGGGGAGGGGGAGCCGGGGAGGGAGCGGAGGGAGAGGCGGCGAGGGAGGGGGCGGCGGGGGAGGGGGAGCCGGCGGGGGGAGAGGCGGGGGAGGCGGAGGGCGAGGAGGGAGATGAAGGGGAGCGGGGAGAAGAGGGAGAGAAGCGGGGAGGCCGGCGGCAAAGAGGGAGGCGGACGGGGCGGCGCAGAGGAGAGAAGGTGAGGGATGTGGTATTTTTGTTCAAAATGCTAAATCCTGAAGAAAAATGAATCTTTCGGTGGTAATTTTCGAAACCCCGTTTTTTAGTGGTATTTTTCGAAAAAGGTGACCTTTCAGCTAAACAAATTTTCCAAAAAAAAAACATCGCAGCTCAATACACTGAGACTGAGACAATAGAAAGTCCCTAAAACAAGGTCGTCGTTCGTTCGAACTGGTCTGTATTAATCTCCAGGCCGCTTAACACACGCATCCCCCTCGCAGCTACGTGCGCGCGCACGTATTAACCACCTGTCCGTCCGGCCGGCAAAACCTCGTGCGTCTTCCTGCCTGCTTGTCTGTCGCGCGCGCCCCTCTGAAATAATTTCTTCGTGGACTCGGAGCGCGGCGCGTGATCGATGCTGTTCGTGTCAATCTGACAGGCAGTGGTGATTTGGATTTTGGACGAGGTCGACGCGGCAGAGAGACACTAGCTCAGGGACACGCATGTGGTACATGCCCGGTCGGGTCGGGTCGGGGTCGGACCACATGTTTGCCAAGACCACCGGACAGTAGCTAGGCACGTGTACTCTGTAACTCGAGGACGTGTTCTGCGTGTGCGCGCCTGCAGAGAACCGCGCCACCACGTACGTACTCCGGCGGAGCCTATCCCATCTCCCCGCGTGCGCACGGCGCACAGTTGTGGCGCCTCGTGTAAATAATCACACAAAAACATACGGATTCTTATTCGCCTAATCAATAGAACACTATTCTCATAAATAATAATTTTTTTATAAAAGTCACACAGTAAAACAATAATATAAAAATTGTACTATTATTACATCACTTGCCATGAGACCTATAGTCTTAATTATAAATACATAAGAGGCAAAACATACAAACCAATCCTCTAGAAATCTCCTGCTTGGCTCAGTAGGATGCCAACTCATCCCAGAAGTAGTATAGGGGTCCACCTCCCCTAGCTCATCGTAATCATCGTCCTTCTTCTCCCGTGAACTTGGCAGTCCCTGCCACTTCATCCGGCTCGAAGTATTCCTAGGTCGGAGTGGGGTCTAATAAAGGACAATAATAGGAAGGATGAGTACTAACGTACTCAGCAATCACAATATTAGCAAAATGTACTGGATGCCTCTCTTTGTCCTAAGTCCAATTCTAGTCATCTAAATTTAGAAATTAGCTTTACCAAATTAATTGACATCTTCTAATTTTGAAAATTTCTACTTTTCACCCGGGTGAAGAAAGATCCTTAATGATCACTGTAGTCACCAATCCAAGGGACTAGTATATTTTATTTAGCACTACGCAGACTTGTGCCATTATACCCATAGCTACTCTGAACTATCTTAACTATGCTTTCCACACTTCCTCTGGTGTGGGGTCAAGCTCAAAGTACAGAACTTTTTTCGAGTTACGTTGCTCAATTCTCCAATCCATCTATTATCCATCGATGTACCAGGTTGCTCACTTGGGCTCCACCGACTTCCAATAGCGTTTGGTTGGTACTAGCTCCCGGCCCAACACTCCACCTACGCATATAGCGTCTCGGTACTAACTCACTTCCAGACTGACGTTACTGGTCTTGAGCTTCATCCATCTCTACTCACACACAATTACTTACCCAATGTGGAGAGATGAATAACGTAACAGGGTAGTATTTCCTGCCCGTCTGATATGGAAAATGGTTGTCACTTTATTTACGATCCTCGTTCTGAGTGAGAGTTGGTAGATCCTTATATACTACCTCTCCTGCAAAAGTCTAGTCCTAGCTGAAAAAGGAGGGGTTGGTGGCGGTGGCAGCGGGTAAAACCAATGGGGCGCTGGAGCTGGTGGTGGGGCACGGGGGTGGCTAGTCCTAGGAATATCCATCGAAGGTTGTGAGGTGGCACTTGAGGCGGTGGACTATTAGGATCCACTCGAAAACTCCAGCTCTAGGTCACTACAGCGCCTCCTCCAAAATTCTTAGGACTCCTCTGCTCGTGCTAACACTCCGTAAGTGGTGTTATGGAGTAGGGTGTTAGCCAGCAACATCATGCCAGCTGTCTCTCTTTCTAGCGCAGTTATGGTGAGTGTAGGTATCCCTGGGGATAGGCTAGATGGGATATGACCAAACTGTGCATCCAGGCTACCTAGGGAAATAGGGGGAATCTCTCCAAAGGCAGAATGTCTCAGCTAATCACTGAAATGGGCTTAGATGGCATGGGTGGCCTTGCGGGACGCCTCCTAGGTGGGAAGGTAATTATCTGCTGAGAGCCACTTCTCAACACACACTAAACTATAATCTAAGTTTAGGGGAATCCCTACAATAAAAATTCCTAATCGCGGGGTAGCACCACCCGTGGGATACTCATGAAAGTACTCTAAAAATGGAGCTTCTAGAGAATGCAGCAACCTCGCTAGCATCAAAACATGCTACCCGTGAACCTTATCAACAGGAATACTATAACGAGCAATCCTGCAAAAGGAGGGGTTCTATGTTAGCACAGGTGCTACCTTTAAGGAAGATGAGCTCTTAACATAATAATTTTGAAATAGAGTACTTAGTGCAACATAGCAAGTGAGCAAGTCCACTTAAAGTCATACTACAGTGTCTACATTATTAGCGTGGCCCTACTTATTGCTCTAATGCCACCTGTGGCGCCCCGTGTAATTATTCCAAGGATAATCACACAAAAGAGTATGGATTATTATTCACCTAATCAGTAGAACATTGTTCCAACGAATAATAAGCCTTTACTAAACTCGCGCAGCAGAACAATAATGTAGAAATTGTACTATTATTACAACACTTGCCTTGAGGGCTATGGTCTTAATTATAAATACATAAAAGGCAAAAGATACAGATTGATACCCTAGAACTCTCCTGCTTGGCTCAGTAGGAAGCCTACTCGTCCCAGCCACAATATAGGGGGTCTACCTCCCCCGGCTCCTCATAATCATCGTCCTCCTCTCCTGTAACTCGGTAATGCCTGCTGCCCCTTCATCCAGCTCGAAGTATTCCTCGCTTAGAGTGGGGTCTAACAAAGGAGAATAATAACAAGGGTAAGTACTACCTCAGCAAGCACAATATTAGCAAAATGTACTAGTTGCCTCTCATTGTCCTTAAGTCTAGTTCTAGTCATCTAAATTTAGAAAGTAGCTTTACCAAATTAAGTGACATCTTTTAATTGTGAAAAGTTCTACTTTTCACTCTGGTTAAGAAAGATCCCTAGTGATCACTGTAGTCCCCAATCTAAGGGGCTGGTATGAATTCATGATTTTATTTAGCACTGTGCAGATTTGTGCCACTGTACCCATATCTACTCTAAATCATCTTAACCAAGCTTTCCACACTTCCTTTGGTGTGGGGTCAAGCTAAAAGTACAAAACTTTTCTCGAGTTACATTATTCAATTCTCCAACCCATCTATTATCCATTGGAATGCAATGCACCAATTAACTTATCTTTTAGCTTACTGCAATTGCAAATTTAGAAATTAATCTTTCTTATGCACCATTTGTAAAAAGGGTTGTAATAATTAGTTTTTGTTTAATTATTTGATATTTGAGTCAAAGTTTGTAATTTATTTTTGTAATTACTGCTTGTAATAACTCTTGATTGAAATTTTAATTATTGCTAATTATGCTGTTTAAAGGTAATTATGGTTTGTGTTCTTTCAACATTGATGTACGTAGGAATTTGCATACTTCTATTTTCAGCCTTGATAACAAATGGTTACAATTTTTTAAGTAAAAAATACTTTTTATTTAAAAGTATTTTTAAGTACTTAAAAAATACTTTTTAAGTATCCAAAAATACTTTTAAAAAATAATTATAATTTTTTAAGTTTTTGGGACACGTGTCGCGACGAGAGATGGCCTTGCACGCAGCTATGTGCACGGCACCCTGCACCTGAGCCCATTCCATTTCAGAACTAGCCATTGATCCACTTCTGTTAGTAGCCAGCAGGGCCGGTCCTGAGATTTTAGGGGCCCGGAGCGAAACTAGAAATAGGGGCCCTAGTATAAATATCTAAATATAAATCTACACACACACAGATATATATCTAATTTTACCAACAAACACTTAAAATGCGTTATGTATTAAAGAAAAGCTTCTTTTAGCTGATGCCACAGTCACAGGCATAGTAAATAAAATCTGATAAGCAATAGAAATATTAGGATAACAATCCGCTTCTCTGACAAACTCAAAGATCTCCATAGCAGACATTGGTTTATCTGATAAAGTCAATTGCATAACAATTAACTCAGAAATTAGATCATTTAACTCAACATCAGATGAACCATCTAGAGAGAAAGTTTCTGCCAATTTTGTACAACATTCTTTTAATTCAGTTCGATCCAATGACTTCAATGTTGTTGAACTCATTAAAAATCCAAATATACTTCCGAATGTTTGGAGTTCTTGCAATATGTTTTTCAATGAATTGATTGCCATATCAATCATAACAAAAAAATAATTTGTATGTGGGCCAACTTCGGTGGCTAAAAGGCCCAAGATAAATCTTCAAAGCATGTATATACTCTACATAGTATATAGGGGCCCCCTGGATTTTGGAGGCCCGGGGCGGCCGCCCCTCTCGCCCCCCTCCAGGACCGGCCCTGGTAGCCAGTGTTAGTCACTAATTGTTTCAGGAATAGAAAGCAACTATTCAGTTCACTTTAACGTTTCTGTCTTCCTTTTTTTCTTTCATTATTTTCTGCTGCATTGCAAGAAGCTCATGTGCCAAGAATGGCCGGCGTTCTGAAGGTAGAACAGCGTGTGAAGCTGTTGATCGTCCTGGTCCTTTTGGCGTCGATATAGGACGGCTCGAATGCGTCGAGGCCTTTGAAAGGAGAAGAGGCCGAATGGGCAGGTGAGCACCACAGCATTGCCCTTCTGGTTTCAATTATGAGAGTTGTTGTGAGCAGGTCATCGGTAGGGCATTCTGGCTGCACCTACGATCCCAACGATTTTTTTAAATCATTCATCCTTTATTGAAAAATTACAGAAATATACCCGCGCAAAATTTTTTTACAGGAATGAGTTTCAGTCGTCCAACTGTTAGGCGACTGGAACCTATCGCCCAACGGTCGCGTGACACGAATGCAGTCGGTGAGCCATTGGGCTACATAATTGCAGTCGCCGAATAGTGAGGCAACTGTATGCTGTCGCCCAACCATTGGACGACTAGACGCGATATATATTCGACCGCTCAGCTGAGCCCCCCGGTTGAACGGCCAATTCTAGTATAGCACGTGCGCGAGGAGAGAAGAGAAAGAAAGAAGAAGAGAAAAGAGGAAAGGAGAGGAGAGGTCCTGCTACTTCTGCAGGTAAATATTTTTTTTTATGTTTTAGTCATTATTTTTTATGAAATAAATAGTTTGTTAGTGTATAATTAGAGTTCGAAGAAAATTATAGTTGTAGAACTTTGCTATGAAGTAAATAGTTGTTAAAAAGTTAATCGACATAGTGATGGAAAATTAACATCCGTAAATATTGCAGTTGTAAAAAATCCAGTCAATATAGTTATAGAAATCTAGCATCTATAGAAAATTATAGTTACAGGGTTTAGCATCCGTAGAAAATTCTAGTTGTAGAAACATTAGTCAATATTATATACAAAATTAGCATATGTACATAATTATAGTCGTAGAAAATTTAGTCAATATTTTTGTACGAAGTAAACAATTCACTTCATGCAAAACATTATTAAGATAACATTTATGATTTATTACGAATGAATGTAATATCATTAGTACATTGAGAATGCATGTGTACCGTTAGAACTGGCATACTGTCCAAACCCATTAGGAATAATTTACAATAGGAGAGAGCTCGAGCAATGAGAGAAGAGCGGCGTCGGTGTGTGTGGGAGCAGATAGGGAGTTGATGCATATTGGGGCGGAGGATAGAGAGCGGTGGCCGTGTGAATGAGGAGGGGTTATGCTATAAGGGTACTGTAGTAGTTCAAGATAGGCGAACGGTTATAGAAATGTAAATTACAGTATAGTTGTAGTTCATTGTGCGTTGCAATTTGACCAGTGGCAACATTGAAAATGTTTATAGGCAAACATCGGTAATGTTGATACCCACTACATTAAAAGTGCATTACGGTGTCGGCACCATTCATGAAAGTCCGAAAGGTGTTGACTTGAGCAATTTTGCACAAGCCATTCTGGTACATCCGAACAGTGAGAATACTCGAATCATAGATCTGATGTATTGGCTCACCCGTAGTTTCTCCTTGAACCCTGAGGTGTGCAACGTCATTATACAAGGGCTTTGGAGCCGATCTCTCATGAACATTAGATGGGAGTTGAGACCATTGATACGTACTGCTGCATGGAAGGGCTTTGTGGAAGGTTGCTGGTGTCGTGGATACGAGTGCGTGCTGCTTGTAAAACCATGCCCAATAGAAGCTGTACAAGGCCCTATCAGCGGCTATCATGCGGGTGATGTGAGCAGCTCGAACGCCTAGCATGTTAGTGAATAGGAGGACCCAGAGGCCGGTGTCAGAGAGGTTCCGGAAGAAGTTGTTCGTGACGAGGCCGATGCGTTAGATGGAGGAGAGGAAGAAGGGTCATGGTGTGCTAAGTCTATAGGACGGGCTGATGAAGGAGAAAATAGTGAGTACATAGTGCATCAAATAGAGAGGGATGGCCAAATGGCCTGGGCCGAAGAGGAAGCTATATAGGAGGATGACAATGACAGTTTCAATGAGGACGAAGCTCCTATCCTGTAGGAATGGAACAGGTTTGACGCTGAGGGTTTTGTTGCGTAGGACGAGCATGAATCACCGTTAGTATATCATGGCACAGAGGATCGGTTGCACTCAATGTATGCTGATAAGGAATTGTTCTAGGATTCCATCAAGCTATGGACCCTGTCCATGCAACGGACTTTTCGGGTCATCAAATCTAGCCAGGAGCACTATACCATGAAGTGTGAGTAGGAAGGTTGCAACCTTAGAGGGTGCACGCACGAAGACCAAAGTATGTGACTCAGTGGATTATCTCGAAGGTGGAGCCACACTCCTGCATTCCCAGCTGTGTTTTGGCAAGGCATCGCAACATAATATTTGCCTTCATAGCTAATTTGATGTGTGGTGAGATAGTGGAGAAGGACATAGAGGCCACGCACATTAGAGTGGCTATCAATAAAAATTCAAGTACAAGATTAGCTACACGAAGATGTGGTATGCGAAGCAGAAGGTTTTGAAAAAACGGTTTGGATCTTTCGAGGTTGCATATGACAATCTTCCTCGTATGCTTCAGGTGTTGTAGAACAGAAATCCGTGCATGTACATTGTTGTTAAAGATAAGCCATATACAAGGAGTCCTTCCGCCTAGCGCCACGGAGGGGTACTACGTCTTCCCGCCGTGGACGCAGAGTTGGAGTGGGCCAGGGTGGCAACGGAGGGGTTGCTGCTGGGGGTTTAGTACAGGGCTTCCGCATGTGCTAGCTGTACTTTTGTTCTTTCTTTATTATTTATATTTCTTACTTACTATGTGATGTTTGAAATATTATTGCATTCTTTTTTGTACTTCTTTTCACGATGTCCATTTGTTCGATTCATGATGACACCTCTAGTTTAATGCATGCGACGCACCGCTGGAACAGTCTACTCAATAAATGGCAACCGCAATGACGCATAATACATTTGACTCCATGCTTTATGATAATGAACATAACCGTGAACAATAGGGGAGAGTACTATGGTACAACATTTCATGCCTACTAGTACAATGTGCCTTGCGCTACCCATATGAAGTGTTGCAGAGGCGCATCGGATGTGGCTGGCCATCGTTGTAGTGGTATACACATATGTAGCTAGGGTTCATGTAGCAGCATTTTTGATCATACAAATTTTCTATGTTGACGACCTCCTCGTTGCCCCTCTCGCGCTGCATTTGTTGACGAAGTCATCGTTGTCCTCTTTGAGACTTTCAATCCATACCTCTAAGTTAAAGATTAGCTCCCACAATGTATCCACGTACCTCACAACATAGCGTTCATGGGGAGGATCGATCCAGCGGACAAAGTCATAGTTCGCCATCTGCTGCAAAGGAGGGTTAATATCGAAACTCTATTAGCAGTAATACAAAATAAACGATTGCCTATTTATACCCCCAGAGTGTGGGCATCAACATAAATGTCATCTGCCATCCGAATGGCCTTTCGCTACTTGCATGACCGCGTCCTCCATGTGTCTGCATTTTGGCCGCACCAATTGTGCACGCTTATTTGGCATCAAGCAGTAGTTAGGGCCAAAGTCCTATATCATTTCTAACGGAAGGCCTAGCTTTGGGGACCTATATTTGATTGGCCCATCAGCGTCTACCATGGTAGGTTACTCTAGGACGGACAAGATATTTCTTCCTATGATTCACTGCGTCGAGTGCTCCTACTCTCAAGGAAGTAGGGCATGCATTTTATAGCCTGTGGGAGGGAAGCAGCGTGCTTTATGACAAACCGAATCATGTGCTAACTTTGTGTACCTTTGCCCTAGAGAGAATTGGCAACACTACACCCTCAGCTTCTCACACCGAAAAGACAGACCTTTGCAAAGCAGGACATGACAAGACAAAAGGTGTGCATTTTTGCACAGTGACAAGACTAGACAAGGCAGCTTTATATAGTACAACAC
This sequence comes from Dendrocalamus latiflorus, assembly GCA_017311315.1. Classification (NCBI taxonomy): domain Eukaryota; kingdom Viridiplantae; phylum Streptophyta; class Magnoliopsida; order Poales; family Poaceae; genus Dendrocalamus; species Dendrocalamus latiflorus. The sequence continues at coordinate 7,745,774 of CM029651.1, read as the reverse complement.
CAGACGGGCCATCTTGCGTAGTGACAAGACCAGACGGGGCAAGTTTGCACAGTGCCAAGACCAGAGGAGGCAGCTTTGCGTAGTGATAAGACCAAATGGGGTAACTTTGCGTAGTAATAATACCAGACGGGGCAACTTTGTGCAATGACAAGATCAAAGGGTGCAGCTTTGTGCACTGACAAGACCAGACAGGTTAGCTTTATGCAGTTACGAGACCAAAGGGGCAGCTTTGTGTAGTGACAAGACCAAAGGGGATAGTTTTGCGCAGTGACAACACTCAACCTCGCCAGTTTTTTAGATCGATATGACAACACTACACCTCAGCTTTTCAACTGAAAAGACAAGACTCTGCAAACTACGACGTGACAGCTCTTTACACCGTGCCAACCCTTTGGCTTATAAAATGAGGTGGAAGAGATCTTGGAGAAAACACTACAAAAGCAAACCCAACACTACACCAGAGCTTGGTTCAACACGTTGACATGGACAAGAGACAGAAGAAACAATGGGAGAACATGATGAAGCAATAGGAGAAGATCCACGAACTAGCAATGTTTAATGTAGCTCGCGATGAAAAAGTAAGTGCCACAGTGGCCTACGGCAAACAAGCTGAGCGTGTCAGAAGGGCACCTCCCCGCATTGACAACCCCTGTAGTAGCAACCTAATCCTAAATGTTCCAACAGAGCGTTCACCGCAATAGCCGCCCAAGGGGGAGATGCCACCCCTCTGTTGGTGCAAGGACCCATGCAAAATTTTCAAGTCCAAGCAACGGCTAAGCAAGGACCAGTTGTAGTGTGTTCCCCTACTATTTCTCTTTCAAAGTATGTACTAACAACCTCTCGTTTACCTGCAGTCCCCAGAACCGCTACGTGGCTACTGCAAGTGGATCAGCCTAGAGATCCACCCACATGACCAGTGGACTCTCGACTTCGAGAAGTGGAATGTTAAAAAGGCTTGATAGATCTGGGAGAAGGAGCGCCGCAACGATGAGCAAACCGAGTGTACGGGAGACGAAAGCTCATCTCAACGCGTGCACGTGCAGGGAGTGCGAGGCTCGAGAGAGGGAGCATGAGAAAAAGAGGAAAATGGTGACCAAGATGAAAGAGGCCGTCGAGGAGTTCAACTCCAAGCTCGCAAGAAAGGAAAATATCCCTAGTCCACACAATAGGTCGGGCCGTTCCGTTCTAGTTCCCCAAAGGTCGAGTTTATTTCTATTCCAAAAAGGCACATATGTATTGTACAAGTACTTCAGTTTGTTACATCGTACAAGATGTCGTTTCTTATACACATAAACAAACCCTATGCGCTGTGTTATTCCCAGTTTATTATGAAGTCTATTTTAATTTGCAACATCACATCTCCTCATCTTTTCGTATTCAATTCTTCACGTACCAAAGCATCCAACATCATGAAAGAAATAAGTTCTCCATGTTTGAATTGCTGGTTGCATCACAATATCACTTACCTTCATACTTACCAATATTACTGTCTCAATCGTCCTTAGAAAAAATTTCTTACACTACAATAACATACGACGATCATAAATTGTTATTGTGAATCTAACAGATCTTGTACAATTCATAATCTACGAAAATGATAAATGGATCATCCAACATTGTATGCCATTTTTTCCACAAAATACAAATCACATACAAATGTCATTTACCCTCATGCGCTGTCGGGGTGCCAATTGCGCAAAAAATGGGCTGAGGTGACAGTCGCCGACCGGTTGGGCGACTAGACCTGTGAGAGAACATGTGGAGGTGTCCCCATGTTTGTGATGAGTAGTTGACTCGTGTTCTGGAAAGTTTGAGTTTGATTTGGTTGGTTCGCGCCAAGTCAGTGCATGGCGCAGTCTGGTTTGGTTGGACTCGGTCGATCGCGGTCGAACGTGTTTAGGACGCTTGTTCTTCTTCTCGATCGGTCGATTTGGGTATTTCATGCTTGAGTACCTTCTTTTGTTGCTAATATTGATTATATTATTTCGAGCGGTGCTATGTGACAGTTTGCTTGTCTGTGTGGCTGCAGGACTTTGGAGCTAGGTCATGGTGAGGCGTGGGTGGACCGGGACTAGGCATAGGAGGTGTTGAGGTCCAAACGGTCAGAGACGTCAAAGATGATCGAGGCTGCTGAGGTGGTTGCGAGTCGGGAGACGAGGAACTGGAGCTGGAGCTACCGGAGGTGGACACGACGGGCAACGACGAGGTGGATCGGGACTAGGCTCAGGGAGGAGCTGAGGTCCAGACGGTCAGGATGCCAGGTGCGGTCGTGCGAGGACAGGAAGCTTCCAGGAAGGTGCGGCAGGGGCATTTCGGTAAAATGCGCAAGGCTGCAAAATGAAAGCGAATTCGGTAGAAGATAACGGGTTGGAGACCCGTTAGTGAATGGCAGTAGAGAGTTTAGGGTTTGGAGTGAAATGGGTGTTTTTCCCTCCATTCTTCCTGATGGATGGTTTGACTTTTTGCCTCATTTGTGTGTGAGGCATGGAGTGGGTTTGTGCTGCCAATTCTTGATTTGCCACTTGAGTGTAAGGCTGGAGGCTTAAGAAGGGGAGTTGGCAGTGCAAGAAGGTAAGCAGTATTGTGTTCCTTCTCCTGGAGTGTGTATGCTCACGTGAGTTCATCTCAGGAGAGAAACATGTAGTGAGAATGAAACCCTCTATGTAATAGCTCATGTCTCTGAATCAATGTAAAAGGTCCTGAGTTTGAGCTATTCTGATTTCTTCCTCGCTGTGTTTGTCTTTTTGTTTTTGTTGTTCTCTGCTTCTATGGCATTTGAATTGAATCTTTCTTCTTGATTGATTTGCTGCAAAATGGGTTAGCTTTGAATAGGGAATCATCTCAAGCCATTTGGCTGCTATATTCCTAAGAGCAATCACTTTAGCAGCCATGTTCTTTCCAAAAATCACCTCGGGCTCATTTCCCCTGTTTTGTGATTTTTAGGGTTTGGAGGCAGGGCACTATTATATTTCTTGATTCTCCTTCAGGTGTTTGTTCTAAGTGTGTGCTTTAATGTTGTGAGTTCATTGCTTAGCTGATTTCAAAGCCTCATGTGCAAAAGATTCGAGGATTACAAGAAATTTGGAAATAAATCTCATTCTCAGTTCAGTTTTTGATTTCTGTTCAGATTTCATTTCCCTGGCCTTTTTGGTTGTATGCTTTGGTTTATAAGGTCCTCTTACTATTTAGTTCTCAGTCCCATTTGTTAGCCCTGAGAAAAACCGCAAGAACTCAATCTTTCACTATTTTCAGGTTCTCTTTTGAAATTACTGTACCGAAAACCAACAATCTGCAGTTTCTGCTTTTCGGTTGGATCTATTTTCTGTGCTGACTGCCTTCAATCTGCAGATTACTGTCTCTTGCTCAGTTCCCTGCAGTTTTTAGCCGAGAGCTACAATGTCCAGCCGAGTATATGTTCTGTGTTCCCTGTCGTAAGTTTGGTTCCCAGTTTTCTGCATTCGGTGCTGTGCATTGCTGCTTTTCGGCCTGCAGTATATGCTCTGTTTTCTGTCAGCTGTTTTCGGTTTTCACTGCAGCCATCATTCAGATTGCAGTCTGTTCACGGCAGTAGTTTTCAATTGACTTGCATCTTGCTTTGTCTGTGTTAATCTGCATTCAAAAACCGAAAAACTGAAACAAACTGCAGCTCTCTTCTTTCGGTTTTGTGTGCAGTTTCCTGTTTACTGTTTTCAGTATTTTTTGTCAGCGGTTGGTTGCAGATTTGTTTTCGGCCAGCAGCAGTCTTTAGCTACAGTCTGCATTTTCTGCAGCTTTCGGCCATGATTTACTGCTCGGGTTCAGTTCACTTGATGTCTGTCTTTCAGTCTTTAAAATTGCTGTGTTCGGCTGAATTTTTGTTGAGTTGGGCAAGTCTGAAAATGCTATGTTTACTGCGTTTTGGTTGGGTCTGTTACTTTTAGTTTTCGGCCAGTTAAGACCTTGTTGTTTCCAATCCATTTTATTTCTTCGGTGAAATGTTTGTCAGTCTAAGGTTTGCTTTTCAGTAAGCTTTTTCAGTCAAGTCCGGTTTTTTTCAATCTCTGGTCAAATCTTCTTTGTAGCATCTATCTCCTCTCTTCATAGTTTCTATAGCTATTGGACATGAAAAACGTGTGGATACTTCGGGGCGTTTTTTGAAGACACCATTCACCCCCCTATCTGTTGCCATTTCCGATCCTACAACCTGCAGTCGCACAACAGGTTGTAGTTGCCGATCGTTCGACGACTGGATCGTGTCGCCCAATGGCCCATCGACTGTATTCGTGTTGCACTGCCGTTGGGCGACAGGTTTCAGTCACCTAACGTTGGGCGACTGAAGCCCACTCTTGTAAAAAAATTTTTTGCGCGGTCATATTTCTATAATTTTAAGTAAAATATAAAAAAAACCGATCCCAACACCATAGGAGGGCATTGCCCATGATATACTCTTATCCGGCTAATTTGGCATGATAAGTACGACATGTTTCTTTGATTTGAGATTGACTGATTTGTTATTGAATGCGTGCGTAAATTCTTGCAATGTCTGTAACTGATCGATGCAATAAACAGTGTGTTGCATAGTATGTGTGGAAACACTGAAGTGTATATTGTAGTATCTGTATGTATATTGTAGTGTCTGTATAGTACTATGCTTCAACTTTAAAAAATGGTTTACTTGTTACTGTACTTGATCTTTGTACGAGTCCAGGTGGAATGTTGATAAGCAGTACCAAGTACCAAGCACATGCATGCACTAGTTCCAAGAAATTCCTCTTAAAGTTTTATGGTGTGACATGAGATGGCACTAAAATTCTATAACAACTTTGAGTTCAAGATAAAAAAGCCCTTAAAAACAAGGAATCCCTTATGTTCTATAGTTCAGTTAAGACATGCATGGTGACACTGAGGAAAAAGATCCTCACAACCTGCCATTACACTGGTCAGATTACTGTTAGGTTTCAAAAACTTGCATCCTAGAAAAAGCAATGAATATTTGCATCGGGAAAACACCAAACTGATGAGTCAGGAGCCCACATAGTCTGCTTGAACTCCAGCTCCAAGAGTATCAAGACACGATTCACATTGGCCTACCAAAATGCATTTTGTTATTCTTTTTTTAGGGTATGCATTATGTTATTCAAAACAATATTTTTTGGCACATGAACCATCACATCCATTGAGTAGTCCATCAGATCACCGCCATGATACTGAGCTGGGGCCCACTGGATATAAAGTTTTAACTAATTAAGTGAAGGAGAGAATTCCAGGAATACCTACTTCCTTCGTGTAATCTAGCTCATGCGTGAATATGTTATGGATGGATTTCCATTGTGCACCCTAAATGAAGCATCGGCAGCACGCCGTCGTGCTACAATACCATGGCATTAATTTAAAGCCATTAGAAGAAAAAGTGAGCGGCTTGGGTTGATACGGCAGATGTAGCGTACCACTGTAGCTATTCTATGCGATGCAGCTAAAGTCAATCAATATACACATTTCGTTTTTATTAGGCAACCAACATCGAGAAAGTTGCACGCCTGTTTTTTTCTTATGGTTTTTAGGTTGTTTGCGCGAGAGATTACAGGGCAACAGAAATTCACGTGTGATTTTTACTGATATAAATGAAATCGGTAACTTATGTACTACAATTAACTAGTATACCCTATCTTATAAAATACTCTGTTTAAAAGCTAGTTACTATAGAAAAACCGAAAAACAGCCTTTAGAAGCCGAAACGAATAGGGTAATATGCCCTGCCGCATACAGGGGATTTGCTTCTGTCGTTTTTTTGGAACTTAAGGTGGTGATCAGTTCGGCTTAAAAGCTCATGGCTTATGGCTGAAAACACTGTAGCTGGTTGAAAAAAACACTGTAGCTGACAGAGGCTTATTTAGCATAATTAAATTTAAAAAATATAAAAATATAAAAAATATGTTAGCTCATTACGTATAATACAAACAAATACGGGAAAAAAAGAACCGGCAAAAAAGCTCAACAAAAAGCTAAAAGTTCAGAAAAAACGAAATTTATGAATAGTGAAAAATAAGCTGCAAGCCAGAAGCTTAAGCCCAACCGATCACTCTTCCGTTGTGAATGTGAATCCCTGGGTGAGATGGGGTGGATTGGTAAATCATCGCATGCACATTCATATTTCTACAGCGTTTGGTCAAACATCTCGTGCATTGTGCCGGCAAGAAACTTTCTTTTGGCTGCCGTGCAAGAACGGAGCCAAGCAAATACTCAGGTGGGTTTTTTTTGAACTGGAACACAAAGGTTTCCACTAGCCAGTGGCTCTAGGCATATCGCCAGAGACCAACCTGGTCACAAAATCGGGGACCTGGTCCATGAACACCTCAGAACCATAGCGCACAACGCTCGCCCCATAAGCAGCAAGGCTATCAGCCACTTTGTTGCAAGATCTCGGGCATGAACGGACCTCACAGTGAACAAAAGATTCATTCATAAAATCCTTGATACGCCGAAATATACCGCCGTCTGGACTCCTGTCCATTGAGTCAGACCTTAAAGCCTTTTCCAAATTTGTTGCATCAGTCTCAAGAATAATTCTGGTCATTCCCAGTTGTGCCACCCTCTTAAGACTTCTCAAAAGCAGCAAGTGCTTCAGCATGTATGGGACTTGTGAGTCTCTCAAGATGTCCACAACCCCCCTCTAGGAATTCACCGTTGCTATTGCGGGCAACAAAGCCCCAACCACCTGACCCCGTTTTAGCACAATAGGAGGCATGAATATTGATCTTGTAGCAGTCAGGATGTGGTGGCGCCCATTTCTGATCTTTTTTTGGTCTTTTCTCTCCTTCCCCTTTCTTCAGCTTGTCAAACTCTATCACATAGTAACTCACAATTGAGCATAATTCTGCTGCGGGCATTCTTTTTTCCCCCACGTTTGTTTTGTTTTTGGCCGACCACCATTTCCAGAGCAGCACCCAAACTTTCTGTTGTGTAGCAGCATCCATCTTCCAAATTTCTATTATTGCTTCCTTACCTGATTTGCACTCTGTAAGCTTCATTCTAATTTGCTCTAGGTCCATTAGCCGCCAAATTTCTTTAACCCCATGGCATTTGAAAAAAAGATGACCACAATCTTCATCCATCCTGTGGCACATGGGGCAAATTGTTTCACCCTTCACTCCTCTCCTGGCTATGTTCCTTCGGACTGCCAAGCTATTATGTGCAAACCGCCATAGGAACATCTTGACTTTGTTTGGTAGCGGCAAGTTCCAGATTTTCTTCCGGTCAAAGGCTCCCTGTCTTTGTCCCCCCATTTCTGAACCTGACACATCTCTTCCTCGATCATGCTCTCTCTGCTTAACAGCCACCTTGTAAGCAGATTTTACAGTAAATCCCCCTTTCGGATTGTAGTGCCAAGCTGGCCAATCATCAGTATTCTCGTCCGTCGCCATTGACAAGATCATATCTGCATCCCGCTGCCAAAAAGTATCCTTCACCAGATCTTCATCCCAAGTGCCAGTAATCGGGTTGATAAGCTCAACAGCTTTAGTCAGTAAAGATGTGCCCCTCGGGGTGACCAGCTGACGTGTAGCCCCAAGTGGAATCCAAGGATCAGCCCAAATATCCAGAGAATTTCCGTTGCCCACCCGCCATATAATCCCCTCCCTTAGGAGTTGAGCGCCTTGAAGGATGCTCCTCCAGGTGTATGAGATCCCATCTCTTGCATTACATTGCAAAATGTTGCTGTTAGCAAAATACTTTGCCTTAAGGATCCGACTGCACAGATTGTCAGGATTGGTTAGAATTCTCCAAGCCTGTCTTGCCAGCATGGCCAGATTGAATAAGTGCAAGTCCCTGAAACCCAAACCACCCTCCTTCTTTGGCAAAGTCAATTTGTCCCAGCTTAACCAATGGATCTTGTTCTCCTTATCATTTTGATTCCACCACCACCTGCCTACTAAAGAATTCAACTCCTCACATAGCCCTTTTGTTAGATCAAAACAAGACATTGCATAAGTGGGAATAGCTTGTGCCACAGCTTTAATCAACACCTCCTTTCCTGCCTTGGAGAGCATCTTTTCCTGCCAACCTTGTATACGCACCCAGATCTTCCTTTTTAAATATTCAAATGCCTTCTTTTGTGATTTGCCAATCGAGACCGGGAGGCCTAGATATCTCTCATTTTTTTTGCTTCGGACTCAATGTGCAGTTCAACTTTTACCTGCTGCTTGTTTACTTGATTTTTGTTGGGACTGAATAAGACAGAGGACTTGTCCCTATTAATCATCTGACCCGAGGCTTTTTCATAAACATCAAGGATTCTTTGTAGTTCTTTGGCATCCTCTATTCGTGCTCTCATCAGCACAAGGGAGTCGTCAGCAAAGAATAAATGATTGATTCTAGGTGCCGCCTCACACACTTTGATCCCTTCAATTTTCCCTTCAGCTTCGGCTTGTTGCAGCATGGCAGAAAGAGCTTCCGCACAGATAATGAACAGATATGGGCTAAGTGAGTCCCCTTGCCGGAGTCCCCTCTGTGGAGTCACTGTATTGGTGTAGTCATCATTAACCTTAATGCGATAAGAGACTGTTGTGACACACCGCATGATCAACTCAATCCACCTCTCATGGAAGCCCAACTTCTCCATCATTTTCCTCAAAAAGGACCACTCCACCCGGTCATAGGCTTTACTCATGTCCAGTTTTAAAGCTGCTAATCCTGCTTTTCCTCTTTTGCGCTGGTTCAGGTAGTGAGTCAGCTCATAGGCTATCAGCACATTATCAGTAATTAGACGTCCTGGGACAAAGGCACTCTGAGAATGAGAAATAATCTTCGGCAGGATGGACTTCATCCGGTTAGCAGCGGTCTTTGAAATCAGCTTGTAGGCAACATTACAAAGACTGATTGGCCTAAGATCTTTGAGCTTTTCCGGCTTATTCACTTTTGGAATCAGCACCACTACTGTATCATTCCAGCCCTGTGGCATATTACCTCCATTCAACACATTCAGAACCTCCTGCTTCACTTTGTCACCCACTAAAGACCAGAATTTCTTGTAAAAGATTGACGGAATTCCGTCAGCCCCCGGGGCTTTCAATTCCCCCATCTCTTGCAGAGCTTCCCAAACTTCTTCTTTAGTGAAAGGTGCAGTCGAACTCTCATTCATTTCCTGAGAGACTCGAGATTGCACACACCCAATAACCTCCTCCATCTGTTCACCTGCACTTGACATGAAAAGTTGTTGATATTGGTTAGCAATAAAATTTTTCAGGTTCTTCCCCGCCACCACCTCTCCTCCCTCCCCCCTTAACTTCTCAATGCGATTTTTCCTTCTCCTCTCAGAAGCTTGGGCATGGAAAATTTTGTATTTCGATCTCCTTGGGTCAGCCATGTAGAATGGGCCCGCTGCTTCCAATAAGTATGCTGTTGGTCCAGCAGCCTCTCCAGCTTGAAGCGAAGCACGTGCTCTCGATTAATTTGAGCTTGGCTCAAGCTCCTACACCGGCAAATCTCCAACTCCCTCTTTGCAACTGTTATACGCTTCTCCAACTCTCCCAAAACACACCTATCCCACTCCCACAACTCAATTAAAAGATGTTTCTGGATCTCCATCAGCCTTGTCTCCCCCTTCTCCAAAGCCTTACACCATGCTTCCTCAACTTTAGTTGGACCCTCCTCCTCCTCCAGCCAACGCGCCTCAAACTTCCTCAAAATTTCCGAAGTTCTCCTCCATTACCTTCTCTCCCTCCCCCCTAGCTCAACGATGATTGGTCTATGATCCGAGTGCCTTGGATCTCCGTTTATTACACGAACCAGAGGAAACAGAGCCCTCCAGGAGCTATTGGCCACCGCTCTATCCAACCTCTCTTTCACAAAGCTGTCCACCCTATGGTGGTGATTTCTCCAAGTGTAGGTATCACTCTCGAACCCGAGATCACATAAGTCACATTCCACAAGAGCCTTGCGGAAATTCTCCATACACCTCTCCGGTCTAAGCGGACCCCCCACCTTCTCACAGTTGAACATTATCTCGTTGAAATCCCCACAACAAAGCCACAGCAGATTGCTTCTATTACGCAGAATTCTTAACAATTTCCAAGTTTTTTCCTTCTCCTCACCCCTTGGTTCACCGTAAATCCCAGTGAAACGCCATTCGAGCCCAGCTTCCTCCTTCACAAAGGCATCAATATGGTACCTCGACATACTTCCAACAGTGATATCAATCCCCTTCCTCCAAAACAACGCTAGGCCCCCGCTTAGGCCCACGCTGTCCTTCACAAACATGTTTGGCAAATTAAGACTCCACCTGAACCTCTCCATCCAACCTGTGCTGTGCTTGGTTTCCGACAAGAACAACACATCTGGGGCCTCCTTCTTCTGGACATCCAGAAGACCACGAACTGCCGGCCCCAATCCCCGGCAGTTCCAAGCAATAAGTCTCATTGGGCCTGGCGGGATTGCTCAAGCAACCCCGCCAATTCAGCATTACCCTCGACTTCCACACCACCTGAAACCCCTGTTCCTTCGCCTCTTTTTTGCTTTTTCTGTCCTTCCCTTGTGTACTCCCCAACAGTGTCCGGGACTTGTCTTTTTTTGTTAGCCTCCAGAATCACCTCACTACTCTTCCCTACTCTTTCACTCCTTGGTCTGCGCTTGAACGTCAGCTTCTTTATTGATAATTCAACCCCTGACCTAGCTTCCGCTCCCCTCCTCCCTTCATTACCTTCCAGCCAAACTGTGCTTGGGACTTGGTTGGTGGCAACCGAGACCTCAACATCACCCTGCATCAAACCTGTTTCTTCATCAACTTCCATACCAACCTCAGCTCCGTCCTCCCCTTCTACAATCTGCTGTACGCCACTACCCTTGGCCCTTCCTTCCTCCGGAGGAGCAACTCTCAGCCCTGTGCTCAACGGTTCCTCAGATTCCGTTGTGTCCACTAGCGCCTCCCTAGCCTTGCCTATGGACATTGACCGCCCTGAAACACTTTGCTCCCCAGCTGACTTTGACCCAGTCCCAAACTCCAACTTCTTTGGAATACCTTCGCGCACTAACTTTCCTTTTTGTTTTAGCGGGCTTTGACCATCATCTCTCAGCTCATCCTCCACTCCGTCAACAACCTTGCGAGAGAGATCGCCACTACCTGTCCCTCTCTGTCCAGAACTTTTTCCCCAACTTGTATTTTTCTTTTGCTGGAGGCTTCCACCAGAGCTACCCCCTTCAGACCACCTCCCTTTCCCTTCCTTCTTTCGTGATGGGTTAACCCTAAGCCACTCCCCAAACTGCTTACCCTCCTCCCTCCAAACCCCCTCATCACACTCCTTCTCCACATGACCCAAGAGGCCGCACGAGTAACAGAAATTTGGCAGGAACTCATATTTGAAATTGCACCAGCCCACCTCCTCTCCATCCCTATCCTCCATATTGGTTCCCCTGAACAGGGATTTGCGGATGTCGTGCAGAACCTTGAGCCGAAGGAATTCACCCACAGTCGTATCATCTTCATCTGTATCCACTTCCAGAAACCGCCCCACCTTGTTCCCAATCCGACGAGCCGTCTCACCATTCATCAGACCAAGTGGTAGATCAAAAACTCTGATCCAAACCGGAACAAAGAAAAACTCCAGGTCTTTCAACCTCTTGGAGTTGTCAAAATCCACCACTATTAACAGATCACCTCCAAACTCCCATGGCCCATCCATAATCGCCCTACGCTTTCCCCCCGGCTGAAGAAAGGTGAAAAGAAACAAGTTGCTGCCCAACTCCTTACACCGAATACCTTCCCTGGGACACCAAATCCTCCCCACCGATTGCACAATACCCTCAGCATGCCCAGGCTTCGAAGCAAACAACTTGCCCACCGCCTGTGGAGGTCGTCCAGCCTCCCTTGATTTTGCTTGCCGCGCCCCTTTAACAGCCCTCTTTTCTTCCTCCGTGAGTTTCAGCCCATTCAACAGACCTTCCAAATCCTCAGCCCCCTTCTTCCTTCCTTGCTCCATCAGCCCCGGAACCTCCAGCACCGCCCCGCCGACAGCAGGCAGACAAGAGATCCCGGCCCCAAACCGCTCCCGGGCACCCTCTCCCCCAGCCTTGCACAATCACAACCACCAGCCGCCCACCTCCTCCACCGCAACCACCGTGCTGCCCCAACCCACCCACACACACCACCACTGAAGCACCTCCCTGCCAGCCAGCCCGGCGCCGTTCTCCACCGCCCCGGGCACCAGCTGACCCCCGGCGCAGCCCCGCTGCCCTTGCCGCACGCTTGCCGGAGTCACGCGGCCGCCTTCCCAGCTCCTGACTTCGCCTGCCCCACCCCCACCGGACCCCGCCTGAGCCCCTCCCCTACCTTTCAGCCCATGGGGAAGAGGAGAGACACTGGAGAGCACTCAGATTTGGGCGGAAAATGGAAGAAATCTGAGGAAAAACCAACCGAAACCCTAGTTGGGATGCTAGGGTTCGGACTTACTCTGAGTCGCCTCTGCCCCTGCGGGAGTCAAAACGACCAGAGACCTCCCCGTTGGATTGGATTGGATTGGGCTCCTATGTATGTTAAGTGTTTGTGAAACCAACGCAGCTATACAACTCTAGAGAATAGACCGGAGCTCACTATGTATGTTCCGATCTTAAGGACGCACCAAGTCCAGCTCAAAGATGCTGGCGTGCAGCCTAACCGAATGCTGGGTCGAGTCCATTTCTTGCTGCTTACAGCAGGATGGATGGCGGGCTGACACAGTGATTGCAGTTTTTTCGCATACACTGACCATGAGACTGAATCAAAACCCTGGCTTCAAACCGGCAGACGAAACGCGCCATCCACCATGAGAATGTGTCTTCATCCTTGGCAGGACGGCAAGCAAAATGTTGCAATGGCATACAACTTAGCCGCAAATTGTTCGATCATGTGCTCTTGACCACGATGAGGCTGAAACTGGAGTACTTTTTCTCGACAGGATGCAGCATCGCGCTGCTAATGCCGCTGCTCCGTAAGACTGCAGCCTGCAGCTGATGGGAGCTGCCGCCTGCCGGCCTGCCTTGGCACGGCGACGTGAAGTTGCAGGAGCAGTCGAGCAGGTCAGGTTACTTAGCGCTCATGCGCGTGCTGGACAGGTACGGGCCGTCGACCCGTCGTCACAGGCGTCTGGCTGCGCCCACAGCACCGACGTGCCCTCCGGCGGGCCGTGCCTTTGACCGACTGTTGGGTGCATGGACGGTCCAGCGCAGAAACCGGGCATCGTCCGGTGGGTTTCCGGCGGAGCGCCGGCGAAGTTCTGTCCTCTGCCTCCAAGCGTAGATGTACAGGTGTACGAAGTAGTACTTTACCTTGAAGAGAGGGCATTTGCAATTTTTCTGCCTTGGCCAATCTCTGCAACTTCTGTAACTCTTCTGCCACACCATGAGCATGGATGTGATGCAGCTTTTGTTTAAAGAGATTGTTCAGAACAGCCTTGTGCTACATCACTGACCTCTCTGCGGTAGACTTGACATATATATATATATATATGTGCAAAAGTAGTCTCATACAAGGAACTGAAGGAAGCCATCTGCTCCATAACGGACCACTGTATATCGCACTAGCTCCTCCTCCGCGACACACCGAAGTGACCGAACATGTGCCAACTCTAGTGTCATGCTCCCAAGTCTGAACATATAGTTATGAGTATGCAGTGTTTCAACCGAGAAGGTATCTAATGTATCGCTGGTGGTGGGACCTGGAACTTCTGCACCTTCCTGAAGCACCTTTGAGCAATCTATAACAAAAACTAGCCTCATAGGCACGGCATCACGCCGCGCCAGCCACCGTGTGTACCGAAGTAAAAGAGACGATAATTCGTGACGGGTTTTTTTAAAAAAAACAGAGGGACGTATGTGTATTTTCGGAAAAGTTAAAGGTCTTTTTCGTAAAAAAACCGAGGGCACATGTGTATTTTCGAAAAATTCAAAGGTCTTTTTTGTAAAAAAGGAAGGACATGTATGTAAGTAAACGAGGACCCGTACGTAATTTAGAAAACCGCAGGGGGCTATCCTGCAAAGTGAAGGGGCTAAAAAACTGGCAGGGACCTTTTCGCGAGGAAAAAGACCATTACGTAATTTCCGAAAATAATATGGACTTTTTCGCAAAACTGCTCCCCCGACCGTACCGAAATTCGGCCGCCACGCGCCGGCCGAGGGAGCGCAGGGGGGCGACATCGACGCCCTCAGCGGCCGGGAAACCGGCGAGGTGTAATATGGGTATGATTTAACCAAGTGGAGTATCTACGAGTAACCTCCCGCTACGTCAGTGCATACACCAGATAAGTATTTAGGAGTAGCTACCTTAAATCACCCAGCTTCTGTAACTTCTCTACACTGAGTTGTTTCAATCAGCAATGGCGAACATATGATTAATCCGAAGGAACATGACATCCATTTGGATTGATGAAAAGCTTTTGCTAGTTAGCAGTCATGATCAGAGTTTTTCACAGGAAGGTGTGAATGTATGTTAGGCCCTCTCATTGATCATGGCAAATTGTATGCGGAAGCGATGAAATTCCTCGACGAGGTTCCATTGCCAAATACACTACATGGAAAATTCAAAGGGGGTGGTACCCAGTTAAAATGAAAAATACCAGGTAAGCTTTGCCATTGTTGGCTCCTAAAATCCTGTATATCTTCTGTCTAGGGTTTGCAAAATCCTCTAGGAAGCTGCTCCCAGCATGTACATTACTACGGAGAGTAGGTGGTGTAAATACAACTTGCCCTCTTACATCTCGCTGAAACGGCTGCAGAAATAATAGGTTGAAGAATGCAAGGGTATGAGGTATGGAGATCAAAACAAAACCGTACTAACGACGAGCAAGAGAACACTTACAGTTTTAAGATTCAGCTAGGAAGCACCCTTTTTAACAGTTGTAGACGTCTGCTGTTTAATGACTTCCTCAATTGAGGATCTGTTTTCATGTACAAATTTGACAGATTCTGACAGCCTATTCAGAAGATTTACCAGTGCAATGACCTCATTTCTCTGCAGCTGCAACTGGACAATTACCAACGAGAAACATTGTAAGACAAATCACCACTGTGAACATTTTAAATGAATTCAAAAGGTAAATTCATAATAGTTCCAGAGAGGAAACAACATCCATTCAAACAGACACATTTTTTTTGCTCGTGTTGAAAGGTAACTTTTGTAAGTTTGCATAGAACAGATAAATTACTGGTTTTTTTTAAAAAAACAGCTTATTCCATAGAAAATGCCGGCGACCAATAAGTCAAAGCATCAGGTGCTGGGAACTTTGGTCACATAAGGACAATATGTCAAAAAAACGCTCTCTTACAGGAGCAGGAACCAACAGAACGCACAGCATCTACCCCATATTACGTTATGTTGCAAAGTGGTAGTAGGTAAAGGTAAATGAACTACATACTGGTTGATTGAAATGGTTCTCTCCGTCAACAGAGAACAGAATCTTCAGTGCAGTTCCAAGACCAAGAACTTGGAGCTTTCCCCATAATCGACACTTCTCACATGCAACACAATCCATAATTGCACTGCAAACAGAACATCGCAGGGGGTAAGATTTCAAGTTATGGAAATGCATAATATGAATTGAAAACACAGATTATGACCCAGACCTGATATTTCTAAATTGCTTCTGGATCTCCTGCTTTAGCTCAGGGCCATTCTCACCCTGCCAGAGTTTTGCTTCATCAAAAGGTAACGGGCATGCAGATCTTAACTTGGGGTTGTGAAGCAGTTGCTTCACTAAAGATTGTGTTTTCAGGTCCTCTTCAGGATTGCCTGTGTTATACTCAGCCTGCTCAAGGTAATCTGCTGCCTATAAGATAGCAAATTGAATAGTTATCCGCTGGAAACTTTATGAAAAAAGCAAATGTAAACCAAAGGTTAAGTTTAAAATTAAGGAATAAATAGGAACCTTTGTCACTGCCCGAAGAACAAACAGGTATGTGAAGTACAGATTTTGGACACGCTCCGGGTACTTCAGAACACGGTTATACAACAAAGGAAGATTATGTCCCCACTGTGGTCATTTACAAGAAAATTGTCGAAACGATTATGGAAATGATATAACAAAGTAACAAACACCAAAATGAGTATAATAGTGCGCAAATACCAAGTTAGCAGATTTGTCAAGAAGATAATCATAAGCAATGTGTACTGAAATTGAGGAGTGCAACCCTGAAATTAGCTTGTACAATGCCTTCTTCTCCTGACACATTTCTTCTGAATGATCTGAAAGAAAACAAGGCAATTTGAGAAACTTGTGTCAAGATAAGTTCAGTGATGTAAGCACAGGAAAGGATCATCTATCATGTAGGACACTATGACATCGACATCTAACTTGACTGGGGCATCCCACTATACCATACCATTGAAGAAGAATAAACAAACCAAAGTACACCACATAGAGGCTTAATTTTAGAAGACAAGTGACCTTGGGTTTAATTGTTGTACATTTCAAAGAGAAGGATGCAACCAATCAACTCAGCACTATTTATTTGATATGTTGCGCTCTCACCAGAATGTACTTATAAACAAAGGCAATCAACCAGACAATAGATAGGATATATAATGCAAGTTAAAAATAAAAATGGAACAAAATAAACAGCTCAATTGCATATTAAGAATTAGACATTAGGCATGGTCAACAAAACAACAAAATGAGCATGAGAGAAAAAAAAAAATCTGAGAGCACATATGCTTACATTTTGGACAATTTTCTTTGTAGATAGAGTCCCATATCCTTCTAGTAGAATCACCAGTATAACCAGTGTAACGTTCAGGATTTAATTGAAGATTCACATAAGTCATCTCAGCTGAAATGGGAATAAAATTTTGATAATCATCAGGGACGATCATAAAGAAGAAACAAGGGGAGCACAATATACTAAAATGAAGCAAAACAATGTACCATTATCTGTCTCATCATCATTTGTCCATGGATTATCAGTTTCGACCCATCCTTTGAAAACCTTGGTGTCAAGGGTTCTATCAACAGTAGCCTCTGGTTTTCCTTCTTGACAGATCACATTATCTGGAGAAAGGCCACTGTAAGGCTTCTTGAATGGATCAGGAAACTCGTTCTCTGGGCACTCACAGACACTACAGTCCCTAAGCCGACACATTCCATCATCAGGCCAAAAAGGGCAGTCACACCACAATTTAACCTAAAAAGGGAAACAAAGAACCCATGACTTAGAACAAATGAATCATAATTTTGAATGGTTATTTGAATATTTTCAGTGATAGCATTTCGGTACAATCTCATATATAATTAACAACTATAGTAGAAAGAATAACAGGCATGGTCCATTATGCTAAATAAAAAGCTCTGAACAGTTTTGGAGTGATTCCATTCTGATATATTTTCATTCCAAAACCTCACCGAGTATTTTATGTGGAGGCGCTACTTGGTTAAATACTATAATTAAAAAGTAGCCGCACCAATCAACTCTACTTTTGTTATAAACAGGGACTAACAGCAGAAACATCAAATGTAGATCAATGCCATCTGCTCTACACCACCATTTTCCTGTTCTATCACTTCCTTAAAAGGCCATCAAGCTTGCTTTTAGCTACAATTTGCCATGAAAATGG
Source organism: Dendrocalamus latiflorus (assembly GCA_017311315.1). Classification (NCBI taxonomy): domain Eukaryota; kingdom Viridiplantae; phylum Streptophyta; class Magnoliopsida; order Poales; family Poaceae; genus Dendrocalamus; species Dendrocalamus latiflorus. The sequence goes on along the minus strand of CM029651.1, from coordinate 7,728,226 downwards.
AATGTACAAAAGAAAGGGGCTGGAGCCACGTGTCACCACGAGCGCCAGTAAGTTTCATAAATCATCATATGATCCTCTGTCCTCAAGATTAGATTGTATAGTACTCGCATCAAAATTTCCTACAAATCTGATCTGTTAAGCTTGATGCTGCAATCAAGCAAGCATCACTCTTTTTCCTTATCAAGCATAATTGATCTTTCATTCCCAATCATAGAACACAGACACGTGAAAAAATGGCACCATTCTTACATAAATGAAACCGAGAACAGTCTAGTAACTGAAGCTTAATAACCCAACGGTGGAATCAAGCAATTCGCACTACAGTCTCCCACATCAAATTCGGTAATCAAATCGCACAGAATACATTCTAAAAGAATGGCTCTATAGTTATGCAGCGAATGCTCCAATCGAACATACATCACTCCAAAATTCCAGAATGTCTAGCTGGCTACCACAACATCACGACATACATTTTCCATAAGGCACTAAAATCACACACAAAAACCGTAAAAAAAACACATGCGTCCTCACCTTGAAGTACCTGAAGAAGGGCAGCGTGACGAGCTCCTGCAGGATCGGGTTCAGCACCTCCTCGTTGATGGCGTCCACCGTCTCGTAGTCGCAGCAGCAGTCCTCCACCATTCCCGTGTATTTCCTCGCACCCTAATGAAACACAGCACCACCCAAAACCACATCGCCAAATAAAACCCCCCAAACCAGCAAAATTTCTTCGACCAAATCGCAGGAGCAACGGCGAGAATCCTACCGGGCAGCCGCAGCCGCCGCCGCCCGAGGAGGAGATAGCCGGGAAGCTGCGGAAGCTCACGCCCACGGCGAGGAGCGCCACGAGGAGGGCTCCCACGACGGCCGCCCACCGGCTCCGCCGCCAGCGTTCTCCAGCGCCGGCACCGGCGGCGGCGCCGTTCGACGGAGCCGTGGGTTCCGAAGGCATCCCGCTCCTGGCGGAAGCTTATGGAAGCGAGATCCGAACGGCTTCGAAAGGAGCCGAAGAATGTTTCTCCCCGCGCTCCGAGTCGGGGTAATGGCGGTTGGGGACGGGGCGTTGGAATTTATAATACAGGGGTTTGATTAGAGGAATCCGTGTGTGCCTATGAATTGGGTACACGGATTTGCGAATGGTGTCAGCGTTAAGCACCTGTGGTTTTGAGAGGCAATTGCTAGGTGCACTGGAGGTATTCTGTTTTATTTTAAATGATGTCCCTGCAAATTGCAACTTTCCGTGCTTACGCAGAAAATTTAAATCCATCAGTGCTTGCTAAGCTTATGGGTTTTCTTTTGGGCTATGACTTATAGTTTATGACTTAATTTTTTTTTGAATTCTGGCTGTTCGCAAGAAAAAATACAGAGAGGGATAATCGTGTGTGATTTTAGCTGATATACCTGAAGTCAGTACAATGTCTACTACAATCAACCTGTAGACCTTATCTTAAAAAAAACACTCCATTTGAAAGCTAGTTACTGTAACATAAACTTTAAATCATAAACAAAAAAATGACCCTATGTTGGCAACATAATTGTGAGCATGCCATATTGACCGAGTACAGGAAAAGTGGGTAAAAAAATAATTGACAACTAGAATGTCGGGTTTATTCTTTTTTAACTGTGATTGATGGTTTATAACTACGGTTGATATTTTTACCCCCTATAGCGAGTGTTTGTGTGAATGAATTGAATGCCGATAAATCACTTCACAAGGCTGTCTTGATAAGCCACTTCGAAAAGACGACAGAGAAGCTGTCTCATTTGTTTATTCGGAGAAAGTCGTAAGTTATAAGTCATAAACTGAAAAGAATTAGACCAACAAAACTATGGAGAAAATATTTTAATATCGTGATTTTAAGTTGCTTAAATGAACTATTAATTAGACGTTGCAGTGTCTGCCTTCGAATTTTAAAATCTGGGCGCTTTACAGAATATATTGAATATGCGTTATTTGATAATTTCATATGTAAAACTGAAATACAACAGACCCTTAATGCCCTCAAATCACCACAAATCATTAGACATAAGTACTAGCAATATACTCCAAGCCCTCAAAGTCAGGACTAGAAATATCTGAATTTATCTCATAACATCTCCTATTTGTAATTAACTCTTATTTGGAAGAAGAATTAAGTACTAGGAACATGAGTGGGATTTCTGTTATACAATATTTGTTTAATTTCTTAGTAAGATGCTTATCGGCTTGATCCTTCTTCTGTAGCCGTGGGTACGCCAGCTCCTTGTGCACGTAGCACTCTGCCACGGGTTGAAGTGTCGGGACCCGTGCGATGACCGCCAGTTCTGAACACGGGCGCGGATCCAACGGCCCGCGTGAGCCTGTGGATAATCGGACAGCCAGGGATGCCCCGTTTGACGTGGCTGTGGACCTGCGGGCCGCGGCTTTGACCCATGGCCCACTGCCCGACTCCCACGTTACGTCGCACGGGGGCGTGTCTTCGCGGGCGAGGAGACCGGTTACAGTCTAGATTCTGGAAGGCGCAAAAATATCAGGAAACCGATGATCTATTTTTCACAATTCTACTAAGGATTGAGGTGATTCGTGCGAAACTCGTAGTTTCGAATAGTCGCCGTATCAGTTTAAAGCGAAATTCAGCGTTTTATTTCGTCCCACCAAAGTTAAAGAAAATTTTAAAGTAAAACTGTCCTTCATTTTCATATTGAAAAATTTTACACTATACGGTGATCGGCAAACAAAAATTAATCGGACTCCTTTTCAGTTTCATGTTAAAAAATCTTGATATTCGAGAACTAATTCTTGCTTGGGTAGCTAATGGAGGTGGTTATACCCCTAGTTTATTAGAGTTCAAACCTCAGGTAGAATAAATAACAGAAAATTTTACAGTAAAACTGTCCTTCATTTTCATATTGAAAAATTTTACACTATACGGTGACTGGCAAACAAAGATTAATCGGATTCCTTTTCAGTTCATATTGAACAATCTTGATATTCGAGAACTAAGCCTTGTTTGGGTGGCTAGTGGAGCTGGTTGTACTTCTAGCAGAGTTCAAATTTCAGGTTTAGCTCTGTGTGTCTCATTTACGAGAATTTTCTTTCTGTAGGAGGCGATATGTCCGTCACAAACGAGACGCTGATGGTGATTTCGTCATTTCTTCGTCAAGTTTCACTCGTCCAATCTTCTATAGACGTCTCTGTATGAGTACGTGCATGTGGTGGTATGCGTGTGTGAACATCTATATATTGTATTGGGTGTGTTAAAAAAAAAGAAAAATCTTGATATTCTTTTGTACCTATAGGGTATAGCCCAAGCTTAAAAAAAAAAGTAGCGCATAGGGCCAGTGAGGCCGAAAGGGCCGAAGAATAGATTGTCCACACAGGCACTACGCAGCCCATTTGGAGACTTCACCAGTCCATCTAAGCGGCAAACCCAACCTAGCAGAGTACCTATTTGTTTTAGTTTTCTTCCCGATTTCTATGGAAGGCAATAGGGATGGCTCGGCTCCCACATCTCACTTTCTCATTCACAATGTTTTTTTGGCTTGTCTATAAAAAATTCAACTATATTTTTATTACAAATCAGTCAGATTCTAGACCATCATAGAGATCTAACATTTCAGATCAAGCTCTCAAATCCTATATAAATCTAACCCTATCCTAACCCCCTCCCCTCTCTCTCTCCTCCCCAACCGCCGCTACCATTTCCCCTACCCCTCCACGCACCACCACCCTCCTCGCTGGCGAGGACCATCGGCGACCACCTCCCATTGTCGCTTCCGCCTCCTATGTGGTCCCTGGCGTCGAGGGCGGTGCACCCACCTGCCCCCTCCTCTTCCGTCCTACCTCCCTCGTGGCTGCATGCCTTCCTCCTCGGCTTCGGAGACCATAGCGTCGTCAGATTCACCATCGATGACCAACTCTCCCACTTCCTAATCACTCATCGGATCTCATTGCCCTGCCCCCGCCCCACGACCACCACCTTCCTCCTCACCCGTATCCTACGCCACCCCTCCGCCACCTCCCCACTGTCGGCTTGCTCTTTTTCTTAGTCTCTAGTGGCTCGCCGTCGTCGAATCCACCGCCCCCCACCACCCATCATTATATCTATTGTTTCCACCCCCATAGACCCCGTCCACTGCCCTCCTCCTCACCCTCGTCCCGCGGAGCCACCGCCACCTTGATACATTGCAACTGCCTTCGTCTGTCGTCACCCTAACAGCCCTCTAAGCCCGGTGGCCACTAGTGGACCCCAATCCTAACCGGTGAACCCAAACTCTAACTCAGCGTCTCCGTTGAAGATGCCGGCAAGGCGGCGATTGAAGAACAAGACGACGTCAAATCTTCGCCAGAGATGAAGATAGAGGTGAAGGTGAGCACGAATCTTAATGTGAATCCTTCGCAGCATTACTTTCAGGAAACCAAATAGCAATTTGCAATTTGCCGTTTGACCTTGCAGGCCTTACGCGTTTGCGTGCTTCTGTTCTCGTGGACTGGAGCAAGCAGTACGTATGCTGCTTCATGTCAGAACAAATGTCCTCTTGTGGCTTTTGCTTGCTTTGATTTCCTTCACATAAATACCACTCTAGTCTCTCTCTCTCTTTTTAAAAAACTTTAACTTCTAAACACTCATTTTTGCAAATATATCTCTTTTGGTGGACTAGCAGCTCTTGGTAGACACTTGCTGAGCCCCCTAGCCTGGTAGACCCTACTGAGCATGGTAGGTCCGCTGAAGGGGCTATATTTACAAAAACAGACGTTTAGAATCTAATTTGAAAAATATTAGCTAGAATGATATTTATGTGTACACTATCCGAGATCAAGCCCATGGGGCGTGCAGTAGGGCCCAATCAATGTCAATGAGTGGGTTTTTTTAGGTTTATGACTTGACTTTCTATAGTAATTAATTTTCAAACAGATTATCTTTTCAAGACCGAGTCCATAAGTTGATTATCCCGACTTCATCTATATCAGCCAAAATCGTACGCGAGTATTTTTCTGTACCCTCTCTCCTAAACAGTCAGAATTCAAAAATTCAAATAAAAAAACATAAGACATAGTATAAAAGAACACACCCAATGTCTTGGCTACTTGCTTTTTTTAGAGCACGCAAAAGATCTACGTGCTATTTCATTAAGAGAGAAGAAAATACAACCGCAAACAAAGAACAACGCGGGTGGTAAACAAATCACCAGCAGGAAAAAAAGAACCTTCGGAAAAACAAAACTGAACAACCTCTTGGAAGAGAACGACAACTCGACTACGGGCTCCAACCAGGGCCATCTCCAGGAATTGGAGGCCCGTGAGCGAAATACAATTGGGGCCCTAAAATATATAAAATCATGTCTAACAAAAACATATATTATACTTAATAATATATCTCCAGTATGCGATCGCTGAGCCTGTGCCGCGGCGCTTCAGTTGCCCCTGGCCGGCATGGGCTGAGGATTGAGAAATCTAACCTGCTATGGGCCTTCATCGTAGACTTTTGGGGGCCCTTTAGTTTTGGGGGCCCTGAGCGATCGCTCACTTCGCTCTTGGGCTTCGACGGGCCTGGCTCCAACCGGCCAGACAAGGAGCTCTAGCCATGCACCACGGCAGGCCCGGCTCTAGGGGTAGGCCGGGGGGGTGGGCGCCCGCCTAGGGCCCACTCTCCGCGCAAGCCACAACGGCCCAACGCCCCAAATGTCGGCATCTGAGATTCTTCAATTCGTTACAGCTGCAGATTGCTATCCAAATGTTTCTGATGCATATTGAATTCTTCTAACTGTACCTGTGATTGTAGCCTCAGCTGAAAGGAGTTTCTCAAAATTGAAATTGCTGAAAAACTATTTGCGGTCTACTATGTCACAAGAAAGATTGAATGGCTTGGCTATGTGCTGCATTGAGAAAAATATCTTGAACGACATTGATCTCGGTGTTATTATTAATGATTTTGCATCAAGAAATGCTAGAAGAAGTTCCTTTTCATGAAAGACATTGGATATTTGTCGCTCCTATTTGAGGTAAATTAATTCTTACTAGTTACATTTGGTTTATAAACTAGTTAGTACTTAATTAGTTTATCATGTTAGAACTATTGATTTGTGTCACTTTAGACAATATAAAGTTTAAACTGCATATTTTATAAGTAGAAAAAAAATTTATAGTAAAAGATCCATAGAGCCAAATTCATCCTAGGGCCCTTGAAAACGTTGAGCCGGCCCTGCACCACGGGTGCGCCTTCATGACGGATGCCCTCCAAAATTTCCGGCGTTGAGCTGCACTTGATGCTGAAAACACGCGCGTTTCTTTCCTCCCACAGATGCCAAATCAAAACCGAGGTGATCTAATGCCGGATGAGAACTCAGTTGATGGGGTGGTGTCTTGGCTACTTGCTTGGCCTTTAAAAGTGAGGCACATTCTGCAAACAACCGGGATAGCATTCGTACTGTTGACTTGCTGAAGCTGAAGCGAGGAAACTCTTTCATGCGTTAATAATTCACCACAAATTTGAAGCTTGGGATCAACAATGTCAGAGAAATTTTAAAAAGTTGGTGTTGACTCCAGATTTTGGTAGATAAAATAGTCCGCAAAAATATTTTTGGCATTTAACGTAATTATAAAGAAATATCAGGATTTGCTATAAAGCAGGATCAAACATCGGCCACGTTAAGAAGTGTTAAGAAGTCTTCAGAAGATGTTGACTAAGGAAAAATAGATACAAAGAAAGAAATAGTCAATACGAGATTGAAGACAAGAAAATTTGAAGACAAACATGGATTCTATCAAGGAAAGTTTGAGCTGACATAGAGAGGGAGAGTTGAAACATAATTCAAAATTGAGTCAACTGTTTTAGGCTTTAAATACCTTGTACCAGTTTACAAACACACACACACACCCCCCAATCTTTACTACCTATTTTCATCTACCTTTTTTGTACTTTAGTAGTAGGCGTAGCTAATAGAATCTTACCTTTGTAGTTCGATTTTGATTAATATTGCTTCATATCAACGTGTTAATCTATCTGTGAGTTATATTTATCCCCTGTTTTGATATTTATTTCCATTTGTTTTTGCTTTGTATCGATGTTTCGTCTAGAATCGGCTTTCACTCAGATTTACCAATCGTCGACTTTACCGATTTGCTGGAAAATTGGTTGGCATGTTGCATACACTGTTAGAGAGCACTCTTTATAGGGACACGATGCCACTGTCAGAAATTTTCCAGGGGCAACAATTGAAAATGATGTTGTATACTTGTATGTATGTAGCGAAGGTTAAACCTTCTCACAGCTTATATAAACCCAAGCTAGCTCTATGAGTGTGTTTGGTTGAGCTGTGGCTTCTGAAAAAGCTGCTGTGAGCTGTGGAAAAGCTGCTGTAGGTTGTGGGCTGTGAAAAAGCTGTAAGCTGTTTGATTCAAACAAGTATAAAACTTACCTCCTATCTCTATTTTCCTTGAAACAACTGTGAAACAGCTCTCTATTTTCACCATTTCAAAAAGCAGAAAGCCAAAAGCAGAGTCCAATGTGCTTTCAAAACTGTACTACCCAAAAGTAGCTGCTTCTGAAAAAGCAGCTTCTAGTTTCCACCCATTTGGTTGGCTTTTGGCTTTTTAGAAGCAAAAGCAGCTTCCAAAAGCTCAACCAAAAGCACCCTATGCATGTTTGGAGGTAGTGTGTAATACACTACTACAGGTAGTGTGTACTACACTACTACAGTACTACTTACTAGCAACCATGGCCTCCAGCAGCTTCTCCATCACATTCGTTTTCCTCTCCGGTAGATGCTCCATTTCAGAGTGAATTTCTCACTGCTAGTCTAGCTTCATTATGCATTTCAACTCTTGAATCATGAATCCTGATTTCTGATTCTTCCGTAGTTCGTACAACTAGGTCTTCTGGTGCTCGGGACGATTGGGCGCGGTGAAGCAGTCTGCAATCTCGCCTGCGCCTGAGGAACACACATCACATGCTGCAACTATATCCTGGCGAGCAACTCTACAGGTGCGCCCGCAAATGCGCGCCGCTGAACGGCACGGACTGTGCCGACGGCTCGACGGAGCACTGCTGAAAACTCATGGAAAGATGCTTCTTGCGTTCCTTTTTCCATGTGACTTAAAATGATCGATGATGTTGTGTAATTACGAGCGAGAGGACGTACTCTGTCTCTTGCTTGTGTCACTTCTTATCTTTAACTAATCCTTTACTGAAATGCTGCAAGATACTGTTCGATCTTGGCATGGAGCTTCCAGGAAATTCTGTGTAACCAAACCTCTGAATTGTTCAATAAGGATTTCCATCCAAATGATTAAACAAATTTGGCCTGAACTTGGATAGGGTTCTAAAAAACAGTAGTAATTGCTTTTGATGAGACATGCATTTGCTGCTCTTACATTGAATTCCTTTTTTAGGTCATCTTACATCCAATTCCTTGATCTTTACGGATAAGCCATGTGATGTGAGACACAAAGAGACTCATCATGTTCTCCATATCTAGCATTCAGATATGATTGGACTCGGTTGATCCTTGAAGTCTGTAAGACTAATAATGGCAATAGAAGGGGGAGAGAGTGAATGGTCCTTTAAATTTTTTTTCTCAAATATTTATTTATCCTTTGTTCCGATAACTACAAAGTTATGAAGATTTAGATAGGAATCATACTCAAAATCTAGAGAAACTCAGAGCTAAGCCACTGTGCAAAATCTACAGGTATGGTACTATCGCTATTGTTTTTGCGGTACTACCACAACCGGTCGGAAGACTGAGTGGTTTGAAAATGACCCGTGTGGTCGACGATCAGAGAACGGTCGAAAACCAACGTGGTCGAGTTACAACTCGTGTGGTTAGCAACTAGAGAGTGGTTGAAACTAGTGTGGTCGATGACCAAGAGCTGCGGTTGAAAAATCAATCATGTAGTCAATGACCCGAGTAATCGTAACAGTTCGGAACATGACCAGAGTGGTCTATGACCAATGAGTGATCGAAACCAAAGAGGTCGAACCAAACCGAACCTCGACCAGTGAGGTCGACGACCAATGAATGGTCGTAAACTAAAGTGGTCGGAGAACAGAAGTTACGGTACTACTGCTACACAGCCTGCGGTACTACCGTTTCTCCCATATGAATAGGGGTTCCAGCCCGACCGCAAGATCCCAAATCCATAAAACTTTCGATCGACTAAACCAAAAGTTATGAAACTTTGCACACATGTTTCTTAAGGTCTGAGGAAGCTATTCCATTCCTGTACGAAAAATCCATGACAAATTTGAGACCTTTGTGCAATTTAAAGCAGCGCACACCAACTGAAAACTAAAAACCAAATCGATGATCAGATCTTGCTCATGGGTAGAAGATAGCCAAGATGACTTTGAGTACGTTTCCACATGTTACAGCAAACCAGATCACCGAAGGAATCAACCCAAAAATTCTCGAATCAAGAAATCACCCAATTAGACAAAAAACGAGCAAAAACAGGGTTTTTTTAAATCTTGCTATTAAAGTACCTAAATGATTAGAGGTCGATATCAAGAGATTATCTCTCTCTCGTTCATGTCTTTGGCACAGCAAGATCAAGAGAAGGACATAAAAGAGATCAAACCAATCGAAACAAGAGCAGCTCAATCAACCAGATGAATTCAAGAAGGGGTTGAGAGAAGAGAGGAAAAACCAACTCAAAACTAGAGCAAAATCAATCAAACAAGAAGATACACAAAAGGTAGATCAAAGATTGATGTATTACTTCCATTATATAGGCTCACAACCTGAATCAAAATCTAATGGATCCACTCATTAGACCAAGCTGGGGATAATCCATTAACCCTACCTAACATTGGGTTTTACTCACGTATACTTCTCCAGTATTGAGCAATTTTTCCAAAATGTCCCTCTATCGCTTTTGACGAAGCTTCCCGCTTTCCTTTCCACGAGGCATCGTCCATACTTTGCCATCTTCCACGTGGTATCAATGATTTGCTGCCAAGCCTCTCACATGTATAGATCCCACCGAACTGTCCTCGCTTGCAAATGACCCAAGTCACTTGACTCACCACATGCTTCTTCTCGCATATGATAGCACCCGGTTTCCATGACTGTCTAGATCTCAACTCCTCCCTGAGCCTAGTCTGGTCCACCTTATTGTTGCCCGTCATATCCACCACCAATAGCTCTCGCTCCGGTTCCTCGTCATCCTAATTTGCAACCACCCCACAAGTCTCGATCATCTTCAGCGTCTCCTGTGCCTATACCTGGTCCTCCTATGCCTCACCATAAACTAGCTCTAAAGTCCTACAACCAGTACAAATAAGCAAACCGTCATGTAGCACCGCACATTACACAATGTCTTCAATTTGCGCAATTAATCCATACAATGCACCATGTAAAAAATATGTAACCAAAATACTGATCCTAAGCTTAGACCAGATAATAAAGTCATGTACACACTAGCAACAACACTCAGGTCAAACCATGACCAAATCTCTAAGAATTCCAGAGAACAACCTTATATCACTAAGGGAAGCCAGTCTGACCACCAAGCACGGGCCAGTTAGACCACTGGCTGGTCTGACACGAGTACTGGGGTGCTCAAGAAATGAGGCACTCGAAGCTAACGAGTACCTACCCTGAAGCATACGACCATCACAACAGATCACTTCGACCATTGATCATAAAAGGATTACGACTACTGATCGCAAAGACTTACGATTACCGAACGCCGACTAGGCAGTAAGCTATAACCATCGAGTACCGAGACCTCTCGACTGATGATTACCGAGTCCACTCGATTATAGAGCACCTTCAGACTAGCTCTTTGGGCTACTCAGCTTCAATACTCCAGTACTCGTAGTCCAAACGAACTCGTAAGCCACGAAATTGTCAGACAAAATACGATGTTTTGGAAAATCCTCAAAAACCAAAGTCAAACTCCACAAAAACTCTAATCCAAAAATCAACTACTCATCATAACCATGAAGGAACCTCCATATGGTATCACAAAGTAAAAAAAAAACCTTACTCGCAAAAAATAACTCAGTATCCTGTCCTGAAATTGACACCCCGCAAAAGATTATTACGGGCTGCAGATACATCCTAATATCCTACATTCGCTTTGGTTTGCTGGCACTGGCACATTGAACCTGAAACTGCCACTTATGTGTGTACATACGGAAGAATACTTGGGTCTGTTCCTCTCGTAAACAATTGCACAGTGATAGGTCTTAAAAGACTAGCCCCTCAAATCAAATCTCCATTTGCTCCAAGCAAGCTCGATGCGGATCGTTTTAGTCCAAAGGAAGAAGAAACCCAGAAATAAACGGTATGCTAAGAAAAAGGCAGCGCCTTGGGCAGGCTGAGGTCGCTGACGACGTGGAAGATGAAGTGGTCGGACCGTGTGCGTCGGAATCAGGGCCCAGGGTGCCACCAAACCGAAGCCAAGAACGGCAATGTTCGAAGCATGTACCTGCGCGTGGTGATCAGTTGAGGCCAAGAAGTGAAGAAACTCCTTATAAGTCAATAGCTTACCACAAATTGGAGTTTTGCGACCAATAATGTGTCACAGGAATTAAACAAAGCTGGGAAGGATGCAACTATCTGCGGCCTGTTTGCCAGCAAATGGGAAGGGGAGTCGGAGTTCAGAGTAGGGGTTTTACAGGAGGATTAGGCATGAGAGTTTTCCTTTTACTCCCAATCCTTTGTTTGGTTAGAGAGATGGCAAGCTATGGGGAATTGGTTCTAACTTGCTAGAAATTCTAACATAAGTCGCGATGAAGAGCTGAGATGCATTGATATTTCATTAGATAGGAATTCCCTCCCGGTTCCCACCCCTACCCTGGGTTTAAAATGGTGGGAGTTGGGGACTAAATTCCCCTCTAACCAAACAAGTGATGAAAAGCCCCAAAATTTCAAACCAAAAATTTCTGTGCTTTTTGCTGGTTTTTTTGAGTGATTTTCGAAAATTTTCCTTTTTGGGAAAGTTTTCCCCCGTTCCCGCTTTCCTTTCTGGGCTGGGCGTTTTCTTTTCTCTCCGGCGCCCCGCTTCTTTCCGCCTTCTCCGTTCCCCGGCCTCCTCCCGCGCGGACGCCTCCTCCTCCCTCCGCTGGCGCCCGCTCCCTCCCCGCTTTCCCCGCGCACGCGCGCTGCGCCTGCGCCCGCTCCCGCACCGCCTCCTCGCGCGCGCGGACAGCGCCGCCCCTCGGATCCCCTCCTCGCGCCCGCGCCACCCCGACCACCACGGTCCGAAACCGTGGGCGCTCCCGCGCCACGCGTCGCCGCTCCTCTGTGCCTGGCCCCGCCTGGCAGCGGCCGCCCTCTCTCTCTCCCGCGCGCGAACGCCCTCCGCCCGCCGCTCCCCGCTCCTGCCCCGCCGCGCTGTCCCGACCGCCGCAGAGTCTCCGCACCACGCGTCGCCCAGCTCCTGCGGCCGACCCCACCTGCCAGTGTCCGCCTGTCCCCTCCACCCCGCGCGGACGCACTCCCCTCCCATGCCGCAGCTCCACCCGCGCCCGTACTGTCACCTCGCCATTACGGCCGCTCAACGCCCGGTCACCGCCCCGTCTCGCGGAGGAGACGCTTCCCCAACTGCCCCCGTCACTCGGGTTGACTCGGCGCCCCCGCCCGTTGCCTTCTCCCCGAAGGAGCTCCTCCCTCCGCTCGGGTACAAATACCCCCTTCCGGCTCCCTCTTCCTCCTTTGCTTCCCGAGCCACTCCCCCACCTCCACTCGCCTCCCCAGCCTCCAGAGAAACTCCCCGAGCGGCCGATTGAAGTCCCCGCCGCCCGGAGCTTCCCCATTGCCGTCGTGTGAGCTGGCGGCACCCCGGAGCCAAACTCCCTCCCCTCTCCCTCATTCTTCGATTGCTCCCGCCGAGAGCATCTCCTCCCCTCGCTGATCCTTTTGGTGTTTCTCCCTGGCCAGGTGATCGCCCGAGGAGCGCCGCCGTCGAAGCTCCTCTCCGGCCGTCGCACCTCTCCCGTGGCCAGCTCGCTCCGCCGCCTCCCAGCTCCTGCCGCCACTGCCAATGTGAGCCCTGTGACCCCCTCCCTGTGTAATCGCAGCCGTTCGAGCTCCCTTGCCGCCGATGACCTCTCTCACCTCCGAGCACCCAAATCTTCCCCTTCTGTCCCCCGTCCTCTCCATTGTTCCCCTCGCCCTCCAAGACCCTAAAATGGACTCCCCGAATCAAGCTCTAGCCGGTGGAGCCCTCCCCGGCCCCCGGAAGCCTTCGCCGTCGCCGGAGCACCGCAGCCCCGCCATCCCCACTTCGCTGTCGCCCCGCTCGGCTGGAGGTAGACGACGACCGACGTGGCCTCGCCTCCACCGCCCGATCCCACTGTTGCCGTCTAACCTCAGCCGCCAGATCAAACCATCCCCTCCGCCGTCCGATCCTCATAAACACCGCCATCCACCTCCGTCGGATCTCCCCACCGTACCGCTTTGCCCGACTCATCTCAGCCGCCCGCGCCGATCGTTGCCATCTCGCCTGGACCGTCCGATCGTCGCCCGCTCCCTCGCCATCCGCTCCGTCCGACCGCACCACGCGTCGGCCATCCAGGCCACCCGGGCGCGCGGTGGACTGGGCCGCTCTCCCCGGCCCGCTCTGCTCCCGCGTGCGCGCGCGCGCGTTCGAAATCCCAGCCGGGCCGCACTGTAGCATGGGCCGGCCCGAGCACTGTTCATAACCATTTTCCAGTGATTTATTGATTTCTAAAATCCCAGAAAATCAAAATAAATCCTAGAAAATCACAGAAAATCCAAAAATTCCCAAATTTCACCACCTTGCCCCAAATAATATTCCAGACCCATTGGTGACCTCCATTTCCACAGATCCATCCTAAATAAATTCCTAAAATTCCTCATTTGGAGATTTATGCAATTTACTCCTTTTTAAATAGTTTATTTTCCCTCGCTTGATTAGTCTCAAGCTGGATTTAATTTGTTGTGTATGTTTGCGCTAGTGTCGGAGTCTCCGGAAGTTCAGTTGCAGCCCCAGGAGCCAGGAGGTTCTTCGTTCGAGCTAGCGGAAATCATTCGGATTGACGGCAAGTCCCAAATCCTTTGATCATATTGCAACCCATGCTGTTTATTTATGTTAATATGCTATTTGCATTATGCTAATTGTGAAATGTTAGTTTGAAATTAAAATAAAATGTTTAGAATGACTTATTATGTAGTTAATCCTACCACCGTTAAATGCCATGTTTAATTTGTTGCCGTGCCTTTGTAACCCTAGAATTGATTACTTGATAATCTAGACAATGGTAGGATATTATTATCATCATGCAAAATCTTACACTGATAAGGTTGTGGCTGTGGGCCAATAGAATTTGGAAAACCCGACTCTAAGGTAGGGTGGTATGGGACACCGTATCTTAGAGCGGAGAGTGCCGGCGTGCATAAGGTAGGGTAAGGAGTGGGAAGCCGCGAGACGGTCTTCGCCCATCTTTACCCTAGGGTTTGGAGAAGGATAAGGGTGAGTGGGAAATCGCAAGACGGTCTACGCCCACCGCTTACCTTAGGTTGGGTCACGGGCCTGGCGAGGTTGCGGACCATGTGAAAATATAAGGACTGAAACCCTTATGCTGAGCAAATGTCATAGAACCCGCTCAAACCACAGGAGTTGACTTGTCAACACTTGTCTAGTAGCTGCTCAACTCGATTGAAACTCTACAGGAGGTTTAGCAGTGAGGTTAGGCAAGCCGTGTTTGGGTGCCTAACAACGGTAGAGTTCACTCGAAGCGGACACCGTCTTTTCTTGTGTGTGTGTGTGTGTGAGAGAGAGCCAGACCCGAGTGAATTCTACCGGGTAGAGCCTATATAAAGAGTTGAGCAGTGAAACGACCTGGCTTTCTTAACTCTTTAGCGGGAGTTAAGGGATCGTGTGGGTAAAGCTGAGCGAACTCTGCAGAGTCAAATAAATGGTATTCGAGTACGCCGTGCTCCCGGTTATTGGAGCTGTGTCACTTGGGTGATTCCAGTCGCAAAGCTTAAGTAGTTTTGTAAATGTTTAACTTGTTTAGGTTGGTTAATGAACTCTTGTTGAAAAACCCCTGAGATCTTGAGGAGTAGTTTTGGGTCCCTCCTTTAAAATGATTGCAAATAAAATTGCATCCACCAAATGTAATAAACCAATTATACACCCTTCCTTTGATTTTTCGTGCATGTAATAAGTTAGGGTCCCTTTGGGACTTGCTGAGCCGGTTGATTGGCTCACGGCTTGCTTAATCTAATCTTTAGAGGATCAAGACGAAGGAGAAGGTCTCCCCGCTGAAGAAGTCCCGGAGGAACTTTTCTTCGACGAGGACCCTTGGCTGTAGGTCTCCGCCGCGCTCGAAGCGGATTCTGGAAGTCTTTTGTAATGTAAATACACTTTGGGCTTGCACGCCTCGCTGTGAAAACCTGGATGTTAATCCTTATGTCAAATATATGCTGGACTTTTGTCGTAAGCATGCAATGGTATACTCTTGCGCGACATTCCATAACTGTTCATGCGTGAATAGTTGCGGAGTGCCGTGTCCGTACGCGCCCCTGGAAACGGGGGCGTTACAAGTGACTTTACAACTTCTGTCTCCTCTAATTCCCTCCAACCAAACAAGCTAGGCTAAACCTTTTCGTCATCTTTAGGCCCTATTTGGCACAGCTTCACCAACAGCTTCATGAGCTGTTGTGAGTTGTGAGCTGTTTTTTTTGCCAAACACCCTTTTTGCAAACAGCTTCATGGGTGAAGCTCATTTTTTCTGCTCTCACAAAGGAATGGGGAGAGGTGAAGCTGAAAAAAGTAGCTTTTCACAGCTCTCTCCCTCAGGCCCGCAGTCCTAGGAACCCACTGCCCCTCTGGTTCACCAAAATTACACGCATTTGTCACTAGTTCATCCCGTTCACCTCTTTCGTTCACGAAACATAAACAAGACACTAATATTGCTTCCTAATGATTTTAATTTTTTTATTTTAATGTTTTAATTCATACTCATTCAAATATATTATTTTTTAATTCATATGACCATATACAAACATACAACTCCAAATGTTAGAACAAGTCAGGTAGACAGGAGCATTTTGGACAATTGCCCTCTCTCAGCCATGCATGAAGCTATTGGTGAAGCTGTTTTGCCAAACAGTTTTCCAAAACAGATTTAACTTCATCGGTGAAACTGCTCGTGAAGCTGAAACAAAAAAACAGCTTCACTAGTGAAGCTGAGCTGTGCCAAACGGGACCTTATATAAGCCCAAGCTATATGATGTGTGGATATAGTCTTGCCACCACCCAGCAACCATGGCCTCCATCAGCTTCTCCCTCAGACCCTCACATTCGTCGCTCTCCTCTCTGGTAGGTGCTCTATTTCACTGTGAATACATTTCTCACTACCACTCCTGCTTTCATTATGCACTACAAGACACTGATAAGCTCTTTCATGTCGTTATACAGCTAGGACTTTTGGTTCTGGGAACGGTTCAGCGCGGTGAAGCGGTCTGCAACCTCGCATGCGTGCGAGTAGTGGCAGAATCAGACCTCGGATTAGGTAAGCTATAGCCCGAGGTTTGAAAACTAAAGTCTATGGAGAATTAATGATTTAGGTGTGATAGCCTAGGAACAAAAGTCCAAATCGGTTCAAAACCAGCTGCCTAGCCTAGGGCTTAGGCTGAGCCTGGTTCTGCTACCGCGTGCGAGGAACATACATCACATGCTACAACAATCCCGGCGAGCAGCTCTACGGGTGCGCCTGCAAGTGCGCGCCGGCGAACGGCAAGGACTGCGTCGTCCACGTCGCCGACGGCTCAACCGTGCGCTGCTGAAAACGCAGGGGAAGATAAAAAAATGTTCCGTTGTTCTACTTGTTACATTGAGCAATGATGTTTGTGTAATAACGAGCAGGATGGATTACCTGCTCTTGCTTGTGTCACTGCTTAGCAAATAATTAGTAGTACCTTTTACTGAAATTGATGTTGCAAGGTACTGCTCGATCTTGACATGGAGCTGCCACGAAATTCTGTAACCTATCCTCTGAATTGTTCAATGGTTATCCTTTCCTTGAAGTGATTAGCCAATTTTGGTTTGAACTTGGATAAGATTCTAAAGAAAACAAGTACTGGTTGCTTGATCAAACATCAATTTGCAGCCCTTACATTGAATTCCTTGATCCTTAAGGACAAGCCATAAGATGCGAGACTCACAAAGATTAGCCATGTTCTCCAGATCCGCGTACATTCAGATTTGATTGGTTTTGGTTGGCAGTTGTTCTTCGGCCTGCCTAATCGTTCGTAGAAGTCAATAACTCGTTTCCCTTTCATAAAAAAGTCAACAGTCAGTTCTGAAATTGACAATTCATTACTGAATTGGATTGTACAAAGGTACACTAACTTTGGCTGAAAAGTTGCATCATGATTTGGCCTTGTAAAATAGATATACATCAGTTATCTGTAAGCTTTATCATTTAGAACACGAAATGATGTGAAAGAGAGAGAGGGTATAGATAATTAAGCGGTCTCACATGTAACAATTGATTGTAACACGAGAAACAAGATATATTGTGTTATGAAGAAACTGTCTATAAAGACATGTAAAAAACTCATTATAGAAGCTGTCTTTAGTGATATCTATAGATGACATAGATAATATTACAGATAATAGTTGTTTATATTATTATACATACTTTAAAGGAAATTGTTGGCTTAATTAAGTTCAATTGCAAAATTGAGTGCCAAACCGGCCAACCTGCCTGGAAGAAAGAAGCAATGAGCATTGGGTTGCCTAGTGACTTAGTGCTGAAGCACTAGACTAGAAATATATAAAAATTCCTTTGTCTCTAAATAAACTACTAGAACAAAGCAGGTGATGGTGTACCTTAGAATTTATACCAACTTACCATGCACTCAAGGTGCAATCATATAGGATCAAGGTGGTGATCGGTTCGGCTGAAAAGCTCATGGCTTATGGCTGAAAATACTGTAGCTGGCTGAAAAAAACACTGTAGCTGACAGAGGCTTATTTAGCATAATTAAATTTAAAAAAATTAAAAATATAAAAAATATGTTAGCCCATTACATATAATACAAACAAATACGGGAAAAAAAGAACCGGCAAAAAAGCTCAACAAAAAGCCAAACGTTCAGAAAAAGATGAAACTTATAAATAGTGAAAAATAAGTCAGAAGCCAGAAGCCGAAACCGAATTGATCAGGGCCGTTTGAATTGGCCAAATTTCAACGCCTCTAACAGAATATAAATTTGTCGAGATTCAGTGTGAAATCCACGTGTTCATCAGGTCGGAAACTTTGAATGATCTACTGATTTGCATTGGAAGAAATAGCAGGATATGCTATTTTAATTTAAGCCCCTGTAGTTTTTTTTTAATATTTTGACATCGAAGGCGGAGCGAGTACCAAGTCCAAGCCCTAATTTTACTTTGCTGACTTCTTACCTGATCAAGATCGGATCAGCACTTGAGGAAACTACACAATCATCCGAGTAGATAGTACATCGGATAAGAGTACAACTCCAGGACAGGACGTGAGCCACATGGGCCTGTTCTTTTTTGCTGTGACTTGTGGCTTTTAGTTGTGGCGTATAGCTGCGGTTTATGACTTTTAGGCTGCTTGTGTGAGGGCTTCTGGCTTATTTTTCACTATTCATAAATTTCGTCTTTTTCTGAACTTTTGATTTTTTTTGTTGAGCTTTTTTGCCAGTTCTTTTTTTTCCCGTATTTGTTTGTATTATACGTAATGGGTTAACATATTTTTTATACTTTTTAATTTTTTTTAAATTTAATTATGCTAAGAGCATTTCCAACAGTATGAGCTAGTTACTAGCTCTAAGACAACTTCTCCAATAGTACTAACTTTTAGCACATAGCTCATAACATAAATAGCCTCACATGACACTCTCACATAATATTGGAATGTGTGTATAAGACTAGCTCTTGATCAAGAGATAACTTTTCTCTCTCTTTTATTAAAATATGAAATAATATATTTAGAGCTAGCTCATAAGTCACTATTGGAGATGCTTTAAATAAGTATCTGTCAGCTACAGTATTTTTCAGCCAGCTACAGTACTTTTCAGTCATAAATCATCTAAAAAAGCCCAAATGAGCACTAGCTCGATACGTACGCCACGTGATCTTGGTTTCAACACCACGCCCTTCGTCAGAGAAAGCGGCCGTGCAATTAACAGTAACCTAGCCGGAAAGACGTGCACACTATCTGTATCGACCGATGAACATCCGCATCCCATGAGTTTTCGAAGATTAACACCATCAGCTTCCTATATAAACCCCAGCCATATGCAGGCCTTGCAACAGAAGTACACACGAGCTAGCAAATCAAAGGAACAATGGCCTCCATGAAGCTCTCCCTCACCTTCATCCTCCTCCTCTCCGGTACGATCGATTGCATGCGCAACCAAACATGAACTCTGTGGTATTTGCATTCAAATGATTCTTGAGCTCAGATTTGGTGTTCCGACTTCTGAACCATACATGCATGCAGGGCTCGTCGTGTTCGGCGAGGTTGGGAGGACGGAAGCGGCGTGCGAGGTGGTGTGCTTCCAGGGAGGGTACATCACCTGCGACAACTACCCGTACCAGAAGCTGGACGGGTGCGATTGCGAGTGCGCGCCCAAGGACGGCAAGAATTGCGTGCTTCACCTGGATTCCGGCTCGACGTCCAAGTGCAGCCCGCGGGAATAGATGGATTGAGTCATGGATGGATGATTTACTGCTAATATACATGTTCGTAATATGCCCTAAAGATAATCATGAAGATAATTGTATCACTTCTATGTTTATGAATGTTTGAATAAAATATTATTTTATCCCTTGAATAAATATCTTTCGTATTAATCAACAAGTATGTGATTTGTTCGTGGAACTCTTTATTCATGTTTTGATGTTACTAGTTGAATGCCCGTGTGTTACTACGGATTTTTAAAATTTATCATACTACATATTTTAAAATTCACGGGTGATAAAATTTTTTAGAATATGCATACAAACATGTTTTAAAAGTTTTTAAATCCATCAAGTAAGTCGGAAGCCATCAATCAACCTCGTGGTCATAAGTTGGAAGACATCAACCACACCTCGTGGTCGTAGGTCGAGAGCCCTCGAGCACACCTCGTCGTTGTAAGTTGGAAACCGTCGACTATCGCGCGTGATCATAGGTTGGGAGCGGTCAACCATCGCTGATAGTCGTAAGTTGCCAGCGGTCAAGATCGATCGTGATCCTAAATCGGGAGCCTTCGACAATGGCTCATGGTCGTATGTCAAAAGCCGACGACTATCGTTCGTGGTCGTAAATCAGAAGCCATCGAGGACACATCATGGTCGTAAGTCAGAACGCATCGATCAGCACTCGTGGTCGTAAGTCGGAACACATCGACCGCTACTGATTTATGGGCCGAAAAGGAATTTTCGGCCCATGACCAAATACACATGAACCTATAGGGTCACACACTTAATGGGTTGGAACGATAAGGGGTTGAATGATAGTTTTCGAGTGGGATTTGATCTCTACTCGTAGCGGATATGGATCCGATTGGAGGCTATATAAGGAGAGGTGCGGGGCTAAGGAAAGCATCCCGAAAACACACTTGTCAAAACCCTAGCCGCCACCTCTCATATCCCCTGTCGTGCATGCTGGTGCTAGCACATCGACGCGCGGTGCTCCATTCCTAGACGTGTGGACTTCGGTAGAGGCACTGCTGTGACTGCGGCGCTGATTGGACGATCACGAGGAGGAGACGTTTGGACGGAGGACGTTCGACTACTACCGCTACACCGACGCGCTCTTCGTTGAATCGGCTGCTTCAACCCTATTTCCGCTGCACTGCACGTCTAGTCTTCTTGCTTGGTTTGGAGTCTTTCTTGAGAAATCTTGATCTGAGGGTTTTGGGTTCGAATCTTTGGGTTGTCTTGTTTGCTGTGACACATGGGAATTTACATGGAGACATCTTATTGTTCTTAATCAACAAGCAAGTTGTATATGAAATTTTTAGTTTTGCCTAGTTTTTGTGTAACTTTATATGTTTTGAGGAAATGTTAGAACTTTGACCAAGATTTATATTATCTTTGTATGGAATATGTTGCTAAGCCCCTCAGTAATGTGTGTGCAAAGTTTTAAATCTTTTAGACATGGATTTTGAAGTTTATACTAATTTTGGTTTTTGACTCGGACTGATTTTCTATTCTGAGAACAGAAATACGGTTTGGGTCGGACGCCGTGCTGTTCGAGCTCAAGTTTAATGAGTTTATAAATAAACATTGCATAATTTTTATATACAAAGTTAGATCCCGGTACCTGCATATTCATTGCTTAGTTTATAAACATTGCCTTTTTCTCGGTGGTTTTTATTTTTCTAGGATACCACTACTCGAAGACCGAACTTTTTTGGTCGTTGACACCACTACTGGAAGGCCGAAGTTTCTTTGTCGTTTTTATTTTTCTAACAAAGCAGTATTTTTCTTGTGACATGTTGTAAAACTGGAACCGGTGAGATGCTAAATCTGTGAGACGTTACTATTTTGGGTGGCTGTATGGAAGTATATTGTTAAATATGATCTTGTTAGCTCTCTAGTTACTGAAGTGAAAGATTTTTAGATATTTAGGGAAATACTTTAAGTAGATATCATTCACCCTTTCTGTTGCCATTATTGGTCCCACTCTTTCTGTTGCTATTATTGGTCCTACGATGTAATTAGATAGTACTCTCTCCGTCCCACAATATAAGTCCTTATTCTTGAAAAGCGTTGTCCCATAATATAAGTCTATTTTGTAGATCAAACATGTAGTTATTACAATATTTCCACCATATGCCTCTAATTTGATGCTGAAGAAATAAGTGAGTAGTTGTAGTATGTTATTTAATAGGGGTAAGCAAGGTTCAATGATATTAACTTTTTCAAAAAAAATTAATATCTCCTTGGTCTGTATGTACGATGAACTTTGAACTTATATTGCATGACGGAAAAAGTAGGGAATGATCAGATTCTTCTTAAAAACTAGGGGCGGAGTGATAACACTAGCTTAGATACTAACAGGCATGAATATAGGCGAAGTATATAGTACGATCAACTGAATTTGGTGAAAGTGATTTTGGTAAAGAATTCTACAAGATGGAACAAGGGTGGACTCTTTTAAGCTATGTCTTTAGCTTTTGTTTTATAGTTTTTGAATTTTGACTGTTCACGAGAGACAGTATGAAGAGAAAAAAGTCATATACGATTTTGGCTGGTATCGCTAAACTCGGTACGGTGTGTATTACAATATACTTATAAATCTCATCTTAAAAAACGTATTATTTAAAAGTTAGTTACTATAACGATAGAAATCAAAGTCAAAATAAATATTTTTTTAGATAATGGAACTAAGTTCCAGCCTCTACCATCCGAGGATGGTACACAGCTGAGAGTTAAGTACAAACCAAAGCCATAAGGCTCCCACTCTTACATCCAAGAACGAGGAAATAAAAGCTACAAGGTTCAGCCCAACCAGGACGAATAACTACTAAAATGGAAAAGAAGTAGTACTAGGCTCCAATTCGATTCCAAAAGCTCCACCCAAACTTATTGAAGACCGTCATAATCAATGTCTCCAGGTTTCTGCATCCGCGATTGAACGCCGGTCTCTCCCCTTCCTTATGCAAAAGAGACCACTGTCGGATCCAGTACGTCGCCCTGAAGATTACCTGAAGATAAGTAGGAGACTTAGCCTTGTTAAAAACCATGTCATTTCTATTCAACCATAAAGCCCAACATAGCGCGGCCGCACCTAATAAAATTTGGTTTCTAAGCTGAAGACACAGTCCGTCTAGCCAAGAACCAAACATATTAGAAAAATTAGTCGGTGGTTGAATTCCAAACGCAACAAGCACAGTGTTCCAAACAAATCTCGCAAAATGACAATCAAAAAACAAATGTTGAATAGTCTCTAAAGAACTACAAAAACAACATTTGACACTTCCTTGCCATCCTCCTTTAGCCAAGTTGTCTTTAGTAAGAGTGACTCCCTTTTGTAAGTACCAAAGGAAAACCTTAATTTTCAATGGTATTTTTAATTTCCAAAAAGGATTTTTTACAGGTATAATTCCTTGATGAATCATGGACCTATACATGGACCGAACTGAGAACAGGCCTTTTTTGCTATGATTCCAAATAAACACATCCCTCAAATTTGTGAGGTTAACCGAGACCACTTTTGAAACTAGATCATACCAGGACACCAAATTTTCGTTTACCAAACCTCTCCTAAATGACACATTAAGTGGTACAGTCCGTAGGACATTTGCCACCGTATCATCTTTTCTCCTTACTATTCTATAGAGATTGGGATAAACCTCCTTGAAAGGCCTGTCCCTTAACCAAGCATCCTCCCAAAATCTTGTTTGTTCCCCATTTGGAACTTTGAATTTTCCACCAACTAGAAAATCATCCTTGACCTTCAAAAGGCCATTCCAAAAATGAGAGTCTCCTTGCTTGTATTGCACTTGTGTCAAGCTTTTGTTAAACAAATATTTCTTTCTTAGAAGATTTTGCCAAACCCCGTCCTCATTAATGAGCTTAAACAACCATTTGCTCAACAAACACTTATTTTGGATGTCTAGGTTTTGTATGCCGAGGCCTCCTA
This sequence comes from Dendrocalamus latiflorus, assembly GCA_017311315.1. NCBI lineage: Eukaryota > Viridiplantae > Streptophyta > Magnoliopsida > Poales > Poaceae > Dendrocalamus > Dendrocalamus latiflorus. Next base: position 7,704,656 of record CM029651.1, on the reverse strand, counting down.
AGTCTTTGGGTGTACATAGTACACTCCACCTAGCAAGCATATATTTCTTCTTGTACTCATCGCATTGCCAGAAAAACCGCGAGCGATAGTAATCTAATTTTTGAAGGACTCCTCTAGGGACTTCAAAAAAAGATAACATAAACATATCCAAACTTGTTAGCACCGAGTTAATCAAAACAAGTCTCCCTCCGACCGAAAGTAATTTTCATTTCCAACTAACGAGCTTTTTCTGGAACTTCTCTTCAATAGCAGCCCAATCCTTGTTCGATAATTTTTTATGATTCATGGGTAAACCTAGATACCTAAAGGGAAGACCCCCCGACTTACACCCAAAAAGTTGCACATAGTCCTGTTCACAATCCTTCGCTTTACCATAACAAAAAAGTTCACTTTTATGAAAATTGATCTTCAACCCCGATAATTGCTCAAAGGTACTAAGTACTAACTTGAGATCTTTGGCTTGGAATATGTCATGATCCATAAAAAGGATAGTGTCGTCCGCATATTGAAGGATAGAGAGACCCCCCCTCCACTAGATGAGGAACAACTCCCCTGAATTTTCCATTAGACCTAGCCCGGAAAATCAAGGTTGCTAGCATATCCGCTACCAAATTAAACAAGATAGGAGACAAGGGATCACCTTGCCTTAGTCCTTTTTTAGTTTGAAAGAAATGTCCTACCTCATCATTAACTTTAATACCAACACTACCTCCACGGACGATTTGATCTATCCATTTGCACCACACAGGTGAGAAACCTTTCATTCTCAATGCTTGTTGCAGGAAGGACCATTTTACTTTGTCATAAGCTTTCTCAAAGTCGAGTTTTAACATCACCCCATCCAATTTTTTCCTATGAAACTCATGAATGGTTTCATGTAAAATGACCGCTCCTTCTAAAATATTCCTACCCTTCACAAAAGCCGATTGTGATGGTTGGATCACCTTCTGAGCCACTAGGGCTAGTCGGTTTGCCATCACCTTAGTAAAAATTTTGAAGCAAATGTTTAACAGACAAATGGGCCTAAACTACTGAATCTGAGTAGCTTCCTTTTGCTTCGGTAATAAACTGATTATACCAAAGTTGAGACTGAAAAGTGGGAGATCACCTTGGTGAAAACACAGAGAATAGAGGCAAGAGATCCACTTTTATCAAATCCCAGAAAACCTGGTAGAACTCAGCTGGAAACCCATCGGGCCCAGGAGCTTTGTTATGTTCCATTTGAAAAATGGTTTCTCTAACTTCCTTCTCTGTAAAATCCATAGTCAAGACCTCATTCTCTAACTGTGAAATTTGCGTGATGTCACTTGTGAAGGACTCTATCATCGAAAAATTATTACTAACAGGGTCGCCAAAGAGTCCTTTGTGATAATTGGTAATGAATTTCTTAAGATTATCATCCCCCTCAATTATTCCCTCCTCTTGCTCGAGCCGGAAAATTCTAGTTTTCCTATGTTTACCATTGGCCACAAGATGAAAATATTTAGTATTACAATCGCCAGATAACAATCTAGTTGTCTTGGCTCTTTGATACCATTTAATTTCTTCTTCCCGCAAAAGGACAGCAAGTCTTTCCTTATAAGAGTTTTTAAGATCGACTTCCCTACTGCTGAGAGGCCACGACTCCGCCTTTTTATCCAATTCATCAGCTTTCCTAATCAACTCAGCCTTTTCTTTCTTATATTGGCCGCTAACATTCTTGGCCCAACCCCTTAGGAATTGTCTAAGCCTTTGAATTTTATATTGCCAACGACGCAACGGTGTTTTGCCTCTCACTTCCTTTTTCCACACATCCCCTACCAACTCATAAAAATCATCTCTTAACAACCAACCAATTTCAAATTTAAACCCCGATTGCTTGTTGCCATGAGTGCCATTACCGGTATCTAACAGGAGTGGAGTATGATCCGAAATTTCCCTTGTCAACGCTTGGACCGTTGCAAGTGGAAATTTTGACTCCCAATCCGTACTCACTAATATTCGGTCTAGCCTCTCATAGGTTGGTACAAAATAAATATAACCACGTAAAATAGTGGAGGACCATGAAGAGATAAGTGATGACGCGTCAAAGCTCCATGACAAACGGCGCAGCTTTCTCGAGATGCAGCGCGAATTGTGAACACTACTGACGTTTCAATGGTCAACCCGATCCGCACCGAAGCAATCCTTAGGATATGCTTTTTTTTAAGCCGCCTATCCAACACCTCAACAAGGAAACTCCGACTTTTGTCCTCGGTTCAAGACAAAGGCATGCTGATCGATGCAGGTTGTCAGGTACATCTATGATCTGTCTGTAGCATGCCGTTTGATCTCGTCGCGCACCGAGTCAGTCGTCAGAGAGCTTGGCGGATCAGTAACTATGCATGCATGCGAGCTTCCTTATGGCCTGTTTGGTTCACGTACGAGTAGAGCCTAACTCATATCTGAGAGCCAGGCTCTCGTGGGACAGATTGAGCGTATGCAACGCTGTCGTGTTTGGTTCACATACGAGTAGAGTCTGGCTGAGAAGAGATATTGTTTGGTTGCCTGTACGAAGATATGTTGCATAAGATAAAAATAATATAAGATTATGATTATGAAGATATGTTATATGAGATGTTCGTATCTTATTATATCTTAAATTTCTTCAAAACACGTTAATAATACTTGATATTTACTGATATACACTAATAACATCATCAACTGACTAATCACCTGCATCCCGCGAGCCTGGCTCCCCAGAAACGCCCGATTCCCACGTTTCTCCAGAGCCTGGCTGCGGGGGGAATCTTGCATGAGCAGAGCCAGGCTGAACCCAGCGACCAGGCAACCAAACAAGGAGACACTGCATCCAGCCAGTCTGATTCAACCGGATGCAGGCAACCAAACAGGCCCTATATAAACACCGGTCGTACACAGGCCCTGCCGACAGACTCGATCACACGACGCAACGGTAACACGAGCACACAACACATGGCTTCCTCCATGAAGCTGTCACCCACTTTCGTCGTCGTCCTCTCCGGTACGTGCGCGCGTACGCTCGACTGCTTGACGCAGGTTCTTTACGTGTTTCCTTGACGTCTGTGCGGTGTTCCAGGTAAATCAGGGCTCGTGGTGCTCGGCGAAGTTGGAGGCGCCGGCGCGGAGTGCGGGGTCCGGTGCCTCCAGGGAGGGTACATAACGTGCGAGAACTACCCCGGCCGGGCAGAAGCTCGACGGGTGCGCCTGCCAGTGCGCGCCGCCGGACGGGCAGAACTGCGTGATCCACCTCTTTACCGGCTTGACGTACGAGTGCCGCATACCGGACGAGCTGAAGCGCGCATGCTCGCCGCGCCGTCTCGCGCCGCGCCTTCCATGTTCCCCGGTGGCTTGGGATGGAAATGGGTGTGTGTCTTGAGTTCAATAATGCCGCGAGTTTGTGCGTGCTCCTGTGTCCAGCAATTTAATGCTAGCCTAGTTTATGAGTTAACTCATAACTTCACATCGATAATTCAACACTCTGTTCTTCCCAGATACAAGAAAATGAATCAGTTCTAGAGCCAAAGATCATAGTTCTTGACATATCTTTTGAAACTTTTCTCAAATCCAAAAGTCCAATATCTTCTTAAGTGGCCGTGTGATCAATGAATACAAGATTTGGTAAAGAATTTCACACGAGAAATAATAGTAGTGATCAACGTGGCGGGGGAAGAGAAGGGGGTCCTTACGGGGTGAATTACAGTTCTGACTACACTACTATCCCGAACCCCAATTGCCCCACAACGTGCTCCAGATGCAGTGTGAAGTGCATTCCACGACTTTTGACATTCCAATGGTCAACCCGATCAGCATTGAATCAATGGTCAGGAATTTAGGATATGCTATTTTAAGCTGCCGATCCAACGCCTCAAAAAGGAAAAACCCAAGTAGCAATTTTCTGAAATTTGGACTAAGTTCCAAGCCAAGGCTGTCAAGGCAAGCTGATTCATTAAGAGCATATCTGGTAAAAACCGTCTAAAAGTTAAAAACTCGTAAAAACTATGTTTTCAAAGTTTTTATAGCTTCTCAAAAAAGATACCAGATGTAGAGGAGAATTTGTCTATCATATCTTGCAAATGAGGTTAGGTTTTATTCTGAAATTTTACATGGTTGATAACATCTCTTTCTCGCATCCCTATTCGATTTGGCCATTCCGAACTAACGAGCGATGCAATCATGCAAGCACGTACATACCGCGTGATATTGCGTCAAATCTAGTGAACCGCTGCCCACCGCGCGCGCACCGCCCACCGAGTCAGAGAAAACGGCGGATCCCAACATGCAGTTTAGCTGAAGACGTACGCCGACCGATAAGTACAACAACTGCATTTCCATGCTCAAAACTCAAGCTGCCATGATGCCAGAGCTTCCTTATATAAACACCGGCCATACGTACATAGGCACTGCCAAGCCAACTCAATCACACAACGCAACTTAACGCAGGCGTACAGGGCTTCATGAAGCTGTCACTCACCTTCATCCTCCTCCTGTCCGGTACGTGATCCGTATCCGCATGCTTCAACTACACCTGTGTGATCCTTATTGAATCCTCGAGATCGATAGATTCTTTACAGATGTTTATTTGACGTACGTTTATGTGGTGTATTATGGATCAATCGATCAGGGCTTGTGGTGCTCGGTGAGATTGGAGGCGCCGGAGCGGAGTGCGCGGTCCGGTGCATCCAGGGAGGGTACATCACCTGCAAGAACTACCCCGGGCAGAAGCTCGATGGGTGCGCCTGCCAGTGCGCGCCGCCGGACGGCGAGCACTGCGTGCTTCACCTCCAGACCGGATCGGCGTACAAGTGCCACACTCCCAGGAACTGAGCTAGGCTCACTTGCTGGATGGTGTGGATGTACAGATTATTTACAGTATATTATACCGATAGTAAAAGGATGGCAGTAAAAATAAAATCTGATCGTTGATTTGTAAGAATATTATAGACTCTTTTACATGATATTTTTGGAAGGGTATTTTTGACTCCGTGCGCCTTGATCAAGATGTTAGTATACGATCACCTCGTTAAAGTGTAGGAGTTGGGAAGAAACGGTACGGAGGCCATCACTATGATGTTCTTGTGCTGCGGTGGTAGTCTAGTCGGTAACGTGTGCCACTAATTGTAATTGGAATGCCTCCATTCTGTCTAAGTATTGAAGGATTCGAGTTGCTTAATTGTGACCCGTTCTTTTTGCGAGCTAGTGGATCAGAGACATGTGCATATATCATTGTCGATTGCGTCATCCTCGGTACAAATTGCTCAGCATCTTTTCTTCACCGACTGCACCATCCGCGCCATGAACAGCTGCTGTTGATTTGTGATCCAAATTCTATACATTAGGTCAGCTTCTGGACGGAGCGCCGCGGTATGGATTCTAGTCGAATTAGGGTTTCCCTGTTATATATATTTCCTGTAAGCCGCCGTTTAGGATATGAGATTAGAGTTGTAAATCCCCGGCATTGTAACCTCACCCCGATATAGTGAAGATTGTTGCTGGCTGGCGCCCGTGGTTTTTTCCCTCTCGCATTGGGAGGGTTTTCCACGTTAAAATCTCGTGTCTCTCTGCGATTGATCTTGTTTACTTCGTCGTTCCTCCGCCGTCGCCTGTAACAGCTGCGACGTCCGTAGCACCTTCTTCGTGAACCGCCCCGCCAAGATGCGCACCTTCATAGCCGACGAGTTCGCGTACGCTGTGCGGCACGCGAGCGAGGACGCGGGCACCAGCATGGTGTCTTCTTGGTTTGTGGACGTCGTGGTGGCGGTGACCGTGGTGATAACGACGTCGGATTTGAGGTTGTCGATGGTCTCCATGGCGTACTCGAGGACGTTGACGTGGGCGAGGATGGAGTAGGCCGAGGTGGCAAGGTGAGCCTCGAGGAAGGTGAGGGGGCCATGGTGCCAGACAGCGCCGTCGGCGAGGAGGACGACGCGGTGGAGCAGCTCGAGGATGTGGAAGCCAGGCTAGTAGATGGTGAGCACAACGGTTTTGCCGTGCACGACGGCCATGTCCCTGTGCATCTTAATAATGTGGAGCGCGAAGTCAGAGTTGAGGCCCAACATGGGCTTGTCCAGTAGCAACAGCATGGCCAGGTCGTGCATGAGGTCGACGTCGATGGACACCCGCCGCTGCTCTCCGCTGTACACGCTTGTGACCCTCGACCGCATGACGTACTATGCTTATTTCTTTTTTTCGCTGCTACCTTTTGTTAAAGCCCTTTAGGTTGTTCGGCCATAAAGTTGTAACTCTGATAATTAATAATATTTGAGTCTTTTCTTAGTAAATCGTGATGTGGTTAATATTTTATCTATGTTTTCACTGTGTGCGCTAGTGTGATCCTAGACTAGAGTAGAATACACAGAGAGATCCAGATTTTCATATTCGGGTCTCTACAATAGCTCAAGTCTATGGATAGTCCAAATGCGCTCGCAACTCTAAGTTTGAATGGTATAGGTAAAAATGGGATAGTGTGTATTATCCTCCTCAAACCCAAATCTAAATGGAAATTTTATTTCTTATACATACCCCACTAATAGTATAGGTATAAGTTTAGACAAAAGTAATAGATACGCAATGGTAGTCCTACCTGTTTCAGCTCCCTACGTCCATATGAACCAAAATGCCCTCGCCTCATGCCCTATCAAACCCTGGCTCGACTCAACCGGGGTGTGTTTGGTTTGTGGATGGAGATTGTATCGTATATCCTGACTGAGTGGATGCAGGCAGAGTGGAATCGTATTTCAGAAAAAGAAGATGTTTGGTGAGGTTGCATGAGCGGATGCAAAAAAAAACTGAGATGCTGTTTGGTTGCCTGTATGAGCGGATGCAGTCTACCAAACCTGAGAGGCTGACACGTGGGACCGCATAAGATACACTGCATCAACCCATCCATGGCCAGTGAAGCTCATTTTGAGCGTATCCACCCATCCAGGATAAGAGCGTATTTTTGCATCCGCTCATGCAGGCTACATCTACTCATACAGGCAACCAAACAGGCTCTTTCTCAGATTATACGGATCCACTCGGCCAGAACGAAGGAGATTCAGGCAACCAAACACACTAGTTGCATGAGTCAGTCAGACCCACTCCCTCTCTTCACGAGCCCAATACCCATCCCTATGGAATCCTACGCGATGGCGCCACCATGGAGGTGAGGTAGTGGCGGCGCCTACCACGGCGACGAGGGCGACTGGACAGCGCCTACCACAGTGACGAGGGCGGCTGGGCAGCGAATTGCATAGCGACGAGGGCGGCGACCTACATGGCGACGACGAAGGCTAGCAGCAGTGATTCCCAAGCAGGTGGTGCCGGCCGGATGCGAGCATGGAGGTAGCCATGGTGATCTGAACGCCCTGAAGAACACGCGACCCCTGCTCTCCTCCGTCCTCCACCTCCCTTCCATCCGCACCCACCGCCGCACCTTACCTCCACTTGGCGCCGGCGATTGGGTGGAGATTGAGGCTGCCATGGAGGTATGTACGGAGGCGGTCATGGAGGTCCGTACAAGGCTACATTTTTCTGATTTTTTGGATAGCTACATTTCTTGAGCCGTGCAGGTCGATTTGGTTGGGTAATTTTCTTGTATTTCTCTGTGCATAATGATCCTAGCTGCTGATTTTTTTTTTCAAGTGGGAGTGTGTGTGTGACCATAAGTATTTAGCTTGAGTTGAATGTTCTGAAGCAACAAATGCGGGGAATTGAATGTTTTCAAGCACCTTGTTGCTGCTTTTTCATGTGGGTGAATTGATGTTTTGGTTGAACTTACGAATGAAAAGAATGAAATGTGTGTCGTCCGGCGTGGAGGGCGAGGCCCAGCATGCAGGCCGCCGCCCTCGTCGCCGTGCAGGTCGTCACCCAGGCCCCAAATGCCTCGTCGTTGTGCAGGTTGCCGCCTCTATCTCGTCTCCATGGTGGTGCCACCGCCTAGGGCTTATGCGCGGGAATGGCTCTGATACTCTGATACGAACAGATGGTTGGAATGCACTATACTCTGATGCGAAACGTTTTGATACAGCAGGAGGGCGAGGACATTTTGGTCCGTACGAAAATACAGAAGCTGGTATGGGGTGCGTATTTGGGAAAATAGGCTTTAATACTCCGTAGTGGCATTCCTCGAAACAGCTTTAATCCTCCGTAATGGCATTCCTCAAAACTACTTACCTCGATGGTGGCATATTTCAAGGAAGCAAATTAGAAGTGGTGTATTTCTAAAACACGCACTAAGGTGTGGCATGTATTTAAATTTTCCAAATTTAAGGCCCCGTTTGGCAGAGCTCTAGCTCTAGAAAATCTGTAGATTTTCTAGAGCTGGTCATTTGTAACTCTAGGAAATCCTATATCTAGAGTTGCAGGCATGTTAAGTGCATTTACATGACTCATTTCATTTATATTATATATTAAATAAAAATATTTAAATCACTTTAATTTAGTCAACAAACACAGATCCAGCATAGATCTCGGAGCTAGAGCTGTGCCAAACGGGACCTAAGGCTATGCTCGGTTGGACTGAAAAATAGTGGCTTATGACTAAAATTGTATTGTAACTAGCTAAAATTACACTGTAACTGTAGGTGGCTTATTTAGCGTAATTAAATTTTAAAAAAATTAAAAATAGATAAAAATATGTTAGCTCATCACAGACAACGCAAACGAATACGAAAAAAAGAACGGGTAAAAAAGCTAAAAAAAAAACCAAAAGTTCAGAAAAAGACAAAATTTATGAAGAGTGAAAAATAAGTCAGAAGTCAGAAGTTCAGGCTGAAATGAGCGGGACGTAAGTCCCTACAGCACGCGTGCACTTCAGTGCTGCAAACTAATATTTTTGCCTTGTCTTCTCCAAACTCCCATTGTTTAACTGACAAAGCTGACTCTCACCGGACGTAAGCCATGGCCATTCTCACACATCAGGAAATGTTCACATGCAAAGTGGTAGGTACTAGGTACAAGAGATCTTGTAGCATATCTTGTCCTGAATGGTAGAACAATAAGAATGATTCGAGAGCACAAATTCAATAGGATCATAACAGGATAAGTCAGAGAATGACAACTAAAACAGAAACAATAAAAATTCAGTTAGCTGACCTATATGCAAGATGCTCCATTCCATTTGATTCAGAGCTAAAGCATGAATAGTTTTCTTCAGATTAGGTGCCTTGGTGGTAGTGTCTGGCCAACTATTCAAAGTCGAAGTGCTTGCAGATCAGACAAACAAAACATGGCTTTTTATCAAGTTTTCTCTTCTGAGGGTACTTCGCACTTCATCTATGCAGTATTTCTACCTTCCACTTTCTCCTGTGACTTGCCTGCTCACTTGCTCACGTACTCTAGTGAAGTGTTTCTTTTCGTATGTATGTATCATGACATCGGGGTTAATGGCAAGGCAACCACCGAGGCAAGTATGCCGCTTTCTTTGTCCGCAAGTGAAGTCCATGGCATGCTCGTCATGTGGAATGGAGCAGGATCTTATATGTAACTACTGCCTTGCCAATAAAAAGGGTTACACCAAAAACTTGCAAAGTGGGGAAGAGATTAAACATGATTCACAGGGCACGTCTCTGCTTTAATGTGTGAAGCCAGGACTTCTACAAAGCCGAGTGATACTGTAATGTTAAATAAAGACATCTTTGGTTCCACCTTACAAGTTACAACAGAAACATGCAGTTCTTGTGGACTTCACAAAATGAGTTACTGTCCTTGTGTCAGCTAATTGAAGGGTTATTCTCACCAGAAGATACAAGAGATAGACAGCCCATTCCTATTGATTACTCCAAGAATGCAGGTTACATATTTCCCCTCTAGTTTACACCCTGTTCCCATGCTCGTATATGCACCAACCAATAGGACTATGTAGATCCACAAGTCAGTAAGCATAGGAACATGGGTGTGAACAAGGAAAAAATAGAAGCCAGGGCGTATCCAGTGCCACAAACTATATTCGCGAACCTATACTTTGTTGCAAATGAGGATGCGAAATAAACATGTGTGACAATAAGGCAAAAGCATAGAAAGAAGTGGTTCTCTTGTTCCAACATCTAAGATAAATCTGACTAGTTACTTCATAAAGTTCACGGCAATTCTAATAAAGAAGAATATAAAGATGTTCTCAACCAATGAAGGTAATTGTTGGTAATTCTGCTAAACCATTGACCAGCCTCACAAGCCAATTACAGTATGAAAGATGAAAAGAATTGCAGAAATCGAAATGTGTAAATCATACTGAACAGAGCTCCCACAAGCATAATCAACTGACAAAGCATTATCTGTTTTCCATCCATTGAAATTTTTAGTCAGAACTAGAAAGATCTCCAACAACATCCTCGAAACCTAAAAAGGTGATGTTTTCAACCACAAGGTAACAACTTTACGGTGATACTGATATGCACATAAGACTACCCCAGCTGAAACATTTTATAGAAGTCCCTTCTATTGCAACCATTAAAGTAGCCCCACAACTATTTCAACAAATACTCCCCTCTAGATCAAAACTTCAGTTCTAGTTCAAATTAGTAAGCAATGCTACCAGAAATGATCAAAACTCTCTTAAGATATCAATTTCTCCCAATGCAAACAACTTCACGACATCTTGCCTTGCAAACACTACCCGATGCCGCACCTTTTTCGCCACAATTGCAACAGCTGAACAATGATAACCAAAAGGCGCATAACCAGAATCCTTTATCTTTTGGAAACAACATTATTGCTACTAACAATAAGACATAACTGTTCACCAACTGATCGCTGCATTCTAAGTAATAATTCTCCCTTTCTTATACAACCAAACAAACAGTCGAGACGGAGCTCAAAGCTCTATCACTAAGTCTAAGGCCACATTTTTTTAAAATCCCAACTGGCATCTCCGCTAACAATGTAAAGATCTCCACAGTTAATTTCACTAATTATTGCTTCCTCATTCCAAAATACTCTGCTTTTCTTCGTAGAAGAACGGAAACAAATCAAGAAACAAAGCCATACAGAGCTCTCGACCTCTCATTCAAGAACAATCTTGGCGCCAACCGCCCGCATCTTCTCGGCGATGCTTTCCGCCTCCTCCTTCGGCACCCCGGACTTCAGCACGGCGGGCGCCTTCTCCACGAGCTCCTTCGCCTCCTTCAGGCCCAAATTCGTGAACGCCCTCAGCTCCTTGATAATCTTAAGCTTCGCCGCGGCGTCGAACCCCTCCAGCTTCACGTCGAACGCCATCTTTTCCTCCTTCGCCTTCGCATCATCACCGGCCGCCCCAGGGGCCGCTTCGCCGCCGGCAAGTGGGGCTGCACCACCTGTGAGGATAGCTAGGGGAGGGAGCTGGTCGACGCCGAGGCGGCCGCGCAGGGCGTCTGCGAGGGAGGAGGCCTCGATGAGGGTGAGGCCGCAGATCTCGTCTACGAGCGCGGAGACGCGCGGTGTCGGGGTGACGGTAGAGAAGGAAGCGGCGGCGGCGGACATGGGCGCGGCTGGGAGGAGGCGGCGGAGGTGGAGGAGGCGGGAAGCCATTAGGGTTTTGAGATCGGAGAGAGGGACAATGCGAAGTGGGGAGAAGCAAGACGAGACGGCAGACATCACATTTCATCCAGGCGAATGCGTACTGGCGCTTCTACGTAAACAATACCAGAAGGCGGATTTGTTGGAATCCAAATCTGTACACGTATTCCGCATTTTAAGGCCCTGTTTGTTTAGGCTTAGGCTTTTTGGCTTATAGCTTAAAGCCAGCTTTTTGGCTTAAGCAGCTTAAAAGCAGTTAGCTTTTAAGCCAAGTTAGACTATTTGGTATCCTAGCTTTTTGATAGGTTGAATGGTGTGGTTTATTACCAGAAAGTCTGAAATGCCCTTATTATATGTATTGTTGCACTCAAGAGGAGGCCCGCGGGGTCACCGGAGGACGGCAGATTTGTGGAAGGATGGCAGACGAGGCCGGCGGGGTCGCCGGTCGCTGGCGGGGTTTGTCGGAGGATAGCGGATGAGGCCAGCAGGGTCGCGGGTCGCCGGCGGGGTCGCGGGTTGCTGGTCGCTGGCGGGATTTATTGGAGGACGACGGATGAGGCCAGCGGGGTCGCGGGTCGCCGGCGGGATTTGTCGGAGGACAGCGGACGAGGCCGGCGGGTCGCCGGCGGGGTCGCGGGAGGACAGTGGTGTCGCAGGTCGTCGGCGCCGCAACCCTAATCACGCGATTCGGTTTGGGAGGGGATTGGGAGAGAACGGTCGAACGGCCAACGATTTATATACTAATGGCATTTGTGTGTAAATCTTTTGAAGTTCAGTGGCAAAACATTATTTCTATTCCGCAAAAGCCAAAAAAAGCTCCTTTCAACTGGCTTTTGGCTTTTAGTTATACAGTGGCTTTTGGCTTTTTAAAAGCCCAGTACAAAAGCCAGCCGTTTGTTTAGGCTTAGGTTTTTTTTGCTTATAAGCCACTGAAAAAGCCAAAACAAACAGGGCCTAAGAATGTCCTGTTCCGCAGCAGTTGCCACGCCTACCGTCAAATTTGGTGAAAATTCATTTTTGTTAGGAAAAAATTGGCGAAAAATCATTTTATTAGAAAAAAGTGGTGAAAGTTCAATGTCCGAGTTAACTGATAAATCACTTTGGACTTTACGGTTCCACGTGACTCGGAGATCACTAGCTCGGTCAAATTAATCAACGCGTTCCTGAAATAAGTTTCGAAACGTGTTGAACGTTCCGCCGGCGGGGTAATTAGCACCCACGCCGGAAATGAATTAGCAAACACGCACCCACCTCGCGTTGCGCAATTCATCGAATTTTCTCGTGCGGTTTCGCTTTCACTTTTCTTACGTTTGCTTGCTGATACTATTTTTTATCTGCTATTGGGGTGCTGAACTCGACCATCAAATTTGACAACCAACAAGAGAGAGATAGGAGTATAATCGATACGAAGTTATGCAACAAATGGAAGTAACAATTCTTTGATCAATTTCAGGCTTTTTTCGGCACCGAAAAAAACAAAAGAATGGAGTATACATGTACAAGTAATTCCTTTGTCCCAAAAATTCTTCCCGCAAGAAGTCCCTCGTAGCACTCACTAATCAAGAACCTGCCGGCCTCGTGATCAAACGACCTCATAGATGACGACCTGCGCGGTGTCGAAGCCAAAGCCCGGCCGGCCGGCGCCGAACTCCCCCGCCGCCGCGAAGGGCCGCATCACGGGCGCCGCCACGGAGTCGAAACCGGCGGGCTTGCCGTCCCCCGCGCCGCCGTCTCCACGGCTCTCCGCCGAGGACACCGGCGTCGTCTGGGGCGGCTTGTAGTACATGCGCGCCGTCTGCGGGCAGTGGGAGTGGAACCTCGCCGCGATGCGCACGCCCATGTCAAGCATCTCCACGTACCGAGACATCTCCAGGCCGTGTTCACCTCTCCCCCTCCCTCTCAAATCAAGGAGGCGCGGAGGAGCGGTGGCCGTGCCGAGCTCTTCGATCCGTGCCTGTGCGTTTGGGCGGCACGAGGAGACAGGGAGGACTCGGCGCGCGGATTATATATATCAGCTGGGCGCGAGGAGCACGGGAGACGGGAGTCGTGTTTCGCGTGGCTTTCGCGGTGGTTTCCGCGGTGGGAAGTTGACTAAAACGTGTCCTTTTGGGCAGTGGAATGGTTGGGGTGGTTGCGCGCGGCCGCGGGGGTTGCACCGGTCGCGCTGCGCACGCGTGCGTTTTGACTCCGTTGCTCCGCGAGCGCGACGACCACGTAAGAAGGAAGGGAAAGAGTGGTCACTGTTGAGGAAGTCATCGCTGATGATTTAGATGATCGATTTCTTTATTTAATGTAAAATAAGATCAATCATAGAAAGTAAAAAATAATACATTGAAAACACAGAGAGATAGAGAAAACTTATAGTCTTTTTTATTACTCTTCTGATTGCGTGTTACAAAATTACCGATATAACTCTCTATTTATAATCTATTGTTAAGATGTACACCAAACCTTTCGATCAGGCTCAAGTTCCCTAACAGTCGCAACACACTTGCCCTGAAGCGGACTGCGAAAACCTCGGGGTTTTTGGCCTCGCGGACGAGACCTTTTCTGGCGTACGTACGTACGTAGCGTTTGCCCCATTCAACGCTCGGTGGCCGGCGGCCGAGGTCGCAGCTAAAAGGCAGGAGCGACAGGTCGCTGTTGGTTTGCCTGTGAGTGCCGCTGGGAAGGGCCGTTTTCCCTGCACGTGAGGCGAACTCGCGAGGTGAAGGGTCGCCTAGCTGGCTAGCTCACCGGACTCTTCAATGGGAGCCTTTTCCTCCGAAGCTAATAATTTTTGACTTTTGTTACAGTATCTAACTTTTAAATATGGTATTTTCTCAAGATGAGGTCTATAGGTTAATTGTAGCACACGTTAAAAGTCTAACATCTGTATTAACCAAAATCGCAAGCGAGTATCTATCTCTCCGTAATCTCTATCGTAAACAACTAAAATTCAAAAATTCTAGCCAAAATTCATAAGCCGTAGCCGCGCCAAACAGGCTCGTTATCATGCGTCACTGAAGGGACGATAACAAATCGATGGATCGTACGCTCGCTAGTTGCATGTATCAGGAGAAATAGGTATGTTCTTTTTCAGCTTTTGGCTTTAGCTTTTGATTTTTCTACAGTAACTAACTTTTAAATGAAGTGTTTTTTTAAGATAAGGTCTACTAGTTAATTGTAATACATACTGTATCAACTTCATTTATATTGACAAAAACTGCATGTGAGTTTCTGTTACTCTGTAATCTCTCATATAAACAGCCCAAAAACTATAAGCCGCAGCTAAAAGCCACAAGCCGCAGCAAAAAAAAAAACAGGTCCATAAACTCTCGTGTGTGCGCGATATTAGCATGTGGGCGACTGGAGCCTGCTCATGTAGACACATTAGCTGGAGTAGTAGTGTCAAAAGTAGACGACTGCTACGAACCTGGCCGGTAATTGGTATCTAGGAGAGGAGGAATAGAGTTTATACTGGTAGAATCAGAAAGAAATCTGAGGATTGGGAGCAAGAACTGAAGAGGGCAGACGAACAGACGAGAGGAAGGCAAAATGCCAATTCTATTCGTCAGTTCTCCCTGATAGTACAAGACAAGGCGTATACAGCCTTCACCCACACACGCAAGCACACTTTGGCCCCACCAGGCAGCCCATAACACCAAGGCTACCACATACGTGACTTAGCACATGACCGACTGCACAGACACGCTGGTACGTGACAACGACACATTAGCAACTACAGCAATAGTATGCTATTAATCAATGCTGTTAACATCGTTTTGGTACTGGCCGTATTGGCTGATACGTACCGTACCGTCGTCTAAACCGATATAAAGAAAGCATGCATATCGTATCAGTCTAAATACCGATCAATACTAGTCATACCAACTCAATACGGCCATATAGCCTTTGATACCGGTCAATCGGCGGAATTGATAATACCGTCTATTGAACTATATATTATATTTAATAGTACTATAATATATTTAGAATAATATTAAAAGTGACATTTGGTGTGCATATAATTAAGCAAATATATACTTATAAATATATATACACTCGTATTATTATATTAAATCTGAAACGATACACTAGTATAAACCCGTACTGAAACATATCATTCTATGAACCAAACCGGTATAGCCTCAGTACGATATTGACAACTATGCTATTAATATCAAGTTGGTTTTCATGCAAGTAATTATTCTGTTTATAGCTCGTGGAGCACATGTGCGCGATTCCATTGCCAGGAAAAAGCTTCCCTTGTACCACTATGAGGCAGGGTTAGAGGTGGCAACGGGTACATACCTGCTGGGTATAGCCACCCTATACCCGTACCCGACAGATATAACTCTACCCGCTACGATACCCGTATCCGCACATGGGTATAGAAACTTACCCGTACCCGCACCCGCACGGGTATTTATACCCGACGGGTAACCCATACCCGATTAGTTTGCTGAAGTATCATCTTGTGCAATTTGGAACTAAAATTTTCCTCTTTCTATTTAACTTATTTCAGAGTATCGGCTACTTATTTGTTGAGTTCTTTTCCTTAATGTTGATGCCAAATGATTAATATGGTACAAATTTCTCTTAGTAATGTGTAAATTCGCCACCATGATTCCATGAAGCACATAAGGTATACGAGTATATTTTACCCACGGGTATGCGGGTACGGGTAATATACAGCCGTACCCGTACCCGCTCTACCCGATGGGTAGAGATTTTTGCCCATCAGTATACTCGCGGGTGAAGATATCTTTCCATACCCGCCTCCTTATCGGGTAAAACCCATCGGGTACTCGGGTTTCGGGTACCCATTGCCACCTCTAGGCAGGGTCACGCGCTACGCTGCACTGGTCGATTTTGAGTGTGTGCTCCGAACGTGAACAACATTTAACAATGTGAAAATATTTTGACATATTTGAATCCACTTCACATCAGAGATAAATAGGTAGAAACAGCACTGAGACGAATAAAAAATATACATGCCATAGTAGTAGACTTCACACATCATTGATGGTATGTACACGACAACCAAACAACATACATGCAAAAACAAAAGAGAAATGCTGCATAATCCCTTGTGGCGTGTTAGCGCAACTGATTAACAGAATGACATAACAAAACACAGCAAACATGGATACCATAACCTAGATAACGACTATCTGGTAGTACATAAGCCAGCTACATGCCATACGCATGACAGAACAAAACGCTTCTACTCCAACTGGTCTAGGAGACACAACGTTAACTCATTCGAGCTTTTTTGCTATTGCTTAACACTGGGTCAAAACCCAAATTATATTTAAATATAGCTCAAATCCTTTAACTGATCTAGATGTGATGATTCCAAAAGCATCATAATAGAGGGCTAAAGAGGCAATATTTTCAGTGTGCGCTATACACTGAGCCTTTCTAAACATTTTTAGGGTATAAACAATATTAACTGAAAAAAGAAAAATTTGTGTGCCAATAGGCCAACCAAGAAACGATAGCGCTGATGATTGAACGGGGGCAAGGAAAATGTCCTCAGTTGATAATATAAGCCATGGATCAATAGGGCAACTAAGAAACGATAGTATTTACTGTTGACTAATTTTCGTCAATAGTTAACTAAGCTGACTAAGAAATGATCGTACTAATTAAGAGCTCGACACACACAAACTAATCAATAGTCCAAGGGCGAATCCACAGGTATGCCGTGGGGATGGGCCACGGCATACCTGGGGCCAGCCGAACTCAGTACCCGGCGCCTGCTGTCTGTTCGCATTGCCATCCTCGCCTAGAACCCCTCCGCCTCCCGATCCCCAAGGCAATCCTCCTCGAATTCCCAGCGCCCCCATCGTCTCCTGACGCTGTCCCGCCAGATCCCCGCCCGAATTCACTGGCCGGTTCCAGGGACAGATCGAATTGCCCGAGCAAGAACGCAGGCCCTAGAGGAGGCTTGGTTCTTGGGGCGGTTTCTTTGTTGTCCCGGCGGTGCTGCTAGCGGGCGCGCGCGATAGGGGCGCCGAAGCAGAGGTGGACGTCGGAGGAGGAGGCCGCGCTCAAGGCCGGCGTGGCCAAGCACGGGCCCGGTAACTGGCGCACCATCCTTCGCGACCCGGAGTTCAGCGCCCTCCTTCGCCTCCGATCCAATGTTGACCTCAAGGTGGGACACGCGATTCTTGGCACCCCGTGCCGTGCCGATTGGATCGGCGGAGGGGGGTTGCTATCTTGCGTGAATTGTGTGCGGTTGGTTTTGGCGATCGGTGGGGAAGTAGGAAATCCCGCGTCCTTTTCTGCGAACGATTGGTCTTTCTTTGTTTTAGATCGGGATTTAGGCGGTTGTCGTGCTCATATTTCGTCATTGATTCGAAATATTTTTGTGTGTGACAATTGTTACTGTTTTGGACGGATCGGCAAGAGTAATTTCAATCTCATTTCTTCAATTGGGATAGTGATGAAACGTGTTGTCCTTTTGATATCTCGAAAGTTATTATGAGAGATATGAGATGTCCTTTTTATTATTCCATATAGAGATCTTGCTCACCTTGGTGTTAGGTTTCGATGATTACTTGGCAAGTCTCTCCCATATTAGAACTAGTTTTTATTATCATTTTTAGAAAAACAAATGGCCAGTTTTCATGATGCAAAGAGTTGGTTTTAAAGTTGTAGAGAGCTTTTCTTTTTTCGTTTGGTATTAGTGATTTTGCTACATTGTTGAATTATGTTCTGTTAGATGAAAAACTGATGATCAAAATGGGTCACGTTTTATTTTTTTTCATGAACTATGGACTTAGTGGCATCCCGGTTTGAGTAAGCAGTTGGAAAATTCATCATTGAAAAGAATTTCAAATGCTTTTGGTGGGTAATTGCTCTAGTTTTCCTAAAGCTAGGCCCTTGCCCTAATTCGGAGTTGTTTTCTAGTTTAATGCTAATTGTTATATGCGCCATTTGCCTTGAGTTTCCAAGAATAGTTTTGAATGTTTCTGTATATCATTGAGTGTAAATGAATCTTGTTGTGTTTGGTATGGTCTGATTGTGTAGGACAAGTGGCGCAACTTGAGTGTCACTGCTGGAGGATATGGGTCAAGAGAGAAGGCAAGAATGGCATTGAAGAAAGGCAGGCGTGTGCCTAACGTTATCGCTGAACCAATGGATGTCGATACAAATAACCTTGATGATGTTCACAATACAGTCATTGATGCAAAACCATTGGCAATGGCTGTTGAGCCCATGCAGCTTGAGAGCACTCCAGAGAATTCAGTTGCTAGGTTAGTGGACTCAATAGAAATATTTTATCAGATGCGATCCATATTCATTTTATAATTAACCTGCATGCTATTTTGTTTTCCTGGTTTAATTTGGTTAATATATTTTATGTGAATATCTTAGAATGCTTTGATATTTGCATGATAGGGACCATAGGGTTCCCCATCAGTGTGAATTGCTAGGAGTTGAAGTTCTTGCTATGGACGGTGATTATGTGCCTTATGGGAAATCAGCAAGTTACGCAGCAAATTTAGTGCCTGTATACCGAATTACGGTGCAAATTTTATAATTATTTACCGAATTAGCAAATGGTTTTACCGAATTGCATATGAAAATTTTGGTACGGTATACCCTTTGGTAAAATCCTGAGTCCGCCACTCGATAATGCCTGTAGGAAATGTCATTAGTTGATAATATAAGCCATGGATCGATAGGCCAACTAAGAAATGATAGTGATGATGATTAAACGGGGGCAAAGAATAACTATTTTTGCTTTGTCTGATCAATGATAGCATATGGCCACGCTCCTCATGTATCTTCTGCTGCAAGATTATATGACCATTGTGTGTTATCAAAAATATGATGTTACAGAAGCCATACATAAACACACAACTATGCCAATAAACGGAAAATATGATTCACCCAACACAATGATCAGACTACCCTGGTTTCACAAATAACAGTGTAATAACATATCATATCATGGCCATATTTCTTATAAGAAACAATCAACAAGGCCATATATCTTTTCACTTAATCATCTAGGGCTACATGCACCTAGCTGTGGAAATAAGAACTAAATGGTGGTAAGCAATATTTGTCAATTAGATCACAAATGGAAGCAAAGAGATCTACTCACATTCTACATCTGTCATGATCAACACATGGATGCCAAAGATTCAAGTTGCAAAACAGCCAACGTACAGAACACAATGAAGATATATATATATTCCTCTGTCCATATGCAGTAAAAATTTGTGTAGCTTCTGATGATCACATGGCAAAACTTGCAAGACATGTGCTTTCATCGGGAGTAAAAACATCTCTATAGAAATCATGTTTTAGCAAATTACTATGGAATAAGACTATAATAAAATAAAATTATGTATGCCTATCCTTTAGCATGGTTGGTACACATGTGGCATCCACACAACATATAAAATAAAACATAACAGAATGGAAAAATATATATGCATGCTGGAAGTACACCACATCACTCGTTTCGGCTTCAGCTTTTGACTTTTGGCTTTTAGTCACTATACCTTAATTTCGTCTTTTTTTAATTTTTTGGTTTTTTGCCTTTCCTTTTTCCCCGTATTCCTTTGATTGATTGTGATGTGATAACCTATTGTTTCTTTTTTAAAATTTTTTAAAATTTAATTACGCCAAACCTTAGGTAATTTTAGCACATCCAATTTTAGCTTAGGTAATTTTAGCATGGGTTCGAATAATGACGCTGCACCTAGTCCACGGGAGTGGTAGCACACCATGTAATCCACATCAACAAAAAAAAGCCCAACGATGGGCATGTCAAACAAATATAAACTTGCGGAGGGGCATACATCACAAAAATACATGTAGGAGTAAATCAAACTTCGATAGACCTTTGGGGTTGTATTTGCAATTTCCAAAAAAAAAGAGTTGAACTTAGCCAACCTAAGGCATAACCGGAGTACGAATCTTGAGGTGTGATCCACGGTCCAAAACACGCTGACATGTGGGAGAAAATCAGGTGCCGATTGCTAGCGATTCCGTCCTACTAAAAAAGTGTGTTTTCTTTCTATGGGCAAAGGCATCTTCTTCCCTGTAGGAAAAGCTCCGCCAAGCCACTTGCAGCGAGCCACCATTGTAGTTGCCGATGAAAGGAAGGGGCTTGCCTCGCGGAGGGGAAGAGAAGGAGAGTGCGCCCCACTCTATTCCCATCACCGGAGCTCTTCGCCGGAGAAACGGAAGCAGTGGGAGGTCGCGCTTCAATTTGGCGCTTCTCGCCTACCATGATCGACCCACCAACAGGGTGGGAACGGGACTACCATCACCACCGGCCGACTCTGCCGCCGCCGCCGCGTAGCAGTGGCCTAAGCCTCCTTGCTTGCACGGCCATCATCTCCATCTCATCAAGTCCATAGGGGATGATAGGCAAGTGTCCCCTTTCCTCTTGACCAATTTTACTTTAATTTGTTGGATTTGTTACCGTTTGTTAAACCGAATTGCATTTGATTTTGGTTGATCCATAGGAGATGATACACACATTCTTCTTTTGGTTTCGGGATTGAAATCTGTGTAGATTTTACTCAAAAAAATCTAGGATTCTTAGGAGTTTGTACACTTTTGTACTGTACTGTATGAGGTTATGGGCTTTGGCTACGTGTGTGGCATTGGGTGCAAACGGATCAAATTTCAGCCTATATGATCCGGCCAGCCCACCTCGACAACTTCAATTGCTTGTTCTTGAGACCTATATTGCCGCCATAAACTCGAGCTTTCGCATCGCACGCAGTAGTACAGAAACCTCTCGCTTCACTTCCGCCTTCTCCTCGAAGCAAATCAACCACCACTTCTTCGTCTTGCGAGCCCTCCACTCCTCCTGTTCTAGGGAGCTCGCCGTCGGCGGCTCTGCGCCCGGCCGCCTCGTTCCCAGAGGCCATGACAGGGGAGAAAGTGCACATGATAATCCCTTACCATGCAGCTACAATTTCAGCGAGACGAGAAGATGAATCGCTGTCACTTCTTCAGTTCAAGACGCATCCGGTTTTGCCTTGCCTCTCTCTAGGCGAGACGTTGCTTTTGGCGACCATGGGCCTGCGTTTTGAAGGCATCGTGGACTACTGCCGTGACGAGGCCAGTTCTGCGAATTACTCTCAGGTTCGCTCGTCTGGGTTGGAGATTGTTGCGGCTGTTCGTGTCCAGGACGAGCAAGGTAAGTTGATATTCCTTCAGTTGATGTGGAATGTCAATTGTTCCAGCAAGAAACAAGAAGAATTGTTCTTTTGTTCGCAATCTTGGTTTCTTTCTGTAATTCTTATTAAAGAAGCATTCTCTCGCTGTTTTTCTGTCCAGAATCCATGTTTCTTACTTGTCTGGACGATTCTTGCTCTAATTCTTGACGAAAGAAACGTTATCTGTGCTGTTCTTTTCTGAATCTTGGCTTCATGCTTTTTTGGACGATTCTTGCTTTAATTGATGCTGAAACAAACGATCTTTTCTCTGATCTTCTGTTCTGACTCTTGGTTCTTGCTTTTCTTGACGATTTTTGCTCTAGTTCTTTCTGAAAGAAATGTTCTTTGACCTTCTGCAACAAGAAATCTTTGGTTTCTTCTCTGAACTTCCTTCGATCTTTTCCTTCTTCCTTTGGTTCTAAATATTTAGCTTCTTCTGTGATTTTTTTTTTCTGTTTTTTCTTTTGTCTAGTCCATCCTTGCCGTGCATGCACAAATGATGGAGTTCCAGCACCTCATTTGTCAGAGATCTTGCTGAGAAAGAAGTACGCTTCTCCAGGCCAGATCCCCACGCCACCATTGAGGCGACTGTCTCGAGAGTGGAGAGGCGGGAATGTGCTTCCCTTAGCATTGTGTACTTGCAAACTCCTTCTGCTCCTCCTCCTTTGCTTTGTATGGGTGATACACTAATCTTGGAGACACTAGATGGTGTGCGTTATTGGGAATGTGATGTCCAAATCTATGCAGAAGATGGGTTCTTTGAGGATTACAATGAACAAAGCTTGCTGGACAGTACAATAGTGGTTCATGTGCGCCATGAGCAAGGTGGGGCTCCTTCTTTCCTTGATGTGCAGTATTTGTTTTTCCTACAAGAAACACTTTTGTCAATATTTACTGTTTGTTTTCAGAACTATTGCTGTAACTTGTTCGCAGTCAAACATGATGTGACATGCTTAAAAAGAGCAAAATTAATTCTAAGTATAAGAAAATAATAAAACTAATGGAAAATTTGCAGTGTGATGTGAATAGATCCCGATGGTCTTTTCTTGTTTTTAGAAAATTGGATCATTAGGATCTATTCACATCACACTATAAATTTTCCATTAGTTTTATTATTTTCTTATACTTAGGATTAATTTTGCTCTTTTGAAGCATGTCACATCATGTTTGACTGCGAACAAGTTACAGCAATAGTTCTGAAAACAAACAGTAAATATTGACAAGAGTGACTCTTGTAGGAAAAACAAATACTGCACATCAAGGAAAGAAGGAGCCTCACCTTGCTCATGGCGCACATGAACCACTACAAGCTTTGTTCATTGTAATCCTCAAAGAACCCATCGTCCGCATAGATTTGGACATCACAGTCCCAATAACGCACACCATCTAGTGTCTCCAAGATTAGTGTATCACCCATACAAAGCAAAGGAGGAGTAGAAGGAGTTTGCAAGTACACAATGCTAAGGGAAGCACATTCCCGCCTCTCCACTGGAGACAGTCGCCTCAATGGTGGCGTGGGGATCTGACCTAGAGAAGCGTACTGTCTTTCTCAGCAAGATCTCTGACAAATGAGGTGCTGGAACTCCATCATTTGTGCATGCGCGGCAAGGACGGACTAGACAAAAGAAAAAACAGAAAAAAAATCAAAGAAGAACCTAAATACTTAGAACCAAAGGAAGTTCAGAGAAGAAACCAAAGATTTCTTGTTGCAGAAGGGCGAAGAACATTTCTTTAAGAAAGAACTAGAGCAAAATTCGTCAAGAAAAGCGAGAACCAGAGTCAGAACAGGAGATCAAAGAAAAGATCGTTTGTTTCAGCATCAATTAAAGCAAGAATCGTCCAAAAAAGCATGAAGCCAAGATTCAGAAAAGAACAGCACAGATAGCGTTTCTTTCATCAAGAATTAGAGCAAGAATCGTCCAGGCAAGTAAGAAACATGGATTCTGGACAGAAGAACAGCGAGAGAATGCTTTTTTGACAAGAATTGCAGAAAGAAACCAAGATTGCAAACAAAAGAACAATTCATCTCGTTTCTTGCTGGAACAATCGACATTCCACATCAACTGGAGGAATAGCAACTTACCTTGCTCGTCCTGGACACGAACAGCCGCAACAATCTCCAACCCAGACGAGCGGACCTGAGAGTAATCCGCAGAACTGGCCTCGTCGCGGCAGTAGTCCACGATGCCTTCAAAACGCAGGCCCATGGTCTCCAAGAGCAACGTCTCGCCTAGAGACAACGATTCATCTTCTCGTCTTCCCAAGCTTGAAATTGTAGCTACATGGTAAGGGATTATCATGCGCACTTTCTCCCCTGTCATGGCCTCTGGGAACGAGGCGGCCGGGCGTAGAGCCACCGACGGCGAGCTCCCTGGAGCAGGAGGAGTGGAGGGCTCACAAGACATTGTTCAGCGCGAGCGCAAGAAGTGGTGGTTGATTTGCTTAGAGGAAGAGAAGGCGGAAGCGAAGCAAGAGGTTTTTCTACTACTGCGTGCGATGCGAAAGCTCGAATTTATGGCGGCAATATAGGACTCGAGAACGAGCAATTGAAGTTGCTGAGGTGGGCCGGATCGTATGGGCTGAAGTTTGATCCGTTTGCACCCAACGCCACACACGTAACCAAAGCCCATAACCTCATACAGTATAGGTACAAAAGTGTACAAACTCCTAAGAACACTAGATTTTTTTGAGTAAAATGTACATAGATTTCAATCTAGAAACCAAAAGAAGATTGTGCCTATCATCCCCCATGGATCAACCAAAATCAAATGCAATTCGGTTTAACAAGCGGTAACAAATCCAACAAATTAAAGTAAAATTGGTCAAGGGGAAGGGGGACACTTGCCTATCATCCCCCATAGCCAGCAGCGAGGCCGACCGTCGTACCACGAGCGTCGACGTCGGCAGCCGCAGAGATTGGCAGTTTTTGGTATGGTAGTTTCACATATATCAGGATTGGCAGCTTCGAATCGGAAACAAAACTCCTTTTTTTACGAATGAGAAACAAAACTCCTTGTTAGAAGATTATACGTGTATAGCAGGCAAGGTTGCAGGGAACTTGTTTTGGAGAAATATAAAGTAGTGGCGACCTGATACTAGTTTTTAATCAACAGATAGAACTTCTAACTTATTTCCAAAAAAATTATCAGAGAATACCATGATTCAGAAACTAGACTATTTGGGTGGATGCTGCATGTTTCAATTTGTGTTTGGCTAGATTGGTTTCCCTCAAAGGACTGGTTGCTGAGATAATCTCAAATGTTGTAGAACTTAATTTCATATCTTGTGCATTTTTAAACTGCACATTTTGACAGCATTATTCAGAACCTGAATACCAGAGTGTATGCAAGTTTGTCATGCTGGATATAAATCAAATGGCTTACATGTAAATCATATTGGTTTCAAAATGCCATCTATTTGTAGTTTCTTTCTTTTGTCATTATTGTGATGGGAGTATTTATGTTGATCATGTAATCTGTTGTTTTATCGACTCATGTCCATGCATTCTCTATTTTTTTTATAAAAAAGTCCATACATGAATTCTACCCTCTCCTAGTATGTTTAATCATCAATTGGTGTTTACATGAAAACTGGACTATATGTATCACATTGTTACATGTTTTGATACTATCACTCACCCTGTCACCGGCTATATGCTGTTTTTCCTCAATTATATACAGGTCTTATATTGTTGTGTTAGTTTTTCCCAAGCGGTGTTTATTTAATATGTTTGATTTGTTGCTCTATAAAAATATTGTGTTGTTTCTCCAATGCAATATGTTAGGCAGGCCCAGTTTTTTCTCATTCCAGAAATTTGTTTTGATTGACTACAATTTTTACTTCAACATTGGTCAGGTCCATGTCAGCCAGTACCCTAGTTACATTGACATTGACCCAAATTCAATTGCCATCAGCAATCCCCTTGCTCCCCTTTCAAATGTACTTTTCTCTTTTTCCATTTTACTCTCTTTCTCTCTATCTATCTATGTGTGTGCGTGTGTTACTGATAATTTTTTGTCACGCAGATCCTTCAGGATAGGTTTGGCACATGTGTTTGCTCTCCAGCTACTCAGAATAGTTGCAGGGCTCCTGTTCTTCAAATTATTCCAGGTAGCATCCCAAGCGCCGCCAAGGTTTTTCTCCAAATACTCAGAATAGTTAACCAACTCCCATGTTGTACTATCTGACTGTGTTGTGTATGGAAATTGCAGGCAGTTAGCGAGGTTCTTCCTTATTGGAATGGCATGGAGACCGCCATGAGATTCCATGTCCCGGCTGTTGATGAACCTGTGTTGGATGTCACTGTTGAACTGGAGGGGTTTGGTAATTACAGGCTGATCTCAAGGAACACTAAGTAAGTCTATTCCCCTCTTTTAATCTCTTCTTGATTGCTCACCTATCCGCTGCCCCATCCGCGTTCGATGTCTTTCTCATTCTGTTTGTAATCTTTCGCCGTAGGCCTAACGTCGACTTC
Source organism: Dendrocalamus latiflorus (assembly GCA_017311315.1). Classification (NCBI taxonomy): domain Eukaryota; kingdom Viridiplantae; phylum Streptophyta; class Magnoliopsida; order Poales; family Poaceae; genus Dendrocalamus; species Dendrocalamus latiflorus. The sequence continues at coordinate 7,678,529 of CM029651.1, read as the reverse complement.
AGCAAGCTCGTGGCATGGTGTGTTGATATGATCCGGCAAATCCCACAAGTCTGGCTGTGTCGACTAAAGGTGTCTCCTGAGCAGAGATGAGGTTGGTCTGTTGACGTAGTAGAGTGAAGATGTCTGTTCCTCCTCCAGCGAAAGAGAGGCCGTCTGTACATACGTACAGCGATACACACATCTTGATGTGTTCTATATACATACATGTATACATACGCTGATACACATAGATGTAGCAACATACATGTAGCCTGCCTTTTCTGTTCTATAGCTTATATGGTGCTCGATTTGTTCATGAACATACGATTCACAACTGGTGCTCCGTTTGTATCTTGGTTCGCTGGCCTATTGTTTGAAATAGAAAGCAAGCCGTTATATCGTCACACAGTACCTGTTCGATTAATGATTGCTGGTAGTATTGTCCTGGCATGCGCATCGTTGTTAATTGTCTGAGTATTGATCATGACCTTTGCCTGCCTCAAATTCTCTTGGGCATGCGTCTGATGATCTGCTGTCCTTGTTCTCAATAATGTTTACACATCAAGCACGTTATAGCAACACACAGGGGTTCAAACCAGCCTAGCGTGAACCTTTGTTCTGCTAAGAAATTACTAGCTAGCTGACAACTGATCAAAACGGGTAAAAACAATTGCGTTACTCAGCTGAAGTTATCCTCCGGTCGTGAAGTCGAAGCACCTGGTGGAGCCGGCCTGTCGAGGCGAGGCTGGGCTCGTCCCACGGACATGTTGTCGAAGCGGGGGCCAGACCTGTCCCACATATGCGAGGTCAAAGCTGAGGCCGGACTCGTCCTGCGGAGACGAGGCCGAAGTGGAGGCCGGACCCGCCCGACGGACACGGAGTCGAAGTGGTTTCCGGAGTTGTCCTGCGGACTCGAAGTCGAAGTACAGCCCGGTGGCTCACGGCCCGACGACGGTGTCTTAATGGCGTCGAGGATCGCGCCGGCTGCTGGGACGTCAGGCATCCGCACGACCGCGGTCGAGCGCACCTTCCCGAGGCGGCGGGACGTGTGGCGGGACATGACTGGTGCGTCATACGCTGTTAGGCGGCCGCACGACCGCGTGAAAGCATCTAGTCCCCTAAAAATGGTTTTGGTAATTAATGAATTTTTGTGAATATGGGACTAACGTGTTTTATGAGCATGCGAAAGGTTAGTCCACTTGTAAGCGACAAGATGCAAGCCAAAGAATGGATATGAAGATCCAAAGTTGGTTCAAGAAAAAGGTATATGTGGATAGGACCCTTTTTCTTTTATTTTACCGGTCTTAGGAGAATGGTGGAAGACCGGATTATAGGGTAGAAAATCGTACCATAAAGAGAGATTATGGCGAGTAGCTTGAAAGCAAATTTCTTGTGCCATTTGGATCAATATTAGAAGCATGCATTCATCGAAAATCCAATTTAAAACAAAGTATGTGCTCTGTCTGGACAAGTAGTAGTACCGCAGATTTGAATGTCGGAACTACCGGAAAGCGGTAGTTCCGCGCCCTAAAATCGGTAGTACCGGAGTCCGGAAGTTCCGGATCTCAAGCGGTACCTTTTTTTCCAGAGAGCACCCCCAAATGCGTTTTAGATTTTCTGAAAACGGAAGTACCGGCAATTTGAACATCGGTACTACCGCAGTGAGCGGTAGTACCGTATTCTTGAGCGGTACTTCCGGCGCCCGGTAGATCCGGAGGGTGAGCCGAACGTTTTTTTCCAGAGAGCACCTCCGGATGATTTCTGAGATTTCGCGGAGCGGAAGTCGCCGTCGGAACTACCGCAGGTTGCGGTAGTTCCACTACTCCGAGCGGTACTTCCGGAGTCCGGAAGCTCTGGTTTCAGAGTGGTACGTTTTTTCCAGAGAGCACAGAATTTGGGACCTTTCGGATTTCGGCTAGAACGGTAGTACCGCGCCGACTTTGCGGAACTACCGGAGAGCGGTAGTACCGCAAATTACAACGGCGGTAGTACCGCGCCGCCAAATCCAACGGTCACTGCAGGGCTCTGACATAGCCGTTCTGCCGCGAAGATTTGGTAGTGGTAGTACCGGCCCATGGGGCGGTAGTACAGCTCATCCTGAATTTTTCAGGAATTTGTGCCAAACGGCTAGTTTTGGTTGGTGGAGGCTATAAATACCCCCACCACTGCACAAGGGCTAAGGTCAGAGACCCATTGCATATTTCTTGAGCCCTAGAGCATTCACTCCACCCTCATTCACACTTTGAGCATTAAATTGAGGTGGTTTTGCAATTAGTGCTAGAATTCATTAGTTGATCCATTTGGCACTAGAATTGCATTCAAGTGAAGCCCGGATTTATTACTCTTAGTGCTTGCCGGCACTTGGACGATTGGGTGGAGGTTCGTTCGGTGATCTTCTCAAGGAGCTTGTGAGAAGACCCGGCGGTTTGTGAAGGTTGGAGCTCACCTACCCGGAGCGGGGAAGAGCTACCATAGTGATCGAGGTGTTTCGGCTTAATTCATAGAGCCGGTCCGATTCGATCGGGCTAACCTCAACGTGGACTAGGGGAAACCGGCAAATTTCCGATCACGACGATAAAAACATCGGTTGTGTTCATTTCTCTCTTAGCTTTCGTTTATATACTTCATTGTGATCATTTGTTTGTCTTGAGCTAGGATTGCAATATTCTTGACTAGAATTGTGTAGGATTAATTGCTTTAAATTCTTGCTATTAATTTTGTGAAGAATTAATCAAGTTAACAAGAAAATTTTAAAAACCTCATATTCACCCCCTCTAGTCGGTATCCTTGATCCTACACCGCGGTCGTGCGCACCTTCCCGAGGGGGTGGGACACTTGGCGAGGCATGATTGGCGCAAGCGACCGGGCGTCCGCGCGTCTTCGGCTGCCGCTGGTTGCACTTCCCGATCGTTGGGAAAGCGGGCGGTTCAACTTCCGCCAGTTGCACTTTTCGATCATGGGAGGAGAAGGGGCTTTATATACCTTCTCGTCGCCGCACCGCTGTTCCTCCTCATTTGCATATCGCCTGTGCTTTGCTGCTCTTTGCTCCTGTGCTGCTCCTTGCACCTGTGCGCCCTGCTTTCGCCTTGCCCATCGCCGCCGCTCACCGCCGTCACCATATGTCTTGCCGCACGCTTTGTCGAGGACAATGGCCCATTGCGAATAACTTGCTCGCCGGCCCAGCGGTGGCGCTTCCTCCAGCTGACGCAGCTTGCCGTCGACCGATGTGGAGTACACCCTAGTGGGGCGCGACCCATCGATGACAAACAAGTGGTGGACGGCCAAGAAGAAGATGGAAGGCCCCTGCTCTAGCGTGCTGGGGCAGACCCTCGTGATGGAGGAGACGATCTGGTCTCTTCTTCGTGAGGGAAAACTGGCGGACCACAGCGCGGTTCGCCTTCCGGCCCGTGACGAGACAGAGCTGCGCCCGGAGGAATCGGACGCGATCGTCTTCATGGCCTACTTCGAAGCCGGGCTCTGAATCCCGTCGGCCAAGCTCATCAGCGACGTCCTTCGGACCTACGAACTGGAGTTAGCGCATCTAACTCCGAATGCCATCGCCCGCCTGGCTGTTTACAGCTGGACAGCGCGGACCGAGGAAGTCTGGTCAAGCACCTCGCTATTCGCCTTCCTCCACGACGCTCGATGTCAACCAAAGAAGCTGGACGGAGGGGAGTTCTCCAACTTCAGCAGCGTGAACTTCATCCTGAGGTCGCCGTGCACGAAGATCTTGCCCGCTAACTCGACCCGAGCGAAGTGGGAATCCAACTAGATGCGGCGGTGGTTCTACCATCGCGTGGCGAGTGGCAGCAGCCTTCGCTACACGGGACGGCCGATGGCGTTCATCACTTCCCCAAACATGGAGCCCGACCGCGACGATGAGCAGAGGGCGTGGCGGCTCGTGGGGACCACCCGCTGCTTCAACATGCGCGACCTCGCAGAGGAGTTCGTCCTGAACGGAGTGGCGCCACTTGCCTGTTGGTGGCACTTCCAACCCGGCCCCACCCGGCAGGACGGTGTTCGGCCGACTGTGTCGACACTGCCGAGGCCGTCGGACCCCAGTATGCTCTTCGGCATTTTTAACCTCGCTTCGCTTTACCTGTAGGACTCCTTTTGGAAGATGCGGAACGCGCGCTGGTCGTGTTCCTTGGGCCATACGTGGCCAAGGAGTGCAACCTGCGTGAGTCCGCGACCGCAACGGCTGGAGCGGATAAACAGGGTGTGCGAAGCTCTGGGCATTCCCGTGCCGGAGCGCGCCACTCCAACCGGAGGCCGGGCTTGCCTCCGCGACGGCGATGACAAGGGGGAGGCTTCCCCCCTCGGCGGAGGGCCCGATCCCCTGCCCCGTGTCCAGTCCACCGACCGCCCCTCCCACACATCCTGTCAGACCCGAAGGCACGGCGGTCACCAGTTCCGACTTGGCGGAGTATGCCAATTCGTGAGCGCGGCGGGGACATCCAGGAGGGCGAAGCTTCGTCGCCCGCTCCCGCACCGACCGCGGAGGCCAAGGGATCGTCACCCAAGTCCCCGAGGGCGAAGCACCCTCAGATACAACGCCTTCTAGGCCGAAGGTGGCGTGTTGGAGTCGGACTCTGACACGAAGGCCGTCAGGCTTGAAGAGGACCTTGCCGCCCTAGATGCGGGCGGCGCCGTTGCGGTTCAGTCCGAGGCGGAACGGACTTCGCCAGTCCCTGCTGAAGGTAGGCGGAACTCTTTCTCCCCCCCCCACGATCTTCTCGCTGATCCCCTCATTGACATCAGTCGATACACGGTCTCCGGGGTGCGAACAAGGATTCGCCAACGGCAGTGGACGCGAGATCTCCGACGCACCCGTCTCGGACATTACGTCACCCCTCACCGCCCTGGAGATCATCGGCTCAGAGACTCGGTGCCTGACTGTCTCCAATTTTGTCCCCGGGCCGGAGGTACTGCGAGCTCTGCAGGCAGCCGCCAACTGCGTGGACGCAGGGCTGGACCGGCGGGCACTGGCGTCATGCGGCTCAAAGCTGCTGGAGGGGGTTCTCGAAGCCTTGGAGATACAGGTAAGTGTTGGTGGCATTGATTGTACGTGCGCTTACGCTTGGGGACCGAAGTGACACTTGTGCTGTGCAGGCCCTCGCTGTTGCTCGCGCTCTGCAGGCGGCCCACGCCCGTAAGCGAAGCGCATTGGAGGACCGCCTTCGCGCCGCCGAAGAGGCGAACGTCGTCAAGGATGATCGCATCCATCTCCTTGGGACGGAGGGCACGTAGGCCATCGTGGAAGCTCGAGAGCTCGCAGAGGAAGTGAAGCGGGAGGCCGCAGCCGAACGCGATGGGCTACTCCAGCAGATTGCAGTGCTGGAGGGGGAGAAGACCCAACTGACCGTGTCGCTTGCGGAGAAGGACTGGACTTTGGGGATGCCTCGGTGGCAGCGTGGGACGCGATGGAGGCTCTCGAGGGCGCTCTGGAGGACCTGTCTGTGGTCATGCCGTCGCGTACCTTCGGCCCCGAGGACCTGTCGCGGACACTTCGGTGCATCGGGGAAGCTTCCGGCCTTGCCCTCAACGCCGCTAAGTCCTTCGGCAACCACTGCTCCATGGTGATGTCACGGATCGCCTTTGCCCTCCTCCAGCATGAGGGCTGCAACCATGTGGGCGAATTGGTGAACCCCCGGCTGGAGATGACAGCAGGAGTCGGGGTCATGTCCGGCGCCGTGCACGCCGTCCATCGCATCGTCCGGGCCTTCCACCAATGGATCTGGGACTATATCGGGGAGGTCGCGGCGAAGGTGGTGTTGCACAAGACTCTGCACGGCGAAGGGGACTTCGGTGCCTGGCTCGACGAAGTCCCGCGGCGCGACGAAGATTGTGCCACTGGTGTAGGGCATGGCGTCGACCCACAGGTGTGACACCGAAGACTTAGGGGTGTAGGGGTGTAGGGGTGCGTTGTCTTGTGTCCGTTAACTCTTGTAACACGGTGCCCCATGGCCCCTTTTAACAATGAAATGAGAAAATTGCTAAAGTGTTTTGATCCTGTGTTACTCCACTGCGGACAGGTGCTTGACAGGGGCCACCTCATGGTCCAGCGGCGCCTTCGACATTGGGGTTGGGCGAAGGATTCGTTGCACTTCTAGGGAGTCGAAGGTCGGAGGGGGAGACTTCGGCGCGAGAGCACGTTAAGGTAGAAGAGTCGGGCGAGGAATAACCCCGATCTCTCTAAAACATTTGTAAACATTGCTCCGCGCAAATGTAACACCTAAACATCTCCGTAATTATCATTTCATAAATGCAATAAAAACGTTGGTTGAAGTAAATACGTGTCCTTGTCCTTGTAACTCTTGCAATTGCACTTGTCTTCGACCAACACGTAGGACTTCGGGCGCGAAGCGGGCTCCATTGGCTTTGTCCTCAGTGCATAGCACGCGATGCGCACGAACCATGAGCCGAAGTAGACGCTCGAGCGCTCCGTCCCCCATCCTTCGAAGTGGTGACAGCAGAGCTGGTGAATACCCGAAGTAGACGACTCGAGCGCTCCATCCCCTACCCTTCGAAGTCGTGGCAACAGAGCTGGCGTCTATTTGAAGTAGAAGCTCGAGCACTCCGTCCCCTACCATTCGAAGTGGTGGCAACGGAGCTGGTGTCTATCCGAAGTAGACGCTCGAGTGCTCCGTCCCCTACCCTTCTAAGTGGCGGCAGCGGAGCTGGCATCTAACCAAAGTAGACGCTCGATTGCTTCGTCCCCTACCCTTCTAAGTGGCGGCAGCGGAGCTGGCGACTAGCCGAAGTAGGCGCTCGAGCGCTCCGTCCCCTACCCTTCGAAGTGGCGGCAGCGGAGCTGGCGTCTAGCCGAAGTAGATGCTCGAGCGCTCTGTCCCCTACCCTTCGAAGTGGTGGCAGCGGAGCTGGCATCTAGCCGAAGTAGACGCTTGATCGCTCCGTCCCCTACCCTTCGAAGTGGCGGCAGCGGAGCTGGCGACTAGCCGAAGTAGGCGCTCGAGCGCTCCGTCCCCTACCCTTCGAAGTGGCTACAGTGGAGCTGGCATCTAGCCGAAGTAGATGCTCGAGCGCTCCGTCCCCTACCCTTCGAAGTGGTGGCAGCGGAGCTGGCATCTATCTGAAATAGACGCTCGAGCGCTCCATCCCCTACCCTTCGAAGTGGCTGCAGTGGAGCTGGCGTCTAGCCGAAGTAGATGCTCGAGCGCTCCGTCCCCTACCCTTCGAAGTGGTGGTAGCGGAGCTGACGTCTATCCGAAGTAGGCGCTCGACCGCTCCGTCCGCTACCCTTCGAAGTGGCGGTAGCGGAGCTGGCGATTAGTCGAAGTAGGTGCTCTTATTTATACTCCGAAGAGTGCACGCGGAGTCCGCGCGTCTTGTTTATACTCCGAAGAGTGCATTGCGCGTCTTGTTTATACTCCGAAGAGTGCACGCGGAGTCCGTGCGTCTTGTTTATACTCCGAAGAGTGCACGTGGAGCCCGCGCGTCTTATTTATACTATGAAGAGTGCGCGCAGAGTCCGCACGTCTTATTTATACTCCGAAGAGTGCACGCGGAGTCCGTGCGTCTTATTTATACTCCGAATAGTGCACGCGGAGTCCGCGCGCCTTGTTTATACTCCGAAGAGTGCTCGCGGAGGCTTGCCTTCGCGTGTCTTATTTATGCTCCGTAGAGTGCACGCTAGGAAGTAGTGCCAAAGCTTCCTCGAGGCCATGACCAACGCGTAGGCCAGTTTCTCAAGTTCAGTGTATAGCGTCTTGGCACCCTGACGGGCCTCGGAGTGAACTACACTGACCGCTGTTGCTGTAGCGGCGAGGTAGAGCAGGAGGGGAGCCTCTGGTGCTGGGGTGACCAATGTAGGAAGGCTTGCGAGGTGCTTCTTGAAGTCGTCAAAAGCCTTCGCGCAGTCATCATCCCAATGGAACCCGTCGCAGCCGCGAAGGGTCTTGAAGAATGGCAGGCCCCATTCCGCTGCCCTGGATAAAAAGCGGCTCAACGCGGCCATACGACCAGTAAGCCTATGGACCTCCCTCATCGTCTTGGGCGGCTCTAGGGCGAGGATCGCGTCAACCTTGTCAAGGTTTGCCTGGATGCCACGTCCGGACACGAGGAAGACCAGGATCTTCCCAGCTTGTATGCCGAAGACGCACTTGTCCGGGTTGAGCTTGATGCCCGCTTGCCTGAGGTTGTCAAAGGTCTCTTGAAGATCCTGACCTGGGAAGCGAGTTGCCTGGTTTTGATGACCACGTCGTCGACATAAGCCTCAACGTTCCTCCCGAGCTGGGAGGCCAGCGCCAACGCGACGAGACGTGTGAATGTTGCCCCCCGCATTCTTCAGGCCGAATGGCATCCTAACAAAGCAGTATGTCCCTACCGGCGTTATGAAGCTGGTCTTGTCCTCGTTGTCCTTGGCCATGTAGATCTGATGGTAGCCGGAGTACGCGTCCTGGAAGCTCATGAGCTCACAACCCGTCGTGGCGTCCACCAGCTGATCTATGCGCGGCAAGGGGTAGTTGTCCTTCGGACACGCCTTATTAAGGGCAGTGAAGTCGATGCACATGCGCCAGGCACCGCTAGCCTTCTTCACCAGCACCAGGTTGGCAAGCCAATCTGGGTGTTGAACTTCGTAGATGACTCCGGCCTAGAGAAGCTTCGCTACCTCTACCTTGGCTGTTTGCTGCCGCTCGATCGACATGTGCCGGAGCTTTTGTCTGACTGGCTTGGCATCGGGGCGGACTGCTAAGATGTGCTCGATGAGGGCACGATCGACGCCCTTACTGTCGTTTGGCGACCACGCGAAGATGTCCGCGTTGTCTCGGAGAACCTGGAGTAGATCCTACTCAACTTCCGGGGAAAGGCCTTCACCGATGGACACACATTGACCTTCGGCTTGCAGAGGCACCCTCTTGACTTCGCCATCCGGCCGGGGCTTAGGCGTCCATCCTGGGATGGAGAGCGTGTCTGGCTTTGGATTGTCGATGAGGATATGCACCTTGTGGTGCGGGCCCCAAGCACCAAGCTCTATGCGCCGGGCGAGGTCCTGGTCACCGAAAGTAGTGATGATACCTTGTGGGCCCGGAAGCTTCATGCACAGGAAGCCATGGTGCGGGACTGCTTCGAAAGAGTTGAGGGTTGGGCGTCCCAATATGGCGTTGTACGGGTACGGGATATCGACAACATCGAAAGTGACGTCTTCGCTCCTTGAGTTGTCGCCCTGGCCAAAGGAGACTTGCAGGCGTATTTGGCCCAACGCCTTCAGTGGCTGACCCATGAAGCCCTATAGTGGGATTCCCGAGGGGCCCAAGCGACTCCAGGAGATCCCCATCTGGTCGAAGGCCACCACAAACAAAATGTCAGCGGAGCTACCTCCATCGACCAGGACGCGCTTAACATCGCAACCTGCGATGGCGGCCTGGATCACCAAGGGATCTTGGTGAGGGAATTCCACGCCTTCGGTATCAGCAGGCGTGAAGGTGATGTCGTGCCGCGCCCACATTGGGGGTGCTTGCACTGGGTACGCTGCCACGTGGTGTAGCCTCTGCGCATAGGCTTTCTGTTGCCGCACCGAGGAGAACTCCAGCGAAGAGCCCCCCAGAGATGACATTTATGATCCGGCGCTAGGCTCCCTCCGAGGCCTGTATCTGCAGGGGGCCCTCTTGGGGCTGCTTCACGTGGGCCACCAATGGTGGTCCCGCTTCCAGGGCTCTATCCCTGGCGACGCTCTGACGAAGAACCACGATGGTGGTGCATGTCCGCGTGAAGTGATGACCACGGCCATGCACCTCGCACCACATGCCGTAGTGCTGGTCACCACGGTAGATGTGATCACCAGAAAGAATCAGCACATCTTCTATGTCCTTAGCTTTGGCATCCTACGAAGTGAAAAGACACCGCATTGCACTGCAGAAGGAACAGCATGAGGTTTCTACGCAGAATATTGTGAAATGAGAGGGCATTGAACAGTACATTTGAACATGAATCCTTGGTTCTCAGATTGAATTAGTGTAACAATACACAAATGATTTTCATCACACAATTATTTAACAGACTAATTTCGCAGAGCACTAAAGCATCGGTGTGTGAGTGTATCTCAGTGGCTGTGTGTGTTTGACACTAGATTGACACCATGTGGAGACCCTACGTGACTGCATCGTGAAAAAAGGTAAGCATTGTGCATACCTGACACATTAAGACAAAACTTACATCGAAAAGCCAATCAAATTGGCAAACGGCGTCAGCGGTACCCTGAAACCACCTCTTCCCCTCCAATCCAGGCATCTGAGTTGCTGCTAGAACCAGAAAAACAGTTAATTCCCTACCTGTTATCCCTTCACCGGATCGTCAAGGTGACGCTCACAAGTCCCTGCAGTGCCATCCTGATCCCCTAAAGTACAGTCTAGATTTCACGCCTCGACGAATCCATCTCAAAACGCCACGCCATTGCTGAAATTGTAGGCCCTGGAAAGGTGCCGGTTGAGGGACGCTGAGTTGAACTGGGTGAGGATGTACACCTTGTTGATCCGCTGTTTATGCAGTTGCTCATCGGCACGTCGATCAGCCTGTACGCGCCGCCTATCGGCACCTGCAACGCAATGGAGCATTTTACAGTAACAGTTGCCTCCCCATTTCTCAAATCCTGAGACAAACTACTAACGCTTGGTGATCAAGTACTACTAAATTGTGTACTGACTGAGCCGTGACTGGAGCAGCGACGGAGAGAAACAAGGGAACAAGCAGAGAGAAAAAGAACATGTGTACTGACAGCGCCCACGGCAGCGGTAGTGGCCTCGGTGGGCGTGACGGACATCCGCACGGAGAGGCGCTGGTGGCTGCCGAGCGCCCAGCGCGGCCACGGTCTCTGTAGGCGAAGGCGCGCGCCTCCGTTGGCGCGGACACCGTGGTCGCGGAGGCGGGGGCGGCGATGCGCAGGACCATCGCGGCCGCCGAATCCAACGGAGCTAGCCCGCTTCTCCCGCCGCGCCTAGCTCCCATCGCGTTGTCAGAGAGAAGTGAGTGGTGTTCCTGTCCTTCCAATCCAAGCTGACTTTGAGAAAAACTAAGGCAACCCGTACCGTTCCGACGGGATATAGCCGTTGGATCCATCGCAAAAATCTCAAAGCACTTATTTCTTCCGCTCCTTTGCACCTTCTCTCCCACTCCCTCTCCTTTCTCCCCCGCTCCCTCTCGTTTCACCGCTGCCATGCCCTCAACTATCCTCTCCTGTCGACCCCGCCACGCGTTGGATACGACAGCCTAGAGGGGCACCGCCGCCGGATCTAGCATCGAAGGAGTGAAATCGGCCTCTCTTGCTACAGGTTCAGTCACCCCAGGCATACAAGGTTGGGGGAGGCAACGGGGGCGATGGGCGGGGTAGGAGGGTGGTGGCAGTTAGGTTGTGCAGGGCGGCACGACAGAGAGGGGTTGGTGGGTTGTGCGGCGAGGTGGTGACGGCACTACCGGGCATGGGTGGTGGTGGAGGCGGCGGGAGATGGTGAAGGAGGTGCGTGGATCTGCTGGGGCAACACGGCGACAGCAACCGGCGACGAGGTACCACCCTCACCCTATACCGTTGAAAATTCTCCCAATAGTATACCGTTCGGTAGTTGCTCTCTAAAACTTTCCAGTGCTTAGCAGCAGCACCGAGCAAAAGCATGGAAATGGTGGAAGCAAAGGCGAGGCGATGCTTTACATCTTTTGTCCACATCAGTCGCGGTATTTCCCTAGTAACTAGGCCCGAGAAACCGCGGGGCCAAACTTTCAGAGGGGCGAGGTGGGGAGTGGGTGGTGGGCATTGCAGCGAGAGATTTTGCTCACTCACATGCTCGCCACACTATCCGGCACAAGGCCTAACGTCCACACGTGGGCTCTCCCCAGCTTTGCTATTCTCGTTCGGTTTCATTGGAGTTTTATGGGCTCATGGGATTGAGCGGGCCGGCAGATTGGCAGGGCTACCACAAAACGAATTAGGGCTTTCAGCTTGGGTGGCATATTCCAGATCTTTGTTGCCTTCAGACGCTTGCTTGTTAGACTATGGCAAGCCGTGACTCGGGAACTAGCCATACTTGTCAATACTGTATGTCATTTAAGTTTGGTTTTTGAAATGGTACATTCTGATACTAGTCTATACTAACGTATCATTTCGGATTTAACATAATAATAATATGAGTATATATATTTATAAGTATACATTTACTTAATTATATGTACACCAAATACCATTTTTTTATTTTATTCCAAATACATACTAAAGTATCAAATCTAAAATATAGTTCAGCAAATGGTATTATCAATTACACCGGTATGGCTAGTATTGACTGGTATTAAAGATGATATGGCCAATATTGATCAGTATTGAGTCGGTATAACCGGTATTGAGACTGGTACGGTACATATTTTATACCAGTTTAAGTGGCATTATTGTATATAGTGGCCGATACCACAATGGTTTTGTCAACTCTGGAACCAACGGTTCAGGGAGCAAGCTGGGAGAAGCAGCACTGCTCGTTTCGACATGTTTCTGCCAATGCTCAGTGATCAAAGAGCTGACAAATCAAACCAAACCCATTCAGCAATTGGATCGCACATGGAAATTGAAGGCCCAGGAGCGTCCCTATGTTGGGATAATCTAGTTTTCGAGCTTTAACACTTTCCTCTATACTGTTTGGAATATAGGACTCGAAATTTACTCATCGCAAAAAGGCAATTTTCTAAACATTGCCACCTATCTTGCACAAATCACAAAGCATCACATTCCCTTCAACAATCCTACCCTAATCGTAAATATGAACACATTTATGTTCTTAATTGGGATAAGATCGGACCCTATTAAATTCCTTTCGCTCATGTTTGGCTTCTCTACATTAACTAAGGTGGGATTGAGTAAAATAAAAGGAAAAAACTATATCCCTCTCACACACTCTCACCCTACCCATTCCCCACCTCTATTGCATACCTCTTCACATTGCCCTCGCTACTCAATTCACCACCGTCGATAGCTAATCTCACTACTGACTATCTCTAAATTTGCCGGCCTGTCCTTTTGGTTTTCGACTTATGCTTTATGGCTTTTGGACTATTCATGAGATAGATTATGGAGTTTCGACCAATATAAATGAAGTCGCTATAGTGTGTACTACAATCAACTCTGTTTGAAAGGTAGTCATGGTAGAAAAATCGAAAAGCAACTCTGTTTGAGTTGCATTACTGTTTCATGGAGTCAGATGCTAAATACAGGCTCACCTTTTTCTTGTCTTATGCAATATGCATCTTACCTATGTAAGAACTTGATGTTTCTAGTACTAGTAGATGAGCTTGCTGTCTTTTTTTTTTCAAATTTGCCCTATAGTTTAGCCTAGTGATCAGGGACGGAACCACACCCCAGGCAGGGTAGGTTTCAGCTTAGGGTGTGGAAAAATATCTAGTGTATAGCCTAGATAAATTCAGTCTAGTCTGGATAACATTTTCAAGGTACAGCCCAGATAATCTAGATCATTCTATCACTGAACCCGAGGCGTAACCAAATCCTGATTCCGCCACTGCCAGTGATCATCTATATTCTTCATTAATCTGTAGTACTACTGTTGGAATTGGGAATGTCCATCTCTGCTTGTGTAACGTGGTGGAATCACATCAAAAGTAATCATGTTGAATTTATACCATATTTGGCCAGATATCCCGTTCTTTAATTTTCTGAATTGCAACTTTGCTGGTCTACATTAGGGGATCGGTGTTCCAAATATTGTCGTGTTACAATTTTGATTAACGCTTGTTATTTGGATTATCAATTTCTGTTGCAGGTATGAAGGTGTCCGTGGATTTTACAGGGGCATCATGTCCAACCTACCGAAAAACCTTCCAGAAGCTTCCCTCACATTTGTGGTGTATGAAAATGTTATCAAACTATTCAAAGCAGCCAAGGAGAAGACATAGTTCCAACTGAACCCAAGAGGAACAAAGAAGAGAACTAGTAAAGAAAACAATAGTTCCATCCAAATACTGAACAGGTCCGGACTCTCCCAAGATCAAAGTACTGCTTCGCATTTCATTGTTGAGTTCCGCCGCCTAGGCTCGCCGGCTGTGGACTCCAGTTCATCTGCAAGGACAGACAGCTGAAGGGGGAGGCTAGTGGGTGGCAGGCGGGCGAGGCAACAAGCCAGCAAAGGGCAAGGGGGCATGCAAGGACTGACGGCCAAGAGGGAAGGCCGGAGCTGGGAGCGTGGAAGGGGGCACGCAGGGGCAGACGGTCGAGGGGGGAGGCCGTAGACGGCTGCCCGGGCTCGCCAAAAATTCTATCCCGGCCACGGGTTGAGTTCATGTCTCATTCACTTAGCATCTACTGCTCAGGTTTTATGGAATTATGGGAGAGCCTGTGATTAGGGGTACGGACAGATAATAGTTTTGTTGTATTTGTTTTTATATTTTTTTACCATATGCAGATACAAATATGAATAATACCGAATATAAATACGGAACGAATACGAATCGAATCAAATACGGTTACGAATATTTCTCGGAATATAAAAACTCTTTAAATTGTACACACAAAATGAACAGAAAAACATAAATACTTTTTTTTCATCCAAACATTTGTGAATTCTTCATATAAGCTAAGATTTCTTCTGTAACTCCATGTATTGATGTATATGAATAAGCTAAGTCATATTCAAAAATTGTCTAGATCGGTCAGAAACTACTATCCAATCCATTTTTACCCCTAGCTGTGATTGACACAGTGTTCATAGATTTTGTTTTGAGGAACTTGTTTTTTTTTTGTAGAGGAAAGAAAATCCATTCAATATTTCTTCGTGAAGAAATATTTCATCCCTGATTAGGGGTGCAATCGAAGTGGATACGGACGGATATCGCTCATTCTGTATCATATTCTGTATTTTTTCTCGAAGTCAGAGTCAGACACGGATAGTACTGGATACCCATTTTTCCATTCTGTGAGCCTGTTCTATCTGGCTTTTGAAATCGGCTTTTGGCTTTTACTACGGTACCTAGTTTTCAAACGGAGTATTTTTTTAAGATAGGGTCTACAAGTTAATTACAGTACACATTAAAAGCCCATTATTTGTACCAGCCAAAATCGCATATGAGTATTTTTCTCACCATAATCTCTGTCATGAATAGCTAAAATTAAAAATTTCAGCCATAAGCTGCAACTACAAAGAATAGGCCCTTTATTTGTTCTATAAACCTTCTGATGGTCGGTCGAACGAAAATTATCTACTTCTTTACAAGACATTGGATAGTAGGGTACAATCAGAGTGAATACGAAAAGATTAATCACCGAGATATCGAAGGAAGAGTACTTAGTATTCCCTGCCCATTTACATGTGACAATCCGTCTATATATTATTTTGTTCCTAAGTAAAGTCACAACAGACTTCCTCATATCACTTTTTGACATATGGATATATACAGACAAATATCACTCATCCCGTATTTTATTTCATTTTTTCCTTAGAGTCGGAGACAGATAGTGCCGGATACCCATTTACCTCTTTCGTATTCGGTCCGCTAGCCTTCGGTCGGTTAGACAGAAATTATCCGCTCTGTTTGCACCACCCCCAAACTTTAGTTCATCCTGCAAGGACAGAAAACCGAGGGGGGGAGGCCAATGGGCGGCAAGCGGGCAAGCCAACAAGGCGCAAGGGGGGCACGCAGGGACAAACGCATGAGGGGGAAGGTCGGAGCCGGGAGCTCGGAAGGGGGCATGCAAGGGTGGATGGCCAAGGGGAGGTCGGAGCCAGCTGCCCAGGCTTGCAAAAAATCTAGCTCCACCACTAGTTGAGTTCATGTCTCGTTCACTTAGCATCTACATCCCATAGTTTTTGATGAATCGTTTATAGTACCCAGTCATCCCCAAGAAACTCCTTAACTAGGACACATCTTGAGGCTTGGGCCACTCCTTAATAGCAATAATCTTTTTGGGATCTGTGGCTACCCCTTGCTCAGATATAATGTGACCCAAGTACTCCACATGGGTTGCTGCAAAGACACATTTGCTGAAATTTGCGAACAACTTCTGTTGCCTTAAGGTGTCCAGTACAATGGTCAAATGCTGTCGGTGCTCCCTCTCATTTTTGCTGTACACTAGTATATCATCAAAGAAAACCAATATAAACCTCTTCAAATACTTAGCAAAAATAGTATTCATTAGGGATTGAAAGGTAGCTGGAGCGTTTGTCAACTCGAAAGGCATGACCAAGTACTCAAAGTGACCCAAATAAGTCCTAAAGGTTGTTTTGCTAATGTCTTCTTGCCTCATTCGTATTTGATGGTATCCTGGTTTCAGATCCAACTTACTGAAGATGGTTGCTCCATGTAACTCATCCAAGGGGTCTTCAATAACCGGAATAGGATACTTGTTTTTGATAGTCATTGCATTTAGCTTCCTGTAATCAACACATAGCCTCCAAGAACCATCTTTCTTCTTGACTAAAATGGCCGGAGAAGCGAAGGGGCTAGAACTGGGTCTGATGATCGAAGATTCCAGCAGCTTGTGGATTTGCTATTCCATTTCAGCCTTTAATTGATGTGGAACTCAATATGGTCGAATGTTGGGAGGGTCAGCCCCTTCTTTGATAGGAATGGAGTGGTCGCACTCCCTCTCTGGTGGTAACCCTTGTGGATCTTGAAACACATCTTGATATGAATCAAGAAGGGACTGGAATAGAGAATTCATGGGTGTAAGCTCCTCTGGCGACTTAAGGGGCTGAAAATCGATCACATACCCACAATTTCCTTCTTCGATATCTTGTCCCAGCCCTTTGAACTTAACACCCGGACCAAAGGAGTTGGTTGCTGGTCAACAAAGATTACCTCCGTGACGCCATTCTTCCTAATGGTTAACTTCCTGGTCTTCAAGTCCAAACTCACAGGGCTATGTAAGTACATCCAATCGCATCCCAACACCATATCATATCCCTTCAGTGGTAGTACCTTGAATGAATGGCTGAATCTCTCCCCACTGATACAATAATCTGCATCTGCTATGTAGGAACCGGTTAACAGAGTCCCTCCACCAGCTACTGTGACCTTTTGTAAGGGAGCTATTTGAATCTTACAAGTTGTTTGAGTAGCAAATGTTAGATCAATGAAAGTATGTGAGCTACTGCTATCCACCAATGCCACTCCTTTCTTACCCCCAATGTTCACTTCTAGTGTATAAGTAGTTACCCCCATCAATCCTCTAACTGCTTGAAGGGAAATCTGTATCAATTGTCCCTCTGAATCTGAGTGAGAAGAATGCTTTTCCAGATTGTCCAGTTGTCCTTCTTCCTGTTCCGGGACTGCTTCTTCACTCTCCCCTGCCATCAGATTCACTTGCTGATATTGTTTGCACTTGTGCCCCAAAAACCACTTGCCTCCACAGTATCTGCAAACCCTAGGAGTAAATGGCTTAAGAGCTGTCTCTTTCTTCTGCACAGTAGCTTCAGTAAGAGGTTTACTTCTTGCAGCAGTGGAAAAGTTCTTGTTCTGTTCCACAATGGCATTGTGAACATTCTTCTTTGCCACTGCATCAACCCCTTTCTCCATGTCTTTTGCCATCCAATAAGCTTCACAAAGGCTCTGCGGCTTTAAGGGTTTGAGATAGTGTTTAATATAATTTCTCAACCCATTCACAAAGCACTTGACAAAGAAGTGTGGGTTCTGCAGAGGATTCTCACTCTTATAAACTGCCATGAGCTCTTCAAATTTGTCTATGTAATCTGAGACGTTTAGATTGTACTGCTTCACCGAGTGAAAGTTCTCCAGCACTTCATACCCACTATGTTGAGCAAAACGGTCACAAACCATTGCACAAAAGTCTAGCCAGGGTGGAGGGTTCCAAAGCAATCCAGTACTCCTTAACCACTGATCAGCCCTTCCCACCATATACAACTGGGCTAAATCAAACTTGGCTTCATCTGGGACATTGGCCATTGCGAAATATGTCTCACTTTGTCGAATCCATTCCAAAGGCTCCCCTCCATCAAATCTGGGAAAGTCTAGCTTAGGACCTTTTGCAATGGTTTTATAGAAACTATGAACCTTCTCATTGCTGGGATTGGGATTCCACTGTCTGGCATGGTACTGAAACTAAGGTTGGTTCAAATAATCCCTAGGATTCCGAGGCCACTGTCTTGCCAATTCGGGGCCATGATTAGGGTTCAGGTTGTTCAAGGTGGGGGAAGCAAGAAAAGCATGCGACAACTAATTTTGACCCCACCCATTTGGTACTACTGAATAACCAGTAGAGGGAGAATTATAGTTACCTTCATGTGTGCCATTCAAATGAACCCCCTGTGTACTATTGAGATTAATCCGCCCCAGGTCTTCGATTCTCCTTGTCATCTCTACCTCCAGTTCTCCCGGTTGAGCCAGGTCCTGCAGATTCCTTAGTTCCTCTGCTTGTCGCAAGTTTGATGCGCCTCTGCCCGTGGTCTACTCAGTTACTCTCACCTGGGAGTTGACTAACCCTTGCAGTAATGTCTCCATCCGGTTCATCTGATCTTGCATTCCCATCACTTGTTTTTGTAAGTCTCCCATCTGACGCTGTACCACATCTGCCTTGTAGCTGGCCTCCAACGCCTCTTGCCTCGCTGTCGTGAGCTCGGACGCCTCCGCTTCATTCCTCGCCATGGATTTCGTCATCTACTTCCTAGATCGATGCAGGGCTTAGGGATTTTACCGTGGAATGAATCCGGAACCCTCACCATGCACCAATCCCTTCCGCCGCCAAAGTTGGAAGATGATCGGGGATTTTACGGAGAACCGAAGTTCCCAACCCAATCGCCCCAACTCTCTCCACCGAGGATTTGCGTAGATCTGATACCAATTTGTCAGATCCCCAGATTACAAATCCAAATCAAGGAAGGGAAAAGATCGCAGGCACAGAAATTGGGGAAAATGGAAGACTCGGGAGAGCAACTAGAGAAAAACTAGGGCTACAATATGACTAGAAAATGACAGCTCAATAGCATATTCTCTATTCCTTCTGATGAAAAGGTATATATATGAGTACAAGTCCAATAGTAGGCTTAAGACAAAATTACAGCAATTACACCTAGTTTAGCCAAATGTTAAACACTATTCCAAGTATTCTGGTACAGAAGCTTAAACCAAGATTAATGGAAACTAATGTAGACCGTTGATCCTCCCGTAAAGAGTATGAAGAGATCCTGGCCATCAGGAATCACTCGGCTGAAACTTACGAAGCGTTATCTTCAGATTGAATCACTCTCCAACATTTCAGATATCTCCCAGATTCTGACAGTTCCTTCCCCTCAACAATAAACTTGTTCTCAAGTGTTTTGATCAGGAAACCAAGACTTAATAGTTTGCGAATAGAATTATGGAAATGTACCTTTAATGAAATCCGCATCTTCCCATGATGCATCTTCAGGGGGCAAGTTTTCCCACTGGACTAGCCACTGCGTCACCAAATGATCCCTTCCGGGTAAAGCTCTGGTTTCCAGCACACAAACCGGTTCCGTCTTGATTTTTCTCTCTTTGCTGACCAGAGGTAAGTCAGGACTGGGAACTGCTTTAGGACCACAGTGCTTCTTGAGTTGGCTGACATGGAATACTGGGTGGATTCCCACACCCTCTGGTAATTGGAGTTTGTATGCAACATTCCCAATCTTCTTCATTACTCGAAATGGTCCATAAAATCTACTAGTTAACTTTAAAGCCTTTTTGAGTCCAAATGCAGAAATTCGATAAGGCTGCAACTTTAAATATACCATGTCTCCAACAACAAACTGCCTCTCACTACAGTTCTGATCAGCATACTTCTTCATTCGAGATTGAGCTTGAGCTAGATTCTCTTTTAATCTCTTGAGCATAGTTTGTTTTTCCTGCAGATTGTTTCTGACTTCCTCCTCTCTAGGACCCGATATAGCCACTTCATTTATCATAGGAGGGGGAAACCCATATAATGCTTGAAATGGTGTATCTTGAGAGAAGTGTGGAAAGTAGTATTGTACCACCATTCGGCGAGAGCCAGCCAAGCCACCCATCTCCTAGGTTCTTGAAATGCCATGCATCTGAGATATGTCTCCAAGCATTGGTTAACGCGTTCACTTTGCCCATCCGTTTGTGGATGGTATGCCGAACTGAATCTTAATTCCACCTTTAAAGATTTGAAAAGTTCTTGCCAAAGTTTGCTAGTGAAAATTCGATCTCTGTCAGTTACAATAGCCAAAGGAAAGCCATGCAACTTGAAAATATTGTCAATGAAAGCTTGGGTGATCGATTGAACAGAATAGGGGTGAGTCAAAGGAATGAAGTGTGCATATTTAGTAAATCTGTCCACAACAACAAGAATCACCTCATACCCTTTTGATTTTGGCATACCTTCTACAAAGTCCATGGAGATATGTGTCCAGGCCATGTCGGGAATTGGTAGGGGTTCCAAAAGGCCTGGAAAGTGGCAATGCTCCGATTTGGATCGCTGGCAAATCGCACAATTCTGGACAAACGTTTGCACTTCCTTCTTCATACCCGGCCAGTAGAACAGATTTTTGACTCTCTAGTAAGTGGCCACCATGCCCGAGTGCCTGCCTACAGCCGAAGAATGGAGTGAATGGACAATGTTCTGCCTTAACTCAGCATTATCTCCCACATAAATCATTCCCTTGTACCGCAGCACTCCTGATTACGGTGACGAGGGCGCGCTGCATGTGGTGTGGAGCGACGGCCCCAGCCTACTCTATCCCACGCGAGCCCAGCTGATGCGAATGCGTGTTTAGAGGTACGAGCCTGGCAGCGCGCGGGTCCAGCGCTGGAGGAAGGTGTGGCACCTGGGCGGCCGCGCCTTCCTCATTAGTAACCACAGCCAGTCGATGGCGGTGCCAGCCTCTTGGAGGTCGACATGGTTGAGGCCCAACTTCATCTACTTCACCGACAATATTCTGGGATCCGACGAGGTAGGAGAGATTGAGTATCTGGAGTAGGACATTTGGGAGTTCGACATGGAGACTAGTGAATTTTAGGCGTGCGACCGAGAAGGCTTACCACACTGGTTGGAGTGGCCAAAGGCCATGTGGTTTACACCTTCCGTGCCGTGATACGCAATGTTCTTACCCTACCTTTAATGTGTAATAGCTGCAAGTGATTACTCTCTCCGTCTAAGTTTTTATGACGTATTTTTTAATTGCTTTGTTCATAAATATAGAAGTTATTTTATGTTCGGATACAAAATTAGTGTGATGTTCACTTTATACCCTTAATAAATATACAATTTTATTTACTATTCTCTATATGCATACATTAAATATAGTGCTTAGATATAATAATTAGGAGTAATCTAGATATTTTTATTATCTCCTTAGTCTATGTGTCAAAAAGAAATACGTCTTATAAATTTAGAAGAAGGAAGTAGGAAGTAATAGTTGCGGGGATGACTATGATACGTGCAATTTGAGGGGTGACTTTGGCGCATGTGTGTAATTTACATATTTTGCTCATGGTTCACTAAGTATCCTACATTTGCAAATGGTGTACTGGAGTAGGAAAATTGTTGTTAGAGAAAATGGTATACAAAATTTGTAGACTGTAATTAGAAAAACGCTGTGTGTAAAGAATTTATTCTTAACCACTTTTTATCTTTAGGGTGCTTTGAGATTTACACAAACATCATTAAGAGATTTACACAAACTTCATGCCTATATATCACTTTCTTCACAATCTCAATTATCCCACATCTCATAAATTAGATGAAGGCATGGTGTGTCGGTGTTCGCCACACGTATCATTCCATAGATTGGCTCAGTGAATTCAACTATGTAGTTCACCTTGTCCCATCACACTTCATTGAGTACTAGGTCTCTAATGGTTTGTGACATTCCTCTATTGTCATCTCTATATGTCTTCCATTTGTTACTAATCACCATGCTTTCGAGTGCCCTCTTGATCATGCAAAACCGCTTCAATATAACTATAACTGAGGCAAACCTCGTTTCAGCAATAGCAAGTAAGTTTAGTTTGCTAAACTCATTGAACATTCATAGCCTCATGCCATGGTTCACTATAAAATTCTTAATCATATTAGCATCTACACCAATCTCAGTTATCCAATGGCACTCATCAAAGACTACTTCTTCCTCATCAGTTCTTGGCATTTTAGCAGCACAAATACTCTTGAGAGCAAGATTGAGTGTATGAACAACACAAGGAGTCCAAAACATATGAGTGTACTTCTGTTGAACAATCAAACCCACACCTTTGCAATTTGTAGCATTGTCAGTGATGACTTAGACAACACTTCTTGCACTCACTTCTTCAATAACATCAATCAACTTCTCAGAAATGTACTCCTTTGTCTTTACCTCGCCTTCTGCATTGATAACTCGCAAGAACATCGGTGCACCCTCAGAAATAGCAAGAAAATTAATGAGGGGTCTTCCCTGTACATCTGACCATCCATCTGAATAAATGGTGACACCCTTTTCAGGCCATGTACTCCGCGTATGCTCCAATAAGGTCTCAATGTGAGTCCTTTCTTGTTGAAGAAGTGTAGTCCTCAACTTGTTGTACCCAGGTGGAACATAATCAGAAAGGTTATTGTTTGCAGCAAAGCTATAAGATTGTTGAAAATGTGGATTTCTTATTAGATTGAAAGACAATCCTATCAATTTCACATAACCAAAATTAGTTGAATGCAAATTGTAAGTTGGATAAAATTGAAACAAACGATTGAAAGTTGATTGCATACCTCCAGAATAAAACATCCTCGCAAATTGTGCATCCAATTGATTGTGCAAATCCTTAGCCCAAGCTTTCTCTAATGCTGAAGGAGGCCCCCTTCGCTTCTTACTCCCCAACATAGCCGAGTCCATGCTTGATGAAGAAACACTAGCACTAGCAACACTACCAACAGTTGATGGTGGCAAGGGCACATTTCTTAGCCTTGTTTTGCTTGTTCATCCTCAACCTTTGCAACTTCACTTTTAAGCTGAGCAAGAATAAGTACTGTCACCTTAGGACATATCTTGTATCCACCATTACTAATTTACAGCAAGTGCGCTTTGACTCTAGAGTAGCTACTAGCGCAACATATTTGCAATACTTGCATCTCTATTTTACATTTCCTCCCCCTTGACCACCCCTGTCTAGAACATCAACATGATTCCACAATAGAAGCTTTGACCTATTGTTGCTTGTGTTTTCCTCATCTCTAACACTAGAATTAGTGGCTTCCATTGTTCTAGAATGATGAAACATGCAATCAAGCATAAGTTACAAACTTACAATTACAATGATATGGATGCGAATAATAATTTATACTATTATACATAACAAATTGTAATTGTAATACTATTATGGGTAACATTTATACGTATAACCAACCGGCCTGTGCAAATTGTAATTGTAATAGACTAGTAATAGTATAAATCTGGTGGGTGGTGGCGATAAAAGCCAATCGGCCTGAGCAGGAAAATCTCAAGATCAATAAAAGCCACATACCTCGGTTGGCGACGCGCGGGGAGGTAGCAACGGGGACACCGGCGACGCGCGGGGAGGCAGCAGCGGGGACACCGGCGACGCGCGGGGAGGCAGCAACGGGGACATCGGGGAGGCAGCAGCCGGTGGCGCACGGGGAGGGCGTCATCCAAGTCGGCCTGCTCCAGTACGTACTCCGTCTCCAGCTCGACGCGGCGGCGCGATGCGGGAGCCGGCAGTGCACGGAAGATGCGGGAGCCGATGGCGCATGGGCAATGCGCGAGCCGGTGGGCGGCGGCGCGATGCAGGCGATGGGGGATAAGTGCAAGTGGCGGTGCAGCGCACGCGTGGGGAATGAGAGAAGCGCAAGTGCGGTGCGGTGCTTGGGAGGCATCAACCGGCCTAGGGTTAGGGCAAGTCATGGGCCAGTTGTGTCTGGCCCGGCTCCTGCGCCGGCTGTGTCCTAGGCCGTGTCCGACACATGTCGAGAATTTTAACAATTAAAATTAATTCCAAATTCGTCCGATACGTTGCGGATATGTGTCCGAGACGTGTTCGTGTCGTATCTGTATCTGACACGTGTCAGACACGGATACGACGGTTTGGACGCGTGTCGGTGCTACAGAGGTTCCCTTTGTTTACCGTGGCGTCCGACGGCTCGGTGTTAAGCTACGCTCTCTACTCTCTTGGCCGACAGAGGAGTCAATTCGCGGAAACAGCGGAGCACCGCTTGATCCAGAAGGTGGCCTACTCCCCCAACCCCACCGCCCAGGACTACGCGATCACCGTCCTCTGCCGCTCCGGGCTTGGCCTGGCATTCACGAGGTCCGGCTGCGAATGCTGGCAGTGGCTGGACTGGCCTGACGTCGCCGGCCGCTCCGTCCCGCAAGCCGGTGACAGCGAGGCCGAGGACGACATCAACGTCGACCTGGACGTCGTGTACCACGGCGGCAAGTTCTACTACATGACGCTGTGCGGGCAGATATGGGCCATCGACGCGGCCGGGCCGCCTCCCGTAGCGCCGGTGCCGTTTGCCAAGTGCCGTCCCCCTGGCCCGGACCACCTGCGCTACGGGAAGCACCTGGTGGTCACCAACGACGGCGCGCTGCACGTGGTGTGGAGCGACGGCCCCGGCCTGCTCTATCCCACGCGAGCCCGGCCGATGCGAATGCGTGTTCAGAGGTACGAGCCTGGCAGTGCGCGGGTGCGGCGCTGGAGGAAGGTGCGGCACCTGGGCGGTCGCGCCTTCCTCATTGGCAACCGCAGCTAGTCGATGGCGGTGCCGGCCTCTTCGAGGTCGACATGGTTGAGGCCCAATTGCGTCTACTTCACCGACAATATTCCGGGATCCGACGTGGTAGGAGTGATTAAGTATCTGGAGCAGGACATTTGGGAGTTCGACATGGAGACCGGTGAATTTTGGGCGTGCGACCGAGAAGGCTTACCACACTGGTTGGAGTGGCCAAAGGCCATGTGGTTTACACCTTCCGTGCCGTGATACGCATTGTTCTTACCTTAGCTTTAAGGGGATCTTCATCATATACCCTCCCTTGAATTGGGGATTTCAGGATTTACCCTCCCACCTCAATGATATGTGGGGTCATCATAAGTCACTGACACGTGGGCCAGGAGAGTAAATCCTGAATTTCCATCTATGAGGAGGGTATATGATGAATAAATCCTAGCTTTAATGTGTAACAGCTGCAAGTGATTACTCTTCCTGTTTAAGTTTATATGATGTATTTTTAATAGCTTTATCCATAATTATAAAAGGTATTTTATGTTCGGATACAAAATTAGTGTGATATTCACCTTATACCCTTAATAAATATACAGTTTTATTTACTATTCTCTATATTATGCACTAAATATAATGCTTAGATATAATAATTAGGAATAATCTAGCTATTTTTATTATCTCCTTAGTCTATGTGTCGAAAAGAAATATACCTTATAAATTTGGAAGGAAGGAGTAGGTAGTAATTGTTGCAAAGATGACTATGATATGTGCAATTTGAGGGGTGATTTTGGCGCATGTGTGTAATTTATATATTTTGCTCATGGTTCACTAAGTATCCTACATTTGCAAGTGGTGTACTGGAGTACGAAAATTGTTGTTAGAGAAAATGGTATACAAAATTTGTAGATTGTAATTAGAAAAACGCTGTGTGTAAAGAATTTATTCTTAACCACTTTTATCTTTAGGGAGCTTTGAGATTTACACAAACATCATTAAGGGATTGTCTAGGCATCAGGATGCTTTTTTGTCACAAATCGTATACGTTTTGGACCATGGGATCGCATTGAGATTTTTGTGCTGCTGACTCTTAACACTAATACCCCTGCCCTTCTCTCTCTGCTCAATTTCTCCTGAACACCGATATTCTCATCACTACTTCCACCACTACCAAGCCACTTGCAGCGAGCCGCCATTGTAGTTGCCGATGAAAGGAAGGGGCTTGCCTCGCAGAGGGGAAGAGAAGGAGAGTGCGCCCCACTCTATTCCTATCACCGGAGCTCTTCGCCGGAGAAACGGAAGCAGTGGGAGGTCGCACTTCAATTTGGCGCTTCTCGCCTACCATGATCGACCCACCAACAGGGTGGGAACGGGACTGCCATCACCACCGGCTGACTCTGCCGCCGCCTCAGCCTCCTTTCTTGCACGGCCATCATCTCCATCTCAAGTCCATGGGTATGATAGGCAAGTGTCCCCTTTCCCCTTGACCAATTTTAGTTTAATTTGTTGGATTTGTTACCGTTTGTTAAACCGAATTTCATTTGATTTTGGTTGATCCATGGGGATGATAGGCACAGCCTTCTTTTGGTTTCGGATTGAAATCTGTATACATTTTACTCAAAAAATCAAGCCTTTTTTCCCTTCTAGGGTTCTTAGGAGTTTGTACACTTTTGTATCTATACACTTTTGGTCGAGGGATATGGCATGGGCTTGGGCCTTGGCTACGTGTGTTGCGTTGGGTGCAAACACATCGAATTTCAGCCCATACAAGCCGGCCCAGCCCACCTCGGCAACTTTAATTGCTCCTTCTGCTCGGCAACTTCGACTTAGACGCACACTCTTTTCTGCCCGCGCGAGGTGCAAATCAACGAACCACAATGTCTTGCGAGCTCTCCACTCCTCCTGCTCCAGGGAGCTCGCCGTCGGCAGCTCTGCGCCCGGCCGCCTCGTTCCCGGAGGCCATGACGGGGGAGAAAGTGCGCATGATAATCCCTTACCATGCAGCTACAATTTCAGGCTTGGTGAGACGAGAAGATGAATCGCTGTCTCTTCTTCAGTTCAAGACGCGGCCGGTTTTGCCTCGTCTCTCTCTAGGCGAGACGTTGCTCTTGGAGACCATAGGCCTGCGTTTTGAAGGCATCGTGGACTACTGCCGCGACGAGACCGGCTCATTTGGGTTGGAGATTGTTGCGGCTGTTTGTGTCCAGGACGACCAAGGCAAGTTGCTATTCCGCCAGTTGATATGGAATGTCGATTGTTCCAGCAAGAAACGAGATGAATTGTTCTTTTGTTCACAATCTTGGTTTCTTTCTGCAATTCTTGTTAAAGAAGCATTCTCTCGCTGTTCTTCTGTTCAGAATCCATGTTTCTTACTTGTCTGGACGATTCTTGCTTTAATTGATGCTGAAACAAACGATCTTTTCTCTAATCTTCTGTTCTGATTCTTGGTTCTCGCTTTTCTTGACGATTTTTTGCTCTAGTTCTTTCTGAAAGAAATGTTCTTCGCCTTTCTGCAACAAGAAATATTTGGTTTCTTCTATGAACTTCCTTGCTCCAGCGATCTTTTCCTTCTTCCTTTGGTTCTAAATATTTAGCTTCTTCTTTGATTTTTTTTCTATTTTTTCTGTTGTCTAGTCCATCCTTGCCGCGCATGCACAAATAATGGAGTTCCAGCACCTCATTTGTCAGAGATCTTGCTGAGAAAGACAGTACGCTTCTCCAGGTCAGATCCCCACGCCACCATTGAGGCGATTGTCTCGAGAGTGGAGAGGCGAGAATGTGCTTCCCTTAGCATTGTGTACTTGCAAACTCCTTCTACTCTTCCTCCTTTGCTTTGTATGGGTGATACACTAATCTTGGAGACACTAGATGGTGTGCGTTATTGGGAATGTGATGTCCGAATCTGTGCGGACGATAGGTTCTTTGAGGATTACAGTGAACAAAGCTTGCTGGACAATACAGTGGTGGTTCATGTGCGCCATGAGCAAGGTGGGGCTCCTTTCCTTGATGTGCAGTATTTATTTCTCCTATAAGAAACACTCTTGTCAATATTTACTATTTATTTTCAGAACTATTGATGTAACTTGTTCGCAGTCAAACATGATGTGACATGCTTCAAAAGAGGAAAATTAATCCTAAGTATAAGAAAATAATAAAACTAAGAAAATTTGCAGTGTGATGTGAATAGATCCCGATGGCCTTTTCTTGTTTTTAGAAAATTGGGTCATGGTTTTACTTTTCAGTAATTTTTCAAATTTTTTGACATCTTTGTTGCAAATGATCTACTTCTTCTTTGTTCTTTGATCTCTTTGCTGTGTTTCTCTTGCTGCAGTGATTATGGGCCCTAAGCTATTGCCGCCACAACTCATGGGTATTTTGGTTCAGCCAGCACCAAAACCACTATCTCATCTTACTAATAATGGAGTACGAGACAATTCTTTGTAACTCTATTAAAGTGTGCCAAATTCCATATTCCAAATCACTCATTAGTCTACTTGTTGATTCACAGAGAGGGGCTACTTTTCAGAGAGCGCACAAGAGGGCTGCACTCAATCAAGGAATTTTTTGTACGGATAATCCATTTTTTATTCGAAATTACATAAATATACCCGCGGGAAATTTTTTTGCAAAAATAGGCTCCAGTCGCCTAATGGTTGGGCGACTGGAGCCTTTCGCCCAACCAGACCGCAACACAATATATCTCGCTGCACAGTAGAGCGACTGCATTAAGTCGCTCTTCCGTTCCGCGACTTAAGGGTAGTCGCCATCCCGTTAGGCGACTAACATGCAGTCGCCATCCCGTTAGGCGACTGCATGTAGCCCCCGTGATTGTTTGAAATTTTGTGAATTTTGTAACGTTGAACCGGTAAAAAATACGGTGAAATTGTAATAAAAGTTTATGTTCATTGTATATTGTAGGTGTGTAAAAAGTTTTTAAATTTTTTTATGAAAGATTGAGTAGAGAACGATCGATACATACACTGTTAAGTGAGATAGTTTATGTGCGGAGAGAGATGATAGACTATGTAAATTTAAATAAACTTCATAATATAACTGAGAGTAACATGCCGCATGTTTTTTCATTACATGCATAACATATATAGCATCTGCAGCACGCCTCACTAGTCACCCTGGTGTGCCCCATCACCGCGCCCGCGTCCTCCCATACGGCCTCGCTTGGCCCTCCTCCGGTGCAACGGGTTAGGACGATCCGAAAAAGTAAAACGAGCAGGAGGGTGTCTATCCCGCCCCTGCGCTGGTGGAGTCAGCTGCACCTCTGGCTGTGTGCCCTCCGGTGCACTGGGGAGGGCACTACCAGAGAGAACCTCCGGTGCTGCGTCGGAGAACTGCCCGGGCCACTCCGCGAAAAACTGGTCCACATCGTCCGGGCCTGGGGAGACGCCGTGCTGCTGGTAAGTACCTGCAATATTAATATCGTTAGTTCGTTGCATGTCGTCTTCGGATAAACACGATATAAGACCCTCTGCGTACCCGTAGCTGGCGCCATGGAGGAGGCGTACACCCCCTGCGTGGGGAAGACAGGGGTGTGCGTAGGAGGCGTGAAGTGAACCGGTGTAGGAGGCCCTGCCCAGGCTGAACCCCCTGGCTGCTCCGGGTGAGGCGGTGGAGGACGTGTCCACGTCGGTGCACCAGAGTAGTGCCACACTGGTCGGGGTGGCACTGGTGGACGAGCAGTCGGAGCAGTGGGCGTGGAGACCGCCGGTAGCCTCGTGCAGGACAGTGGGCTAACGATACGTCTACACCCCTCGTGCATCCAACGCGCAAAGCTGACGCCCTCCTCATGGGTCAGCTGTGCACCACTGGTGAGCCTCTCAAGTACTGTGCCGGAGTCGGCACATAGGGCAGAACCGACGTCAGCCTGGACACAAAGACATGAAAAGGTCGATTATCGAAACGACATTACCATTTGGGAATCTTTGAAATGGCATGTAACGTACCGCGAGGTGAGCGTCGCGCGCGAAGTGCGCAGGGTACGTGTCCGTCGGAGCGGCGACGTGTGTGGCAGGCGGGTCTACCACATATACGAGCCTGGTACGGGTCTGCGGCTGGTACCAGTGAAGGTACTCCGCGTACTCCGTGCTGTCGTACGGGCGGTCCTCCTCCACGCGGTCGTCGAGCGCACCCTCCCACTGCTCGACCCAGGGCTGCATCTTCAACGATCAGTCCGTGCCTCTTTTAACTCCCTTCGCGCTGTGCCTGCGTATAGAATCATTACGTAATGTGAGATACTTGCGAACGCAGTAGTAAGTATGTACATATTTACCACAAACGATCACTCACCCGTGCACGTGCCGCGGAAGCGATGGTCCGACTGGTACAGGAACCGGCTGCCGTAGCCCGAACTGCCGCATCACCCGCTGGGGTGCGTAGTCCTCCACGTAGATGAGGTACACGAGCTTCCGGCGGGTGAGCCAGAAAGCCCTGTCACGCCAGCAAAGTGAGGACAGACCGCCAGGAGCACGGGCCTGCACTGCCGTATCAGCGTACGGCTCCCAGCGCACGTCGTCGGATGTGATGCGGTCGAGCTGCTCCACAAAGACCCGGTACGCCCGCGTGACCTGCACGTGCGCGAACTGTACCTGCAAGAAAGACAAGTTGTTTAGATTGACGATCGTCAGTAAGAAAGAAATAGAAGACTGTGATAACACTTACTCGACGACGGCACCAGATAGAACCCATCGTCGGCCGGTCGACGTCTCCCCCTCCCCCTGGATACATCTCGGGCCCGTACGGACCCATGTCGTCCAGCACAGGTCGTCCGACGCTTAAGCGTTCGAACGACCACAACTGCAGTAGAAGGGGACAGGCCGTGAGGATCGAGTTTGCCTTGATCCTCGTGCACGCATCGCACAACGCGCGGTACGTCGCGGCAAGTACGGCCGATCCCCAGCTGACCTGGTGGGGCTCGCCGTCAGCGATCGCCCTCGCATAAGCGATGAGGCGCGCATCCACCGAGTTGCCGTGGCTGGTGGTGAAAAGCACCCAACCAAACAGCCACAGCACGTACGCCTCCAGGTGCCGCGAGACCTGGTGATCGTCTGCCTGCGGAACCATGCGCTCCACCTGAATGCAAAAAAGTTGTTATTAGTACGTACTACCACAAATAAGAGCTTCGAAGACACGATCGATTTTATATACCACGTACCCGGTACTGTCTGAGCCACCTCAGTGTCGGCCCATGGGTCTGCTCCTCTCCGAACAAGTGGTGGTCATCGGCCGGTGGAACGACACCCTGGAATCTGGCGAGCAGGTCAGCGCGCCAGTGGGTCGGGGCCTCCGGTAGGAAGGCAGCGTCTCCGGCGATCGGAAGCCCAAGGAGCAGGGACACATCCTGCAAGGTCGACGTCATCTCCCCGAATGGGAGGTGGAAAGTGTGCGTCTCGGGCCGCCGACGGTCCACCAAAGCCGTCAGCAGGGAACGGTCGAACGGAAAGCGTCGTGATCGCTCCCCGCCCGCCTCGTCCCCGCCCTCGTCCCCGCCAGCGGCGCCAGCGGCTCCATCCTCGTCCGTGGCCTGCACCATCCGGGCAAGAGGGAGTAGCCCGGCATCCCGCAGCCTGCAAACAAAGTGAAGGTCAGCACGGAACGAACTTACGGTCGCACTAAACGCTGGAGTAGTGCAAACCTGGCGGTCCAACGAGGGTCGAGTCCCCAGGCCACGCGAGGTGTGCGTGTCCGGACCACTCCCAGCTAAGGCGGGGCGTCTGTGCTCCCCGGTGGCGGGACTAGACGGGAAGCGCGATGAGAGCGGTCCACGTGCTCGTCCAACAGCGCAAACCGCCACTCCGAGTCACGTCCAGCACGAGTCATACCTGGAAAATTTGTACAATAATTTCAACATTAAATTTTCTACATCTAAATTTGTACAATAATTTCAACATTAAATTTTCTACATCTAAATTTCAACACTAAATTTTCTACATCTAAATTTGTACAATAATTTCAACATTAAATTTTCTACATGTAAATTTCAACACTAAATTTTCTACATCTAAATTTGTACAATAATTGCAACATTAAATTTTGTACATGTACATTTAAATACTATATTTTGTACAATAATGCATTATAAATGGTATACAAAATTTAGTTTATAAATTTTGTAAACTAAATTTCTAAACTATATTTACTAAACAAAATTTGAAAATTAAATTTGTAAACTAAATTTCTAAACTACATTTTCTAAACTAATTTTCTAAACTAATTTTCTACACTACATTTTCTAAACTAATTTTCTAAACTATATTTCTAAACTAATTTTCTACACTACATTTTCTAAACTATATTTCTAAACTAATTTTCTATACTACATTTTCTAAACTATATTTCTAAACTAATTTTCTATACTACATTTTCTAAACTATATTTCTAAACTAATTTTCTACACTACATTTTCTAAACTATATTTCTAAACTAATTTTCTACACTACATTTTGTAAACTAATTTTCTAGACTACATTTTCTAAACTAATTTTTTAAACTATATTTCTAAACTAATTTTCTACACTACATTTTCTAAACTAATCTTCTACACTAACAAAAAATATAACACCAAAAACTTACCTGAAAAACGCACACTCCTTCTCCTCCTCCCCCTTCTCTTCTCCTCCTCTCCCTCTCCTTCTTTCCCCTCTCTTCTCTGCGCTGGCCGAACGGAAGAAGAAAGTGCGGCGCTTCGTCGTCGCCGAGCGCGGCCTTATATCCCACCTTCAGTCGCCGAACCGTTGGGCGACTGAATCGCAGTCGCCGAACCGTTCGGCGACTGCATGGAAGTCGCCCAATGGTTGGGCAACCGTAATTAATCGCCCAACGGTTGGTAGACTCTCCAGCTGTCGCGGTCTGGTTGGGCGAAAGGCTCCAGTCGCCCAACCATTAGGCGACTGGAGCCTATTTTTGCAAAAAAATTTCCCGCGGGTATATTTATGTAATTTCGAATAAAAAATAGATTATCCGTACAAAAAATTCCTCAATCAAGCACAATGTCAGGGTCAGTGCCTAAGTGACCATTCAATATCTAGTTTACTATTTCACTGTTTCTTTTTGCTAAAGAACATAGGGCTTCCCTTCTCATGCCACAAATCACTGGAAGCTATATGCTCCATCTTCCCAAATCCTCTAAATTCTAATATATTGCTCCACATCTGCTTCTATACCTCTCTCCCATCTTTCCAGCTCAATCTCATTGCTCTGACATGTCCAATCACCTCTAAATTCTAATCTAAGATGACTCTGGTTTTACTTCTCACCCTCCATTTTCATTTTGTGGATTTTCATGATGCAGCTAAGCCAAAGATCAAGATTGGAATAAACGGTAAGCTTTCCAGAACTAGGTCATAAATTTGAAGAAGTGTGACTTGGTGAAATATGTGTTTATTTCTCATTGTTCTCTGTGCTTGTGGCTTGATTAGGTTATGGAGGTATTGGAAGGATCATGGCAAGGGTCATCTTGCAGAGCCAAGATGTGGAGCTCGTTGCCATCAATGACTCCTCCATCACCACGGACCACATGGTATGTCCTTCCATCAAGCGCTTTGATTCTCTGGTGCAGGTTTGGAAAATCAATGTTCTATCTCAGTATTTTGCCACAAACTTGCTGGTTTGGTCCCTGCTCTGTTGGAACTTTTAGTTTGATATGTTGAGTTTGGGGTTTACTGGTTTGCTCTGTGCTAAGCTAAGGCAACGTTGTGTGTGCTTGCTTTGCATGCCATCACATTTTAACTACCATAACATTCGGGTGCAGGTACTCCACATGTTTTGTGGTGTGAAGAGATTGCATGTCACGTAGTTTGTGTGACTATGTATATTGCGCTTATATATACTTCTGTGCTTTGGTGTGTAGACTTGTATGTTCAGGGATTGTAACACCGATGGCCCATGGAGGCAAAGTGATTTCAAGGTAAAGGACTCCAGTACACTTCTATTTGGGGTATTTGGTGACAAGGAGATCACTATCTTCACAATCAAGTATGTAAATCATTTCCATGTTGTAGTATGCTTAAACTTTGATCTAGCTGCTGTGCTAATATTTTGTATGATATACCCAAGTGAGCGCAACATAATCCCTTGGTACAAGACTGGTGCTGAATATATCGTGGAGACTATTGACAGTAATCAGTCTGCTGATGATTATAGGGTATATCTTTTTTACTTATCGTTTTCTACTGGGCTGTATAGTATATCTCTAAAAATATCAGTGGCAATTTTTTGGTATGGTAGTTTCACATATATCAGGATTGGCAGCTTCGAATCGGGAAACAAAACTCCTTTTTTTTACAAATGAGAAACAAAACTCCTTGTTAGAAGATTATATGTGTATAGCAGGCAAGGTTGCAGGGAACTTGTTTTGGAGAAA
This sequence comes from Dendrocalamus latiflorus, assembly GCA_017311315.1. Classification (NCBI taxonomy): domain Eukaryota; kingdom Viridiplantae; phylum Streptophyta; class Magnoliopsida; order Poales; family Poaceae; genus Dendrocalamus; species Dendrocalamus latiflorus. The sequence goes on along the minus strand of CM029651.1, from coordinate 7,644,534 downwards.
TATAAAGTAGTGGCGACCTGATACTAGGTTTTAATCAACAGATAGAACTTCTAACTTATTTCCAAAAAAAATTATCAGAGCACACCATGATTCAGAAACTAGACTATTTGGGTGGATGCTGCATGTTTCAATTTGTGTTTGGCTAGATTGGTTTCCCTCAAAGGACTGGTTGCTGAGATAATCTCAAATGTTGTAGAGCTTAATTTCATATCTTGTGCATTTTTAAACTGCACATTTTGACAGCATTATTCAGAACCTGAATACCAGAGTGTATGCAAGTTTGTCATGCTGGATATAAATCAAATGGCTTACATGTAAATCATATTGATTTCAAAATGCCATCTATTTGTAGTTTCTTTCTTTTGTCATGGTTGTGATGGGAGTATTTATGTTGATCATGTAATCTGTTGTTTTATCGACTCATGTTCATGCATTCTCTTTTTTTATATATAAAAAAGTCCATACATTAATTCTACCCTCTCCTAGTATGTTTAAGCATCAATTGGTGTTTACATGAAAACTGGACTATATGGATCACATTGTTGCATGTTTTGATACTATCACTCACCCTGTCACCTGCTATATGCTGTTTTTCCTCAATTATATACAGGTCTTACATTGTTGTGTTAGTTTTTCACAAGCGGTGTGTTTGATTTGTTGCTCTATAAAAATATTGTGTTGTTTCTCCAATGCAATATGTTAGGCAGGCCCCTTTTTTTCTCATTCCAGAAATTTGTTTTGATTGACTACAATTTTTACTTCAACATTGGTCAGGTCCATGCCAGCCAGTACCCTCGTTACATCGACATTGACCCAAATTCAATTGCCATCAGCAATCCCCTTGCTCCCCTTTCAAATGTACTTTTCTCCTTTTCCATTTTACTCTATCTCTCTCTCTCTCTCTCTCTCTCTCTCTCTCTCTCTGTGTGTGTGTGTGTTACTGATAATTTTTTGTCACCGGATCCTTCACGATAGGTTTGGCACATGTGTTTGCTCTCCAGCTAATCAGAATAGTTGCAGGACTCCTGTTCTTCAAATTATTCCAGGCAGCATCCCAAGCGCCGCCAAGGTTTTTCTCCAACTATTCAGAATAGTTAACCAACTCCCATGTTGTACTTTCTGACTGTGTTGTGTATGGAAATTGCAGGCAGTTAGCGAGGTTCTTCCTTATTGGAATGGCATGGAAACCGCCATGAGATTCCATGTCCTGGCTGTTGATGAACCTGTGTTGGATGTCACTGTTGAACTGGAGGGGTTTGGTAATTACAGGCTGATCTCAAGGAACACTAAGCAAGTCTATTCCCCTCTTTTAATCTCTTCTTGATTGCTCACCTATCCGCTGCCCCACCTGCGTTCGATGTCTTTCTCATTCTGTTTGTAATCTTTCGCCGTAGGCCTAACGTCGACTTAAGCAAGCTCGTGGCATGGTGTGTTGATATGATCCGGCAAATCCCACAAGTCTGGCTGTGTCTCCTGAGCAGAGATGAGGTTGGCTGTTGACGTAGAGTGAAGATGTCTGTTCCTCCTCCAGCGAAGAGAGGCCGTCTGTACATACGTACAGCGATACACACATCTTGATGTGTTCTATACACATACATGTATACATACGCTGATACACATAGATGTAGCAACATACATGTAGCCTGCCTTTTCTGTTCTATAGCTTATATGGTGCTCGATTTGTACATGAACATACGATTCACAACTGGTGCTCCGTTTGTATCTTGAGTCCAACTCTAGTTATCTTGGTTCGCTGGCCTATTGTTTGAAATAGAAAGCAAGCCGTTATATCGTCACATGGTATCTGTTCGATTAATGGTTGCTGGTAGTATTGTCCTGGCATGCGCATCGTTGTTAATTGTCTGAGTATTGATCAGGACCTGAGTTGCGTGCCTCAAATTCTCTTGGGCATGCGTCTGATGATCTGCTGTCCTTGTTCTCAATAATGTTTACACATCAAGCACGTTATAGCAACACACACAGGTTCAAACCAGCCCAGCGTGAACCTTTGTTCTGCTAAGAAATTACTAGCTAGCTGACAACTGATCAAAACGGGTAAAAAGAATTGCATTACTCAGCTGTGTTCCAATCGTACAGAATGGGTGGGGTACAATACATGGAGGAGATAAATTGCGCCGATGCGTGCATCTTTCGCGACGGAGCGGCTTTTGTTAGTTTCGTTGCCTTATATATCATCCTGAAGTCAGCAGTGTCTGACAAAAACCCATGTCCCAATTTACACACGCACATTTGAACACTTGTCATGAAGCTGCCCTGCTATCGTTGTCGGTTGGTTGGCGCACTTCTAGCTTCAGCTCCTGTTCTGGAATTCTGATCAAGAAACTAGGAGATTAGATCATTGTGTTTTGAGAAACCTCTCTTTAAGTCAAACTTCTCTCGTCAGCTACCGTATGCACTATAAGCCAACTGAAATTTTCCATTTAAACCCTGCTATGAGAATTTTGTTATCCCAGGCTTAAAAGCTTATTTCAGAGTGCAGTTGAAGTTTACATAACGAAATTCTTTACATAACTATATTTGACCAACCACCCAACCATATGATGTTTGATGTTTCGTTTCTAGACAGGGATAGCAGATGCAGTAAAGAGGGCGTGCTTACATCTCAGTCTCAATTTTTCCAGCTTTGTGGTCATGTTTTACAGCAATGATGACCCAACCATACACCCCCAGAAGTTTTCCAGCTTTGTGGTCATGTTTTACATTAATGTTTGAGTTTGACAACAACAAGGTGAAATACATAGATTGTGAGCCAAAATGATCTTGCACAAACAAGCAGCAGCTCATGAATGCTGGACATCTTATTGGAAGAGTACAAAGAACTCCTGTGATTATTCTATTCCTGCCCCCAAATTTTCGTGTCTGGTTTTTCTTGTTGGATTGGGAATTTTTTCAGCTCATATGACTAATCCGTCCGCGATTATTGGGTTTTTTTAGTACTATCGTGATGCCGGATCGGATGTAGAAGCCTTCGGAGGTCCTATCTGCTTCCTCCACACCCTGCAAAGACCCAACAGACAACCACAATCTCATTAGATTTTGATGACATCAACTCTGAAGAGTGGTGCACTGGAAAAAAAATAACTGCAATGCTGGTAAACACTACAAAAATCATTATCGATAATATTCATGATGACATTAGGACAACATTGTGGAGATCTTAATATGTTGCAAGTTGCAACTGTTGCTTGGCGATTTCAAATACTGTTAGCCAGATGATTATGGCACTGTTCTTGAAGAAAAGAGGTGGCGGAGATCATGCATACCTCGGAGTTAGAAATTGTCACATTCTTCCCTATCCTCGCATTCTTGTCTATGAGGCAGTTTCTGCAAAGAACAAAAGGGAGACATTAGGGGTCAATAATAATAAAAGATTATGTCTAAATTAATGTGCCAATTAGCTAGGAAGTAAATATGTGTGCATACTGAATCTTTCTGTTCTGCTGTTGATCCCGCTGTTTATGCAGTTGCTCATCGGCACGTCGATCAGCCTGTACGCGCCGCCTATCGGCACCTGCAACGCAATGGAGCATTTTACAGTAACAGTTGCCTCCCCATTTCTCAAATCGTGAGACAAACTACTAACGCTTGGTGATCAAGTACTACTAAATTGTACTCGTACCCACCGCGGGCTTGGCCCTGCGCTTGGTGAGCGGGAAGAGCCTCGTCCCCGCGCCGCCGCCGAGGATGACCACCACCACCGTCCTCGCGTTCCTCGTCTCCATCTCGACATCCTCCGACTGCATCACCCGCGCGCGCAAAAGAGCCGTGACTGGAGCGGCGATGGAGAGAAACAAGGGAACAAGCAGAGAGAAACAGAACATGTGTACTGACAGTGCCCACGGCGGCGGTGGTGGCCGCGGTGGTCGCGACGGACATCCGCACGGAGAGGCGCCGGCGGCTGCCGAGAGCCCGGCGCGGCCACAGTCTCTGCAGGCGAAGGCGCGCGCCTCCGCCGGCGAGGACATCGCGGCCGCGGAGGCGGGGGCGGCGACGCGTAGGTCCATCGCGGCCGCCGAATCCAACGGAGCTAGCCCGCTTCTCGCGCCGCGCCTAGCTCCCCTCGCGTTGTCGGAGAGAAGTGAGTTGTGTTCCTGTCCTTCCAATCCAAACTGGCGCCCCGGGCCGTGACTGTGAGTCTTGAAACTTTGAGAAAAACTAAGGCAACCCGTACCGTTCCGACGGGATATAGCCGTTTGATCCAATGCATAAATCTCAAAGCACTGATTACTTCCGCTCCTCTGCACCTTCGCTCCCACAACCGCTCCTTTCTCTCCCACTCCCTCTCCTTTCTCCCCCGCTCCCTCTCGTTTCACCGCTGCCATCCCCTCAACTGTCTTCTACTGTCGACCCTGTCGCGCGCTGGATGCGACAACCTGGAGGGGCGCTGCCGCCGGATCTAGCGTCGAAGAAGTGAAATCGACCTCTCTTGCTACAGGTTCAATCACCCCCAGGCATAGAAGGTTGGGGAGAGGCGACGGCCCGACGATGGGTGGCAACGGGGTAGGAGGGCGGTGGCAGCAGCTGTGGCAATTAGATTGTGCGGGGCAGCACGACGAAGAGGGGTTGGTGGGCTGTGTGGCGAGGCGGCGACGGCACTACCGGGCACGGGTGGTGGTGGAGGTGACGGGAGACGACGAAGGAGGTGCATGGAGCTGCCCGGGGCAATGCGGCGACGAGGTACCACCCTCACCCTATACCATTGAAATTGCTCCCAACAGTATATCGTTCGGTAATTACTCTCTAAAACTTTCCAGTGCTTAGCAGCAGCAGCGAGCAGAAGCATGGAAATGGTAGAAGCGAAGGCGAGTCGACGCTTTACATCTTTTATCCACATCAGTCACGGTATTTCCCTGGTAAGTAAGCCCGAGAAACCGCGGGGCCAAATCATCAGAGGGACGAGGTGGGGAGCGGGTGGTGGGCATTACAGCGAGAGATTTTGCTCACTCGCACGCTCGCCACACTATCCGGCACGAGGCCCGACGTCCACACGTGGGCTCTCCCCAGCTTTGCCGTTCTCGTTCGGTTTCGTTGGAGTTTTATGGGCTCATGGGATTGAACGGGCCGACAGATTGGCAGGGCTGCCACAAAACGAATCAAGGCTTTCAGCTTGGGTGGCATATTCCAGATCTTTGTTGCCTGCAGACGCTTGCTTGCTAGACTGTGGCAGGCCATGACTCGGGGAACTAGCCATACTTGTCAATATTGTATGTCATTTAAGTTTGGTTTTTGAAATGGTACATTCTGATACCAGTCTATACTAACGTACCATTTCGGATTTAATATAATAATAATAATATGAGTATATATATTTATAAGTATATATTTACTTAATTATATGTACACCAAATATCATTTTTATTTTATTCCAAATACATACTAAAGTATCAAATCTAAAATATAGTTCAGCAAATGGTATTATCAATTACACCGGTATGGCCAGTATTGACCGGTATTAAAGAAGGTATGACCGATATTAAAGACAGATTTGGCCAATATTGATCAGTATTGAGTCGGTATAATCGGCATTGAGACCGATACGGTACATAGAGCTATTTTATATCAGTTTAGGTGGCATTATTGTATATACTGGCCAATACCACAACGGTTTTGTCAACTCTGGAACCAACGGTTCAGGGAGCAAGCTGGGAGAAGCAGCACTGCTCGTTTCGACATGTTTCTGCCGGTGCTCAATGATCAAAGAGCTGACAAATCAAACCAAACCCATTCAAAATTGGATCGCACAAGGAAAATGAAGGCCCAAGAGTGTCCCTATGTTGGGATAATCTAGTTTTCGAGCTTTTAACACTTTCCTCTATACCGTTTGGAATATAGGACTCGAATTTGACTCATCGCAAAAAGGCAATTTTCTAAACCTTGCCACCTATCTTGCACAAATCACAAAGCATCACATTCCCTTCAACAATCCTACCCTCATCGTAAATACGAACACATTTATGTTCTTAATTGGGATAAGATCGGACCCTATTAAGGTGGTGATCATTTAGGCTTTTTTTGTGGCTTATGGCTGAAAAGCACTGTAACTGGCTGAAAAAAATACTGTAACTGACAGAGACTTATTTAGCATAATTAAATTTAAAAAAAAATTAAAAAATGTGTTAGCCCATTACATATAATACAAACAAATACGGAAAAAACAACAAAAAAGCTCAACAAAAAGCCAAAAGTTCAAAAAAAGACGAAATTTATGAATAGTGAAAAATAAGCCGGAAGCTAAAAGCTGAAGCCAAAACGATCACAGCGTAAATTCCTTTCGCTCATGTTGGCTTCTCTACATTAACTCCGAGGTGGGATTGATTAAAATAAAAGGAAAAATTTATATCCCTCTCACACACACTCTCACCCTACCCATTCCCCACCTCTATTGCATACCTCTTCACATTGCCCTCGCTACTCAATTCACCACCGTCGATAGCTAATCTCGCTGCTGACTATCTCTAAATTTTCAGGTCTATCCTTTTGGTCTTCGACTTATGCTTTATGGCTTTTGGACTATTCGTGAGATAGATTATAGAGTTTTGACCAATATAAATGAAGTCGCTATAGTGTGTACTATAATCAACTCTGTTTGAAAGCTAGTCATGTTAGAAAAATCAAAAAGCAACTTTTAAAATCTGAAAATTTTCGAAAGAGACCCTCGTCCTTGTTCAACCTTGGCTGTCCTTTTTTGGTTTGCTCGTCCTGAAGTTGCCTCCTTCACGCTTGGACGTGAAAAATCCCCCACCATGTGTAGCTAGGAACTTGTCGGCTATGAGTTCCTTGACGTTCCTACTTCCATCGTTAGCTTCTGCAATTGTGGATCTGAGTTCCCTAACTCTGACAGTGGCTCTTGGTGGTATTGATAGTTGCTCCTCAGCAGCCTCCCAACGACGATGGCAACGATGATGACTCTCTCTAGATCCCCATATGGCAGATAAGCCATGTTCCTTTTCGATTTGTTATCATTGATTGCATTTACTGGGCCAAGCTGGCATTCGTCTCGGCAAACCTAGGCCTGAAGCCAGGCCATTCAAAGTGTTAAGGTGGATGGGCTTCTTTCGAGCCCTAGCCTACCTCAAACCATACTTTTTTTTCCAAAGCCACCTTGGCACTAAACCCAGGTTTGGGTCTGACCAAGCCCGTTAGGCTTGAATTAGGTCAGACTTAGATCCAGTATTCACCCCACCCTACTTAGATCCAGGTTTGGGTCTGACCAAGCATCTATTGTCATTTGAAATATCGGTAGAATGTTATTTATATAATTTTTTAAGCTGTGATATATTTATGTAATATTAATAAAAAATATATTATTTAAAAAATTCCTCACCTAAGCGTCTTTCCATATTCCATTGCAAATCGTGAGAGCAGAGCGCAGCACAGCCCAACACCAAGCCGTTGATCATCTCAAGCCTGTTGGGCCAACCGCCGGCTCGAGCAGGCCCACCGCGCTAGCCTCACATCACGTGGCCCGCACGCTCGCGTCGCGTCCGCCCTCGCAAAGCCAACCTTACTTGACATCTTCCTCCCTCAAAACCCTAACGAGCGGCGAGCCGCCTCTCTCGAGCATCATCACCCTCTGCCTCCCCCACTCCATGCCCTAGCGCCATCGCGGCGCCCTCGAGCTCCCCCTTGAGAACCTTCCAGAACGTGCGGATCACTAGCTCAGCTGCTTCATCGGGCCGCTGCCGACGCCCATGGAGAAGCTCCGCGTCCACCGCTGCTGCGGCGGCGCGATCGCGTGGACTCCCTCTCCCATCGTCGCGCTCGCCACCTCCCCCTGCGCTTCCCAGGTCGCCGCCGCGCGTGACGACGGCTCCCTCGAGCTCTGGCTCGTCTCCCCGGGCTCAGTCGGGTGGCACCACCAGCTCGTACGCTTCCCCTCCCTCCCCCCACGGGCCACGGCTATGCGGTCTGTGGGAGCAATCTGGGGATTTGTTCTGACCTGATTGGGGGTTTCTGTGGGTGCAGACGATTCAGGGGGACGCCGAGTCGAGGGTCACTTCGCTGGTGTGGGGTCGGAGCGGCGCGAGGGGGCGGCTGCTGTCGTCCAGCGTCGACGGGTCGGTATCCGAGTGGGATCTCTTCCACCTACAGCAAAAGGTGTTTCGCTTTCCATGCTTATGCTACATTTCAATTTCTATGTATAATTTGGTGGGGATTGCGGATTTTGTATGTAGGCATTATTGTGGGATATATTGGGAATTGATGTTGAAAGTGTTGGAGAATGTGTAATATTGAGCTAAAGTTGTCATTTGTGTGTGTATGTGTTTGGGTAGCGAAATGATGTCTCTTCTTGAAGTATTGGGTGCAGAATAGGCTAGGAAGTGCATCTCACCTAATTCTGTTTCATTAGAATTTTTATCTGAGTTTACATATATCTTCTATTCCTACGCTATCTAATAGTCATTTTAATTTTATAGATATAATGATCATTGGTTTGCCATTCTGTTTTGTAGACTGTCCTAGATTCTGTTGGAGTACCAGTCTGGCGGATGGCCATGGAGCCTTCAGATGATCTTATAAAGTCTGAAAATAAAGACTCAGGATTTGCTGCTAGTGGCCATGCAAATCATAATGGCCACCCTGACTCCGACTCAAGTTACGTCGATGATGGTGACAGCTCTGATGATGAAGACGATTCTGCCAAGACAAGCTCTTCATATCATGTGAATGAATTTCAGCGTTTGGCCCTGGCCTGTGATGATGGTTCTGTACGCTTGTATAGTGTACCCGAATCTGGTGCATTGACTTACTATAGATCTCTCCCAAGAGTAAGCGGTATGTCTTGTATATCTTTCATCTCTCAGTTATGTTGAATTTCAACCCTGGTACTTATGTTTCCGCTTCCATACAGGGCGAATTTTGAGTGTGACATGGAGTAATAGTGCGAAATTCATATTTTCCGGAAGCAGTGATGGGTATGTAGTATGCACCAATGCACCATTCCTAACTGGTGTAAATCGCCTTTTCTGACAGATTGCATCATTCTTTCTGCATATATGGCAATCAGGCTGTTCAGCATCTTTCTTTTTCTTTAAAATGGTCTCAGCTATGGGTCATCAGTCATCACTTTTTTTATGGGGTGCACAATCTTCATCACTTCATTTTTTTGTACTTCTGTTTACAGTTTAATTAGATGCTGGGATTCAACATCTTTTCATGAAAAATATCGTATCACTGCTGGATTGGGAGGTGCTGGTAGTGGTAGTGAACTTTGTATATGGTCATTGTTGTTTCTGAGGTGAGATAAAGTAGAATCTTTCTCAAATGTTTTTGTTTATTCCCCTTAATTCTCAAGTGTTGATTATTTTTGCTGGTATCTAGGTGTGGAACACTTGTTAGTGGAGATAGTTCTGGGAGTGTCCAGTTTTGGGATAGCCGCCATGGAACTCTTCTGCAAGCTCACACTTACCATAAAGGTGATGTGAATGCACTAGCAACTGTGCCTAGTCAGAACAGGGTATTTTCTGCAGGATCTGATGGGCAGGTTGGTACCATTACTGAAACAGCCATTAGGTGGATTAACTACTCTTAAAGAAAATGCCTCCCTCTCTCTCTCTCTCGTCTGTGTGTGTTTCCTTTTGAAAACTATCTTAAGCATTATATATTGGAACCATGTCTTCTATAACTTATAGTTCTTCAGTAGATTAATTGTATTAAACAGAAAGAGACTTTAATTGAATTTGTGACATTTTATTCAATTGAAAACTGAAATCCAACAGATATCGAGTGATTCATCTTAAACCTACTGCTTTGCTTGGCTTACTAATTTGTTGGTGGCTTTCTAGGTAATTTTGTACAAAGTATTGAAAGATGACTTTGGTGCTGATAAAGAGAAGGTGGCCAAAGAGCAAGTGTGCAAGTGGGTATATGTGGGATATGTAAGAGCTCATACTCATGATGTAAGGGCATTGACAATGGCTGTACCAATTTGTAGAGAAGGTTTGTGTTGACTTGGCTGCATTTACTAAACTTACCTCCACTTGGGCTTAGACAGATTTATCTATGTTCTTTTGTTCTCTAGATGCTTTACCAGAGGAAAAGATGGCGAAGATTCGCCGGCGTGAAAAGTCTACTGAGTTCAGTTACCACAAGTGGGCACATCTGGGTGTTCCAATGCTCATTTCGGGTGGCGATGACTCCAAGCTCTTTGCTTATTCTGCGAGGGAGTTTACTCAATATGCACCTCATAACTTCTGCCCTGCCCCTCAACGCCCTTTAATAAATCTGGCAAGAGATAGCACAGTCAATGGAGATTCTGTGATGCTTGTCCAGTCTACCAGCTGGTTGGATGTTTTACTTGTGACAGTTCAGAGCAAGTTGACTCCTAGTACTTCATCCAGAGGAGACGCTACAATGCGACACCTTGCTCGTTTGAAAAGCAAGGGAACTCGAAAAATCATTTCTAGTGCTGCCTCTACAAATGGAACGCTGTTGGCCTATTCAGATTTTGTGAAGCCCTGCCTTTTTGCACTAAAACATAAGGGCGGAAAGAAGTACACTATAGACAAACTAGAGCTGCCAAAGGGATTACCATGTTCTCAGAGTATGCTGTTTACTGTTGACTCATCCTGTTTGATACTAGCTGGCCATGATGGAAAGATATATGTATGTTTTTCGCTGATTCTGCCATACCTATATGAGAAATGATAAGCAATATATGATTTCATTACCTGTCTGAGATGTATTTCACTCATATTGTGTGTTTCTATTGAACTGTCAAACAATTGTAGTATACAGGAGAAAACAGTAGTACAGTACATTGTAACAAGTCTGTAGATTCAATTTTATCATATTACCGTCAGACATTGAAACCTAGCTTCCACACGTCTCACCAACTCAATTGAAAATGTGCAAACTGAAACAGGATGCACTTCTCTTTCTTCTGGAGCATTACTCGTAACTATGCAAGTTTTGGATTGAGCATGTTTGATCAAATTATTGTGTTTTGGCCTTTGTGTGATAAAACTGAAACAAGTTTGGCTGAATATTCGGTCAATGAGATGTCTATAACCCAATCATTTGACCTCTTTGGTGTCCTCGAAAGTTGTTATTTTCTCAAAGAATGTAATATAATTTAACTGCTATAGATCATGATCTAACGAGTCGCGGTGCTAAGATTATCTGCTGATAATGTTTTTTTAATCTTGTTTGTTATTTTTTCTAAACTCACTGTTCAATATTTCTCCTGCACCAATCAGGTTATAGATATTGCAACAAGAGAAGTTTCAAATGTATTTCACCCTATGAGAAAGATGGATGGAACAAAAACATCTACCAAAGAACCACCGGTTACAAAAATGTTTCTGAGCGGAGATGGGCAGTGGTTGGCTGCTGTTAGCTGCTTTGGGGATATCTACATATTTAACCTTGAGGTGCAGAGGTATGTTACGTACCAATTTGATTCTTTGTGACTTGTCTTGAATGTGTTTCATGTCTAGTAAGATAGTAATTCACTACTGCAAAATTGTATTTAATCCTGTAATTTACTCTTTGTTTTGATTCACAGTCCTTTTACCTGTGACTTGGCTGATTTGCAGCTAGTATTAATGATTATATGCATCTATGCAGACTATATTTTTATCATCACTAAACGTTTATTTTTATCGTCACTAAACCTTTTCTCTGATATTTGCAGGCAACACTGGTTCATACCTAGAATGAATGATGGTTCAGTTACATCTGGTGGCTTTTGTCCCAAGAACAATTCCCTTGTCATAACTACAGCTAAAAACGAGGTGTATGTATTTGATGTAGAAGCAAAACAATTAGGCGAATGGTCCAAGCGCTATACGCATCACTTACCCAGAAGATTCCAGGAATTTCCCGGGGAAGTCATTGGCCTCTCGTTTCCACCACTAAGTTCATCTTCAGTTGTGGTATACAGTGCAAGGTAACCTTCTATTGCTGATGTGTTTCAGCTAACTTACTCATACCGCCTTAGTGTTTTAATGTTCTGAACTCACTAGTCCATTGGCCTTTTTACTCTAATAAATCATTCTTAGTACCGAGTTGATCTGTGTTTGAAATGCCGATTTGATGGGTATTTGTGAGGAATTTGGCATACATGGGGATTGATCTTCTCTTTACTAGTTTTCTGCATTTCTAGTAGACTTTGGATTGCCAATTGATCAAAATGGTGCTAAAAAACAATATTTTCCTTTCTTTTGTAGGGCAATGTGCTTTATTGATTTTGGATTGCCAGTTGTTCAGGATGGTCAATTACCGAATGGTTCAGTTGTTCCAGCAGAAAAGACTGACTCACAAAAGGGTACAAAAACAAAGCCTAAGCGGAAAGCTCGTGATGAAGAGTTGAGGCTAGAGAAAAGGAATAACTTTGACTTCTTTGCATTTAAAGATCCAGTCCTGTTTGTTGGCCACCTGTCGGACGGTTCAGTTTTAATAGTAGAGAAACAATGGATGGATGTGGTTGAAGGTTTCGGCGCACCTGTCCATAGACATATATATGGGACATGATTCACGGTAACGAGAACTTCTGGCACTCGTGACAAGCATCCCATTCTTTGTTTTCGCGCAAGCCATGAAATGCTCCCATCCCCAGCTGCTCATTGTTTGGTAAGGGGTTCCAAGGTTTAGCAGCACAAAATATCTGCTGATGTCATCTAGTGATAGCAACTAGTGTGGGTTGATGGTGTCAAATGGCTTTTGTTTCGTGAGTGGTGTCGTTGTATTCTTTTCTTTCCCTCACCCGTGTAATTTAGTTGACTCTTAGCTGCGCCAGTTTTGTCATACCTTTCCACTGCACAATTTTTTGTCATCTGTAAACAACTAGCAGCATAGGCGCGGCGACACGCCGCGCCAGCCACCGTGTGCACCGAAGTAAAAGAGGCGATAATTTGTGAGGAGTTTTTTTATAAAAAAATCGAGGGCACATGCGTATTTTCGAAAAAGTTAAAGGGTTTTTTTTGTAAAAATTGAGGACCCGTATGTAATGAAATGAGGACCCGTACGAAATTTAGAAAACCGTGGGGCGCTATCCTGCAAATTGGAGGGGTTTTTTCAGAAAAATTCGCCGCAAAGAAACCGCCAGAACCTTTCGCGAGAAAAAGGACCTGTTTGCGAAGAAAAAAGGATCTGTACGTAATTTCCGAAAAATAGGAGGAAAATCCCTCCCCTGACCGTACAGAAATCCCCCCGCCACGCGGCGGCCAGCGCGGGCGGGGGACGTGGCCGAGCGGGAGGGCGCGCATCCCCCCGCTATAATAGGGGGAGTATATATGTATCATCACTTCTGTTAAGCTAATTAGTCTGTCGTTAGCGAGCAAACGATCGAACTCTTTTACAAGGGTCTCAACTGTCTAAATTCAGCACACAATCTGGTGGGATGTTAAAAACTAAAACTACGATTTTTTAGCCCCCAAACGCATTCGATCGGCGGCTGCGTTGCTAATTTGGTGAAATCGCACTTACCTGTGTTAGGTTTAGAGCAACTCCAAGAGATTAGTCAAAGAAGTATCCAAATTTAGTGATTTATCTATTCTCTAAAATGAATCTCACCCAAAAAAAACAAGACTACTCCAACAGGCTATCTAAACTAGAGGGCGCGCGGTGGGTCGCGTACGTGCGGGAATGGGGCGCAGCGTGCGGGAAGGAAACGCCGACCGCGCCAAGAGGCTGGATGGTGAGCGAGGTAGGCTATCCAAAAATAGAGAGCGAAGGAGGAGGGATGGAGAGCTACTAAATTTGGAGAGTCATTTACAGAGTCTATTGGAGACGTTTTTTCTCCAATAATAGCCAAATTTACCTTTAGAAAATGATTTAGCTCTTCTCTTGGAGTTGCTCTTGCTGAATCTTGATTCTGCAATAATCAGCCATTTTTAGTTGTGTGAAAGGTAAATTCGCACAAGAATGGCTACTTGAAAATAATCATTTACGTAACATCTCAAAAATTTACTTTCTGTAAAATTTAATTGCAAGCTAATTATTTTAAAGTATTAGAATTTTATTTGGATTTATTTGAATTTTATTTCAAAATATAAAGCAAAAAATGTATTTTAAATATTTTATTAAAGCCAAAAAGAGTTCATTTTATTTTCCCAACCTTCCCTGAATTTTAAATAATTTTTGAGAATTTTCTAGAATTTAAAATAAATTTTAAAAGTTCAAAAAGTATTTTATAAAATTATTAAAGGCAAATTTGAATTTAAAAATATTTTTCCTAAGTCTAAAATAGTTCGAGGAATATTCTATGAATATTTTGGAATTTTTAGACATTAATTAATATTTTCTAAGTATCTATAATATTTCTAGTATTTTCTGAAAAGCTAATCTGAAAATTAAAATCAATTTAACCTCGCGCTGACATGTGTCGCATCCTAATTAAATCCATCTATTTCCGTGATTTAATCTCGGCCGTCCACCATAACTTACCCCTTCACTTAAATCAAACGGCCTTGGTTTATTCCCTCGCCATGTGTCATCAATCCGACGGCCCGTACCCCTTCATCTCTCCCTCTCTCATCGACGCGCGAGCCCCACCCGTCATCTCCTTCTTCCTCCCTTTCTTCTTCCTCTAGCTCTCTCTCTCCTCCTCCATTGATGCCGCACCAAAAGCTTTTAATCCGGCCGTTTCTTTCTCCTTTAACACCCGAATGAATGCGCAATCACCCCCTTGGCCACTGCCGCATTCACGCCGGCCGTTTCCCCTCCTTTAATCACCGGAAACCGCCGCTTTACACCCCACCCCGGTCTTTAACTCCGGTGAGCCCAACCGCCGGCCGTTACTCCTCTTCCCCGCCTATAAAAGCCCCTCTCCCCGCCGTCCTCTTTCCTCCTTTCGGCCGAACGCCAAAGCCTCCGGAAACCCCCACACCAAGCGCCGCCGCCGAGCCTCTCTCTCTCTCTCCCCCCGTGCGCCGCCGCATTTCTCGCCGCCGCCGCCTTCCTCTAGCCACCTGAGCCCCGCCGTCGGTAAGCGCCACACCGCCGCCCCTCGCCGCAACGCCGCCGGGCGCCCGTGCGCCGGCGAGCGCGTCGGCCGTGCGCCGCCCGTGCACCCCGCTCCGGCCTGGGCCACGTCGGCCGACCCGCGCCAGCGTGGCCTCCGCGTGTGCGCCGCGTGGCGCCACGTTGGCTAGGTGTGCCACCTCGGCCACCGCCACGGTTCGTGGACCCGGTCCACGGTAGACCGGGCCCACATGTCCGAAATTTTCGAATTTCAAATTTTGCTGACATCATAAATACACTTTTCAGTACAAAAATAAATTAGCAAATCAGTCTTTTTCTTTTTCTTTCTTTTAATATTTCGGAAGCCATAGCTTTCTCATTTTAACTCCAAATTGAGCCGTTCAAATTTCTAAATTTTTCTAAAATAATAAACTATCCAAATATACACTCTTTTTGAATTTTATTTGAATTTTTGTGTATTTATTTATTTTGTTTGTTTTGTCTTTTCGCGCGTAGAACCCATCGTTGCCGAAGACTTCTCCGCTCTGCATCAAGAAGATCCAGACAGCGTGCAAGAAGGCAAGTCTTCTTTGAACATGTTGCACCTATGTTTGAGAAGTGCTTTTGATTAATTTAAAATTATGTGCATTGCTATTTACATAGAACACTAGTTTCTGTCTTAGCGTATTAGTTAAAACCAATTATTGTTATGCCCTCGATTGAAGTTGAATGCCATGTACCTTTGTAACCTTAGGATTTCTTTTGTCTCAATAATGAGAGTATTATAAATCTTTGATAAATATTAGAACAGTAGTAAATTGCTTAATCATGCTATTTAACTTTTGTAACCTTCAAATGGAAAATTATATTTCACTAAACTAGTCTTTGTATTCGGAGATTAGTGGCGATTGGTGTTGCCACTGTTCTTTTAAAATAAATTAAAAATGTGAAAATTGTTTTAGACCAGGGCGGATGGTTAGATTGGATTGGTGCGGTTTAGCATGAGATTTTTTAAAGTGTATGTTCCGCCCTAGTCGATTAAGGACCGACTCTTGTGATTGTCCAGACTGAGCATTACCGTGCAACCCCAAGTCTATATGGGTACGACCTAGCTGATTAACTTACGATAATCTAGTTTAGGTGCCACCAATGGAAAGTGGATACCAGGGATTTACTAGTTATTCACAGTGAGGGACATGGATTTATTGTACTCATATGGCACAAGAGGGGGCTTCTGACTGGGTGGATTTAACCCTTCAGCGGTGAAACCTCAGCGGGTGGTGTCTAACTAGACTAGAGTGAGGTAAAGACTTTGTGATATTTTATCTGGGTCTCATGCCAAAGGAAGCATGATGACTATTAGGATAATTTATCTCTTGGGGGTAAAGTTGTACATCATCTGCAGAGTGTTAAACTATTCAAATAGCCGTGTCTACGGTCAAGGGCGGGCAAGGAATACATTCACATGGTATATTTTTGGTTTTGGTTTTAATATCAAAGTTTTGGTATCCCAAGAGTGGAGGGAACTCTCGGAAGGGTATCCTGACGGTTGGAGCCAGTGTGGGTGGATGGAAACCGTGGCTTTAAACCTTAGCGGTTAGAGCTGGTTAACTAGTGTTGGTGGATAGAACCTTCACTGTAAAATGCTTAATAGTTTCAGTTAAAACAATTACTTTGATAAACTAATGCCTTCGAAAATATTTAATAGTATTTGAAATAAAATATTGCTTTGTGCAAATGAACCATATAGCCCTCTTTTGTTGAGCCTTGCATCTACTGCATTTCTTTCCCAAGACTTGCGGAGTACTTTATGTACTCACATGCTGCACTAAAAATCAACTTAGAGGAATATGAAGCTTAAGATGGGGACTACGACTATTTCACGTGTGGATTCAACGAAGGCTTTCCGGAGTTCTAGGCTGCGTTTCCCCAGTCAATTGCCTGTGGCGTATTGATGGGTCTTCATCCGGGTTTACTTTTACTTCCACTGTGTTTTGTGAGTGTGTGAGGTCTTGAAACCTCGGTTGTAATAAAGAGACCTTTCGGTCTGTACTGTCTATTATTGTAATAAGCGTTGTTGGTTATGTAATCATCACTGTTTGCCTGTGTACATTAACTTTAATCTGGGACTAGTGCTGTAATACATAGATGATCCGGATTTGAAAATCTAGGTCCCGACAATTTATACTGTGCAAGTAATACAAACCACTAGAAAATAATGCAACAGGTACACGAATGACTCGAAAAGGACTCATACCGTACAAATTGAAACAAGGCACTAAACAGATTTGTTCATGTCAAACTACGATGGAAGCGGAGCCATTCCATTGTATGTCAATTCAGAGTACAACCTGAACGAAATCTTCCAGGTCGATGGACTGTCAGCGTACAGAATTCTGCTCTGCTATGTTATTTCATTCCTTATTCCTTCGTGGAAGAATGCCGCTTGGCACTTTTTTTTGTTGCATTTTTACAAAAAATAGCTTCCATCGTATGAAATTACGCACAGATACGTGGTTCTATACCGAAAAATACTTCACTTTTTTTTTTGAAAATATGCACTGGTACTCACTTTTTCAGATAATCCTCTCTTACGAATTTTTGTCTTTTTTACTTCGATCATATGGTAGCTAGCGTGGCGTGATGTTACGCTTATGCTGCTAGTCTAACTTACCTTTGCTATTGCTGGTTAAACGCCTAGCACACTACTCCCACACCTGATCCACACACCAAACACCAACTCACGCCCACCCACCTAACAACCACATACGCACGCACACAACAAAACACACAACGCTGGCCACGCACCCATTCGGCTCCCTCTTCCCCGCACGCGCACGCACACGGCACACGCAATACCCGGCTCCCTTCCTCTACGTGACGCAACCGCCTCGGTGCCTTGGGCACGCCGGCCAGATGCTCACTGCCTGCTGGGGGGTCCACCACTGGCGGTTCCTCTGTCAAATCCCCCACGCGCAACTTTGCCTCCTCCTCTCTGAACCGCCAGTTTGAACACAACGCGGCCTCGGTTAGGGTTTGCTGGATCAAGTGGCGCTGTGGGCATGCCGACCCAGGCTCGCCGCCGGTGAGTCTCTGAGTTGCTTCCCTCGGATTTCCCTCTTCATTTCCCTCCTCTTCTTCCCAGTTCGGCTACGCATCGACATTGGCCCTCTTCCTCGGCACCAGTTCGGGGGTTCTTAAGGGCTTCGGCTATGGCCCGCTGGCTTGCCACCGGTGACCTCCTCGCCGGAGATTTCCCCACGATGACCTCCCTTGTATCCTCTCCAGTTCCTCCACCCTTTGGTTCTACCCGGTTCTATCCAGCCATCGGTTCAATTTACTTCCTCTTTAGACTCTTTTGTGGTTAAGTGCAATTTTTAGCTTCTATATACTATATACGCATGAAGACGCAATGGCTTTGACGGTTGTGTCGCCGTGACGGTACTTAGCGGATGGCATGTGCTAGGGAGCACGCCATCCTCCAAGAGTGTACGGTGGTTTTTTTCATGGGCTCGCCGTCATAGCGTCACGGCCTTGCCATATGAGGTACAAGGCTTTTCCTCTATCTCCTCATGCTATCCTACTTTGGCCATCTTGCTTGCCTTGTGTGGTGTGCTATGGTGTTTGTGCTATAGACAAAGAGCAAAAAAGGTCAGTGAGGGGACCCACTTGCTTGTTAGGCTAGAAAACGGAATGGGCGATGATGATGTTCATGGTGGCCATGACTTGGTTCTCACGTGTTTAGGGATTTGGTCAGCCTCCTCTTGTCCTTGCCGAGTGGTGTCGTCTTGCTGCTCCTTTTTTTTGTCTTGGTCGGCCGAAGATGGTCTTGACGGGCATCGATGGTTCTACGCCTTGTAGTCATTGTGTTCTCTCCTTTGTCTTCTGCTACACCATTAGCTCCTCTCCTCTAAGCTCTCTCCTCCTCACTGCTTTGGTGTGGTTGCCATGGGACTTTGGCTAGTGTGAAGCTTTTCTTGGCTTGGACTTTAGCTCAACCAAGCAATGGAGGGATGGAATGGTGGTTTGCCTTGCTTTAGGTTGGCTCTCAGTTTGGGGGGGGGGGGGGGGGGATGATCTGGGAATAGGAAGGGAAGGCTCTGCGTAGCTTTCTTATGAAAGGAGAGGGAGTGGCCGATGCTCTCTAGCTGTGCACTGGATGTTTGGTCTCATCCCCATCTCACTCCCTTGTTGTGTATGGTCTTATCTCTTTGACTCTCTTGGCCGGCTAGAGACTTTTGCTGAATTGGCATTGTTTGCCTACGTAATAGCAAAAATGGTACTCATCGCGGTGAATTTGTAGAAATAGTGCCTCCACCGTACAGTCACCGTGTGTAATGGCCGGCGAGTCGACACGTTCCCGCCGCTGCACGACTACCGTGCGGATTGGCCAAAACTACATGGTGGCTATACGGTGGAGCACTATAGCACCCAAAACTACACGGTCACCATGCAATGAGAACTGCAGCAACACTGTAGCAATTTTTTAGGAAAATGCATTTAAGTATTTTTTGTAGGAATTTTCAAATATTTCAAATGGTATCCAAAATTATAAATGTTTTTGTGGAGCCTCCTGACACAGTGTACTTACTTGTATAATTTTTCCATAATTTTACCCATTCTGAATTGTTCTCAAAATTTTTATTAATTTTACTATTTGTAGGAATTTTTTAACATAGAAAAAGTGGAACAAACATTATAAATTTTTTTGATGCCCTCTACATAGTGTACTTGATTGTGTAATTTTTCTAGAATTTTATATATATTCCAAAATTATCTCCAAAATTAAGAGTTTAAGTCTCAAAAATTAGAATGTTATATTTCAGAAATTAGGGTTTTATGATTTCATGTGACCTAAAAGCCTAATTTTCGAGACATAAACCCTTAATTTTCAAGATAATTTTAGAACATATAAAATTTTAGAAAATTACACAATCAAATACATTGTGTAAGGAGCCTTAAAAAATCATAATGTTTGGATCTCATTTTCTATATTAGAAAATTCCTACAAATAGTATACTTAAATAAATTTTTGAGAAAAATTTATAATGGATAAACTTATGAAAAAATTACACAATCAAGTACACTGTGTCGGGAGGCTCCACAAAAAATTTATAATTTTTGAAGCTCATTTGCTGTATTTAAAAATTCCTACAAAAAGTATACTTAAATGGTTTTTTTTGAAAATTTACTATAGTGCTCACTGCACGGTGACCATGCGGTTTTGGACGCTATAGTGCTCCATCACACGGCCACCATGTGGTTTTGGCTAATCCGCATAGCAGTTGTGTGGTGGTAGGTACGTGTCGGCTCACCGGCCGCCCCGCGCGGTGATCGTGCGGTAGAGGCGCTATTTCTGTAAATTCTCCACGCCGAGTGTCATTTTTGCTATTACACGGGCAAACAGCACCAATTCAGCAAACAATTTGGCTGGCTGTGCAATGGGGAACACTTTATGACCTTTAGTCCATGGGTTTGTTCTGGTATTATGCTTCGATTTTCTACAGCGCGAGGTAAGTTGGTAAAAATTAAAGTGGGTGGTGGCTAAGTTTTCTGGCGAATGATGAGACTCACTTAAATAAGAGGTGTCAGCCAGCTCCAGATGGTACATGTATCTCGATGAGCACTAACGGCTTCGACATTCTAATGCCAAATGGTTCTGACAGCAAAATATTTTTATTTCTTTTATTCTCCTTTAGATTATTTTTATTCTTCGCATTTGGTCTACAAAATATTTTGGGGGTGATCAACATGGCTTATGCTACAGTGCTCATGGCTTATTTGTCACTATTCATAAGTTTCGTCTTTTTCTGAATTTTTGGCTTTTTGTTGAGCTTTTTTGTCGGTTCTTTTTTTCCCGTATTTGTTTGTATTATACGTAATGGGCTAACAAATTTTTTATATTTTTAAATTTTTTTAAATTTAATTATGCGAAATAAGCCTCTGTCAGCTACAGTACTTTTTTCAGCCATAAACCATGAGCTTTTAAGCCGAGTTGATCACCCCCAAAAGCGCAAGGTGTTGGTTCGGTCTTCTGAGGGCTAGTACTCGCCAAGCATGCCTAGGAAATATGCAAGGCCCTAAAACGATGCAAATGTAATTTTATTGCCTTCTATTTTTAATGTAATACTTGTAATTTATTTATTCTACATGCACTATGCATTCTTGTAATTATTTAAGTGTTATAGTAATTTTACTTTGCTTATAAGAACTGAGTTTAAATTATTGGAATTCACTGTGTTGTAATTAACTTAATTACTCTTTTAATTACTGTTTAAATTACCTTAATTTTACTGTTGGCGTTAACTAAAAGTTAGGGTTCTTTCAACACAGCGCACACAAACACACAGGGTTAGGACTAATTTTAGCACGATGAGCACCGTAGGAATCAGGCATTACAATATAGAACTGCAATAACACCTTAAGCTCTATTACGGAGCACCACATAATTTTAAACGTAAATGAACACATAATTTAACGCAAATGAACCGCATCCAAGGGGAGGAAAGTCTGACACACAAACCAACAGCACGCACCGCAGCACCGGATCACAAAAGATTGATACGAAATTAGCAACGAAAACACCAAACTCCATAAATACTAAATAGCCATATATCAATATATAGCTGCATTTATATCCCCAATACCAAACCAAAATTTGCACGAACAGATCAGATTGTCGCATTAACCTCCACATTTCTCCAGTGAACAGCACAGACTTCACAATCTGAACATCACACGCATCAAATTACAGTTGCAGTGTATTAGCGACGGAAAACACCAAAAACTACAAATAGCCCTACATAGCTGCATTTACATCCTCAATTAGGAAGGTATCAGCGCATGAAGCCCTAGATTTCTCCACTGAACAGCACATACTTAGCAATCCCAATATCAGGCAAATAAAATTGGATTTCCAGTGAATTAACTGCTAAACTACACCTGCTTAATCATTTTTTTTTCATACGATCCAAAACACCAACAAATAAGTCGCCCGCCACCACCGTCCCTTCGGGTGATGCGCCGCCGCTGTTCTTCTCGGGGGGTCGGGTCGCCGCCGCCTCTCTCGTATTTCCTCTCCTATCTCTCCCCTTCCCATTCCAGTAGCGTCGCCGCCTTTGCTGGCCAGCTCGCCAGCGTCAACCTTTGGAAGAGCCCACCGCTGCTCGGTTCTGCCCTACTGCTGCAACACTACGCCCTCCGCTGATCGGTTCTGCCCTACCGCTGCAACACTGCACAGGTGCCGGGAGCCAAGGCAACCGCGCCATGGTCGAGGAATGGCGGTGGAAAGCGATGACGGCGGCGACGGCGACCGCGTCATGGTCGAGGAAAGAGATGGTGACGACAGCAGGCGGTGGTGGTGGGGGAAAGAAGGGTAAAATGGTTCACAACGGCATGACTCATGAGGAGCGATTGGGCTTTGGCAGGCCGTCACCTTGCCAAACGCAAGACGGCAGGCCAACCATACTAAATGTAAGAGTGGGTTCTTTTTAGATTAATGGATTAAATACTTAAATTCTGCTTATTTGCAAAAGATTATTCGTACAGAAAAATAGTTACATACGATTTTAATTAGTACAACTAAACTTAGTATACTTTTTACTATAATCTTCATATTAACCATATCTTAATAAAATGTACCGTTTAAAAACTAGTTACTGTAGATAGACAGCTGTCGTAGGGGTGGCCCCCACCTAAACCCAGCAGGCCTGGTAGGAGATTATAAGGCCCAGAATAGGCCATGTGTAATGACATAACTGCCCCCAGAGGGGATAACCAGATGTAAGGGTATATCTGTAAAAGCACTCCTCATGTGTATATATATATGGGTAAGCCATGGGGAGGACCCAGGCCATTACACTTATCTTCATCACTCTCCACTACCATCTCTCTCTCTGTTTGGTCTGTAGCCACAACAGTTGGCGCCGTCCGTGAGGACGACGAAGACAAGCCTGAAGACCGAAGGAAAAAAGATGGCACCGAAGAGAGCTTCACCAGCGGCGGCGAGGGGAAAGAAGACGGATGGGTCGGAGCAGCGCGTGAGCACCAGGGCTTCGGCATCGGCCGCCGAAGGAGTTGGCGGCGGCGTACGCGTCGTGGTCGTGGGCGTCGACGCCCGCGCGGCAACAACCGACCCCGCCAGCACCGCTACGACGACACCTAACCCCGTCGCTGGCACTGCAACGACATCCCCCGCCACCCTTGCCGGTAGCGCAGATCCGGCGGCCGGGGGTAGCCGCAACGAACCATCCGGCGGATCTGAAGATCGTGAGGCGATGGTCCCTGCACCAGCCCGTCCACTGGGCGTTCCGGCGGCCCCAACGACACCTGCGGTGGAAAGCGCCCTACTAGTAGCCCTCAACGCGTTCCAGCGGGAACTCGGGGACCTTCGCGGGGCCGTCCGAGATATACAAGAGGCTCGGAGCCAGCAGGTCGCGCCGGTAGTCGCGCCCGAGCCCACGCCAGAGAAGGTGGACAGCCGCGAAGCCCCCACATCTAGCCGTGTCCCGCTGAGACGCGTAGATCCGGAATCTCCGCTTTCGGCGGGGCTGCAGCAGGCGGCGTGGCCCGAAGACTTCAAGTTCCCTCGCATCATCGACCCGTACAAAGGCGACACGGATCCTCGCGAGTTCGTGCGCGTGTACGAAACCGCGATCGAGGCCGCGGGCGGAGACGACACCGCGAAGGCGAAGGGACTCCCCCTCGCACTGCACGGAGTGGCGCTCTCTTGGTTTTTTACCATAGAGCCGGGCTCCATCTACGCGTGGGAGCAGCTTCGCGACCGGCTTCGTAGCAACTTTCAAGGACATTATGTCGAGCGGATCAATGCGGACCAGCTCTTCGCTGTGAAGCAAGGACCCTCGGAGACGCTCCGGGGCTACTTCAAGCGCTTTGACAAGATTCGAGGCCAGGTAAACGATGTTAATGAAACCACAGTCGTTAATGCAGCCATACAGGGCCTTCGCCCGGGCCCGATGGCCGAATACAACGCGCGGAGGCCAATCACGACAGTTGCCAAGCTCTTCGACAAAATGGACGGGTATGCGCGGGCGGAGAAGGATGCGCGAAGACGCAGCATCACCGCCCCCGGCCTCGCCCGTGAGGAGCACCCCCCCGCGCGAGGTCAGGGTGGGTGGTCCCTCCTCGAACCTGGGCCGTAGCCGAAAGCCCCGAGGAGGCCCTCCCCGAGGCAGGGAGGCCGAGGTACAGGAAGGCTCCTCACGGTGCAGCCCTAAACCTCGGCGCCGCCAGCGCCGGTCGCAGGCGGCCCACCATGTCCTCGCCACCGAGAGCGCCCGCCAAGGACCCGACCCCGCCTCACGGAGGGGAGACCGGGGATCGGAGGGCGGATTTGACTACGGCAGCCAACCCCACGCAGAGCAAGAGCTCCTGCACTATGGCAAGTGGTGCGAGGTACACGGCTACGGCGATCATTACACAAGGGCATGCATCGCGGTGATGGAGCTGCGGAGGGCGACGGCCGGGTCTTGGGCTCCGCCTACTCGTCCCCCCGCCGAAGCCCACGTAGGGCACCCAAGGGATAGCCCCATACAGGCCACCACAACGGAGGGCGCGCAGCATCGCACCGTCAACGTCATCACCGGAGGCTCCTCTTCAAAAGCCCCCGGGGAGCAGCCGCAACTGTGGATGCCGCCCCGCAACATCACCTTCCCAGGGGCGTGGAGTACCCTCACCAAGACCCTCTAGTCATCCAGGCCCACATAGCACGCTGTGAAGTCAGGCGCGTCCTTGTCGACGGGGGAAGCTCCACGAACATCTTATTCGCAGAAGCCCTCGACCGCATGGCAATCCCCCGAAGCCGGCTAGAGCAGCCAGGAGCTCCACTTCAAGGCTTCGGGGGTCAACCGCTGCAGGTCCTGGGGCACGTGTCCCTTCCTGTCACTTTCCGTCAGGAGGGCAACAAAGGTAACTCCGGACCGAGCATGTCACCTTCGATGTCATGGATATCCCGCACCCCTACAACACCATACTGGGGCGACCCGCCATCAACTCTTTCGAGGCAATCCCGCACCACGCCTTTTTGTGTGTAAAGCTCCCGGGCCCGGAGGGTGTCATCACCATCTTCGGCGACCAGGACTTGGCCAGACGTGCCGAAGGCGGCAGCCGCGTCCCGCATCGCCCGGTGCATGCCCTCTCCGGCGCACCCGATGATGGGCCCTCCGCTCCCGGGTGGACGCCCAAGCCTCGGCCCGAAGGCGGCGTCAAGAAGGTGCCGCTCCAGGCGGAGGGGCAGTTTGTGTCCATCGGCGAGGGGCTCCCGCCGGGGGTCGAACGAGAGCTGCTCCGAGTGCTTCAGAACAATGTTGACATCTTCGCATGGTCCCCGGAGGACATCAAGGGCGTAGACCGAGCAGTAATCGAGCATCGTTTGGCGGTCCGCCCCGACGCCAAGCCGGTCAAGCAAAGGCTCCGGCGTATGTCGATGGATCGGCAGCAGGCGGCCAAAGCAGAGGTGGCGAAGCTTCTTCGCGCCGGGGTCATCCGCGAGGTCCACCATCCAGAATGGCTCGCCAACCCGGTGCTAGTCAAAAAGGCCAGCGGGGCCTGGCGCATGTGCATCGACTTCACGGCACTCAACAAGGCGTGCCCGAAGGACAACTACCCCTTGCCGCGCATCGATCAGCTGGTTGACGCCACTGCTGGGTGCGAACTCATGAGTTTCCTGGACGTCTATTCCGGCTACCACCAGGTATACATGCCCGAAGACGACGAGGAGAAGACCAGTTTCATCACACCACTTGGGACGTTCTGCTTCGTCAGAATGCCCTTTGGCTTGAAGAATGCAGGCGCTACCTTCACCCGACTCGTCGCCATTGCCCTGGCCGCCCAGCTTGGGAGGAACATCGAAGCCTATGTCGATGACGTGGTGGTCAAAACTCGGCAACTTGCTCTACACGGCCGGGACCTCCAGGAGACCTTCGACAACCTCCGGAAGGCGGGCATCAAGCTCAACCCCGACAAGTGTGTCTTCGGGGTACAGGCGGGCAAACTCCTAGGTTTCCTCGTGTCCGGGCGGGGCATCCAGGCGAACCCCGACAAAGTCGACGCCATCCTGGGTATGGAGCCGCCCAAGACAACGAGGGAGGTTCAGAGGCTCGCAGGCCGCATGGCAGCATTAAGCCGCTTCCTCTCCAGGGCTGCGGAGCGGGGCCTGCCGTTCTTCAAGACACTCCACGGGTGTGATGGATTTCGTTGGGATGGAGACTGCGCGAAGGCCTTCGACGAGCTCAAGCAGCACCTGGCAAGCCTCCCAACTCTGGTCGCCCCAGCACCAGAGGCTCCCCTCCTGCTCTATCTGGCCGCGTCAGCCACCGCGGTCAGCGCCGTCCTCGTCTTAGAGGAGGGCGCCACGCAGCAGCCCGTCTACTTTGTCTCCGAAGCCCTTCAAGGCGCCAAGACAAGATACACGGAGCTTGAGAAGCTCGCCTACGCGCTGGTCATGGCCTCCAGAAAGCTTCGGCATTATTTTCTGGCTCACCCGATCACAGTGCCTTCCTCATTCCCCCTGGCAGAGATGCTACATAACAAGGAGTCCACAGGGCGTATCGGTAAATGGGCCGCCGAGCTCGCTCCCTTCTCCTTGACGTATGCTTCGCGGACGGCAATTAAATCCCAAGTCCTGGCGGATTTTTTCGCCGAATGGACCCCGCCCGCCCAACCCGGCCAGACGCACGATGATCCTGTCTGGACGCTTACAATCGACGGAGCTTACAGCGTCGCCGGCGCGGGCGTAGGGGCGGTGATCATCACGCCCGAGGGACAGCGTTTGCTGTACTCGGCGCGCCTTGCCTTCCCCGCCACCAACAACACGGCTGAATACGAGGCACTGCTCTTTGGCCTGGCAAAGCTCAAGGCAGTCGGCGCGAGACGGGTGTTGGTCCGCACCGACTCGCGCTTGGTGGCCGGCCATGTGGACAAGTCATATCAAGCCAAGGACCCTGAGTTGGCCAAATACCTCGCGGCGGTGAGGGCGAGGGAAAGGCACTTTTTGGGTGTCACCGTCAAGGCCATCCCCCGGGCGGAGAATGAGCAAGCCGACGCCCTCGCCAAGGCGGCCAGCCAGCAACTGCCCCCCCGAGGGGGCATTCTACGAGGTGTTAGCAAAGGCGGCCATCGCGCAGGACAACCGGGACGCGACACTTGTCCACCGCATTGATCGGCCAGGAGATTGGCGAGAGCCCATTTTCAATTTCTTACAAGGTCTCGCCGAGCCGGAGGACCCTGCCGAACTGCGACGCTTGCAGCACCGCGCACGGTCCTTCCAGGTGTTCGAAGGGACACTCTACAAGAAAGGGGTTTGCGCGCCGCTCCTGCGCTGCCTCTCGGCTGCGGAGGGAAAGGAACTCTTGGCGGAAATCCACGCGGGCGTGTGCGGATCCCACCTGGCGCCGAGGTCATTAGTCGGCAAGGCGTTCAGACAAGGCTTCTACTGGCCGACTGCCATCACCGACGCCCAGGACCTCGTCCGTCGGTGCCAAGGGTGCCAGTGGATGGTGCGCATCATCCGCAGGCCCCCGACAAGCCTCAACCCAATTCCCCCGGTGTGGCCACTGGCGCGCTGGGGTCTCGATATAGTAGGACCACTTGCCCGAGCTCCAGGGGACCTCCGGTTCGTGGTAGTCGCGCTGGAGTATTTCTCCAGATGGCCGGAAGCGATCGCTCTGGCCAAAGTAACTTCTGCGGCCATACAGCGCTTCCTATGGCAAAACATCATATGTACGCGCAGCAGACAATGCGTACTCGGGACCGCTCTATATGCCCGCGGGGGTTCAAGCCTGGGGATCTCGTCCTCAGAGTGGCGCTCCAGGCCGAAACCGTTTGCAAGCTGGAGTCCAAGTGGGAAGGCCCGTACATTGTAACAGAGGCATTGCCGAAGGGGGCGTACCGCCTCGCCACGCTCGAAGGACAAGCCTTCCGGCACACAAGGAACGCAGACAGGTTGCGGCGGTACTACGCCTAGAAGCAGGACAGCAGGCGTAGAGCCACCAGCCCGTTGTTAGGCGATGCTCGCCCGCGCAAACGGGAGTTCAATAAAGGTTGCTGTTCCCAGAGCATCCCCTGTCCGCGCTGAGCAGAACAAAGTCCACGGACTTTAAATAAGACGTAGCGTCGAGCCTAGCTCCGCACGCGAGAGTCTGCGGACTATAAATAAGACGTAGCGTCGAGCCTAGCTCCGCACGCACCAGTCCACGGACTTTAAATAAGACGTAGCGTCGAGCCTAGCTCCGCACGCGAGAGTCTGCGGACTATAAATAAGACGTAGCGTCGAGCCTAGCTCTGCACGCACCAGTCCACGGACTTTAAATAAGACGTAGCGTCGAGCCTAGCTCCGCACGCGAGAGTCTACGGACTATAAATAAGACGTAGCGTCGAGCCTAGCTCCGCACGCACCAGTCCACGGACTTTAAATAAGACATAGCGTCGAGCCTAGCTCCGCACGCGAGAGTCTGCGGACTATAAATAAGACGTAGCGTCGAGCCTAGCTCCGCACGCACCAGTCCATGGACTTTAAATAAGACGTAGCGTCGAGGTCCGCCTCCGCACGCACTCTACGGAGTATAAATAAGACGCAGCGGGGGGACGCCTCCGCGCGCACTCTAAGGAGTATAAAGAAGACGTAGCGTCGAGCCTAGCTCCGCACGCACCAGTCCACGGACTTTAAATAAGACGTAGCGTCGAGCCTAGCTCCGCACGCGTGAGTCTGCGGACTATAAAGAAGACGTAGCGTCGAGCCTAGCTCCGCACGCACCAGTCCACGGACTTTAAATAAGACGTAGCATCGAGGGTCGCCTCCGCACGCGCGAGTCTCCGGACTATAAAGAAGTCGTAGCGTCGAGCCTAGCTCCGCACGCACCAGTCCACGGACTTTAAATAAGACGTAGCGTCGAGGTTCGCCTCCGCACGCGCGAGTCTCCGGACTATAAAGAAGACGTAGCGTCGAGCCTAGCTCCGCACGCAATAGTCCACAGACTTTAAATAAGACGTAGCGTCGAGGTTCGCCTCCGCACGCGCGAGTCTTCGGACTATAAAGGAAGTCGTAGCGTCGAGGTGCGCCTCCGCACGCGCCACTCCACGGAGTATAAACGAGACGCGCAGACCTGCCCTCCGCGTTCGGCGGCAGGTAACACCAAGCATAAGGTACTATTTGGTTCCATTATTAACGCAAAGGGGTTACATGGTTACAAGCGTAGGACGCAGTGCGTCATCCCCCTGCCCTCCCGACCAACCGCTCAGCCTTGGCGCGGCGCGGACGAGCCCGCGCCGTCGTCACCACGGCGCTGAAGGACCCCTTCAAGCCACTGGAGGAGGTCCCCCTCCCCATGCAACATCTGCTGCACGTCGACCCTCGCTGCACCTTCCCCGAAGCGGCCCCAGATCCGTTGATGGAAGTTCTGCAGACTAGACCCGATGGAACGGATGGCGTCCGACATAACCTCTGGGCGGTCGGGAGGATCCAGTTGAGGGTTCGCTAGCTCATGGGTATGCCTACACCCACGAGTGTGAAGCAGGGCGAGGGCGAAGCACGCACCAACATAGCCACAGTGCTCGCCAAAGGTCCTGGCGCCACGAAGAGCAACGCCGGCCCCCTCCTCGATCAGCCCGAGCGACTCCGACAGGGCCTCCGGCCTGTGCGTAGTGTCCGGCACTCGGACGCACAGATCCCGGAGGGCCTGGTTCAGAGCCTCCATGGCCCGCCATGCCGACAGGGACGCATTTTCCAGGACACGGCGGTTCTCGGCAGCAGACTCCGCCAGCTGGGCCTTCTCCCCTTCTAGGACGGTGATCTGCTGCACGAAGGCGGCGCGCTCCCCAGCCGTGGCGATCTAAGCTTCCGTGGCCTCGAGTTGTGCGGCCACCAGGGCGTCCCCCAGCGCGCGAAGTTCTTCATCCTTCGCGGCGAGAGCAGTGTTTGCTTCGCGGAGGCTGGCTTCCAGAGCCCTCCGCTCCCGGACGCGGGCCTCGTCAAAGGACCGGCCGAGGGCAAGCGTCTGGCAGAAACAACAAATCAGCAGGCGTCCAGAAATACCTTACAAACGGAAGCGCACGTATTTACCCTCATCTCGGAGGCCTGCAGCGCGAGCGCTAGGAGGTCCCCCGCGCATGACGACAGCGCCTCTCGGTTGAGGCCGTTATCGGCACGCTCTGCGGCTGTGGTGAGGTCGCAAAATACCTCCGGGCGAGGGAGGAAATCCGAGCGAGCGAGCCCCGGCCCCAAAGCGCCCAGATTTATCGCGGCCACGGCCACGTCAGCAGCGGCGGACACCTGCGGGGCATCCTGCACAAGGCTCCCAACTTCGCGCATACCTCCGCTGCTCGATCCTTCGCCACGTACGGGAGACGTCGTCTCACCTGATGTCGGCAGAATGAGCGAGCAGATCGGAGAGTCTTGCGAAGTCAGGTGAAGAAAGGGACCCACACCTACCTCCTGCGCCCCTCGTCGCGGTCGGAGGTGGCGCCGGTTCGACCGCCCAGGGGGAGGCAGGCGCCTCGACGCTCGGGGAGAACGTCTTCTTGGCCGTGCCAGACGCCGTAATCCCGCGGCAAGGCCCCGCAACAGCGTATCGACCCCTAGTTGGCGGCGGGGACTGCATCCAAGGGCGTTTCGCCTGCGGTGGCACAGGCGAGTCTTCCATGGCAGGACCAGCTCCAGTCACTGTTGCCCCCACGGCTTCCTTTGTAGGGGGCACGCCCTCGTCGGCCGCTGCGGTTGATAACGCACCTTCCACCGTGGTTGGCTCGCCAGGAACGGCGCCACCCCCCGGGTTGATGAGTTCCAACTCAACGACGGCCGCGAGCCCAAGCACGGGCTCGTGGGCGTCGGCAGAAGGTGCCGGGGGATCCGCGGCGGTGCGCCCCTCCGAAGCAGTATGGCCAGGCCCACCGCCGGTCGCACGCCTCGTCTCAGCTGGGCTAGCCGCCGGAGGGGCTGCAGGGTCGCGTATGGCGGCCGGGGAACGGGCCCGGCGTCGCGAAGATAGCACCCCCGAAGGGCTACCACTGCCCTGAGCACCCGGAGTCCCGGCGGGAAGCTCTTCCGGCACCGCACGCTCGGGCACGGCAATGCCCACAGCCTCGCAGGTGCGGTTTACCCGCCCCTGCTTAGCCGCCTTGACTGCGGCCTCGCGAGCCCGGTGCTCCTTAAGCGTGTACGGGCCGAGAAGCGCCGCAACCGCGCGCTCCGCATCTTCTAGCCGGGCCACTGCGCAGGAGATCGCGTCAGTCAGGCGGAAGCCAAACAGATACAATGGCGCGCGTAAAGCGTACTGGGCGACTTACAAGGGGCGGACGGCGGCAGCAGGCGAGACACGGATGGGTCGAACCCGTCCTCGCGGGGGCCATTCTGTCCAACATACTTTCCCCGGGAGGAGAGTGGCGCCGCCCCATACATCGTGAACTCCTCGGCTAGGTCGCGCACGCTCATTCGACGGGGGACACCGACAAGGCTCTGTAGCTTCTGCGTGTCGTCGATCTCCGCCTTCAGACTCGGCGTGCTGTTATACAAGATCGGCCCACCTCGGCAATGCATTCTGCTCTTGTCGGTCACGGTGTAATAGAACCACCACCGCGTCCAGCCGGCCGCCCACTGCCCTGACAAGGCTGGCACAGGGAACAACGTCGCGCAGGACGCCCGGAGCACGAAGTCCACACCGCCGAAGTTGGACACCGCCCCGTCAACCTTTCTGGGTCGACAGTGTGCGTCGTGCAGGGTGGCGAATAAGCTCGCGCTGGGACACCACCCCTCTGTCCGCATCGCCCACGTGAAGACGGCTAGGCGGAGTATCGCGTGGGGCGTCAACTGGGCTAGCTCCAACTGGTAGGCCCGCAGGACTTCGCCCACGAACAGCGTGCAGGGCATTCGAAGGCCGGCATCGAAGAACGCCACGAAAACAATAGCCTCCATGGCCCGGGCTTCGGCTCCGTCTCGTCCCGACGGGGTAGGCGAGCCCCATTGCGATCCACGTTCTTCCCCTCATCCATGAGTCGCTGCAGCGTCCCTTCAGTCATGCGGCTCTTCCCCAACACACGGGAGCAGGAGCCTCCCGAGTGCTCCATGGCGTTCCACCACTTGTTGGCACGCGAGCTCCCCCGCGGCACCCATTTGTACTCCTGAGAAGGATGGGTCGCCTCGCCCTGGCTAGGCAAGGAACCACTGCGGGGGTGGTAGGCGGCGTCGTCCTGGCTGGCCATCGCTCTTCGCGACAAGGGAGGAAGATGCAGGCAAAGGAGCAACTGGCGTGAAAATTAGCATGGGCGGAAGCGAAGTGGCAGATCAAAAAGCAAAGCAAGAAAGGGTGCCTCCACCCCAACACTAGCACCTTATAAAGGCCGCTCGCCTGCCTTGTGGCTCAGCGCACAGACGGATCAAATTCCCAGCGATTCGGCTATCCAAGATTTGGAACGAAGAACCGCCGGAACCTAGAGGGCCGTGTCAGGTAGGTGGCCAAGCAGCGCACAACGCCCCTACATCTTCAACACGTGTCCAACTTCTCGGGGGACGAGGCGAACGGCCGCGGTCACGCAACCGCTCACATCCCACGACGCACCAGTCGTGAGTCGCCACGTGCCCCACCTGCAGCAGGGCAGACTGCACGACGCGACAGCCTGACTTCTGCCAGGTCAGGCGTCGGCGTGATTCAAGCCGCCATTAAAAGCGCACTACCAGACTGCAAGGTCACAACAGCCACGGAGCGCGCGCGTCTACTTCGACTTGGGCGCCAGCTTCGTTGCCCACCCGTTCGAAGGATAGGGGACGGAGCGCGCGCCTACTTCGACTTGGGCGCCATCTTCGTTGCCACCCGTTCGAAGGGTAGGGGACGGAGCGCGCGCGTCTACTTCGACTTGGGCGCCAGCTTCGTTGCCCACCCGTTCGAAGGATAGGGGACGGAGCGCGCGCGCCTACTTCGACTTGGGCGCCAGCTTCGTTGCCACCCGTTCGAAGGGTAGGGGACGGAGCGCGCGCGCCTACTTCGACTTGGGCGCCAGCTTCGTTGCCACCCGTTCGAAGGGTAGGGGACGGAGCGCGCGCGTCTACTTCGACTTGGGCGCCAGTTTCGCTGCCACCCGTTCGAAGGGTAGGGGACGGAGCGCGCGCGTCTACTTCGACTTGGGCGCTAGCTTCGCTGCCCACCAGTTCGAAGGGCAGGGGACGGAGCGCGCGCGTCTACTTCGACTTGGGCGCCAGCTTCGCTGCCACCCGTTCGAAGGGTAGGGGACGGAGCGCGCACGTCTACTTCGACTTCGGCGCCAGCTTCGCTGCCCACCATTTCGAAGGGTAGGGGACGGAGCGCGCGCGCGCCTGCTTCGAATCAGGTGTCCGCCTCCGCTAACACCATCCTAGACTTCGGGCTCCCCAACCACAAGCTTGGAGGCATTCACAGGCCGCAGGGGACGAAGGGGGCCAAAGGACTCGGCGACATAGCTTCGGCCCTGTGAAGCCCTTCACCATGAGAGGCTCCTGTCGTAGGGGTGGCCCCCACCTAAACCCAGCAGGCCTGGTAGGAGATTATAAGGCCCAGAATAGGCCATGTGTAATGACATAACTGCCCCAGAGGGGATAACCAGATGTAAGGGTATATCTGTAAAAGCACTCCTCATGTGTATATATATTTGGGTAAGCCATGGGGAGGACCCAGGCTATTACACTTATCTTCATCACTCTCCACTACCATCTCTCTCTGTTTGATCTGTAGCCACAACAACAGTATAAACAATTCATAAGCCCATTGAACCCGCCCCAAGTCCTGGTAACCAGCCCTGAGCGGCGTCTGAGGAGCGATAAGGCTTCAACTACAGATTCCTGCCTTCGAGCATGTGGATAACTCACGCTGCTAACTTCTCACGTACGCCCACATTTCGCACAGGGAAGATGCAAAACTTGGCTTTGACGCAGTCAATCACCACGAATATAAAAACAGAACAAAGCATCGACAAAGGCAAAACTGCACAAATAGAATGAACAATTTAATAGAGATCTCAATTTAATATAGAGTTTCATCAGGTAATACGACGGGCATGAACATAGCAGCATGCTCAGCATTCATCGACCATTGGGAAAACAAGCAAACCTCATCAGCAGCAACATAGAAAGATGATTACAGGATAGCTTGGGGAAAGCACTGTGGTCACAACCAAACCTTGCGCTCAGGGGAAACAACAAACATCCACACATGACTGACGGCTTCCAACACAAATCCTTAGATAACTTCTCCTTCCCTTGATATTAATAAAGCATGCATTTTGTTGGACCGATATGGCAATCAGACGGTGGGGGTGGGGGGCATTTAAATAACACCAGAAGCCCATGGATTTTTTTCCCACCTGTGCTCAGTTCCCTCGCCAACGGCCACCCATTCTTCCCCGTCCGCGGCCAACATATCCCCTTCCACTAAGAACACCGCCACCTCTGCCACGCTCATACCCTGTGTGTAGAGTAGAAAATTCAGACCAGTTTTATGGATCTTTATGCATAATTATTCAGCACAACAGTAGATGATTTGCATGGCAAGCCAACAGAAATGATACAACTATACAAGGAACAGGCAAACGTAACATCTCAGAAAAAAGGTCCTTTCTTACATGTGTGGAAGAGGAAAATGATTAGGGAACCATAAATGTATATGGAGAAAAACGAAGTGTTTCCAGGAAAAAGTAGTTCTTTGGTTGCATTACCCTAAAACTTAGCTAAAAACGGGTTTGTGAAAATTTTGATAAGCTTATCAGATCTACCACCACATATCTATAAGAGTACCAGCTTGTGATAGCAAGAAAAATGGAACTAGGCATGGAATTTGAACAAGGCGTGTGACAGGTGTTAGTGAGTGGGCAAGGGATGTGAAGTCTTGGCCTCTTGGGATGCATAGGAATTGTTTATATGTTAAACCTACAGTGGTGTTAGTGAGTAAGCAAGGGATGTGAAGTCTTGGCCTCTTGGGATGCATAGGAATTGTTTATATGTTAAACCTACAGTGCTTGAAGTGCGTATGATAAGGTAGGATGTCAGTGTGTAAGGGTCATGCTACACAGGTAGAAAAAGCATGTATGCTCATGTATAACCAAATGCTAGATCAGAAAACGAGCTCGATATTGAAACATGTCATAACAGGCAATACCCCCACGGTAATTCCAATTGCCTCTTCCGCGCATACCACCCCGTCCTCGGTTATAGCCACCATTTTCTGATTCAACAAATCAAGATAAGTGAGCATCCATAATAATTTCTTGAATAAGCAAGATCAGTGATACAACTGTACAAGCAACCCTTCAATACCTTGGTAGTTTCCATATCTGCCTTGGTTGTAGCCATATCCACCACCATACCCGCCTTGATTATCATATCCACCATATCCACCTTGATTATCATATCCACCATATCCACCTTGATTATCATAGTACCCACCACCTTGGTTGTAGCCACCTTGGTTATACCCGCCTTGGTTGTTTCCATATCCACCATAACCTCCTCTGCCCCATCCCCTTCCACGTCCACGGCCCCTTCCTCTGCCACGACCCCGCCCATAGGAGTCTAACAAAGCAACGATTATCAAAAGTTTGAACAACCGATACAAAAATCAGTGTGAGCAATCACAATTGTACCTTCATAATCAGGTGGTGGCTGGCGAGGTTGGCGTTGTGGTGGCTGTGCCTGCTGGAGGCGTTGCTGTTGCCTGGGCTGTTCAACATAAGCTGAGGTTTGGTACCTACAAGAAAATGTATTAGTATTTTTTTAGAACTAAAAAATGTATTATTGTTCCAACCTATATCTTCTACAAGTGCTTTTTCTTTATATTAGAAACGCAATTCATGTCCATCACCAAGAATTCTAAAGAATTCACAGATACACGCATCTGACTTACCCAGGAGAATTCTTGTCGAGCTCTCTGGGAGACAAGGTAATTGAAATCATCGAAACATGGCGAGTCATCTCCAGTCTGTAAAATGGGAAAATCTTCAAATAAGTTAGAATTCTCAATGCAAGAGAAGAATGTATATGAATAGCAATGGTATAATGAAACAGAAACATAACGGGACAAGGCCTTCTTCAATAGGTTCCCAGACATCAGTGATGCTGACAGAACTGATGTTGGTATTCTGATACAACCCAGGGACTCTTTTCTGTTTTCAAGAAAGCTGTCAGACATGGTTGCATTTGTAACAAACATGACAAAACAAGAATGAAGGATTACCTTGATAATCTCTGCAACAGCAACGGACTTACTAATTGCCTGCCCCATGGCCTTCAGAACAATCTCTTTAATCCTCCGATCCTGATTCAAAAATAGTAAACAGAATCTATGAAACAGCAGATCGATTCTAGAAAACACAACATTAAGTAAACAGGAGCTAAAGTATGCTTGCACTTGATATAATAGGCAATACTTTCTAGGACAATGCATTAATGATTTACTGCAAAAACCGATAAAATGGAGCGAAGTCCATGTGTGATATTCAGAAACAAACTAAAACATTTAATAACTACAGAAGAATATTAATTGTATGACCATGAAAAAAAACAGAGTTCACACCCTCCAATGCCAATTGAGCTACTATTAGACCACTGGGGATAAAAAATAAGCAAAAAAGTAGAAACAGTATTTTATCAATCTTTGGCACCCCAAATCAAACACTGCACCTCTCCTTTGCCACTAAAGAGACTGATTAGTAGCAAAACAAACACACAAAAAAAAAACAAAGCACACACACACACACACACACGGTTGGAACTAATTTTAGCATGGTGAGCACCTTAGATATCAGGTAATTATAACATAGAACTGCATTAACCACTGAAAAATCAGACTGTAAACGCAAACGAACCACATCAGCATGCACCGTTGCGCAGATCACAATAGGTTGGCACGAAATTAGCAACGGAAAACACCAAACTCCATAAATAACCATATATAGCTGCATTTATATTCCCAATACTAAACCGAAATTTTCATAAGCAGATTAGATTGGTGCATTAACCTCCACGCTTCTCAACTAAACAGCACAGACTTCACAATCTCAGCAACAGACATATCAAACTACATTTCCAGTGTATTAGCAACGGAAAATGCCAAACTCCACAAATAGCCCTACACAGATGCATTTATATCCTCGAAACATAACTAAATTTGCACCAACATATCAGACTGGCGAGTTAACCTCCGCATTTATCCACTGAACAGAACATAGGCTTAGCAACCTCAACAGCTGTCACATCTAATTGGATTTCCAGTGAATTAACCGCTAAATAGCAAATGTTCAACATATTTCTTCATACGAATCAAAACACCAACCAATAAGTAACCCACCTATCCCATTCAATAAGCCAAAATTAACACACCAACATCGAATTTGCGCACCAATCACCGCCCTTCACATCTAAACCACGCCAACCCAACAACCTCACCATCAAAACTCACACAAAACTAGCCGTTCGAAAATCACTCCACCTCTCAATCCAAACGGACCAAGCCCACCGCTACCTCGCACCCTTCCACCACCAAAACACGCCGGACTCGAATCGACACACACGTACAAAGCCGATAGGACGGCAGGGGAGAGGGGAACGCACCTGGAGGAGGGATGTGGCGTAGGAGACATAGTTGCGGATGAGCCCCTGCGCGGTGATGCGGATCTCGTTCTCCTCGATGGCCGACTCGGGCCGCGGCCGCTCCACCCTCTGGTACCGGTCCATCTCCACAGCCAGCGCCGGCGCCGCTCGTCGCCCGGCGGGTGGTGGACGGGAAAGGGATTGGGAGGGCGATTTGTGCGGACGAGGGGGGTGCGGCCGGCGATGGCGGTGAGGGCTAAAACCCTAGACGGAGCCAACGATACATGCGCTCGTTGGGGTGCTCGCCTGCTCGGGTTACACGAAAACGAAATAGGTTTTATTTTTGGAATTGGGTATTTACCATTCTGCAATGTACGTACTTTTAATATGTATGATAATAAAATTCGGATTAACTTTAATACTATCAAAATATACATATTCTTGTCAATATACCACTTCTATCCACTTATATTACTTTCTCCTCGAGCATCAGCCTCGTTGTGTGGTGGGTGTGGTCTGTTCAATCCCCATCGTGGTGTACGTCATCGGCGTTGGCGGAGATGGCAAGGAGAAGGCTGTAGTGAAGTGTGCCAATTGCCTCGCCGAGATGATTCACCTGCTCGATGACTTCGGCATCGTCCGTTGAAAGCACATCAACAACATCCTTTTGTGGCCACTAAAGTTTGGATACATGTATCAAGTCAAGCAGATTCATATTGTTAGATTCTTGTAGTGCCAAATTGTGAGGAATTGCAGCAAGATCATGTTTGTGCATTGCGAATTTACAACATTTGTATGTTTTGGTTGATTTGTTGCAAGAACGTGCTTAAGCACTGTAATATTATTTGGACTCTAAATAAATGAACAATGCTATATTCTCCTCTAATTTTGTTTCTGTGCAATCTTGAAATTGAAAGGATGTGGAATGGATGGAACAGTGTGAGGTTGTGCAATCTCCCAAATTTTGTTTATTTTATGTAGGTTGTGTATGTACCAACTCTCAAAACCAATTGTGTTGTAATAGCACCATAATGAATGGAATATTGGCTGCCTTCGGTAGGACTTTGAGCTGGCTTTGGCTTGTACATGCTACAGTAACTAGCTTGCAAACGGTGTATTTTTTTAAGGTGGGTTCAACAGGAAGATTGTAGTAAAAAATGTACCGAGTTCAGCTGTACTGGCCAAAAATCGCATGTGACTATTTTCCTCTACGTATTACCTCTACCGCCATAATTCAAAAATTTAAGCTATATGCTACGGCCCAAAAGAACCCACTCATTATGCGCCAAGACAACACCATAATTTTGATAATATCTCTAGAATAGCACCACAATGGTTTGACAGATGCATCACATATATGTCTATACATAAGCATCATAAAGATGTCCTCGACACATTGATCACATAGATGTCCATGCATAAACATCTCAAAATATATTTCAAAACAGAAAATTGGGAATTGAAAGCATCTATACATTGATCCTCGACCTCTTCATGCTACCAGGTGACTTTGTGTGTGTTTCTGTTGCCCTCCTCCTCGTCACAGCACCTAGGCTAACTTCAGATGGTGATGGGGTGTTTGTTACCCTTCTTGATGAAGTGACCCTGGGTGGTGTCTGGGCTGCTCCTTGGCTCACTTTTTTAACAGTTTTGCTTTTCCTAGAAATAAATCATATGTAACACCACCAAGTTATGATTTATGAAATGGAAGCATGTATGACAACAAATTTCAGCTATGTACCTCTTGGTGGTCTTTCATGCTTATGGATCTCCATGTGTGGTTTGGTTGGAAGTTGATCTTTTCCTGCCAACACAATTCCCTTCGACATATAACATACAAATTGATAAGCCTTTTCAATTCAGCACATGGTAGCATTGTTGTGGCATACCTTTTTGTTGTCTTTGGTGCAGGTAGTTGTTCTTCTCCTTCTCCATCCTATAGTGTTGACAGTAGACTACATCATTTCTCAGTATGACCAAACTGGAAGCATCTTTTGCATTGGTATCGTCCCCTTTCCCCCTCTCCATCTTCTCCAGCAGGCTTGATTCTCTTCTTTCTTGGCCTTCTTGCAAGCTTAACCAGCAGGGGACAGCATATGAAGTTCAGCTCGCCAGGTGGCCACTGTGACTTGTCACCTATTGGTGGGATCCCAAATTGATAAGCCTTTTTGAACTTGGCAACAGTGTAGTGCTCATCTGCGTAGTCCTTCAAATTGACTTGCCTCGAAGTGCAAATGAAAACAATGGCATGAGTGCATGGTTTCCCAGAGACTTGCCACATCCCACATGAACACCCCAATTTGACTAGCTCTACTGCATACTTCCACTCTTCCCTGTTTGAGTCCAACTCTGAGACTTCAGCCTTAAACAAACCACTTTTTGGGTATAGCTCAAGCCCCTGCTCTTATGGTTCAACTCCATTACCACACTAGGCAATATATTCCCTTGTATTTGTTCAACTCCCTTGCTCCTTGTGTATAGCTTTTCCATTACCATCTCTCTCAATTTGTCCATGAGATCAACAAGGAAAGGTCTTTTATATCTTTGATCCAGTTGTTGAAGCGCTCACCAATGTTGCTATTGATATATTCTATCTTACACAAGGTGGAGACTCTTGCTCTTCTCCAAAGGTGTGGGTGATATTTGTCGAGATGGATCAATGCTTCTAGACATAATTCACCAATCTTCTCTATGATTTGATGCTGCTTCCTTGGCGAGGCAGCCTAAGATGCTGGCCACATGTACTTAAGTACCTCACCCTTAAACTTCTTTCTAAAGTTGCCCATGAGATGTCTCATACACTCTCTATGGTCTACACCATTGTTGAAAACTTTTGAGAGAGTAGTTTCCAACCCCTTACAAGCGTTTGTGTGGATGGTCAAACTAGCAGGAGTCCCTATAGCCCTGTTAAGGTTTGTCATGAACCACTCCCAGTTAGCATTTGTTCCTTTGTCAAACACACCCTAGGCAACATGGAACATCTAGTTGTGCCCATCAATTCATGTGGCCACTACTAGTTGTCCATTCCACTTTCATGTTATGTGGGTTGAGTCAACTCCTAGGTATGGCCTGTAACCCAATAGAAACCCATCCACATAAGGTCTCAATGCCACAAACATCCTAGTAAAATGCACCTCACCCTTAATCCCCTTGCAATCAACCTCTACCACACTATTAGGGCATTTTTGCTCAATCTCTGCCTTGAACCTCCAAAGCATCTTGAAGCTATCCTCCCATGTGTCATGCAAATCATTCAAAGCACTCCTCCTTGTTGCCCATACCTTGTCGTAAGACAGATCAACATTGAATTGAGACTACAATTCTCAGTATGTCCTTTCCCCTATCTGCTATCCACGTTGTATTTGCCTTATTGCCCTTGATCTTGCTGGTTGTAGGACACTCATGCTTCAGGCCTACTTTCTTGACCGACAATTTTTTCAAATGTAAGACAATACTCATCTACAGAATAAAAATTAACATAGAAAATTTAACATCCTAGGGGCATATACCATAAATGTTGGGCTGACATAAAATTTTTTAGTATATATTGTCCAATAACAACCTAGGTAGGCAAACCTTGCTCTGTATCTCTTCTTGTCACTATAAGTCAAGGCTGTGTCAAACTCTCCTTTTATTACGTTCTGACTCAAAGCTAGCAGAAAAGCATTCTTATCAACAAATGTTGCCTCAATCTGCATAGAAGGGTTATCTCTGTCATGCACAGTAAGGATTGCATATGTATTATCAGCCAATTCTTTAGCGTGCTATACAGAGTGTGTCATAACCTGGGACAACCTCCTCCTGTTGGGTAGCATTCTCCTCTTGGGCAGCATTCTCCTCTGGGAAACCATCATCCTGCTACGGGTGTGCTTCTTCTTCTCCAAGAAATACCTCCATTCTTCATCGACCCCAATTGAATAATCATCATCATGCTCCCTACCATGCTCTTGAACTCCAGGAGCATTGTTTTGATACTCCATATCCTCCACAATGGTGTATGCAATAATACACCATGCTCCAAACTGCACATTTTCTTTGTTGCTCTCAGGCTCCCTTTCTATCTCTTCATGGATCTCAAGCTCTCTCTTTCTCCATGTGGATTTTAGGCTCTCTCTTTCTCCATGTGGATCACAGGCTCTCTCTCTTTCTCAATGTAACAAGAGGTATGTGGCTCTCATTCTCTTCTCTCATTTCTCTCTGTCCCTCTTGGGTGAATAAATCACATTTGTCGACTGTCATAAATAAATTCATAACATGTGTCCTTCTATTTTGTGCAAACAATTGAAGTAACTGGCCATCATTAAGCAATCTCACCATGATGTCCTGATAATTTCCATAGTACCAAAAGGTAGCATCTTGATATTCATCCCATGAAAAATACTCCTTTACCTTCATTACTAAATTTGAAATTGAGAAGGTTATTGAATTTACCACCCCAGTCCAGAGTTGTCCCCTTGTGGTACTCTCTTCGATTTTCCTTGAAGGTCACATACGACTTGACATGAACATCTATTCTAAACTCACCAACAAGCTCCACCATGTAACATACATCGTGGAGTTAACTTACAAATAGTGTTTGCAGCATGCATGTACTCAAACCATTGCTTCCTGCAAGATGTAGTGCTCAATCTAGTGTTCTTTGTTTCTCACAAGTTATGCACTCTACTCAACTCTACCCTACCACTAATCTAATGCAAAAAAAATGAAATATAGGATTAGGAATGATATGGCATTCTATCCTTACCTATCATTTTTCGTTGTAGCATTCATCTCTCTCAACAATCACTAGCTTCCATTCTCTTCTCTGCAGTTCTCAACAAATCTAGAGTTAGGGATGATATGGCCACCAAATTATACCACCTAGGGCACCATACAAGGGGGAGAGGACCTATGTGACCACCTGCGGCAAGGCAGTGATGCTGCTGGTGGCCGTAGCTTAGGCGGCAATGGCAGCGTCGGATGGATTTGGGAAGAGACGGCCCTGTAAGATCGAGGAGACCGATTAGAGGGGGTGAATAGGCATTTTTAAAAATCCTTGGCTAAAACTGAGTTTATAATGCGGAAGAGTAAATCGAATCAGTTTTATACAAATAAGGCTTAAATCAACTAGGTTCACCTAAATGCACCAATACCCTAAGTCTATGTCAAAGGTTTGCAATCCTAGGATGAAAAGCAAATCATTTAATTATATAAATGTAAATTGCTTGATTGTAGATTGAGCACAAGAGAGCACACCATAATTGATACATGATGTTTTACCGTGATGTTTGGAGACTTGCCGGTCTCCCCTAGTGTATGTTGAGATGTCCAAATGAATTAGATCGGCTCCATAAATTAAGTCAAACACCTCAATTCCACCTCTGGGTAGGTGAGCTGCAACCTTCACAATATACCGAGATTTCTTACAACCTTTTTTGAGAATATCACTGGGCACGACGCATCCAACGCCATCTAGGAGTTGGCAACATCCAAGAGTACCAAGTTAAGCCACTTGCTTGACTCTCACCACGTACAATGAATGCACAAGCTTAAGTTGATACAAAATCCATCTCTAGATGCAGTACATGCAATTGGAGACCTCTCTCCTTATTCACAAGATGCAATACATGCACAATTGAGAGGAGAAACTCACACTATCTCAAGAGAATGAAATGGAATACCGAAAACATTGTCTCACAACTAGCCAAGGGGGTATACTAAAAAGATTGGTCTGACAGCTCACACAAAGCTGGTGCTACCGCTTCGGTTATACCGCCTTGCATTTTTCAGCAGAGACAAGGGTGCATATACTTTAACAAATTTTGCAAAATATATTCGCAAATTATAGTATCATGCACACAAGGACCAGGCCATGATTCCTAACAAGTTACAAAATACAAATATAGATTTCAAATATTTGCAAAACATATTTTGCAAAGCATAGTCACATGCTACAAGGAGAGATGCATGAGCCACAACTATTTATAAAACATATTTACAAATAATAGTATCATGCCACAGAGAGCTATAATAAGTGGGATTAAGCTATCAACATATGATAAGACTCAAGCTACTAGACATGACTTCTCTTAGTAGTACGACAATTTTATACTATCAATCTAGTCTTCCAACCAAACATCAAAACCGGTAAAAGACTAGGAAAATACCATTAGCCCTAGTTAGTTATACCTTTGCCTTGAGTATCTTCTTGAAGCTTGATGACTGACATCGCTCTTCAAGTCGGGTCATTATCTTGATATGCATCAATCCATGATGCATCCTCCACTCATCCTCCATCAATATATAATGGGTCTTCTCTTGACTTGACGATCAACTCTTGATCATCTCCTCTTCGGGATCTTGATCAACTCATGATTATCTCCTCTTGGGGATCTTGATGTGTATGATCAACACATAATGCATGCTCTTTTTATCCTTGATTTGATGACAATTAACTCACGATACCATCCTAAGTCTCTATCATCATTGAACATAACCTATTCATTTAACTCCTGAAAAATGTTAGCCCCACAATGTAGTTATCATTAATTATCAAAACATACCATTAACTCACAATGGCAGATCTAAATTTTTCAATCTTCCTCCTTTTGGTAATTGATGACAACCTCCATAATTGCAAATAATCAAATATAAAGCAATATAAGTATATATGAACTACACAAGTTTTTATACTCAAAAGGATATATTTTAAAGTAGAGATCCCCAATATATGTGGATAAAAAATATGGATCAATACTAATAAAACCACAAAACATAGAGTAAAGTCCTCCTAAATGTGTGCATACACAAATATGTAATAA
This sequence comes from Dendrocalamus latiflorus, assembly GCA_017311315.1. Taxonomy (NCBI): domain Eukaryota; kingdom Viridiplantae; phylum Streptophyta; class Magnoliopsida; order Poales; family Poaceae; genus Dendrocalamus; species Dendrocalamus latiflorus. The sequence continues at coordinate 7,600,248 of CM029651.1, read as the reverse complement.
AAATATATGCACATATTCAAGTTATATTTTTGGTGGAGTTTAATTTATATTTTGGATCTTAGCAATACAACAAGATATAAGAATATGACGTTGAGTGCATATATCCATGTTTTTCATATTTTCATCCAAATAAGACTAAATAATATCATAGTCAACAAATATGTTAGTCTCACATATAGATTTATCATTAATCATCAAAAACAAATTAATGGAGCTTGAACTTACATGCCCTAATTGTTGATTGTGTTGGGAGAAGAGGGAAGAAGGAGACAGGTCATCGGGTCAGGAGGAGGAGATGGTGGGATAGGCCTAGCAGATGAACTAGCCAAAGATATGGGCAAACCAATAAATTCACGTGAAGTAATGGGAGAAAGTAACAGAAGTGGTATATTGGCGAGAATCTACAAATTTCGCTAGTATTAAAGTGAATCGGAATTTTATTATGGTACATATCAAAAGTGGATACATTTTAGTGGTACATACCTAATTATTTCTTCTATATTCTAGGGAAGAGGAAATATAGGAAGGAGAAAATATATAAAAGATCATTGGTTCTCTCATTTTGGGCCGTTTTGAGGGGTGGCCGCAGGACCAAGAAATAAAGGTCATGTTCAAAAGTGTTGTGGCTTTTGTCTTTTGACTGTGACTTTTAGCTTTCGGCTGATTACGAGAGAGATTGAGAAAGTAAGGGACACTCACGTTAATAAACCACTCCATTTAAACCGGTTCTTGCAGTGATTCCTATAAACAATTTATATAATCTATCTTGAGAAGCCACTTCGTTCAAAAACCGGCTTCTAAAAGTTAAAAGCCAGAAGCTGTGTTTGGAATAGGCCCAGAGACTAGAATTGTGGTCAAGGGCTGTGCGATTTTTTGTTCCCCTAGAGCAGGAGTTTGTGACAGATCCAGTCATCCAGATTCCAGGTTATGCAATATTGTCACGAATTTAGATGCCTAATCAATAGAATAATGAACAAGTTTACAAGAGAGAAAACATGGACAATACACCTAGGAAAGGAAAGCCAATGTAAAGCGAACTTTATAAGTTCAAAGTGTAACACCTTGTTTTTATATGTTGTAGGACATGCTGGTGTGTCCAAGGCTCGAAAACAATCCAAGACTAACGTTGGAGTGGCGTAAAGAGTAGAATCATTTATTGACAAATTTGAAGGCTGTTTATGAAGCTAGCACTACTACAGAAATCCACATTACAGACGGTTCAGAAACGTCATCACAGACGATTTTCTGAACCGTCTGAAATTATGGGTCAGTGATAATCCAAGTTATCACAGACGGTTTTCGAACCGTCTGTGATTACCCGATATCACAGACGGTTTTTCATTAAAAACCGTATGTGATATCGGATAATCACAGACGGTTTTTACTTAAAAATCGTCTGTGATATTCCTCCCCCCTATAACAGAATCTATTTCTGTTTATTGGCTAGCCTCAGGAAATGCTAGCCATGCCCTCTGAAACAAGCAGATAAACAAGTATATGTATACATACAATTCACATCTCAATTCATTTGACAAACATAAAACATCCAATTCACATCACATTTCATTCACAGACATAAAACATCCAATTGACATCGCACTTCATTTCACAAACATAAAGCATGCATCCATTTCGCAAATCGATTAATTGAATTGAAATAAAATATCCATTAACAAATGCACAGTTACAAAAGATCTACACTACATTTGCACTTAGTGATAAGACCAATAACAAATCATGGTGCGCAGTGGAACCGTCCTCCTGGCTTTATGACTTGAGTCAGCAAAAAGAATGCCAACTCTCCTCGAATCCCTCCAAGATCAGACTGTTTCAATGCAGTTGACGGGATGGATACAGCCTGTCGATAGGAATATCAATGTGCGTATATATGTCACGTGATAAGTATGAAGTAATTATGGGAAGAGTGACAAACCTTGCGATTGGTGAGCCTCGAGGAATCGAGGAGTAGTTCCATATGTTGGCAAACGTAGTATCCACATGTGTTGCCCGGGTCCTGCTGGTGGCACTGCAAAAAATGGAATGTGTTAGTTCAAGAGGCATTAGTACCAACTGTTGCATAGGATTAATTAATGTGAAATAGCGAATACCTTAAAATCTCGAACATGTGTCAGCAGGCCTTTGGCCCCGCGCTTCGAGTCACCTCCCATTTCAATGTACATCGCGAACGCCCTACGTAATTTGAAAAAGTTAACCTTAATCATTCGGAAGGAAAGAAAGAGTACAATGTAGATATGTATGGAGAATATGTGCTTACCTATCGATTACTTGGCGGACAACTGTGAAGTCCATTTTATTCTTACTTAGGGAATCAAGGTAATATACATTGTTCCATTTTGGTACAATTACTATTAAAATCCAATGAAAGTTCTGATGGAAGGGCATAAGTACATATTCCTTATTGCGGCAACCCAGCAGTCCTGATGCAATGTACCTCTCGACGAGGGGTGTATGTTGGTCGATGGCATCCTTGGCGACCATGTTTGCATACTCTTTACGGTAGAGGATACAGTCGTTCGGGCATGCATGTATTCTTTCTACTTCCATTCCCAACGGACAAAGAACCTTCTTGGCTTTATACGTGGTTTTAGGCAACTCATTTCCCTAAGGAAGCATGTCCGCTAAAAGACCTAGCAGCGCCGTGAAACTCTTGTCGGACCAACCGTTGCTTGCCTTCAATTCCAACAGTTCAAGCATGGCCGACAACCTCGTGTACTTGCAGCCCGTGTACAAAGGTTTCTCTGAGTCCTCCATCAAGCCACAGAATTTAACATACTCTCTCTCATCATAGTTCTCTTCTACATCGCGAAGCATCTGATCCAGATTATCATCGTGCAACCTATCCGAATCCGAGCCACAATCGACATCAACCGGCGGCATGTCATTCACTTCACCGGCGATGTCATCCGGGGGCATATCATTCACTTCACCGGCGATGTCATCCGGCGGCATATGATCATTCACTTCGCCATGACTGATCCAACACGTATAATCCTTTTTGAAACCCCTCCGAATCAAGTGCGCTACAATTTGCCCTCGGTTCTTAAACATCTTCAAATTCTCGCAGTCAGTGCATGGACAGCACATATATTCCACCCTCTTATTCAACATATCCTTCTCGGCGGCTCTTATAAAAGCAGAAATGCCATTAATGTACTCTTCACTCACACGACTCGCGGCATACATCCAGCTTCGGTCCTACGTTACGTACATATATAACAACTTAGTATTAAAATCTAGATTAACTAATTATAACTACATATATATCGGCCACATTTATTATATTGAGACTTAATTTGCTAGTTCAATTCATATTACAAACACAACAGCTATTATATAACCAACAATTTTGCAAATTAACCATTTTCAATAACCACTCATTGATTACTTAGACCTAAATTGTAATGCAATTAAAGAAAAAAATAAATTTCATTACTAACCATATCTACAGCAACCAGGAAAGTCTGAATCTTCAAAGCTCAATCTCTGCCTCTTCCCACCAAATTAACTGGCCTGAAATCGCCTAGCTTCCTCCCGAGTGAAAAAGTGCGCACCAGTGGCTAGATCTGGATCGAAATGAAGACAGATGCAGTCTGATCAGCGCAATAAATGCCTTAGGAATTATCACAGACGGTTTTTAACTAAAAACCGTCTGTGAATTATCATAGACGGTTTTTAATTAAAAACCGTTTGTGATAACCAGCTTATCACAGACGGTTTTTTATTAATAACCGTCTGTGATAATCTGAGATTATCACAGACGGTTTTTAATACAGACCGTCTGTGATACTTCGGTAATAACCGTCTGTGATAATCCATTTTCCCGCCACAAATACCACAGACGGCCTCCAAATTACAACCGTCTGTAATAGTGTTCATCAGAGACGGTTTCACAAAACCGTCTGTGATGAGGCGTCTACTATGAGGCTTTCTGTAGTAGTGTAGCCCTTTATTTCTAGACCTCTCATCGGATTGCCTAAAGAGTAGACCGGTTGTGCGGATTATGTGTAAATGGATGCACGTATATAACACTTTAAACATCTATCTCTATTTTATGCTTGCTTGATTTTAGAATAAGACTAATTCTTACTTTCATTATTAAGATCTCAGAGTTGCAATATAATTTTCATTTGGATGACAACTGAAAATCAATACAAGGTCTAAAGTAAATTCAGAAGTACATCTATTTTTTTTATGAGTATTCTTATCTATCGGAAGAGGAAACCACTATTTTTATGCTGAAGAGGAAACAACTTAGTCCTCATCCTTGAATATATAAGTGGATATGTATATCCCGAATACGAGTGCAGTTTGGAGTTTCATCAATGTGAACGTGGCACAAATAAATACATATATGATGCAAATTCGGCTTTTGAATATTGCTAGGATATCATAAGATGTTTGTAAGGTGTGGGAATTCTAATGTCAAGTGCTTTCACATTGGTTTTTTTTTATGTTTCTTGTTCTACTTGGTTGTGTTGAATAGAGATGAAAACCATAAATACACCTATGTTGGAACTTTAAGCAATTAATTAAATGTTAAAAAATAGATAACCATGTTGTATTTTTTTTGTCGCATATCCACATATATAATATTCATCTGATACGAACACGGAAGTAGCTAGTCATCTCATCTGGTATATATCCTCTATACTGATCTACAAATATGCCGAATACAAATACAATTGCAGGGTAGAGACTTAAATTTAAGTAGCAATGGATAGATAGATAGATAGATAGATATCGACGAGAAAGTTCACGAATACAAAACTGGTTCCCATCAGATCAGATTTATCTCTAACCAGGAACTACGCACTGTATATCCATGCAATTCAACTTCCTAGTTTTGTTAAACATCATCTAGATGTTTTTTTTATAACTATCATTTAGATTTAAAATCATTAAATTAGAGATCCAATAACAATAAATTATTGGGTGTGTCTATACAACATTCGACTGTTTTTGAGGGTAAAAACAGTCAGATTTTGAGCCGTTAGATGGAGATCCAACGACCTAGATCATTTTTTTAGGGGGTCATTTTTTTAGAGGGGGGCTTGTATGGGTGGATCCGTTAGATAGAGATCTAACGCTCCAGATCAATCTGACTGTTTTTGTCCTAAAAAACAGTCAAATGTTATATAGCATTACTCTAAATTATTTCCTCTTTCCCTTGAATTCTACCTCTCAACGAATTCCAATCCGGCAGCAGGTAGGTCGGTCGACGCCCTCTGTCCGGCCCCTATAAATATGCACGTACGTACGTGTGCCCTTCACCCACGTGGTACTTCTCAATAGCAGCTAGTTGAACCAACCGACGCTTTGATTTTATCTGCTGCGACGACATGGCGATTCCGACGGGGACGAGGGTGGTTTTCCTGCTGCTCGCGCTGCTGTCGTCGTCCTCGTGGCGCACGGTGGAGGCGTCGCACCACGTCTTCCCCGACCTGCAATCCCTCCAGGCCGAGCACGTCGACCACACGCTCCGCACTGGCTTCCACTTCCAGCCTCCCAAGCACTGGATCAACGGTACGTACGCGCATCAGTGCATGGCACAGCTCGATCTTGCCCTCTAATCTTTCTCAGTACTGTCCTCTAATCTTTCGATGTGAATTCTGCATGCAATGCGTTGGACGCTGGCTCGCTCTTGTTTATTTGCGTGCGTACGTGCAGATCCTAATGGCGTGATGTACTACAAGGGCATGTACCACCTCTTCTACCAGTACAACCCCAGGGGCGCCGTGTGGGGCAACATCGTGTGGGCGCACGCCGTGTCGACCGACCTCGTCAACTGGGTCATGCTCGAGCCGGCCATCTACCCGACCGCGCCGTTCGACGTCAACGGCTGCTGGTCGGGCTCCGCCACCGTGCTCCCGGACGGCACGCCGGTTATCATGTACACCGGCATCGACGACCAGGGCAGACAGGTGCAGAACGTGGCCTACCCCAAGGACCTCTCCGACCCCTACCTCCGGGAGTGGGTCAAGCCGGACTACAACCCGGTCATCGCGCCGGGGCCGGGAATGAACGCCACCGCGTTCCGCGACCCGACGACGGCGTGGCAGGGCCCCGACGGGCTCTGGCGGCTCGTGATCGGGACCAAGGATAACCACCGGGGCTACGCGGCGCTGTACCGCAGCCGCGACTTCAAACGGTGGGCGCCCGCGCGGCGCGCGCTGCACTCCGGCGACACCGGCATGTGGGAGTGCCCGGATTTCTACTCCGTGACCTCGCCCGGCGTCGATGGCGGCAAGAAGCACGTGCTCAAGGTGAGCCTTGACCTGACGCGGTTCGAGTACTACACGTTCGGTGCGTACGACCACGCCACCGAGACGTACGTGCCGGACGCGGCCCTCGCCGACGGCAACGACGGGCTCCGGTACGACTACGGCAATTTCTACGCGTCCAAGACGTTCCTCGACCCGGCGATGCAGCGCCGCATCCTGTGGGGGTGGGCCAACGAGTCAGACTCTCCGGCCGACGACGTCAACAAGGGCTGGGCCGGCGTGCAGGCCGTCCCGAGGAAGATCTGGCTTGCACCGGACGGCAAGCAGCTCATGCAGTGGCCGGTCGCCGAGATCGAGTCCCTCCGCGGCAACCACGTCAACGTCACTGACAGGATTGTCAAGGGTGGCAAGTACTTCGAGGTCACGGGGCTCGCGTCGCCCGCGCAGGCCGACGTGGAGGTGTCGTTCCAGGTGATGGACCTGGACAAGGCCGAGCCGTTCGACCCGGCGTGGCGTGCGGCCGACGCGCAGACGGTGTGCGCTGCGCGGGGCGCGGACGCCAAGGGCGGCGTCGGGCCGTTCGGGCTGTGGGTGCTCGGGTCCGACGAGCTCAAGGAGAGGACGGCCGTCTTCTTCAGGATGTTCAAGGGCGACAACGGCGGCAAGCACGTCCTCCTCATGTGCAACGACCCCTCCAGGTCGTCCTACGCCGACAACCTCTACAAGCCGACTTTCGCCGGCTTCATCGACGTCGACATCGCGGAGACCGGCGGCAAGATTCCCCTGAGAACCTTGGTACGTCACCTAGACCATCTCAATCTGTCCCTGCATTGCTTAACTTCTTGATAATCATGTGATGTTGTTAATTGACGTGTAATACTGTACGTAATGGCGCGTGCAGATCGACCACTCGGTGGTGGAGAGCTTTGGAGGCCACGGCAAGATGAGCATCTTGTCCAGAGTCTACCCTACCAAGGCCGTCGGCGGCAAGGCGCACCTCTACGTGTTCAACAACGGCGAATCGGACGTCAAGGTTACCAACCTGAACGCGTACGACATGCGGTCGGCGAAGATCAGCACGGAGACGGGACTTATCAGATGACCCGCGATCTTGACGACGATTGTGCCGTAAATAAACTTGTTTAGAAGTCGTGTGTAAAGTTTGGTAGTGATCGAAGTCGAATTGTAATCGTAATTGAAAGTCGAAAGTCGAAGTCGTACTTGATTCGGAGTCGGAATCGGTTTTGAATTCGTAGTTGAAACCCGAGCTAAAGTCGTAGAGGCGGGTATAAAAGGGGAGGAGTCTTGTAATCACTTTGCTGTGAGAAGTAAAGAAGAGAAAAGAAAAACCTTGAGTGTCGATTTCATTGTGTGATCTCGCGGACGTGGTCAGAAGAAGCGTTCGACCACGGCAAAGTAAGTTTGAATGTGGTCGAAGGGCTCTATGACCACGGCAAACGTAGTCGGAAGGCATTACGACCACGACAAATCAGAGGTAGAGGTGATCGAACGTGGTCGGGAGGTGATACGACCACGACAGAGATGATCGAACGTGGTCGAGAGGTGCTACGACCACGGCAAAGTAGAATTGAATGTGGTCGGAAGGCTTTGACCACGTTGAAGAGTTGAACGTGGTCGGAAGGCTTCAACCACGTTGTGAAGTTGAACGTGACTTCACAATGTGGTCGGAAGAGGCTGCGACTACGCTGTAAAGCTTTGAATGTGGTCGGAAGGGACTCCGATTACGTTGTCAGGAAGAGAACGTGGTTGAAAGGGTGTTTTGACCACAGTGAACAGTGATTGGCAGAATCACTGCGTGATCGTAGAGAGCTACGATCACAGAAATTCAAGCGAAGTCGGAGAAAGGCCAGCGCAGCTGCGGAGAAGTGCGGTTGAAACTTCGGCAGAAGGTTTCCGACCACAAAGGCGAAGCGATCGGAGGGGCTGCAATGCTGTCGAAACGTAGCTGGAGGCGGTCGTAGCCTCTCATATCCGGTCGGAAGCGGTCATAAGCGGTTGTAAAGTCCTGGGAGCAGTTGTAAAGATTGCAACAAATTGCGCATACGCTTAGAGCTCGATAGGTTTAGTTCATACTTTTGTGTCCTTTAGTTTATATATAAATTAGTCTTATACGTAGGCCTTAGTAGCAAACTTGGCACTCATGAAGCCAGGCTATACATAGCACATACGTTTGGTGATTTGTTAAGGAACGTTTGGTGATTTGTTAAGGATACTGAATTTTGTCTACATAACTTCTTTCTAGATTGTTTTTATTTTTCATTTAGTCACACACAAAGAGAAGTAAATGAATTAAGCGATTTGGAAAATATTAGACAGCTTTTACTACTACAAAAAGTCGTATATTTCACAAACGGTTCTCCAAAACTGTCTATATTAAATACAATCACAGATGGTTTTAGTTTAGAGACTGTCTATATTGCTGCTAGCCCTAAAAACTATTTGTGAAGAGAAAATATCACAGACGGTTCATGGTCAAAACTATCTATGAAGTATTACAGACGGTTATTACCAAGAACCATTTGTGATATTTTCAAATATCATAGACGATTTTTTATTTGAACAATACTTCAAAAACGGTTTGTATTAAAAATCGTCTGTGATAATTAAGTTATCACAAACAGTTTATATAAAAAGCCATCTGTGATAATTCCACTATATTAATTGCACGCAAACCTGTCGACGCGTCTTAAATTTCAGATCTATGCCGCTGCTTTGAGCTGGAGGTAGGGCTTTGAGGCGATTTGGTGAAAGGTGATTATTTGGTAAGAGTAAGTGTAGATCTACTAAGTTTTTAACTACCTATGGTTAGTAATTTGTTTCTAATTGCATTATAATTTACATTTATAGCTTTTGGTGGAAGGAGAATTGAAGGTGGTTGATCTAGCTAGCTTGATGTAGAGAGGAGATTATTTTACATCTAGCATGGTTTAGGGTTTAGAGTTTAGTCAATTCATAGTCTATTTCTATTTAACTCAATTAAATTAATTATTTTTGCTACATATAGCTATTTAATTTAGATCATACATTTATAGTATAGTAATTAATTTATTGAATATGTTATAGTAGATTGTTATATGCGTAATGTAGGACCGAAATTAGATGTATGTTGGGAACCGTATGAGTGAAGAGTACATTAATGGTGTTTCTGCTTTTACAAGAGCTGTCGAGGAGGATATGTTGAATAAGTGAGTGGAATATATGTATTTTTCATGTATTGACCGTGCGAATCTAAAGATGTTTAAGAGTCGAGTGCAGATTGAAGCGCACTTGATTCGAAGGGGTTTCAAAACGGGGTATACATGTTGGACCAGTCATGGTAAAGGGCAGATTACATAGGAAGATAGTAATAATAGCATCGCCGATGAAGTTAATGATATACCATCGTATGATCATGTCGATTGTGGTTCCAATTCGGCTAGGCTGAATGATGACAATTTGGATCAGATGCTTCACGATGCAGAAGAGAACTGCGATGAGAGAGAGTATGTTAAATTTCGGGGTTTGATGGAGGACTTGGAGAAACCTTTATTCACGTGCTGCAAGTCAAAGTACACAGGGTTATTAGCCATGTTAAACTGTTGAAATTAAAGACAAGCAACGGTTGGTTCGACAAAAGTTTCATGGCACTATTTGGTTTTTTAGCAGACATGCTTTTGGAGGTAAACGAGTCGCCCAAAATCACCTACATAGCCAAGAAGGTTCTTTGTCTATTGGGAATAGAAGTAGAAAGAATACATACATGTCCGAATGACTGTATCCTCTACCGTAAAGAGTATGTAAACATGCATATATGTCCGGTGTGCAACGTATCCCTATACAAGCATAAGAATGAATCAGATGATGATGATGGAATAGAGTTGAAGAGAGGACTTTCTTCTAAGGTGGCATGATATTTTCCTGTAATTCCCCAGTTGAAGCAGTTTTTTGCGAACCTAAAGGAAGCAAAACTGCTACGTTGGCACTTAGAAGAGCGTAAGGATGGAATGTTAAGACACCTTACTGATTCTACCTAGTAGAGAAATATTGATAGGAGGTTTACATACTTCAGTGTAGAACCGAGGAATATAAGGTTCGGATTGAGTACAGATGGAATGAATTCTTTCGGTAACATGAACAGCCGACATAGCACTTGGCCTGTGACTCTCTACATCTACAATCTTCCTCCTTGGTTGTGTATGAAGAGAAAGTTTATTTCGCTGTCGAACTTATCCAAGGGCCGAAGCAATCTGAGAACGATATTGATGTGTACTTAGCACTATTGGTGGAATATCTAACAATACTGTGGATCGAACGGGTACAGGTAGGTTCCTTTGGAGGGCTCTCTCATACTACAGGATAAAGAAACAATTCGATGGAGAGAACGAGAATAGTTCAACTCTAAGGCATTTAAGCGGAAAAGAGATCTATAACATTGTTATGGATTTAAATGTTGTACTTGAAAAGAGACGTAAATCAACGACCCGTGAGAAAAAACGTCTGAAAGAAGAGATCAATATTTTAGAACTTACCTTATTATGAGCACCTGGAAATTCGTCACTGCATCGACATCATGCACGTAGAGAAGGATGTATGTGATAGCTTAATTGGTCTCTTACTGAACATTCGTAACAAATCAAAGGATGGTGTCAACGCACACTTGACTAATTGGTTGATATGGACATCAGACATGAGTTAGCACGGACAGAACGAACTTATCTCCCCCTGCTTGTTACACTCTGTCCAAGGCCGAGAGAATTGAACTGTGCCAATGCTTGCATAGTGTGAAAGTTCTATCTCGTTACTCTGCCAACATGAAAAAACGTGTTTCGATGGAAGATTTGAAGTTAATTGATATGAAGTCTCATGATTGTCATGTGTTGATGACACAGATGCTCTCTATTGCAATTAGAAGTATTTTGCTGATCAAGATCCGAGAATCATGGCTTCCCAAAGGACTCCGAAGCTTACCGAAGTAGAAAGAGAGCCAAAGCCGAGTGTGAGGTACAGCTACGAGAGGACATTATGACAAAAATCAGATATGAGATGCAAAGGTTGGTCAGAGATGAGATGCAAAGGTATAGAAAAAATCAATAGGAAGCCCCCGCTGCTCCTGTGCCAAGCAGCCCCCAACCATCGGAGTAGCTGCATGTCCAACTCTAACTTGGAAGGCAACCACCAATTTCCTGTCGATGACATCCTGGTAATAATTATTATCTCTGGAATGCTCGATCCATTGATAGGTCTATTGGAGTATCTAATTTTATGTCATTATATAGGTGGCTACGAAGTGCAAGTTCCAAGTGAGATATACCTTCGTTACCCTGTGCACTGCTTGGGGCCAGGCGTATCCATCCGGTCCCAGGGCCTTGGTGCACAGTGTATCTCTAGCACCAGGTTTCGCAAAAGTGAATGTGGACGATGTTCATGCCAATTTCGAGGTTGTCCCGCTATAAATGCCCCTCAACGACGAGGTCATGACTCTAGGGCAAGCTATTGGAATATTCATCTAGTGGCCCAAGAGCGACATCTGACTGGAGGCTCCTGCACCTGTGTCAAGTCCACGAGAGCCATCTGCACCAGTATCAAGTCCACTCGAGCTACCTGCACCGGTGCCAAGTCCACAGAAGCTATGTGCACTAGTGCCAATTCCACAGGCACGATCCACACCAACGCTACATGCACAGGCACAACAAGGGAATGGTGCATCTACATCTCATGTCCGATCGACTACCGTAAAGTCAACCTATAGCTAAGGCGGCAACGACAAACCAAAGAACACGGATGATGAGATCCCCTACTTGTCGTTGGTCCGAAAATTCGTGCTAAGCAAGCCGTTTGTCGTCCCAAAAGAGCACCTCCTAACTCTAGGACTATCTTGCTAGAGATTGTATATGTATTACATGGAACAGACCAACAAGCCAGAGGAACAACAATGCTCGGGTGTCAACGTCAAGTTCATGCCATATCATCTGTAGCACAATATTCATAATTGTATCTTCACAGTGATATTTGAGGACTTATACTTTCTCTTCACACTCGATGCCCTTGACGCCTCACTCATTTTATGTTGGACACTGTAAGTGTGTACAATAAAGGTCTACATTTATGTAATGCTGATAAATATCATATATAACTCATTGCTTTTGTGTATGTCTATACACACACACACATGGTGAGTAAAGCCAGGTTAACAAAATCACAAGTTGATTTCCTCAACCCACACTTGGTCACTGTATATATATATATATATATATATATATATATATATATATATATATATATATATATATATATATATATATATATATATATATATATATATATGGGGTGAGTAAAGCCAGATTAACAAAATCACAAGTTGATTTCCTCAACCCACACTTGGTCACTATAGATATCATCAAAGAGGATACATTCTTCATTGAGAATTACATTACGAAGGCATTAGAGGGTCACTACAACCAGAGGTAATTGCTACACTAGGCTATACTTGTTGATTTGTACTTTATATACAACACGAGCTGAGATTTAATGACCATGGCATACCTGTGTAGGTTTCACTAGATTCTAATTGTAATTATACCAAAATAGAACAGGATAATATACCTTGATTCCCTAAAGAAGAACAAAACCGACTACACAGTTGTCCAACAAATAATTGACAGGTAAACATATTTTCTCCATAGATATTTCTATTGTAGCCTTTCCTTTCTTCCCAATGACTAAGGCTAACTTTTTGAAATCATGTAGGTCATTTGCCACGTATGTTGTAAAGGTACAGAAATCCAAGGGAGAGATCGACGCCCTACAACATGTTCTAGATTTTCTAGTATTCGCTAGTACACATTAATCCTATACAACACTTCGTATTAATGCCTCTTGAACTAAAAAATGCTATTTTTATAGTGCCACCAGTAGCTGCCGGGCAACAACACTTGTGGATTCTATGTTTGCCACAACATGCAACTACTTGTCGGTTCCGCGAAGAACAATACTGAGGTTTGTCAATCTTGAGATAATTATTTCATATTTATCAATTTATATATGTATGCATGGCATTGATCTTCATACCGACAAGTTCCATCCATCACATCAACTCCGTTGGAACAAGCCGACCTCAAACATATTCGAGTACAGTGTGCGTACTTCTTGATGTCTAAAGTCACAAAAGAAAATGGGGAGTTCCACAATGTAGAATAAATTTCACTGGGATAAGATTGAGCTTAATTGCCCATGTGTGTATTTGTATTTTATTTCTGTTAATTGATTTATAAAATGGATGTTCTTATTTCCAAAATGAATGAATATGAATTGAATGTATATATACTGTATTGATCTGCTTGTTTCAGAGGGCATGGTTAGCATTTCATAAGGTTAACCAACAAAAAGAAATAGATTTAGGAACAAAAAAGAATATCACATACGGTTATTAACTCGTAGCAGTCTGTGATAGTTGACTGTCACTGATGGTTTGTAGTAGAAATCGTCTGTGATATATGGTTTATCACAGATAGTTTGTAGTAGAAATCATCTGTGATATTAATATATCACAGACGATTTGTAGTTGAAACTGTTTGTGATAAACCATATATCACAGACAGTTTCGACTACAAATCGTCTATGATAATTTGCATTACAGACGGTTCAAAAGCCGTCTGTGATGACATCATATTATTACTGACCCATAAATTCAGATGACTCACAAAACCATTTATGATGATGTTTTTGAACCATCTGTGATGATCTGTTGTGCACTAGTGTTTGGATCAAAGAAAAACTATCAGTCAGCTGATTTCCCTTTGATCGTACCTCATGATCCGTGTTGCGGTTACGTTTCTATGGTTCACCGAGCACCTAACCATGGAAACAATTCGACAGTACCAGTGCAATAAAAGTTTATGTATGTGGTACTACCTCCACAATACTTTAACACATGTATGGCAGTTCCAATCTATTGTCTTTTTTCTCACCATCTTTCTTCGCTAGTCCTTACAATGCCTGTGCCTCGTACCAGAATATCTCAGGCTTCCCATCAAAGAAAAATTGTTAACGATATGCCGAGAGACGAGATGGTTATATCACTTTTATTTTTATAATCTTTTAAATAATATATGATTCTATCTCTTGAATAAATGTCTTTCATATTGATTAACAAGTACATGACTTGTTCGTGAAACTTTTTATTCTTGTTTTGATGTTATTCTAAATTATCTCAAATCTTATATCATTATGTGGGACAATTATTATATATTAGCACATGTTTACTTGATAATTATATTTCACAGATCATAGATATAAGGATATCAAATCAATAATGTGGACACATGTTAGAGAATATAGTGTTGAATTGGCATACAATGAAACACTATGGGAATTGTTATATTCTTAAGTAACATTAGTTGAACTTATACACAGTGTGTGTAGGATCCTTAGACCTGATATCGTCATAGTTTTCTACATGTATAATAGTTCACTTAGAGGTTACCACTTTATAACTAAGTGTCATAAAGGTAGATTTCGGTTTTACTATAAAACATGTGGAGGAATATAAACAATCAAGATGAAATTAGCCTCTCCTATATAACAGGAAAGATGTCTCTAAGTCTCTCAATGTGGTTATATTAAGAAAGTGTGTGACCATGCCAAATATGGTTGATGAGTCAATCACAACTAAGTAATCTACTACAGATTCGAATGAAGAATCAAACTATCATAGGATGGCATGCTTCGCCTTGAGTTTGATCTGATATCGTGAGGCACAGGGATCGGTACATTAGCACTATATAGGTTCATCTGATATGATCTTTATGTATATTTGAGAGTCAATTTGTCCCGCTAGGGACCGCTACTGACTTGTGGACCGAAAAGAAGTTTTTGGCCCACGGCTGAATATGCATAACCTACACACTTAATGGGTTGGAACACGTCAATTCGGATTGGATCCGTTACTAATGGTCTAAGTGGGCTTTGCACCTTGTTAGGCCCCTAAAATAGGGTATATTAAGAGAGGTTTGGGGCTGAGAGATGTATCTCCTACACATCCACCAAAACTCTAGGCACCACTTCTCATAGACCCTGTCGTGAGAGATCACTCTAACCAACAGGGTCACACACTTAACAAGTTGGAACACATCAATTTGTATTGGATCCGTTACTAATGATCCAAGTGGGCTTTGCACCTTGTTACACTACTATAGAGAAGGCTATACTGGACACCTTATCACAGACGGTTTCTAGAATCCATCAGTGTTGTAATTATCACAGATACTTTTACAAACGTGATCGGCCATATTACTAGCGATGGCTAAAACCATCTGTAATACATAATTATCAAAGACGGTTTCTTGTTAAGGATTGTCTATGAATTATCATAGACGCTTCGAATTAAAAATCGTCTATGACCTCTGCAATTATTACAGATAATTTTTAATAAAAACCATCTATGATAATTCATAGACACTTCTAACCAAAAATTGTACGTGATAATTGTAGACGTCACATACGGTTTTTAATCCTAACTATTTGTGATAATTCACATATAGTTCTTAACAAGAACCGTATATGATATCCAATATATCCCAGATGGTTATTTTTAACAATGGTCTATGATAATATTCTTTTGTATATACAGGGGCAAAAACCTAACTCACTACACTCCTGCACACACTTAGGTTTTCCAACACACTCGCACGCCTTCTCAGCTCCCCCTTCACCTCCGCCGCAGCTGCCTCCTCCTTGGCTTCCTGTCATGCGGCACCTCCTCCTGGCTCCCCGTCGCCATCGCCTCCTCCTTAGTTCCCTGTCACATGGCTCCTCCTCCCAGCTCCCTGCCGCCATCGCCTCCTCCTCGACTCCCATCACACGGTAATCTGTGTAGCTCGTTGTACACATTTTGGATCTACAACCGACACTAATACATTTGCCATCCTTCTCTATTCCTATTGCAGTTTCCCACTTGAGAATATTGCTGCACTTTGTAAGAGTTGATTGGGAATAATATTGCGAAGAAAGAAAAACCCAAGTTTCACTTTTGCCAATCAGCCAAGCTCAAGGTGTGTATCATGTGCATGTCCACATTGATTTCTAATGTATTTCCATACTTATGTGAGTGGTATGACATGTATGAATGGTTGATATGTGCATGAGTGTGATGCTACATTTTCATAGGTGATCCAATTTAATAAACTATTATGTGATAATTCATTTGGGATTCCTTTACTAATAAATATCAAGTAAAAAATAGAATATTTGACATGCATAGATAATACAGCTTGAAAAATAAAATGCTACATGAATGTTACTACTGTTCATAAACTGGAATCATATGATTGGCCCAAACATTAGTATGAATAGGGTTTCCTTTATGTCAAGCATATCCTTGAAGTTATGACATTTCTAATATCCACTTGAATATAATCCTAAATGATTATCACTCTATGATCAAGGTTCTGTAAACATGATTGATTAATCAATTTCTAAATATAGAAGCATACTAGTATGATTCAATTTGCTATACTTAGATTGTAGTATGTTTTGATGACCAGACTAAAGGAGCAACTAAGCGAGAGGGCCGAGGCATATTGAAAATGTCTAGTAGTCGAATGACCATCATAGAGGTCCTTTGAGATCGGAGAATGGCTTCTCTTTTCGCACAGATGTAGTAAACTACACAACATAAAGTTACAACTAATAACTTACTTGTTCTTGCTTTAGATGAATGATGCCCACATATTTTATGGTAACACTAACATAGTTTTGCACACTCCATAATTTAAATGAGTTAGAGACAAAGTCAGATCTCGTATCACACTTGACAGCTAAATGATGTCAGTCAGAATAGTAGTTGTTTTAAAACACCCTTCCAATGAGATCTTGTAGCAATAATATATGCCAAGATGATAAAAGGAGAACCAATTATCCACAAATTCTTCTGGAAAGTAATTAGACAATTCATGTTGGTCTTTTTTAATAACTACAAGAAGAACATTGAAACACTATACACTTACGATTCAAAGGGCATGAAGCAAATCACACACTCCAGTGTGTCAGGTTCTATGAAATAGATCATGGCTGCTATCTCTTTCTCCTCATCATGCTGCTTGATAGGCTTGGTTATTGTCTTAGACATACTTTGCCACCTTCTGCGCTACTATCCATTGACTTCTTAGGACCAGAGATAAAGAAAAGGAGTGTGAAGACGTTATGACCATGTCACGAGTGGTTGAAGAATCGACCACATGAAGCTATCTATCATTCGATTGAGAAAAGATTGAATAGTTAATGGATGATATGTTTCTCACCTAGAGTTCAATCGAGTATCGGGAGGCAAAAGAAGAATACACAAACATGTCATTTAGTCTGACCAATATGAACCGGTCATGTGGGTATACTGGCTGATCATGGGTTAGTCAGATATATGACAAACTGGTCTGCGAACTGGTGATATAGAGATACAGACTGGTCGTAACCAGATACGAACTAGTTGTAAGTAGTTTATGAACTAATCACGAGTAACTAAGACCTAGTTGCAGATCATATTGGGGATCGATATATCTTGCTAGGGACCGCTAGTGATTTGATAGGTGTTTCCGGGTTACAACCAAGTATACATGAACCTACAGTGTCACACAGTTAATGGGGTGGAACAATAAGGGTCTAGATGATAGACTACGAGTGGGATACGATCTCTATTCATATTGGATAAGAATCCGGCCGGAGGCTCTCTGGGTGAGATACTATCTCTATTCATGATGGATAAAGATTTGGCCGGAGGCTCTATATAAAGGGATGCATTGGGTTATGGGAAGAGAGAGAGAGACATCACACCTCCCACCAAAACTCTAGCCATCTCCTTTTGAAAGGCCCTGCTATGCACACTAGTGCTAGCATGCCAGCGCACTGTTCCATTCTTAGAGGTGTAAACTTCGGTAGAGGCTCTGCTGTGATTGCGACACTGATTGGGATGATTAGGGGAGAAGACAATCGCTTCGTGGAGATCAACTACTACTAGAGGACAATCAACTTCTGATGATCACTTTCTATAGACATTGGACGATTGACTACTTCCACTACACCGACGTGCACTTGTTGAACTGGGCTGCTTCAACTCTTCTTTCACTGTGCTACGCGTCTAGTGGTAATGATCCATGATCTCTTACTCGTATGGCTTTCTGGTTTATGCGGCAGAATTTTAGTTCCTGCTAGTGTAGCCTACCCGTAACCCCAACAGATGGCCCAGTCTGTGGCTTGGCAGATGAGGCCGGAGGCCTAGTCAGAGATGATGCAAGAGAAGAAGAGGGCGTGGCAAATGGAGACATGGGCGAGAAAGAGTGCAGAGAAGGGAAGCCCTAGAAGATGGCGATGTGGGCGAAGAGTTGTCGGTGGGCACGAAACAACTCATGGTAGATGCCGACGAGCCCATGATCCCCAAGATCCTCCACCTCCAGCTCCCTCTCTGCCATTGCTTTGGTTTACTTACTTCGATTTTGTGCTACTGCTTGTGGGAGAAAGGAGATACTACTTGGTGACTTGGCGGTTGCGGCGTGGGACTAGGTGTAGAGACAGAGAGATTGGAAAATCACCACACACCTTGCGGGGGGTGCCATGTATGTATATATAGCCATGTACAAGTCAATCGTATACAATCGTGCTAATACCCGCCCGCGGTCGTAGCGGTAGGATCACGGACGCACAGACTGGTCCGGAAGTCAGTGAACAACTGAACAGGGAGACCCTTGGTCATGATGTCCGCGAACTGGTATGCCGAGGGGACATGAAGGACACGGACTTGCCCGAGGGCAACCTTCTCACGGACGAAATGGATGTCGATCTCGATGTGCTTTGTGCGACGATGGTGGACCGGGTTGGCCGTCATGTAGACAGCGCTCACGTTGTCACAGTAGACAACTGTCGCCAAAGTGACCGAGATGTGTAGCTCCTGTAGAAGCTGCCGTAGCCAGCAGCACTCTGCCACAACATGAGCAACAGCACGATACTCCGCTTCGGCACTAGAGCAGGACACCGTGGTCTGGCATTTTGAAGACCAAGACACCAGATTGTCGCCGAGGAAGACGCAGAACCCGGAGGTGGAGCGCCGCGTGTCGGGGCAGCCCGCCCAGTCGGCATCGGAGTAGGCGGTGAGGGAGTCGACGGCACCGACACCGAGGTGAAGACCAGCAGAGAGGGATCCCTTCACGTACCGCAGAATCCGCTTGATCAACGCGAGGTGCTGCTCACGAGGATCATGCATGAAAAGGCAGACCTGTTGGACTGCGTAGGCCAGGTCTGGCCGCGTCAGGGTGAGGTACTGGAGAGCACCTGCGAGGCTCCTGTACTCTGTGGGGTTGGCAACAGGGGCACCGTCGGTGGCCGACAGCTTAGCCCGAGCGTCCACCGGTGTCGCAGTCGGGTGGCACTCGGACATGCCAGCACGCTGGAGAAGATCGATGGCGTACTGGCGCTGCGATAGGAACAAGCCGGCACTATCGCGCGTCACAGAGATGCCGAGGAAGTGGTATAGGTCGCCGAGGTCCGTCATGGCGAACTCTGAGTGAAGACGCTCGGTGATATGCTGGAGCAGTGCCGGGGACGACGCCGTGAGGATAATGTCGTCGACGCACAGAAGCAGGTAGGCGACTCGGTCTCCATCTTTGGAAACAAAGAGAGACGCATCGGACGTGGAAGCGGTGAAGCCGATGCTGCGGATGTACGTGGCGAAGCGCTGGTTCCAAGCCCGTGGGGCCTGCTTGAGACCATACAAGGATTTCTGCAAGAGACAGACATGGTCAGGAGCAGCAGGGTCGACGAAACCCGACGGCTGCTGGCAGTACACCGTCTCTTCCAAGTGGCCGTGAAGGAAGGCGTTCTTCACGTCCAGCTGGTGAATCGGCCATTGGCGTGAGGCGGCGATGCTGAGGACGGTCCGAATTGTAGCCGGTTTGACAACCGGACTAAAAGTCTCGTCGTAGTCAATGCCAGGCTGCTGGGAGAAGCCCCGCACCACCCAGCGAGCCTTGTGCCGGGCCAGGGAGCCGTCGGAGTGGAACTTGTGCTTATACAGCCACTTGCCCGTCACGACATTAGCGCCGGGCGGGCGAGGCACCAACCGCCAGGTGCCGTTGTCGATGAGCGCCTTATACGCCTCCGCCATCGCAGCTCGCCAGTTAGGGTCAGCAAGTGCGCTACGATAGTTCGCAGGGATCGGTGAGGCCGTCGTGGCGGAGAGGTTGAGGCGAGTGACGGGGCGCAGGCTGCCCGTCTGGAGGCGCGTCGTCGGCCGCGAAGGCGGTGGCGGTGCCGGAGCGCACACGGTCGCCGAAGGCGCTGCGGGCAACGGTGGAGCAGGCGACGGAGGCGGCTGCCGCCGCTGGTAGACAACACCGACGCGTCGTCCAGGCGCAGGCTGCCCACCCGCAAGCGGAGCTCCTGCCACGCTAGGAGGGTGGCCGGCTGCAGTAGGTAGTGGGGGCGTACGAGCCGGCCAGGGTACAGCGGACTGGCCGGTCGACACCAGGGGGCCAGCGTAGATGATCGCCGGATCCTGGACGTCCGGCAGCTCTACCTCGCCGGAGGACGGAGCAACCGAGGGGGTACGCGGCCGCTCAACGCCAGATGGCGGAGCTACCGACGCCGAGGAAAGGCCCTGCATAAGAAAATCCAGTGATGACGGCACGGAGGCCGCCGAGAGTGCCGAGGCGAACGGAAACACAGACTCATCGAAGACGACGTGGCGTGAGATGATAATGCGGCGGCTGGACATGTCCAGGCAACGATACCCCTTATGAGAGGAAGGATACCCGAGAAACACGCACGGGGTCGAGCGAGCAGAGAGTTTGTGTGGTGTCGTGGCAGTAAAGTTCGGATAACAGAGGCAGCCGAACACACGAAGGGAGGAATAATCCGGGAGCTTCTGATGCAGAAGCTGGTAGGGGATGTTGTGATGCACGGAAGACGACGGGCGCCTGTTAAGCACATATGTGGCAGCGGCCAGGGCTTCAGCCCAATAGGGTGGAGGCATGGACGCATGGATCAGCAGGGTGCGGATGGTGTTGTTGATGGTACGAAGCATGCGTTCCGCTTTGCCGTTTTGTGGCGAAGTGTATGGGCACGAGAGGCGCAGAGCAATGCCGCGACTGGAGAGGAAGGATGTGGTGGTATTGTTGACGAATTCGGTGCCGTTATCGGCTTGGAAACACTTTGGCATGGCACCGAACTGAGTGTGGGCATAGGCAACAAAATCAACAATGTGGTGGTGTACGTCAGATTTGTGGTGTAGCGGAAACGACCAACAAAAATGAGAGTAATCATCAAGCAACACAAGGTAATATTTGTAGCCCGAAGTGCTAAGAACTGGAGATGTCCATACATCACAATGTAATAAATCAAAGGGTGCAGCGGTAACAGAGGTGGAACTGCTAAAAGGTAGCCGCGTGTGCTTGCCAAGTTGACAGGCATGACACAGGGAACGCGAGCTTTTATTACAGTTGATGACCGACATTTTCTGGAGAGTCGTGAGGGCGGAAGGACCAGGATGACCAAGGCGGTGATGCCACAGGGAGGACGAAGTGGCGAGGCTGCAGCTGTAGGGTGGTGTTGAAGGTATGGTGTAGAGATCCCCGCTACTATTGCAACGAAGAATCACGCGCCCCATCTGCTGGTCCTTAACAGAAAAACCCAAAGCGTCAAACTCAACAGAACAATTATTATCGCGAGTGAACTGGCGAACAGAAAGCAAATTGCGAACAAGAGCGGGAGCAACGAGGACATTGCTGAGATGAAAGGATTTGTCAACGGCCGACAAGGTGGAGGTGCCACTACAGGATATCGGAATGGTGCTACCATTGCCTACTGTAATGAAGGAATTGGAGTGAGGTAGGCGGGAGAGCAGTATACCATCCGACGAAGACATATGAGCGGTGGCGCCGGTGTCGAGGACCCAGGAGGGGCCGCCCTGAATAGTCATCTGGTTTAGGGCGGCGATGAGGCCGGCCTGATCCCAGCCGCCGGCGCCCTGCTGTTGAGCGGGAGGCAGCGAAGCCGTCACTTCGGAGAACTGTGGGGGCGCGAAGGCGGTATGCGCCTGTGGGAACGCACCGAGAATGCCGGGGGCGCGCCAGGCAGGTGGTTGCTGCGGGGGACGCCACTGCTGGTGGCCGCCCAGGGAGTGAAACACACCCATGGGCCGCCCGGTGGTGTGGCGCCGCGGCTACCGCCGCTGCCACCCTGGTACTGGTTGCCGCCGTCGTTGCGGCCTCCACCTTTTTTCTTGTGGCGGCCGCTGCCACTGCCGCCGTTCTGGCAGCCACCCTGACCGCCGCCGCCGCCCTGGCTGCCAGCAGCGACCTGACTAGAGGCCCCAAAACTGAGGCTGGTCGAGCGGCAAGACGAACCGCACGAGGATGAGCCGGCGTAGAGCGCGGTCTGAGTGACGACTTTGCCCTCGTTGGCGAGACAGAGTTCCTTCAAGACCAGCTTCTCGCGAGCGGTGGCAAAGTCCGGCAGCGGGTTGGAGTCGGCGATGTTGTCGGCGGTGCCAGAGAAGCGGGGGTTGAGACCGCGCAGCAGGTTGAGGACGAGTTGCGAGTCGAGGACGGGGTGGCCGACGTCGCGCAGTGCGTCGGCGATGGCCTTCATCTTTTGGCAGTACTCATCTATGGAGAGGTCCCCCTGAGTCATGGAGTGGAACTCATGACCGAGGAAAATGGCGCGAGAGGCCTTGTTCGCCTGGAAGAGGCCCTGAATGGCGACCCAGAGCTGACGAGCAGTCTGATTGGGCACGATGGCGAGGCCGAGGACGTCGTCCGCGACGGAGCCGAGGAGCCAGCTGTGGACGCAGGCGTCGGCAATGGCCCACTGCGGATCTTCCGGGCGAGCGTCTGTTGTGCCGTCGACGTGCGAACGGAGGCCGAACTTGCCGCAGAGGGAGAGGAAGAAGGGAGACCAGCGGTTGAAGTTGAGGTGCTTCAACTCGAGGGTCACCGGCACGTGAGACTTGACGGCGATCGTCGCGTAGGGGGCGACGAAGATGGGCGGTGCGGGATCGTGCGCGTGCGGCAGGTTCCCCGAGCCCATGGTGCCACCGGAAGTGCCGGAGGTCGTCGACATGGGAGGTGGCGGCGGCCTTCAGGCGGTGGGCGTGGGTGGGGAGAGAGGTGGCGGCGGCGCGACCTGAAGTGCGGCGCAGCCCAAGGAGATGGGCGGCACGGGGTAGGCAGCGGAGGGTAGGGGGAGGAACGACGCCGAGCGGAGCGGCGGCGATCAGGAAGGAGCGCGGCTTGGGGAGGGGCGGCGCTAGGGTTTAGCGGTGGGTGGCGTCTGATACCATGTAGAGACAGAGAGATTGGAAAATCACCACACACCTTGCGGGGGGTGCCATGTATGTGAATATAGCCATGTACAGGTCAATCGTATACAATCGTGCTAATACTAGGAGAAAGAGGGGAGGAGGAGAGGAGTGGCAAATGGGTCATTTCGCGTGGTAAAAACAAGAATTTAGTGGAAAAAGATAGAAAAAGTTCAAAATAGCATTGTCCATCCTATAAGGTGGCAAATTATTTCTATGAAAAATATTCAAAGACCTTTCGCTAAATTTTATGTTATCCATAAGACCGTAATTTTGAAAAATAATGGACAACATGTGCCACCAAGTGCTTTCTAAAGGTAAGGAAGAAACGTAGGTGCCTTGTAATGGCAAGGAAGAAACCGTGTAATGCTTAGTTATGAGGTAGGTTTTTTTGAGCTGTGGCTTATAATTTTTGGCTTAATTTTTTGAATGCTAGCTATTCGCAAGAGAGATTACAAAAAGGGAGACAATTGCATGCGATTTTGGCCGATATAGCTAAAATTGGTACATTGTATACTACAATCGACTAGTAGACTATATCTTAAAAAACGCACCGTTTGAAACCTAGTTACTACAGCAAAAAAGTGAAAAGACAAAGCCATAGCCATGCCAAACCGAGCCATTATCTTTTGTGTTTTACTATCTTTGAGTAACATTTGATTGTAGTGTTATATGGAGTCAAATATTTTAGCTGGTTCACATAAATGAACATTTGATATGAGGACTTCGTATCAATTTATGCTCATTTATTTAGTTTAAATATTCATTTTGGAAAATTTTAAATCCAAATGAAAGTTTTAAATTCGAATTGAAAGATCTTCATAAGTTTTTAACTCCAATTATAAAATTTTTCAAACCCACATTTTGAAAGTTCTCAACTATAAGTTTTCAACTCAAATTTGAAAGAATTTAAACCCAATCTGAAAGTTCTCAATTATAAGTTTTCAACCTTGATTTGAAAGTTTTTAAAATCAATTGGAGTTCTCAATTATAAGTTTTGATCTCTGATTCAAAAGTTTATAAAACCAATTTAGAAGTTCTCAATTATAAGTTTTGATCTCCATTTGAAAGTTCTCAGTTATAAGTTTTCAACCCCGATTTAAAAGTTGTTAAACCCAATTTGAGAGTTCTCAATTACAAGTTTTCAACTCCGATTTGAAAGATTTAAAACCAATTTGAAAGCTCACAATTATAACTTTTCAACTCTAATTTGAAATATTTAAAACCAATTTGAAAATTCTCAATTATAACTTTTCAACTCCAATTTGAAGTTTTTAAATCCAAACTAAAAGCCGATTTCAAAGTTTTTAAATCCAAAATTTCAAAGTTTTTAAATCCGAACTAAAAGACAATTCAAAATTTTTTAAATGCAAATTGTAAGTTTCATATCCAATCGAAAAGCGGACCGAGTGCTTGCTTGGTTGGCAACGCTGCCAGTGGGCAGCTTGCTCGCCCGGCTTTAAGCCATGGTGTCACATTTTCGAGGGCAATGTTTACTTAAACAGTACCCAGCACTGTTTATGTGAACAGTGCTCTCTGAGTACGCGCACATATGTAGGTGTATTCAGTGGTCTAAATGCGTATCCACGCTCTGTGGGACTCTTCGATCTTAATTTCGCCTGAAGCGTGTGAATTAGACGCGTCCACATGGATATATGTGAGAGTGTGATGTTGTATGTATATGTACGTATGTGTGTGTCTTTATAGTACTTATGATTAAAAAAAATACGAATCAAACATTGACGTCGACGACAAGGCACACCTCTACGTGTTCAACAATGATGAATCGGGCGTTAAGGTTACCCAGCTGACACGTACGAGATGCAGACGGAGGAGATTAGCACAAAGATGCAGTTGAACGCTTATGGGATGGTACATTATAGAATTTTATTAGTATTCTTGATGTTGTTTCTAGATGATAAATTGTTCGTTCATTTCGTGGCACTCAAAAAGAAAAGGTTAATAATTAATTATCTTTCTTAGGTGTTACTTATTTCGGTTTATTTTTAACAGTTTGGCACTGTAGCTGAATTATTTTATATTGTAGTTGTTAGTGTCTTTTTTGCATAATTAAATATAAAAAAATTAAAAATATAAAAACAAGTTAACCCATCCGGACAATACAAAGTAATACGAAAAAAGGAAAAGGCAAAAAATCTCAAAAACTAAAAAGTTAGAACAGGACAAAATTTAAAAACTAGAACCCAAAAACCCAACGAAGAAACCGAAATGAGCAGGCCTGCTAAAGAAAGATGGACTAATGACATTGCCTCTGTATAGAAGTTTTATTTTCTAATTGCAGCGGGTAGTCATACGTGCACTTCTTTCAGTGAGGAGGCAACTTATGCACTTCTAAATCGGCAAAACCATACCTGCCACGTCTTACTGTACTCTCAGACTTGGGATGTTGTTCTAGAGTCTCCGTAAAATCCCTAATGGAAACGCACACATACACGGCGGTGTGTCCCCTTGTAAACAACCGATTACGGAGGTTTACGTGATCAATATAATATATTCAAAAGTACACAAATTCAAATAAATAACCAATTACGAAGCACGCGCCAAACTCAGAAAGCACATAGCAGTAGTCTTCTTGTTCCTGTCGATGTTGGACTTGGGCCTTCTTTATTACCATCACACTTTGCTAGCATCCCATGACCTTCTTGTCGATGTTGGGCTTGGACACGACGGTGCCGTCGTTGCCGGCGAGCGCCTTGTACTTGTCCTTCCTGGTGAAGCTGGTGCACTCGTAGGAGAGCGTGGAGGCGATGAGCCTCTGGATGTAGTTGGCCACATCATGGCTGGTCTTGCCGCCCTTGCAGGTGAGCTCGTGGGGGAGCTTGTTGAGGAACGTGACCACGTAACCAGGGCTCGGGTTCATGAAGAAGTAGAATGGGTCCAGCCCCTTCCACCCGCGCGCCGTCGTGCCATGGAACATGCTCATCTGGTTCTCCATCGCCACCGGCACGATCTCGTCCGTCAGCTCCGCGAACAGCGCCGAGAACCGCAGAAGGAACGGCTCCCGGCACGTCGTGCCCTCGGGGCAGATGACAAGGTCGCCCTCCATCAGCAGGCGCCGGATCATCGCCGCGTCGGCGGCGCGGTCACGGGTCAGCCGAACCGTGCGGATCGGCGACAAGATCTCCGACAGCCTTGACACCTGTTGATATCAACATGTGATCAATGGATGTGGCTAGAGTAACTGCAAGGAGTGTGAGGTTGAAGTTGTCGGTGTATCTACCGAGTAGGTGACGGCGGTGATCGGCCGGCCGAGGGCGGTGGAGAGGAAGATGGGGTCGAGGAGGGTGCGGTGGGAGCAGATGAAGAGCACGCCGGTCTGACCGGTCTCGCGGCTGGCCGGCGGGGGCGGGTTGCCCTTGATGGTGACGCGGACGCCGAGGGCACGGAAGGCGTGGTACACCATGCGCATCGGCAGGAGCGCGCCCGCGGCGATGCGGAGGCAGGCGAGCACGAACCCGATGGGGATCCAGAGCACGGTCAGCAGCGCGAGCGCCGGCGACGGCTTCTGGACGAGCCGGCCATCGTGGAAGACCACCGGCTTCGGCAGGTCCTCCCGTGGCACGGGCTTCATCTTCGGCGCCGGGGGCACCACGTAGCCCTCCTTGCACAGCCTCATGAACGGGTAGTCGGTCTTCCGGTCGCCAATGCCAACGTCCGGCACGGCGTCGCCAAACGCCTTCCGGAGCGCGTCCGCCTTGTTCTCCCCGACGAGCACGCCCGGGGAGCGGACGAGCCCCGTCGCCCGACCGCGCCAGATCAAGAGCTCCGTGCCGATCACGATGTCCGCGCCGAGGTACTCCTTCAAGAACGCCTCCACCATGATCCTCGGGTTCGCGGTGAGCACGCACCGCCGCCCGCACGCCGAGAACACGCGCCACGACTCCGGGTGGAGGTCCGAGCAGTAGAACTTGGGCAGCACGGCGCGCGCCACCGCCTCGATGTCGGCGACCCTCGCGCCGGCCATGGACGCGAAGATGAGCACCTGGATGCCGGCCGACTCGGACACGAAGTAGTAGAGGAGCCCCGCGAGCGGCGCGAGTAGGATCAGCAGCAGGAGCTGGAGCACGCCGCCTGTCTCGAACGCCATGTGCGCGAAGTACGGGAACGAGCTCCGGCCGCACAGGAGCGTGCCGTCCAGGTCAGCGACGACCGTGTCGCCGCCGCGGTCCTTGGACGAACACTTCTCCACCGTCGGGAACGGCGAGGCCATCATCATGGTGTCCATGTCCGCCATTCCAAGTCTCCCGGTGCTAGCTAGGCATGCACCAGAAAACACAAACTTTACTCTACTTTTGATGTGCTTTCTTGTGTACTTAGCATGCGGATTTTGCACTTTTCCATGGTTGTTTATATAGGATCAAGGAGATTATGAAATGTAAAAGACAAAAAAGAATTGGTTCGGACGTGTATGGAAGAAATCGAAGAAAGAAGCTTACAAAGAATAGGAGTATATTACGTCGTTAGGCATTGTTGAAGTTTCCATTGTTCCAAAGAAGCTTCCTAGGATGCACCGGTGTGGTGTTGTTCTACATGGGTGAAGAACTTTGGCATGGCCGCCAGTAAAGAGAAGTGGGAGAAAAGAAATTGATGGGAATTACATGTAGTAAACTTTTGTATTCTCTTGGTTGAGGCCTTGAAGGAGACAAGTAATTTATTTACGAGGTTGATTTGGTGTACTGTGCTTAAGTAATGGTAATGGCAAGTTTCTTTTGTGTTGTGGCTGATGGCTTTTAGGTGCAACTAGTAGATCTGATGAATAATACTTTCTGATAGAAACAGTTAAAAAGCTGGAAAAATGGCATCTATGTTGGATTTTGATCTAGGCCAAACGGTTAAAAGAGGGAGACGTGGGGTGATGCCCACGTTCACCCGTTTCTCACGCGCCCTGATCGGGGGTGCCTAACCAACTTTTGGTTACGGTCCCCCGTTGCGCAGCGCAAGATAAAAGGGGGTTCCGGCCTCTCACGTTAGGGGTTGGTTCGGTTCCCGTGAGAGTCAAAACCCCGCACAAACCCTAAGCGATCCGATCTACTGCGTGCTGCCAGCAACGGGAAGGCCGTCGCCACTGCAGGACATCGCCGGCGACTTCCCGAACTGTGACGCCTCTTCGACCTTCACCGACTCGCGCCTCATGCCTGCATCACGCAGGCACGTGGACTTCAGCTCAATGGCCTTCATCGCTGACCGTAAGTCCCCCCGATCTGATGAAACCCTAGGTGTTCTAGTGCTAGGCTAGCAGTTTAATGTGATATGCATGATGATTGAGGAATTACATTTGGTATTAGAGCCTCTGCTAGTTTTCCTAGAACCCTAGCCCTCTGATGTATTCTGTTAGCAATTAGAAGGAGGTGACTTGGTTTTCTTTTGCAAACTCTAATGAAATTCCCCAAATGTCAAGCCCACCCGAACCCTAAAATTCTCCAAATCAATCAAACAATTTTCGGATCGGGGTGGGAAGAACAAAAAATGGATTAGAACTTACGGCTTTCGGAGCCGTCGTCGCAGACGCCGCTTCGGGCGCCGCCGATGCCGCGCCACCACTCTTCATGAGCGCGTGCCATCGCCGCGCCGCTGGTCCGCGGGCGTGAGGCCGACGCCGTGCCGCGCTCCGCTCGGGGCCGCCGCTGATGCCGCCTCTCGCCGCCCCTCCACTTCGGGCGCCGCCGGTGCCGCCGCCGAGAGCCGCCGCTCCGCCTCCGGCCGGGCGCCGCTGTCGCCGTGCGCTTTTGCTCCACACGGGCGCCACCATCTCTGTTGGCCGCCGCCACTAACGCCTCTCCCGCGCAGCCACTCCGAGCGCACGCGCCGTCGCCCGTTCCGGTCTTTTCGGGTGGAGAGGAGCAAAATGATCTAGGGTTAGGGTTTTCACCCTTTTGTCTCGGCTGCCGTGCACGGTGGACCGTCAGATGGGATCCGGCGGTCAATTGATTTTCGGGCTGGAGATTGTTTTGGGCCGGCTGCGTTTTCGGCCGTCGGATCTTGATTCAACGGCGCGCACGTGAAGCGCGTTTTATGTGGGCTGCCGATAGGCTGCACTATTTTGGCTCTTGGGTTTCGGCCCAGCAGCGCATGATAATTTTTTTTAGTATATATTTCATGTGTTTATAGTATATCTCATGTATAATTGATGCTTATTTGATGTCTCTCATGAAAATATTACTGGATAATGTCTTTAAGCTGCTGAAAATATTATGCTATTATTTCCGCTGCCTAATGTTCTGTCTCTAATTGAATGAAACCAACGAGAAATTCAATTGGAGAGTTATGTTTATTTTTACATGCTATTACTTTTGGACCAACGTTAATTGTAATTGCATGTTATCAATTATGTTTATTTTTGTTATGTTTATTTTTATATGCTATTACTCTTTGACCAATGTTAATTGTAATTGCATGTTATGAATTATGTTAAATTTTTCGTTTCTGCCCAACGGTGATGCAAAAAATTCTTATGAGCATGTTGTTAATCATACCAACGTAAGGTTAATTTTCATGCAAATTAATTATGCATTTTCCTAATGAAAATTTTAAATTTTTCAGCTGCTACTATTTCCGCTCAAGTTAATGCGATTGAGCCACTTAACGGCAGCAACTTCCAGAAATGAAAATTTGCACTTATGATGATCTTCCAGCTCATGGATCTGGACTATGCATTCAGGTTCGATGAGCCTGTCGCTCCTAATGAAGGGGAGGACAAATTTGATGACAAAATGAAGGAGTACAAAACTAATGTTGAGAAGTGGGAGCGGTCTAACCGCATTTCACTTGTTGTAATGAAGAACTCCATCAGTGAAGCCATTAGGGGAGCGATCCCTGAAAAAGAAAAGGTGATGGAGTACTTGTCCTCCATTGAGGATCACTTTAAGGGGTCCTTTAAGGTTTATGCTACCACACTGATGCACAGGCTCATGAACACTAAATACAATGGTACTGGAAATGTCCGTGAGCACATTATGACAATAATTAACATTGTTGCTAGACTTAAGACAATGGACATGGAAATTTCTGATGGTTTTGTTGTCCATTACATTATGATGTCTCTTCCTAAGCAATTTGAAACTTTTAAGGTGAACTATAACACCATTAAGGACAAGTGGACCATGAGCGAGTTGATCGCTAATGTTTCTCAGGAAGAAGAGAGGCTCAAAGCTGAGGGAGCTAATGATTTTGTAAATCAAGTCGACTCCTCAAATAAAGCAGGTCCCTCTAGAAATAGAGGTGGCTATAAAGGAAAGGGAAAGAAGGAGCAAGCCTACTCCCCTTATAAGAAGCAACAGAAGCCACAGCATCCACAGCATCCTAAGGCGCCTAAAAACGCTTCAGGTCCTGGAAGCTCAAATGGACAGGAAAAAAGTGACGAGTGCTACTTTTGTTAGTAAAAGTACCACTTCCAAGATGATTGTCCAGGATGGCTAAAATGGCTCGTCACTTATGAAATTACTTTTGTTGATGAAGTATTTTATGCTGATTTTCCAATAAACTCTTGGTGGATTGATTCTGGTGCCACTGTGCATGTTACAAATTCCTTGCAAAGATTCCATATGTTGAGAAGTCTCAGAGGGGAAAGAAGCCTAAGAGTGGCTAATGGGATGGAAGCCGAAATTGAAGCTATTGGATCAGTTTCTTTAGTTTTGAATATTGGTTTTGTAATTAAACTTAATGATGTTCTTTATGTTCCCTCGATGAGAAGAAATTTAATTTCTGTTTCATTATTAGATAATGATGGATATTCTTGTAATTTTGGACACGGAAAGTGTTTGGTTTATTTTAATAATGATAATGTTGGTCGTGCCATCCGACACGACAAGCTTTATATGTTATCCCTGCAAGATTCTCCTATATCCATGAATGTATGTGATGTGAATAAAAAGTGCAAGCGAATTGATGAGACTTCGTCGAAATTGTGGCACTGTCGTTTGGGCCACATTTCGAGGGGGAGAATTGAACGTCTCATTAAAGAAGAAATTCTCCACCCTTTAGACTTTAGTGATTCGGATGATCATTGCCTTGATTGTATCAAAGGCAAGTATGTAAAGAAAATAAAAAAGGTGCTACTCGAAGCACAGGGATTTTAGAAATAATTCATACTGACATATGTGGTCCTTTCCCTGTGACATCAATGGATGGTTATGATTCTTTTATTATGTTCACTGATGATTACTCACGTTATGGCTATATCTATCCTATTAAAGAGAGATCGGAAGCACTTGATAAATTTAAGATATTTAAGGTTGAAGTTGAAAATCAGCACAATCTAAAGATTAAAGTAGTGCGCTCGGATCGTGGGAGAGAGTATTATGGGCGACACGCAACTTATGGGTAGGTTCCTGATCCTTTTGTCAGGTTCCTACAAGAAAATGGTATAGTCGCCCAGTACTCAATGCCCGGTGATCCCCAACAAAATGGAGTAGCGGAAAGAAGAAACCGCGCACTTATGGACATGGTTCGAAGTATGTTGAGCTACTCCACTTTGCCTGTAAAGTTATGGATGGAAGCATTAAAGACCGCTGCACACATACTCAATCGGGTTCCCAGTAAATCAGTGCCTAAAACACCTTATGAATTATGGACTGGGAGAAAACCAAGTTTGAACTACCTCCATGTGTGGGGTTGTGCAGCTGAAGCTAAAGTGTTTAACCCACAAATTGGGAAATTAGATCCCAAGACTGTGAGTTGCTATTTTATTGGCTACCCTGACAGGTCTAAAGGGTACCGATTCTATTGTCCAGATCGTACCACAAAATTTGTAGAAACAAGGCACGCTGCGTTCTTGGAAAATGATGGCATCAGTGACGACTTGGAGCCTAGGAAAATTGATCTTAAGGAGAAGCGGATTTATGTTGCTTCACCGCTAATCTGACAGACTGATTTTCCTATGCCCCAAATACTTGTGCCCACAGTTGATCCTGTAGTTGCAACTCCTGTTGCGTCTCCAGTTAATTCTGTGGCTACTCCTGCTGTTGAGGGCTCTGAAAATACAAGTACAGTACCTAATGATGAGCCTTCACAGCCCTCTGTGACATTTGATGAACAGCCTAATGAGCCTGCCAATGAACCTGTCAGGAGATCAGAACGAGTGAGGAGATCTGCTATCCCAAGTGATTATGAGGTTTACTTGAATGAAGATGATCTTGGGAAGGTGGATGATCCTAGCTCTTATAAGGAAGCTATGAAGAGTAAGGATTCATCTAAGTGGCTAGATGCTATGAAAGATAAAATTAAGTCTATAGGCGATAATGGTGTATGGGACCTAGTAGAAATTCCTAATGGAGCAAAAACAGTAGGTTGTAAATGGGTCTACAAAACCAAACGTGACTCCAAAGGGAATATCGAAAGGTTTAAGGCGAGACTTGTAGCGAAAGGGTTTACACAAAGAGAAGGCATTGACTATAATGAAACATTTTCTCCTGTTTCATCTAAAGATTCATTTAGAATCATAATGGCGCTCACAACACATTTTGATTTAGAGTTGCACCAAATGGATGTTAAGACTGCATTCCTGAATGGAGACTTGTATGAGGACGTTTACATGACACAACCGGAAGGTTTTGTTGTAGAAGACGAGAAACATTTGGGATGCAAGCTAAAGAAATCCATATATGGCCTGAAGCAAGCTTCTTGGCAATGGTACCTTAAGTTCGATGAAGTCATAAGGAATTTTGGATTTAAGGAGAATGATGTTGATAATTGCACATATGTTAAGTTCAGGGGGAGTAATTACACCTTCTTAATCCTTTATGTGGACGATATATTATTGGCCAGCAGCAGTGTGGACATGCTGCGGGAAACTAAAAGATTTCTCTCTTTCAACTTTGACATGAAGGATCTTGGTGAAGCATATTATGTTCTTGGTATTGAAATTCACCGAGATAGGTCCAAAGAAACATTGGGTTTATCACAAAAGGCATACATTGACAGAGTACTAAAGAGATACAATATGCATAAATGCTCTGCCTCGCCTGCTCCTATTGTTAAGGGCGATAAGTTTGGGAAATTTCAATGCCCAAAGAATGACTATGAATCTGATCAGATGAAGGCTGTACCTTATGCTTCTGCTATCGAAAGTATTATGTATGCTCAAGTATGTACACGCCCTGATTTAGCTTATGTTACCGGGATGCTTGGCAGATATCAGTCAAATCCATGACCGGACCACTGGAAAGCCGTTAAGAAAGTCCTGTGCTATATGCAAGGCACTAAAGGTCACATGCTCACATATAGAAAAAGGGATAACCTTGAGGTTGTCGGTTTTTCTGATGCTGATTTTGCGGGGTGTAAAGACACTAAGAAGTCCACATCAGGTTATATTTTCACCCTCGCAGGAGCAGCAATTTCATGAAAAAGTGTAAAGCAAACACTTACTTCATCGTCGACAATGCAGGCTGATTTTGTGGCATGTTATGAGACTACCGAGGAGGTTGTATGGCTTAAGAACTTTATCCCGGGATTGAGAGTGGTGGACATCATTTCTAGACCACTTATTCTATACTGCGATAATCAACCCGCAGTTTTCTATTCGAGTAACAACAAGTCGAGTGCGGCTGCCAAGCACATTGACATAAAGTATAATGTTGTGAAAGATAGAGTCCAGGATCAAACAATTAAGGTTGAGCATATTGGAACTAAATTTATGCTTGCGGATCCGCTCACAAAAGGCTTACCACCCAATATTTTTCGTGATCATGTTGCCGGCATGGGTTTATTGGAGAGCCTTTGATCCTGCAATAAGATGACCATATAAAGTAACCAACTCCCATGAAGTATTATGTTATCCGATCGATATAGAATGGAGCACTATAAGTACTGATGTCCAACGGTACTTAATTGACTGTTGTGACGCATTACTTTGGTGTGAACTTTTATTGAGAGAGGGCTTATGATGTTTAGCCTTACGATCAAGGGGGAGAATATTGGATTTTGACCTAGGCCAAACGGTTAAAAGAGGGAGACGTGGGGTGATGCCCACGTTCACCCGTTTCTCACGCGCCCTGATCGGGGGTGCCTAACCAACTTTTGGTTACGGTCCCCCGTTGCGCAGCGCAAGATAAAAGGGGGTTCCGGCCTCTCACGTTAGGGGTTGGTTCGGTTCCCGTGAGAGTCAAAACCCCGCACAAACCCTAAGCGATCCGATCTACTGCGCGCTGCCAGCAACGGGAAGGCCGTCGCCACTGCAGGACATCGCCGGCGACTTCCCGAACTGCGACGCCTCTTCGACCTTCGCCGACTCGCGCCTCACGTCTGCATCACGCAGGCACGTGGACTTCAGCTCAATGGCCTTCATCGCTGACCGTAAGTCCCCCCGATCTGATGAAACCCTAGGTGTTCTAGTGCTAGGCTAGCAGTTTAATGTGATATGCATGATGATTGAGGAATTACAATCTATAGTTAAGGATTATTCCTTGTACTACTAGTACTATCGTGGTAGCCGCCACACAGCGTTGTGTTGCATATTCCATTTTTTTACGAAGATTAAAAGGCTTTGAAGGTTGGTCTTCTCTTATTAATCGAATAATTGTGACTATATGAGTATGTTACAAATACTGAAATCATGATTGCTCGGAATTTCATCTAGTTGCAGCAAACACTAGGTATAAAGCTCCATATGTTCTGCTCCTTCATGCCCGTTAGCATTCTCAAAAGACTGAAAAAAGAAAGCAAGACATTTTAGTTAGAGAAAAAAAAAAGCAGGCAAAACTAGGTAACTTCACGATATTTCTTCTAGGCGAGGCCTGTTCTATTCAATTTCTTTCCAGAGCCTCCTGCATGTGAAGTGGAATAGCGGACACCAAAACCTGAATCAAGTTTGCGCAAAGGAATATGTATCTGATATTCACTTGCAATACAAGATGATGTTTAGATT
This sequence comes from Dendrocalamus latiflorus, assembly GCA_017311315.1. Lineage (NCBI taxonomy): Eukaryota > Viridiplantae > Streptophyta > Magnoliopsida > Poales > Poaceae > Dendrocalamus > Dendrocalamus latiflorus. Next base: position 7,564,787 of record CM029651.1, on the reverse strand, counting down.
CTAGCTTAATTTGTAGCTGTGCTAAGGTCAACCTACCCAAGTGGTAGCACTTCCTTAAAAATTGACACACATATGGTGAAGCGAATGAATGTAGCAAGCCAAGCTCAAAATATTCCAGAGAGTAGAACAGAAGGTCCAAATGAAAGGGAATGTGTTGGATCACTTTCTTTTCAAAAGAAAAAAATTTGAATGGCTTGGATCTCTTGATGTCGTAAAAACCAATTTGGCCGCTTCTCCGTTGGTTAGTTTCGACTTCTTTCAGCAATAATTATTTATTAGACTAATAAGTCACGACCAAAAAGAACAGGTTAACTGTCCAACTAGGCCCAAGGCAAATTGGGTTGGGTCACTATTTGCTGGGGCCCGGCCCTTTTGATACCTGGGCGAACGAGAAAAATGCTAATAATAATTTCTCACTTCTGCAAGCATCCGCTCTGCTCCGGGACCAGTTGCCAGTCAGTTACCACATTACCGCTCAACCCCCCCCCCCCCACATGAAGTCCAGAAGCCCAACCAAATTACCAATGTCCTCCTCTTCCCCAAGTGGCGGAGCCACAACGTTGTATGGGGTGCAGTTGCACCTCCAAAAATTTTGAGCAAAAAATCGATATATATACTTCTTAATATACAAAGTATATACTATACATACTAATATATTCCTAAGAGCTCATTAGGCACAACAAGCAATAAGTCAAGCCTATTAGCCTAAGCAATAAGTCAAACCTATTGGCCTAATTGTCCAAATCATCCTCACTTTCTCAATCGATCGGCCACCCCACCGGAGATTCCCCAATCGGCCAAATCCTTTAAGCTTTTGCCCTAGCGCAGCAGTCGAGCTCAGGCACACAATTCTGCTCACGTGCAGATCATCGCTACCGCTGCGCTCCCCAGAGGCTGGAGCCCCCAGCGCTACCAACGACCATCAAGCACCAGATAGGAAAAGGTAAAACAAAAAAGTTGTCGACCTGCCCATCATAGAGAATTGCTAGGAGCTCTTCAAACAGCTCTTCAACACCTGCCTTGCCAAGTCCCCTATGCTCCTAACTTATTGTGATTTATTTATTACCTCCTAGCTCTTCTATGCACCTAAGTCCTCAATATCGATTAGCTTCTTGAATCTTGAATGCTGGTAGATCATTTTTTATTGTTCATGTGTTAACTAGCTGCCAATTCGGTAGTGCTAATAATGCTGCTAAATTCTTATGAATTGTCTAAATTAAGGTATGATTAAAAATAGGGGGCTGTAGGATATGTCTTTGGAGAGTTCTATGGTGTTAATTTGATTTTCGATATACCAATTTGTGAATTTGTGTGGCACAGGGTGGTGTATTGAGGGGTTTTTTGTTATTGGTTTTAGTAATTGGATGGAGATGCAAAAAGCTCCGATGGAATGGTTTTCGTGGTAGTTATAGATTGTAGTATACATATTGGTTTGGAGCACCAAAAAAATAAATTGCTTGTTTGTTGCCTTCCAATTTAAAAGGATGGTACCAGGAATAAAAATTTAAAAGGGAGTTGTAGGAGTTATGATCAAACCTAATAAACTAAGAAATAACATAATTAAATAATACTCAAATGGTTCCTTAGTTATATATATTGAATTAATATTTGAATTTATTTTAGGACAGGTATGTTTTAAATTCGCATTCCATTCTCAAAATCCTCCGCCCCTGTCCTCTCGACCGTCGCCGTCCCGCCTCGCCGCCATCCCGCGACTCCCCCTCCCGCGATCCCCGCGCCTCCTCTGCCTGCAGCGCCCCTACCCCTCCCCGTCCTCCGCTCACCACCGCCGCCTCGTCGCCGCGCTCACCCTCGCCTTCCTCTCCTGGCCCCACTCCTACGCCATCCCCCGCCGTGGCCCGTTCACCGAGGCCCCACTCCGCGCTGCCGCGCTCGCCCTCGCCCGCGCCTGCGCGCTCCCCTCGCTCTTCCGCCTCCTGCGAGCTCACGCCCCACTCGTCTCCACTGCCGAGCTCACCGACGTCATCCGCGCGCTCGGCGAGGAGGACCTTCCGCGCCACGCGCTCGCCGCCTTCCACCGCGCGCGACAGCTCCGATGCTCCCCGGACGCGCAGTGCTACAACACCTTCATCGCCGCGCTGTGCCGGAACGGCCGATTCAAGGAGGCCAGGTTCCTGCTCGACCAGATGGAGCGCCCCCGCCCCAGCGCGCGCTGCAGGCCCGACTCCTACACCTACACGGTGCTCATCTCCTGGTCCTGCCGGATCGGGGTGGGGACGGGGTGCCGGAAAGCTGCCAGGAGGAGGATCTACGAAGCGGGGAGGTTGTTCCGGAGGATGGGGGAGAAGGGGTTGGAGCCGGACGTCGTGACCTACAATTGTTTGATCAATGGCCTGTGCAAGACGTACTGCGTGGAGCGCGCCCACGAGGTGTTTGATGAAATGGTGAAGAAGGGCTGCACGCCAAACCGGGTGACGTATAATTCGTTTGTGAGGTATTATAGTGTGGTGAATGAGGGTGACAAGGTTGTTGAGTGGATGAGGGAGATGGTGGCAAGCGGGCATGGTGTGGCGACAGCAAGCGCGCATACGGCTGTTATCCACTCGCTGTGCGAGAGCGGGCGGGTTGAGGAGGCGAGGCGGTTCATGGTTGAGATGGCTGAAAGTGGGCATCTGCCGAGGGAACACACTTACAAGCTTGTGAAAGATGCAATTAAGGAGGCCGGTGAGGAGGCCTTGCTGGAAGAGCTGTGTCAGCCCATTGATGATGGCATTAAGGAAAGATTTTCAACAGGTCATGCGAATGAAGCATATAATGCGACCAGTGACAAGATAATCTTGGAACAACATTGAGCTTGGGCAAACTTGCAATCCACTCACCAAATGAGAGAGGTTTGGACCTGCAAGCAACAGGGTTTTTGAACTAGATGTCTAAGGGGGTACATTCTAATAAATACACGTGTTAGCTGGTGAAGACTGTGACTAAGAGTCTCCCTGGCAAGGAGGTTTTGTTGAAAGAGCCTTGCCTGAGAGTAGATGATGGTGCCAGGGAAAAAGCACTGGATGGTGATGAGAATGAAGCCCAAAATGCCACCAGTCACAACTCACAAGATTGTTCGAGGCAAAGATGAAGTGGATTTGTGCAAAAGGTAAGTATGTCTCAGATTCATGCTCACAATTGATGTGAGAATAATTGTTATGCAACAAGCTAGGCTTTTTGTTGTTTACAAGCGGTTAGAACCCTTATGCCGTACATTTTTTGGGATCATGTAGTTTGCAGCATGACCTAATACAGAAATTGCCTTTTCTTGTCATCATCATCCATTGCAGTTAACAGCAACACAAAATTGAAATTTGCCATTTTCTGTTATTCCTTTCACCACCTCGGCTGCTTTGTTTATAAGATCTCATTATATGACTCATGATGAATTTGTTTTTGCCCCTCAGACCCACACGTTTTTTATTTATCAGAGTTTCTGGTTAATGATCAGTGAAGTTTTTAGTTATGTGTTCATAATTACATAAAATATTTGGTAATTGTTGGCAATGGCATTATTGAAATTAACTTGTAATACAGATATATGAGTATCATAATTTCAGTTGACATTGTAAGATATGCTTTTGTCTCGTTTCGCTGCAGTGCATCAACAAATTGGGCTGCCATAACTCATTTTTATCCGCATTTATGCTTTCTCCATTGCCATAATCCGAGAATTTAGTGAATATGCTTCCTTGAAGTGTAGCGTGTAATGTAAGATACGGAGATAAAATGAGATACAAACAAGCTGTACAAAGGTCACATAAATCCTTTACTATGATGAAAAAGCCACTCCTATAAAATGATTAATACAGGTGCCATTTCTACAAAAAGAACTTCACACATGAGCTCCGAATATGAATAACAACAAGGACCCCAAAAATTAGTTTCACAAATTGCACACAACTTCCGGTCTGTGGTTGACAGATGATTTTATACCGATCCGTCATACTGATACAGAAATAGAAGCTCTGTAAGCTTATGTTGGCTGCTTTTCTGTTTGTGGCCTTCGCTGTACCAAACAACCATCTGTTGCTCCCTCCATTTGATGCTCAGGAAATATTCAGAGATTTGACTCTTCACGGTTTCCAAGCTGATGGTGGTGGTGGTGGAGTTGGGAACATTGGAGGAATTGCAGAGAAGAGAGTGTTCTTATCAATTCCAGTTTTGGCGTTGGATAGAGAAATCAGTGCTGCAACCAAGCCAGCATTTGCTGCAAGAGTAGGCTCTGTGTAATTGTAGTTCGTGCGGACATCTTTGAAGCCATCATGCCTGTCAGGGCCAGCAGCCATTGCTCCGATGAGGATATTAGGGTTTGCCTTTTTACTCTCCCTCCATTTAAAACCTCCTTTGCATCCGTACTTGACGCCATTATGAGGGATTGATGCCCCTCTGTGATGAACACGCTTGGGGTACTTGTTTCCAAAGCCCACAACGTAGCTCATTTTTAGTGGGTTCTTACCTAGGATGTAATCAAGCTGCAAAACGAAGGGTTTCGAGTGTCAATTCACAGATTCCTGCTATAGCATTACTGCATTTGTTAATTCAAGAGCATTAAGAACAAAACCTTACCTGTGACCTTGCAAACTTGCGGAGGACTTCTGTGGTGTAGAAATTAGGTCCACAATACCACCCTGGTGTATCTGCAGCTTCAAGATAATCACTATATAAAGAAGCAAGGAAAGCTGCATTGACAACATACTGAAGTGGCTGAGGCCTTCCATGGTTGAGTTGTATTAATCCTCCTGCAAAACACTCCATTACTTAAATTTCTTCTCTGGCTAGGTAGAAACTAGAAAGAAAGAGAAACAAAGAGGTACATTACCGACCTTTAGTGAAGTTGAATGAATTGAATACCGGTAAATATGAGCACATCACATTGTCAGTTTGGTTGTGGAATGTCCTTAATATTTCTTCATAAGGGTAGCCTGGACTTAGGAAGAGACGCAACCTGCTGAGAAGAACCTGGATAAAGTAGAAACTATGTTAATGCTCAATCATTATTCATTAGAATGCTGCAGTATACCATTGATCATCCTTTTCTATGCAAATCGATTTTCTTAATATTCCAATTCCTTCTAAAACAATCCTTATTGTTTTTCTCATTCAGATTGCGTTACACTGCTGTTGTTCCTTTGTTGCTAACTGCTAAGCACTTCTAACATATCCAGTTAACCGAGTAGAGAGGTATGAAGTATGCTAACCTGAGCGCCTGGAAGTTTGTCATCCCAGGTAAATACTCCATAGTTTGGACTACCAAACCAATATGCTCCAGCATGTTTTGCCATTCCTGGAGCTGTGGCGACCGAGAGGTATGATGTGTTCCCTGTGGCAAAGTACATCCATGCACCGCCCCACACGAACTCATCCCAATAGCTGGTGGAATTGTAGAACAGTGCAGGATCAGAGCCGTTGGGGCTGTATCGCGCACGCTGCGTCCTGCCGAACTTGTATAGGGCCTTCGCACCATGGACGAGCTTGTCAGAGTACTTCTTGTTATCCTTGAACACTATGGAAGCTGCAGCAAGGGCAGCAGCCATTTCAGAGGCAAGATCTGAGCAAGAGTGGCACTCATAGATAGGTCTGGGGTAATTGATATCCTCCGGTCTCATCCAGCAGTAGTGGTCATTAGGCATGGGGCCTTTAGAGGTGTCACCTTGACCCACCTGCAATAAGGAAGCTCCACATGGCATCGGTGATTTGCTGAAACTACTATAGTCTAGTCTGCTGATGTGTTGCGGAAAGGACACTGGAAGTTTACTCAATGGAGTGAGTGGACCAGATGCCTAATTTCTTGGCACAAAACAAATCAGCACATTGAGATTATCAACCTCTACGAACCTGGGCGACAATCCGATCGATGGTGTCGGCGGATGAATTGAAGGTCTTGAGGATGTAGTCTGTGCCCCACTTGATCAGCTCCTTGATATGGTCGAGCTCGCCGATCGCCTCATACTTGGCCCTGTACTCGATCACACTCCAGCTGAGCATGGTCATGGACCAGGCCATGGGGTAGTTGAACTTGATGGCGTCCCCTGCATCGTAGAACCCTCCGACCAAGCTCTTCCGGACGGTGTTGTCGGAGAGGCCGTCCTTCATGGCGGAATTGCCCCTCCAGCTGACGCCGTTGTGCTTCGGCAGCGGACCAGCTGGCATCCCAGACCATACATCGTCAGAAGGTGAACATTATATGTGTCTTTTTGTTCATCAATTTAGTTGCTCATATGAATTCATAGTGTTTTTATTTATTTATTTCAGATGGGGAAGCAAGACAATTGTGGATATTTTTCCCGCGTGGACTGTGGTCTGGTTAAATATGCATGAAGAGTATATGGAGTAATTTACACGAAATGGTCAGATCTCCAGAATCCAAGGCATGCTAAATGTAGAAACCCCATGGCAAGGCAAGAAGTGACAGGACAACTGGACAAGCAGCTGTAGCCGCCGGAATCTACGTGCATGCCATTGCTACGCAAAACCGGATCTGAATTTTGAATATGTGATGCAGAGTGGTGGCAGGAAGGCAACTCACATCGCTGCGCGTTGAAGAACATGAGCGCCTTGTGCAGGGCCAGCGTGTACTGGTCGGGCGGCGGCGGCGGCGGGCGCTTGTGCGGGACAAGCTTGACGATCATCATGACGAAGCCGATGAAGAGGCCGACGCCGAGGATGGTGCCGACGGTCCACATGAAGATCTTGCGGTCTACGACCATGCAGCCGAGGTCGACGTACTTCTTCTTCTTCTTGCCGGCCTGGTCCCCCGGCCCGGCCAGGAGCCAGCTCTGCTGCGTCTCGTCCAGCTGCCGCATCAGCGCCGCCCGATCCAGGTCCCGGCTCCGGTCGTCGTCCGTCGCCGAGTCCGCGTTGGAGATCTCCAGCGGCCCGCCCCACGGGTCCCGCCCGAACATCTTGCCGGTTTGCCTCCTCCGCCGCCGCTCCCCTCCTCAACGACGGCAATGGCGTGCGGGCGGACGAGCCGCGAGCGGAGAGGAGGGCTCGGAGCTCTCGGAGTGGGATAGGCCGAGAGGGCAGAGCAGAGTGGGGAGCGTGTGAGTTATGGTAGGCAATGGCGTGGAGTGGAGTTATGTTATGAAATGGAGGGATCCGGTGGTTGGGGCGTCGCTCTCGTCTCCTTGTCGTCTTTTCGGTTCGGTCTCGTTGCCGCTATCGATGGGTGGGTGCCCCGCGACGAGGGACGGGGGAGGCGGTGGCCGCTCCACTTCACTTGTGGGCCCTTTCAGTCGTCTTTTAAAGCGATTTTTCTAAATAGCTTTCTAAATCTAAAATTATGTATGCTATTTATGTCAGCATCTTCGCTGTTTATTATCGTCTTAAAAGCATCGATAAAAGTTATCAATCGCAGGTAAAAAGCGATATCTTAACACTGAGATTTGTTTCGCGAAATTGTTTGTTGTGTTGGCTCATGTGTAGGTGCAGCTCACCTGGACCCGTGTGTCTTGCTGTGCTTTTTAGCAGTTTCCTAGAGATTGCTCGCATGTGAAGCATTTTGATTGTTCTGGTACTTTTTGTTGCTCGAGGTGTGTTGTTGGGACATTACTGTTTGGTATTTACCAGGTAATTTTGGTTGTTTTTGTTGCGTATTTACCTTGGCCGTGTGGTTTGGTCGTTTGGACATCGCTGGCAAGGAGAAGGGATGGGCCCAAGGATAATATGGTTGTTACTGTGGTAGTTGCGGAAGCATTTGGGTATTGCCAGGAGAGAAAAAAAGAGAGGGGTAGGCCTTTGTTATCATTAACTTTTGTAGATCTGGGACGCGTAGTTGTTTGTACCTTATCAAACTGTACGTGGCAAAAAGGACAGGCGCCAATAATGCATTTAACTTGTTCCCATGGCTTTCCTTTGCAAAGCGGTTACCGTTGCTCAAAGCTTGCTGGTGATTCAGACGCTGTTACTTTAAGTGTTTTTTCTCTACCTTTTTGTATGCATACTTCAACCGGGTGAGACAGGGTTGGTTGGATTGGAGGGAAGAAGACGGCATGAAGCATGTGTAAGAAATGGGAAAGGTAGGGTTAGCCACTTAGCCCCAGCAGCTTGATGATGCCCTATATCTACATATGCCGGTTCTCTCTATTTTGCGAGCCAGCCTTTACAACTTATCCCCTGCACACTAGGACATGCATCATCTGCAACATCATTGTATTATAATGAGATTCCTATCTAGGCACTCTACCAGAATCACCTTAGCCAACATCAAACAGTTCTTTTAAAATACATACCCACGTACTTTAAGATTCACTAAGTTTTAGCATTGTTTTACCCCGAGAAAAAAAGACTAAGCATTAATTGTTTGGAATACAGGGGTTTTGTAGCTGAAAGTTTTATATCCGAATTTCACAAGAAACAGTATAATACTGTACCATTTCTTTGACGTAGTTCGTGGTACAAGTATGAGAAAGAAAGTCTCTGTGTACTGAGAAGAGTAGTTAGTTGCGCCCTGCGCTGCGATGCGATGCGTGACGGCGAGCAGTGGTTGGGAAATAACACACGATTAAATGCCTGGATGTGTGTATGCACACCTTAATTGGTGAGAGGTCACTCTCTCACAAGGTAGGCTAATTAACTTCTCCTCTTGGCAGGACGGGGACTGATCAGCGGCGAAAAGAAATACTAGTATACTGCTACTAGTTAGTACTAGTATGATAATTTGATGAGGTGATGCATTGAGCGATTAAACAAAATGAGATCTGGGCGAGCTGTCGGTGGACTGCTGTCGATGGATTCCTTGGACCCCTTGGCAAGACTCATGTCGCTCTGTCAGATGATCATGTGGTGGTGGCTTGGGCTTTCTTTCTTTCTTTCTATTTTGTTTCAAAAAAACAAAATAATGAAGCCGGCTTATCGGGCCTGGTTTGCGAAGGATCAGAATTCGCCTTCTGTTCATGGGAATCAAGCTTTGTTTCGTTGGTCTTTGTTTTTGAAGAGGATATAGATTAATGAAGAAAATGAAACTAGATATGGTTCTCCAAACTGAGGAGCAACCTTTTTTGCGACGATGCGCGCACCCGAACCATCAGAGCATGTGTCAGCAATTCAGCATAAATAGAGGTCATAAGCTAACATAATCGATATACTTTGTTAACAAAACATGAACTATCCGCTTATGGTCCTTATTTTTAGCTTTTCAGCAATTTTTTACTTTTAACTTTTATCAACAATCATTATTATGTAAACTAATAAGTCACATTAAAAAAAAATCGTAAATTGTAACCCAAAAAATATGCCCTACAATCAGACGAGGAGGAACGTATCTAGCAACTTTTTTTGGGGTCAAATGGCATAGGTTACCAAGGCTAGTTTGCTTCGTTATAGAGAACAAAAGGTTCGTAAAAGCATCCAATGGAATGGATGTTCCACTAGAGTGAATGGTGGGGAATGGAGATGCTCAGCTGCTGCGGCCTGCAGGTCGGCAGGCAAATCCGGTAAGAAATGCCTTGTGTTGCGCCCAGCACTGAACCCCAAGCAGATTCGCTTGCTCAGAAGTGCCGTAAGACCTGCCCCACGTCAACGAGGGCCCACCCCACCCCACCCCTACCATTTCTTTCCGCTTATTTTTCTCCCCCTTTCATTTTAGACCATCTGCTGATGAGCATCCATCCACTGCCTGGACGGCTGGACCTAGTTCACCATAGGTGTCTATGGAACAAGGCCCATGATTTGGGTGAGAGCTGATCGACAAGCTTCGAATCATCACAAGCGTGAGAGAGGAGTGTGGCAAAGTCGTAGTACGGCATAGAGGCTCGGATAAGCTGAAGCATACTGTTTATATGTGAGTACGTTGAACTGATCTGAACCATCCGTGGTCTGCATCGAAGGAAATGCCCAAACGGCCTTCCCCTGCTTCCAAATCATTGATGGCTGTGAGACGAGGTTGCGGTCATCTCATAATGTATGATGAGTATTTGATTTTGTTATATAAATATTGTCGAAGTTTTAGTTTTAGAAGTTTGTAATTTTCAGAGTTGCTATCAGGTTTTAACCGGTCTGACCAACGGCTATGGAGCTGTCAGACTAGCCATATACCTTTTGGAAAATAGACACTAAGCATTTGTGTAGGTGTATTTGATAATGTCTTTACATGAGGTGTCGCTCAATTTGGAGTTCTGAGCTCAAACTAGATAGAGTTTAACCGAAATTCCAGATATGGTGCTTTATAGTGTTCTTAAGCGGTCAGACCGGTCAAACCATGACAATCAGATCAGTACAGTGCTAATGGTTAGACTAGCACCGATAGTCAGTTTGGCTTGGTAATGACGGTCAGACCGACTTTTGATAAATTAGCGTTGAAATTATGCATTTTGTTTTAAGATTTGGTTCTAGGGTTAGGATATGTGTATGAGTATGGTTGAGTGTGTGCACGGCATGGATGCCGGTGTTTTGTTATGGTGTATTGCATAATGCATTGTTTTGACTAACGTGAGTCAAGTGCATGAAACTTGTACTCGACATAATTGCTTGGTCTTTGAATGTACATGTGGCTTGGAGAATGCTAGCGGTCAACGGCGAGGAACTGGGACTAGGCAGAGGAGTTGAGATCCATGGTGTCAAATAAGTCCAGGTAAGATTACGTGACTCAAGCGGAAAGCACAGAGAAGACAATGATCATGAAGAGACGAGTTTGTGCATGTGGTGCGCCAAGTGACGAGGCTAATATATATATAGAGACGGTTTGGGAGAGTCCAAATGCGTGAAGACATGATGGATAGTCATTAGGTATTATGGGCTATGTGTCAAAACATGTGGAGATGTTTTGAAATGAAGGTAAATATTCATGGCTCATCAATTATATCAATTAATGATTTTGTGTATTGTGTGATGCTACGTAATAGTTTACTTGTTGTTGTTAGTTATAGGGCTCTAGAGCTAGGTCATGGTGAGACAGATAGAATCAAAACTAAATTAGGAGAGCTTAGATTCAGACCAGTTGTAGGATTGTATGGCGCAATCAGAGGGGTGAATGATTGCCTTCGCTTTTTGAAATCTTTAATTAGTCGATGAAGGTTTTGACAACCCGATCGACTACTCGATGCTCAACTGCTCACCATATCACTCAGCTTCAATCTTCAGCCAATTTGAACATACTAAAAAATGTCAATCCAGAAGTAGAACCTCTCAATTACCTTTGCACGTATTCGAACGCTTCTACTGCAACTGCAATTACCAAAAATCTTCAACACACCATGAACCAGATTGATTCAAGATGTTCTTTATTGCTGGATTTCCATGGGTTTACAAAGCACCCTCACAAACACCCCAAACACCCAAGCACAAAAGCCTCCTCCAAAAACCACGGCTAAAACCCTTAGCATATACCTGTTTTTATATGCTACAACCCTAAACTGTGTCTAACTCAAATATGAACACGAAATCCTACCTCTACCTCAAATCAAGGGACCTGAAACCCTTCCAAACATGGGTATTAACCAATCTCTAATAATTCTCGTTACGGACTCCTTCTATAACATTTCCAATCTCACCACGTGACGAAGCCTCTAGGACAGCACCTCCTGTATCGTCATCATGCCTCATCCATCTCATGTGTTGAAGCCTTCGAGAACGCACCTCCCGTATCTTCTCCATGCATCATCCTCATGTATTGAAGCCTCCGGAACCGCACCTCTTGTATCTTTTTCACGCATCACCACCTTTGATCTACACGTGCTCCAGAGTGAGCCCAGCCACCTCGCGTGACATCCTGGACCATTTGGATTTCAGATTTCCCCATTCTAGTCTCGGTTCTTCTCGTCACTGACTATGACCGTCTCCATGCCAACCTGCACATCAAAGGCCAAAGAACGTTTTTCCGACACAAGTTCTCCATAACTTGACCGTCATCAGCATGCATAGACCCTCGTCTATCCATAGACAAGAACCAAACTATCCACAAATACCAACCAGGTTGTCCACAACCACACTTTCTATCGCTATCGAAAAATCATCCTTAGACTACTCATTACGACTACTAGCTCATCGAGTACTCGAAAACAACAAGTACTTGAGAATTACCATGTACCGATAGCTACGACTAAGACATCAGATCGTTAAGTCCACAACTACCAATCTCCAACCATTCGCTGCACCGTTGATTACCGAGTATCACTGACAACAGCTACGGCCACCTAGTACCTCCCTGGTACTATAGCAATGACCACCAATCACCGACTATAGTTGTGAAACCCACGACCGCAAAGCCTTCGACTACCAACTAGCAAAGTCTACGACTACCGAGTACTGAGCCCTTCCGACTACGAGTACCAAGTCCTTCTGACTTCGAGTACCTAGTCCTTCCGACTATCGAGTATCAAGTCCTTTCGACTACCGAGCACCATGACCATCTAACCACCGAGTACTTCCATCTTTTGATTACCGAATTCTTCGAGTACTATTCATCGATCACCAACCACCATGCACTAGCTAGTCATATTGTTGGCCTAACACGAGTACTTGAAGTACTTGAAGATACCAAGAAATGAAGCACTCGAACTGACCATGAAGTCTACTAGTACAGACCATGAAGCCTACGACAACCGATCGCAAAAGCCTAAAACTACCTATCGCGAGTTCTATGACAACCGATCAAAAAGTCTAAGACAATGACAGCAAACTGCAAAGTTTATGAGTACCGATCACAAAGTCATTGACTATCGAGTACCGACCAGTAAAGTCTATGACTATCAAGTACCGACTAGTAAAGCCGAAGAATATCAAGTACCAACCAATAAAGTCCACGACCATCGATTGGTTACTATAGCTATGACCATAGATAAGGCACTATAGCTACGACCATCAAAAAGTACTGTAACTTACCATCTTCGACTAAGTATGGTCGTTCTACCGTAATCAATGTTCCGTAGTCAAAATATCGTGGTCGAAGCCAGATGTGGTTCTAGTCAGACATGGTTGAAAACTGTAGTACTCGACTTACCATGGTCAAAGCCTGATGTGGTTGAAGTCTGCCAATCAGACCAGTTATCACAAGGCCGATCGGAAATACTGCCAGTGGTCGAAGTTAGTCATGGTCAAAAAGCCGTGGTTGACATGCATTGAGCGAATGCCATGATCGATCCGCCTTGAGCAACTGCCGTGGTCATAATGCTGCCCTGAAAACTTCAGCAACACAAGTGCTATGGGGTCAATTGACCACATAACGTTTTGGCAACATGATACAATACAAGTGAAAATTTATGCAAAAACCCAGAAAAACAATGCAAAATTTGTAGTAATTGACCCCACATGGATAGGTGATCGTGCGTTTGACACCACAGGGTTGCAATCTTGGCTACACCACTAATCAATAAATATCAAAATCCGTCTAAGTCTTTCTCCTCTTTGCTTAAGTGTTGAAATTTTGATTTGGCTTGGTTTTTGGTGTTTCCTTCTCCCCTCTTAATCTTGCTTTATGTCAAAGATATATAAGTGATAGAAATATCTTTTAGAGACAAGATCATATTCATCTAGGCACCTTCCATAGCAAGTTCTTGTGATTGTCTGGTTTTCAATCAAGAAAAGGTGATTTTATGGGTTTGGTCTTGAGGGCTTCAAATTTGGGTTTTCACTATTATTAAGCTTGCTAGGACGTATGAAAGTAGATCCAAGGTCATCTTGACCATTTTTACCCACGAGCAAGTCTTGATTCAAGTTCTTGTGTTTTACCCGGTTTTATTACAAACTTCCTTCAAATGAAAAAATAAGGTCAGAACTTTGGTAATGGTCTTCTTGACCTTTGATTGGAATGTATTTCTGATATCTTAGCGAAGGTGCATACTAAATTTCAGGTGATTTGGAGCTACGGTTCGAAAGTTGTGTAAGTTTCTCTCTCTAGCTGTTGTGCTAATTTTATTGAAAGGTCATACTACCCATGTAAGAGAGGTCAGACCGCCAGGAGGAGAGGTCAGACCACCCTTTGCACTGCAGTCAGACCACCCAGGCATGCCCAGACTCATTTGACTCGATTTTTCTTAGAGCTTTTCTTATAAGTGGTTAGTCTCTGATCTCTATAACTTCATATAACTATTAGAACGAAGGGCTTTGATTTCATTTTTGAAAAAATTCAAAAATCATTTGATAGTATTGGCTTCTATTCACCCCTGCGATCGCTGTTCTCGGTCCTACAGTAGCATTATAGCTGTAAGCCCATTTCCTGTAGGCGTTTCGAATGAAATTAAACATCCGTTTGAACTTAGTATGGGTCGGCAAAGAATTGGGCCTAAATAGTATTTAGTAACAGATAAGGATGTTAGTTCTGCATCTATTGAATAATGAATAGTGACAGCTGTTAAGGATATTAGAGATAAGGTATTAGAGATAGAATAGGACTCTTATTTGTTTCCTTATATCTCTTGTACTCTCCTATATATATGGCCCTTTGGGTCTCATATCAATACACACAATATTCATAACATGGTATCAGAGCTTAGGTTAAAACCCTAACCTCGATCTGCTTCCGCTCTAGCCGCCGCCGGTCACCGTCGGCCGCCGCCGTCGCCGCCCCCGGGAGGAATGTGCTCCACTCCTGGGGGGGCGGCCACCTCCTTCCGCTTCTCGCCGGCGAGCCCACGCACGAGTCTCCGGCCGTCTCCTCCAGTCAGTTCCGATCTGGATGAACCACCCGAGATCCGGCCGCTCGCGGTCACCGTGGTCGCCGTCCCCTTCTTTCCGCTCCGGCCGCCGCCGTCGCCGCCCCCGGGAGGAATGTGCTCCACTCCCGAGGGGCGGCCACCTCCTTCCGCTTCTCGCCGGCGCGCCCACACACGAGTCTCCGGCCGCCTCCTCCAGCCAGATCTCGTCGGGCCGCCGCCGGCTCGTGCTCGTCGACGACGTCGCCGCCATCGGCTTCCTCGCCGCACCCCACATGGAGCCGCCCTGCAGCCGGCCTCCATCCCCACCGCCGCGCCCTGCATGGCGCTGCTCCCGCGCATCGCCTCGCCGCTGGTCGGCCGCCGCCGCGCCCTGCATGGCGCTGCTCCCGCGCGCCGCCACGCCGCTGGTCGGCCGCCGCCCGCACCCGCTTGGAGTACCGCGCTGCCACCCGAAGCCGGCATCCGCCGCCGCCCGACGCCGGTTGCGCCGCACACGCCGCCTCCCGACCAGCAGCCGCGACCGCCGCCGTCGGAGGTCTATCCGCCCGGTCCACCCAAGGAGCCGCCGCCACAAGAAAATCGGGGCAGGGAAACCCTACCTGCTCCCCCCCGAATCATCTTGCGCCGGCCGGTTTGGGCTGTTGTGGGCCGGATGTTTGCAACGGGCAGGCCAAGTTGGGCCGTCGCGTTGGGCTTCGTCGACTCACCGCGCCCGTGGCCGTCGCGTCTTCCGCTGCATCTTCGCCCGCCGCCGTTGTCGCCCCCGCCGTCGTCGTGGTCGCGCTCGCCCGCGTCATCGCCGGGCTCCGGCCGCCTCCGCTCTGTTTTTGAGTTAAGTCGCGGTCAGTTATCTTGTTCGTCTCGTTGAGGCATCTGCGTTCGTCTCACTGAGTTAGCTGATTTGTCATCAGTTATTTTTCTTAGCGTCTTTCCGTTGTGTCCATCCAAGTCCGTAGTTTCTAATTTTTAATTCGTCCAAGCCGTGCGAGTCCACAAATTTATTGTCAGTCATATAAGTGTAGGAATTTTTCTTTTTGCATGGCTGCAGATTGTAGAAGTCTCTATGAGGCCGCCGCGCTTCTTCTGCACCGCGCCTCCGTTGCGCTTATTGTGCATTGCGTCGCCGCGCTTCTTTTGCACCGCGCCTCCGTTGCGCTTCTTGTGCATTGCGCCGCCGCGCTTCTTTTGCACCGCGCCTCCATTGCGCTTCTTGTGCACTGCGCCGCTGCCGTCTCAGGCTTCGATCTGTGCCGTCATGCTTCTATCTATTCTTCTTCGGCTTGATTTGACAGTTTATTCGACGACTGCACGCAACGACGACTTTATCACGACTCGGACGTTGGATATTTCTTGTTTTAGTATTAACCCTTTTTCAAATGCAATGCTATTGCATACGCCTTGCATTTGTGGGGGGGGTGTTAAGGATATTAGAGATAAGGTATTAGAGATAGAATAGGACTCTTATTTGTTTCCTTATATCTCTTGTACTCTCCTATATATATGGCCCTTTGGGTCTCATATCAATACACACAATATTCATAACAACAGCAATGTATGAAAATCAATCGCAAAATAATGTAAAGACGTCACAGGCTCTACCGTGCAATGTAAGGAAGGGTCAGGCGATTGCTTCTGATTGTTGCACTCGCACATGTTTGCATGTCCTGTCACCAAGAACATGGCGGCATGGCGCACAAGTCTGTGGTAAAATACTACCAAAAGCAGAGCAAGCGTCTTGTTTAACGACTCCATCATTGAGCATAATTCATGGCCATTCCAAGGGAAGGTTGCAACTAGAACCAGCACACTGAATGCATCTGTGTACGGCTGAGATCACCACCCTGGATGCATGAGGCAGATACAATCATACATAGAGGCCTTGCCGTATGATACCTAGACTGGAAATCAATGAGCATGGCAACGTAGAGAGAGGTCCCTATCGCGTGGTGTTGATGAAACGCGAGTTGATGGTGGCTTGATGCCGATGTTTGGATCGCACTGGCCTTTTTTTCTTCTGGGATGTGGATCTGTGAACCAGAATGAAAGAGAACTACCCTCTCTTCCAATGCACCAAGATGACCATCTTCCTACGAGCTCCGTAGGTGGGTTATCTCCGGTAGGAAATTTCCAGGAAAACTCCACTTCGCCCAACGACGATTTCAGTAGCACTGAACCGGTCACTACTCGCTTGGCTTGGTCGACAAGTGATGACATGATAGTATAGATCTGCAAAATGGCTACTGAAGAGTGTTAGTGTATTACTGTGATGAAGATCTAAAATGCGTATAAAGAAAAACCTTGCAGAACTCGCCTCAATGCTTCAAAAATAACCTCAAGATCTTTTCTTTTTCTCTGACCAAGTCGGCCCATATATTAGCAAGTTGGTCTTACCAAACCTCCTGTCAGCTATCTGCAATGTTTGAGAATAAGTAAGCAACAGCAAAAATCCACAAAGCCATGCAGTACTGCACATATCAGTACCTAAGTGGAGTCAAGCATAAGACACACACCTTTATAAGGTTTCCTCATGATTCAGCCATTTCTGTTTTCAGTGGGTACTCAACTAGCTAAGGAAAAATAGACAATGGTCAGAAATGTGCATAAGAGCAAGAAAATTAGATTTACACAGCATGCAGAACTCACAATGAAGCATTCTTCTCCAACCAACGGTGACCTTGCAGGTTGACCGAGTAATGTACTGTAGTTTACCTCAAAATATGGTGGTGTTACACTAATATAATCAAAAGAAGGATATCTACCTGTGTTAGAGAGAGTTCGGGTCAGAGAACAGAAGAATAATTGCTGTTGAAAGAATCCAAATTATCTTGTTTCAATGATTTATCTCATGCGAAACATCAATTATTGCTAATACTACTAGTACCAAATCGATTTTAAGCAGTAATCAATACTCATTACATATGAACCACAAGTCCAGTCCAACCAATGGACAGCAGAGTGCCATATCAGTGCCACAGGTTCAGTCGCCATTTCAATAAGTGACAGAGAAACCAATTGTCAATTGAAATGGCGACAAAAGCCCCCGTGGCTTCAATCGTCATTTCAAATGGTGACAGAAGCCCCTATACCTTCTGTCACCATTTCAAATCACGACAGAAGCCAACCTGTCAAAAGGCCAAAAAATTGGCTGAATTAGCGACAAAGTATTCGTCACCAGTTGAATTGGCGATAGAGTCTATGTCAACATTCGAATTAGCGATAGAGCTCTAAACGTTGTCATGTAGGACTCCACATAGGACAGTCACCATTTCAAATGACAGCAGGCTTGAAATAGCAACAGGTGGTTATTTCTACAATTGTTTAAAGTGATGGGATATTTATGTAATATTAATAAAAAAATAGATTATTTTAAAATAATTCGATAAGTAAGGATGTTTTGCTCTATCCATTGGTTCGGATATCCACCAGAAATAATTATGTACTCCTATCCACATCTGTAGGGGTGAAAACGGATTGAATATGGACGGATAATGGCTCCGTCATATTTGTTTTCATATTTTCTCTGGATGCAAATATAAAACCTCGGATATAAATACGAATATGAATAATATCGAATATAAATACGGAGCAAATACAAATCAAATCGAATATGATCACGAATATTTTTTTAGAATATGAAAACCATTTAAACTATACGCACAAAATGAATACAAAATATAACTAGTTTATTTGATCTAAACATTCATAAATTCTTCATATTTTCAGCTAAGGTTCCTTCTCTAACTCCGTATATTGATGTAGATGTTAATATATAATGGGTTACCAAAGTATCATGTAAATAGATGGGCTAAAATAGGGGTATATGCTATGGATATTTGTCCCCTGAATATCAAGCTAATTCAAATCCGTATTCCGTGTTTATTTCTTGTCAATACTATCCGACAAAAATCTAAACCAAAATAATCTAAATCTGTCGGAAACCATCCCATCCTTTTTACCCCTCCACGTCTGCACCAAAGAGTGTACATAAATGCTAATTTGCTGATGTACGTCCGACGTAGAAGTAGCGGATACTCTAATGTAACGCAGTGTATAGCTGTTTGTGCAAATTTTTCTTTTTATATAGGTGTACTGCCTGAATGCTCTACTAATTTTTATGTTCTTTCAGGTCTGTTTGGGATGTGTGAATTTTTCTCCATTTTTGTGAGAATTGAGCTGTTTCTTATGAAATTTCCATGTTCCGAAGCGGACACATTTCGCAACCGGCAAACATCCGCATATTAGCATGGCGGCATTGCCCTTGAGATAATATCAACAGACAAACTCCAATCTGGTAATACAACCTTGTGTGTCAAGCTATTACTATCTAAGCAGGTTGTCATACTAGTTTAGTAGTTAAGACTACAATCTGCTCGATTTGGTTCTATGTTAACGAAGAGTTTTTCAGACATACAAGATACAACTTTTTGAATGATTCGCATGGAGGCATGGTACATCAAATGCAGGCTTGCAGCAGATTTCTGACACAAGAATGCTCGTAGAATGCTTCTGGGCCTTTCACAGGGAAATTTGGCTCCTCTATGTATGCAATAATGCAGACACCTACCTATCTTGGCCTTTAAAAAAAGAATCTAGAGCTTCCGGCCCAAGAAACTACAAATATGGTCGTCTCATATTATTCGTGTCTTGCAGCCCGATTGGAATGAACAAATTTCACACAAATTTTGTAGAAGTTTCATATAAAACATGTCAATTCTCTCAGGAACAAAAAATTCCCGCATGTTAAGTGGGCCCTTAAATGCCAGAAAGACTTGTGTAAGATTTGAGATCTTTTTTAAAATTCCTGTATTCTAAACGAACCTATAAAATACAAATTATCGTAGCATATACTCTGAATACTCAGAAAAACTATATGTTAAAACGTAAGGGAGGAATTAAGACACAATACGAGATCTATGCCCGTTTGGAACACAGGAGTTTTCCTAATTACCGTGGGAATTAAATTGTTTGTAATGAAATTTCCGCATCCAAAACAGGATCCTAATTGGAAAGCAAAAAAAATCATAAGAGCTTTACAAGGAAAATGTACTAGTCTTCGTGTGTTCAAAACAGGAATCAAAACTACAGTTAGATAGCAGCCATGCATTCCCAAGACAAGCAAATCTGTCGCAAACCATCACAGGTGCGATGGTGGTACTGATCAATTGATCAGTTGATGTGTACACTACCGAATTTTTCACAGCTAAACAAAAAGATGAGACTCTGAGCTCGAGCTGAGCCAACTACGAGCCCGAGTAGCTCGCGAGTCTCGATCTTTTTTTAGCACTAGACACACGAGGTTTAATAGCTAATTTAGTTCTATATTACTTATCAAATTATGAAAGGAGACCTCCTCCACCTATATAAAAGGGAGGTAAGGGGCTTTTATTGTACACACAAGCATACATGCAAAGGATCAATAAAGAGAGAAGGCTAGGACTACATCCTTGTATTCTTGTCTACTTCAATTCTTGTTTGCAAGTTGAGAACTTGAATCATCGGCAATGTGACCTCGATCATACAACATGCTATTAGCACAATAACACAATAAAGCTAAGGCTTCTTGGTATGTTGCTTTGACCTAGTTTTTAATTCTATTATGTGGTGATGTCTTTCTTTTTCGTAGATTAGTTTTTTACTATTATGCATCGTCGCTACCTCTCCCACCGGTCAGACTGGTGCATGCCTTCGCATGTGCCACTGATTCGACCCAGTCAATGGGCATACACACCTCCATCACCACCACCGACATGCCATCAACCGCAACATCATGACCCAACAGCCGCACGCATCCGTGTGCACACCATCAACCTTGCCACTGGGACGTTGCACGCCTCCGCATGTGCCATGCCCTAAGGGGACCCTATTGTTGCTACCTTCGTGCCAGTGTACGAGGTCATCGTCGCCTCCGCATTGATGTAGTGCCAACGATGACCTCGACAACTTCACGTCGTCGCCATTGCTGCCTTGCTCTCGTTAGCGTCGCCACCTCCGCGGTATGGTTGGGTTGGACTAGGGCCAAAACCCATTGCTGCTGCCAAGCGAGACAGAGCCACCACCACCATGCACCTCTGTGCGAATGTCGTGGCCGACAAGCCCCCGCCACCATCCTTGGCATAGATGGAATGGAGCCACAGGCGTCCACCACTACCTCCCCATGCTACCGAGTGAGGGAAGGGATACGGTAGTTGATGCGACCGTCGTTGCCTCCCTATGTTGATGCACGAGGAGAAGGACGGGGTCGTCGAAGAGCGCTGCCGCCACTCCGTCCGAGGGATGGGCACACACTACCTTTACTCTTGGCACGGGTGAGGGGGAGGGCCACTGCGTCGCCTCTATCACTGCCGCCTCTTACTAATGGGAAAGGAAGAGGAGAGAGATAGAGGGGCCCAGATGCGCCGTTGTTGTTGTTGCAACCCACAATGGAGGCCACCGCCGCCTTGCTCATCGCCTCTGGCCTGGACTGAGGACATGCTAAGCTGCGCTTAGTTGGTGGTACATCTTTGTATTCTTATCTACTTCAATTATTGTTTGCGAGTTAAGAACTCCCATCATCAGCAATGCGACCTCCCTAATGTGGCAAATTGTATCCATGCTAGCGCATAACCACATCTTTTTTTACATTAACCACATCAAATTATTACCCTGCTACACCGTGTCTCCCTTCCCTGGTAGCAATTGCTCCCCGGCCACTGACCCTCACTAACGGCTCTATTCCAGCACCCCTCACTCCCCATTGCGACCATTTAAAACCTCCCCTTCCTCTCACCTCTTCTTCCCCAAGCCTCTCTCTCTCTCTCTTCACAGATTACCTTCTCCCATCGTGACGAGAGGAGCCAGCCAATCGAGGGAGAGATCGCTGCCATGAACGACCTCATGACCAAGTCCTTCATGAGCTACGTCAACCTGAAGAAGGCGGCGATGAAGGACCTAGAGGCAGGGGCCGACAAGGCCAAGCTCACGGTCACGAAGGTGGGTGGTGGCGTAACCGACGAGCGCCTCAGGTGGTTCTTCCAAGAGGTGGAGACGATCAAGGAGGAGATGGCCGCCATCCATGATGCGCTCGCCCGCGTCCACGCCGCCAACGAGGAGGGAAAGTCGATGCACCAGCCCGACGCCCTCCACACGCTCCAGGGCCACGTCAACACCGACATTGTCGTCATGCTCTGCCGCGCCCGTGACATCCCCGCCAGGCTCGAATGCATAGATCGCACCAATGCCGCGCAACAGCAGCTCTCGGTGAGTTGCCATTGTTGGGAATAATCCCACATTGGTTGTGGAAAGAAAATTGTACAACTTATAAATGTGAGGGAGACCTCACCTATTGTACTAATTTTTAGGGGGAGAAGGATCAATACCACTTATAAGGTTGTTGCTTTAAGGTTTGCATGTGACAGCCCATGGGCTTAGTTGTGTTTAGCCTATTTGGACCTGAGGCTCGGGGTGTAAACTCGGTTGGACCTAGTCATGCGACCAGGGTACGATCTAACATTTTGTATCAGAGTCCAGACGCCTAACATCTCCTTGTATTTCATTGTTGTCGGGGCAGAAGTGTACACGCGATGTGTGAGGAGAAAAATGTTGGAAATAGTCTCATATCGGTTATGGGATGAAAAAAGTATAACTTATAAATGAGGGAGACATTTATCCATTAGACTAACTTTTTAGAAGGAGAAAGCTCGATACCACTTTTAAAGTTGTTATTTTAGAGTTTATATGTGGTATCCCATGAATGTAATTGTGTTCAACCCGTTTAGATCTGAGTTCGAGAAGTAAATCTGATTATATCTAGATATGCAGACAAGGTCCAATCTAATAGGCGCGAGAGGACGCCGGTCGACCGCACCCGCACCTCCGTCACCGCCGGCCTACGGAAGAAGCTAAGGACCTCATGCTCGACTTCCAGGCGCTTCGGCAGCGGATGATGTCCCAGTACAAGGAGACCGTCGGGCGCCGCTACTACACGCTCACGGGGGAGGTCCCCGAGGAGGAGGTGATCAAGTGGATCATCTCCGAGGGCCACAGTGAGAAGCCCCTGGGTGCGGCCGTGGCGGAGCACGGCAAGGGCGCGATGCTTGCCGCAGTGCACGAGATCCAGGACCGCCACGACGCGGCGCGGGAGGTGGAGCGCAGCCTCCTCGAGCTCCACCAGGTGTTTCTCGACATGGCCGTCATGGTGGAGTCGCAGGGGGAGCAGCTCGACGACATATCCAGCACCACGTCGTCAATGCCTCCGACTACATCGTTGGCGGCAACAAGCAGCTCGCCAAGGCTCGCGAGTACCAGCGCAGCAGCCGCAAGTGGCTCTGCATCGGCATCATCATCGTGCTGCTCCTCGTGCTGCTTGCCATCATGCCAAACGCCACCACCCTCAAGAGATCATAAGCAGGAGGAGCAGCAACACCGGAGTTGTGATGATGAGGGGTTCGATTGATGGGTGGATTCGATCCGGACACCATGAGATCATGGTAAAGACGCAGCTGCAATTGCAGTTTATATCCTGCACCATTTTTCTGTTATCGGAAGACTGCACTGAAGAGACCTAATTAACAGCGAATGGTACAGACAGAGGAGACACCAACGTTGCTATCTTTTTTAAAAAAGAAAAACATAACACTACAAGGCATGAGTAGTAGGTATGTTTATGTATTTGAGAAATCTTCATTGCCTTTTTTTCACTAATGTCAATTCAGCGCAGCGCAGCAAATACAGACATACAGCTGCATTTCAGCGGGTGAGCCCATTCTTATCAGTTGCCGCTAGCAAGTACCGGTAACAACAGATGTGTCACGAGTCGTGCCTCATGTTGAAGAACGTGAAAAATACTACTGCTGTTTTGGGATCATGTGATGTGAAACAGCGCACGCGAGATCTCTTGGTGGCATAGAGCATCTCGCATGCATTGCTCGCTACAACTACGACAACCACGGTAAAACTAGTCATCTGACTCGTTTCCAAAGAGCGCTAGCAGTACACGGCACCCAGGCCACGGCTCTCCTGTTTGCCTGTCTTCAATTCGATCAAAGTAATTTTATCCTGGGGGATGAGAAATTGGAGCCGATGCAACTTGTATCAGAAAGTGCTCGTCTGCTCGGCGTCGATTAGGCATCATATTTCCTTCACTGCGCAGTAAAACGGCGTCAGCTTGTGAAACCACCGAAAATTTGCAAAAGCCAAATTGGATTTGAGTTTGCTTTTGATTTGAGCTCCATAACCCTCCCCAATCTATCTCACACTAATCTCAAAGCAAAAAACCCCCACTAATCCTTGTCATCACGGCGTTATCACGGTGGGAACGGGATTTTTTCGCGCGGTCACTGTTTATGTCCGAAAATCCCGTCGCCACCCCCGATTTTTGTCACCGCCGACGTCCCCGCGCCTTCTCGTGCCTGCACACCGCTGCCAGCTCCTGCCCACCTGCCAGCCACCGTACTAGCTCCTTAAATGCGCCTGACACCGCTCTGACCCGACCGCAAGGCGTGGCAGTGCCGCCGCCGTCCGCACGCCCCGCCTCTGCCCCCTTCGCGCGTTTTCTCCTCACGGCCGACACCCAGCCCCTCTGACACCCTTGACCGCCGCTCTGTACTGCCCTGGCCAGCTGCATCCACCCAGGAATCCTCGAGCTACCCCGGCGTCTCCCGAAACCGCCACCGCAACCTATTTAAGGCACTCCCGACCCTCTCCAATGGAGCATTACGCCTCCCCGGAGCTCACCGAGCACTCCCAAAGCCCCCACCGCCGCCCCACTGCCGGTAATTGGGAAAACCCCCAAACCGGAGCCCTAGCTCAATGTCGATCCTTCCCACAGCCATTTTTCAATTGCATTCGCCAATAGCCTCCTCATAGCCCTAGATGCAATCCCCAAGCCGTGCCCTAGCTCCTTGACCCCTTTTCTTCCCCGGCACCGTGAGCCACCCCACTGCCAACAACCGCCGCCGAGGCCAGATCAATCTAGATCTCTTGAGCTTCGGCCAACCCCTCCCCAAGCGTCCCCGAACCCTAGTGATGCACAAGAGCCAGCCCAATTGCCCTAGGAAGCTTCTATTCACCCGCAAGTTCAATAGTGGCCGCAAAAGAGATGGCCTCTCCGCCGACGAACGCCGCCACCGTCAGCCCTCCCACCAACCAAAATGGACTCACCTTACCCCCACGAACCCAACCCCACCTCCAGATGCCGTCGCAAAATACCCTAGCACCGCCGCCTCCCTCCTCTGCTCCCAGCGCGCGGTGAGGAAGAAGAACAGTGCGCGCGCACTGTTCCCCCGACCCCGCCGTCCCGACTCGGTTGAACCGAGCCCCGTCGCCGCGCCGGATGCGCCCGACTCGAGCCCGACCGAAGCGTCCTGGCTGGACCCGCTCACCCCCGCACCCGTTGCGTCCGACCCGAGCCCGATCGATACGGTCGCGCCGAACCAATCCGCCCGAACCCGAGGAACAGTGCACCGAGCCCGATGAACAGTGATTGACCCGAAGCCCAAAATGCATATTTATACTCCCCAGATTCGTTTCGAGCCCGCCAACCCAAATCCAAGACCCATTTCCCCATATAGCCCTCCTATAAGCCCAAAAACTCATTTTATTGGAGTTTTTCATATTTTCTTTATTGTTTTATTTTCTTTATTCCTTGCTCGTTCCTTCGGGCACGGAATTAATATTATTTTAATTGGTTTGCGTTAGCTTCCGGAGTCGAGTTTCCACAGGAGCCGGAAGGAGAAGCACAAGCCCAGGCCCAGTCCGCGGAAGAATACGAATTAATTGAAATCACCGATCCGCAAGGCAAGTCGCACATATTTTTGAACATATTGATCCTACATTTCCTGAATTATTTACTTACATGTACTTTCATTATGTTATTTTCATACTGTTATTGTATGTACATCAAATGCTTAGAATGACATGATATTAGCTATATCCTACCACCCGAAAAGCCCAGTTTAACTTGATGGCCATATTCACCTTGACAAACCTAGTCACATAAAATATAAGATTAATCATATCATTGTAGTTAGGGACATCACATCTTTCTACAGTTAAGGTTTATAATGTTGGTCTAGAGTTTTGGAAGAGTTGGGTCTAGGGTAAGTGAGGATCGCAGAGATGGATCCGAAGACCTTATCCTAGGGTGGAGGCTGCTATGGAATGTGGTAGTACAGTATGTACTGAATATGGGCTTGTGTGTGGTTGATGCCTCAGTTAAAATGTAAGGACTAGACCCTTATGCTGAGCAACGGACATAGTAACCGCCCAACCACAAGCGTTGATTTGGTCAGACTTGACTTAATCAAATCTGGCTTAGTAACTGCTCAACTTCAATTGAACCTCTACATCTGGAAAGGGGGAGGCAAAGGGTGAGTCCGTATGGGAGGTGGTTAACCATACAACTGTAGGGCTGCGATGAGTCGGACGAGATCCGCGGGGTCATCCGAGCTTGTCGAGATTAAACACCTACTGGGCGGAGTTTATACAAAGAATTGAGCAGTGAACATCCTTGTTGTCTTAACTCTTTAGCGGGAGTTACGGGATCTTGTGGGTAAAGCAGGGCAGCTTTGCAAAGTCATGACAAATGGTATTCGAATACACCGTGCTTCCGGTAAATGAAGCTGTGTTTAATGGGTGAATCCAGTAATGAGGCATAAGTAGATTTGTTAATGATTTGGAAATGTTGAGTGAGGATAATCAAGTTTGAAAACCCCTTTTACCCTAATGAAGTATATTTTAAAGGTTTTCAATTGGTTCCAACTAAAACTGCATTCACATAAAATAATAGACCTTATTCCCATTTTACTTGAAGTCCTATGCATGTAGTTATGGTTGGACTCAGTGTGACTTGTTGAGTACGGTAGTTGTACTCATACTTGCTAAAAATATAAACAGAAACAACAAATACTGAAGAGGCAGGAGGAGACGAAGAGGTGATCTTGTACGAGGTCGATGAAGCGTGGAATTAGGATCGTTCTTCGCTCGAGTGTGCCTGTGGTTTCTTTTGTGTAATGTAACTAAGGGCAGTTGACCCTACTGTGATACTTGGCTTTCGCCTTTATATTGTAATAAAGCTCGCTTTTGCTCTTAAGCTTGTGTTGGCAATGTTATGCACTCAAGGGATGTACTCGCAGTTGAACAGTCCTGGGCAGCTGCGAGGATTTCATAATACTCCCGGAAACGGGGGTGTTTCAGCTTGACTCGCAGGTAATTGCTGGGACTCGGAGTTGGGAAGTGGGATTGACACCGTGTGTTACTTACACGGTTACACCCCTGGGCACTGGGCGACAAACGGAGCACGTGGAAACCACATGTTTAGTGCATCCAGTGGCGGATCCAGAACGAAAATTTAAGAGAGGGTAGCGGAAGAAAACCAACACATGTCATATGCATATATATAGAATGGCTAGCGGCAGCGCCGAATGCAGCGGGTTCTCCCTGGAACACGCCATCTGACGTCACCTTCATCAGCTTCACGGCCTCCGCCGCCGCAGCAGCCATGGACACACGTGCATGTATATGATCCCTACCTCCCTTCTTCCCTCTCCCTCCTGTAGGTTGTAGCCTGTCACCAAGGGAAGGAACGACGGAGAGGAGGGCAGAAAGGGAGGAGTGGTGCGTGCATGTGTCTATGTATTGCATGCTAGTATTTTTAGGCGGGGAGATAGACAAGACTCACAAGGAATATGTGAGTGCATTTCGGCAGCATGTATACTTGAGACAATTATCAAATGCGGGTTGGGTGGGGCGGCCGGCCGTAGGGGAGTGTCAGCCCCACCTGATCCCCCTCCCCCTGGTCCACCCATGAGTGCACTATTCTAGCATCGTTTTGCCCCAAAAATGCATGATAGTACATAGCAAAATTCAGCTGAAAACCGGCGCAGCAAACCGACTGTAGAAGCTAGCACAGCCGCACACCACACGTTAGACTAGACTAGACCAAGGTGGCAAACAGCATGCATGGCCAATTGTGAAAGTCTTAATCTAAGTCTAAACATGAACTTTAGTCTTAAGCCTAGATCAAAATCTTGAACACCTAGAGATGATCTTTAGAGCGGAAGCGTCACATACCCGAACTTGAAGATGCCTTGAGGGTCGGTGCTCGGTTGATGCAGTGAAGAGGTCGGCGGTGTAGAGGTTGTCAGCCGACGCAGAGAAGCTGATGCCGTCGTCGGAGAAGTGCTTCGGCCTTCGTCCACCACAGCGCCCGTGAGAGATCGGGTCTTGTTAGGGTTAGAGAGGCTTAGAACAACGCGCAGGGGCAAAGCCCTGCCGAAAACCCTCTTTTTATTTGGCGCTGGGTGACCGGCACCGAAACCAAGAGGTAGTTGCTAGCGCTTCCGATCATGGCGCGAGTGGAGGCATCACCTCCCTGAAATCTCGGGGTTAGTTAGCCGAGATCAACCCAACATTCTCCCCTTTGATCGTAAGGCTAACATCATAAGCCCATTCTCGATAAAACAGCATACCAAGGCAATGTGTTGCATAGCCAATGAAGTGCCATACAACCCCAGTACCCATAGTGTACTATCTTATCTCAAAATGGATTTTCATTATACTTAATGGGAGTTGGTTTGCTTTGAGGTCCTTTTTATTCAGAATCAGAGGCTTTCCAATAAACCCATGCCGGTAACATAATCACGAAAGATTCTGGGTGGTAAGCCTTTAATAAGCGGATCCGCAAGCATTAACTTAGTACTAATATGCTTGATACTTATGGTTTGATCCTGGATTCTATCTTTCACAACATGATACTTAATGTCAATGTGTTTGGCAGCACCACTTGACTTGTTGTTATTTGCATAAATGACTGCGGGTTCATTATCGCAGTATAAAGTGAGTGGTTTGGTAATACTGTCTACCACTCTAAGTCCCGGGATAAAGTTCTTAAACTATACAGCCTACCTAGTAGCCTCATAACATGCCACAAACTCAGCTTGTATCATTGAAGATGCCGTAAGGGTTTGTTTGGAGCTTTTCCACGAGATAGCTCCTCCAGCGAGTGTGAAGATATAACCTGACGTGGATTTCTTAGTATCAACACATCCTGCAAAATCTGAATCTAAATAACCAACACCTTCAAAGTTATCAGAAAACTTATATGTGAGCATGAAATGCTTAGTAGCTTGCATATAACGCAAAGCTTTCTTAACGGCTTTCCAGTGGTCCGGTCATGGATTTAACTGATATCTGCCAAGCATCCCGGTTACAAAAGTTAAATCAGGGCGTGTACAAACTTGAGCATACATAATGCTTCCGACAGTTGAAGCATAAGGAACCGACTTCATCTGATCAGTCTCATATTGGTTCCTCGAACATTGAAATGTCCCAAACTTATCGCCCTTAACAATAGGAGCAGGCGAGCCAGAGCACTTATGCATATTGTATCTCTTCAGTACTCTGTCAATGTATGTCTTCTGAGATAAACCTAATATTCCTTTGGACCTATCTTGGTGAATTTCAATGCCAAGGACATAAGAGGCATCACCGAGATCCTTCATATCAAAATTAGATGAAAGAAATCTCTTGGTCTCAAACAGCATGTCCTTATCACTGCTGGCCAATAAGATATCATCCACATAAAGTACTAAGATGGTGAATTTACTCCCCTTGAACTTAACATATATGCAGTTATCAACATCATTTTCTTTAAAGCCAAAACTCCTTATAATCTTATCGAATTTGAGGTACAACTGCCTCGACTCTTGTTTTAAGCCATAAACGGATTTCTTAAGTCGACATCCCATATGCTCCTTGCTTTCCACGACAAAACCTTCCGGTTGAGCCATGTAAACACTCTCTTGCAAGTCGCCATTAAGAAATACCATTTTAACATCCATCTGATGCAGCTCTAAATCATAATGAGCTACAAGTGCCATAACAATTCTGAATGAATCTTTAGTTGAGACAGGAGAAAAGGTGTCATTATAGTCAATCCCCTCTCTTTGTGAGAAGCCTTTTGCTACGAGCCTTGCTTTGAATCTTTCGATATTTCCCTTAGAATCAGGCTTGATTTTGTAGACCCATTTACAACGTACTGTTTTGACTCCGTCGGGAATCTCTACTAAGTCCCATACATCATTAGTGCCCATAAACTTTAGTTCATCCTCCATGGCTTCAAGCCATTTAGAAGAATGTTCACTCATTATGGCCTCTTTATAAGAGGTGGGATTATCTACTTTCCCTATATCATTAACATCCTAATTCATATAGACAACATAATCATTTGGGATGGCAGATCTTCTCTCCCGCTGTGGTCTTCTAAGAGGTTCATTAGTTATTTCAGGGGACTGCTAAGGCTCTTCATTAGGTATAACATCAGGAATTTCAAAGACCTCAACAGTGGGTGCAACAACAGTATTCTCTACTGGGGGTGCAACCGCCCGAGGCACAGAAATAAAGATCTCTGGGATGAGCGGTGTAAGAACATAAACCCGCTTCTCCTCAAGATCTATTTTCCTGGGCTCTAGGTCCTCATTATTTTCTAAGAACACAGCGTGTCTT
This sequence comes from Dendrocalamus latiflorus, assembly GCA_017311315.1. Taxonomy (NCBI): domain Eukaryota; kingdom Viridiplantae; phylum Streptophyta; class Magnoliopsida; order Poales; family Poaceae; genus Dendrocalamus; species Dendrocalamus latiflorus. The sequence goes on along the minus strand of CM029651.1, from coordinate 7,534,713 downwards.
ATTTCTACAAACTTAGTTATCCTATTAGGACAATAAAACCGATACCCATTAGATCTGTCAGGGTACCCAATAAAATGGCAACTTACTGTCTTAGGATCTAATTTCCCCATGTGTGGATTAAATAACTTAGCTTCAGCACGACAACCCCACACTCGTAAATATTTCATACTCGGTTTTCGCCCAATCCATAATTCATAAGGTGTTTTAGGTACTGATTTTCTGGGAACCCGATTAAGAATATGTGCGGCTGTCTTTAGTGCTTCCATCCACAAGCCAACTGGTAAACTAGAATGGCTAAGCATGCTCCGTACCATATCCATAAGTGTATGGTTGCGTCTTTCAGCTACACCATTCTGCTGAAGTTCGTTTGGCATAGAATACTGGGTAACGATGCCATTTTCCTGAAAGAACTTAGCAAAATGACCAGGTATTTGCCCATAAGAGGCATGTCTTCCATAATATTCTCCCCCACGATCCGATCTTACCACTTTAATTCTTAGGTTGCGCTGATTTTCAACTTCAGCCTTAAATATTTTGAACTTATCAAGTGACTCAGATCGGTCTTTAATGGGAAAGATATAACCGTAAGGGGAGAAATCATCAGTGAATGTGATGAATGTATCAAAACCATCCACTGATGTCACAGGAAAAGGACCACAAATATCAGTATGAATTAATTCTAAGAGTCCTGTGCTCCGAGTAGCTCCCGTCTTTATTTGCTTAACATATTTTTCCTTTAATGCAATCAGTGCAGTGGTCTGAGTCAGAGAAATTTAATGGGTGGAGAATTTCTTCTTTAATGAGACGCTCCATTCTCGAAATGTGGCCTAAACGACAGTGCCACATTTTTGAAGAAGTCTCATCATCATTTTTACGCTTAGCATCACACATAATCTTTCTGAAAATGCCCTGACTGCTTGCAGAAAAGACTTCCCCCTTTAGATGCTCCGGTGGGAGCAACATAAGGCTTAGGTGCATTGTGCACTTTAGGTCTGACTTGTCTGAATTAGGGGAGAATTACAGCTTTTTTTTAGATTTGAAGTCCCCTTAGAACTTCCTTTTATTAGAGCCACCAACTTGAAGAGCAAAAATCTTTATTTTCTGTCCTTATTCTCTCTTATGCTGTCGGACCCATCATACTTAGTGGTTAAGAGCCGCTGAATCAAAGTACTGGCATAAACTTTAGTGGAGTCTTTTAATTTTCTTCTCGATTGAAGCCAAGTACTCCTTAGCATTTTCGAAATCGGGGATTGCTCCCCTAATCCTGACTAAAATAGAGGTCTTCATAATCATTAGTGATAAGCGGTTAGACCGCTCCCATTTTTCGGCATTAGCCTCATAAATTTTCTCTTTTTTTTCCTCATCATAATTCTCCTCACCTTCGGTGGAAGGAATGGGAACGGCTACCCTTAAGGTATAGTCAAGGTCCAAAACACTAAGGACAACATGAATTCGGCGGCAACGTTTGATGCATTAAGTGCTGAATTTCAAAATACAGGGCAAAATTAGAAATATCATAAATATATATTGCATGTAATTAACCCTACGTTGGTCTGATTAATAACATGCAAACTACAGTTCTAATTCATATCACCGTTGGGCAGAAATGAAAAGAACTTAATAATTTTATATGGCGACATATGATTATAAACAACGTTGGTCAGAATATAACCATATGCATACATAATGCCAAAATTAATCGTAAATATCTCAAGATTAAAATATCCTGTTGGTTCAATTTTAATCTGAGATTATACATAATAATAGGGTAAAGATACATTAAATTTGGGCCACCGAAAATAATTAAAAACAGTGCATAAAATAAAGACATAAAGCATAACAAAATGTACCAAAAGAGAACTAAGAAAATACTATTCTCAGCCGGACCCTAAAGAAAACGGCCCAAAACATATGCAGCCCAAAAAATATATGGCCGAAATTACTTGCATGGGCCCACAAAAAGTGCATAGCCGAGATTTACACGGCCCAAAAGAAATGCCGGCCGAAAACAACCGCACGTGGCTTAAAACACGCGCAACCCACAAACAAAATAGGCCCGATATGCGTAGCCCATCAGCAAAATGCGTGCGCGGCCCGAACTTGCGCGCGGCCTAGAAATACGCACATGCCCGTAAAACCGCGGACGCTCCGGCGGCCCAGAATAAGCACACGCGCGCGGCCCAGCAAAAGGTCGGCAGCCCACAAACCTGCCCTCACCGTTGGATCGTATCGGACGGCTGAGATGCACACGCGGCGGAATAAAAAGTACTAAAACCCTAACCCTAATAGCATTTGCGCCTCTTCACCCAAAAAAGACGGCGCACATGGGAGGGGCGGCGGCGGTGGCTCCGACGACGCCCGAGCGGCGCCCGCATGGAGAGCGGCGGCAAGCGGAGGCACAAGAAGCGGCTGCGCGACGGCAAGAGGCGGCAGCCCCCGGGGTGGGAAGAAGCGGCGACGTCGGCGGCACCCACAAGGAGTGGCGACGCCCGCAAGGAGCGGCGGCGCACGGCGTCGGCGGCGGCGCCCGTAAGTCCCGATCTATTTTTTTTGTTCTTCCCAATCTAAGATTTTATCTGGCGTTATTGTGATTCGGATGGTGGGATTTCTAATGGATTTCATTAGGGTTTTTTCCAATCATAACTCACCTCCTTCTAATTTCCGATCGAGACATTAAAACTAAAATCAAGATCCATGTTCGGGAGGTACTAACCAGGGTTCATGACAGATCTAGGGGCTCTGATACCAAATGAAAGTCTTAATCTCAGTCTAACATGAACTTTAGTCTTAAGCCTAGATCAAAATCATGAACACCTAGAGGTGATCTTTAGAGCGGAAGCGTCACATACCCGAACTTGAAGATGCCTTGAGGGTCGGTGCTTGGTTGATGCAGTGAATAGGTCGGCGGTGTAGAGGTGGTCAGCCAGCGCAGAGAAGTTGATGCCATTTTCGGAGAAGTGCTTCGGCCTTCGTCCACCGCAGCGCCCGTGAGAGATCGGGTCTTGTTAGGTTAGAGAGGCTTAGAACAACGCGCAGGGGCAAAGCCCTGCCGAAAACCCTCTTTTTATTTGGCGCTGGGTGACCGGGACCGAAACCAAGAGTTAGTTGCTAGCACTTCCGTGGGGAGGACAGGAGCAAGCCTCCAGATCCGAAGGAGGATGGCACCAAAGAAAGCTTCACCGTCGGTGGCGAAGAAGAAGAAGGCGGAAGCGGCGAAATCTCGCGTCAATACCAGGGCTTACGTGGGTCTCGTCACCAGCCCCACGGTCCTCCAGGATAACACGGCGGGCAGCGTGGGTGCGCAGGCCGTGGTCACCGCCGCGCCCATCGCGCCGCCGGGCGACCGACGGCCCCAGCTACGCCCGCGGTGGAGACCACCCTGCTGGCGGCCCTTAGCGCGTTTCAGCGTGAGCTGACAGACCTCCGTGGAGCTGTGAGCGACATGCAGGAGGCCCAGAGCCAACACCGCCCCCCCCCCCCGGCGGTGGCATCCGAACCCGCTCCAGAGAGGGCGGACAGCCGCGACGCCCCTACGTCTAGTCACGTCTCATTACGACGCGTAGACCTAGAGTCCCTGCTCTCCGCAGGCCTGCAGCAGGCGGCGTGACCCGAGGACTTCAATTTCCCGAGCGTCATCGAGGCGTACAAGGGTGACTCCGACTCGCGAGAATTCGTGCGCGTGTATGAGACCGCTATCGAAGCCGCCGGCGGAGACGACACCACGAAGGCAAAAGGACTCCCTCTCATGTTACAAGGTGTGGCGCTTTCCTGGTTCTTCACCATCGAGCCACAGTCCACCTACGCGTGGGAACAGATCCGCGATCGACTCTACAACGACTTCCAGGGAAACTACGTCGAGCACGTCGATGCGGACCAGCTCTTCGCAGTCAAGCAAAAATCTGAGGAGAGGCTCCGGGATTACTTCAAACGCTTCGCGAAAGTACGTTGCCAGGTCAAGGACGTCAACGAAACAACCGTCATCAACGCAGCGATACAAGGTCTCCGCCCGGGACCGATGGCCGAGTATAACGCGCGCAAGCCCATTAAGACGGTTGCGAAGCTCTTCGACAAGATGGAAGAATACGCCAGAGCGGAAGAGGACGCGCGACGGCGACACGGCGATGACTCCGACACCAACAAGGCGGAAGGCTCGGCAAAGAGCGAAGGCTCGGCAAAGCAGGGCTCCTCGAAAGGCAAACGCAAGCAGGAGCAGTCGAAGGGCACCTCCGAACGCAAAGATTCCCAACACAATGACTCAAGCGATAAGCCCAAGCGCGACCAACGCAAGTCCAGGAAACCTCGTTACGTCTTTGACATCGAGGGCAGCTCCGAAGACAACGCCTCCGCAGGTCACGGAGGCAGAGGGCGCCGGGGCCGCGGACGGGGGCGTGGGCGGGGCTGCGACGACCGAACCCGCGAAGAATACAATGACCAGCACCACGGGCAGTGGTGCGAAGTCCACGGCCGAGGCAACCATGACACGTGCGCTTGCGCCACTATCGCGGCTATAGGACCGAAATGGCAACAGAGGGGGGTGAATGGTGCCTTCAAAAACTCCTCAAGTATTCTCACCAACTTCTTTTCAATAGCTACAGAAGCTACGCAGACAGAAGATGAATGCTCGCTGGAAACCGAGAGGAAGTCAACTGAGACTAATCAAGAATGATGGAGTTGGCCAAAACCCAGAGTAGTCGATACCTTACTATGTAGTCGAACGACTCCCTGCGGTGACCGAAGCAGTTTCAGAGCAGTCAAGACTCCACAGTGAAATGTCGATCGACAAAAGAAAGAACACAGTAACGACCGAAGACAGAGAGAGCGCGCACGACCATTTGTACTAGGACCCGATCGAAATCTCTGCTCTCGGGAAGAACCTGACCAAATGGTCTTAAGTATGGATCCCAGTTCAGAGCAGAAGAAAGCAAGGTAACTTGAGCAAAGAACTTGCTCAGATCAAGAAGGCCATAGCACAACTGAGAACCATCATCTCAGACATACATGGAAAGGACAAAACAGAGAAAGCACAAACAAACAATCAAACAATTCACAAAACAAAAACTTAACATAGAGGAAGAGAGATGAATGATTGATAATAGAGATTTCTACAGCCACTCCAACTGGGAGATACATGAGCACACTTGCTCCATCCCGAGAACCCACGCACTCACAAATAAACAAAGAAGAACTGAGCAACTCGGGGATCAGAATCTCACAAGATCCCAAGCTCTACCCTCTCTATTTATAGCCACACACCAACGAAGGGGAACCCGTAAACCCCCACCTAACACCGGGTTTTCAACTCACTTTACCCACGAGCTTCCAGTGTTTTACCCGTTAAACCCAACGGCTCCACTGCTTTGCCCGTTAGCGCCAACAACTCCGGTGCTTTGCAGAGACACAGCTTCCCTTTGCAGCTTTTTGCATTTCTCCAAAATGCCACTCCGCTGCCTTCCCGGAAGCTTCCTCCTGCCTTGCCAATCACGCTTGCAACCACCTCACAGACCTCGTCGTCTTTGACATCTCCCGGCCGCTCACAACCTCAGCACCCCCGTGTTTAGTCTCGACCATCTATGCCTCACCACGACTAGTCTCAAAGTCCTGCAAACCATCATAGACAAGCAAAACATCACATAGCATCGCACTAGATAAGGATAACATCCATTTGCATCGGAAAACAAAGCTCAAACCACACTCCACAAAGTCGTACATATATTACGATCAGTTGAAATCACTTAAACATTAATGCACAAAGTCTACGACCACCTCATAAGACTTTACGACCGATTCCCAGCTGAAACGACCGCTTCTGGAAGCCATACGACCAGACAACAGAAGCTACGACTTTCAGCCCAAGTCTATAACGTGATCGAATGGGCTTTCGACCACAACCGACCGCACTACGACTTCACCCGAGTGCTTCCGACCGCTTCCTGCGATAACGTGGTCGTAGGCCATGACTACTCAACGTGGTCGTAACTTCGAGCGCCGACTTTTGACCACTGCGGTCGTAGCTCCGACTAACGACTTCCAACCACGACCAACGTAGTCGTAAGTGCGCTCGACCACGACCAGAGTGGTCGTAAACGACACAACATGGTCGTAAACTGCGAACCAAGTTTTCGACCACGACCAACGTGGTCGTAGCAGCGTTCCACCATGGCCAATGTGGTCGTTCACTCGAGCGCCGACTTCTGACCGCAGCAGTCGTAGCTTCGACTTACGACCACCGACCGCGAGCAACGTGGTCGTAACAGGCTTCAACCACAGCCAACATGGTCGAATAGCCTTCCGACCATGGCCAAACCAGTCGTAAACTTCCCTGGTGACCTACGACCATGGCCAGAGTGGTCGTAAACGCCACAACGTGGTCGTACAGCCTTCCGACCACGGCAAAAGTGGTCATAAACACTCCAACTGACTTCCGACCACAGCAAAACCAGTCGTAACAGCTCCTAGTGCTTTCCAACCATGGTCAGTGTGGTCGTAGCGACTGCTGCTGCCTTCCAACCACGGCCAGAGAGCTACGCCAACGGTCAAAACCGGTCGTACGCCCTCTTGAAGACCTACAACCACAGCAAAAGAGCTACGACTTTGCAGAAAACACTAAAATCAAACTTAAACTTTCAAAAGCAACCGTCAATCACTCATCACAAACATGGGGCACGTCCACATGGTCTCTCAGCGGTGCTCCGGCAGAGTGTCGCCAGGGACAAAAACCCGGAGGCACGCGCGCCCGTCGTGGCCCACGTCCAACACCCCCAAACCAAGGAATGCAGCCCCAGGAAGGCCTCCTGCGAATCCAGGCCCATGTGCAGCAACCTCGGGAGGGCCTCCTGCAGTTACAAGCCCCGGAAGGAGCCCAACGCAGAGTCATAAACGTCATTTCCGGAGGCTCCTCGTTGGAGTTCGCCACGACGCGACAACGGAAAGCCTACGCGAGGAGGCTGCACCACGTCGCCGCAGATCCAGCGCAGGCGCCGCCACACTGGGCACAACACGAAGTCACATTCACACCCGCTGACGCGGAAGGCGTGGAGTTCCCCCACCCCGCTGACGCGGAAGGCGTGGAGTTCCCTCACCAAGACCCTCTGGTCGTCCGGGTCCTCGTAGCAGGATGCGAGGTCAAGCATGTCCTGGTCGATGGAGGAAGCTCCGCGAACATCCTATTCGCCGCGGCCTTCGACAAGATGGGGATCCCTCGGAGTCGGTTGGGCCCTTCAGACATCCTGTTGCAAGGCTTTGGAGGGCAACCTTTGCGCGCTTTGGGCCAGATATGCCTCCAAGTCTCCTTCAGCCAAAACGACAACGTGAGAAGTGAAGACGCCATCTTCGACGTGGTCGACATTGCATACCCCTACAACGCCATATTGGGGCGCCCGCTCCTAAACACTCTCAGGGCAGTTCCGCACCATGGTTTCCTATGCATGAAGCTTCCCGGACCGCGGGCCATCATCATCATCCATGGCGACCAGGACATGGCTCGGCGCATAGAGCTGGGCGCCGGGGTCCATGCCATGCGGCTCGCCAGGGCACCTAGGCCGGGGGTGCGGATGCGAAGCCCCCGGGCGCCCCCGCAGAGCATATCGCACTCTCCGGGCACGAGTTATCTCAACAAGCAGTGGCCCGTCAGCGGTCGCCCCCGTCCTAATAGCGGTTAGTGGTCGATATCTCCCCTTTTCTGTAACTGCTCACCCGCGCAAACGGGAATTTAATAAAGTTCACCGTTTGCACAAATTTTTCTTGTTTCCCGAAACAAAGACACGCGTTCGCGCGCGCACTCTCTGTCAAAGATACGGGTATGAGTATAAACAAAGACACGCGTTCACGCGCGCACTATCTGTCAAAGATACGGGTATGAGTATAAACAAAGACACGCGTCCGCGCGCGCACTCTCTGTCAAAGATACGGGTATGAGTATAAACAAAGACACGCGTCCGCGCGCGCACTCTCCTTCAAAGATACGGGTATAAGTATAAACAAAGACACGCGTCCGCGCGCGCACTCTCCATCAAAGACACGGGTATGAGTATAAACAAAGACGAGCGGAGGGACGCCTCCGCACGCACTCTACGGAGTATAAATAAGACGTAGCGTTGAGGTCCGCCTCTGCACGCACCTCACCGCCCGCAACGCGTAGAGGCTTGCCTCCGCGCGCAGTCCACGGACTCTAAACAAGACGTAGCGTTGAGGTTTGCCTCCGCACGCACTCTCCGGAGTATAAAAAAGACGCGGATGCTATCCCTGCGCACTCTACGGAGTATAAACAAGACGCGAACCCCGCGCACGCATGGGCGTTGCTCCTATGCGTACTCTTCGGAGTATAAATAAGACGTGGATGTCGATCCCGCGCACTCTCTGGAGTACCAAAAAAAACGCGGATGCTATCCCTGCGCACTCTACGGAGTATAAACAAGACGCGAACCCCGCGCACGCATGGGCGTTGCTCCTATGCGTACTCTTCGGAGTATAAATAAGACGTGGAGGTCGATCCCACGCACTCTCTAGAGTATAAAAAAGATGTGGAGGCCACCCCCGCGCGCACTACGGAGTATAAATAAGACGCGGATATCGATCTCGGCGTACTCTATGAAGTGCAAAGCGCACCACAAGGGCCCACCCCTATGCGCATCCCGCGAAGTGCCAAGGTAACGCACCAGAGGTTAGCTCCTGCGCGAACGCACCCACGGGCGAAAGGCACCAGAGGCTAGCTCCTACGCAGACGCACCCACGGGCGAAAGGCACCAGAGGCTGTCCTTGCACAATCCCAAGGGACAGAGCGCTCACGCCGCTACTTCGGCTAGGGCGCCAGCTCCGCTACCACCACTTCGAAGGGTAGGGGACGGAGCGCTCGCGCCGCTACTTCGACTAAGGCGCCAGCTCCGCTGCCACCACTTCGAAGGGTAGGGGACGGAGCGCTCGCGCCTCTTCTTCGACTAAGGTGCCAGCTCCGCTGCCACCACTTCGAAGGGTAGGGGACGAAGCGCTCGCGCCGCTACTTCGACTAAGGCGCCAGCTCCGTTGCCACCACTTCGAAGGGTAAGGGACGGAGCGCTCGCGCCTCTTCTTCGACTAAGGCGCCAGCTCCGCTGCCACCACTTCGAAGGGTAGGGGACGGAGTGCTCGTGCATCTACTTCGGCTAGGGTGTCAGCTCCACTGCTACCACTTCGAAGGGTAGGGGACGGAGCGCTCGCGCGTCTACCTCGAACTAGGGCACCAGCTCCGCTGACCCCGCTTCAAAGGGATAAGGGACGGAGCGCTTGTGCGGCTACTGCAACTACGCGTCCACCTCGACCACCCTACCCTCACGAGGCACAAACCATCGTATACGGGCGAGTGTAGTAACCTTCCGAGTTTACCACGGGACAGCGTAGCCGGAGGGGCAGAGACGCACTTCGCAAGTTCCAATCAAGACTATTCTTTGCATTCGCTAAGGACGCTTACAAAAGCACACAAACACCTCCGGCGCACAAAGCCGCTACTCGGCAGGCTCATCCTTAACATGCGTCCGCGCCGAGGCTCCACTCGAAGATGCCCGACCCGCCCAAAAATCCAATGCTTCCTCGGCCCTTCGCCAGCGCCGAAGACGCCGTCGGGTCGCAAGGTCGGAAATTAGGGCCTGTTTGGGACTGCTCCACTCCAGATTTTGCAGCTCTGCTCTAGCTTTGTATTGCCAAACACCTCCAGCTCCTAAAACTCCGCTCCGAGAAAAAAGTGGAGTTAGGGGCCAACTCCACGTTTTTTATGGAGCTCCTCAAGGGGTACTACAGAAACAAAAGTTTCCAACTCCTCGTGGTGTTGGTGAAAAATTACCCACCACTGCCATTACACAATTGCTCCCAACGTACCAATTGGATTTCTTTTCTTTCCCCGCCCACCTGCGCTCTCCCTGCGCGACTCCGCCCCCCCCCCACCCGCGCCGCCATCGTCCTGATCTCCGACCACCGCCAGCGACGCTATGTCGTCCACCGCCGCGGGCACCGCCTTCCTCCTCCGCCATGACCCACCCTCTCCTCCACCTATCCATCGCCGGCGCCAACCCCAAATCCCACTTCCTCCGCCTCCACCCGTCACACCGCCGCCTGCCCGTCCCCCGCCTCTTCGTCACACCCCCCGACACCACCAGCAACAACTCAACGCCCTCGCCCTCGCCTTCGCCTCCGTCTCCGTCCCCCACTCCGCCGCCGCCTCTCTTATCCAAGTGGTCCCCGCCGCGCGCGATCTGGCGTGGGCTCTCGGCGCTGCTCCTCGCGGGCCAGGTCTTCCACCGCGTCCTCACGGGCCGCGTCCACCGCCGCAACCTCCTCGCGCAGCTCCGCCGCGTGGGGCCCGGGAGCGCGGGGGTCTCGCTCCTCACCGCCGCCATCGTCGGCATGGCCTTCACCATCCAGTTTGTGCGCGAGTTCACCCACCTCGGCCTCCACCGCTCCGGCGGCGGCGTCCTCGCCCTCGCGCTCTCCCACGAGCTCTCCCCCGTAGTCACCGCGCTCGGGCTTGCCTCTTTGGCGTTCTTGGCCGACGCGATCTTTGGTGTGAGCACCAGCATCATTCTGGAGTCAGCGCGTAGGGCGTTGCGGCCATGGGACTTGATCAGCTCCTTGCTAAAATCTCAGGTGTTTGGCACTATTATTGCAGTAGTGAGATGTGCCTGGGGCGTCACAACCCACAGAGGAGCCAAGGGCGTTGGCGAGTCCACAACGTCTGCGGTGGTCGTTTCTTTGGTTGGGATTTTCATTGCGGACTTCGCTCTTTCATGCCTGTTCTTCCAGGGTGCTGGTGATTCGCTCAAGTATGCAATGGGTTAAGGCAGGACTCCGGCGAGGAATTTTTGCTTCATAGCAGCATAGTGTAGTGGTGTACATTGACAGGTGAAATGAATCAATGCCCTTGTGTTATCCATTGGAAGTAAACTATTATGCTCTACGTGTGTTGTGCCTGATGGTTATAATCTTCACATATATGTTGTTTAGCAGTGAGTGTTCGAGTACTCGTAGCAGTCGAGTACTCGTGTGGTAGTCGTGAGTGGATGTAGTCGAAAGTTATGTGTCCAAGTACTCATGTTCGAGTACTCATCTGTAGCAGTCGGAGCATTCAAGTGTTCGTAGTCGAGTGTCGAGGGTAGTCGGAGTCGAGTGGTCGTAGAAGGAGTCATCCTTGGATGAGAAGAACTGCAATAGTTTTGTTGATAACTCTGGGAATACCCGAGTTGGACGATAGTCTTTGTTGAGATAAACTTTATGAGCTTTTCTGGTATGATGTAGTATATTTAATAGACATGAATCTGATCAGAAAAATTGTAAATGTTGGTAAACTAGAATTATGGTGCATATCGGAACACTTGCATTCGTAGTCATTTTGGTTTAAACTACTCTCTAGTTATCTATGGACAATTATTTGTATTCGAATGATGGACTTTATTAATTATCTATGATGCACATTGCAATTTATGGGACAACAGGATGGAATTATTTGACAAAAATATTTGTTTTTTGATTTTCTTGAATAAATTAATTGCGATTATAATATTTTACACCATATTTCAATTGGCAACAAAAAAAATTCAGTTACATATGCTCCGTAGACATCAAAACATACATCAAACATCATTCAGGGGCACATTGGACCTTTCTCAGGGAAACCTCACATTCCTGGAGGTGGAGCTAGGCTGCGTGCCAAACAGAACCACCTGCTCTAGGAACTCCACAGTGGAGCTGCTCCATGGTGGAGTTGGTGGAGCAGAGCTGGAAAAACTGGAGCAGAGCAGTCCCAAACAGGCCCTTAGCAGCCGGCCCCGGCTGTGTAGCTGCTCGGGACAAGGGGGCAAAAATCAGAACAGCGGCGAAACAACTTCGTACTTTACTCAAAAAAAACCCCGGCATCGATTACAACGCACGCCAACACGCGACAACCTCCCATCACACCTGTGGGTTCGCGGTGTCCTCCAGGGCCGCCGCGCCATCCTCGTCACGCCATGGGACCTCGTCCAGAAACTGGCCAAGGTTTCCCTCGCCGTGCAAGTTATTCCGCAGCTCGACTATGGCTGCAACCTCGCCGCAGTACTCCCATACCCGCTCATGGAAGAACTTCACGGCGCGGCGAATGGCGCGCACGGCACCGGACATTACCCCGCCTCCGGCGGGCATCTCCAGTCGAGGATCGGCTAGCCCCGCAACATGTCCACAGCCGCGGAGTCGCAGGAGCGCGCATGTCAGACACGACGCCACGTAGGCACAGTGGTTGCCAAAGGTCGTCGCGGCGCCGCGTGCAATGTCAGCCGCATCTCCGATCCACCGAAGCGACCGCGATAGGTCCTCGAGCCCGAAGGAGCGTGCCGGCACTTTAGCGACAAGCTCCTTAAGGGTGTCTTCCAGGGCTAGCATGGCATCCCAGGCAGCTACTGAAGCGTCACCCAAGGCTCGATCCCGCTCTGCGAGAGAGGCAGCAAGCTCGCTGTTCTCCCTCTCCAACGCAGCGACTTGCTGCAACAGGCCGTCTCGCTCCGCAGTAGCTTCCTGCCGCACCGCTTCGGCGGCCGACTCCCGCGCTACGGCGACAATCTCCTCGGTGCGCATCTTCATCTCCGCGCACTCCGCTTCCAAGCGGCGTATGCGAGCGTCCTGGGCAGAGCGTGCCCCAGCAGCCCCCAGCAGCTCCCCTTCGGTGGCCTGCAGCCTGCCCCGTAGCGCTCCTTCCCCGCGAGCGTGAGCCGCTTGCAGGGCCTGGGCCAACACGAGTGTCTGCGCGGCGGAGGGGTTAGCAAGCGATAAGCGGCTGCGAGTGGGCCAAAAGGCGAACGCTTACCCTCACTCCTGACACTTCTAATGCGTCCCCAAGGCGCCTTGACCCATAGGTCTGCAATGCCTGCTGGCCAATGCTGGCCGCCGCGTCGTCCGCAATCCCGCGCCAAGCCCTCAAAGCATCCGATGGAGGGACGAAGTCTGCCGGGCCCGGGCACGCGGCGTCTGTGTCGCCAGCGCTAGAACCCCCACGCTCAAGGGATGGCTCCTCCTCCGGGATAAGTGCCGCTGCAAGACAAAGTATAAGATTGTCGCACAAACGCAAAAAAAATCTGTGCTAAAGGAATGCCGTCCCAGCCTACCCTCGGTGGCAGATGGAGGACTTTGCTGGGAAGCCTCCCTAGCCCCGGGCGGGGCCGCGGCAACTTCGGCTCCTATGGGCGGCGCTGACCCGCGGGGCTGAGGGACCTCCGGGTTGGGACCCAGCGCCAACCGATCCTGTGCCACGATCACTGCGGCCCGAGGGGCCGGGGGGCCGCGGGGCAGGGAAACTTCTGTGCTCAACACGGAGTCCCACAAGCTCCCAACACCGGTCGCCAAGACAAACCCTCGCGAGGTCCGCTGAAGGGGGGACTGCAGGCGTGGCCGCTTCACCCGAGGGGGAGACCCCACCTCGGTAGCCCTTACAAAAGGAGCCTCTGCGGCAGCAATATTCGCCGAAGGCGTCTCCACAGCTACAACGTCGGAGGCCGGGGACTCCGTCATCGTGGCCTCCGCGTGGGGCACCTCCGCCTCGGTCGCCACGGTCGGTGAAGACCGTGCTCCGCATACTTCCGCGGAGGGCAGCCCCGCCACGGCCGTGGCTGTGGACGAGGCCTCCACACCGGTGCCACCAGCCAACACCAGTGCCGCCTCGGCGTCTGGCGCGGGTGACGAGACCGCCCTCTCCCGGTAATTCGCGGCGCGCCCTCCGCCCCTGGCGCCTTCGCCCTCGACGCCTGCGCCCTCCAAGTCTGAGTCGGCGTACTTCGCTGAATCCGACTCCGGGCTCGTCGCGCCGGCAGGAGCAGCGGCAATCACCGTACAGGGCGTGGTCGTAGTGGTTCGGGCCCTCTTGCGGGACGACGCTTTCGTCCTCGCGGCACCATCGTCCTGATGTTGCGGGTCCGGGGGGCTGATATCCGGCACGGGAAGCCCTAAGGCCTCGCACACGCGGTTTATCCGCCCCAATCCCGCCTCGGCAGTCGCGGCTGTGCGTTGCTCGTGCTCTCTGGCAGTGTAGGGCCCAAGGAACACACGCGCTGCGCGCTCCGCGTCCTCCAGGCGAGTTCCTGCGCGGAGCAAAAAGCACAGTTACACACGATGCAACACGTACGAATGGAAGGGAGGGCATGGTCGAGCCTTACAAAGACCAGTCGGCACGGGCAGCGAGCGAATGGACGGTTGAACGTTGTCGTCCCGACGTTCCCCGGCCGTGAAGCGCCAATCGCGGGCGAGCGGCGTCGCACCGTACATTATGAACTCCTCGGCGAGGTCGCGCATGTTGAAGCGGGCGGTCACCCCCACAAGTCTTCACACCCTTCGCCTATCTTCCTGGTCAAGTGTTAGGCCGGGTGTGGTCTTGAATGCAATCGGCCCGCCCGTGCACTCAAGGCCGCTACCACTCGCCACGCGGTGATAGAACCACCGCCTCGCCCAATTGGACTCCCATTTCCCTTATGTCGAGTTCGCAGGGAAGAGCCTTCCGCACGATGCCGGCAGAACGAAGTTGACGCTGCCAAACTTCGACAGCGTCCCATCCTTCCGCTCCTTCAGTTGGCACCGGGCTTCGTGCAAATAGGCGAACAAGGAGGCGCTGGACCAACATGCTTCCGAGCGAAGGGCCCAGCTGTACACGGCAAGGCGAGCCACCACGTTTGGAATCAGTTGCGACAACTCCAGCTTGAAGGTCCGCAACATGTCCCCAACAATCGCTGCAGACGGTATGCGAAGTCCAGCTTCAAAGTAGGCGACGAAGACGATCGCATCCGACTTCTCAGGGCGCGGCTCTGTCTCATCATCGGCGGGTAGCCGCACCGCTTGGCGGTCCGAGAGCCTCCCCTCGCGCAGCAGTGACCGGATCGTATCCTCCATCACGAGCGTGCAGCCCAAGTCGCCGGAGTACGGACCTTCCCTCTTCTTCGCCGCCCACCACTTGTCTGCCGCCGCCGGATCGCGTTCCTCGAGCGCGTACTTCACCTTGAGCGGCGAGGACCGCCGGCGGATGGCGTAGCCGCCCACCTGAGAACGCTCGTCGCAAGTCGCCATTAGCACCCACGGAGTACTCGACGGCAAAAAGGAGCACAGGAACAGGACGAGCAAATATAGGAGGCGGCGTGAATAACCAGAAAGCATATGGAGGAGGCGCAGGCACAGCACCACGGGGGGTATTTAAAGACCCCTCGCCTCCCACCATCGGTAAGCGCCGATGGCGAATGACAACCGTTCACCTCCCCATGTTCGAAGCCGAAGCGCCGCGATGGCACACGTAGGCCACATATGACCGCGGTCGTACAGTGTCATGTCACCGCACGACGTGCCGCTAGCATCCCGCCACGAGTCAGTCAGCACAGGTAATAAATGCAGGTTGCACGGCCCGGCACAGCTTCCGGCGTGTGTCGGCGTGGTTCTTCGGACCCATCATTCGCAACAGTCCAAACGGGGTCTTCGCCCCGGTAGCGAGGCCCGGACCCCGACTCCGACCGCACCCATGGGAAAAGGCACCGCTGCGAAGGTGTCGGAAGCCGCTCCGACTCCAAAACATGCCACCCCGCCACATGATCGCGCCCGCGGGAGTAGGGACAACAGTGCCATACGGAGACCCCGGCCTACATCCCGACCTATCGAGGTAGCCAACCAGCAGGCCTCTTCAGCCTGCACAACTCCGCATGGGCAGGCCCCCGCTCTGGCGGGGAGACTCCGGCCACTTAACCCGACTTCGCCCGGAGGCGGCTCGCTTCCGGCCCGGCCCTAGGACCGTGTCGGTGCACGTCAGTGTAAAGCCGCGGGTCGTTCAACCCCAGCGGCAATGACATCAAGATCTCCGCCCCAGAGGAGGCACTTCGACTTTGACTTCGAGGAGCAGGCTCGCGCGCAGGGATTTGCTCGTCTACATCCTCCGCGTATGGTAAAGGCGGAGGCCACGGCACGTAAAGTTTTGGCTTGTTCTCATAAACAGGCCACCTTCGGTCCACCAACATTCTTGAAAAAGTAATGTTGAGAGGTCCAATCAGAAAACCCGACTGAAGGTGGGCCTATCTATGAGAACAGGGCAAACCTTGCCGCCATATGCAGAAACGCAGCGCGAAGGTAACAAGTGCAAACAGTCGCCGGTAACAGCCGTTAACCAAGCTCCCAAGAAAAATAGGCCTCCATCAGTGCATCAACATCCCCCCAAGCCGCGTAACGCCGCAGCGGCATGTGGATGCACTAAAGGGGCCCATTTTAGGGGAGCAGCACCTATTCAATCGCACAACGCAGGTACAATGCCGCACCAGCGCGACATATATACCCCATCAGCAGGGGAGCCCAATCGGCGAAAGTCCAACCGACAGAAGTCCAACCAGCGGAACGAAAGTCCAACCGGCGAAGGAGCGTCGCAGAATCGTACGTCCGCGACGCTTCAAGACCTGCGCCGCGTCAAGCACATCTCGCCACGTGGATGGCCAGAAGAAGTAGCGTCGCAACATGCTATGGCCACGACGCCTAAGTCTCGTCCCGCGTAACCCAGGCCTTGCTAGGCGGGCCGGCGGTTACTCGGCGTCAAGGGCACTCGGCATCTGACTCCGCCAACACCTCCGATTTGGCCAGGGCAACCGCAAACCCCGCCAAATCGGAGGCGATCTCGACCTCACTTCTGACCCTACGCCAACATCGGACACCTCGGTCTCTACATCAACCCCAACCTCGACCCCACTACAGTAGAACCGTGGGGGCGATGAAGACCTCGCCAAGCCGCCCGGCGCCACACCTTTGCGACAGGACAAACACTACACCAAGCAGCAAGGCTTTGAAAGACGTTGTAAAAGCTCACAGGCCGCAGGGACGGAGGGGGCCAAAGGGCTCGGCAGCATGGCTTCGACCCGTGAAGCCCTTCACCATGAGAGGCTCATGTTGTAGGGGTGACCCCCACCTAAGCCCAGCAGGCCTGTTAGAGGAATATAAGGCCCAAAATGGGACATGTATAATGACATAAGTACCCCTAAGGGGAAGACTCTGATGTAAGGGTATAATTGTAAATACACTCCCCATATGGATGTATATATACAACACAAGCCATGGGGGAAAACCCTAAGTCATTACTCACTTAACTCTCCACTACCATACTCTCTCTATGTTTGGTCTGTAACCACAATAGAACTGTTTGTTTGGTATGTGACTGTTGTCTTTTAAGTATGGATAATATATCTCTGGTACACCAACCCCGCAAAAAAAAGATCTTTTAACTATAGATAATATATCTGATACCCCAAAAAAAAATGAGACCAAATGAGACCAGCAACTGCAAGGTACTCTCTAGTCTCCTCCCGCATGTTTTTTTTTTATCGTTGGTGAACCATTAAAATCACACATGTCGGCGTACCGTGGCACCAGGCCACCAGCAACAAAACAATACCCAACACGGCATGTGGAAGCCATACGATGCACAACAGCACAATGTCTTTAGCGGCCTCACGCTCCGGTGCCCGTGAAAAATCCGAAGGCGCCTCTCACGAAAGGCGGAGTGGATCGGGGCCGTACTACGGGCCTATTCTTTTTAGTTGCCACTTGTGATATTTGGTTGAAATTTTTAAATTTTGGTTGTTTATGGTATAGATTACGAAGAGATAGATACTCACTTATGATTTTATCTGGTACAGATGTTGGGTTTTTAACATGTAGATCGTTTAACTTGTAGATCCTATCTTAAGAAAACACTCTGTTTAAAATTAGGTACTGTAACAAAAACTAAAAGACGACCGGTTTTTGACTTTTCGAACAGGCCCTACAGCTCGTCGCGCCGCGCGGGACCGGGCTTGGGTAGGAGGCGATCGTGGGGGCTCGGGACGGGGTCACCGCCACACGGGGATTGGGCGGACGCGGCACGCAGATTTTTCCGGATGGGGCGTGTGCGGCTGGCGCGGTCGCATCGTGAATTCTCTCGCCTTCCCCTCTCCGCGGTCTCCTCCTGTTACCTTATCCCCCCACACCACTGGCCTCTGCGCCTCACCTGGCTAGCTTGCTAGCTGCTACCCAAACTTGCCTTCGAGCTCGCGATACGTACTGACGTCTCTACCTCAAAACCTCATACCACACACACCCATTCTTGGTGGTTTCTTTCTTCCTCGATATCTCTTCTCTCCCCAGTTGCGCCGAGGCCGAGCTGAGCTCTACTGCACTGCAGGTTTCAGTTTGTTACTCTGTTTTACTATGATACTATATGTTCTTCCCCCTTGTCTTTCACCGTGTCAAGATAGTGAAACCAGTTGCGAGTTTCCCGTTTAATGCTCTGGGATTAGAATCCAATTGGTGTTCCTTAGCTTTTCGTGTTCAAATTGCTAGTTTAGTTCGTACTACTTGATTGACAAGAAGGCTTGGTGTTCAAAGGCACGGAAGAGAGTGGCGTAGAATAGATCAGATCACCAAAAACACTCGAGTTGTGACCGACAACGGAATGCGTATGGTTCATGCAGGGGGGCGATGAACATCTTGAACCAGCCCATCAACCCCGGCGGCCACCCGGTGTTCCCGGCGGCCAAGGAGAGCGGCCAGCTGGTGCCAGCGTCGGTCCGCTTCGACGGCCTGTCGACGCAGCCGAGCACGGCGGCCGTGGGGCGTTCCCACGCCCACTCCCCGAGGTGGCAGGCGCAGACGCTGCGCTGGGCCAGCAGCTACGTCGGCGTCGAGCACGAGGAGTCCGCCGTGAAAAACGAGGGACAGGCGCCGGCCGAGCACAGTGCGCAGGCGGCCGCGGCGGCCCTGTTACCATTTCAGCCGCACACGCTCAACTTCCTGCGGTCGCTCCTGGACAGGGGCAGCATGAGCTCCGTCGCGGACGGCGTGGCCGGCGAGGGCGGCGCCGCGCCTCCGCTGCACGCGCTGCGGGTGGTGGTGTCGTCCGCCGTGGAGCTGGACACGCGCCAGACCGAGCTCATCGCGCGCAAGATGCGGCGGATCACCGGGTTCGTGAACCTGACGATCGAGAACGTCGTCGACACGTCGCTGATCGCCGGCTTCGTCGTCTGCTACGGCCCCGGCGACTCCCACGTCATCGATCTCAGCGTCAAGGGCCAGCTCGCCGCACTCAAGAACCGCGTCGACTCCTCCGACCATGATGATCGCCTACACCCACGGACACCCACGCCACTGTACTGAGCTGATGCATCCATCCATCCATATACACATACACCGCGCGCACCACCGCTGCACCGAGCTATACAAACACACAGCTCCATCATATCCCATGATGAACGCTATACAGAACAACACCGGAACGCCGTGGCCGACGACAACAGTTTTCCTATCTAATGTTATTGTAAATCGTGAGATCGACAATAGCTACTTGCTACGTTTCAGCTGAGCCTACGTTTATGCTATTCCTTATTGTATATGATCGATGCGGAAAACAGCGGCTTCTACCGTATACGCTGTTGTAAAGTTGCAGTTTGTATGGGAGGTCAGCATTACAGCTATGTAATATAAGAGCAGAGGATGATGTGCGAAACGTAGCTACATGATGGTACTACGTACTGTAGCCAGGGATGAATGATGAAATAGTACTTGTGAGGGCTATAGCTTTCTTATTTATATTCAGCGTTCTGCACAGATAAGTGATTACTCGATACTAATACACACTGCATCAGAATTTTCTTAGTGTCTTAATTCAGAGAGAAGTATAGATGGAGCAAGTTGCTACTTGCTAAAATGCATGAAAGAAGTGTACACACAGAAGTTGTAGGATCGAACTGAAACTTAGCAGAGGTGGTGGCCGTGGGCATCACGTACGGCGCTGCAGGGCCTCGTAGAGATTCTGGAGAGCCTTGTCGTAGGACACGAACCCCATGAACCAGAATTCGTGGTTGTCCATGGTGGTGATCTGGATGTACCTCTCGGACCGGTTCCACATGCTGGCAGAAGGGTTCGCTGACTTCACTTGACTCAGGGGAAGCACCACCTGCAAGTCAATTTCGCCTGATTAAACGCAATGATTTGCAGAAGAAATGGAAGAACTCGCAGCTACGTGCATTGCTGGGTAGCTCAACTGAGGAAGTTGAATAAGCAGTCAAGAGCGGCGCTTTCCTTGTAGTACATGGGCTCGGGCGGCTGGGCGGCGGGGCCGTGGTAGGAGAGCGGGGTGTCGCTGCAGAAGGCGAGGCGCGCGGTGGAGACGTAGAGCGTGCCGATGACGGGGCCGGAGGAGGTGGAGAGGTAGCAGGCGTAGGCCTTGCGGAGCTGCTCCCCCGGCACGCTGCCGAACGTCTGGTGGAACACCCTGTCGTGCCCGCCCTCCGCGTACACCTTCGTCCCCTGCGTCAGCCTCGACACCGCCGCGTCCGCCATGTTCGGCGCCGTCCGAACTGTGTCCGAAGCGAAGGTCATCAGCACCAAAGCATATGTATCAGTGTGTGTGCATGACGAATCGAGACAGAGAGAGCATGTGCCCGTACGGTGGTGCCAGATGTTGCCGGTGGTGTCGGCGGCCTTGCGGGTGCCGTCCTCCAGCCGCTTGCCGTACCGGCCCAGCGCCTTCCTGATGGCTGCAACGCACCGATGGAAGCTCAAGCAAGAGAAAGAACTCGCAACGCACTGCGCAGGCAGGCGAGCAAAAGATACACGTACAGCGAGAGAGAGAGAGAGAGAGAGAGAGAGAGAGAGAGAGAGAGAGAGAGAGAGAGAGAGGAAGGAATCAATCAATCAAGACGAGGATGCTTTGGTATACTCACACTGGCAGGTGGACGGGGACGCGCTGGCCGGGGTGACGACCACGTAGGGGTTGCCCTCGCCGTTGCTCGCCGCCGTGACGGCGATGGCCGTGGACTGCGGGTGTGGGGCCTGGTTGCCGTGCGGGTGTGCCGGGTACCCCGGCGCCGGCCCTGACGCCCACGACGACGCCATGGCCGGAGCTAGCTAATCAATCCAACGCGCAAATGAAGTCTGGGCCTGGAACGGACTGAAATGCCGGCTTGCGTCGACTGATCGATCAGAGAGGAGGGGACATGAATATATGATGGCGATGTGCGGAATCGATCGGATTCGGAGGCAGCGGCGAGGAGGCGAAGCCTCTGCTCTCTCGCGCGTTTACTTTCCTTCTTGGGCAGGCAAGGAAAGGGAAAGGCAGCAGTGCGGTGCAGCGGATGGAGGGCTACGACGAACCCTACGACGAATATTTGGCGCTTTGCGTCGGCGTGTACGTCGGCCGCTGCACCGCCACCCACTCCACTTGGCTCGCTGCACCGTTGCCCATGCGGCCACGCCGGCGCGTCACTTCAGAAGGAAGAAAAAGAACGGCTGCCCTGCCCTGCACTGATCAGAAACTGACGGTTCTCATGCCAAGAAGAACGCCAATCGAGATGCTCAAGGGCCTTTCGGCCGATACCGAGATGTGGGCCATATGGTTTCAGATTCGTCTAACTCGGGCCGTTCGGATCAACTCTAGAAAGGGGACCCCTCGGTATTTTTATGGTTTGGCCCGAGGGAAGATAGAGAGGCCCCAAGGGCCCAATGTCCGGTCACGCCAGCCTTGTTGGTCGCACCTGCCTTTAAAAAATATATATGTCATTTAAAAGTTATTTAGTATAGTATAAAATAAAAACTATAAACTATAAACTCAAAAGAACCTGGCTGTTAACGTCATCTCAAATCCTTCTGTTTGGGCCCGCACGCACAGACAGAGAGAGACACTGCCACACAGCAGCCTGGTGGGTGAGTAATGCACGGCTTGATGTGATCAAACTCACCCACGAAGACACTACTGGTACAAGACTCCGCTCGTTTCGGCTTTAACTTCTGGTTTCCGGTTTATTTTTCACTATTTATAATTTTCATCTTTTTCTAAACTTTTAGCTTTTTGTTGAGCTTTTTTGCCGGTTCTTTTTTTCTCGTATTTGTTTGTATTATATGTAATAGGCTAACATATTTTTAATATTTTTTAATTTTTTCAAATTTAATTATGCTAAATAAGTCTCTGTCAGCTACAGTGTTTTTTTAACCAACTACATTGTTTTTCAGCCATAAGCCACCCAAAAAAAAGCCCAAATAGTAAGTCGCTGTTGAAAGTCAATCTTTTTTTACAAACAATAAATAAAAAAGACACAATGCGTGTTTAAGGTTTAAGATTTAGATAGAAAAAACTCTCTTTAGTCACATAAGGAAATCATTTTAGGCACCCCATATGGCCACTTATTTCTGTAGTAATATATTCATAAAATGTAATAAAGTTATAATATTATAAAACTATTTTTTAAATCAAATCTACGTATATCAAGATGGTCAGATGTACTGTTTTAGACGTCGTAGAAGTTAGAAAAACATGAAAACCGAGAGTTTGTGGGAAATTTCGTATTTTCTTCAAACTTTTCAGCGCTAAAATCAAAACCGTGCGTTCCACAAACGCACATTAAAAACCGCAATCCCGTACGGCACATGGGACCGTGGACGGCGTGGAGGCCCGTGTACCGAAATACCACGACGCGGTCGCACAAGGATCACGAGCTAAACGAGACCCCGCACACACGACCACCGACCATGCCACGCCTTCGTTTCAGGCCCACACGAGTTTAGTCGGCGCTGCAGTGCAGTCGTCAAATCATGGCCCATGGTGAACAGTCATGGCTTATCGCTTCTGTTTTTTCGAAACGTGTTGCTTCTTAGCACGATTTTTATTTTCTGTTTTTTGTTTTCATTATATTATCTGCGAGATATAATAGTATTTTTTTTAATTAATATATCAGCCAAAAGGTAAAAGACACAGCAAAAACACCACTTGCACAAGGTCCAAACCATCAAATTTTGTGTTGTTTTTGGACCACTGTGACATTTTTTTTGCAAATCTGGCTTTGGAGGATTTTTTTACGAATGTAGCCACTTCGCTAGCGTGGATGAACGAGTGGTAGACGCGTGGGTGGTACCGCGCCTCCGGAGCATGGCAGGTGGACCTAACCATGCCCGGACCGACGAGCGCGGCAGGGCATGGCCAGGCGCAGGGCTAGTGGGTCCCACGGACATCCTGTGCTACCAGACCATGGGAGGCTTGCATTCCGTACTCGACAACCACGGAATGCATGCTCATAGGGGCTCGCCTAACCTGCTTTCTGTGCTCCCACACCGCAGAACCAAAAATGGCCGTGGGCCTGCCTCGGCTTACATGCGCGCTGTCGGGCGTGCAGCTGCGTAAATGGGCCACGATAGCCACGTGCCGGCCCGCACGAAGCTAGCCCTTGTGTATGGGCGTGTTGGTCGACCGTGTGGCCTCGTGCTCATCCAAGCCATGGTCACACGTAGCCTCACCTGTGGTCACGCATCGCTGGCCCCTGTTGCGCAGTGCACGTCATGCGTAATGAAATGGTCTTGGGCAGGCTGACACTACCATTCTAGAGTCAATTTCTTTCATCCTTCAAGAGGCACTTAAAGAGACCAAGAGAGGAAGAGAAGGGAGGCCATCAAGATTGAGTTGTTTTGGTTTGGAATTTGAAGTTTGTGCAATTACGAAAGTTGTACATCGGCTTGCGAGCATCAAGAAGAGGTAATTTTTATCCACATACGACTACACTTTTCATAATATGATTAGCATATAATTAGCTAAATGGTACTCCAAGTAGTCAGCCATGTGTGCTCGGTGTATGCCCTTAGTTAACTTGCCAGACATAGTGTTGTCAGTGTCATTAATTACTTGCATCTAGAGGTATTCAGGCGTAGAGAATGCGAGGCTCGCAAGGAGGTGCGCAAGAGAGTGTGAAAGGGCGGCCAAGCCTAGGGCGGCAAACGAGGAGTACAACGCCAACTTCGCAAGGAAGGGCAAATAACCTCAATCCACACAATAGATTGGGCCATTCTGTTGTAGCCTTCCGTCCTACCCGCCATGTTATTCCTTTCTCCTAAATGCATGTATTCTTACATGGTCTGCATGTTTGTGTCGTTGCGTACCACCATTGCATGTAACCACGTGTTATGTGCGTTTGTTCTGGGACTTTAATATATTCCAGGTTCTATGCCTTGCAACTTAGCTTCGGTCGAAAGATTTCATCACTTTGTTATCTTCGAGTGCATTTGCAATCTCCAAGCTCCCAACAAAATTGGACATGGTAGCTGGTACGTAAAGATCATAACCGATAGAATACAATAAATGGTGTTTCGAACCTGAATGAATCAACCAAAAAATCACTAAAAAGGACCAAAAGTTAAAGATTTTTCATTGGGTAATGTTGCTCTAAAACCTAACCAAAGCGCTACCGCAGTACCGATTAAAAAAAGGAAATTGGATACAAGGCACTGTAAATTTACGTCATTTGCTAATGGACATCCAAAAAATGTGGTTCCGTCAAAACACACTGTAAAAACGTGTAATTTTGCCGTAGGTCACTGAGGTGACTATTTTATTATATCTGGGTCAGAGAGGAGAGACAAAGTATGTGAATTGTCTATTTTGCCCTTATCTCTTCTGATCTCCTCTTCCCCTTCTCCCCTTTCTTCCTCTTCTCTTCCTACCCAGCCGAACCAACCCAAATCCAGTCCTTTACTCCGCGGTTGAGGAAGATGCTAGAGGGCATGTGTTGCCCAACACCTTCTTCACCGCTGTCGTCTTCATCGGCATCACCAACACCATCACCCCATCATCCTCCATCCCTCCCAGCTGCGTCGCTAGCAACGACATCGCCTGCAACTTCTTCCTATTCGAGATCTTCTCCTTCGGCTTCAACCTTGTGTCCAGCTTGGGGGTGCAGGGCATGAAGCTGGCCATCACCTTCCTGGCAACTGACGACTTATACGTCGACAGCGAGCAGAAGCCCCCACCGTCCGATGACTGCGAGGAGATGCCGACGTGGCATGCAGCGGGGCCGAGGGAGCGGCGGTGAGCTATGCTATGGTTTGCGTAGCCGATGATGCTACTGGCGGTGGGCTGCTCTATCATGGGCACCTTCTTGTTGCTGTTGTCTATGGTGGATGTCATCCAGCTTAAGTTTGGCCTCCTCTCTTGCAACATCCTGCTCGCCGTCGATGCCACATTCACGCTTTCCACGCTCGTCGTCGGCGTCCTACTCTTCTACGGATCCACCATCGCCTATGTGCTCACCCATTGCCTGCCATGATTGATTGATCAGTAATTAGTTGCTTCTAGTTATTTTACCTTTTACTTTTACAGTGTAATTAATACCTGCATGAACGAGTAAGTATACATGCAAATGCTTTCCCTTATTTAGTGAGGTTAATTTGTATGACATGTGGGTCTAAAGCCCGACACTGTATGGCATGTGGGTCCAAAGCCCGAGCCAATGTGCATTGAGGGCATTTTACAAAGTTTTTCTCTCCTAATCACTGGGATATATTATATTGATGAGAGGAGTGTCTAACAGCAAAATACCATAAAATGTTAGCACCTTTTGGCGAAATCACGTTTTTGGATGTCCATTGGCAAAGGACGCAAAATTGCAGTGTCCTGAAGCCAATTTCCCCTTAAAAAATTGTCGTACCTACTGGGCGATGAAATGATTTTTGGAATTTACTGACATTCTCTACAATGGGTATTGTCAATAAGCCTGTTACCCCAGAAACTCTTACGGGAACGCCCAATAACTTATTGGGTATTGTACGGTAAAGGAATGCGCGTAGGCTACGATAGCAGAAAACAAAACTTTTCTATCGCGCACACCAGGACATCATGCTAAGGAGGGATCATGGATCGTTACCACTAGACGCGCAGCGCAGCGGAAGAAGAGTTGGAGAAGCCGATCCAACCACGCGCGTCGAGGTAGTAGTGGAATTAGTCGATCGTCCCGAACAGATCGTCTCCTCCACGCGATCAACCACACCACGTGCAAGATCCAATCTGTAGATTGTTGATGCCGATCAACGCCGCAACGAGCAGCGCCTCCACCGGTATCCACACGTCCGGGGCTGGAACGCCGATCGCGAGTGTACCAGCACTCACGAGCGGCTAGGGTTTGGCTCGGGATTAACAGAAGCATACATCCCTCAGCCCCTCGCCTCCATATATATAGACCTCCTCACTTGGGCCTCGTGGACCGAGACCCAATAGGAGTCTATCCGGATGTCTATCCGAATTGAGCCCACATCCGAATCACATTCGAATTAGTGTTCCAACCCGTTAAGTGTGCGACCCTGTAGGTTCACATATACTTGGTCGCGACCCGGAAACGCCTTTCCGGTCACCCTGTTAATAGCGGCCTCTAGTAAGACATATTAACCCCAAAGTATACGTAAAGATCATATCGACTGAACCTGTAATGTTCTCATGTACGAATCCCTTTGCCTCACGATATAGATTGAGCTCAAGGCGATACCTGTGTCATCCTCTTAATAGCTCAATCACTCTCTCGATTCCGTGATGGATTATAAACTCGTGATTGACTCTTCAATCATCTTGGCATGCCCATGCACTTTCATAATCCATCACATCGAGGGGCCAGAGATATCTCTCCCATAAGGAGGGGCAAATTCTATCTTGATCATTCACATCCCACTACGTGTTTCATAGCAAACCCGAAGACTACTTTTATGACTACCCAGTTACGGAGTAGTGGTTAGTAGTCCCAAAATAGGCTACTACGCATGTTGGGAACCATGATGATCTCAAGTCTAAGGATTCTACATAAACACTACTTGAGACCAACTGATGACACATGGAATCTCTGCAGTGTCTCATGGCGGGTCTATCCAACATATGTTCACTAACACATGTCCATATTATTGATTTGGTATCTCCATACCATGATCCATGAGACATGATCATCAATTAATACATATGCTGATCTTTGAATCATATTTGTTCCTCATATGATATATAATCAGGGATCATTTAGAAATAGCAACATTTTGGCATTAAGAGTCTCATGAATAAGTCACATACTCATTGATCAATAATGATAATGTCTATTTCAAGGAACAAAGCAATGTATCATAAACATAGTATGTGATATATTTAGGGCTGAAAACGAAAACGGTAATTTTCGGTTACCGAAAATCGTTTTCGGGAAATTATCGATTTTTTCCCCTAAACGGAAACGGTGACGGTAACCGATAAAACGGAAACGAGAACGGTAAAAATATCCGATAACGAAAACGAAAACGATTTAGCCCTCTTCCGATCGTTTTCGAAAAATATCGTATTTAATCGGTAATTACCGTCGGTAATTACCGATCAGAGCACCCAGCCCAGGCAGCCAGGCGGCCCAGGCCCATTAGCCTCTCCATTGGCCTGGCCCATTCCCGAGACGTCTCCGTGAGACGAGACCCACACCGCACCTCCTGGCTCCTCCAGAGTCCAGACCCACGGCTCCACCCATCCATCCAACCATCCGCATCTCGCCATCTCCAGCCGCCGGCGCCGCCTCCATCCGGCCATCCCCACGCCTCCATCCGCATCTCCAGCCGCCGCCGCCGCCTCCATCCCCACGCCTCCGTCCGCATCTCCAGCCGCCGCCGCCGCCTCCATCCCCACGCCTCTGTCCGCATCTCCAGCCGCCGCCGCCTCCATCCCCACGCCTCCATCCGCATCTCCAGCCGCCGCCGCCGCCTCCATCCCCACGCTTCCGTCCGCATCTCCAGCCGCCGCCGCCTCCATCCCCACGCACGCCTCCATCCGCATCTCCAGCTGCCGCCGCCTCCATCCGCACGCACGCCTCCATCCCCACGCCTCCATCCGCATCTCCAGCCGCCGCCGCCGCCGGACAGGGACCGCCCGAGTCCGCAGGCACGGGGGGAGTGAAAGGAAAGCCAGAGGGCAGAGGCGGTCGGCGGCCACATCTGAGACGAAGATGGCGCCGGCTGGAGATGCGGGTCAGCCGGCAGAGGCACCACTTCCTGTCGACCTCGCCGCCTCTCAAACCTCGGCAGCGGCCACAGCTTCATCTGGTAAGCAGTGTGTGTCGGCGCGTGAAGAAATTCTCGATGGGCAGTGGACTGTGAGTGACTGAGTGTAGGTGATAAAGAAATTCTTGATGCTGATAGCACAACATGTATATTTGCTGATAAATTCTTAATTTTCTTTGTGTGGTCTCTTTTGAACTGCATCAGTAGATCCTACAAATGAGAAGATTGGGCTAGGACAAGAAATTCTTAATTTTCTTTGTGTGGGTTGCAATGGGCAGTTTTAGTGTAGAATGCTGTAAATATTCTCCAAATTTGCAATGAAGTGAATCAGGATGCTTTTCGCTGGATCCTGGATGGTTGTTGTGGTCTCCAAATATGCATTCAACCTTGTTTTGCTGTTTCCTTTTCTGTGAGTAACATGGTTGGATGTTTAGATTTTAGAAAATGGTAACTATGGGAATGCTCCTGGAATGTGAGTGCCTTTACCCACCAAATTAGTTCTGAACTTGGTGGTATATCAGCCAATTATGCTTGATTGTATCACATGGGGGAGATTTGTGTAGTTGCTCAATGCAAGATGGAGCTTTCAATATGGTTTGCTGACACTTCATTAATTCTATCTAAAACCAACTGTCCAGTTCGAATAGTCTGGCAATCCAGTTGGCAACTTGGCATGTCCACCAACTAGTACCATCATTGAGATTTTCCTGAATAAATGTCTTCCACAGAATGTAAAACCGGCTGTACCAGTTGATAGTTTACAGAATGTAAAACCGGCTGTACCAGTTGATAGTTTAACTGTTTAAATTTGGTAGTTTGGTATGATTACATCCCTGCAATCTGTATGACAACAAGCCATTTGCCCCTCTTTGCTGTGAGTAACATGAATCGGTATGTTCTATTGTTCTGTGAGTAACATTGTATTTCGGTACATACTAATAGGAGAACATTTGCACTTCATTTGTGATAGGATCCCATAAACGTGCAAGGCCAGCTGAGAATCATATGGTGAGTTAGGTAACTGAGAAATAGATATAGAGTGAATATGTTGGCCAAAGGGGCACTTTGTTTTCATGGTCAACATGGTACAGAAAAGTTAGGCAACAACATGAAATAAGTGAACAAAATGGTTGCAATTAAACATATGGATGGACCAAATGAATGTCTTAGTATTGACATGATGAACTTGTTTGGTATTTTCTTTTATGCATTTTAGTGTTGTTATAAGCTTCTATGAATTGTGTCTATTGCTTTATTATATCCCAGGTGTCCCAAAGCTAATTCTTCACCTTCCCATTTATTACATAGTTATTATGGTTTGTTGTGGTTTATTACATAGTTATTATGGTGATCTGAGAGCCTTCATGCTCGCAGATCCCCTTATCCTTTTGGCAGTGGTATACATGCAAAATCTAATATTTCACTGTGTAGATTTATATCTTATACTAATAGGAGAACATTTGCACTTTGTTTGTGATAGGATCCCATAAACGTGCAAGGCCAGCTGCAAGTGAAAATGCAAGCCAGAATGTTGGCATGTCTGCTTCTTCTGCAGCACCTGCATCAGCACCTTCATCTGAGAGAAGTTTAGTGCCAAGTGGTGGTACTAGTACTGGTGGCACTGAAACAGATGGTGTTGATCCAATCGATGTGGATGCAGGCAGTGATGGCGAGGACGAAAATGAACCTGCCAACAAGAGGGCCAAGAAGAGCACATCTGAAGTGTGGCAATACTTCACCAAGTACTGGGTAACAGTGAAGGTGAATGGCAAGGAGGAAAATCAGCTTTGGGCAAAGTGCAATGTCAAAGGTTGTGTAAACAAGACCAGCAAACACAGAGCTGAGAGCAGATTTGGAACAACTGGTTTTTGGACCCATCTCGCTAATTATCACAGCATCAAGAAAGGACAGCAACAGCTTACAACAAAAACTGATAAAGATACTGGCATCGCAGTTGTCCAACCTTACAAGTATGATCAAGAAGCTAGTTTGAGAAAGTTCTATGAGGCTATGATAGTTCATGAGTACCCTTTTAATATGGTTGAGCATGAATATTTCCAAGAGTGGGTCAAATCATTGCGTCCACATTATCCTCTAAAGTCTCGTGTCACAGTTAGAAAGGAAATAATGGAATATTATTTGGCTGAAAAGGATAAGTTGTATGCATACTTCAAAACCGTTCAAAGTCGCTTTAGTGCAACTATGGATATGTGGACATCCAACCAAAACAAGGGTTATATGTGTGTTACTCTTCATTGGGTTGATGATGATTGGAAAATTCAGAAGAGGATTGTCAATTTCTTCCATGTTGAAGGGCGACATACTGGTGAGAGGTTGTCATATACACTTTCTTCTTGTCTTTTGAAGTGGTATGTGGAGAAAAAGATGTTCTCTCTAAGTTTGGATAATGCAGCGGCAAATGAAGTAGCGGTTAAGGATGTCATTGTAGAACTCAAGAGGCATAGTCCTTTAGTGTGTGATGGGCTATTTTTTCATGTGAGATGTGCCAATCACATCCTTAATTTGGTTGTTAGAGATGGTATGCGTGTGATTGGCTCTACAACTGAAAAGATTAGATCATTTGTAGTTGCTGTCAAGGGATCTACGGTTCAGTGGGAGGAGTTCCTGAAGTGTGCTACTGAATGTGGGCTAGATACAAAGCCTTCTCTCTCACTTGATGTTTCTACAAGATGGAATTCTACATATCTCATGTTGAGGGATGCTCTTTATTACAAGCCTGCATTTGAGAGGCTCACTTCCATCGACCGCCGCAGGTATGAGTGTATTGCTCCTTCAAGTCAGGAATGGGAGAAGGCTCACATTATGATTCCTTTCTTGAAAAAATTCTTTGACCTGACCGAGATATTTTCTGGTACTCTATATCCAACAGCAAACCTGTTTTTTAGAGGTTTTTGTGAGATTAAGTTATATCTATCTGATTGGTGCAATAGTAATGATGCCACTCTTTGCCAAATGGCAAATGCTATGAGTGTCAAGTTTGACAAGTACTGGAAGAAGTCAAATGTTGCCCTTGCTGTTGCAAATGTACTTGATCCTAGGTTCAAGAGAAGAATTGTAGAATTTTACTTGAGAAAGTTATATAGAAATTCCTACCAAGCTGAACTTGATAAATTCAATGGTGTTCTAAGGAATATGTTTCATTGTTATGTTTCTTCCGCACCTTCCAAGAGTACAACACTTGTTTCATCAACTTCAGCTGTAGATCAGTTTATGGATAGTGTGGATGATGAGCTTGATTCCTTCCTTTATGAAAGTGATGCATGTGGTAATGATGAAGGAATAAGTGAATTGGAGAGGTACTTAGCAGAACCACAATTGAAAGTTTCTAAAGCCAACCATAATACGTTTGATATTTTAGCATGGTGGAAAAATCAGAAGGATGAATATCCTGTCCTCTCCCTGATTGCTCGTGATGGCAATGCAAGTGTCAACCGTGGCTTCTGAATCTGCATTTAGTGCCGGTGGACGTGTCGTCGACCCATATCGAAGCAGCCTTGATCCTGACATGGTACAAGCACTTGTTTGCACTAAGGATTGGATAACTGGAGCTAAAAGAGGTAAAAGTGTAAACTGATCTGTTGCTTTCTATTAACAATATCTTGATGTTCTTTTTACTCATGTAGCTGCCTTTTAATTTTCAGGCTCTAAGAATATTTCTTCTTTGCCTAGTGATCTTGAGGTTCTTGAAGCCATTAAGAGCAGTCTGCTTATTGGGGTATAATTATATTGATATGTATTGCAGTAGCATGTAATTCATTTGAAGTACTAACACGTTATTTCCATTGCAATTT
This sequence comes from Dendrocalamus latiflorus, assembly GCA_017311315.1. Lineage (NCBI taxonomy): Eukaryota > Viridiplantae > Streptophyta > Magnoliopsida > Poales > Poaceae > Dendrocalamus > Dendrocalamus latiflorus. Next base: position 7,503,103 of record CM029651.1, on the reverse strand, counting down.
GTAGGATGAATTTTCAGAAATAGGCGGTGATTATGTGCTTGCAGATGATGATGACATGCCGGAGGTTCAGCTATAGGATTAGGAACAGCTATCCATCCTGCTAGTGCTTCCTATCCTTTGTTAAGTTCAACTGTCCAACAGTCCAAGTGTCGAACTAAGAACTTTGTTTAGTATTTCAGTTATTAGTGTACTAGTACTTTCGAGTTTGTGAGCTTGTGACTATGCCTATGTCATGTGGTTGTCAGCTTTGTGTGCTTGTGAGACGTAACTAAGTATTATTGTATTAAGTCCATGATGTCACTTGTGGTTGTGGGCTTGTGGCTTTGTGTCGTGTCATTTTATTGCTATATAATATATGTGTCTTGCTTCTTGTGCCATGGATCATTACTACAGTATTATTTTTCATGTGACCTGGGTCAATCTATACAGCTATTGTCATGATGTGCAGATTGGTGTGTTTATTGTATTTTAGATATCGCTTTCATGATTTCCGATCGTTATCGATGCACTTTTGATCGAATAGTTTCGTTTCCGAATTTACCGGAATATCGATGTCGTTATCGTTTCCGACAATATCGTATCGATTTCGTTTTCGAGAAAATAATGTGAAAGTGAAAGTGATTTGACCTCCTACCGATCGTTTCCGACCGTTTTCAGCCCTAGATATATTCAACATCTCCATGTTGCCTTTAGGGCATATCACTAACATACGGAGCATTTCAAACATGGGAAAGAATTACCACTCGGGTAAAAATTCAAGAGGAGTTGCAAGACCAGTTCACCAATCATTGATGACTCAGAGACCCGCTAAACCTACATTACATGCAATAGTACCTAGAATTACTACTAGGGTAGGTTAAGCTTTCAGGCCTCCCGTTCTTTTAGGTACTGTACACTGCATAGAAAAAAAATAAGGATATAATGTGCGAACAAGACATATGTATGGTGAATTACATAACAAAACAGAAGCAACCATCTGTTTTTTCAACCATTCTCTAGTATTCCTAAAGGAAATTTTAAACTACCAAATTTTCAATTATGTATGTTTTTAAAAGAATCAAGCACAAGAACAAGGATTGTGTCATACATAATATGTCCACATATTTTGCTACAGATTGTTACGAAACATAAGTGTGGAACAGTGGAATTTCAACAGCATATCAACTTCCACTCAAACGGAAAGTTGAACTGATGCCAAGCTTTTAGTTGAAGAACCATGCAATTCACACTCAAACAATGCCAATTTTGAAAAACAAACTTTGAAACTATGCCATAAGCACGTGCTCCTCATATAGGCAAGCTAGATACAAACACGTACTTCTGAATAGAGGTGGGAATTGGGCCGTGCCGTGCCGGCACGGCCCAGGCCCACCGTGCTTTGGGCCGCTTCGTGCCGTGCCGGTTCGGCCCAGTCATCCCGTCGTGCCGTGCCGTGCCGGCCCGCCTCGTCTTCGGCCAGGCCCAAGCACGGCCCAAAGCCCACCGTGCCGGTGTTCGTGCCGTGCCAGCCCAAGCCCAGCCCAAAGTAACTATACACGACAAAAGCGACAACGAGAATGGTAGCGGTGGCCGCTATCTTCCTTTCTCTTGTATCCACCTTATTAAAAACCTACTTAAAATTCAATTCTATTGTCTCATGCCATTTCACCTTCGAACTTGGTCATCTAGTCTAATGGAATGCATATCTTGGTGCAAATTAGACTATGGCGTACGTGGACATCGCCCGACAATCTAGCATAGGCCTACCCAACTAGTCAAATAGAAAAGCTCAAGGAGAGTCATGAGTACAATTTACTATAGTTAAGAAATCAATTTTAAATAGTTTCTGGCCAACCGTGCTCTTCGTGCCGTGCCGGCCCGAGCACGGCCCGATCTGTCGTGTCGTGCCGTGCCGCCCACCGTGCCGGATTTTGAAGCCCAGCCCGGCCCACCGTTCGTCCCGTGCCGGCACGGCCCGCCACGTGTCGGGCCGGGCCGTGCCGGCCGTGCTTCGGGCTGGCCCAAAGAAGCCCGTCCCAAGTCCCACCTCTACTTCTGAAGTCATTAACACAGTAGTTGATGCAGCATCAATGCAATGACAAACTAATGAACAGGTGGAAGCTATTGAACATACAAGAAATGGCCATACAACGCAGTATGTACAGTAAAAGGAAGATTATTGCCGATAGTCAAAAGTTCTGATCTAAATCATACTTGGCATTAATCTCCAATTACTACAGAACAACTAGAGGCAGTGAAATAGCTAAAAAAATTCATTGGACTATAATATTTGCTATTATAATGCGCTAGTTAACAATTAACATGCAATGTCGATGCGCTGCTACGCCTGAGAGGGCCGCAGCTTCCTGCCTCTATCTGGAGACACGGGAGCAAGAGGCGAGGCCCACCACTTTCCGCGCTACCTCGTGCTCCCGCGGTGGATGGAAGGATCCACGCTCCTCGAGTGCGGTATGTGCCAGATGTCAGCCTCTGGTACTTCCGTGGTCGGATAGCGAGCTAAAAATGCAATTTCTGTGGCACAGGGGTATATTTACAAATTAGCTGGCACGTTGGGGCTAGAAAAAATTAATTCCAAACCGCCTGCCTAGCACCGACGTGTCGCCGCGTGCTGACCTGGCTTTCCGGTCGGACGTGGCGCACCCGTCACAGGGGTAACCCCTTCCCGCCTCCCGCCCGCTGCGTGTCGGCGCGTGCCTCGGCGCGCGCGCCTACGCGCCCCACGCTCCCACCCCCGCGCATCACACCAAACACGCAACCCCACCACTCAAGCACCCCGCAACCCCCCGCACAGTTGGCCACAGGTCCTGTTCTGCCGCACGGGATCTCGAAATGCCGTCCACGTCGGACGCCACGCCCGCGAGCGCATGGGAACCGAGGGAGCAGGAGGCCGTTACGGCTCGGAATCCTCTTTCGTGCGGGGTTCCGCTTCCCCAACCCGACCACCTCCTCAACCTATTTGTACGCGCACCACCCATTCGACGCCGGCGCAAAGCCGCGACCCGCCTCGCCCCGTCCGGTCCTCCGCTGCTGTTTACCACCAATCCGGCGTCGTCTCAGACGTCACCCGCGGGTAGGTGAAGAGGAGGAGTTCGCGGCTGTCCGATCGGTGGTGCACCGGGCGATGGCGGCGGCGGCCTCCGTGCGGGCGTACAGCCCGGCGTCGTCGGCGGCGGCGCTGTCGCCGCGGGTGAGGCTGCGGGTGCCGGCATCCTTCGCGCCGGCTCCGCGGCGCGCCTCGGTGCGCGTGCGGGCTGTGGTCGCTGACGTGCCCCGGGGGCTGCAGCTCCGGCGGGAGGCGGGGTTCTTGGGGGGCGTGTTTGGTAGGGAGGATGGGGAGGTGGAGGAGAAGGTTGGGGAGGAGAAGGTGGAGGTGTGGATGCGGGAGTCGATCGCGGAGATCGTGCGGCACATCGGCGAGGCGCCGTTCCTGGTGCACCTGTTCAACGACGGGCGGGAGGGCGACCGCGTGACGGTGCAGCGGGAGCCGGCGTCGGCGGAGAGCTGGCCGGAGGTGCGGCGGCGGTGGGGCGCGGGCGGTCAGCCGCGACCGGACGGGATCATCCTGGTCGAGCAGCTGGCCGCGGCGGCGGCCGAGGACGGCGCCTCCGCGGCGGAGGCGGCGCGGCAGGTGTGGGGCCTGGTGGTGCAGGCCCGCGGGATGGAGTGCGCGGCGTGCTACGTGCTCGACACCTGCCGTGTGCGCTCGGCGGCCGGCTTCTGCACCCACTTCTGCCTCGCCCGCGCGCAGTGCTTCGGCGAGCCCCTCGAGCTCCAGCTCCGCAACGCGTGGCTCAACCGCCTCTCCGGACGCAGATAGCCGCCGCCGCCGCCACTAATGTACCACCACTAGTCCTGAACTACCGATGCTGCCTCTACGTCCAAATCAATCAACGCAAACGCGATGCCTCCGGTTTGGTTGGGAAGAACGAAGAAGCATGGAGATTGCAGAGGAAGAAAGAACAGATGGATTCTTTTCTTGTCGTTCCGGTTTGGTTTTTCCCCTGCGCGCGCGAGAGAATTGTTATCGAGCAATTTTAATTACGCTCCTGCTCGCGTGGATCTGTACAGATTATTGATTGTATTGCTTGATTATTGAACGAAGAGCAATGGACCGAGGCGACAGCATTGCCTCTATTTCTACATAGAATTTTCGAGTTCTTGATCTCTTGCAAGTTCTTGCTTTAGTTGCAAGTGAAGTTACAGATCCCTACGACATGATTACGATGCCATTCATCATGTCGTCACAATAAGATGCGTACGTCTCTCTTTTTCCTCTCCTTTTGACTCCGTAATCGAGACGACCCATACAGGCGCCTTACGACCACATCAATCAACTACTTCGATCATTGTGGCTACATTATTTAAATAATATTATCTACAAGTAGACTATATAGTACTATTTTTATTAAAGATAAATATAATCTAATTCAAACAAACACTATTTAAATAGTATACCAGTTAAGTATACGTATAGATATTGCGAAGGAATATATGTCGGACTTAGAGTCCACTTATTTGAACTAAAAAAATGTTTTGTAGTTAGAATTATATTGTAGTTAGTTGATATTATACTGTAGTTGATGATAACTTATTTGATGTAATTAAATTAAAATTTTAAAAATAAAAAATAGGTTAACCTATTATGGGCAATGTAAGCGAATACGGAAAAAAACTGATAAAAAACTAAAAAATCAGGAAAAACGAAATTTAAAAATAATGAAAAAAATAAATTGCGAAACGAGCGGGTCATACGCTGTGAGTTGTTCTGACGGCCGACCAGGTAGATTGGGAGACGACTAGTAGCAGGAGACATAATTAATGGAAGGAACGTGGGTTGCCAGCCCCATTGCTCCTACTATCGATGCTCCTGCCTCTACGTCCAAATCAATCAAAGCAAACGCGATGCCTGCGGTTTGGCTGGGAAGAGCAAAGCAGCAGCATGCAGATTGCATTGGAAGAAAGAGGGATTCTTTTCTTGTCGTTCCGGTTTGGTTTTTCCCCTGCGCGAGAGAATTGTTATCGAGCAATCGTACTTAAGGTGGTGTTCGGTTAGACTAAATTTTTATTGCTTATAACTAAATTTTAACTATAGCTGACTGAAATTACACTATAACTAATGGTGATTTATTTGACATAATTAAATTAAAAAATAAAAAATAGGTTAACATAACACGTATAATGCAAACAAACACGGGAAAAAAGAGACGGCAAAAAAAAATTAAAAAAAAGTCTAAAAAATTAGAAAAGATAATATTTAGAAATAATAAAAAATAAACCGAAAGCTAAAAGTCAAAGCTTAAACAAAGGGGCCTTACTCTCCTGCTCGCCTGGATTTATACAGATTATTGATTGTATTGCTTGATTATTAAACGAAGAGCAATTGGCCGAGGTGACGGCATTGCCTCTATTTCCACTTAGAATTTTCGAGTTCTTCATCTCTTGGAAGTTCTTGCTTTAGTTGCAAATGAAGTCACAGATCCTTACCACATGATTACATGCCATTAATCATGTCATCAGAATAAGATGCGTACGTTTCTCTTTTTTCCGCTCCTTTTGACATACGATACATACAGGAGTAGTGTTTTATACTTTCCACGTTAATAAAAATTATACTAATCTCAAAATACATAAAGGAATAAGTAATAACTATTTACTATTTAGTTCTGCTTTAAAAGTTATACAAATCACTTTGAGAAAAAGCATGAAAGCACCTTCCTACATTATAGATTTGGCGTGTATACCTGCTCTAGAATATTATTTAAGTAATATTTAATAAAATTAGACTATAGTTACTTTATTAGATAAATATAGGATGTGTTTTTTTTAGACTGTGACTTTTGGCTCAAAATTTTAAATTATGTCTGTTCACGAGAGAGTACGGAAAGAGATACTCATAAGTGATTTTGGTCGATATAGATAAAGTCAAATCAATATCTACTACAATCGATTTTTAAATCATGTCTTGAAAAGATAATCTGTTGAGAGTAATTAAGTTATTCTGACGGCCGAGCAGGAAGACTGGGGGACGAGTAGCAGTAGGGCATAATTAATGGCAGAAACGTGGGTAGCCGGCCCCATTCCTCCTGCGACTGCGAGATCTTTTTCTCGCTTCAGCATCCGGGCCAGTCGCGTCTGACGACGCCGCCGCCGCCACCCAACCCAACCTCGTCATGGTGCGCGTTGCCCATCGATGGTGCGATCCAATTCGGCATCAACCGTCGGCATACTTTGTGACAGAGAAGCGGTCAAGTTTGGGAAAGCAGATTACTCCCTGAGCACTGATACTACTCTCCCTGAATAGGTCGTCCGAGGAAGTTGCACAGTTGACATCTGCTACTGAGATACCACCAGAGATGCGCTGCGCTCCGCAGTTGACGGTGTCGTTGCTCACTCGAGTCCTGGAAACACCGGGGGAAAAAAGGCAGTTTGACGAGAATCGGAGCACGCTGAATTGTCTGCAGTCCGTCAAGACGCCAGCTTGGAAGATGGGTGGTTGAACTTGGAAACCAATTAGACCATGATCAACTATGGGTCTGTTTGGTTGCCCGTATCTTCTCAACCCAGCCCGTATGGTTCATTCTGGCTAGTCTCATCCTGGCTAAGCACATACAAATATGCTTGTTTGGTTGCCTGTATCTGTTGAAGCTGTATGAGTAAAGATGGTGTTTGGTTGCCCGGCCCGTCTCTCTCTCCCTCCACTAATTCGGCCGACCGGCCTCCTCCCTCACCCGTCTCTCTCTCTCTCTCCCTCCACTCATTCGGCCGACCGGCCTCCTCCCCCTCACCTTCTCCGCCCGGGGCGGTGCGGTCGGCGCGTGGCCAGGCGCGGCGGCGCCGGTGGTTCTCCCGCCGCCCCCTACCTTCCCTCTGCCACCTACCTCTCTCTCTCCCCCCGCACTCGGGCTCACCTCCGGTGGCACGACGGTGCGCGGGTGGCTCAGCTTGCCGACCTCGGGCTCCCCTCCGCCGGCCTCGGGTTCTCCGGCGCCGTCCCCCCTCCGCACGCACTCTCTCTCTCCCTCTCTCGGCGGTGCGGCACGGTGCGGCTCGTGGAGCGGGAGTGCGCCGCCGGTCCAGATCCAGCCGGCGCCCTACCGGTGGCAGCCTCCCCTCGCCCTCCGCCCCGGATCCGGCCGACCCGAGCGGAGTCGCCGCCTCTTCCGCTCTCCTTCCTTCCCTCGGGCGCCGTGCGCTTGCATCCGACGGGCCATGCTGAGGAGCGAGGGACCCTCTCTTCGTTTCCCTCGGGCCTGGCTCGGGAGAGAAATTTGCATGAGATGGGCCTGCCTCCAAGAGCCAACCAGGCAACCAAACACATGCCCATTGTATAAACTCATACGAGCCAAACTACATACAGATAACCAAACAGACCCTATACCGCCGGGCAAAACTGACCCGGCGTGGCTTGCCTTGGACTGCTATCACCGCGATCCACGCGAAGCAAGAAAACTGACGCGAGTGCCACTTCAACCTTCTCTCTCTTCTACGGCAATCAAACCCTTTTTGACTTTTAGAAATCCACTTTTGACGTAATAGCTTCTCATAGTAATTTTCTATAGACCGTTTATGGAAGCACATGTAAAAACCGTTTTAAACCAAATAACTTCTCAACACGATAACCCTATTTTTTCTCAGCTTTTGATTTTTCTATAATAAATAAAATATTTTTTATATAGAGTCTACTAGTTAATTATAGTACATACTATATCGACTTTATTTATCTTTATTTATATTGACAAAAACCGTACGTAAATTTCTGTTATTCTATAATCCCTCATATGAATAATCTAAAAGCCATCAGCTGTAGCCAAAAGCCATAAATCTCAGCCAAAAAGAACAAATCCGATATCACTTACTCAATCTCTTTTATAATCAGCCAAAAACTAAATCCTAACAAAAAACCACAATACTTTTCAACAGGATCTTAGAACACAAATCACACCAACACAGCCACACACACACACTCAAGATTCACGACAGCAGGCACCGTGAAATGCGTATCACCCAAAGGGGTATGGCTCTCTATTTATAGTCCACGGTGGGGTGCCCAAATATGCCAGGACTCTTAGCCATGGGCCCGGTTTCCTAACACTCCCCCTTGGGCACTCACCCAACATGCTCATGCCTCGTCAAAACTCCATAAAAACCCAGTGGGAAAAATTTGGAGAAAGAGTACATGATACATGTGATGCTGCGATGCACGAATTGCCTCATTAAAAACCTTGGTCGAGAAACTTCATGGAAAACTCGTCAAGGGAAAAAGAGTACAATTCACCCAAATTCATTTGGTCTGCAAGACTTTATTTTTGGGTACTTAATCTTCATGATCAAGATTTATTAGCGGGCTTGTGAGAATTCTCCCCCTGAATTCTGCACTTCTCTAAGTCTCATCATTCCAATTCCACGCACGCATCTTTCAAAGCTAGATGCGGGGAGTGACTTAGTGAATAAATCTGCGAGATTTTCACATGACTTAGTATGCAGTACTTTAATCTCGTCCATCTTTTGCAATTCATGTGCATAGAAGAACTTGGGGTTGATATGCTTTGTGAGATGACTCTTCACATAGCCCGTTTGCACTTGTGCAACGCAAGCGGCATTATCTTCATGGATAATTGTGGGGTTTTGCACAATATTCATTCCACATGACTGCTGGATGTGGTGAACCGTTCAGCGGAACCAAGCATACTTTCGTGTGGCTTCATACAGTGCTATAATTTCTGAGTGGTTCGTCGAAGTAGCTACCAGGCTTTGCTTAGACGATTTTCATGAAATTGCAGTTCCACCACACAGAAATACATAGCCTGTTTGTGGCTTAGCGGTATGCGGGTCTGACAGGTACCCAGCATCTGCATAGCCAATCAAGTTCAGATCTTGATTCTTTCTGTAAAACAATCCAAGGTCCTTGCTACCTTGGAGGTATCGGAAAATGTCCTTTATGCCCCGCCAATGCCTTTTGGTGGGCTCTGCACTGTATCTTGCTAAGAGGTTCACGGCAAATGCAATGTCCGGTCTAGTGCAGTTTGCTAAATACATGAGTGCTTCCACTGTACTCAAGTATGGGAATTCCGGTCCCAGGACTTCTTCCCCCTCTTCCCTAAGTCGGAAAGGATCTTTTTCTTGCTGTAAATACCTCCCGATCATCGGTACTTTCGATGGGAATGCCTTCTCAAAGTCAAACCTTTCAAGCACCTTCTGGGTGTAGGTTAACTGATGTACCAAGATTCCTTCAGGGACATGCTCAAGCTGCAGGCTTAAGCAAAATTTGGTTTTGCCCAAATGTTTCATTTCAAATTCTGACTCCAAGTAGGAGCTTGCTTCTTTTATGTCTTCGGCTGTCCCGATGATATTCAGATCATCTACATACACAGAGATTATACAGAATCCATTCTGGGATCGCCGTATAAATACATAAAGACAGTTTTCATTATTCGTGTAGCCTTTCTTGCAGAGAAAGTCGCTCAAGCGATTATACCACATTCTTCCAGATTGTTTCAGTCCATACAGTGACTTTCTGAGTTTCACACTGTACAGATTTCTATTTGCTCTGTCTTGGTTCAGGAGAGGGATTCCTTCAGGGACTCTCATGTAAATCTCCGAATCCAAGTTACCGTATGTAACATCCTGAAAAATTTAAATTTGAAAATATGAATTTCTTGAATTATTTTTGCAGTGTATTCTATTGGAATTTGGATTTTATAGTGTTTTCCTGAATTTGGTTGAGGTTCCAAAAAGATAAAAGGATTAGGAAAGAAATAAACATGTTTAAATAATAGAGAATTAAAATTTAAAACCCGAATCTGAAAAGATGATCCATAAATGGAAGGGAGAAATTTGACTAACACCATAAAATGCCATCTCAACAATAATAACAAGTAAAATTAAACAAAAAAAAAGGGGAAACCAGACCGGCCGAGTGGCCAGCCTAGCTTCCCCTTTCTCCCGCGCGCCAGCCCGCCTTCACTCCCGAGTCCCGACCGTCTCACTGCGCTGCTGGTCCCGCGCCACCCCACACCATTTCCGCCCCCCTCCCACTGGCCACGCGGGCCCGTGCCCTTCCCACGCCCGCCTCTTCTCTCTCCCCGCGCGGAGCGTCTCCTCCCTTTCTTTTTCCTCCTCCTCTCTTCCTTCTCTGGCTGAGACTCCTCCACGTCGGCGCCATTCTCCCGCCTCCGCCAGAGCCCGCTGCTCATCATCACGCCGCCCGACTCGTCCCATCCGCGCGCCGAGCCCCGCGCCGCTCCTGCCGCCGCGCGCGCCGAGCCCCGTGCTGGGCTTTACCCGGCGGACCGACCCCGCTGCCCGGACCATTCCCCGCCACCGGGTTCTCCGCTTCCCCGCCCCTCTGCGGCATAAGAGGCGTCCGCTGTTCCCTATTCCTTCCCCGTGCCGCCCTCCCTTCTTTCCCCTATTCTTTTCCTCTTCTGCCCGAGCACAGGCCGCCGCTGCCATTCCCACTGTCGCCGCCACCTCGGTCCAAATCCCGTCGATTGCTCGCCGGAGAAGCATCCCCTCGGCGCCCTCAACTGGCCCCTGCCGTTAATTGGGCCTCCCCGCCGCCCCAGTTCGCCGGCGCCGCGCGCTCACCGACGCCACCGTAGGCCTCCGCCGCCGGCTCATCTCGGCTCCTCTCCGGCTCTACAAATCCGACGGCAAGCTTCTACATGCCCTTCTCGAGCTCATGCGCCACCTATTCCTCCCCTCTTCCACTCCGGCACCGCCGCCCCCGTTTCTACCTCATCACCCACTGCCCGAGCAGCCGCCCCGCTGACCTGCGCCGACCGGGCCGCGCCGCCTCCCCTCACCGGCTTCCCCTACGTTCGGGGAACTCATTTTCACCATCGCCCACTCCCCACCGATCACCACCCGCCGGCGACGTCGTTGGCCAAGCGCCGCCCCAAGTTCCTCTACTCTGGGCGCTGGAATATCTGCTCGTGTGCATTTCTTTTTGTCGGTAAGGTATACCCTTCTGTTAATTCTTTTTGATGGCCAAGTCCAGTAGGGAAAAATCTAAGAAAGCAATGTGGAAGTAAAACATACAAGGTACAAAGCCTTATTAGGATATGCATGAGCTAAAATATATATATATATATATATATATATATATATATATATATATATATATATATATATATATATATATATATATATATACCTAGTCATAGGTTATTTGTTAGATGTTAGCAGCTAATGCACCTTTAATTTTTAGTTTAAGAGTTCAATTAAAGGCATAGTGAGAAATGTATAAAGGATGTAGTTTAGGTTCAAGCTCTCATGGAATGATGATTTAGCATATTGCCTATAAGATAAATTCTAACGCCTTGCACATCGGTAGGATTATAGTACAAAGTACTACATGGTGTAAACCATAGTTATTAATCCTATGTCCTAGAAATTATGGAAATCCTTCTTCGACTATTAAAGGACTCATGATTAATGCCTAGGTTTGATGAAGGTCCCAAGTAAATAGACATCCAAGTTAAAGCTAAAAGGGGGTTAAGTTAGATGTAAAAGCGAGGTTTTAAATTAAAGATTATCACTTATTATGACTAAAATATATACCCTAGTATAAAACAAGCCGCTAATGAATAAATCCCAGAGGTAGATCAAAGAGCAGTACTGAAAATAAGACCCTATATGATAAACTTAGCCTAGATAAATAAGATTAGGAATAAAACTAAGCCTAGTAGTAGATAGAAGTAAGTATAACCCAGATAATAATAGTGCCATTAATTAAATCTTACCCTAGCGTTAGTGCATAATAGTGCTGAGTATAATTGTGTGTATATATAGTAAGCTGGGACCTGAATAAATAGACTCCAATTCAAATCAAACTTAGTCGGACGATAAATGAAAGTACATAAAATATCATACCATAAAATGCCACAAACATAGACTATATGACTAACTCGGTAGGCAAAAATTTGCAGGCATATTTATAGATATAATTATATATACATATCGTATGCCCGGAATATTAGCACTCGACAAAATACACCAATTCATAGGTTTCACCTAACTCATGGAACTTCCTTGATAAATAACAAAATAATAAAAAGAGATTATTAATAAAAAGGTCAAGTTATCGTATGTTATTATCGACCTTGCCTCAAATAACCCAAATCGTCTATTAACTCATAATAAAACAAAAAAATGAGTTTATTCAGATTTATTTGGATCTCTTGAGTTATTTGCTTTCATTTGGATTCAGTCATTGTCGCGTAATTAGAAATTGGAAGTCCTGAAGATTCAGTGGACATCGCGAGGTTAAGCTCGAAATGAAGATAGAGACCCGAACCTCAAGATCTACAAATGAAAAAGCATCGTGTGAGCTCAAGACCGCGGTAAACCGCGCAAGGCGAGTCAATACTTTGATCATGTTGAACCTACATTTTCTGCAAATTACTTTGATTTAAATTATCAAATTGCATGCTGTAGTTTATATGCAAATACATGTTTAATTTACGATTCTAGTTATATGCCCATTGTTTACCTTGAATAATATTACCCTCCTTTGGAATATTTGAATGTGTGAACCTTGTCGCCCTAGCAAAATTATAATATTAACCTTTTGAAATTAAGTCCCTAATTATATGCCATGCTTAGTATTGCATAGATACTCATGGGCGCGAGAGCGCCCAAGCATCACTTTTTAATCCTGAGAAAAATTGGTTGGGCAGTCATGGTGATAATGACTGGTACATTTGATATGATTATTTTACACTCCCAAAATCCCCAACTTGCTTAAATATCTGGGCGGATTGGTTCGAGGGTGTGAGTGTGGTGCAGTGGAAGCACAAAGTGGGTTAGTGGTAGACCGCCCAGATACCACTAAGGACTGAATCTTGTCATGTCAACCCGTGTAAAACAGTACAACCACAAGTCTGTAAAGTACAACTTGGCTAAGTAGACTTATCGAAATCCCGGACTCATCTCACTGGTAGTGGATTGATGGGGTTATGCTATGGCAAGGGGGCCTGAAGGGACACCAGGTAGGGTGAAGTTTCTCAGTCGTACTAGCGCAGAGGGGAGGGGAGCCCGTACGCTAGTAGCAGTGAGAAACATCCCGTGCAATTAGATGGGACCCATCGCAAATGGGAGAAGCCCATATAGTGGGATGAGAGAAAGGACTAGATACTTTGAAAAGTCACTGTGATGGTCTGCTCAACCACACCTCTAAGGAATCGTGTGGGGGCAATGAGTTGATTGTCTCTTGTGGTGAAAGTGTACAAACTCTGCAGAGTCAAAACTATTCGAATAGCCGTGCCCACGGTCAAGGGCGGACATGGGAACTTAACCAGATATAGTTCTATTTAAAAATGTTTTGTGGGTGGGAATGGAAACTTGAAGGGCGAAGGACTGCCCTGGTTTGGAATTGTCCTGGGCGTCGCCCCAGTGGTAAGTTAAGCGGCTATAACGCTGAAAGATGTTATACGGTGTGATGCCGTATATATGGAAAAATTATGGTGATATTAGGCATATGGTGTGATGCCATATGTATGGAAATTCATGTTAATATCCCTTGAACATTATGTTTTGTTCCAAAGCTGCTAGGTCTCAGGAAATTTTATGTATTGTATTTCGAATAGTGGCATTACTATTCTTACTAAATAAAATATGGGAAGAATAAATAGAGTCGTAACAAAAGAAGATGGCTGTTTATGGTAATTGCATAAAGAAGTTGGTGGATTTATGTTGATCATAATAGGGATAATGATAGTGTGGGTTCTGGGAGCAATAAATTAGTGGGGTCTAGTTGAATAGATAGGTTAGATAAATGATCTAATTGAATTTTCAGGAATTTGGAAAAATAATACAAGTATTGGAGTATAATTCTTGATTAGTGACACTCTTGGTGGATATATATAATAGTGAATCGTATACTTGGTCAATGCTATTCTTGGTGGATGTATACTCAATGATTTTGGAGAATTAGGGAGTGCAAAGGTAAATTGCTGGGTTACTACACTAATGATTAATATAAATTCTGGGAAGATATTGGTGATAATGGGAATTAATAGGAGATGATCAATTACTAGAGGGATGAATTGAATTTCTGAGAAGATTGGAGGATTCATAACAATTAGTGGATTATAATCTTGGTAACTTGAATTTTCGGTGGAGGTATATTTGTGGATTAGCTAGTGATGGATAATGGAAAATGAGATTGATTATTGGATTATGGTTGAATCAATGACGAAAAGGATTGAATACGAATGATATCGGTGGATTTGAAAGTAATTATGTTAGGGAATCATTAGAATTCAGAGGTGAGGAGCTGATGAGTAGTAACGACAGGACTGGGTTTTTAGTAATTCAAAATACAAAGTATGATCGGTGGACTAAATAAATGATGACACTTGTTGTTAGGAGTTTTAGGCAGCAGTCATTAAAGAAGGTGCATTTTCTGTAGATTAGGTCGATTTTGGCCATTGTAGTGTGGAGTTAGGTAGCAACTATAACACTGTAATTGAGCAATGGTAATAATGCTACTAAAGACGATTTTGGCAAATAAAAATAACCCGAGCCTCTCCTTTGTTAAGCCATGCATACTATTTAATTGCATTCTGTGTATTGGCTCGCGGAGCACGGGGTCGGAGTGCTCACGCTCGCTTTTGCGACAAAATTCAGATTCAGGAAATCAAATTACCTCGCCTCAGCAACAAGATTGGACAAGCTGGCCGAGAAGATGAAGATGTCAAGGGCTAGGTCGCGAACCTCCAGTTGGCTGCCTGTGGGCATGTCCTGAAGGTCCCACCTGTGTGCTTCGTTCTTCCGCTGCTGCAATTTAATGATTTCGGCCTAATCGGCCCATGAGTAAGTCTACTATTATATTTACGCTTCCGCATGATATGTATTTTGATATTCATTACTGTAACTGTGAGCACTATCTACTGATCCAGGGAATAGTGCAGAAAATCACAGAGGAATCCAGATGTTAATATCTGGGTCCCTACAGCGATGGTATCAGAGCATATCGACTGCAAGTCGTGACCTAGTTAGCCTGGCCGATAGTTTCATGACTAGAAATATTTCTTTAAATACTATTTCTAAAAATATAAGTTATCCTGCTCGTTCTTATCTCTCTTAGATGATTCCCTCTCGACTATATACTGCCTTAGCCATTATTATTTCTGAGGCTTTCTTACCCTAAATTCAAAATGACAAAAATCCAGTATCCTCTTGTAAGCTCTCTTTGAAAGTCTACTTTTGACCCATGTCATAAAAGCTTATGTTGGAAAATCATTTTCAAAAAAAAAAAAACCCTTGGAGGATCGGTTATCAAATTGTTTACAAAATTTCATTTTCAAACTCATTTTGACAAACCTTATCTTCCAGGGAAATTTTCATGAATTCAACTGCTTACAAAAAAAGGGGAAACGAGGGCTATATTGATAAAAAAAACATATCTCCCATGTTTGATTTTAGTACCTGTGGTTAGAAAAACACTTCTTTTCAAAAATATATATACACGTATTTCGAAGCTCTGTATTTCAAACTAAAAAAAAAATCCATTACCACAAAGATTTACTTATCAAAAAATAATAATAGGAGAGTGAGCATTAATACCCATCAAATCAGCCCCGAATACTATCCTCTTCCTTTTATTGATTTCAAAAGGAAAATTTTGTTTCCCTTCTCATGCCCCTACTCCAAATTTTAAGGTTAGGAACGTTGAAGTTATTCATGAAGATAAGGTGATTTTGTTTCAAACGAACGACGCAGACAAACCCTACGCTCTCTTATGTGTGCTACCCGAGTAGACGATGTAATGTTGCAAGATTTTATTTGGCCCTGTGCACTGCCTTCTTGTCCTCGGGCGTTACATTTCGCGGTCACAGGAAAAGAGTGTTTTAAAAGCTTATGTGATTCATGTGCCCCCCAGTTTCCCGGGTGTGCTCTTTTAAAATTTATAATGGGTTAGGTTACCTTATCCCCACGACTCAACTCTTACCTCATGCTATTCCCTCTCGCCCATTTGCTATAAACCCAGTCAAATCTACCGAAGCAAGGTGATAGACAGTTGAAGCCAAAGCAACCAAGGACAAGTGAAGCCTTCGCAATTTTCTAACTAAAAGCCCCAACTAGCACGAGGACCAAGATTCGGGACTCCGTCCTGCAGACATTCTTTCCTTACCTACCTATAAAGCTCATAGATCAAATTGCCGCCAACCATAATGACAATTGTCATTTATTTAAGGGGGGTAGCACTAAGAGATAGAACTGCCAAAGAACTACTACAAGGTATGTCCTTGGAACTGCAACAACCTGCACTTAGAGAGCTAACCAGACCTGTATAAGAAGAGCAAGGCCAGAAATCTTCTGGAGATGAGGACTACAAGAAGTACCTTTAATTATCGTGCTCGGCAAAGCTAAAGTCTAAGAATGGGATCCCAGTAGAAGTAAAGGACCCCCACCTAGAAGTACCTATGTATTCCCAATGCCCTCTACCTCCTAGGACATGGACCATTGCTACCCACCTGTCAATGTGAATACAATAAAAACCATAGATTCAATAGACGCTGCAACCACTCCATTCGACGATAATGTGAAGACAACAAAGTCAAGGAGCAAGTGTTTGGAAGTCTACGACATATCCGACAAACAAGGTTTCCTTCTTCCCTTTCGACTTCTCCAAGTGCTAACCCCTATTGTGCAGGTTTTCATCTCTCTATGGAGCTAAAGACCTAAACGTCGAGCAACACCCCGAAACCCATTGCTAGCCAATAAAACCTTATCTGCTTCCTTCTACTCTACCGGAATCTCGGGGTCGAGATTCATTTAAGGGGGGTAGATTTGTAACATCCTGAAAAATTTAAATTTGAAAATATGAATTTCTTGAATTATTTTTGCAGTGTATTCTATTGGAATTTGGATTTTATAGTGTTTTCCTGAATTTGGTTGAGGTTCCAAAAAGATAAAAGGATTAGGAAAGAAATAAACATGTTTAAATAATAGAGAATTAAAATTTAAAACCCGAATCTGAAAAGATGATCCATAAATGGAAGGGAGAAATTTGACTAACACCATAAAATGCCATCTCAACAATAATAACAAGTAAAATTAAACAAAAAAAAAGGGGAAACCAGACCGGCCGAGTGGCCAGCCTAGCTTCCCCTTTCTCCCGCGCGCCAGCCCGCCTTCACTCCCGAGTCCCGACCGTCTCACTGCGCTGCTGGTCCCGCGCCACCCCACACCATTTCCGCCCCCCTCCCACTGGCCACGCGGGCCCGTGCCCTTCCCACGCCCGCCTCTTCTCTCTCCCCGCGCGGAGCGTCTCCTCCCTTTCTTTTTCCTCCTCCTCTCTTCCTTCTCTGGCTGAGACTCCTCCACGTCGGCGCCATTCTCCCGCCTCCGCCAGAGCCCGCTGCTCATCATCACGCCGCCCGACTCGTCCCATCCGCGCGCCGAGCCCCGCGCCGCTCCTGCCGCCGCGCGCGCCGAGCCCCGTGCTGGGCTTTACCCGGCGGACCGACCCCGCTGCCCGGACCATTCCCCGCCACCGGGTTCTCCGCTTCCCCGCCCCTCTGCGGCATAAGAGGCGTCCGCTGTTCCCTATTCCTTCCCCGTGCCGCCCTCCCTTCTTTCCCCTATTCTTTTCCTCTTCTGCCCGAGCACAGGCCGCCGCTGCCATTCCCACTGTCGCCGCCACCTCGGTCCAAATCCCGTCGATTGCTCGCCGGAGAAGCATCCCCTCGGCGCCCTCAACTGGCCCCTGCCGTTAATTGGGCCTCCCCGCCGCCCCAGTTCGCCGGCGCCGCGCGCTCACCGACGCCACCGTAGGCCTCCGCCGCCGGCTCATCTCGGCTCCTCTCCGGCTCTACAAATCCGACGGCAAGCTTCTACATGCCCTTCTCGAGCTCATGCGCCACCTATTCCTCCCCTCTTCCACTCCGGCACCGCCGCCCCCGTTTCTACCTCATCACCCACTGCCCGAGCAGCCGCCCCGCTGACCTGCGCCGACCGGGCCGCGCCGCCTCCCCTCACCGGCTTCCCCTACGTTCGGGGAACTCATTTTCACCATCGCCCACTCCCCACCGATCACCACCCGCCGGCGACGTCGTTGGCCAAGCGCCGCCCCAAGTTCCTCTACTCTGGGCGCTGGAATATCTGCTCGTGTGCATTTCTTTTTGTCGGTAAGGTATACCCTTCTGTTAATTCTTTTTGATGGCCAAGTCCAGTAGGGAAAAATCTAAGAAAGCAATGTGGAAGTAAAACATACAAGGTACAAAGCCTTATTAGGATATGCATGAGCTAAAATATATATATATATATATATATATATATATATATATATATATATATATATATATATATATATATATATATACCTAGTCATAGGTTATTTGTTAGATGTTAGCAGCTAATGCACCTTTAATTTTTAGTTTAAGAGTTCAATTAAAGGCATAGTGAGAAATGTATAAAGGATGTAGTTTAGGTTCAAGCTCTCATGGAATGATGATTTAGCATATTGCCTATAAGATAAATTCTAACGCCTTGCACATCGGTAGGATTATAGTACAAAGTACTACATGGTGTAAACCATAGTTATTAATCCTATGTCCTAGAAATTATGGAAATCCTTCTTCGACTATTAAAGGACTCATGATTAATGCCTAGGTTTGATGAAGGTCCCAAGTAAATAGACATCCAAGTTAAAGCTAAAAGGGGGTTAAGTTAGATGTAAAAGCGAGGTTTTAAATTAAAGATTATCACTTATTATGACTAAAATATATACCCTAGTATAAAACAAGCCGCTACTGAATAAATCCCAGAGGTAGATCAAAGAGCAGTACTGAAAATAAGACCCTATATGATAAACTTAGCCTAGATAAATAAGATTAGGAATAAAACTAAGCCTAGTAGTAGATAGAAGTAAGTATAACCCAGATAATAATAGTGCCATTAATTAAATCTTACCCTAGCGTTAGTGCATAATAGTGCTGAGTATAATTGTGTGTATATATAGTAAGCTGGGACCTGAATAAATAGACTCCAATTCAAATCAAACTTAGTCGGACGATAAATGAAAGTACATAAAATATCATACCATAAAATGCCACAAACATAGACTATATGACTAACTCGGTAGGCAAAAATTTGCAGGCATATTTATAGATATAATTATATATACATATCGTATGCCCGGAATATTAGCACTCGACAAAATACACCAATTCATAGGTTTCACCTAACTCATGGAACTTCCTTGATAAATAACAAAATAATAAAAAGAGATTATTAATAAAAAGGTCAAGTTATCGTATGTTATTATCGACCTTGCCTCAAATAACCCAAATCGTCTATTAACTCATAATAAAACAAAAAAATGAGTTTATTCAGATTTATTTGGATCTCTTGAGTTATTTGCTTTCATTTGGATTCAGTCATTGTCGCGTAATTAGAAATTGGAAGTCCTAAAGATTCAGTGGACATCGCGAGGTTAAGCTCGAAATGAAGATAGAGACCCGAACCTCAAGATCTACAAATGAAAAAGCATCGTGTGAGCTCAAGACCGCGGTAAACCGCGCAAGGCGAGTCAATACTTTGATCATGTTGAACCTACATTTTCTGCAAATTACTTTGATTTAAATTATCAAATTGCATGCTGTAGTTTATATGCAAATACATGTTTAATTTACGATTCTAGTTATATGCCCATTGTTTACCTTGAATAATATTACCCTCCTTTGGAATATTTGAATGTGTGAACCTTGTCGCCCTAGCAAAATTATAATATTAACCTTTTGAAATTAAGTCCCTAATTATATGCCATGCTTAGTATTGCGTAGATACTCATGGGCGCGAGAGCGCCCAAGCATCACTTTTTAATCCTGAGAAAAATTGGTTGGGCAGTCATGGTGATAATGACTGGTACATTTGATATGATTATTTTACACTCCCAAAATCCCCAACTTGCTTAAATATCTGGGCGGATTGGTTCGAGGGTGTGAGTGTGGTGCAGTGGAAGCACAAAGTGGGTTAGTGGTAGACCGCCCAGATACCACTAAGGACTGAATCTTGTCATGTCAACCCGTGTAAAACAGTACAACCACAAGTCTGTAAAGTACAACTTGGCTAAGTAGACTTATCGAAATCCCGGACTCATCTCACTGGTAGTGGATTGATGGGGTTATGCTATGGCAAGGGGGCCTGAAGGGACACCAGGTAGGGTGAAGTTTCTCAGTCGTACTAGCGCAGAGGGGAGGGGAGCCCGTACGCTAGTAGCAGTGAGAAACATCCCGTGCAATTAGATGGGACCCATCGCAAATGGGAGAAGCCCATATAGTGGGATGAGAGAAAGGACTAGATACTTTGAAAAGTCACTGTGATGGTCTGCTCAACCACACCTCTAAGGAATCGTGTGGGGGCAATGAGTTGATTGTCTCTTGTGGTGAAAGTGTACAAACTCTGCAGAGTCAAAACTATTCGAATAGCCGTGCCCACGGTCAAGGGCGGACATGGGAACTTAACCAGATATAGTTCTATTTAAAAATGTTTTGTGGGTGGGAATGGAAACTTGAAGGGCGAAGGACTGCCCTGGTTTGGAATTGTCCTGGGCGTCGCCCCAGTGGTAAGTTAAGCGGCTATAACGCTGAAAGATGTTATACGGTGTGATGCCGTATATATGGAAAAATTATGGTGATATTAGGCATATGGTGTGATGCCATATGTATGGAAATTCATGTTAATATCCCTTGAACATTATGTTTTGTTCCAAAGCTGCTAGGTCTCAGGAAATTTTATGTATTGTATTTCGAATAGTGGCATTACTATTCTTACTAAATAAAATATGGGAAGAATAAATAGAGTCGTAACAAAAGAAGATGGCTGTTTATGGTAATTGCATAAAGAAGTTGGTGGATTTATGTTGATCATAATAGGGATAATGATAGTGTGGGTTCTGGGAGCAATAAATTAGTGGGGTCTAGTTGAATAGATAGGTTAGATAAATGATCTAATTGAATTTTCAGGAATTTGGAAAAATAATACAAGTATTGGAGTATAATTCTTGATTAGTGACACTCTTGGTGGATATATATAATAGTGAATCGTATACTTGGTCAATGCTATTCTTGGTGGATGTATACTCAATGATTTTGGAGAATTAGGGAGTGCAAAGGTAAATTGCTGGGTTACTACACTAATGATTAATATAAATTCTGGGAAGATATTGGTGATAATGGGAATTAATAGGAGATGATCAATTACTAGAGGGATGAATTGAATTTCTGAGAAGATTGGAGGATTCATAACAATTAGTGGATTATAATCTTGGTAACTTGAATTTTCGGTGGAGGTATATTTGTGGATTAGCTAGTGATGGATAATGGAAAATGAGATTGATTATTGGATTATGGTTGAATCAATGACGAAAAGGATTGAATACGAATGATATCGGTGGATTTGAAAGTAATTATGTTAGGGAATCATTAGAATTCAGAGGTGAGGAGCTGATGAGTAGTAACGACAGGACTGGGTTTTTAGTAATTCAAAATACAAAGTATGATCGGTGGACTAAATAAATGATGACACTTGTTGTTAGGAGTTTTAGGCAGCAGTCATTAAAGAAGGTGCATTTTCTGTAGATTAGGTCGATTTTGGCCATTGTAGTGTGGAGTTAGGTAGCAACTATAACACTGTAATTGAGCAATGGTAATAATGCTACTAAAGGCGATTTTGGCAAATAAAAATAACCCGAGCCTCTCCTTTGTTAAGCCATGCATACTATTTAATTGCATTCTGTGTATTGGCTCGCGGAGCACGGGGTCGGAGTGCTCACGCTCGCTTTTGCGACAAAATTCAGATTCAGGAAATCAAATTACCTCGCCTCAGCAACAAGATTGGACAAGCTGGCCGAGAAGATGAAGATGTCAAGGGCTAGGTCGCGAACCTCCAGTTGGCTGCCTGTGGGCATGTCCTGAAGGTCCCACCTGTGTGCTTCGTTCTTCCGCTGCTGCAATTTAATGATTTCGGCCTAATCGGCCCATGAGTAAGTCTACTATTATATTTACGCTTCCGCATGATATGTATTTTGATATTCATTACTGTAACTGTGAGCACTATCTACTGATCCAGGGAATAGTGCAGAAAATCACAGAGGAATCCAGATGTTAATATCTGGGTCCCTACACCGTAAAGGTATGCAGTCACAACATCCATCAATTTCATTTCCAAATTCAAGTTCACTGCCATTGAGATCAAGTATCTAAAGGTAATTCCACTCATGACTGGGGAGTAGGTTTCTTCGTAATCAACTCCAGGACGTTGAGTGAAACCTTGGGCTACCAGCCTTGCTTTGTATCTCACTACTTCATTTCTTTCATTTCTCTTTCGAACAAATACCCACTTGTGCCCAACGGGGTGTATGTGGGGAGGTGTGCGGCATACGGGCCCAAACACCTCTCTTTTATTCAGAGATAGCAATTCAGTTACTATTGCCTTCTTCCAATCTTCCCAATCTGATCTTTTCTTACATTCAGCGAGCGATGCAGGCTCGGGATCAAGATCGATGATGGAGGCAATTTTCTTTGCGAAGTAGATATCGATATTAGCTGTTGTCCTATTCAGGGACTCTCCCGTGTGCACATAATTTATAGCTATTTCTTCATGAGTTGCTTCTTCTGGAGCTTCACCTTGCGCATCGCTTCTTTCAATTGCGGTGGCAAGTTCCTTTAGTTTTTCAGCTCCGATGTGTGCGCACACATCCATGCCGATGGGGATATTCAGATTCGGTATGCCCTTTTCTGAAGGTGTCATACTCGTGCCAGGTCTCAACTGGCTCCCCTTCTCATTCTGGGGGACTTCAATGATCGGCTGTGATAAATCCCTCTTATCCTTCTTCACCAGGCGTCCCCGGTTACTAAGGATTCGAGGAACCGGAGTTCTCGTCCTCATTTTTTTTCTGAGGCCTCTGGACAAGATTAGGGATACCTTCTGCTTTCTTAGGTATTTCAACCCTCTCCGATGCAGTGCGTGCAGGCACATGCGACTTAGTCACGCTCTTCAAATCGCTAAAGTGATTAGGCAGCTGATTTGCTAATTCTTGCAAATCAATTGTCTTCTGGACTTCTCTTGTCTTCTGGACTTCTCTTGTTGCTTTACTAATGTCTTCTGGACTTCTCTAGTGCGCGGGTCATCTGTATGGATTCCCCAGGCTTGCCACGTAATTTCCCGACATTCTTCATCAAGGGGTTGATTTCCTCCCCCTAATGTTGGGAAATTTTCGGTGGTGGCCCTTGCGCTGTTGCATAGGTGAATGTATGTTTTAGGCCGAAGGTCTAAGATTGATGAGATTTGCTGCATGTAGGACTGTGGGTCCCCAACATGTAGCTAGCAAATTACAATTATGCAAGAGGGGTTGGGCAATAAATTTAATTCTCTTAATTAAATCCTCTGCCAAACCATTCTAGGTATGGACATGCGGTACCGAGTGCTCAACTGCAATTTCCATCGCCATGCAATAATCATCAAATGCCTTTGAAGTAAATTCGCCGGCGTTGTCCATTTTGATGGACTTGATGTGATGATCAGGAAACACATTTCTGATGCGAATGATCTGCGAGATCAATTTTGCAAAGGCGTGGTTTTTCGTGGACAACAAACCCACATATGACCACTTCGAAGAAGCGTCAATGAGCACCATGAAATACTTGAATGGCCCTGAGATGGGCTGAATGAGACCGCAAATGTCTCCCTGGATGCGTTCCAGGAATGCAGGGACTTCATCCTTCACTTTCAGAGTGGAGGGACTAGTTATTATTTTTCCGGTGCACATGCAGGGCACACAAAATCTTCATGATTGGGAAATTCTTCATTAATATTATGCCCATGCGAGTTATTATGTTTCTCATCATCCTAAGACTTGGGTGGCCTAATCTGTCATGCCAGAGATAGAAGAGTTCAGAGCTTCTAAGTACTGTCTTCAGGACAATGTACGCTGCAGGTGCCTTAATGTTGGTATAATATAGCCCAATTTCTAGTGAAGGGAGTTTTTCTGATTCCATTCTTGTCGCGCTTCGTAATGAGCAGGTATTCCGTACCGTACTCTTCTTTAGTCTCAACGTGGAAACCATTTGCGCGGATATTCTTAAAACTTAGGAGAGTTCAAGTCGATTCTGGGTACAATAAGGCTTCTTCAATGACCAAAGTTGTGCCCATTGTGGCTCTTCTGGAACCGATCATACATGCATCGCTTCCAGCGATTGTCGTAAGGCTGCCAGTGCTCTTACGAATCGACTGAAAATTCTTAATCTCTCTTAAGATGATATTCCTTGTGCCGCTGCTAGCTAAGCACACTTCCTTCATAGGGCGCTACACGTGTTCTAATATAGGGTATTTATTAACATGTATGAGAAGGCAATCAACACATAAATAAAATACTCCAATATCAGAACATATCATGCCATCATAAACTGAATAAATGAATGAATTCTTCAAATATCATCCAACTATCACGAGAAGATAACAATTCTTAAGTACCATCCATGCAAATTCTAACATATTCTTCCACACAAAATAAATGACAATTAAAGTCGAAATGCATTCAGTGCACTAGACTTCTTCTGCTATTTTTTTTCGGGTTGACATTCTCTTCAAGAGAAATTATGGCATTGGCTGCTTCTAGGTCGAGAGGGGTGCTGCTGTCGTAATGGTCTCAAACACCATCAACGCAGGCAGCTGCTCAGAATGCTCCCCCTCAACCGATGCAGAGTGGACTTCATGTGCCCTTTACCATCCCGTTTTGGCTTGCTAGCCTTATTCTCACGTGGAGCATCTAATTTTGCCTTTCTGGGCTACGGCCATACCCTTCCTTCCCGTTTTCTTCATAAAGGGCTTTCGCACCTTGTAGCTCCCAGCGTTGGCTTCATGGCCAGTGGAGCTCCCAGATGGCTGAGTGACTTAGTTCTTGCGGAGAACTTCATCCTGAGCCTCCGCAACTGCATCATATCAATCAATTCGGCGTATTCCTCATAGCCATCTTGACGATAGTTGCGTGCGGATTGTACTGCATTGGGGTGGAAGGATTTTCTCAATTTTCTATTTTCGGGTACAAATCCTGTGCAAGGCAGAATTGTTTTCCCTGACCGTCTTAAAGTCGGCAAACCTCAGTCTGATCCACTCATACTCTGCTTGAGGAAGAATGATGTACTTTAGCCTCTTAAACCGCTTCTTGAGTGCGATCCAGAGTGCTAGTGCGCTTTTCTCCACCATATACTCATTCTTGAGAGTTAGGCAGAGGTGGTGCCTGAGAAAATGAAGTGCCTGATCATTCTCTTTAGGCATGGGTTGGGCGTCATTCAGTCCACCAATCCCAATAGTCGCGCGGAGCTTCTTGACTCCAAACACAATCTCGACATCGGATGCCTACGTCAGATAGTTTTGGCCATGCTGGGCCAGCTCCTCGAACTTCTAGTTCGTGATGCTAGTCATCTAAATGTGTGTAAGTCTACTGCTGGTAGACATGCACGGAATAATTCACTGCGGGTAAATAAATGGTACAAAAGGTTCTCGTAATGTTTCATAATTTTCTATGCATTTTCTATAATTTTACTGCTGATTTCAGTGATTAAAAGCAATTTAAACAATTACAATTAACCAAAACAGTAAATAAATACAGAAAATACATAAAACAGTAATGGCATAAATAAATAAGCTTCAAATGCTAAAAATAATGCAAAATTCGGATTTTCGAGGCCCTTTTATGCTAAAATATAAAATTTCAGCAAATTTTGCACTTTCTGGGGGTTTATGCGCAAAATTTCAGTTCAGAGAAAAATTCGCGCAATTTTCTGATTTACAGAGGGATTTTCTGCAAAATTCTGGACCCGCTCGTAAATTTGAGGGCTTATACGTAATTTTCGGAACTACGAAGCCTTTTATGCAAAATTTGGGACTCAAATTAAATGATTAAGGGTCAATCGGTAATATTCAGGACTTCGGGTCCTTTTTTGTAAAATCCGGCGCCCCCCACCGACCGGCCTCCTTTTTTTTTTTTTTTAGACCTCCTCCCCCGGCCCAATTCTCTTCGGCCCATGTGGCCTTGCCCTCCCCCATCCGATTCGGGCCGGATCCGGCCCGCTCCCACCTGGCCTCTATGGCCCATGGCCGGCGCGTGAAAGAGGGGAAGGGGTAGGGTTTACCCTACCCCGTAAACACCTAGCGGTGGCGGCGCGGGAGGGCCAGGGCGGACAGCGCGCGGGCGCGTGCGGGCGCCGGCGGGGTCGCAGCCGGCGGCGGGAGGAATCCGGGCGGGCGGCGCGCCGGTTCATGCAGGCGCCGGCGGCGGGGGAAGCCCGGGCAGGCGGCTCGGGTGAGGAGCACGGAAGGCGGCGGGGCCGGCATGGGGCGCTCGGCGGGGCGGCGCGTTGGGGCGGACGGCTACGGGCCGGAGCCCGGGGTGGTGGCCGGAGCAGCGTGCACCGCGGTCGGCGGCCATGCGGGGGCCGGCGACGAGGCGGGAGTATCCGGCGGGCGGCGGAGGCAGTCGGGCGGCAGCCGCATGCAGGCGGCGGTGCCGGGGTGCGGAGCGTCGGCCTCGGGTGCGGGTCGGCGGCCGCATGCAGGCGGCGGCGCCGGAGAAGCCGACAAGGCGGCGCGACGGGGCGGCGTCCGGGCGGAGAAACCAAGTCGTCGGCGGCCGGTGCGCAAGCGCGTGCGTGCTACGGGCGACGCATGGGGAGGAGACGACGGGCCCGGGGCTGCCTCGGCCCGTGCGGGGGCGGAACCGGCGGCGACACGGGCGCGGTGGGGCCAGCGGCATCGGCGCGTGCGGGCGCGGGCGCGGTGGGGCCGGCGATCCATGTCGGCTTCAGGCCGGCGGCGGCCCCTTTTTTTTTTATCTTATGCAATGGCCAATGCAAGATCCGAACAGAGGTTATGCAAAATTTCCCCTTTTTTCATGCAATTGCTGAGCAGAACAAAAAGAAGATGCAATAATAAAATTTTCCAATCTGCAATGCTGTGCAGAAAACATGAAATCATTGCATATATTTCTTGTGCTTGTGATCATGCAGGATCAGACAACACCATGCAAAAATTTCTAATCTACGATGCAATCAACATCTACCCCGTTTTCGCAATCTACTGATCGACATTGTGCCGGCGACTTCAAGTCTGCTCGCGGTAGATTTAGGGTGGATTTGCATCGTTCTACAGTGCAATCAACATCTACCCTGTTTCACAATCTACCGATCGGCATTGTGCCGGCGACTTCAAGTCTGCTCGCGGTAGATTTAGGGCGGATTTGCATCGTTCTACAGTGCAATCAACATCTACCCTGTTTCACAATCTACCGATCGGCATTGTGCCGGCGACTTCAAGTCTGCTCGCGGTAGATTAGGGCGGATTTGCACCGTAGAATTTTAATCTAGAACGCGAAAAGAAAATACAGATTCAAAAGCGGTCTAGAAAATTCAATCTGTGCTTCGATGATTACCTCGTTCACCGGAGCGAAGTCGTGCTGATAACGTGTTGAGAAACCGTCGCTGGCGACCAGTCCGAACGATTCCTCTGCTTAGAACAAGAACGAATCAATCACAGAATCACAGAGAGAATAGATTGAACACAGAGAGGTAGAGAGAACTCCTGATCTTTCTTTATTGCTTTTCTTTCATGCGTACATAATGAGGGGGGGTATGGCTCTCTATTTATAGTCCACGGTGGGGTGCCCAAATATGCCAGGACTCTTAGCCATGGGCCCGGTTTCCTAACAATAGCTTCTCATAGTAATTTTCTATAGACCGTTTATGGAAGCACATGTAAAAACCGTTTTAAACCAAATAACTTCTCAACACGATAACCCTATTTTTTCTCAGCTTTTGATTTTTCTATAATAAATAAAATATTTTTTATATAGAGTCTACTAGTTAATTATAGTACATACTATATCGACTTTATTTATCTTTATTTATATTGACAAAAACCGTACGTAAATTTCTGTTATTCTATAATCCCTCATATGAATAATCTAAAAGCCATCAGCTGTAGCCAAAAGCCATAAATCTCAGCCAAAAAGAACAAATCCGATATCACTTACTCAATCTCTTTTATAATCAGCCAAAAACTAAATCCTAACAAAAAACCACAATACTTTTCAACAGGATCTTAGAACACAAATCACACCAACACAGCCACACACACACACACTCAAGATTCACGACAGCAGGCACCGTGAAATGCGTATCACCCAAAGGGATTACACGCTTTTATTTGGTGTTTCTACCATCAGGCGGAGATTGTCTGTGCGCCCCGGAACCAAGCGCACTCCACGCGCGCCGGGACGATATACACACGAGCATGCGGAAACATCACAAGCAATTCAACAGCATTGTCCACGAAAACACGACCTATTTCGTCATCATCCTCCCGAGCGTTATTACAGTTCAAAGGGACGCCTTGCGAACGCGGCAGATTCCTAGTAGCCACCCTGGATATAGGCGTTGAGCCGGTTGAGCTCCTCCCTGTGCTCGTTCACCACTGCGCGGACGATGTCCCCAATGGAGACCATCCCCACCATTCCCGTCGCATCATCTATCACCGGGATGTGCCTGATGCGCTTCTCTGCACATAGCAATCGGCACTCCATGTCATGATTAAGTTCAGTGCGTTCTTGACTTTTAGTATCGAACAACAGAACAACTTAGGCTGGTTACCTGTCATCAGCTGCATTGCTTGCAGTACTCTAGTATCAGGTTTCACCGTGATCAGCTTGTTCTGAAAAAAATGATGCTTCGTCAATGAAGTTTCTCATCCAACTAGTTTATGACTAAAGAGTTACTGTACTAGTAAGATTCAGGGTGTGCAAAATGCAAACAAAGACCATAGTAAGAGGAAAGGGGTAGTACCTCTTCAGTCATGATGTCTCCAACTTTAGTTGACTTGGAAGATCGTCCCTGCACTATGATTTTCCGGAGATAATCTGGAAGTATCAGATTCAGATGTTACTAGTCACAGAAAACAAGTTAACCATGTTCTGTTCTCTTGACTGGGAAGTGTTGGTTCTATTCTCGGGAACGTCGTTTCTATATCACAGCAGACTGGGTACTGATGCTGACTGGTACTATTCGAGGAGATTGGGCAATATGGGGAATAGGACAATGACTCAATAAGACATTATGTAAATGATCAAGATCTCTGAATGCCGTGCTTGAAGTTGGCAGACCTGAAGGGTTCATCTGGATTCAAAGAAATTTATGCTGATTTTTTACGATAGATGGAGGTCCAGGATCAGAGTTTACAGGGACAATAATAAATGGTTCCGAATATACACTTCCTTTTTATCCCTGAACTCTCTCATGCAAATGATGTAGATCCCCATATATAATTTTTCGTGGGAAACTCAAAGGTAACTTGGAGACTGCAATTGTACCATGTGAAAAATAATTATCAAGCGCTATTCTTTCCTGTATATGTTCCACTTATTTGATACTGGCATGTGGCAGACAAACTGCAAGTTCTTGATGTATGATGTATCAAATACAAACTTTTAGATATATCCATCAGTCCGAAGAATCTTGAATGCCAGAATTTATAATGCATAATTGGATAAACAAACTGTTGTTTTTATCTAACATTTCACACCTTACTCTAGAACTTTTACTCATAGACCTCCCTTTTCCAACTTATTGTTCATTTTCTTTTCATTTCTTTACTATTGGCAGTACAACAATGTGGCTTACTCATAGATCTCCCTTTTCCAACTTATTGTTCATTTTCTTTTCATTTCTTTACTATTGGCAGTACAACAATGTGGCTTTGCATATACTGTTTAACCCTTCTTTAAAAAAGGAGGAAAAAAAAGACAATCTATGAACAATACATAGCACATTAAAACTGAAGTAGCCAATAGTTTTTATCTTCTAGTTTATTGTTAGACCATGTGGTTAAGTTTAGAATATTTTGGTGATAAATAATTGACAATGGTTAATTTGTTATGATGAATATTTGGTGATTTTGTTTAACAATGTTATGCAAGTTGTGTTACGTGTGTGCAGACTGATGTTGGTCAAGTTGAGACGAACTTGTGCCGGAAGAATATTCTTTAGTCTTTGCATGTGCAGATTGAGCATGAAGACGATCATGGTCGGTGACAAGGTGGACCGGAACTAGGATGGGGAGATCCAAGGTTCAGACGGTCAAGGAGGTCACGAGATGATCGGGCTCATGCTTGGGGCGCATGGAGATCAAAGGTGGATGATATGTGAAGAAACTACGGAAGGTGCGATCCTAGAGGCTTCGACACGTGACGCGTTAGAAAAGTCGTGAGTGTGAAAAACCCGTGTTAGGAAGGATTTCGGGTCCCTCGAAAATTAGTGGGCCAAAAGTCTAGTTGAGGTAAAAAGGCCCAAGTCTAGTTGGAGTTGGATTTTAAGATCTAGTTGGAGTTGGATTAGGTTTGAAAGTTTGAAGAGGTGTTTTAGGGGGCTGCATATATATATATATATATATATATATATATATATATATATATATATAGAAAAATATTTTTTACTCCCGGGTGTAATTACACCCACCTCTAATATACCACCTAAACAAACTTGAAATACTCCTTTATCACTTTAGGTATACTCATATACTAATTATAAGATACTCCAATGTGAACCACATGAAAAAATTGCAAAGAAGTCCATAGTTTTTAGCGTATTTTATAAATACCTTTATATACGTACATAAAAAGGAGCATGTCAAAAAAATATGCATACCACCTCTGAAAAATTGTTCATACCACCTATATAGTCTTAAATACTCGTATACTACACGTACATACTCTCCGTTACGCGAGATACTACTTATGTTGTGAGATATAACATAGGGTGTAATTACATCCGGGAGTAGAAAAGAGGCTTATATATATATAGCCGGTTGGATCGGCATCTGAGAAAAAAAGGAGAGCGCGTTGGCCGTAATTGAGCGAGAGAAGAAATTGTAATCGGCGGCTTTTGGGATTAAGTGAATTAAAAAAAAGGCGCAGCTTGCGGCGGCCAAAACGCAAGAAAGAAAAGAAAAAGACAGGATGGTGCACTGGCGTGGATGAACGTTTTTTTCGATTTTTCAATAAAGTTTGTGAGGTTTTTTATTTCGCATTTATTATTCTTTTTCTTGGTTTTTTTGATTCCTATAGATTCTCTATGCATTGATCTCCATCTACATATTTTTGTTGCTTACATACATGAATTAATTTTAATTAAAAATTGATTAGAAGATTAAGCAAAAAAACGTGCACTTTATGCTGATCGAGCGGAAGGTTTCTCGCTGCTACAGTATGCTACGGTAAAATCAGGAAAAAATCTTTTCCCCGCTATTTCTGGTTTTTAAAAATTAAACAATTAAAAGGCAGAAAATTAAAAAAAGTTTCCACTGTGTTGCAATCATTCACCCCCTCTGATTGCTATCATCTCTGATTGCTATCATCGATCCTACAGTAATGTCTTTTTCCATTACAGACAGCTTAGAGACCCATGAGTACACAAAGTAGTTCATTACCTCTCTCAGTAACAATGCCAGCAATTGCTTTATCTTGTCCGGGTTTAACCACCACCAAAGCACCCACGTTGTGTAGTGTCATCTGAAAAAGGGCTTTTTATCATATTCAGAGCATAATAGTTGCCAAGGTAAGAAGTAATATGACCAGCAGAAAACACATACCGATTTGACAGCATTATAGACAGTGTCATCCGTGGTGCACCAGAGCCATGATCCATCAGCACTCTTCCCTTTAGACTTCAAAATATCTGCTACAGTGGCGGTCTCAAATCCACTTTCCTCTAGTCGAGCAGATGAAACTGACATGAAGCGCGAAAACACAGCAGGGAGCATAGCTGGTTTTGGAGCACTGATGTGTTGTAGAACAGCAGATTTGAGCAGACTGCCATGTGATCCAATAGCTTGAATTGCTCGTTGCATTTTCTTCTGTGTCAGACCATTCGTCAAAAGAAACAATTACATCATTTTGAATCGAGGAAAAGTCTGCCTGACCTATGACTTCTTCTATATTACATCAATCCCCTTTTTTTGCAAAACATAAAAGGTGTATATTATACTGAATTATAGATAACAAAGAACTCTGATGTGAGAATAAATATGTTCTGGATAGCTACTGAATTATAGATAACAAAGAACTCTGATGTGAGAATAAATATGTTCTGGATAGCATAAGAGTTCAAAATTTGAATAATATCAACCAATATCTCACATAAAAGATGCCCAGAAAAGAGTCAACATCCCTCTCACAAAAAAAGAGAGCCAACAACGACCAAAATTTTCAATCCCAAAAAATGACTAACTAACTAATTAATACCACAAATTGGTTCTTTCAAGCAGATCAACTCTTATCACAAATGAAGCACGTTATTGGAAAGAGATATAAATGAATAAAACGTGAAAAAGGAGGCGAAGAACAGATGGGAAAAGATGGGGCTTCTCGCAAAACTACCTAGCTCTCTAGATAAAACTCAGGAGTTGTAAAGTAGCAGAAACAGCGCTGGGGGGATACTAACATGACATTTCAAGCTTAAAGCAAGTTTTTACCAACATCCGTCATAAATCAAGGAGCATAGCAGGCAGTGAAAAAAGATGTTCACTAGTTAATTTGCATCGTGTATTTTGCCTTCTCAGCACTAGGACCAGAAGTAGGGCCACAGCGTAAAGCAAAAACACAGCCCAAGAAAATGAGGAATGATGAATTAGTTGACTTCAATAATTAGGTGGGTTCGCCTAAAATAAGAATGCTGTCATACAAAGCGAAGATAAGCTCATAACCATAGGATAGCCGATACAGAGAACTGGAAAGAAAGCAACAAGAAAGACTGGGTAAGTGGAAGCATTTCATCAATAATGTAGTTGTCGCACTGTTCGTCTGTTCCGCATAAACAAACAACCCTTCTCAATCCTACTGGGAACACCGTATCAAAGTCCAGTGTGCTGATGCAATGAAAAGGATGTCTAGCTTATCATTTTATACTCTAGCCAGTAAAAGGTACTGCTGGAAAAAAAGCTATTTACATACAGAAAATACGTTGAATCACCAGTTGAGAACTGAACAAATTACTTCAGCTTGCTAACGACATGGTCATGTAGCATGCCCTGCCTATTAATCAGCATTCATTTTGAAAGATTCTTTAGGGAATACACTACAAATATTCACCCTACTTGATGTAAACTTTTAACACAGCAGCATCTTCAGACATCTCTGGCAGGCCTGTATTCGGATTCTCTCAGTCCAGTCCACTAATACATTTCAAGAATCGTTAGGTGGGTGTGCAACGTAGAAAAATAGCTTGGATCGCCAATAGTGAGTTAGCAAATCACAAACATTTATGTCACAATCAAACCAATAAGGAATCACCAACAAACAGAGAATCCAACTAATGCCGTCTTCACTCAGAACACTAAAGACTAAACTCCATGCACCTAGTGTGTCCATGATATTCGATTTGGCGTTGTCAAATCACTGCAGCTACGAGAATCAACTGAACACGCCTGCCTCGGAAGGAATTTTGGAACCAAACAAAGCCTCTCTCTCTCTCTCTCTCTCTCTCTCTCTCTCTCTCTCTCTCTCTCTCTCTCTAACTTCTGTAACTAAAAAAATGTAAAACACCGTCCAGAGCAAGCCATCACGAACACACAATGGAATCGCCACGAGAAAC
Source organism: Dendrocalamus latiflorus (assembly GCA_017311315.1). Classification (NCBI taxonomy): domain Eukaryota; kingdom Viridiplantae; phylum Streptophyta; class Magnoliopsida; order Poales; family Poaceae; genus Dendrocalamus; species Dendrocalamus latiflorus. Next base: position 7,469,456 of record CM029651.1, on the reverse strand, counting down.
AATACTTCCAGAGAAGGGAAAAACTCATGCAGTGCTCTCTCAGGAACACCAAAAAAGACACCATCTCCGTTTACGGCAAGGAAAAAAACACCAAGCACAACACGTGCATCAGTTACAGCACCAAGTGCAAAGGATCGATCCAACCCCATCGTTTATTCCCAAACAAACTACAAGAAACGAAAGAGAAAAGGAACAGATCAAGCACTGGCAGCCAGAAGAAATCAAACAGTTCAAAAAAAAAAGGCAGAAGAAATCAAAACCTTCAGTTTCTTTTCTTAAAAAAGTAACTTCTTTTGCTAAACTGAAGGTGGACAGCAGCACGCGAACGCGAGCATAGTTGAGAGCATTCTTCAGGGATGGAGAAAGAAAAGAGCAGATCGTGCAGAAACCAAGAAGAACACTGCGAAATTACACTTCTTTGGTCCTTTCGCTTAATTCAAGAAAGCGTCAGTAGATACACACATCAACATCACATCGCTAGATCAGTCAGTTCGCGGTGCAAGAATGAACTAGTAATCGATCGATGCGGTTCTACTTCCACTCCATAAGCAAAGAAAGGAGGCTGCTTTACCTGCGAGACCCGGCGGAGCTCCGGAGGAGAGAGAAGAGCTGGGGGTGGGGAGAGGAGGATGAGGACACTTGTTATGACGGGAGGCGAGGGTGGAGGTGATGAGCTCTAATTAAAGTGACATCTCTCTCTCTCTCTCTCTCTCTCTCTGGGGGAGGTGTGGTGAAGTCATGCGTCGTCGGTCTTATCCACACAAGCGTGTCTGCTCTTTTCTTTCAATTCCTTTTAATTTCAGTGCGGACTGAAGGGAAATGAGTACTTTCTATTATCGCTCCACTCTCGCGGAAGAGAACATGGTTAAAATTGAACCATACGCACTTACTGGTACTAACAGGTTTATCTGGTGTGTCGCCTGGCGCCACAGAGAAATGGAGAATTCTTTGAAATCTACATTGGAATTTGAGCTGGATTGATGGAGTTGCCTAAATTATTGGGAGGGTGGTTTTGGCATAGAACTTATAGCTGTAGTTTTGAATTTTAGTCTGTTAGTGAAAGATAATATGTAGAAAAAAATAGTTGTATATGATTTTGGTCAATACAGCTGAATTCGATACAGTTTGTATAGCGAGTTTCTGTGGAAGCATAATGTTAGAAATAATCTTGACTTCGAGTTTTAGACCTAGTAGAGTCCGTCTCCGAGTATAATTCAAGTGAAAGTTAAGTCCAACTTGAAGTCCGAATCGGAATAGGAGTATGTGAGTTTTATCCCTATATATTGGGGGGACTTGTACCCAGTTTTGCATCCAAGGAAAAAAGCAAGAAAGAAGGAGAGCAAATAAGAGAATAAAGAAATTCAGAAATTTCTTCCGTGTTCTCTTAGATTATTTGTCATATATGTGTTTTCTCTTGGATCAAAATTGTAACACATGAGCCTAAATCTAAGCACATTTGAACGCACCCAATTATGTATATATTATCTTTTGAGATTGTCTACACATCAGATCGGCATATATTATTTCACATATTAGCAACAGTAAATTAAACCAGAGAAGATATCTATCGAAATTAAATCATCTTTATTTTTGGGAATTTGTAGCACGACTAGAACAAACTGAGACACTGATAATTATGGTGTAAAAGCATCTGAAACTCTACATTACTTGTAAGAAATTTACCATTAACATAATTATGGTGTATCCAAGGATTTGAGGGGCAGTGCGAATTCACAAACAGCTATATGTGCATGCCTTCTAATTTGAGGCGAGACAATGGCAACTCCTACATCAATGACACAAGCTTCTTTTCTACTGCAAGTAAGAGCTTCTCGATAAAAACGTTGTCTTAACAAAATGTAAGCGCACACCACATTACGGACCAGGTTACAAGATTTACCTAAAACCTAAAATATACGTACACTTTTTAGGCAATAAACCAGTAAGTACAGCTTCTCACGTTAGGTGCACGTGTGGTATCACCGACCATATACTACCCTCGTGCACCAAAGAAAAGAAATCTACCTCTACTCTCGAAGTGCTCGCCAATGTTCATGTAGTCATGTGCACACGGGAGACAAGAGCTCCGAGATGCTAATACTCTCAACCAAAATTCAACTCGCTGAAAAGAACGGAGCGGTGGTAGTACTGGGGTTGATAATTGCACGGGCGGAGTAGAGATGAAGCAACAAAACACCAAGGACGGAACGGAAGCACCGGAGAGGGTGGCGAGCTCGCTGATCAATGGAGCAACGCCGATGCAGCAGCGGCGGACGAGTCGGGTCGGCGTCACGGGCGCACGTAAACAAAGCAGGCATCGCCGTCCCGTTGCATCATCGTCGTCCGCTCGGCGGGGGAAGCGAGGAGAACAGACGGAGGAATGGCGTGCTCGACGTGGTACCGCTGATGCCGACGCTTTGAATTGACCCTGAGACGAATGCAATTTTTCCTCAGCTCCTACCGTAGTCCGTGGTGCTACTAACCTGTTTGTCACTGTTGCTGCCTCTCCGGTGACGACGATATCTTGGTCACTGGCGCGGAGTAATGGCGTGGATTGGATGGGCTACGTCACGGATTCCCTGGGATTCTTGCAATCTTGCATCTTTAAGTCAAGATCGAAGCAGGGCCTACTTTTTTTTCCTTTGGTTTAAGATTTTTAGTTACGGTTTATAGCTTTTTAAACTGTTTATCTGAGAAAATATAAAATAATATAAACTTATATTCGATTTTAACCGATATAAATAAAATTATTATAGTATGTATTATAATTAATTTATATACCACATCTTAAAAAGACACTTCGTTTGAAATTTAGTTACTATAAAAAAACCAAAAGTAGTTTTTAGAAACTAAAAAGAAGAAGCCCTAATTGTCGAGTGAATATCCATGCTCAATGTTCCTATTCCGAAGGGTTGTTCCTGCTTTCGAGCCAACAAGTGTCGGTTCGAATCAAGCTTTCATCCTTTTCCGTCACTGCTATCGTCAAGACAAACCTTCAAAACATTCCACCTCGACTATTTCATCCACAGATGCTATCTGCTCTTCCACTATAGGACTAGAAATCCAGTACAACCATGTCCCTACTTTCCGCCTCACCTGTCGATTAAAGAATTCAACCAACTAGTTGGAGATGGCAGCTTCGAGCCCCACCTTTGATATCATATTCCGAAGAAAAAAAGAATTTACTCCGATGTGGAATGGTCTCCAGAGCTAAAGCTTCCTCGGTGACTAACCCCCTCTGCGCTAGGATCGAGCTAGTGGTGCAAATGGATTGGGTTAATCTCGACCGATCCTGTACCGAATTTGGTTGGTACCGGATTCAGGAAGGGAATTTGGTATCCGGTCGAATTCGGATTCGATACTGGATAGCTCATGCTGGATTCGGTAACAAAATTGGGAGAGTTGTTATCCGACCGAATAGTATTGGTATTCGAATACCGGATAATTATCCAGTCGGATATTGGTAAGAGCGAAGAATTCACCTTTTTATTTTGCTAGTATTTGTTTTTTTTGTAATGTTGGTTGGTTGAGGTGTGCAACGTATAGTAAGTTTTCCTGGATCGTGCAAGCTTAAGTTCTCTAAAAGGAATGTGACATTCAGATGTGGCAACTATGAATATACAATACTAAAACAATGTTTTATTTCTAATTCTACTTGTTGTGCAATTGGAATCCTAAATTTGCTTATTAAGATCATTCTTCCTAGGGAATGGAATGAAAACCATGTAAACATAGTATTACTAAATGATGAACTTTGACATGCTTCAGTAAATAAATAGGTAAATTTGTCAAAAGTTTATTATCCCCAATTGTCTACCGTCTCTACCTTAATTTAGTAAAATTTCTTAAGTCTTGAAAAAGAAAATGTTGTTCGTCAAGAATCAAAATTCATCTTGAAACGCCACACTTTAATGGGAAATTTTGGGGGGAAACAAGGAGGCATATATTTGAGGGCAAGTTAGCAAAGAGTTCAACTGATGAGAAAAATAGTTTAAAAAAAAGCAAAATTTCCTTGCTGTTCAAATTTAACACAACTAAAATTTTAGAAATTTCAACCAGTTTTCTTACAGTTGGATGTCTTTGAAGATTGGTGTGCCACACCTCCACCTCCATCTACAGTGAGCGACACCATCTTCGACTAATGACTTATAATTATTATTATGTACTTATGTATAACAGTTTAAGGCTTGAAGTGATGGTGGTATGGTTTAGCGTATGTTCCTTTCCGTATGCATGTACCATCCGTCTACATTATCCGTTTTCGATCCAAAACTGCCATGCATCCGTTCCAACGGCACCATATTCGAAATTTTGAATACTCCAAATTCATATTCTATTCGACCCTAAATCTAAGAAAAAAAATATGGGTTAGGATATGGTATGGGCAATATCCATCCTAATCCAACCCGATGCACCCCTAGATCCATCACAGCTCCTCCGTGGTGACCTAGCCCAGACATATGTTCCCAGCAACAAACCGTGGAGGAACTGCACATAATAACAGGGGCACAGAGGCATGGCAGAACGATGCAACACTCAGTGGTAGAGTTGGGAGTTGGGCCGTGCCTGCCAACACAACCTGGGCCCATCGTACTTTGAGCCGCTTCGTGTCGTGCCAGTTCAGTCCAGTTATCTCACCGTGTCGTGCTGGTCTGCCTCACCTCTGGCCAAGCCCAAGCATGGCCCAAAGCCCACCGTGCTGGCGTTCGCGCCGTGCTAGCCCAAGCCCAGCCCAAAATAACTATATACGACGAAGGCGACGACGACGATGGTGGCGGCGGCCGCCATCTTGCTGTCTCTTATACTCACCTTGTTAAAAACTAGTTAAAATTAAATTAGTTGCATAAAAATATGGGCACACAATGATGTAAATATTTCAGAAAAAAGTGGAATTTCTTTTATATTTTAAAAATATAATGTTATTACCTCGTTAAAAACCTTACAGCCCAGAGTGGGGTTCCTGAGTAAGAAAAAGAGTACAATAATAATATATGTATATACTAACTATAACAACATGCATACATAGTATCTACTCATCAATGTCTATGTTGTTCATGCGTTCGAGGTCAGCGTACACCTGCACGATTTCATGATCCTCTAATTGATGTTGTTGCCCTCTTTAGCTAATTCAGTCTTTGGTGCATGTGATTTCCTCCACCATCTTGGGTGCGAGGGATGATCTTCTTTCTTTAATTATTCTCCCTACCGTGCTGAATATCACTTCTGACGAGACGGTGGATACCGGTATCAGGAGAACACCCCTGCAAAAATGTGACAACATAGGAAATATCTGCTTGTTGTTTTTCCACCACCCGAGCAAGTCTATCTTGCCTCCACCAGTAAGATCAGGACTAATATTTGCGAAATCGTGCTCAGACATAATTCCACTTGGAGGCTTCCTGGGATTAAGAGGATGAAGAATTAGACTTGCCCTTTAGATTTTTCCAATGTATGATGTCAAGCTTGTCTTTCCTTTTTGCATCTGTTGTGAGGCCTCCGATATTGCGCTACTGCCAAACTTGCCATGATACATATGAAAAATATGAAAACGCTCCTCTTTAACATGTGCAAAATCTTCTGAATAATCAAGGTAAAGCATTCACATATTTCTTCCATGCCAACCTGTAAACCTGCCAACTTTTATGTAGGATAAAAAATGATAGCAAAGCAATACAAGTATGAAATAGAACCAAAATATTTAATAAATTTTTCTTCCATTGCTATGATGACATGGCGTAAATGGGGATCCTTTTTAGATTTGGCAATTTTGTCTGCAATTAACCAAATAAATTCTATAACTAAGCAAGAGGTAGCGTAATAAACACCAGATAAAACCTTTGTTGCTTTATAAAATGGTCTTAAAAACTCTCAAAAACAACTAGCAATCTGTCAATCTGAATTAGTAACTACCAATTCATTATTGTGAGAGTTAGCAAAAGAAAACTAAACTTGTTAGAATAGCTCTTTCAGCTCTACTAATTCCTTTTGATACATCCGTAAAATATCAGATGTAGTAGTTCTCTTACTAATATATTGGTATTGTAGGTAAAAACCGCGTTGGATCATTCTTTCGAACGCGTGACTTTCACCCATCCTAATTGGTTGATCTTCTGAAACAATATATCTGGCAATTTCCTCATGGGCAGAAACGAGTTGTATAACCAAGTACTTTCCATCGGCCTCGAAGTTTAATTGTGTTTGTACTGCTCCTCCCCCCATCAGCCCTATGTCGCCATCTTGCGTAAGCATGCTTTGTAGTACTGATTCAAGTGCCCCGTCCCTACAGCTGTACGAGCAGTTAATTTAGTATTACAACAATTACAAGTTGCGATCTATACCGTTTCGCTGTCTTGGATTTACTGGCTCCAGGTCATGTGTTTCCAACATTTTGCCCTCAATCTAGACCCGTCAATGTTGTCGTTTGGGGGCTAGTGAGGGAACTCTAGACTCCCTATTGGTTCGGACCAGCTTGGTACTCTTCATAGCCTTCTGTACCGTCCATATGACGGCCGTCCATGCCGTAGTCTCCCATGATTGGTGAGAGACGAGCATCAATGGGAGTCAGAGCCAGAGGAGGACCAGGAGAGCGACAGTGGGAGTTTACACTAAGTCGCCCTACTATCCTTTTCTAGCTTCGACACTTCTACATACCGCTTGGGAGCTCTTTAGTACTTTGACTCCTTGGTAGCATAGTGGATGGATGATGATTAATGATAAAATGGGGACTTGGGGAGTGTAGAGGGATGTTGAAGAAATGAGAGATTGATTAGCTTTGTGAAGAAATGAGAAGTCTGAACATTGCAGGAAGAAATGAAAAGTCTAAGCTTGTGAATTTATCTACATCAGGAAGGGGTCGTTGCTCTGAGACCCCGCGCCTCCCTCCTCCCCCAGTCCCCCCAATGACCCCTCACCTCCCTCCTACCCCGGCCACCCCCACCTCTCCCGCCTGCCCCCTCCTTCCTCGCCCACCCCCACCTTCCCCGGCCGCCCCTCCTCCCCCGCCCCAACGACCCCTCCTTGGCTCCTCCCCTGCCGGCTCCCTCTTCCCCCAGCCTCCTTCCTCCTCCCCTGGTCACCCCCACCTCCCCCGCCCCCGGCGCCTCCTGCTCCCCGACTGCTCCCTCCTCCTTCGCCCCAGCCGCCTTGGCACGTACCGCCTCCCTCCTGGGCTTTCACGATGTCACCACTGGGGGCGACCGGCGTTGGCTTTGGTGGCACGGGCGTGGGCGTTTACTTTGGATTTGACGGTGCCGGTATAGGGACGCTGGGGTCGGCAGGGCGCTCGGGCTTTCCTAGCCTGGGCTTACGCGACACGCAGATTGCGACGACTGGCGATGCCGCCGTCACGGTGAGGAGGACGAGGAGGTAGGCAGGACACCACCAGCTTCATGCTCGACACCCGTCTGCACTGATGTCAACACTTGCGACCAGGGCTTCAAGGAGCTCACGCCGCTCATGTCCAGCAGTCCAAGCATGACGGTAAGCTCTAGTATGCTCCTTCCCCTCTAGTCTAGTCCTCGACTCCCTCTTTCTGCTCTATGATGGCTTGTGGGGTGGGAATCCATGGGATGATGGGATGGCGACGGGAGTGCGGCGGGAAGGGGAGACCAAGGCGTCTGCGGGCGCTGGCGTGCTGGCTGTGCCCCCGTGCCCCCCTTGCTGGTTGTGCTCGTCGGGCCAAGCCAGCCCATGCACGGCATGATATGTAGTGCCGTGCTGTACTGTCCAACAGGCTAGCTTTCCAGGCTTGGCCTAGCCCGCCACGTGACGTGCCCGTGCCGTGATTGGGTTGTGCTGGGTCAGTCGGGCCTCGGGCTTGCACGGATAAACCCGACCCAACTCCCAGCTCTACTCGGTGGCACGTCGCAAGCGCACCACGGAGGAGGGCGCCGCGCGTGGCAACGCACGCGCACAGGGGCATGGTAGCTACGCGTAGGCAACGCAACGCGTGTTGGGTTTTGTCGTAGAAAAGAAAAAAATCATAACTTATAAGTGTGTGAGAGAGCTCACCCATTGGACTAGTTTTTTGGAGAAGACCCAGTACCACCTATAAAGTTGTTGCTTTAGGGGCTTACATGCGGGCAGCCTGTGGGCTTAGGTACACAGTATGCGCAATCTATTTAAGACCTGTGGCCTGGAGAGTAAACCTAGTTACAACCAATGCGTGTTAGGTTTAGTCCCACATTACTTATAGAAAGAAAAAAATCATAACTTATAAGTGTGAGAAAGACTTCATATATTGGATATATACGGATAGCCAGTGGGTTTACCATGTGTTTGGTTGCAAGGACAAGGTGGGACGGGATGGGATGGACACGTTTTTTAGGTGTTTGGATGGGAGACAAGCAGAGTCAAGGATATCCTACTAGGAATATTCCTTGTAGATCCGGGACCAGGCAATCCTCTTTTTTTCATGGGACGGAGTCATCCCACATGGGATAGAGTCATCCCACCTCTTTGTTTTTTAAGTACTGTTTTGTTTAAATTATTTTAAAAAAAACTCAAAGGCTTATGTGTAGAAACATATCAACAATAGCTTTCAATTTGTTTTAAAAAAACTCAAAGGCCACACATATCCCACCTTCATCCTTCCATCCAAACAAAGGATGAGACCATTCTATCCCACTTTATCCTTCCAACCAAACAAAAAACAGGGATGACTCTATCCCCCAACTAGACAAAAAATGGGATCATCCCACCCCAAAACCAGGGACAGGACCATCCCATCCTACCTTGTCCCTAAACCAAACACAACCTTAGATACACGGTATGTACAACCATTGGCGGATCTACAGGGTATGCCGGGTGGGCCCCGGCATACCCTGTAGCGGTGGGCCCCAGTGAAGTACAGCTGTACAGGCAAGCAGTCCATGACCCATACGTCACGTATAATCTTGTCTCGTCACGTATATTTCGGCCGGTGACATGCAGAGGAACGAGACGTAGAATCGATCCTTCGCGGCTTCCTCGCCTGCTGAACGCCGGATGCCCGGATCGCTCGCCAGATCTCCCCAGACACCAGACGGTTCCTTCGCTCGCCAGATCGCCTGCCCGCGCGTGACGCGCCGTCGGCACCGAGATGGTTCGCCTTCGCAGCTTCGCTCGTCTGCCCGCGCGTGACGCGCCTCTCCGCTCAGGTAAACAAGTATGATTTTTTGTGATTTTTTTTGTTTCGGATGAATCAATCAGGAAATCGTCAAGTCTCTCGATGGATCATGGATGAGAGCGATCAGCGATGCCATTTTTTTGTGATTTTTTTGTTTCGGATGAGACCACTGCCCGCCCTAATGTACTTTTGAGCAATTGTTTTTTTAATTGTTCAGTTATGAAGAGAAGCAGAGACATTGCATCTCTTTTTCAGAAACATGCAGCCAAGAAGGCGGCGGCTGCTACTTCAAATCCTGCCCCATCTCCAGTTGAAACTGTGGCGGAAAAGCAAACTCAAGAGCAAGAGAGAGTAATTGATAAAATTATGAATTCTATGCCCCCGCCCCCAACACTGCCACCGCCACCGCCGCCGGTTTATGACATCAATCGCCTTCCGCATGATCCAGGTGATAGACAACCCATTGAAAGTTATTCTGTTAATGATCAAGATGCAATACGAAGAGCATATATTATTAAAGGTCCATTCCAACCTTATGCACATGATTTTCCAAAAAGAAAGATTGGAGATAGAGATCGTCAATTCAATTTTATATGGTTTCATAAACATGAGGAGTGGCTTGAATATAGTATCAAGAAGGATTCTGTGTTTTGCTTTATATGCTACTTGTTTAAGAAGGGTACCGGGTTAGATAAATTTACTGTTGATGGCTGGAGAAATTGGAATATAGGAGAGAAAGCACTTCTCAAACATCTGGGTTCTAAGGCACATAATGCAGCTCAAGAGAGATACATTGGCTTTAAGAATCCCAAGGTAGCAATTGATTATCACATTGAGAAGTGGACTGATGAGGATCTTCGTCTTTACAAGAAAAGGTTGACTTATTCACTTAGATGTATCAAGTTTCTTTTGCATCAAGGATTGGCATTTCGTGGACATGACGAAGGCGAAGAATCTAGCAACAGAGGGAACTTCATCGAACTTTTGAAGTTTCTTGCAGGAAATAGTGAAGAAGTGAACAAGTATGTTTTGGACAATGCTCCAGGTAATTGTACCTTAACTAGCCCAGATATACAAAAGCAAATTATTCATTGTTGTGCCATGGAAACTAGAAAGAAAATAATTGAAGAACTTGGTGATGAGCCCTATGCAATTTTAGCTGATGAGTCTAGTGATATATCACATAAAGAACAATTAGCTCTTTGCTTGCGATGTGTTGATAAATTGGGAAGGCCATGTGAGCATTTTATTGGAGTTGTTCATGTAGATGATACTACCTCTTTATCACTTAAGGGTGCCATTGAAGCTTTACTTGTTAGTCATGGCTTGACTATGACTCAAATTCGTGGTCAAGGATATGATGGGGCTAGCAACATCAAAGGGGATATTAAAGGGCTGAAAACATTGATCATGCAAGAATCACCTTCTGCTTATTATATACATTGTTTTGCACATCAACTTCAACTAGTTCTTGTTGCTGTTGCTAAGGGCAATACTGATTGTAAGGGTTTTTTTGATCAAGTATCCCTCTTGTTGAATATTGTTGGAGTTTCTTGTAAGCGTCATGGCATGCTTCGAAATGCTAGGCTTGAGAATATCAAGAAAGCACTTGATTGTGGTGAACTTGAATCTGGAAGTGGATTAAATCAAGAGATGTGTTTGCCTAGGCCTGGTGAGACTCGATGGGACTCTCATTACAAAACTATATGCAGCATCATCACTATGTATCAAGCAATCCATGATGTATTTATCGATCTTGGTGATGATAATTCACATAAGGATGATTGGACCAAAATACATTTTGTGCTTGGAGCATTTGAGACCTTTGAGTTTGTTTTCTTTGCACACTTAATGTATGTTATTCTTGGATACACAAACGAGTTATCTGAGTGTTTGCAAAGAAGGGAGCAAGATATTCTTAATGCAATCTCACTTGTTAATGTGGCAAAAAATAGAATGCAACAATTGAGGTCTGATGGTTGGGATCAATTTCTTGAGAGGGTCACTTCATTTTGTGATAAACATGGTGTTGAAGTTCCTGCTATGAATGGTGATTATGTGCCTTATGGAAAATCAGTAAGGTATGCTCGTGCCCGAAAGCAAACAAATAATGATCACTTCAGAAGAGAAGTATATATTGGTATCATTGATCAAATTAGTCAAGAACTTGATAATCGGTTTGACGAGATTAATATGGAGCTGCTCTCTTGTATGTCAGCCTTCAATCCTTCCAACTCATTTGCTTCTTTTGATGCACAGAAGCTACGCAGACTGGCTGAGTTCTACCCAAAGGAGTTCTCGAATAATTATTTGCTAAAACTTGAATTGCAACTTGATAATTATATCGATGACATGAGACAAAATAATAGCTTCAAAGGTCTAGACAATATTGTTGATCTCTCAGTTAAGCTTGTTGAAACACAGAGGCATAAAGTGTATGATATGGTTTACTTGCTTTTCAAATTGGTATTGCTTCTACCGGTGGCAACAGCAAGTGTTGAAAGGGTATTTTCTGCAATGGTTTTAGTGAAAACAAAGTTAAGAAACAAGATGAGTGATAGTCTTTTGGATGATTGTCTAGTCACTTTCATTGAGCGAGATATTTTCTTTGAAGTGGATGAAGATGATATAATCGAGACATTCATGTCCCTTAGAAAGCGTCGGCTAAAAAAGTCAGATAAGTAGTATTGTAAGTCTCTTACTCTCTTTTATGCCTATATTTTGAACTATCAGTATGACGTTTGAACTATTCATATTGTAATTTGTGGATGTTTTCAACTTAATCTTCAAATTTAAGACTTATCATGTTATTTAGTGCATATATGCCAAATTACGTTGCAAATTTTACAACTGTTACCGAATTGCCAAATGGTTTTACCGAATTGTATATGAAAATTTTTGGACGGTATATCCTTAGGTAAAATCCTGGAACCGCCACTGTGTACAACCCATACCTATGGTTCGAGAAATGAACTTGGTTGGATGATGGTAGGGTCCGGATCAAACAGCGCGGACGGGCGTTGCGATGCGTCGTTCGCGAGCGAGAAGTGACGCGAACGCGCCCGATGGCGGGGCGTGTGCGGTGTCCGTCCCGAGACGGGGACGGACCGGGCTGTGCTGTGCTGTACGACATTGGCGGTGCACGGCCGCACGGCGTGCCAAAGTGGCGGACGCACGCACGGCCGCGGGGTGGCAAGCCCAAGCCGGCAGCAAACGACCCAACGCTGGCGAAAGGATCGAAGCGGCGTTACTCTCGGACTCGGAGTGAGTCGCCACGCACGGGGGTGGTGTGCAGAAGAAGGTGCGTTGGTGGAAGAAGGTGTGCACACTACACTGCTGCAAGAAAATAGTAACACTAACGTGGAATAGCTGCAGTTTTTGCTTTCGGTGTGAATGTATTGGTCATCTCATTATTTGCAGACGTCTACGGATGGCTGATGCCAAGCCAACATCACCAAATGTGGCTGCGCCGTCCCATTCGACATCATCAAGGAAGTTCCAAGTCCTTGTCAACTGAACCAAGAGCAGATCACAGTCTCGCACAACTCACATGATATTATCCAGATTATACTACTACTAATGCTGCCCCCCCCCGCACACAGCAAACGCAATACCGCGTCGTTTTCTTCGGCAACACTGGAAGGCATCAAAGCATGTCAACAGAATTCAGAAAAACTAAAGTACCAGCAGTCCAGTACGTGCTAAAATTAATTATTCTAGGCACCATTTGTGCATCTTTTTGGTAGGGCACCGAACAAAGGGGTAAAATAATGAACGTTGGTGCGGCAGCCCATAGAAAATTGACGCTCTTTTGGCCACGGCGGAAGACTTTTGATTGTAATTTGTAGCTAATAGTTTTATCTGTATTTTTTGAGATGATAATGGAACACGTTGATGTCGCATATATTTTTGGGTTTGAGATATCATTTGAAAAAACAGTTTTAGAAAGTCATCGCAAAAAACAGTTACAAAAAAATTAAAAATAAAAAGAACATAGCCGTTATGACATAGACAAGCGGCCGCAAAAGCCATCGGCCCAGCACACAGAAATGGAGCCATGAATAGACCTACCTCATCAAATACAGGCATGAGCACATCAAAGGACAACGACAACCTTGCCCATTATCTATCGCTAGGGACAAGCCGGCCCAACTTTCGATGCCATCGTCTGGAGCTGTGCACCGTGTCCATTTCAATGGCCTAGAGTGTACGCGATCCGTTCTATCGCGCTCCAGGTTGCACGCATCATCTATCGGATGAAAAAAAAACAAAACAAAAGCAAAAACAAAAAAAACTAGTGTATTCTTTTCTGGTGGACGCCACCGAGAACGCAAAGCCGCCAGTGTTCATTTGTGCTTAAGTTTATTGAGCTTTTTTTATATTATTTGAGATTTTTTACTATAATTATTATAAACTTTTTTAGCGTAATTAAATTTTAAAATAAAAAAATCATAAATAATGCAAACGAATATGGGAAAAAAAGAAGAAAAAGACTAAATTAAAAAAAGTGAGAAACAAAAAGTTAAAAATTAAAAACTGAAGCATAAATGAGCTGGGGCAGAACTTCCCGTGAAGTACGAGAATGCATCCGGCAGGAAGGAACGCGATGGGTACGGTTTGGCTTGAATTTTGATTCATGCCATTCAGTTGAGTTGATCCAAGTTGCTTTATTGGTTGTTTTGGTGATGTTGCTATAGAAAATAGAGTGGGTTTTTTTTATTATGATTTATGGCTTTTAATTATAGTTGTGGTTTATGGCTGAAGTTGTTTTTTTTACTGGTGGCTTTTTAGGGCTAATGGTTTATAGCTTTTTGCTAATTTTGGTACATACAGCAGGGACTCTGAGGTGGTGATCAGTTGGGCTTAAAAGCTCATAGCTTATGGCTGAAAACACTGTAGCTGACAGAGGCTTATTTAGCATAATTGAATTTAAAAAAATTAAAAATATAAAAAATATGTTAGCCCATTACGTATAATACAAACAAATACGGGAAAAAAGAACCGGCAAAAAAGCTCAACAAAAAACCAAAAGTTCAGAAAAAGACGAAATTTATGAATAGTGAAAAATAAGCTGGAAGCCAAAAGCTTAAGCCCAACCGATCACTGCCTCAAATTGCTATACCGAAAGGCATTTGCGCAGAAAGTACGCATGTGTTTGCAACATGAACAAGGCAAAGAAAACCCCGTACTACAAGGAAACGGGACCAAGTAGTTGCAAACGTAGATTAACATGTACACCACTGACAAACTCATGCATCCCTGCATTCAAACGTAAATGACCCATGATTAGCACAAAAATAAAGGCCCTACGATGAGATTGTATGATATGACGTCCCGTACGTGATCCATCTGTGCCTCCCCATTCGCTTCTACCTTTGTCGGCACCGTCGTGCTGTCAGGTTAGGTGGGCATATAACTTGGCCTTAGGGCGGGATCCTCAAAATCCGGATCACCCAACTCTACATCAATGATGAAATTGTGCAGGGCCGTGGTGGCAGCAATTATCTGTGTCTGCCGCTCAACTGGATATACAGTTATGTTCTGTAGTATGCGCCATTTCCTCCTCCACACGCCAAACACCCATTCGATAACATTGCGGAGCGACGAATGGTGGGAGTTGAATGTCTCTTTTCGGCCACACGGCCGTGGCCCACTGTCGAAGTCCGACACATGGTACTAGGTGTTTTTGTACGGGACAAGGTACCCCGTCCAGTTCGAATACTCGGAGTTGACTAGTAGTATTTACCTGCAACAATGATCACGCACGAAAATTGGTTGGGACAACATTGTAGCAAAGTGATTTTAAAAAAATCTTATGTCAGACGTACCTGGTGGAGGCTTCGGGAACAAATTCCCAAAGCCGGCCAACATATCCATCAGGATCCGAGTGTCGTGGGTCGAGCCTGGGCATCCAACAGTGACCCACATGAACCTCGTATCGAAGTCACACACAGTGAAGACATTATGACTTATGTATCTATGCTGGTTTGTGCACACGACACGTGAACTCTCATAAATAGTCACATGAATATGAGTGCCATCTATTGCCTCAATAGCCCCAGTAAAGTGCGGGAAAAAAATAGCACGACTGCAAAGATTTATGCAATACGATGAAAAAGGGATATACTGGCCTAATGTTGTAACACGCCATGTCGTACACACAAGCGAGGACCTCACCAAACTTGGTGCTTACTATTAGAGTTTGTAATCTTGTTTTCGGAAGTCGTAGTCATGTATGACTTGGTGGTTGTGTACGAGTATGCCTATATCAGAGTCAGAGTTCGTGGTCGTGTACGAGTATGACTTTGTCGTAGCCGAGTTGGAGTCATAGTCAAGTACGACTTTGTGTCGAAGTCGTAGACGAGTCCGCCTCGTGGTCGAAGAACAGGGTATAAAAGGGCAGGCCATCGTATAGAGAGAAGTGTGAAGAGCACCAGATTGAGGCGATATAGTCGCAGAGGAGGTGCTGAGAAGAGGGCGACCGGTGCTGTCGTAGGAGCACCGAGTGGAGGCGATGTAGTCGCAGAGGAGGAGCAGAGCTTGGAGCGACCGGCGTGATCGTAGGTGGTCGGCGTGAGCGCAGAGCATGGAGCGATCAGCGTGGTCGTGGACGATCAGCGTGATCACAAAGGAGAGAGGCGACCAGTGTGGTCGGAGGAGGCAACCGGTGTGGTCATAGGCGATCGGTGTGGGCGGCCAGTGTGGTCGGAGGCGGTCGGTGTGATTGCAGTGGAGGTGACCGGTCTGGTCGCAGATGATCAGTGAGATCGCAGGGGTTCGCTGACGTGGTCGTAAACGAGTTATTACCATGGCGAACAGAGGCTCGCAGATGTGGTCGTAAAGGAGTTATGACCACGGCAAGTAGAGGCTCGCAGACATGGTCATAAAGGAGTAACGACCACGGCGATTGGGGCGAAGGGCGTCTGCAAGAGCAGCAGACGTGGTTGTAAAGGAGTTACGACTAGGGTGACGAGCGGAGGTGTCCGCTAGAGCAGAGGCTGTGGTCGTAAGGAGTTACGACCACAGTCATAGAACCGAGGACGGCGACGAGAGCGGAGGTGTCCGTAGGTGCTGGAGACGTGGTCGTAAAGTAAAGGAGTTATAACCACGGTCTCGCAAGAAGAGCGAGCGGTCGATAGAAGCACTACGTGGTCGTAAGGCGTTACGACTTATGACTACGATGATTGATCGTTGTCAAAGGAAGTGCAGCGAGAAGTGGTGAGCGTGGTCGTAACTTCAGCTAAAGTTTACGATCATGTGGTCGGAGCAGCGAGGAGTGATCGGAGGGGTCAAGGTGTGGTCGTAACGACTGTCAGCGTGATCGGAGATCCAGCTGAGTGGTCGTAACGACATAGGAGTGGTCGTGGCCTCTTGAACGTGGTCGTATGGCTACAGGAGGTGGTCGTAAGGTCTTAGGAGTAGTCGTTAAGGCTGTAACAAGTGGTATCAAAGTATGGGTGACAAGGCAAAGGTTCATGGGTGAAGTATCAGAGTTTGGTGCATGTGAGAAGCTACAAACGATGCACAAGGGCGGTGATCATGTGGAGGAGGTGCTCATGATCCAAGAGGGGTGGGAGGCTTAGACGCATGGCAGTGCAAGAAGAAGAGGAAGCAAGAGAGAAGATTGAAGTAGTCAAGAGGGAAAATAAGATTAAGGAGGTGATTGTTAGAATTTGTAATCTTGTTTTCAGAAGTCGTAGTCGTGTAGGACTTGGTGGTCGTGTACGAGTACGCCTCTATCGGAGTCAAAGTTCGTGGTCGTGTACGAGTACGACTTTGTCGTAACCGAGTTGGAATCATAATCGTAGTCGAGTACGACTTTGTGTCGACGTCGTAGACGAGTCTGCTTCGTGGTCGAAGAACAAGGTATAAAAGGGCAAGCCATCGTACCGCAAATTTCTATTTTTTCGTACTCTCTCTCACGAACAGTTTAAAAACTATAAACCACAACCAAAAGACATAAGCCGAAGCAAAAAAGAACATGTCCGAATTATGGAAAGCTCCAGCAACTCCTAACTACTCCCTCTGTCCAAGTTTATAAGTCATATTTTTTAATGATCTTATATATAAATATAAGATGCATTTTTTATTATAATGCAAAATTAGTGTGAGACTTTCTTTATATCCTTAATAAATATCCCATTTTAGTTTATATTCTATACATGTATATATTAAATATAGTATTTAGAGATATAGTTAAGGATAATTTAGTTATTTTTAATATTTTATTGATCTATGTGTTAATAAAATATAATTTAAAAATTTGGACGGCGAAAATATATCTAAAAACAACATATGACATTTTGACTTCTCAAAAGAGAAGGCCGGAACTGGGAATGGAAAAAAAAAAGAAGAAAAGATCTATTTAACCCTTAACTCTTCCCAAGGTCGGAAATTGAACTACACCACCACACCAGTACCCACTTAGCGCGCCTCGGCCTTCACGCGCTCGTTGCCCAAGAAGGCCGTAGAACTGAAAAAAGATCAGAACAAGCCCTGGTCCCCCATGCATGTGCATCGCGCCTAATCTTCTCCCACTTTGCCGTTTCCAGGGCAGATACGACGGCTCGAGCATTTCACAGAAGGATCGTCGTGTTCTGTAGTTCGCGTCGCTGCCGCTGCTGCTCCCGGCCGTCGCCGCGCTCTCATCCGCCACTCCCCCTTGCGTCCAAAGGGCGCTCCATAGTATAGTAGCATCCCATCGCTTCGGTCAGGTGGTGCGCATCTCGCGGTATTCACACAGGACTCGACAGGCACCGCGGGGGGGAGGGGGGGGGGGGGGGGGGGGGGGGGAGGGGGGAGGAGCGCGGCGAACCAGCGGGCCTCGGAGACGCTCGTGCAGGTTGGATTCCCTATCATTTGATTATTCTGATTAAACTTTAGACTTGATTATTCTTCTTGATTTGCGGGCCTTGTAAACATGATTAGACTTTACAAGATTATTCTTCTTGCTTCGGTGATTGAAAAATAAGATTAAGTAGCTGACTTTCATTTGATAGGTTAACTTGTGTATATTCTTCTTGTAAAGTGGGAGAAAATCATGTTTCTGCTGAGGAACTTGGTAAAGCAATTCAACAGGACCACCAGATTATTCTGAATAATGAGATGATGGTTCTTAAAGTATGCCATTTCTAGATATTTATTTTAGCTTCTCCAAGCAACCAGAATATGACATCAGGTTTCTTACTTTATTCCAGTCTTTAGATTTTGATCTGATCGTGTATGCTCCGTATCGATCTGTCGAAGGATTTGTCGATGACATGGAAGTAAGTGTCATATATTTGTTTTCTACTGCAAAACAAGAAGTTCCACTTGCCATGTTGCCTTGTTTGAAGAGTGAACTTTCCATGAATTTTAGTGTCATTAGTTCATCATATGTTAGCTTATTCTAGAGTGGTCTCCATTGCCTTATGTCATTTCTTTTTGTATGAAGGATTTTTGCAGGGCAGGTAATGGTGCAAACCAACGGTTGAAGGTCATCCATTTATTCTACCCTTTTTGCCATACAGTTCAATACCCCAGTATTATAATGTTTGATGTATTTACTTTTCCAACATGCTCAAATGGCACTAGTGTAGGTAAATTATGTTCATCTCTACTATATTTTACATAATGTTTCATTCCAGCCGCTTACATCATCCTAATATCTTACAAACGCCAGTCACTTAAACCTGAACATTGGGGATCGTTATGATACATATTTGGTTTTACTAATTACTAGTACCAAGATGACAACATTAATTTCTGAGGGTAGCATTAGTTAAAATACTGTCACAAAAGAATAAGGCAAATATTGAATTATTTTAGTTACATTATTTGAATTTCATAGGTGACTTTCAAACATTGATGTAATAATGGATGGATCTATTTGTGAAAATTGAGTTGGATGGTAGAAATGCTTTTGGGTTTGCAACTTTGCATCAACCAAAGGATATAGAATGCATGCCACTACAGAAAACATGACGTGTGCAGGCTATCGATTTTACCATGGCACACTACGTCATGTGTTGAACATCAGCTTTTATTACTACTTTTAAGTAAAAACAGTATCATGGGCACTTGCCCCTCAGAATTTGCCACCGACCATTGAGCAAAATTGGGGCGAAGTCAGCATTCCGCTAGGGATCCCCACACCTTTGAACCAGGTTGCAGCCCTACTTTGAGCAAAGCTGGTCTCTTTTGTCATCTTACTGCGCAAAGCTGGCCTCTTTTGACATCTCACTGCGCAAAGCTGGCCTCTTTGGTCATCTCACTGAGCAAAGCTGCTGAAAGCATCTAGGCCCCTAAAAATGATTTTGGTAATTAATGAAATCATATGAATATGGGACTAACGTGTTTTATGAGCATGTGAAGAGTTAGTCCACATATGAGTGATAAGATGCAAGCCAAAGAACTCTTATGAACCAAATTTTGGCTCAAGGCAAAGGTATGCTTAGTGCAGGATCTATTTTATTTTTACCGGTCTTGAAGAATGGTGGAAGACCGGATTATAGGATAGATGATCGTACCATCAAGTGGGATCTTGGCTAGTAACTTGAAATCATACTTCTAGTGCCATTTGGATGATCTTTTGAATCTTTCATTCATAAAAAAATTCAATTTAAAAGTTAAGTTTGTGCTATGTCTGGACGAGCGGTAGTACCGCGTATTTCAACGTCGGTACTACCGGCGAGCGGTAGTACCGCGCCCAAATGTGGTAGCACCGCAGAGCGGTAGCTCCGCTTCTGGAGCGGAACCTTTTTTCCAGAGAGCACCCATCGAACTCGGTTGAATCTTCGCGGAACGGAAGTACCAGCCGTTTCAATGTCGGTACTACCGCTGAGAGCGATAGTACCGCATACTCAAGCGGTACTTCCGGATTCCGGAAGAACCGGAGGTTCGAGCAGTATGTTTTTTTTCCAGAAAGCATCTCCGGTTGGTCTCGGATTTTAACCAGACCAGAAGTACCGCTCTGGGAGCGGTACTACCGCTTCCTGCGGTAGTACCGCTCCCAGAGCGGTACTTCCGGAGTCCGGTTGATCCGGAGCCCAAGCGGAATGTAATTTCCAGAGAGCGGCATTTCTGAGGACCCTTCGGAGTTTGGCCAGAGCGGTAGTACCGCACCGACTTTGCGGAACTACCGGAGAGCGGTAGTACCGCAAATATCAACGGCGGTAGTACCGCGCCGCCAAATCCAACGATCACTGCTCACGTCTGACAGAGCCGTTCTGACGCAAAGATTTGGGAGCGGTAGTACCAGCCCCAGAAGGGCGGTAGTACCGCTCATCCTGATTTTTGCGGAAAATTGAGCCAAACGGCTAGTTTGGTTGGTGGAGGCTATAAATACCCCCACCACTGCACAAGGGCAGGCGTTAGAGACTCATTGCACATTTCCTAAACCCTAGAGCATTAATTTCACCTCAATTCTTCCTTTGCACATCAAAGTGAGGTGGTTGAGCATTTAGTGCTAGATTTCAATTGCAAATCCATTTGGCACTAGGTTGCATTCAAGAGAACACCGGGATCTATTACTCTTAGTGCTTGCCGGCACTTGGACGATCCGGTAGAAGTTGGTTCGGTGATCTTCTCAAGAAGATTGTGAGAAGACCCGGCAATTGTGAAGGTTGGAGCTCGCCTACCCGGAGTGGGGAAGAGCTACATTAGTGATCGAGGTGTTTGGCTCAATTCGTGGAGCCGGTTCGATTCGTCAGGGCTTAACTCAACGTGGACTAGGGGAAACCGGCAAGTTTCTGATTACCACGGTAAAAACATCGGTTGTGTCTCTTGTCTCTTTAGCTCTTGTTTATTTGCTTCATTGTGATCATTTGATTGTTCAGAGCTAAGTTGGCTAAGTTGTTAACTAGAATTGCATAGGATTAATTGCTTTACATCATTGTCATTTAAATTGTGAAGAATTAATCAAGTGAACAAGAAAAATTTAAAAACCTCCTATTCACCCCCCTCTAGTCGGTATCCTTGATCCTACAGCTGCCCTGTGTTGTCATGTCACTGCGCAAAGCTGGCCTCTTTTGTCATCTCACCGCACAAAGCTGGCCTCTTTGGTCATCTTTCACTGCGCAAAGCTGGCCTCTTTTGTTATCTCACTGCACAAAGCTGGCCTCTTTGGTCATCTCACTGAGCAAAACTGCCCTCATTAAAGAGTAATACTCCATTGCAGTAAGTTCTCTCATTCTATATAAAGAGCACATGAGCGGTCCCATGAATCGAACCCTCTAAATCGACCGAAGAAGTACCTTCTCTGTCGTGCTAGTATATACTATGGCGGACGCCGAGGGGTCAGTCGGAGCGGGGTCACCCAAAGAAGACCTTCCCTTGCAAAGGAGGGAGGACTTCGGCCCTAACTGCCGCTTCATACCCAGGAGACGTGCTCAACCAGTTTGCCCAAAATGCAGACACAATGAGTACGCGGTCGTCTAGGTCATCGAAGTGCATTTCGATGGCGGGCGACGTTTTTTCCAATGCCCACACTCCGGGGTACAAAGTGCTACTAGTATATTTTTCGTTATTGCTTATAGAGCCTCTTAGTTTACCGTCTTTTTCCGTAGATGGTAAAATGCAACTTCACCCGCTGGATCGACCCTCCTCATGAACCGTATATTGTCAACAACGTGGATACATTATGGGATCGAATCTTTGAGTTGGAGGAGTGACTCGACACTCTCAATGAGGAGAATAACGACCTCCGCCAACAGATGCAACGCGAGAGGGGCAACAAGGAGGTTGTCAACATAGGAAGCTCGTACGATCCGACATGTTGCTGTGCAAACCCTAGTTGCATATGTGCGTGCCACTACCACAATGGCTAGCCCCGTCCGAGGCGTCCCCCTTAGCAATTCTCCATGTGGGTGTCATGAGGCTCGTTTGGCATATAGGCAACGAGGTGTATGGTTGTACCGTAGTACGTACAAGTGTTGATCGAAATAATGTGCAATGTTGTTAAACATGTCATGAATTGGTTGTTATCTTCGTGCGGTTGTTATCACGAATTATCGCATTTTGACGAACATCAAATACATCTAGTAAATAAACAGAGCAATACTAAGCTACCAGCACAACACCAACTACATTACAAAAAAGGGATGTAACATGCAAGTTTTACAAATGGTACATGAAATTTAGCTGTAGTTTGCAACAACTACTGTTCAGGACATGCATTGCATCGTCTAGCTGTGTGCCCCTCCTGACCGCATCGCCCACAACGTGCACCCGGTGTTCCAGCTTGTGATTTATCTATGTTATTTCTAATACGTCGGCTTTGTCGCCTCCCCTTCCCACCCTTCAGCATGTTAACATCCGGGACCTAGGTCCTCGATGCAATGTCCAAAGTGGCGAAGTTTTCCACTACCCTGAACCCCCGGAGCTACCAACACCAAGCCTGCAGTATCCTCTCCTTAAAGAAGTACTCGAACATGAAGTTCGAAGGATTCATGCCCACGGTCCCGCATGCAGCGAGGACATGAGACCATGGCTTGTGTAACAACTTAAGCTTGTTGCACGTGCAGCTAGGTTCATTTGCATGATCTCCAAGGCATACCTCGTGGGTAACAAGTGAACGAGCCGTCCTAAATCCGGCTCTATCACGGAGTATCACCTCAAAACGATGCTCCCTGTTGCCCATGACCTGTACTGTGTGCAATTGACCCTTTTGTGCCTTCGTCTCCATGTACACCGTAATTTTTGACGAATACAGGGCTCAGGGATTGGCCACATGAAGTGCGGCACTCGCGTGCCTCTCCCTGAAGTAGCGGATTGTGCTGTGAAGAACACCTTCCAGGGGCTGAGAACGGAGACCTCTGAGAACCCAATTGTAGACCTCGGCAAGGTTAGTTGTCATTATTCCGTACCTTGCGCCATCCGTGTCGTGCAACAGCGACCACTTCTCCAATGGTTCCCCCTCGATCCACTACGAGAAGCACTTGGTGTTTCGTGAGCTTCTCCTTCTTGGACCACTTGGGTTAGGCTCATCGATTGCTGGCAAGCATTGTGGTTGTGCCACCCTAGGACTGACCGGCCCCTTGCTCCTCTCTTCGACGTTCTTCCTGGTGTGCTCATCCAACAACCGCTACAAAGTATCAAATTTTCTCTGCTGGTTCTGCCTAGCCAGCCTCTTGAATAGCTTCATCAAAGATTGTTTTGGCAATTGCTTGAAAAAGTTTGCCCCTAACTGACGACTGCACCACTGGTTCCTCATGTCCGGCAAAGGAAATGGCTCATCGGGGTCTTCTTGAAGTTTTCTTATAGTCTTTATAATACCGACGTGGCGATCATGGATTACGCACACACCAGGACGAGTGCCTACAACTCCAACCCTCACATGTTTGAGAAACCACAATCAGCTCTCATAATTCTCACTCTCCACAAATGCAATGGCTAGCGGCAATATTTGATTGTTACCGTCAACGCCTTGGTCGTCAGGATTTGCCCCTTGTATTTGCCTGTCAAGAAGGTCCCGTTAACTGAGATCACTGGCAGCATGTGCCTGAATGCTTCGATGCTAGCACCAAATGCAAACAATGCTCTCTGCAACACTTAATATCCTGGTGGAATTATGGACGGCTTCTCGTGCACGACGATGTACGTGCTCGGGTCCTTTCCTGCAAGACATTAAACATACGAGGAAGGTTGTTGTACGACGACGGCTTGGCACGCCACGCCTTCGCGTAGTTAATCTTATACTTGAATTTATTCTCGATAGCTACCACAATATGCGTGGCCGTGTCTTTCTTCTCCTCTATCTTCCCATACATCAAATTGGCTATAAATCTGGACGTTAGATTACGATGCCTCGCCAAGACAGTGTTTAGAATGCAGGAGTGCGGCTCAACCTTGGACACAATCTAGTGAGTCTCATACTTGGGTCTACGTGCGTGCACCCTCCAAGGACAACCAGTCTGCTCGCACTTCACAGTATACTGCTCGTAGCTTGATTTGACGACGCGAAATGTCCGCTGCATTGAAAGGACCCAAAGCTTGATGGCATCCTGCAGCGCTTCTTTGTCAGCAAACATAGCATGCAACCGAACCTCCGTCTCATGATACTCCCATGGTGATTCATGCTCATCATGTGTGGAAACACCATCCGCATTAAACCGGTTCTATTCCTAGGGATAGGAACTTCATCCTCATCGGAACTGTCCTCGCCGTCGTCCTCTACCGCTTCCTCTTCAGCCCATGCCCTCTGGTCATCAGAGTCCATCTGCCGCACGATGTACTTATTATACTCTCCTTCATTGGCTTGCCCAGTTGCCTCTCTATGGCTTGACGGCTGTAACTCTCCTTTATGTACCGCATCGGCTTCATGACGAGCAACTTCATCATCTTCGCCAACATGCGACCCGCCCGAGCTGCTAGCACCTCCTAGAGCAAGTGTGGACGCACGAGCTTGCGCAGCTGCTTGTAGTGAGCACAGTTGCACAAGCAGCACACACTCGTATCCACGGCATCGGCACCCTTGCACAAAGCCCTTCCACAAAGCAGACCGCACCAATGTCTTCAACTTCCATCTGATGTCCGTGGGAGACCAGCTCCAAAGCCCTTGCACGACGTTGCTGCACACCTCGGGGTAGGGGTGGACAAATGGCTCGCGGCTCGGTTCGGCTCGATACAGGCTCGGCTCGTGGCATTTACGAGCTGAGCCGAGCCAGAGGTTGAGCTCAGCTTCTTAACGAGCCGAGCCCAAGCTGGCTCACGAGCCGCTCGTTTGGCTCGCTCAGGAGAGTGGCTCGGGCCGGCCCATCTGATCTGACGTGGTGACGCCCGACTCGCTCGGCGCCTCGGCGAGCCCATCACCCGGCGCTCAAGACGCACCGACGCACAGTCACAGACCAGGCGAGTACGCACTCCTGATTCCGATCCCCTTCTTGTCTTCCGATCAGGCGACGAACTCCCGATCCCCACTCAACTCTAGATCCGGCGCGCGGCGCCGCACCCTCGCCGTCCGTGTCAAGAAAGTGGAAACGCCCGTCTCCACCCAAATCCCAAAACCCTCGAACGCCCCAACCACCCGCGCCGCGATGATCCAGTTGCTGTTCATGGTGCTGGCGGCGGAGGCCGCTATGGCGGTGGCGCTGCTCTTCAAGACGCCGCTGCGGAAGCTGGCGATGCTCGCGCTAGACCGCCTCAAGCGCGGGCAGGGGCCCGTCATGGTGCGCACCGTGGCCGCCACCGTCCTCATCGAGTCGTCGTCCTCGCCTCCAGCGTCCACAGCACGACCAAGATCTGCAGCTGGCGGCTGCGCAGCCGCCGAGCTCGACGCTGCGGGGGGCTCACCCCCATCGACCAGATCCTCGGCCGTCACCTCCTCGAGGCGTCACTCATGGGTACGTGCGTGCTGTACAGTTTCTTGAATATTTCCTGCCCCCTTCTCCTCGCTTATTTCTTCGGTCATCTTGATGCCCCGGTGGCTGTGGTGTTGGGGCTTTTCTGATTTCTCTGTAGGGTATAACAACGTCTGGTTTGGTTTGATTCCAAATGAATGAGTTTGGTGAAGGTATGGGAAGACAAGTAATTTACTAGCTGCATCTGGCTACGGTGAGGATGGTCTATGCTGTCACCCTTGAAAATTTTGGCTAGATAAATGGATTTGGACCATTCAGGTCTTCAGGAGGCAAAAGTTCTACATGTAAAATAAATGAAATACACAATATGTACGAGCCTAACGAGCCGAGCCCGAGCTTTGCAACGAGCCGAGCCAAGCCTTACTTTTAGCTCATTACTCTAACGAGCCGAGCCGAGCCGATATCCACCCCTACCTCGGGGTCCAATGAAAAACTCCGGGTCAGCCAATGCTGCACATCTGCCATTCGAGCATTCTCGTCATCCAGCTCCGTAATACACTCTCAATGTAGTGGTCATTGATGATGTCAGCCTGCATATATGTTTCAATTTTGCGACATGTCAAATAACATCGCACAATACTGAATTTTCTATACTAAAAATTGTGCTAAAATTTCTATACTACAAAATGTATACTAAAACTTTTTTATACTAATATTTCCATACCAAAATTGTACTAAATTTTCTACATCTAAAATTTTTACTAAAACCAACATTTTATATAAATAATAGTGCAAATACAATATAATCAAAAAATACCTGGATCCAAATAGATGGAATAGTTTCCACTCCTCCTTCCTCACTCACCTCCTCCTCTCCTTCTCTCCTCTTCTCCCCCTCCTGAGGCTTCTCCCCCTCCTTTTCTTCCCCTTCTTCCTCTCATCTTCTTTTCTGTCCTTCTCTCATTTTTTCTCTGTGCGCAGAACGAGTGAAAAAGTGGTAGGTAGTGGGCGCCGGCCGGCTGTGCTGTCTTAAAACCCCCCTGGTCGCCCTGGCGTTGGGCAACTGAAATTACAGTCGCCCAATCGTACAGCGACTGCAATTCAGTCGCCCAACATTCAGGCGACAGAAATGATTCGTCCAACGGTTCCCATATTTACCAAATGTCGCCTCTCGGTTGGACGAAAGGCTGCAGTTGCCCCCCTATTGGGCGACTGGAGCCTATTTTTGTAATAAATTTTCCCGAGGGTATATTTCTGTATTTTCGAATAAAAAAAGATTATCCGTACAAAAGTTTCGGCTGCAAGCTTCTAACTTCTCCCCACAAGAAAGCCCGCTGTTTGGGACAGTCTATGGCTTCCGGAGCGGAGAAGCCGACGCTGAAGCCGTTCCAACCATGACCGTATATCCTCATTTTTCGCATCAGCTATTACTATAATAAACCGAGCCTGATAGCATCGTATGTATAGATAAGCTGGAGAACGGAGACACATCGTGTGCTACAAAGCTTTTCCATTTGTTGGCTATGCGTTTACAGTTTACACATATCTCAATGTGAAATCTGGGAGGCAGTTTCGCATTATTTCGCCGCAGACTTCAGCTCAGCATCCACGTCGGCAGTGAAGTCAGTTCCTACGTCGAACGGATATCACCGGTGTCAGTTGGCGGATCAGTTTGCTGCTGCTCACACGCCAGCCTCGCCGCTTCTTGGAGAGATGCGTGCAACTCATCGTGCATGTTTGATCTCTGGAAGGAAAATGTCGCGCCGTTTATGCATGTACTAGATCGTTTTGTTGTCTTCTCCTCGAGTATTTGTTTAACAGCCTGCTTCCAATTGAAATAAAAGAAAGAAAGATCATTATCAGCCAGTAGAATCGAGTAATTGCATCACGAACAATAGCGAGTCATATGACCCTTATCATCTATGGATAACAACAGACAGGTCTTTCTTTTTTTATGGAACACCAGACATGTCTTTACTGTCAGACCAAATACAGCACTTGAATGTCATACATTTGAATCTAATGTATCATATATCCCGTACCAAATTAAAAGAACTATACACCATATATAAGTACTGTTGTAGGGGTGCCCCCACCTAATCCCAGTGGGCCTGTTAGGAGGATGTAGGGTCCGAAATAGGACATATGTAATGACATAAGTGCCCCCGAGGGGAATACCCATGTGAAAGGGTATAATTGTACAAGCACTCACCATTTGGATATATATGTACGGCATAGGCCATGGGGAGGCAGGGGAAGCCATTCATTTACTCAACTCTCCACTACTACATACTCTCTCTGTTTGGTCTGTAACCACAACAGTTGGCGCCGTCCGTGGGGAGGACAAGAACAAGCCTCCAAGTCTGAAGGAGGATAGCACCAAGAAAAGCTTCACCGTCGGCGTCAAAGAAGAGGGCGGAAGCGGAGAAGTCTCGCGTCAGCACTAGGGCTTCGGCTTTAGCAGCCGCAGGTACAAGCGGTGGTGCAGGTGCGACCGGGAACCCCGCCATCGACGCGACGACCAACCCCGACACAGACGCAACGCCCGACCCCACCAGCACTGCCCCGGCGACCAACCCCGGCGATGGTAACGCAGGCGCATCCGTTTTTCCACCCGGCGCAAAAACGGTGAACGGCCCCAGCGGCGACGCGAACCTCGTCACCGGCTCCAGGGCCCTCCGCGATAACGCGGCGGGCAGCCCGGGTGCACAGGCCGTGGTCACCGCCGTACCGGTAGCGCCGCCAAGCGCACTGATGGCCCCAGCCACGCCCGCGGTAAAGGTTGCCCTGCTGGCGGCCCTTAGCGCGTTTCAGCGGGAGCTAACAGATCTCCGCGGAGCTGTGCGGGACATGCAAGAGACTCGGAGCCAACACTCCCCCCGACGGTGGCATCCGAACCCCCTACGTCTAGTCGTGTCCCATCACGGCGAATAGATCCGGAGTCCCCACTTTCCGCGAGCCTACAGCAGGCGGCTTGGCCCGAAGGCTTTAAGTTCCCGAGCATCATCGAGGCCTACAAGGGCGACTCCGACCCGCGAGGCTTCGTGCGCGTGTACGAGACCGCTATCGAAGCCGCTGGCGGAGACGACACCACGAAGGCAAGAGGACTCCCTCTCGCGTTACAAGGTGTGACGCTGTCCTGGTTCTTCTCCATTGAACCACAGTCCATCTACGCGTGGGAACAGATCCGCGACCAACTCTACAACAACTTCCAGGGAAACTACGTCGAGCGTGTCGATGCGGACCAGCTATTCGCAGTCAAGCAAAGAGCTGACGAAAGGCTCCGGGATTACTTCAAGCGCTTCGCGAAAGTGCGCTGCCAGGTCAAGGACGTCAACGAAACAACCGTCATCAACGCAGCAACACAAGGTCTCCGCCCGGGACCACTCGTTGAATATAACGCGCGGAAGCCACTCAAGTCGGAGGCAGAGCTCCTCGACAAAGTGGAAGCGTACGCCCGAGCCGAAGAGGACGTACGGAGGCGCAGCGGCAACGGCTCCGACGCCGGGCAAGCAGAGGGCTTGTCACAAAGAAGCAGCGCAAGAGACAACTCGGGGACGGAACACAAGCAAGTGTCTGCGGGCGACACTCGTGAGCCCGTCGACGATGGGGTGCACCAAACCTCACCAAGTGACAGGCGTAAGCCCCGACGTAACCAGCGGAGACCCCAAAAGGCCCGACATATCCTGGCTGCGCAGGGCAATCCCCGGGAGGCCGCGTCAACCGCGCGTGTGGCAGGGGGACGCGAAGGAGGCGCGATGCGAAGCCGCGCGCGGAGCAGGAAATCCTAGAATACGGTAGATGATGCGAGGTACACGGCTACGGGGGCCATTTCACGCGGACATGCACCGAAGTTGCGGCATTATGACATGCACCGTAACAGCCCGTGTACAGCATAGCCAAGGCGGTCTCTCCCATGCTGGGTCCCCCGGAGAGACCCAATGCCGTGGCATTAATGTCATCGATGGAGGCTCTCCGTCGAGCACTTCCCCAGCACAACTACCTCGGCAGGCGTCCCATTGCAGCATCACCTTCACGTCAGCCGATGCCCAGGGCGTAGAATTCCCCCATCAAGATCCCTTGGTCATCCAGGCCGACATCGCAGGTTGCGACGTCAGGCGCATCCTTATTGACGGAGGGAGCTCCACCAACATTTTGTTCGCGGAGGCTCTTGATCATATGGGAATACCTCGGAGTCTATTAAAAGCTTCGGAAGCCCCCCTTCAGGGCCTCGGAGGGCAGCCTCTGAAGGCTCTGGGTCAGGTTCGCCTCCAATTCTCCTTGTGCCAGGCCGACAACGCCAGGACCGAAGATGTCGTCTTCGACGTCGTGGACGTCTCGTATCCGTACAATGCCATACTGGGCCGGCCTGCCATCAACTCCTTCGAAGCCGTCCCACACCACGTATTCCTATGCATGAAGCTCCCAGGACGGCGGGGCGTAATCACCATCTTCGGCGATCAGGATATGGCTCGGAGCATCGAAACCGAAGCTGGACGCCTGCACCGCAAGGTGCACGCCCTCACCGACAAATATCAGGCGGACACGCCATCCGCTCCGGGATGGACACCTAAGCCCCACCCGGAGGGCGGGGTGAAGAGGGTGCCGCTCCAAGCGGAGGGGCAGTTCGTATCCATAGGCGAGGGCCTCCCTCCGGAAGTAGAGCAAGACTTGCTCCGAGTCCTCCAGGCCAACATAGACGTCTTCGCATGGTCCCCGGGAGACATCAAAGGAGTGGACCGCACCCTCATCGAACATAACCTCGCGATCCGCCCTGACGCCAAGCCCGTCAAGCAGAAACTTCGCCGTATGTCCATGGATCGGCAGCAAGCGGCCAAGGTGGAGGTGGCGAAGCTCCTTCGAGCAGGGGTTATCCGCGAGGTTCAACATCCGGACTGGCTCGCCAATCCGGTGTCAAAAAGGCCAGCGGCGTCTGGCGCATGTGTATCGACTTCACCGCCCTCAACAAGGCATGCCCGAAGGACGATTACCCTCTATCGCGCATAGATCAACTGGTCGATGCTACCGCCGTATGCGAGCTCATGAGCTTCTTGGGCGCCTACTCCGGCTACCATCAGGTCTACATGGCCAAGGAGGACAAGGATAAAACTAGCTTCATTACGCCGATGGGGACCTTTTGCTTCGTAAGGATGCCCTTCGGCTTGAAGAACACGGACGCAACTTTCACCCGCCTCGTCGCGCTGGCCCTGGCCGCCCAGCTAGGGAGGAACGTGGAGGCCTATGTGGACGACGTGGTAGTAAAAATCAGGCAGCTCGCCTCCCACGGCCGGGATCTTCACGAGACTTTTGACAACCTCCGGAAGGCGGGCATTAAGCTCAATCCGGACAAATGTGTCTTCGGTGTGCAGGCGGGCAAGCTCTTGGGCTTCCTCGTATCCGGGCGAGGCATTCAAGCGAACCCCGACAAGGTTGACGCTATCCTGGGCATGGAACCTCCCAAGACGACACGGGAGGTCCAGAGGCTGGCAGGCCGCATGGCGGCCTTGAGCCGTTTCCTCTCCAGAGCGGCGGAGCGGGGCTTACCATTTTTCAGGACTCTCCGCGGTTGCGATGGGTTTCATTGGGACGACGACTGCGCAAAGGCCTTCGACGACATCAAGAAACACCTCGCAACCCTTCCCACTCTGGTGGCCCCAGCACCAGAGGCTCCCCTCCTACTTTACCTCGCCGCCTCGGCAACGGCGGTCAGCGCCGTCCTCGTCCTTGAAGAGGGCGCGCTCCAGCGGCCAGTGTATTTTGTCTCCGAAGCCCTCCAGGGCGCCAAGACGCGATATATCGAGCTAGAGAAGCTTGCTTACGCGCTGATCATGGCCTCAAGAAAACTCCGACATTACTTCCTGGCGCACCCGATAACGGTGACGTCATCGTTCCCTCTGGCGGAGATGCTGCACAACAAGGAGTCCACGGGGCGAATTGGTAAATGGGCGGCAGAGCTGGCCCCATTCTCCCTAACGTACGCCTCTCGAACGGCGATCAAGTCTCAAGTTCTGGCGGACTTTCTCGCGGAATGGACCCCTTCCAGCTCAGCCCGCCCTCCAGGTCGAA
Organism: Dendrocalamus latiflorus; assembly: GCA_017311315.1. Taxonomy (NCBI): domain Eukaryota; kingdom Viridiplantae; phylum Streptophyta; class Magnoliopsida; order Poales; family Poaceae; genus Dendrocalamus; species Dendrocalamus latiflorus. Next base: position 7,438,007 of record CM029651.1, on the reverse strand, counting down.
GACCCGGTGTGGACACTTAACACCGATGAAGCGTACGGTGTTGCGGGCGCAGGGGTGGGCGCCGTTATCACCACCCCAGAGGGGCAGCGCTTGTTGTACTCGGCGCGCCTGGCGTTTCCGGCTATGAACAACACGGCCGAATACGAGGCGTTACTCTTCGGCCTAGGGAAGCTCAAAGCGATGGGAGCAAGGTGAGTCCTCCTCCGCACTGATTCCCGGTTGGTGGCGGGTCATGTGGACAAGTCATACCAGGCCAAGGACCTGGAGCTAGCCAAGTACCTAGCAGCCGTACGAGCGAAGGAACGACACTTTTTGGGTGTCACGGTGAAGGCCATCCCTCGAGCAGACAACGAGCAGGCTGACATTCTAGCCAAGGTTGAACTCCCGAAGGGGCGTTTTACGAAATCCTGCCAGCGGCCATAGCGCAGGACAATCGGGATGCGGGCCTCGTCCACCGAATCACCCAGCAGGGCGACTGGCGGGAACCTCTTTTCGCTTTTCTGCAGGGCATCGCGGAACCAGACGACCCCTCCGAGCTCCGGCGCTTGCAACACCGCGCTAGGTCCTTCCAGGTGCTCGACGGGGCGCTCTACAAGAAAGGGGTCTGCGCACCGCTCCTGCGATGCCTCTCGCGCGAAGAGGGAAAGCGCCTTCTCGCAGAAATTCATGCGGGTCTTTGCGGCTCGCACCTCCAACCAAGGTCTCTGGTGGGCAAGGCATTCAGACAGGGTTTTTATTGGCCAACAGACGTCGCGGATGCCCAGGATCTCGTGCACCGTTGTCAAGGGTGCCAGTGGATGGGCAGGGCTATCAACAGGCCCCCGACAAGCCTCCATCCCATACCCCCAGTATGGCCGCTGGCGCGGTGGGGCATCGACGTCGTGGGACCACTTCCCAGGGCCCCAGGAGACCTGCGATTCGTCACGGTCGCTCTGGAGTACTTCTCCAGGTGGCCGGAGGCGGTAGCTCTAGCCAAGATTACTTCGGCAGCTCTACAGCGCTTCCTCTGGCAGAACATCATATGTCGATTCGGTGTGCCTAGGGATATCACCGTCGACAATGGCCTGCAATTCGTTGCAGCCCCATTCAAAGAATTCTGCGGCAAAATGGGCATCACTCTCCGGTTCGCCTCGGTCGGACACCCACAGTCCAACGGGGCGGTGGAGCGGGCAAACGGCGCTATCTCCGCCGCAATCAAGAAGCGCCTCGTCGGGCTACCAAAGGGGAAGTGGCCGGGCGAGCTCCACAGCGTCCTTTGGTCCCTTCGCACAACTGTCACACGCCCCACGGGGTTCACGCCATTCAAGCTCCTCTTTGGTGACGAGGCGGTCACACCTGAAGAAATAAAGGCTGGCTCACGGCGGGTCCTCGTCCAAGCACCAGACGAGGAACGCCAATTGTCCATGGATCTCCTTGACGGAGACCGGTCAAGCGCAACATGGCACGTCATAAAATATGCGCGAGAGATGGTGCGCGACCGCGACCGTTCGCTGTACCCACGCGAATTCAAACCAGGGGACCTCATCCTTAAGATGGCACTCCACGCGGAGACGGTAGGCAAGCTCGAGTCCAAATTGGAGGGCCCGTACATCGTCGCGGAGGCCCTACAGAAGGGAGCGTATCGCTTAGCCACTTTGGAGGGGCACACGCTCCGCCACACGTGGAATACGGACAGACTGCGGCGATATTACGCCTAAGTCGAGCACATAAGGGCAAGGGCCCTCCACGGCTCTGGCGGACGCAAGCGGCTAGCGGTTAGTACCTCAACCCTTGTAACCGCTCACCCGCGCAAATGGGAGTTTAATAAAGTGCATCGTTCATGCAAATTCTCTCGTTTTCACATCAAAAGCGCATGAAGGCTCACCTTCGTGTGCACTATGCATGAGCATGAATAAAGACGCGTAGGGGGACGCCTCCGCGCGCACTCTACGGAGTATAAATAAGACGTGGCGTTGAGGTCCGCCTCCGCACGCACTCTACGGAGTATAAACAAGACGTAGCGATGAGGTTCCCTCCTCACGCAATTTCACCGCCCGCAACGCGCGGAGGCTCGCCTCCGCGCGCAGTCTACGGACTCTAAATAAGACGTAGCGTTGAGGTCCGCCTCCGCACGCACTCTACGGAGTATAAATAAGACGTGGCGTTGAGGTCCGCCTCCGCACGCACTCTACGGAGTATAAATAAGACGTAGCGATGAGGTTCGCCTCCGCACGCAATTTCACCGCCCGCAACGCGCGGAGGCTCGCCTCCGCGCGCAGTCTACGGACTCTAAATAAGACGTAGCGTTGAGGTCCGCCTCCGCACGCACTCTACGGAGTATAAATAAGATGTGGCGTTGAGGTCCACCTCCGCACGCACTCTACGGAGTATAAATAAGACGTAGCGATGAGGTTCGCCTCCGCACGCAATTTCACCGCCCGCAACGCGCGGAGGCTCGCCTCCGCGCGCAGTCTACGGACTCTAAATAAGACGTAGCATTGAGGTCCGCCTCTGCACACACTCTACGGAGTATAAAAAAGACGCGGATGCTATCTCTGCGCACTCTACGGAGTATAAACAAGACGCGAACCCCGCGCACGCATGGGCGTCGCCCGTCCGTACTCTCTGGAGTATAAAAAAGACGTGGAGGTCGATCCCACGCACTCTCCGGAGTATAAAAGACACGCGGAGACTATCTCTGCGCACTTCGGAGTATAAATAAGACATGGTCGAGTTCCCCACGCAAGCGAAACCACTTCGAAGGGTAGGGGACGGAGCGCTCACGCGTCTACTTTGACTAGGCGCCAGCTCCGCTGCCACCACTTCGAAGGGTAGGGAACGGAGCGCTCGCGCGTCTACTTCGACTAGGCGCCAACTCCGCTGCCACCACTTCGGAGGGTAGGGGACGGAACGCTCGCGCGTCTAGTACGACTAGGCGCCAGCTCGCTCGCGCGTCAACTTCGACTAGGCGCCAGCTCCGCTGCCACCACTTCGAAGGGTAGGGGACGGAGCGCTCGCGCGTCTACTTCGACTAGGCGCCAGCTCCGCTGCCACCACTTCGAAGGGTAGGGGACGGAGCGTTCGCGCGTCTACTTCGACTAGGCGCCAGCTCCGCTGCCACCACTTCGAAGGGTAGGGGACGGAGCGCTCGCGCGTCTACTTCGACTAGGCGCCAGCTCCGCTGCCACCACTTCGAAGGGTAGGGGACGGAGCGCTCGCGCGTCTACTTCGACTAGGCGCCAGCTTCGCTGCCACCACTTCGAAGGGTAGGGGACGGAACGCTCGTGCGTCTACGACTATGCGCCAGCCCCGCTGCCACCAGTTCGAAGCTCGATGTCCGAGGCGCAAAGTGTCCGCAACTCTGTTTGCTACTATCCGAGCGAGGGGCGACATCAAGCCTGGATAAGCTCACAGCATATTACATAACAAAAAGAGCACGAGAGAATTGTCGCTTAGCCCGAGTAAGACAGTTGCATTACAGAAGCAGACATACGCACGGCGTGGAATGCGCCAAAACCTGGAACTATCCCTGTGAGTCTGCGCTATCTTCGCCGTGGTGAGTACCCGCACCGCCTTCGCTGCGCCGAGGGACCTCTTCGAGCCAGCCAAGCACATCCCCCTCGTTCCGCAGTGTCCGCCGTAAAGCAACCGTGGTAGCGCCCTCCCCGATGTAATTCCAAATCCGATTATGGAAGTTTCGGGTGGCAGGCTCGGCGGCGCGAACGGCATCAGATATCACCCCGGGCTGGGTAGGCAGGTCAAGCTGGGGGTTCGCCAGCTCATTGACATGCTCACACCCACCGGCGTGCAGCAGAGCGAGGGCAAGGCCAGCACTCATGTAGCCGCAGTGGATGCCGAAAGCCTTGGCGCCGGAGAGGGCAACGCTCGAGCCCTCCTCGATTCTCCCAAGCGTCTCCATCAGGTCTTGGAGCTATGAGTGGCGTCCTCCACGTGCACGGAAAGCCCCCGCAGGGCTCGCTCCAAAGACTCCATCGCACTCCACGCGGAGCCACACGCGTTGTCCCAGGATAACGCCTTCTCAGCAATGGAGGCAGTAAGCTGTTCCTTCTCCGCCTCTAGCGCGGAGATTCGCTGGAGGAGGGCGGTCTGCTCCTCCGCCGCAATGCGCTGAGCCTCCTCCATCGCGCGATGTGCGGCCAGTGCCGCGTTCTTCGCGTTCGTGCCCACCAGCTGCGCGTCGTCGATAGCCTCATCTCGCTCCGCCATCAGCACCCGAATGTACTCGTCCTTGGCGGCGTTAGCGTCGTCCGCGACGCGCAGCTGGTCCTCCAACGCCCTCCGCTCGCGCGCGCGGGTCTCCTCGAGGGCTTTGCCAATTGCAAGCGTCTACACGAGCGTAAGAGCAAAGGTTATCCATCTCATAAGCAAAGGACATGCAGCAAGGACAGAGACCGTTACCCTCATTTCCGAGGCACCCAGCGCAAGCGCCAAAAGGTCGCCCCCGCAGGACTGCAGCGCCTGTCGATCTAGGTGGCTGCCAGCATACTCAGCCACCTCGTTCCAGGCGTGAAGCGTCTCCCATCAAGGGACGAAGTCGGAGACGCCAAGCCCTACAGCCTCCGTCTCAGCGCCTTCGGCACCAGTTGGGGCGCGCATAGTCCCCTGCTCAACCAGGCCGGTGACATCGCGGGCACCCCCATTGCTCGATTCTTGTCCTCGTCTGGGAGACCTTGTCTCGCCTGATGTCGACGGAATAAGCGAGCAAATCGGGGAGAGTTTCGCGAAGTCGCGGGAGGAAAACGAGCTACACCTACCTCCAACACCCTCTACCGTAGCCTCCACCTGGGTCATGATCACCTCGCTGGCCGGAGGAGCGGCAACCCCCCCGGCCTCAGGAGCATCCTCGCTAGATGTCAGGACCCCAGTCACGGGGCCGGCCACGCTGAACCGGCCCCTCGAAGATGGCGGCGATTGCACCCGAGGCCGTTTCGCCTTCGGAGTTGCAGGCGAAGCCTCCGTGGTTACCTGGGCGGCCGCGGAAGCCGTCGTCAGGGACAACGCTGCGGTTGCCGCTGGAGGTGACGAGGCGTCATTTTCAAGGACAACGAGGCGTGCGCTCGTCGCCTCGCCACCATATAAGGCCTTGTCGGGAGCGACGTGCCTCCCCGAACCGGTCGATCCGAGTTCAGCGCCCGCCTTGCCCTCCATCCTCCCGCTCTCGATTGGCGGCACGACTGGCGAGCTGAAGGCGATGGTCTCCGATTGGACCTCGCCTCCAGGGGATGGCGCCACCGCCGTCGCGCCGCTCGGCGATTCCGCGGGCATCGGGCGCTCCGGAACGGGAATCTCCAAAACCTCGCATACCCGATTAATCCGCCCATGCTTTGCCAAGGAAGTTGCGGACTCACGGGCCCTGTGCTCCTTCGCCGTGTACGGTCCAAGAACTGCAACCACGGCGCGTTCCGCATCTTCCAACCGGCGTACTGCACGCGCAAGCGGAATATCATACGTCAGGGTTTGCAACCAACCAAGGGGTATTCGGCCTATGGCAAGGATACTTACAGGGTGCGGAGGGCCTATGGAGCGAAAACACCCCCGGGTGGACGCCGTCCTTCCGGTCGGGCCCCCGCCGCTCGTACTTCCAGTTACAAGAAAGCGGGGAAATCCCGTACATGGTGAACTCCACGACGAGGTCACACATATTGAATCGGAGTGCGACCCCAGCAAGTCTCCGCGCCTGTTGCTCGTCGCTGGGCCGAAGCGTCACGTCCGGACAGCGGTCCAACGATATCGGCTCTCCCCGGCTTTGGAGGCCGCTCGTGCTCGTCACGAGGTAGTAGAACCACCGCCGTGTCCAACCGGACTCCCACTTTTCCCGCGAAGCCAGCGCCGGAAACAAGTGCGAGCACTCTGGCCACAGCACGAAGTCCACGCTGCCGAAGTTCGAGTAAGCCCCCCTTCCACTTTCTTCGGCTGGCACCGGGCGTCATGCAGGGTGGCGAACAACGCGGCGCTGGGACGGGTACCCTCCGTCCGCATCGCCCAAGCAAAGATGGCTAACCGAACGATCGCGGCTGGAGTCAGCTGCGCCAACTCCAACCCATACGCTCGCAGCACTTCGCGAACAAAGTGTGTCACCGGAATTCGGAGCCCGGCATCGAAGAATGCCACGAAGACGATCGCCTCCGACTCTCCCGGGGTCGGCTCCGTTTTGTCAGGCCCGGGCAAGCGAGCCCCGGCACGCTCCTCCAGCTTCTTCTCCCGAAGAAGGGTTTGGAGGGTCTCCTCCGTGACGCGGCTCCGCCCCAGCACACGGGAGCAGCGACCCTTGGACCTCTTCACGGCATCCCAGCGATGGTGGGTTTGCTTCTTGTCGCGCGGAACCAGGCGGTACTCCGCCAGTGGGGGCATCAGGTAGCGCTGGCTCGACGAGGCGCTCTCGCTAAGGCGATGCGCAGGATCCTCAAGGGCGGCACCCTTGGTAGCGGGGAGGTCGTCGCGCGCAGCCATTCCTACTGCGACAGCGGACAAGCACGGATGCGAGAATAGCAGCACGATGCGCAGGGAAAACGGGAAGGAGCACACAAGCAAGCGAGCGGCTAAGGGGAACGACTGCATGCCCACAGTGGCGACTTATAAAGCCCCCCCATCTCCCCCGCAGGCAGAAGATCGAGCGGCAGATTCACAGCGGTTCGGCTACCCACGATCGGGCAGTGCAACCGCTGGCAACCACGGCTGGCGGCGGTAGGTGGGCGATCAGCGCGTAATGCGCCGATGCATTCCCGCCGCGTGGCCACTTTCCCTGGGGAAGAGGCGAACGGCAGTGGTCGTGGGAATGCTGACATCCCACGACGCTCCAATTACAGCCAGACGCGTGCCCTCACCCAGTGCAGGGCAGACGGAGCGGCCGCGACAGCTTGCCCCTGACAGGGGCCGGCGCGATTCCAGGCGTCATTAAAGCGCACTCCCAAGCCACGTAACCGTCTCCCCGCGCTGGCGCTGCACCATGAGGTAGGGCATGCCTGGACCTCAGCCCCGTCGAAGCCTTCGGCCTGCCCGGTGCCTTCGGCCTCGAGGCCGCGCCAGCTTCGGGACCTGAAGACAGCCCTCGTGCAAGCACGAGCGGGCGTGCGAACTATTCAAGTCATCAAGGATCACAGGCCGATGGGACGGAGGGGGCCAAACTGCTTAGCGGCATGGCTTCGGCCTATGAAGCCCTTCACCATGAGAGGCTCCTGTTATAGGGGTGGCCCCCCACCTAATCTCAGTGGGCCTGTTAGGAGGATGTAGGGTCCGAAATAGGACATATGTAATGACATAAGTGCCCCCGAGGGGAATACCCATGTGAAAGGGTATAATTGTACAAGCACTCACCATTTGGATATATATGTGCGGCATAGGCCATGGGGAGGCAGGGGAAGCCATTCATTTACTCAACTCTCTACTACTACACTCCCTCTCTGTTTGGTCTGTAACCACAACAAGTACATATAACCAATGCTGTGCCACTAGGTAGTAGTGCACCATTTCGCAGGACCAATCATTAAAACATTAACTAGTACATTGTATGTACCATCAGAAATTTCCTGGAGAGTAGCACACAGGGTTAACACTTAAAGATCCTGGAGAAATTTCCCAACGAGGACTGGAAGGCTAAAACAAACTGGTATTTTGTTTGTGTGTGTGTGGGGGGGGGGGGGGTGCTATTTTAACGGAACTAGTAAGATGCGTGTGTGTTGCAACAGGATTCCAAAAGAAGTAGCCTAAATCATATAATGAAAATTAAAAAGAGGGAGGCAGTACGGGAACATATGAAGGAAGCTCTCAATAGGTAGCTGGATTAATTCGCATCCATAACAAGCTTTTTTAAAACATAAGTCTAAATGCATTCTTCTGTAAAACTATGAACAAGAACTCATCCCTACCAATTCAGCTAAAATACACTTTTGATACGAAGAATTACATGACAAGCAAAATGACAAATAAAGCAAGTAGAACAATTGTGAAGTGGCTGTGTATCATTCCATCGTGAAATACCATCTTACAATCCCAAACAAAAAACGAAACAATTCAGTATGTTGCACTTATATATCTACCTATCTAACCCCCTATCTCTTCATTCTAGCCATTCGTTCTCACCTTTCTCTCTCCTTTCCACCGGTGGTGCATAGCGACGGGTTGCAACACGGCAGATGGCAGCGCGACGCCCAGCGGGTGGTGTCTCCACAGTCGGTGGTGGGTAGCAGCAGTAGGCGAGCACGGTTGGGAGAGGTCGGATCTGCAGTGGCGCGTTAGGAGACAGCCAGATCCGGTGTCTTCATCGCCTTGGGTTGTTGGGTCCGCCGTCTTCCTCGGCTTAGGGCACCGGATCCTGAGGTATCTTAGCCCATAGTTGCTAGATCCGACGTCCCCAACGTCGGCATGTCGGATCCGAGGTCGCTACCGCCGGATCGGCCGTCTGTGAGGTCGGCGCGGCCAGATCTGCTGTTGTCGAGATCGCCACTCTGGATCTACCCTGCCTGACTCTGCTGGCTTCGTGGCTCTTCCTCACCTCCAGTGGTGTACACCTCGCCTGAGCCAGTGTACTCCACCTCCCTATTCGTCATCCATACCGGTGTACTCCACGTCTCGACCGTCGACCTCAATAGTATACACTTCTGTTCCGTCATCATCCTTGGTGATGTACACAACAACCCATCGTCTGCATCGCTGTGCTCCTCTTTTTCACTACCAAGTACCACTCCACCTCTCTCCTCTTCATTATCCTAGTGTAGCAGCAGCATGGCGGCGCATGGATGGAAGGAATAGTGGTGGCTCCGAGGGGAGAGAACAAATCAAAGACAATTGTTGCCCCGCTATGTGTGAATAGTGCGAAAAATGGGGAACATGGCGAAGCTATTAAGCGAGAACGAGCGATATAGCAGTTTGGGGGCTGACGACACAGGCCCAAGTGTTGGTGCATGCAAGAGAATACCTAAGGTGGGAGGGGTGAATAGACAAACTCTCCTTTTATATTGGTAGAGATATAGATGAAAACATTATGCAAAACTAACCAAACACAAAATCTGAAGAAAATGTGGAGGGAAAAAAGGGAACTAAGCCAAGCAGTAAAGCACCGGGAGCTGGACAGTTCCAGCTTGGTTCCATGGGTCCTTGCTGGCTTGCTCCCAGCTGAGGTCAGAATTTTTTTGCACAAGTCGAGATTGTTTACCCTAGTAGCGGATGCAAATACAACTATACTAGACGTCTAAAAGAGTATCAAAAGGAAAATGAGGCCAGCTAGGAAAGTACGAAAGTGACAATTGATAACCAACGGTCCTCAACAAAAGGAGATACGGCAATACCATGGCTATAAGAATATATTCTTTTAGCCAACTAAGTCATAAGGCGTCGAAAATCCCCATCCACATAAATCGAACCTAAAGTAATAGGCCAATAATATCTATGTTAATATTTGCCACCAAATCTGATTTTACAGACATGGCACAAATAGGAGCATCAATAACTAAAGAAGTGGAATCTTCGCGTTAGAAATATACCCATTGATTCCATTTATTTCAAGTGAATGACAATTTGTTTTCTAATAATTCCAGTAAACACATTTTTTTTTCATTTACCACCTAATGCTATCGAGTTCTTTGATGCTTCCTTGCAGTCCTAACTCTGTAGTCTGGACTCGGGAAGGATGAATTTGGTGGGCTCTTTCCTTCGGTATGAAAACTAACCTAAAGGGGCACGAAAGTGCTTACAACACTGGATTTTTTTGGGGGATTAGTCGAATTTCTAGCCTTTGGATCGGCTTTAAGATTCGTGCACTACCCACCGTCATCTTCAACTCCGGCCGGTGGGTTCTTCATCTCCAACTGCGGTGGTTCACCAGATTAGAGATTTGGGTTTATCGGAACCCAAATTTAGAGGGAGGCCGGGCGGCAAAGGCACGGCGGTGTCGATGGGACAGCGAGCCTACGGTGGCGCTGTTGGCCACGGGCTTGGGGGAGGGTAGTAGGCGGCAAAGGCAGTGGGGGCGATGATAATGATGAGCAATTAGGAGTCGGCGATGGCGGACCCGGCGGCGATAGCCGCTAGAAAGGGGGAAGGAGGGCGCAACGTGGGAGATGGAGACGTGTAGTGGCAACGGCGATGGAGGTGAACCACCGGAGACAAGGAAAAAGGGGTGGGGATGCAGAGGGGGTGGTGCCAGCACCGATGGCGACAACGACAGCCGCAGAGGGAGGCGGTAGCGGTGGGGGAAGTGCTCGGCGGTGAGCTTCATCGGCACCCGGGGCAGCGCTGGCCAGTCAATGAGGTGACGGCGCGTCAGGGTGGAGATGGGTTGGGTGGTGGGTGGCGGCGGCTAGGAGAGAGGGGGAGGGGGTAGAAGTTAGGGTTAAGGTTAGGTTTATATAGGATTTAGGTGGGTGGATCTGGGGTGTTGGATCTACATCCGACGGTCCAAAAATCTGACTGTTTTTTGCTAAAAAATAGTCAAATAATGTATAGACAAACCCAAAGAGATATAGCACAGCTCATTCAGCCCTTAAACAATTTCTCAGAAGTCTACATTTTAGGTTTGAACCCAAATGTTCTATGCCTAAATGATTAGGTCGCTCAAATCTTGCATTTTGTCTAATGATCAAGTACTGGTCCAGCAAAAGTCTAATGACATGGTAATGCCATTGATGGAATTTTTTTTCACTGATTCCAAGCCAAAAAGCAGCTGTAACTTGATAAAGCTGAGATTTTGCTTCTCGGACATGATGCATTTAGCAAATCGCCCAAGAACTTTTCGGATCAACAGAATGATTATTTCTAGGAAGCATTCAAGGAACTCAAACAAGATCCATCGGTACAAACCTGCAACATCTTGGGATGGAAGGTGGGCACGCCAACCTGCGAGACGGCCGCCGCGCCAAAGAAGTTTCCGAGCAGCGTGGCGTCCGTCACCGACAGCCCCCACAGCAGCCCGGCCGCGAAACCCGCGAGGAAGCTGTCTCCGGCGCCGGTGGGGTCCACCTGGACAGCAGGGAACGGCGCCACGCGCGCCTCCCCACCGTCCCAGTACAGCCGACACCCGTCCCTCCCCTCCGTCACGATCACGCAGCACCGCCGCCTCACCGTCTCCACCCCCACGTACGGCGCCTCCTCCGAAGACACCTTGAGGAACGCCACACGCGGGAGAAACCGCGCGTACGGCGTCCCCTCCAGCGCCACGTGGCGGACGCTCCCCTCGCCGTCGAAGGCCCGGATCAGCGCCTGCGCGTCCACGAGCACCGCGCGGCAGAGCTGGATCATCCGCTCGAGCGTCTCCGGCAACACCTCCCCGGCGACGCCGACGGCGAGGCCGTAGGCGAAGCGGCCCTCGGGGATGTCGGCGGGGTAGATCGGGTCGCAGGCGTGGACGCGCCGGAGCTGCCGGTCGGGGGCGTGCGCCGAGGCGGCGGCGTCGGAGAAGTGGGCGTGGAAGGAGGTGGTGGACGAGGCGCAGAGAAGCGGGGGGTGCCGCGCCGGGGCCGGCGCCGAGGCGTAGGCGAAGTCGGGGCCGACCTTGGACACCACGACGAAGTTGGCCTTCGGGGGGGACGCGGCGTCGAGCACGTTGGACACGAAGGCCGCCGCCCCGCCGAGCGTCTCGCCCATCACGCGGCCGCCCCGGAGCAGCACGTCGTGGCAGTAGCTCCCCACGACGAGGCCCTCAAGCGCGGGCCCCTCCTTCGTTCGCTGCTCCTCCTCCTCCTCCGCCTCCGCGTCGTCGGGCTCCGCCGCGAGCGGCACCGCGACAGCGGCAGCGGCAGGAGACGGCGCCATGGCGGTAGGGGGTGAGACTGGCGTGGGCGTCTGGGCGTGGAGAAGGGGGGCGCGACGGCATGGTACGGGGGAGGTGGGGAGGAGCAGGGGAATAAAAGCGCGCGGGGGTGGGACGATTCCGGGAGGCTTCACAGATGCCGCGGCGGTGCCCGCCCGGTGCGGCGGGACACGTGGTCGCGGCGCACGTGTGAGCTGGAGCGGCGGTGGCCGCTGACTCCGATGCGTGGAAGCTTGGAATTCTTCGGTGGTGAGCGTGCCGGGGATTTGCGCTTTCAATCCACCTGCCTCAATTTTTGTTTGTCTAATGTCTACATGTAGACTTCGGCTATATTTTTTTTAATATAATTTGCCTAGGCTATTCAATATTACACAATATTTAAGATGTGCAAAGTTCGTCAGAATCATACAACAATTGTATCAGGAATCGTATCCTTTGCATAAAGGAAGAGGAGCACAACAAAAATGAGTTTGCAAAGGCAGAGAAATGCAGCGGTATAGCAAAACACTGTTGTGACTTTACTGTAGCATAGGGATCGTAGCGATCCGTTTGGAGCATGGTTGGAAACTATGAATTTTTCTATGGAACGATCTAACCAAGGCAAGGGATCGTGCTAAGGATATGATTTTCCATTATATTGATTCTTGCAAAAGTGTGCTTTCCAAATAAGACCTAAGAGCAACTCCAGTAGGACCCCTACTTCTCATCCTACTTTTGAGGGCCGAGGGGCCAAAAAACTCATTCCAGCAGGGCTAGGGATGGCAATTGTGCCCGTTTACCCGTGTACCCGTGGGTAAATACCCTAATGGAGTCGGGTATGGGATGTATTCTTTACCCACGGGTAGGAAAATGGGGAAAAATCTCTGCCCATCGGGTAAACGGGTACGAGTATGTGTTAGCTCTACCCGTACCCGTTTCGCCCGTTTACCCGTGAAATAGACTGACAGGTGGGCCATCCAAAAAAACAGTAAACCCTAACTCTCCCCCCGCCCGCACGTATACCTCTTCGCCCGCCGCCCCCCTCTTGCACTCTCCTCCCCCTCGCATCCCTCTCGCACTCGCCACCTTCCTCCGCCGATTCCGCCGGCGCCTCCGCCCCCCACCCGGCCGCCGGCCTCCTCCTCCGCCCCCAGATCCGCCGCCTCCTCATCCTCCTCCTCCGCCCCCAATCCGGCCGGCGGCCTCCTCCTCCGCCCCAGATCCGTCTCCTCCTCCTCGCTCGCCTCGCCTGCCGCCCTGCGCCCCGCTCGCCTCCCGCTCGCCTCAGCCCTCAGTGCCTCCGCCTCGCCCAGATCCGCCGTCACACCCGGTCGGCTGCCTCCCACATCCTCCTCCCCGTCGGCTGCCGCCACCCCGCCCCACCTCCAGATCCAGATCTGGCCCGTCCTCCCCGCAACCGCCCACCGCCCCCCGTCCTCCTCCCGGCCGGCAGCCCCCCACCATCCCACGTTCTCCTCCCGACTGGCTGCTGCCCCCACCCTGCCGCCGGCGTTCGTCCTGTCCTCAAGATGCCACTGGAGGTAGGGCGGCATGAGGAGGGAGCGGATTGTGGCGCAGACGTCGAGGACGAGCTTGTGGCAGGTGGAGATGCCGAGGCCGAAGCGCTTGGAGACGAGGCGGAGGGGCTTGCCGGTGGCGAGGCGCCAGACGCAGACGGCGACGCGCTGACGGACGGGGATGGGTTCGGCGTCGTCTTCGGCTAGGCCAAGCCAGGAGAGCCACGTGCCCCCACCGCTCCGCCTCCGCGCACCATCGTCTTCCACGCCCACGCCCACTCCGTCGCCGCCGTCCGCGTCGTTGCCACCGGCTTCCACTCCCTCATGGTACAGCCTGAGGTGTTGTGTTTTAGTTTACTCACCTAGTAAACTGATTCATGGAATGGGATTTTGTATCTAATATGCATATGCTCTGGTGCAAATCAAGCTTCCCTTTGGGCTATAGGAAACTAGGAATTTCATGTTGTCTAGTTCATAATCTCAGCTTGGTTGTTTGGTCAGTTCCAGACCTTATTTTGTTTTAAGATCTGAAAAAAGAAGTATAATGCATTGGTATATTGGTGATGTTTGAATGTGAATATGTGATGTACTCAGTTCGCGGGTAAACGGGTATGCCCGCGGGCGACGGGTACCTGCGGGCGACGGGTACCCGCGGGCGACGGGTATGGGCGGGGTTTTTTACCCGTGGGCGGGTATGGGTATGCCCGTGGGCGAAAATTGGGGTCGCGGGTACGGGTATGGGCGAGCACTACCCGTACCCGCCGCGCCCGATTGCCATCCCTAAGCAGGGCCCCGACTTGAGCCCTTAAAAGTAGGGGCCCCTCAAATCTCCCCCTCGAGCCCTCATTCCTGGGGGGTCTGGAGGGAGCCCCTACTTTTGAGGGCTCAAGTAGGGGCTCTGCTGGAGTGAGTTTTTTGCCCCTCAGCCCTCAAAAGTAGGATGAGGATGAGGGTGGGTCCTATGTGTCATCCCATCTAAGAACGAATTTAAGGGTCCTGTTTTGAGAGCTCCTGCTGGAGTGTAGCCCAAAAAACAGAGCCCTCAAATAAAAAGTAGGGGCCCTGTTTTGAGGGTTACTGCTGGAGTTGCTCTAAGGCCCAAGGGGAAGTTGGACATGGTGCAAAACGTATTAATGTACTCCACAAATTTGATAATTGTATGGAACATAACAGTACGTTAAATCTGGGCTATATTGCTGTGCATCGAACTTGCCTTGAACATAATAATGTTAGGGAAGAAATGTGCACCATTTGTATATCCATGCTCCTCTATGCGAGTTTCATCTAGGGAATTAGTTCGGATGAATAATTTCTGCTTTGGATATGCACGAGTATAATTCCACGATATTTGTAATATACACAGTTGCTAATTTAAAATGTGCCAAGAATTATGCACTCCAAGTTTTCGAGATTGCTTGTAACTTTCAATCGGGTGACATGTAACTACCTAAGGTCTAAAAGTTGACATAAGCAGGTGTAGCGAACATCGAACCTAATCCGAATTTAAATAGGGTGCTCGTCAGAGCTTTAGTTTCTAGCTTCATGTTTTTAGCTTCTAACTTCGGGTATTTAGCTTCTTAATTTCATCTTTTTTTAATTTTTAGTTTTTCTTTTTCCCTTTATTTTGTTGCATCGCCTGTGATGATATATTTTTTCTTTTTCTTTTTTTAAAAAATTAATTACACTGAAAAGGATAACAGCAAACACAATAAAAAACTTCTACAATACCAAATAAGCAAAGCCAGAGCTTATAAGCTCTAATGAGCATTCTAAAAATCTAGCCATATAGTAGAAAGAGTAGGGCGCAGCGACCCTTCTCTCCAGCGACTGGTACTCTCTGTGCCTTTTCCTCTCCAGCGACCCTTCCTCTCCAGCGCCGCCTTCTCCCCTCTCTACCTCTCACCTTCGCCTTGCCGCCGCTGGAGCACGCCGCCGCCGGAGGCTCGTGCGGGTGCTAGGAAGGCGGCGGCGGGGCTCTCTCGCCTGGATCTGGGCGGCGGCTTCTGGATCTGGGAGGTGGGTTTGCGGTGGCCGGGGCCGGAGACGAGTGGGCGACTCTTTCTCTCTCCAGCGCTCCAGCGCCGTCTCCCCCCCACCCGTGCCTCTCCCCTTCGCCTTGACGTCGTTGGAGCGTGCCGTCGGAGGCGGCCGGGTCCCTGTGGAGGTCGCCGGTGGAGGAAGCGTCCTGATGGGCGTCCGTGCTGCGACTTTGCTCCGCCTCCGTCAGTGATGCTGCTGCCGGTGGGTCCTTCGGGGGGTGCCGGTGTGGAAGTGGGTGGCGCGGCCGACGTGGTGGCAGAAGGAGACGGCGGGATCGTGGCGGGGCGGTCCGGCGGCGCTGATCTGGGCGGCTGCTTCTGGATCTGGGCTCGCCGCGCACGCCTTCGCCGGCCGTCGAGGCGTTCTCCCGGATGGACGAGTTTAGTGTGCCGCCCCTCCGCCTTCGTCTACAGTGTCGTCCTCAAGGTCCTCGTCGATTGCGGTGTCATCCTTCTCGGTTTGGCACTGTAGAACCGAAGGGGTGGCGTCGGTTGCGCGCCCAACAGAGTCACGTACATTGTGCTCATGGGCGGGCTGTGCAAGCGTGGCATGTCGGGGGTTGCGCTCAAGATGTTCGTCGAAATGCTCAAGAAGAGGTCGTGCCCAGCGTGAAGATCTACACGGTCCTGCTCTCGTCCCTGTGTAAGGCAGGGAAGATTGAGGATACTAGGCGGATGATGCGGTCATTGAAGGAGAAGGGGTGCCCGCCGGACGAGGCAACGATTTGAGCGGGCTGTGCAAGTCACAATCGCAGCCGCACCTGGATTTCCTCACTGGGCGCGCTTGGATCCGTGCGTGGGAGGTTTCTTCTCTGGATCTGCTCAGTGGTGGCACATAGGCGTCGCTTTGTGGTTTCTTCAGTGGCAAAAATTGCAGGGAGCGGCTCGTCGTAGAGTTCAAGGGTGGCTATGCCATGGCCTTGAGGCTCGTAGGTCCCCGGTATGCTGGTGGCGGTTTATTGTGTGAGTGGGTAATACGTGGGGTGCTGTGGAGGTGCTGGCGAAAGCCTTACCGGTGATCTTACCGGTCTCGACGACGATGACGCCTTCGGGCGCCATTTTCCTTCCTGGAGGTGTTGTCATGGTGCTCCATAGCCCTCATGTTTACCGATCTCCAGTGAAAACCTTGCCTCGGTGAGGCGGGCGGCGTTGGCGACTCTTGTCGCTTCCTTGGAGGCGTCGTCTCGGAGGTCCTTCTTCACGCACAGTACACCGAAGGTTGGAGGACACGGTCGGTTGAGGATAGGGACTTGGTTGAAAGTAAGGACGGAGAAGAAGTTATGAAGCTTAGTCTTTCTAGCTTTTTTATAGTCCTTATGCTATCTGTCTTGTTGTTTTATGCTCCTCAGTTTTTGAGGATTTGAGCCTAAGAGCTTGTGTATCTGTTGGCTGTATATATCCCTCGTGGATATAGAGGTCGGATTTTATATCCTTTATCTAAAAAAAGTAGAAAGAGTAATGTTTGCATTTGTTCGGGTCCTGTGAATTCCAAATACTATAGAGCTAGGCACGCAAAATTCCACATAACAAACTTCCCAAAAAAACTCTCGTCTTTCTCCACTCCTACAACCTGTGATCTCCCCAGTGTCCAAGCTCCTCTCCAAACCTTACATGAAAGCCGTAACGGCATGGGGACGGCTGGTGGCACCCTACCGCCTGCAATAGATGAGAAGGCACGGCGCACGCGCGACCTCCTCGCCAGCTTATACAACACCGATCCCTTCGCCACCCGTGCCGACGCAGTCCCCGCCTCTCCAGCGCAGCTCGCCCCCACCGTCGCCTCCGCATTGCCACTTGACTCCATCAACTCTACCTCCTTCCATCCTGACATCTACATGGACATCTTGGTTTGCGCATCTGATCCCTACTCCCTCTCTACATGGTTTCTCAGATCCAGCTCTCTATGTCTTGGTCGGATCTTATGGGTGGGCATATTTTGTATATAATTTGAACAAATAATGTGAACTGTGACCTGTAATGACTCATAACTGTTGAGCTCTGGTTAGAATTTACCTGATGGATGCACATGGAATTGTTGCAGTTTGTCTGGAGGAATTCAACTGAGCCCAAAGGGTGGTTGCTTTTAACATAGCATGGCTTTAGTAGTAGAGTTGGTTGTGTAATATGTGTATATGCTTGTAAACTTGTTGTATCAGGCATAGACCAAGTAATCGATTTTTGAATGAAATTGGTTTTGGCTATCATAGTTAAACTTGTCCTTAGGAAATGGGGCTATGGAGAGATGAAATATGATATGGAGAGTTATGTAGATGACATGAGTAATGTTAATTCCACCAGTTTTTTTAGATAAAGGATATAAAATCCGGCCTCTATATCCACGAGGGATACACAGCCAACAGATACACGAGCTCTTAGGCTCAATTCCTCAAAACCTGAGGAGCATAAAACAATAAGAAATAAAGCTTAAGGACTATAAAAAAAGCTAGAAAGACTAAGCTTCATAACTTCTTCTCCGTCCTTATTTTCAACCAAGCCCCTATCCTTTTCCGACCGTGCCCTCTAACCTTCGGTCTACTGTGCGTGAATAAGGACCTCCAAGGCGACGCCTCCAAGGAGGCGACGAGAGTCGCCGACGCCGCCCGCCTCACCGAGGCAAGGTTTTCACCTGGAGATCAGTAAACATGAGGGCTATGGGGCACCATGACAACACCTCCAGGAAGGAAAATGGCGCCCGAAGGCGTCATTGTTGTCGAGACCGGTAAGATCACCGGTAAGGCTTTCGCCAGCACCTCCACAGCACCCCATGTACTACCCACTCACAAGATAGACCGCCACCAACCCACCGGGGACCTGCGCGCCTCAAGGCCATGGCATAGCCACCCTTGAACTCTACGACGAGTCGCTCCCTGCAAAGTCCGCCACTGAAGAAACCACAAAGCGACGCCTATGCGCCACCACTGAGTAGATCCAGGGAAGAAATCTCCCACGCACGGATCCAAGCGCGCCCAGTGAGGAAATCCAGGTGCGGCTGCGATTGTGACTTGCACAGCCCACTCAATTCGTTGCCTCGTCCGGTGGGCACCCCTTCTCCTTCCATGACCGCATCATCCGCCCAGCGTCCTCAATCTTCCCTGCCTTACACAGGGACGAGAGCAGGACCGCGTAGATCTTCACACTGGGCACGATCTCTTCTTGAGCATTTCGTCGAACATCTTGAGCGCATCCCCCGACATGCCGCGCTTGCACAGCCCGCCCATGATCACATTGTACGTGACCCTGTTGGGCGCGCAACTGGCGCCATCCATCCGGTTCTACAGCGCCAGACCGAGGAGGATGACGCCGCTGTCGACGAGGACCATGAGGACGTCCGCCGGCTGCAACACCGATTTCTCCGCCGGGAAGCGCACAGGACCGCCGCCTCCGGGCCCGACGCCCTGCCGCCCGCTCGGAGCCGGCCGCCGCCTCAACACCCCGCGCTCGAGGGTGACCGCACGAAGCCGGCCAACGCTTCCGCTCGATCCCGCCGCCTCGAAGCCACCGGCCCGTCGCCCGCCTCCGGCCCGAAGCTGCCGGAGCCGCACCGGCTGCCCACGCCCGCGCCCGCGTTGGCACCGCCGACCGCCGCCCCGAAGCCGTTGTGCACGGTCGAAACCGAGCTCGGCCGCCGCCCACCCCTACCGCCTGCTCTCTTGAGCTTCTCGCGCCGCCAGGGAGCCGGCGGCTACGAGAGGAGGAGGAGAGAAAAGTCTATGTGCTCCATGGGTGGGACCCCCTCCCCCTCGACGCCGGCGAGGCCGCCGGAGAAGGGGGAGGGAGGCCAGATCTGGAGAACGAGAGGAGGAGGTGAAAGGTCTCAGGAGAACGAGAGGAGGAGGCGAAGGGTCTTGTTGCTGCTGCTATCGCCTTAAGATTCAGATTGCTCAGGGAAAATCGTTAATTCCACCAGTTTAGCTGAAATTGAAATTTGAAATTGGACCGCTTCTACTAGTATGGACTCCTTAAACAAAGTGCCATTTGTATAAGTATTTTGTTGAATGTTGCATGTGAACGGAGAATGTGTATTCCATTTCATGAAAATAATAAATTGAATTTATCTAGAAGCTTATTCTCGAGTTTGGGATCTAGGTACATGGATGGTGTTCATTGTTCAACACAAAGATCAAATTTACTGCCATTATGCACTTTCTGTTCTGTAGCCTTGATTGCTTTCATTATGATCATTAGAGCTTCAATATGAGCTACAACTGAACTCTATTTGAACTAGTGAACAGTACCCTGTCCTATTTCCGTTTAGCTATTGCATACCTTGCCATTTTCAGTTGAATTTCTTGAGTTATTCACATTATTTTATGCAGTGTTGGCTTGCTGTGAATGTTTTTATATGAAAGTTGAAATGGTTCATGGACAATACATCCCTACACCGCCCAACAAGTATTCCATTTATTCATGGATAATATATTCAAATTGCACGGCATGCCCTTAGCAATAGTAACATATTGAGATAGGGTTTTCACAAGCAAACTGTACCATGAGCTATTCAGAACCTTGAAGGTTTCCTTAAGGTTTAGTACCACATATCATCCACAGTCTGATGGGCAAACCAAGAGTGAATCAATGTATCAAAAACTACCTCAGGAGCATGACATTCCAAGAGCCCAGAAACTGGTATACATGGCCCTCCATGGCAGAATAGTGGTACAACACCTCTTACCACACCTCTCTGAAAATGTCACCATTTCAAGCTCTATATGGGTATTCACCATCTCAAGTGGGTGAAGTGGCTATCCCTAGGGATCTTTCGACTGAAGCTAGAGTCACAATTAAGGATAGAGACAAGATGTTGAATGAGCTAAAGGGAAATTTACATAATGCATAGACCCAGATGAAACATTTTGCAAACAAACTCAGATCTAAAAGAGAATTCAAGGTTGGAGATATGGTGTACCTGAAAATGCAGCCATACTAGCAAAATGCATTTGGGCTGAGAGGTTCTCTGAAATTGTGAGCAAAGTATTATGGACCTTTTAGAATTCAAGCGAGAATTGGCAGAGTAGCTTACAAATTGCAATTGCAAGAAGGTGTGGGTATTCACCTTGTATTCCATGTAAGCCAATTGAAAAGGCATCTGGGATCCCATGATGTACCTTTACCATTTGTACCTTTGGTCAGGCCAGATAGGAAGGTCAAGACTGCACCCATTGCTGTTTTGGAGAGGAGAATGGTGCCCCGACAAGGAGAACCAATGGTTCAGTGGCTCATACATTAGCATAACCTCGCTTCAGAAGACACAACTTGGTAAGATGTGTTAAGTATAGGTTATGTACTTAGGCCCAATAGAATATATGGCCCACTAGCCCAATAGAGTAAGGGTTGAGTGTGTATATCTCTACACCTTAAAAACACGAGTTGGTGGTCGTTGGTGCATTCTCCCTCGACTCTCTACAACCATTCAATCTCACCACGAAGTATCTGGACCATCCCTTGCTACTGACGCAACCAGCCCCACAACGAACATGGCAATTCACATGGCCCCACGTTCTCCAGCCCCCCAAACCCGCACCCGTGACCCCAACCTCTCCTACCCCCATTCCCCTCCCCTCTTACTTCCTCCCCGTTTCCTTCGCCACCGCTCCCTCCTCGAACCCTAGACATCGCCGCCTCCGTCCTCCTCCTCTTTTGCCTCTCCAACGGAACCACCTGCGCCATGAGTGCTTCCCTATTTCCCTCCTTCCGTGCCCTCCACATCCTCGGTGTGCTCACTTGTGCCCACTATCGTTCCACGTCATCTCGTCTCCCTCAGGCGCTTGTGCAGCCCGCCGATGGGTTGCATGCTCGCCACGACTTTCTTCCCCCTCATCACGATGGTCTCCTTCCTGTGCTCTCTAGCATGTGGTTTGCATCGGTGTTGTCTCCCTCTTACAAATTTGGCTCTCCCTCTCTCAGATCTGGTTTATAGGGAGCGTCGTTGCTGTCCCGGTGGTTGGGCTAGCGCCCTCTTACAAATTTGGCTCTCCCTCTCTCAGATCTGGTTTATAGGGAGCGTCGTTGCTGTCCCGGTGGTTGGGCTAGCGCCTTCGCAGCGTCCGTCCCACTACATCGCCGCAACCTCCGGTGGTGCCTGCCTCAGTGGTGGTGCCACTACCACCGACGCATCAGCAACAGTAGCCATGGGCCACCCAACAATATGCCCATGAGGCGGAAGCAGCGAGAGGCCAGGCGTGGCGGGCATCTCCATTCGCGGTGAGGAGGCAGAGGTGGTGAAAGAGGAGGCGGGATAGACAAGTGTAGGTAGAGCAACTGGTTGTTGCAGATGTTGCGAGTGCAGCCGTGGTCGATTGAGGAATGGACCCAGAGGCCGTCGGCAGCGTCGGTGGGGACGATAGGTGTGCTTCGTGCAGCGGCAGAGGTGAGGCCAAGGAGGAAGGCTGCACTGTTGGGAGAGAATAAGGACGACGAGAAGGGCGATGGCATGGTGTTCCAACCCCGTATCCTTCTCGAGGCTCCTAAGGAAGGTGTTGTTTCGGGAGGCCAAGGAGTACTCCAATATGTCCTACCTCTGTAACATCGCCTACATGATCTCCAAGATTTAGGTACGATCGTCATAGCAATACCAGTTTCTGCCATTCTTCCATGCCTTATTCATAACTAATCGCTGCCATCCTGACCTAGATCTCGTTGAGGAGCTGGAGGGGAGAAGGTGTGAGATTTTTGCAACCGACATCTATGGGGAGGGTAGTGTCGGAGATCCCTCACCGCTCCGTGTGGGTGCACATCCGGAGGCGGAAGGATGGCCTTACTGTGGAACCGGCATAGGTAGAGGCAGAGGAGTCACCTGGGCTACTAGAAGCATAGTAGTCAGCAGAGATAGACACACAAAGGTATAATTATTGTTTAATTTTCTTGAGATGTTGAGCTATTGATCCAAAAAGCATTCTATCATAGTTTTACTTCTATGCAATGCTAGGTTGGGTTAACAAAATAATTTTGATGTGCAGGAGTTATTATGGAATATATTATGAGTTCCTTGAGCTACGTTACTCTCGAGATGGTTTGTGTTTGAACTACATATATCAAATCTTGACTGTAGCATCGCATCATGGTTGATAATAGGAAGATTTTAAACTCATTTTGAAGAGTGTTTTCTTATCTCACACCTTTTATTATTATATTCATGGGAAATTTCTTAACGAGCAGGAGCAACTACCTCCAGAGGAGTTTCTCTAGAGGTAGTATATGTTATATTATGCTAACAAATTGCACGAATAACCTCTTTTGCTATGATTGGTAGGGAAGTGTCCACCTTGAATTAAAATGCAACATGTTCAAGGAAATTTAGCATATAGGATCCTTGTTTCTTGATCAGAAGAAAGTTTGGCATTTATCCAATCTACTAGACTGCTAGACAAGTGTGAAACTTTTTCTGAAGCAAGCTCCTCAATTCATAATGCTATTTCCTAAGTATATGTTATTGTCATCAAGGTAATTTGTTATGTCAAAAGTACATGTTCTTTCTCACTTATGCAACTTGCACTGACTATTTTTCTATTTGTCTTCTCTGTACTAGGAGTGGTATAAGACTTGCTTTCACTGGCTAAGATATCCTAAATTGCTTAAAGATTTCAATGGACCATCTGGACAAGGAGTATCAATTGTAATTTGTCCTTTCTTGTTGCCCTTAAAATCATGTCATTGTAGTTGAAAGAATATTTCATATTATCGATTGCTCATAGATTTTTAATGATTGGGAAGCTTGTCTTTGATGCAAATCCTAAACTAGGTAGCAACACAATTAAATCATAGGATTATTTGTCTTTATTCACAGGTCTGGAGTAATGTAGGACTAACTGATGTTATTTGTGTTCTAGCTAAAACCTCACTCACTAATTAGTTCCATTTTTTATTCACGGCATATCAGAATGCATCTCAGGCAGTCAAGACCAAGGTAAGTTCAACCTCCCTGTTCTTTTGTCTTGCTACATAATCTATTGCAACTTGCAAGGAGATGTTTGTTGCCGTATCACATCAAGCAATTCATTGTATCTCTGTTGAATGTCATATATTTATTTGGATTCATTGACAGGAAGCATTGGACGTATGAAAAACTGGAAGTCTTTTGTGCTCTAATAATTTTTGTGGCCATTCATATCTTTTGTTCTGTAATAATTTCCATGGCTACTGGACTTATTCTAACTTTGTTCTGTTGTCTATTGCTCAGTTGTCCCTAGCAAGCAACAGGTAATAATCTATTGGCATCTTGATTTTGTGCTCACCTTGCATCCCGAGGCATTGTCCTCTTCTCGGACCGTTGGTGAGGTGTCGAGACATGAATATTCAAATCTGGACTCTCCTATGTATTCTGCACTAGTCCAGGATCACGTTAGTGCACATAGTGTAAATATAGATGAAATATCAACCACATCACGATTTATTAAGAAAAGACTCAAATATTATTAATTATTAGAGTTGCGACTTTATTGTCAAGTTTACACTTTAACAGCCGGAAGGCTGACAAAACTTGAAGCGGAAAACACAACGAAGACAAAGTGGTCATTCAATATGCCCATAGGCAATCGACTGGGAGCGAAGTCCTAATCCGAGAAATCATTGAAGTATCCTCCTTCACATACCTCTGGCTGGTATGGTTCTTTTTTTTCAACTTAGCAAATATGGATATAGCTGTGGGTACATAGAATACTCAAGAAGTCGTTTGTAACAAAAATACATTATAGTATGCAAGGCTTACCAAATGATGGCTGAATTGTTATTTTGCAGAAAACAATAATTTGAAGTAAATACAATAAATAGATTGAAAGCGAACTTTGAAAATGATTAATAAGTAAATAAACATAGAAATTGAGAGTAACCACAAGTGAACTGACCATTCACTTCAATGAACTACCCGTGAACTAACCGTTCACGTAATGAACCACCAGTGAATTAATCATTCACTTCTCAACTTAATACAACCAAGTTTTTATGAAAACTCTACCTCTCGTGTGAAATCACCGAGAAATGTCCATAATTGGGGACATGGCTATTTGAATAGTTTTACACTCTGCAGAGGTTGCACAATTTTACCCATAAGATATGATCATCTCATATTGCTACGCGATTAACACACTTCGTTTGGTGTGCGGCAGAGAGTTTATGACAAGGCTGTTACAAAGTTCAATCTCAACATAATTTCGCTCATTAAGATTTCATGATCGAGTAGGCTAATCACCTAGTCGACAGATCTCTCTTATTCCTATAGAGAGGTCTAACCAACACCCTCTAACATATCAACAACGAAACCAAAATTGAAACATCATAAATTAATTAGTTAGGTCTATCCCATACTAGACATATGGTTGTACGATAGGGCTCAGATCAATAGCGCACAAAGTTAAATTCTTAGATATTACCCAGGCGAAACATCCACATCCCTGAAGTGCTAACCACACTTCTCCCTTTTATTGCACGATCATTCGTCCAAGTGAACCATTTTGTATAACCACCACTAATGACAATACTCATAATAAGGTGTACAAATTTTATAACTATGGTTGACCACCATGATTTAATATCTTATTAAATCAAAATTAATTAATTAATCACATATGATGATAACCCAATGTACTACAAGTATAACTAAGCATACTAAACGTACAACCCATATGATAACTAGTATTGTATCACTAGATAAATACCATCTTATGGTGACGATGGATTCATGGCACTCAAATTAGCAATGAGAAATTAAACAAATAGATCATTAACTACTAATACAAAAATTTTATAATAAAATAGTAATGCATGATAATTTAAAACAAAATAATATATGAAAGATGAACCACGTATGTGTTAGTCTAGAGCTATGTTCATGTATTCACCTTATATATGCCCCTTTGGGCATCAATACCACCATTCTCATTTGCATTCTCCCTCTCTAACAATTGACACCCAAAACTGCTACACTTGTATACCGCCCACTCAAGAATTGACACCCAAAACTGCTACACTTGTATACTGCCCACATCTAGAGATCTCTGGGTCCAATAATCCCATCTGCAACCAAATTTGTTGCCTCTCGGTATGCCATGAATGTTACTAGCTCCTCAAGTTATCATTTCAGTTCTATGTGAGCCAGGCAGTTTCGAGAGACAAACGGCGATGAACCGAAACCCTCCATTTTTCCCTCTTCTTTTTTTAGAATGTGGTGTAGTAATGTAACACATTACACATGCACCAAAATAAATAAATAAATCCAACTCACACTGAATACCGAATAGTAAGCCATCCAATATAGTAACACATTACTTCTTGGTTCGCGTCGGTATTTAACATCAGCAATTCTCATTGTTCTCAGGGAAAAAAATAGAGATCAACAATCTGTCATGTGCCAAGAAATACAAAGACAACCAGCTATTGATTTCATGATGCTTCAGCAAAGGAAACACAACACCTAGTGTAGCTAATTCTGCAAACCTGAAGAACTGCGCACACGAATGTACAGAATGTGGTTAACAATAACAACAGTAGGGGCAGAGGGAAGGCACTCCACAATTAAGCACTTGGCATTGAAGTGCAAACAACGACGTAGGCCAGGTATTGGAGGGCGTCTTGTAACTTGCTGACAGCACTAGCCTGATCGGAATTTAGATGGTTGGATATGTATTTAGCTTTCTCCTGCACTGACTTCTGATGTGGCAGATCATCCTGTTTGTCAGCAAGAGCATTTTGTATAGCTGCTGCATAAGCTTCAGCAACATCTGAGATACCTTCAAATACAAGATGTATTTTTTATATTAAAGTTTACACGTCCTACATTCAATAAGCATGAGAAAATTAAACTATTTCACATACCTGTAGCGAAACTAGTGGAGACCTTTTCAATATCCACAGAGATGGACTGCGCCTTCCATCTGATGATTTTAGCTTTTGAAATCGGATCTTCAGGCCAATCAATTTTCACATCATTTTCATCATCTTCATTCTTCGACTTATTAGCAGCGGAAATAACTGATTTCCCCAGTACCAGAAGCTGAGAAACTGCAAGGCAGCACATCTCTGACAATTTCTGCAAGAGGAAAATTTCTCAAAGCAATATTTATAGTTTTAAGAGCAAGAAGAACGTTACATAATATATGGACATACATGAACACCCTCTGAGTGAATGGTCTCTAGCCTATCTGTAGTTCGTTTGATAATCTCATTTGGAGAAAGTCCACCCAAGGTAGTTGTGAACCTGCGAAGGTGATAGATGTAATCATGGAAGCTTTTAAAGAAATGAATGCGAAGAATGAAGTTCAAATGCTTGAAGATGCTCTGCAGAAGTAAAACTGAGCTTATTGATGGACAATGAAACATATAGCAAACATTGAAAACATGGGTTTTGACCTTCATATATGCATAGGATTTCCTTAACATGTATTGCTGCCTTGTTAGTCTTAGCTAGCACTAATATATTTGCTTCAAAATATTGTTTAATCCTTCCTAATGATTTTTGAGTAATCATCAATATGCTCAAGTATCATGCTGCAATTGAACATGTGGCAACAACACTCATATTGTTCGTTTAGTCTTGTCAGTCACTGGCTTTTTATAAAGAAAGCAGTCCCTGGTAGTTGTATATGTTTGCCAGGTCCCACAGAACTCGAGTTTGTGCATTGGATAGTTGATGATGTGCAATCTTCTGCATTGATTTTCTAAGTTTCATTTCTACATGCTAAAATGGGTCTTTATAAATGAACATATTTCATTAATTTCATTATTACTTGACATAACCAAACAAAAGTATTAACATACTAGTTTCGAAATTATATAGAGTGAAGGAGTTATGCCTACCCTGCAGCCATTTTAGCAGCCTTGCTAACACTTGAGTTACATAACTTCTTCATCTCTGCATCAGCATCAGTATCAGCTGCTTCAATCTTCTTCCCTTTGTCAGAGTCTGGTCCATCTTCCTCAGTCTTGGTACTAAGACTAAAAATCTGTTGTATTTCTTTCAGCTTTCCATCATAACATGTTTTCTGCTCAGCAACAAGATTTGCCTTTTCCCTATTAAATAGCAATGCATGATGGCTTGACAGTGCTTCCAGCTCCTAGTACAAAAAAGATCACAACTAAGAAAAAAGGGCAAGGATTAAAAACCAATCACATGTAAACATTGTGAAAACAAAAGCAGACCTCTAATTGATCAGGTCCTCCATAAATGCAGAAGCATCTGTCAAATGAAACTTCTTCAAACTGCTCCTCTTCTGTCTGCAGGTCACCTTCACCAGTACCTTTATCAACTTCCATACCAGTCTCTTCAATGATCAACTCCATTGTCTCTTTCCCAACACGTTCAAGCATTTCCATTCCTTTGGCTGTAAATGATTTCCCTGTCTGTGATTATTGAGGTTTTAACATTAAAATGGTATTCACAAATATCTAGAAGAAACATTACTACTAAATCCTAGGGTTTACCTCTAAAACGGCTGGGGCTATTACAGATGCTTTGGCAGTTAGTTCTCCTTGTTGAATGGTTTCACCAAGGCTTGAAGCAGAAGTCTCCAATCTAAGAAAGTAAGCATGTTATAGACACAGATATAAATACATTGATGTGAAGTGTTTCTTCTTCAAGGAGAGAAATCTGCAGGCTCGTTGCTATTGTAAACATTATTAACTGTCCAGCACTAACAGGAATGTTAACTTGATAGATTGATACTGCAGACGGATCCAGATGCAAAGGTACTATTTAAGAAAGTAGTAAAGTATTTTGATAAAAAGATTACTCCTAGGGGTATCTACGTCATTTGTCCCGCACGGCCCCACCATGTTCGGGACTCCGGGGTTGGTTTGTGGCAGGCTTTGAACTCCGTCCAGGGTCAGCCTTGGACCTCGCCGGGGGTTGGCCCCGAACCCTTCCGGGGTTGGTCTTACATACCTCGCCCGGGATTGGCCTTGGGCCCCTTTGGGGTTAATCTCGCAAACCTGAATGTCACCCAAGGTTGGCCTCGAACCCCTTCGGGGTTGGCCTTGCGGGCCTCGCCCGAGGTTGGGCTTGCAGACCTCGCCTAGGGTTAGCCTCGGACCCCTCCGAGGTTGGCCTTGCGTACCTCATCCGGGGTTGGCCCAGACCCTTCTGGAGTTGGTCTTGTGTACCTCGCCCGGGATTGATTTCGTGGACCTTGCCGAGGTTGGTCTAACGGACTTGGCTCGGGGTAGACCTTCCAACGAATGCCGTTGTTCTGGGGTGGTCGTGGGCCCGAGGTAGCGTGGGGACCCTCCCCCAACAGATTACTTTAGGAATTCTATCAAAGCTAAGAAAAACTAGTTGATGACGTGTTATTCATGTACACGAGAAGCTGAATACAAGGCTTAACCTCACAACAGGCAAAGAAACTCACATAGTCATTTGTCAGCCAGTAACAAGAAAGGAATGACATCATAGAATCATAGTATTAGTTTCCTTTCATTTATAACTTAAAATCAAGAAGAGTGTAACCAAAATAAGCTTTTTGAGTGCATATATAATCATTTACATTAGTCAAGAATTTAATATTGCGAGGAATTGATCCCAGGCTGCTTGAACTGTTTCATGTACCGTAGGTTAAGTAATTCAGTATACACAAGTCATCTACTAAAATCAAATATTTGAATTATCCATTCAGGGCATCAGAGCAGAAAGAGATGGGGATAAGAAGGGCGCTATACTTCTGAACAAGTAGCGAGCCACTGTTCCATGCGCTCCCGAGCGCTTGCCAAGTCCCGGTCGTGATGCTCTCCACCGAGCTATCGAACACTTTGAGCCCCTGCATAACCCCACACGTACATCAGAAACAACAATTCAACACCACAACCCCAAATCCATCGGCCCCTATATCAGTCTATCACCGGCATTGCCGAGGTGAGCGGCAAGGTACTAGCCTGGCCCAGCAGCGAGTCCTCGCTGGCGTTCTCCAGCTTGTCCAGCGCCGCCTTGCGGAGCTCGTCCACCTCCCCTCCCTCCTCCGAGCCCTTCTCCTCCTCCTCCCCGCCGACTCCGGACCCCGCCTCCTGCTCCGGCGGCTGCTGCATGTCGGCGATGGCGCTCTTTGCGACCTCCACCGCCTGCGCAACGGAGCACGTCACATCAGAACCCTAACCTTTCCATCAAGAAAAAATCCAACGCAGGGTGCACGAAGCCGGAAGAAGGGTGGGAGCGCGCACACTGCGGGAGATATCGGAGAAAATGGAGAGGCCCCACCCACCCCACCCGCCGGCTGCCTGATGGGCTGGCTGGCCCTTCTCGGCCTCCCCGGCGGCCGGGGCTGCCGCCGGCGCCTCGTCGGACATGGTGCGTCGCGTCGCGTAGGGATTACTCTGGCTTGGGCGGATCTAACACTGCAACCACCGGTGGGCTGGATACGGGCTGGACCCCCGACCGTGGGAGGGTAGAGGTGCGTGCCGTGCGCGTGGGGTGAATGCCCGATACGTGACGGCCCACGAGCGACGTTGTTGCTCTGGGCCCGGCCCACGCTGGCGCGAGTCTGGCTCTTCTCCAAAACCCCACGAAACCCCAGGTCCGGCCCGTTGCTTCGCCGGAGCAGAGCGCAAATGGCGGCGGAGGAGGAGCAGGCGGCCGCGGCGGGCGCAGCGGAGAGCGATGCCGCGGCGGAGAATGTGGCGCAGGAGGCTGCGGCGGTAGATGCGGAGTACTCGTGGCCTCAGCTCCGCTTCGACCTCCCGCCCCGCCGCCTCTACCACTTCGCCCGCCAGTTCCGCGCCCCTTGCTCCTCCGCCGCCTCCGCTGGTAACTTCCTCAAAGGCGTGAAGTGGTCGCCCGACGGCTCCTCCTTCCTCACCAGCTCCGACGACAACTCGCTCCGCCTGTTCTACCTGTACTCATCCCAGCTCTCATCTTCTCGTAACTTACTATGCCCTCTCGCAGTCTCGCAGCAATCAACTAAACCTACCCTCTTTCTTTCCTTAATTTTCTTCTTGGGCAGGCCGGAGGATGCATACAGTGCTGCGGCGGAGCACACTGCAGAGGCCGCCGTCGGAGGTGAAGGTGCACCTCCGTTTTATAGTCCTTGCTTGCTGTGTGGCTGCTTAATTTTTACTAGTTATTATTTCTTGCTGTGTTTTGAGTATTGATTTTTTTCCTGCAGATTCCTATGGTGCAAGCCTCCAGGTGAACGAGGGCGAGCCTGTGTACGACTTCTGCTGGTACCCCTACATGTCCCTGTCTGGTGGGTGAATTGCTTCCTGTGTTATGTTAGGGTCGTTTGTAAACTCTAGTTCTTTGGTGAATGCAAGGTGTTGTGTTGTTTTGCAGATCCGGCTACCTGTGTGTTTGCAAGTACTAGTCGTGATCATCCGATACACCTCTGGGATGCCACCACTGGGGAGGTGATATTGGTTGCTTATGCTTGTTATGTTTGGTGTATGGATACTCGGCAATTCATTCATGATGATTTATTGTGGGAATTGCAGCTTCGGTGCACTTACAGAGCATACGATGCCATGGATGAGATAACAGCTGCACTTTCAGTATCTTTCAACTCTACTGGAGCTAAGTATGTGTAATGAATGCAATCTTTTAAGCTGCATTTATGTTACATGTGGACATTGCCGAAACATTTTATGTGGAATCATGGGATTCTGTTCTAACATCAGAGTGAGAAATTGATGGTTTCTTACCAATATCCCACTTTTTCATATTTTGGGGCCATAGTGATACCTTATCTTAAAACAACACACAAGGAGTTTACTTAGAAATTACTAGCCTACATTCTTAAATTGTAGAGTATACCTCTTTCTTAGGTATGGTTATAGGTTAATAGCCATGCAACCACACTGAAAGCATCTTCTTGATTGTTTACTCAATGGGGACATTCTGTTCTGTAGGCTTTTTGCTGGATACAACAAAGCAATTCGAGTATTTGATGTTCATCGGCCTGGTAGAGATTTTGAGCAATATTCTTTGCTTAAAGGGAGTGAAGGGCCAACCGGTAAGTGAAGTTCCACCTGCAAGTTTGGTGTTCTTAAAAAGGAAGTTTAGTGTACTTGGTACACTTCAAAGCAGCATATGATTTCTGTTGGGTTTTGAAAAAGAGGAATGCATAACTGTTGACTTAATCTTAATCAACGTTCCACATGTAACCTTGGAAGTGTGTTTTAAGGGTTTTCCAAGAAGGAAAGAAAAACCTACTTTCCATTACATGATTAAAACGTTAATGGTCATAACTTGGTAAGTTTTACCAATTATCATATTCATTTTGAAAATTTTCACATAATCAAACTCCAATATAACTTTGTGCCAGGAGCTTGTTGTACTTCTTATATGATATCTCTACGGAACTATGCATTTAAAGCACTATCACTGCAAAATTGTAATTAGGGCCAGTAGTTTAAAGCACGTTTCATGTACACGCTAAACGCTTCAGCACCGATACTTTATATACAGAGATCTTGATGGGTTCTTCTCAGATCACTTTTTTGCTAGTGCTATTGATGAAAAGGCCTTCTTCATCGTTGCATGTGCCTTGTGGTATGTGACATTCTTGAGTACTTCTGAACTTTTTGTTTCCACCACAGGTATAATATCTTCAATCTCCTTCTCTCCTGACAATGGGATGCTTGCTGTTGGCTCATACAGCCAGACAACAGCTGTTTATGCAGCGAGTAACATGGAGCCTTTATATGTCTTACATGGCCAGCTCGGGGGTGTTACACAGGTTAGTGAAGCAACCATATACATTTAGCTCATACTGTAGAAACAGGGATAACATTGACAAAAATTTCAGGTACTTTTTTCAAAAGATGGAAATTATTTGTATACTGGAGGGCGCAAGGTAACTAAAACACTTTATTTTCTCAACAACTGATCTTTTGGGCATAATTCAAGGTTTAATATAATTATATATATATATATATATATATATATATATATATATATATATATATATATATATATATATATATCATATATTGCTGTACTTTTAGCCTGTGAAGGTACCACTGACTTGGTCATGATTTTTCCTTAGGATCCATACATATTATGTTGGGATATTCGCAACACTGTGGACATTGTTTACAAGTAAGTATTTTATAACGCATCTTTTTTTTTTCTTTAACAAACCAACATATTGCTTAGCATAAGTACAATTATTTTCTTGATCTAATTTTGTTGGATTTTTAAAGCTGAGTTGATTGCTTAATCTTTCTTTAGTGGAACTATACCTTTTTTTGTCAAATTCTTCTCATTTTCTACCTTTTTGTGGAATCCCATAACCAGGTTGTACAGATCATCTGACACTACTAATCAAAGAATACATTTTGATATTGAGCCCTGTGGTAAACATCTTGCCACTGGTGGGCAGGTGCGCTCCTCTTGTTTTCATCTTTTCATTGTATTCATATTTCGATCCAGTGAACCTTGAAACGAGATTTTTGTGTTTCGATAGGATGGCATGGTCCATGTTTATGACCTTCAAGGTGGTCAATGGGTAACAGCCTTCCAAGCAGCAGCTGGTATGTGTTTCTGAACTTCTGTTTCTCTTCTCTACCTCCTTTGTGGTCTTATCTACATTTTCTAATGAGAATAATCTTATCTACTTGATCTTAGATACTGTAAATGGGTTCTCCTTCCATCCATACCTTCCTTATGCTACAACATCATCTGGCCATAGAAGATTTGGCATGCAAGATGAATTTGAAGAAGAATTGAGCTTGGCAGGTGCGTGTTATAGACTTGTAATATTCTCCTACAAAATATGGTTGTGTTGCTTGAATGACAGATGCTACACATTTTTTTCCCTTTTCTGCACACTTAGGTGATGAGAACTGCTGCTCTGTCTGGATGTTTTCTTGCTCCCAAGAAGCTTGACATCACGTCAAGTGCTGAACAGTGGAGGGACAGGTGAAGATTTTGGATTGCAGATGTTGAAGCTAGATGGTGCAATGAGATTGCACTATGATGGTGATTGTAGCATACTGAGGCTGGATGCACAAAATTTATTGCCTTGCAGCAGTGCAGCAAGCCATGGATGCAGACTAAAATAGTGCACCAAAGATCACTGTACCAAGGGGTTATTAGATAAAATTGCTGTTCATGTGCATGGTTACATTGGCTAATGGCTACTTCCACTGTACCACACCATGCTGGGTAATAACAAACTAACAATTGAGTTGGGCGGTAGAAGCTGGTAAACCATAATGTATTCATCGAAGGATACATGTAATGTATGGCTTTTTTGGGGCAGCGAATTTGTCATGAGATGTACCGATGGAATTTGCTTGCATACGCTCACTTATACATTTGTCCATTTGGTCCTGATCCAACCCAAAGGCTTTACCTATGTCAGATATCAGCAAGTTTTTTCTGGGAACTTTGTTCACACTATACATGTCATATATCCACGCATGATCTTGTTCATAAATCTAACAAATCTGGATCTGTTGTTTTAAAGATAACTCCAATATAAGTTGAAGTCGACAGACCAAATTATGTTTGTTCGAGCAATTAAGATTCATATTATGACTGAAGTATAAAAATCTAGCATGATGGTAACGCAAGGAGAGTATATTTTTTTTGCATGTTTGGATTGGAGATGGCGACTTAATTATCGTTGGAATATGGTGTGGATACTTTTAAGAGAAGATCAAAAGAACTGTGAGTTGGAGTTGGAGATGTCCTAAATAAGTTATGATCAGCACACTTTCTAGGCTTGCCTATGCCTTATCTGGACAATCTCACAATTAGTCAGGATTTTGGACACAGATTTTCATATAATTTTTGGAGGATTCTAATCCTTAGTATTTTTTTTCCTATTTGGTCACTTAGGATTGTAGGATTTTCATAGAATATTTGGAGGATTCTAATCCTTAGTATATTTTCCTATTGTTTGGAACATACAATGGAGTTGTCAAATTCCTTTGGAATGTACTCCTGCGCCTTCAATTTCATAGGGGAATAAAACATGAACTCAATTATTTTTCCTTAGTACACATATTTTGGGTAATTTCTATTGTTTTGTTTTCTGTTACATGAGCCTGCTCAAAAGGGCTTTAAAAAAGTGGCCTTTTGGCTTTTTGAGTAGAGTTTTGACTGTAAATGCACTATAGTGTTAGTTAGCTTTTTCTAAGTCAAAAAAATATGAAAATTGAAAAATACCGTTATATCTTTTAAGATAATATAAAGGAATTAGGAGAGAAAAAGAAAAATAAAAAGCTAAAAAATAGACAAAAAGTAAAAAAACTGAAATTAACAAGTTCAGAAGCTAAAACCATTTAGAACAAAGCTTTAATGTTGCATTTTCGTTTGAAACATATGACTTATTATGTTGTTTCTTATGAATTCACTTGCATTTCAAACATGACCTGAACTTGAGATATCTCTAGTAAGGCCAGAAAGTACTTCAGCTCGTGAGAAAGGCCTACTATAATCGCAGGACGCATACAAAGCTGTTCGATCAAAGCAGGATAATCCTGATCCGTCATGCTAGAAATCTTGGAGAACAATTCTCTACTTTTACCACTGATCTGAACCGCCAATTGATCGGACGCTCCACAGCTAAAGAGAAGATCGGACGGCCCAAAGAGAAGATGGCAACGCGAGGCGCCGTCTGGCTGTCTCTGCGAGTCCCGGATTGATTGAGATCCTCTGGCCTTGTCAAGTAAAGTCAGAAGAGAGCACTTATCAAAAAAAAAAAAGGTCAGAAGAGAGCAGTAACAATGTTTTTGGGTGATTTTCTACCGATGGATGCAGAAAGGGTGGTCTAGATCAGCCGCTATAGTAAAAGGTGCCGCGGTATTCTTTGCTATACTACCGCCACGTCGTTTTGCTAGGGTATCCGGATCGATTTTATCGTGTTGTGTTTTTATCCGACGCATAGGAAGCGAATTCACGGTGGTGATCCGGTTCCGCAAGTCTCTCCTCTCCCCGGCGGCTGGGCCTCCGCTGTTTCTTCCCGTGCCGGGCGGCGAGTCGAGCGCGGCGGGCGATGTGACAATGCAAAACCCTCGCCCCCCCTACGCCCACCACCAGCTGCAGCAGCACCTCGCCTCCCTCCTCTCCGCCGCCGGCGGCGAGCCCCCGCACCCATCCGATGACGTCTCCCGCGCCGCCGCCCTCTCCAGCCTCCGCCTGTCCCTCCTCCACCCACCCAACCGCCCGCTCCTCCCCTCCCTCGCCCCCTTCCTCGCCCCGCCCCTCTCCGTCCTCCTCGCCGACGATGCGTAAGCGCCCCCCCTTCTCGCCGTCGCGTCGCGCATCTGTGTGTAAGTAACTACTCGACTCACCTGTTCCTGGTTGTGCTTGGTTGTTGCGCAGGTCCTATGCCGTGCGGCGCGCGGCGGTGGCGGCGTACGCGGCGCTCTGCGCGGTTCTGTGCGCGCACGAGGCTCCCGGGGGCCTGCCGGACGGGTTCGTCGCCTGGGCGCTGCCGCTCCTGGGGGAGCCCGCCTCGGCCGCGCTCGTCGCCGACGGGCTCCGGGAGCTCCTGGCCACCGGGGAAGCGCCCGCAGTCGAGCGGTTCGTGCCGCCGCTCCTCGCTGCTTGCCGTGACGTGCTTGAGGACGAGCGGACATCGCTCGCCGTGCTCCGGTGCCTGCTCGGCCTGCTCACCCTGGTTGCCGCCAAGTTTCCCCACTGCTTCCGTCCGCAGTTTGTCGATACAGTGGACCTGCTCCTTGGGTGGGCGTTTGTGCCAGACCTCGCTGACACTGATCGCCGCATGATCTTGGATAGTTTCTCGCAGTTCCAGTGGCATTGGCTCGGCAATGTGCAGTTTTCTCTTGGATTGCTGCCCAAGTTCTTGGCTGATATGGAGGTGCTTGTGCATGATCCCAACCTTGCTGCCAGCCATAACTCTGGGCGGCTTCGTCCGCTCTTTGCTTGCTTCTCGACGGTATTGCAGATCATGGCATCTGGTGTGGCTGAGAGAAATAACCTAAGGGAACTTGTAGCAGGGCCACTTGAGGGTTTGGCTCCTCAGCTTTTAAGGTGCGCATCAGTGATAGCTTCTAAGCTTGGCTGGTCTGAGAGGCTGGAAGAAGCATCCAGATGTTTGGTCTTGCTTGCAGAAATTCTGCAGGAAAGGTTTGCTGAATTCTATGTTATGTTTGTGGATGTGTTGGCCCAGAGCTTGGAAATTGCCTCATCAGTGCAGTTGGTGGCAGCGCTTAAGACTAACCTGCAAGTGCTGTCACTGCAAAATTTGGGGCTCCGTGCATCTGCTGTGGAATCCTTGCTTGACTTCAGCTCAATTTTATCTCGGTTGCGTCTTCATCCAAACCACACTGTGGTCGCAAACGCAGCAGCCACTTACATTTTTTGCCTGCAGCATGGATCGGAAGATGTAGTTGGTCAAGCAATTGCATCATTGATGAAAGAGTTGGAGCTATTGAAATCTCTGCTTGAGAAGGTGCAAGTAAGCTACCCTGATATACAGAGTCTATCATTACATAGTAACAATGGAACGCAAGGCAAGTCAAACTCAGGTGCACACTCTTCGGTAGGGTATTCAGAGCATCAGTTACTTTCTTTAATGAAATTTGATTTGAAGATTCTACTGGTCACTATTTCAGTTCATGCTGAAAAGAGAAATGAGAGAGCAACTAGGCTGACATCCTTCATTTCAGAGAAGCTTGACCCATTTGGCACCCCATTTCATAATTTCCTTGAGATGCAGTTTCAGATTTTCTCTACACTTCACAAACTGAGCAACGTGGAACTGTCAAGTAACATCACAACATCTGAAGCATTTAAAAGAGGCTCTGGTGATCCAGGTAGTCAAACTCAGCTGATTGGTGAAGCAAAGAAGTCCTTTTGTGACTGTAAAATGAAGTTCGTGCATAAATATGGCAAATACATAGTTCGGGGCCTTAATGCGTCTTCATCCATGGCACTGAAATTAGAGGCTCTAGACTGGATAGATTCATTTGGAGAACTGGTTCTTGGCATGGAAAGGGATGTGGACAAGGTTGGTCTCTCTTATGAGGCCTGTGGGGATGCTACCCTTTCGAATACTATGCTTTTCACTATCTTGGATTGCGCGTATGATAGGGAACCTAAAGTAAGATGCCATGTTGCTTTATCCTTAGAAGTACTCTTCCTTGGTAGGGTTGTCAATGCCATGAATTTCTCAGTTGTCACACATGTTCTTCTTGACAAGCTTAATGATCCAGATAACAATGTAAAGAATGGATTTCTAAGGTTATTTTCAATTGTTTTGCCTATTACAACATACACATTTGGCTTGCTTGAGGATGGACGCAGTTACCAGAATTCCCCAGATATTGCTAACATGAGCAAGCATTGCATGAGTTGGAGGCATGTTCTTGCTGTAAAGCAACAGCCTAGGAAACTCCATTGGCAGCAGCTTGTTTCTATTTTGAGTTACCTTTCTCTCAGATTGAAATTACCTCTTTCTTCTTGGGTACAACGGTTGGTCTTTAGTTACCGTGGCAAGAAAGATATGTTTTCTGGTCAAATTGATGTCTCTGGAGATGCTGATGGGAATGAATTATTCAAATGTCCTGATGTGGACAGAACTATTATTGATAGGGTACACTCAGTGAACAATCTTGCTGCAGTTTGGTGGGGCATTCATGAAGCTGCTCGGCACTGCATAAACCTTCGGCTTCGAACTCATCTTGGTGGTCCCACACAGACATTTGCAGCTCTAGAACGCATGCTTTTGGATGTACCAAATGTATTGGCACCGGAAGCTAACGAAGGTGAAGGCCGGTATATAGGACCATCTGACATAGGCTTATTGCCCATGCGCCTGCTATTGGATTTTGTTGAGGCATTAAAGAAATATGTTTATAATGCGTATGAAGGTTCCTTTGTTCTACCAGCCCCTCCAAAAGCAAGTTCCTTGTTTTTCCGAGCAAACAAACGAGTATGTGAAGAGTGGTTTTCTCGAATCTGTGATCCAATGCTGAATGCAGGACTAGCTTTGCAGTGCAGCGATGCGGTCATTCACTACTGCTCATTGCGGCTGCTAGATCTCAGAAACCTGGCTGCATCATCCCTCAAGGACAACAGTCGCATGGGAGGAGCTACTGAAAGCCATCATGCTTTTAGACAGAGGCTAGAAGCAGACGTTCTGAAGGTCTTGCGACATGCTTCCCTGGCATTGTGCAGGTGCCATGAAACTGATGCCTTAGTTGGACTGCAGAGGTGGGCTGTGTCAACATTCTACACGTACTTTGAGCAGGACAAGCAACTAATGCGCTTAGTATCTGATAGCCAGAAGAACTTCTCCTGGATGTCAGGACTAATCTATCAATCCCAGGGGCAGTATGAAAAGGCAGCTGCTCATTATTCCCATCTACTGCAGTCTGAGGAAGCCCTTACCTCCATGGAGTCTGATGGCATCCAGTACATCATAACACGTGTTATTGAGTGCTACACATCCCTGTCTGATTGGAAATGTTTAGAGGGCTGGCTTGCAGAGTTACAAGTGCTCCGTGCTGTACATGCTGGCAAACCTTATTCAGGCGCTCTAACGAGTGCTGGCAATGAGCTTAATGCAGTTCATGCAATGGCGTGCTTTGATGAGGGGGACTTTCATTCAGCTTGGGGTTATCTTGATTTGACTCCTAAAAGCAGCAATGAGCTCACCCTTGATCCCAAGGTTGCACTTGAGAGAAGTGAACTAATGCTCTTGCGTGCAATGCTCCAATCTGACAGCAAGTCTGACAGGGTACGGGAGGAGCTAGATAAGGCTAAATTGATGTTGGATGAAGTACTTTCTGTGGTCCCACTCAATGGATTGACTGAAGCTGCTGCATGTGCTGGCCAGCTTCATTGCATCTTTGCGTTCGAAGAAGCCACTGGGTTGACCTGCCAAAATGGATCTAATCAACCACCTGCGTTAACGGATTATTTACTGAGATTATTGGAGGATCCCATCGATAGAATCCATCAAGATTGTAGCATGTGGCTCAAGGTCTTCAAAGTGTATCGTACTACACATCCATCTTCTTTACCCACTCTTCTTCTATGTCGCAAGCTTGCTACTCTTGCTAGAAAGCAGAGCAACTTTATGTTGGCTAGCCGCTTAAACCGGTACCTCATAAACCACACTTTGAGTTCATCTGATGAGATGGACAAGGACATGCTTACTTTGAACATTAAGTATGAAGGTGCCTTGCTGAAGCATAAAGAAGGAAAACATGAAGAGGCTTTAAGTGATCTGTGGTTACTTGTTCGTGCTAGCGTTCTGTCTACGGTTAGTGATTCATCTGGCATTGGCACTTCACTGATTGCTAAGGCTTGTTTGAAACTCTCAACCTTGATGGAGCACGAGAGTTCAACTCCTATTTTGAATATGATCCTTCCAAAGGTAATAAAAGATTTTAGTGTTTTTGACGACTTTCAAAATGGCGCAGAGAAAGTTTTGTCTGGTGATAGTTGGTCAGTTTCCACTTCAAATTGTCATGCGCTTGCCCAAGAAATCATAGGCATCACTCGAAAGATATCCTGGCAACTTTGTCCCAGTATGGGCAAGGCGTGGCTTTCTTTTGCATCCTGGTGCTTTACTCATGCCAATTACTCTCTGTCTGGAACTGATTTAAATTTGCAGAACTCGTTGTCATCCATTCTCCAATCTGAACTTTCTCCAGATAGATATCACCTGACAGACAATGAGAAGTCTCAGGTGGAGGAAATCATAAAATGTTTCTATGCTGATAAAGATGCAAACTACATAGATCGTAATTTGCCAACGACAACAGAATGCAGTCACAATTCTGAGCAGGAGTACCCCATAGCTTCACTAGTTGAACAGGTAATTCATCTGTTAGAAAATGCAGCTGGAGCTCCAGGCTCTGAGTCCTGTGATGGTGAAGGTCCCTCTGCACTGCTATCATCTGAACTAACAGTTCTCCTATGTAAATGTGATTCTGCAAAGGACAATGCCATGCCTTTGATTGACAAACTTATTGAAACTTGGTGGTCTTTAAGGCGAAGGAGGGTATCACTCTTTGGACATGCTGCAAATGCTTATTTTCAGTACCTTTCTCATGCATCAACTGAGCTTCAACCTTCATATCACCGCGACACTTTGAAAGGGAAAACAAGGAGCTACACTCTGAGGGCATTGTTGTATCTCCTCCATATAATTTTGAACTATGGGGTGGAGCTGAAGGAAACACTTGAAAGCGGGCTTTCAACAGTTCCTTTATTGCCGTGGCAGGTACATTGTGATAGTGGCATCGATTCTATAATTTTGATTAAATTAATGTGTAATTATATGCTGTGGATATGTGCAGGAGATTATACCGCAACTTTTTGCTCGCTTGAGCTCCCACCCAGAGAAGATAGTAAGGAAACAGTTGGAGAGCATATTGGTGAAGCTAGGGAAACTTTCTCCTTGTTCTATTGTATATCCTACATTAGTTGATATCAATGCTTGTGAAGCAGAACCCTCTGAGGAGCTTCAGCGCATATTGGACTTGCTGGTATTTTCTTTGGATACTTTTGAGCTATGGCTAGCTGTAGACTATGTATGATATGTACGCTATTTTATATTTTTCAACCTTTTATGTTTTTGATAGGTTAAGCTATACCCCAAATTAATTAAGGATGTTAAGCTTGCAATTGAGGAGCTAGGAATGATTACTGTTCTATGGGAGGAGCAATGGCTGAGCACTTTACAAGATCTCCATTCAGGTAAGTCTCCCCTCCGCTCCTGCTGTCCTGTGGAATCAGCTGCAGGAGGCGGGCTTTCATTGAAAATTAATATACCTAGATAGGAATTAGTCTGTGGCCAAGTTTGACATTGCTGTGTTTTACTCCAGAATCCAGTTAGTTACAGGGAATCTTTACCAACCTGAGTAAAATATTTCTTTTATGCCTTAAGAAAGATGTTGCCAGTTATTTAATACAAGTGATAAAACACAATTTCTTTAAAATGCCACTGCAATGCCAAACGCACTGTAAGGCTCAGTTATTAATGACCATTCCTTTACCTTACTCTATGATTTACGGAATTACAGTTTCCCTGTAGAGTTAATAATGAAATCCTTTTGTTAACTAGGTGTCTAGGTTCCAATACCATGATATTGTTGCATAGGATCTCTAGGATTTATGGTATGTTATGGCCTAGGATTTGGCGAGGCGTGCACTGTAGCATGTGAACAGTACCGCGTGTACTGTAGCACGTGAATAATACCGTATGCACTGTAGTGATTGGATTAAAAATGGTTAGATGCATGTCTTCATATTAGAAATAGTTAGATGCATATCTTCATATTAGGAATTGGATGCACATCTTCATATTAAGAATATATAGATGCACATTTTTATATTTAGATAGTATGGATATGATATTATCTTTAGTTGATTGGTTGCATTAGATTGTGTTAGTTTCCATATTGTTAGGGCTAACCTCATCTATATAAAGAGGAGCCGCACCATTCACAATCAAGTAATAAAGTAGTCAAGTTCTAAACCGGTTGGTCTTCAGATCAGAGCCTCCGCAAGGAGGGCAATCTTAAGCTTTCCTGACCTATCCCCTACCATAACATCTTGGTATCAGAGTCAACTGCTGCTCCGCCATCAATGGCAAGTAGCGGGGGTTGAAATACCATGAAGGTCGGAGCTCCACGATTCCACTGCCTAGGGCTTCCGACCTTCGACGGTAAGGGAGATCCGCAATCTTGGTTGAATCACTTTGAACAATTCTTCAAGAAGCAGCGGATGATGGAGGAAGAGGAATGGTTGACATCGTACCACCTGACAGGGAATGCTGTCCTATGGTACCGATAGCTAGAGTGTGCACTTGGGGTGCAGACATGGCCAAGTTTTGTTAAGCATGTTAACCTCCGTTTCGCCACCATCATCGTGCCGTCTCTACCCGCACGTCAAGTCCACCGAGCCAACTACTGTGGCTTTCAATACCAAGTTATCCTCCACTGAGATTTGCTCCAACTTGATGGCCTGGATGAAAGAGTTCATGGCTAAGATGGAGAAGGCATAGCATGTTACTGCGGTTTCTGAGTCAACATCGCCGCCGGTTGTGACCATGTCCAAGATGGAGGAGTAGCAAGAGGTGACGCCTACCACCACCGTCCCCATCGCCATCATCAGCGTTGTTCCTGCTACCGTCTTCACCAACGACGACTCCTTTCCAGGCTTCGCTATTCTTGGCTGCACCTCTGATGTCTTCGTTGATGAGGAAGGTTGCTGCGTCCAGTAGCGGTCTTCTCCACATGGCTAGCCGATGTCGTGTTTTTGTAGATGTGGGGTGTAGCGGGTGTTAGGACCGCAACTGTGTGGCGTTCTTCCCCACACTAGCAGGAAAGTGTCATTGTTGCCCCCACGCAGTTTGTCCATGCCACCGGCGCCTCCTGCAACAGCAAGTCACGCCAAGGGATTGCAGTCCTCATCGCTGTCTATCAGAGTGTTGTACTCTCTCTTCCACACGACTATTCGTCGGCGCCACGGGCTCTCGTCGTCATGGGGTTACGAAGGACTTCAACTATGACTTCCACCTGATAGCTCGAAGACAAACTGGCTTGCCGCGAGGGGTGTAATGTT
The DNA here is from genome assembly GCA_017311315.1 of Dendrocalamus latiflorus. Lineage (NCBI taxonomy): Eukaryota > Viridiplantae > Streptophyta > Magnoliopsida > Poales > Poaceae > Dendrocalamus > Dendrocalamus latiflorus. The sequence continues at coordinate 7,395,266 of CM029651.1, read as the reverse complement.
ATGGCCTAGAATTCGGCGAGGCGTGCACTGTAGCATGTGAACAGTACTGCATGTATTGTAGCACGTGAACAGTACCACATGCACTGTAGCAATTAGATTAGAAATGATTAAATATATATCTTCATATTAGGAATAGTTAAATGCATCTCTTCGTATTAAGAATAATTAGATGCACATCTTCATATTAGGAATATATATATATATATATATATATATATATATATATATATATATATATATATATATATATATATATATATATATATATATATATATATATATATATATATATATATATATATATATATATGCACATTTTTATATTTAGATAGTATGGATGTAATATTATCTTTAGTTGATTGGTTGCATTGGATTGCGTTAGTTTCCATGTTATTAGGGCCAACCTTATCTATATAAAGAGAGGAGCAGCACCATTCATAATCAAGCAATAAAGCAGTCAGGTTTTAAACTGGTTGATCTCTAGATCAGAGTCTCCGCAATGAGGGCAATCTTAAGCCTTCCTGGCCTATCCACCACCATAATAGGTGCCCCTCAAGTTTTTATGCGATCCTTCGGCTTACTAAGTTTGAATACAGTAAAAAAAACTTGCTTGCGTGGTAAATGGTAATTTCCTTGTCACTTGCAAGAGATCATTCTTGAAGTTTAGGTTGGAGGAATATCATCTAGTGCCTAACTATTGCATTAAATTTAATTATCTGTACAATGATTCATGTCTGGTATATGGTGTTCTTTGTACGGACCTGCTTTTAGGGACTCTAGGACTAGGTGACCATATATCTACATCAAGTAAATTTCATTTGTCAGTTCATGAGTTAATGATGGGCCAAATTCTCTATTGCAATGTAGACGTTTTAAGGAGAATCAATATACTTAAAGAGGAAGCTGCAAGGGTTGCTGCAAATTCTACCCTAAGTTCAGCTGAAAAAAACAAGATCAATGCTGCAAAATATTCTGCTATTATGACTCCAATTGTTGTAGCCTTGGAACGTCGTCTAGCATCTACATCTCGTGAACCAAAAACATCTCATGAGATGTGGTTCCATAAGGAATATAATGCTCAGCTGAAATCTGCAATCACAACCCTTAGGACGCCCCCTGGATCTCCAGCAGCATTAGGAGAGATTTGGCGGCCTTTTGATTCAATTGCAGCTTCTTTAGCCACTCATCAAAGAAAGTCATGCATATTGTTAAGTGAAATTGCTCCACAGTTAGCAGCTTTGTCAACCTCCGACATTCCAATGCCTGGTTTTGAGAAGCAGATACTTGATACCTCAGAATCTTCTTTTGCTGGAAATCATGGCACGATTACAGTATCTTCCTTCTGCAAAGACGTAACAATACTTTCGACGAAGACAAAACCTAAGAAGCTCGTCTTGCAAGGATCAGATGGTCAGAAGTATACTTATCTTCTCAAGGGCCGGGAGGATTTACGTCTTGATTCTCGAATCATGCAGCTGTTGGTGGCGATAAATAGCCTTTTGTATTCATCTTCTGACACTCGAAGTCGAAATATTGCAATACGATTCTATTCTGTTACACCGATTAGTGGACGAGCTGGATTGATCCAGTGGGTAGAAAATGTAAGCAGCATCTACAATGTGTACAAGTCATGGCAAAAATGTTCTCAGGTGGCTCAGGCACAACTGTCTTCAGTTAGCACTGATAATATTCACAACCCAGTACCACCTGTTCCCCGTCCAAGTGATATGTTCTATGGAAAAATAATACCAGCATTGAAAGAAAAAGGGATAAAAAGAGTTATTTCACGAAGAGATTGGCCACTGGATGTTAAAAGAAAGGTTCTATTGGAGCTTATGAAGGAGACTCCGAAACAGATTCTGTGGCAAGAAATGTGGTGTGCAAGTGAGGGGTTCAGAAACTTTAACTCCAAAGTAAAGAGGTATATGGTGCATGGCACTTCTGTTTTGAACACTCTGTTTACATTCACCACTTGCCCTTTCTTGCTACTTGTAGGCAAAATGAAAGTAGGATCTGGACAGTTTCCACCCTATAGTTTGGTCAAAATTTTCTGCTGGTCATCATTTTCTTGAAGAACAAGTATGCAGTTTTTAGCTGAAAATTGGAGTAAATCATGCCCACATTAAACATAGATGGCATATCTGAAATTGAAATTTCTGTTTCAATTAACTTATATGCTCTTAAACCCTAATGACTTTCTTCCTTAGAAAAACCCAAAAAAAAAACTCTTTTTGGGAGAGGAACAAAGAAAAGCATTTGCTAAATTAAATGGTTTTGCAAACTGCAACTCCCTAGACCCTAGTGGCTAGTGGTGTGGGATCTGGGGGAGGCTGAGATGAAGGCTGTCTCCCCTGTTTCGTGTACTGTACTTTCTCATTGGTCAGGATGCTATCACTGTTGACAAGCTTCGGTATGAGTTTGATGTGCATGCCAGATAGTTTCCATTATGTAACATTCATGCTAATGTTAGGGACTTTTTATTATTTGCCACATAACCTAATCTGTTATTCTTTCATACATAAATGGTAACTGAAACAACAGAAAACAAAGAGTGCCTTGAGGTTATTTTGGTGACTAGTTTGTTCACCATAATGCATTTATCTGGGTAGAGCCTTTACAAATAGAGTGCTATCTGTGGGAAGTTGGAAAAGTGTAATAAGTGGTTGAACTGAATGTTGATTGATTCAGGAGCAAGCAATACAAGGCATATATATAGGCAAGGATATCTAGGGTTTGGCTAATAGAAATATGGGCCATCCTGAGGGATCCTTGACCATATTAGCTAATCAACCACATTAAGAGCATATGGGCCAACGCCAAGAGCCCAATGACTGACAGGGTAACACAGTCTAACACCCCCCCGCAGTCGAAGCGTCTGCACCGCGGACGTTGAGACTGGACCGAAACTCATTGAAGACGGAAGACGGAAGGCCCTTGGTGAAGATGTCGGCATACTGGGAAGTGGTGGGAACATGCAAGACACGGACGTCGCCAAGAGCCACTTTCTCCCGAACGAAATGAAGATCAATCTCAATGTGCTTGGTGCGCTGATGCTGGACGGGGTTGGAGGACATGTAGACTGAACTGATGTTGTCGCAATACACCAGGGTGGTCTGCTGAGGTGGAGTATGCAACTCCAACAGAAGGTGTCGTAGCCAGGATGCTTCGGCAACAGCGTTGGCTACACCGCGGTACTCAGCCTCTGCGCTGGATCGGGAGACTGTGTTTTGTCGCTTGGATGACCAGGAGACCAGGTTATCTCCAAGAAACACAGCATAGCCTGAGGTGGACTTGCGTGTGTCCGGGCAGCCGGCCCAGTCAGCATCGGAGTATACCACAAGAGCAGACTGTGAGGAGGCCTGGAGAAAGAGTCCCAAGTGGAGAGTGCCACGAATGTACCGAAGAATCCGCTTGAGGGCAGCAAGGTGAGGCTCACGGGGGTCGTGCATATGGAGGCACACCTGTTGAACTGCATAAGAGATGTCCGGCCTGGTGAAAGTGAGATACTGAAGAGCCCCGGCTAGACTTCGGAAATCACTGGGATCACTGACAGGCAGACCATCTGAAGCTGACACCTTTGGATTTGTGTCGACAGGGGTGGTGCATGGTTTGCAATCTGCCATGCCTGCGCGCTCCAGGATATCCAGCATATACTGACGCTGTGAGAGGAGAAGACCACCACGACACTTCTGCACATGTACTCCCAAAAAATGATGAAGCTCACCGAGATCCTTCATGGAGAACTCATGCTGTAGGGCAGTGATGATGCGCCGGAGGAGGCCGGGAGATGAGGCTGTGAGGACGATGTCATCAACGTAGAGGAGCAGGTAGACAGTCTCAGAGCCCCGGTGGTAGACAAATAGTGAGGTGTCAGACTTGGCCTCAAGAAACCCAAGAGAGAGCAGATAGGAGGCAAACCGGCTGTACCATGCACGGGGAGCCTGCTTGAGACCATAGAGCGATCTGTTCAGCCGACAGACAAAGTCCGGATGAGTAGAATCCTCGAAACCGGAAGGTTGGGAACAGTAGACTGTCTCAGATAAGGTCCCATGGAGAAAGGCGTTCTTCACGTCAAGCTGATGAATCGGCCACTGCCGGGAAATAGCCAGAGCCAGAACTGTCCGCACTGTAGCAGGTTTCACAACTGGACTGAAGGTCTCGGCGTAATCAACTCCCGGGCGCTGTGTAAAGCCTCGCAATACCCAACGAGCTTTGTACCGCTCGAGAGAGCCATCAGCGTGGAGTTTGTGCTTGAAGATCCACTTGCCAGAAACGACATTCGCCGTGGCCGGACGGGGAACCAAGTCCCAGGTATGGTTCTGTAAGAGAGCCGTGTACTCGTCCTCCATAGCGGCCCGCCAGTTGGGGTCGGCAAGTGCGGTGCGGTACGTCCGAGGCACAGGTGACAGGGACGTGGCGTGGTAGAGAGCAGGGAGCCGAAACCCGGACTTGGCGCGCGTTGTCATCGGGTGCTGGTTCCGCACGGGAGACACCGGGACGGCACCCGGGGGAAGCGGCACCTGGAAGGGTGCTGGCGCAGCCGAGGGAGGAGATGTCGGTGGAGAGCTCGGGGTGGAGACCGGTGGCGCGCGTCTGGTGTAGACGTGGCGAAACCGGTGATCGGTGTGGTCCGCACACGGCGAAGGAAGAAGGCCGGTGGCCGCCGGAGTAGGGGGTGCCCCGCGCGACGCATGGACCTCCAGTGTCATGCGTGGCGGGGCCGAGGGCGCAGTGTCTTCGACGGGGATGAGCGCGGCATTGTCCAAGGCCGCGCGTGGCATGGGCGCGGGGACGTCAGCGTGCACGCGACCCGTTCGCGCGGGAAGACCTGCAGACAAAGGGGTGGATGACGGGCCTATAGGCACCGGCACCGGATTAGTATAGTCATCCAGGAATGCAAAATCAGTCGTGGAGGGGGCGGAAGGAAGAGTGGCAAAGGGAAAGGAGGTTTCATCGAAGATGACATGGCGGGAGAGGTAGACCCGATTGGAGGCCATGTCAAGACAACGATATCCCTTATGATGGGTGGAGTATCCGAGGAAAGCACATAAGGCGGAGCGGGGAGCGAGTTTGTGGGAGGCTGTGACAGTGAGGTTTGGGTAGCAGGTGCACCCGAAGACGCGCAAATGCTCATAAGATGGTGAAGAACCAAAAAGAGCATGATGAGGAGTGGAGAAGTGCAGCGTCTTGGTGGGGAGGATGTTGAGGAGGTAAGTGGCAGTGGCCAAGGCCTCAACCCAATAGGATGGTGGCATGGATGCCTGAAACAAGAGTGAGCGAATGACATTGTTGATGGAACGGATGATACGCTCAGCTTTGCCATTCTGTTGGGAGGTGTAGGGACAGGACATGCGAAGATGGGCGCCATGAGTGAGGAAGAACGTGCGGGCGCTGGAGTTGTCAAACTCGCGGCCGTTGTCGCACTGAACTGCCTTAATATTGGTGCCGAACTGAGTGGAAACAAAGGAGAAAAAATTAGCAAGCGTCGGGAACGTGTCAGACTTGAGGCGAAGCGGGAATGTCCAAAGATGATGCGAACAGTCATCGAGAATGAGCAAATAATACTTGTAACCAGAAACACTTTCGACAGGAGAGGTCCAAAGATCACAATGTATTAGATCAAAATTGTGCGAAGCACGGGATGATGACATAGGAAAAGGAAGACGAACATGGCGACCCAATTGGCAAGCATGACAGATAAGAGGGACCTATGACTTTATTACATGAAGGAAGAACTGCAGAGCCTGCTAACTTGGACAAAACGTCATGACCGGGGTGACCAAGCCGGCGATGCCAAAGAGGGGAGTGGGACTCGGCGAGGAGGGACTTGGCGACGGGTAGATGCAGGGGGTAGAGTGGCCCTGAGCTATCGCACCTGATGATCACGCTCCGAGACCGAAGATCCTTCACAGAACAGCCAGTGGGGTCAAACTCAACAGAGCAGTTATTGTCAGAAGTAAACTGACGAACAGAAATGAGGTTCTTAATAAGGGTGGGAGAGACAAGAACGTTGTTGAGGCGAAAAGAGCCATGAAGGTCGGCTGTCCCAGTAGACGTGACGGGAAGGAGAGAGCCGTTACCAACGACAATGGAGGAAGGAACTGGGTACTGAGAGAAGGAGGGATGAGAGAGGATACCAGGGTCGGAGGCCATGTGGGATGTCGCCCCGGAGTCGAAGTACCACTCGGGCTGATGAGGTGGGTTGAGAGTCATGGTGGAGAAAGCGCTGCCGAGGGCGTTCTGGTCCCAAGCGGGCGATCCACCGGGAGTGGCAGGGTGGCCTGGAGCCGGCGCAGGGGTGGAGCTGTGGAAAGCAGTTGGTCCCCCAGGCGGTCCGTGAAAACCCGCTGGAGGCTGAAGCAGGCCGTGGAGCGCCGCCGGCTGGCCGAGAAGACCTGCGACCTGGCCGTGGGTGTCAGGGAGAAACCACGGGTGCTGGCCAGGCACGGTAGCCAGCAGGGCTTGAGGCTGAGGCGACGCCTGGGACGGAGGCGAGGACCCGGTGAAGCGACCTGGCGGCAGAGGAGCGAGAGGTGGCCGGGGACCGGGCCACATCTGGATGGTGCCGGTCCACGGGTTGTAGAAGCTGGGCCAGCCGCCGCCTGCGCCGGACCCCTGGGAGGAGGTGGAGTTCTGGCCGCCCCGGCCGGAGCGTTTGCCGCGGCGCCCTCGGTTTCCTCCGCCGCCGCCACCTCCACCCCCGCCTCTGTTTCCTCCGCTGGAGCCGGCGCCGAAGCCACTGGGGGTCGGGGAAGCTGGGTTGCGGTTGATGGGTGGCGCAGGGTGTTGGCTGCCGGACGTGAGCAAGGCGGTGGCGGGGGAGGACCGGCGGTTAGCCATGTTGAGTTCCTCCAGGAGCAGGTCCGCACGCGCCTCCAGAAAGGAAGGGAACGGCCGGCTCCGTTGAAGGTGAAGGCCAATGGCGGAGAACTTCTCATTGAGGCCACGGATGATGTTGAGCACGAGAGTACGGTCGGCGACGACCTCCCCGAGATCAGCAAGGGCATCAGCCATGGTCTTGAAGCGCCGACAGTAGTCAGCGATGGAAAGATCACCTTGAACGAAGTTCCGGAATTCCGCGTCGAGGTAGAGGGCGCGAGATTCCCTGTTGCCGAGAAACTGGGTTTCGACGGCGAGCCAGGTGATGCGGGCGGTGGCGCGGCGTTCCAGCACAATCTCGACGAGGTCGGAGGAGAGAGTGCCGAGGAGCCAGGACTTGACGACGCAGTCCATCCGGAGCCAGTCGGGAAGAGCAGGGTGGTGGTCGTCGGCGAGCACGTGGTCTTCGAGGGAGAACTTCCCGAGGGCGAGGAGGAAGAGCTCGCGCCACCGGGAGTAGTTGCCGGAGTTGAGATCAAGAACCAGGGGAACCAAGGAGCGGATGTTTTGAACACCGATTGCCTGGGCATGAATGTTGGCGATGGCGGCTGCTTCATGGAGAAGAAGAGCATCGTGGAGAGGGCGGGAGGTTTCGTCCACGAGCTCACCGTCGGCGACGTCTCCAGTGGTGGCGGCGCGCTCGCGAGCGGCGCGCGCTAGGGCAGCGCGCTCGCTACCTGCGGCCAACTCGACATCGGCGATGTCTCCAGCGGCGGCTGCGCGCTCACGGGCGGCGCGCGTGAGAGCTGCATGCTCCCGTTCAGCGGCTGCAGCGCGCGCGTGAGCGGCGGCGGCAGCCTCGCGCTCAGCCGCCTCAGCGCGTGCGAGTGCAGCGGCGCGTGATTGAGCGGCGGCGGCGAGGCGCGCGTCGGAGACGGCGGGGACGCCATGAGCGGCTACCTCTGTCCTGGCGGCGGCTTCCTCTGCAGAGAGATGGTCGCCGGCAGGGAAGGAGGCTGGCGGCGGTGGGAGATCGCTCATGGCGCCAGAAGCAGGGGAGAAACAGAGGAGAGCAGAGTAGCTAGGGTTGCCAGCGGAAAAAGAGAAAAGCAACAGGCAAAGTGCTCTGATACCATGTGGGAAGTTGGAAAAGTGTAATAAGTGGTTGAACTGAATGTTGATTGATTCAGGAGCAAGCAATACAAGGCATATATATAGGCAAGGATATCTAGGGTTTGGCTAATAGAAATATGGGCCATCCTGAGGGATCCTTGACCATATTAGCTAATCAACCACATTAAGAGCATATGGGCCAACGCCAAGAGCCCAATGACTGACAGGGTAACACAGTCTAACACTATCATATGCTTTTTAAGTGTAATAGCTGAAGTTTTCTTTCTTCCTTTTGATTTTAGAGTCTTATCACTTGTGATCAAATTTGTCATTGTCCGTGAGTGCTTAGCTATCAATCAATTTCTCGTTGCAGATTCTCTAGCAGTGTAGCAGCCATGAGCATGGTTGGGCATATTCTGGGCCTTGGAGATAGACACTTAGACAATATCCTTATGGATTTCAGCAATGGTGATGTGGTTCACATAGATTACAACATATGCTTTGATAAAGGGAAAAGATTGAAGATTCCAGAAATTGTTCCATTCCGCCTTACTCAAACTATTGAATCAGCTTTAGGATTGACTGGAGTGGAAGGTGTCTTTAGAGTTACTTGTGAGGCAGTTTTGGGTGTCCTCTTGAAGAACAAAGATATTATCTTAATGTTGTTGGAAGTATTTGTTTGGGACCCATTGATTGAGTGGACACGCGGAAATATCCAAGATGAAGCAGGAATAGCTGGTGAAGAGAAGAAAGGAATGGAATTAGCAGTTAGTTTAAGCTTGTTCTCTTCGAGGATCCAAGAAATCCGTGTTCCTTTGCAGGTAATTGTTGTCCCTTGGAGTTGGTAATCCTCTCTTGCATCTTGGTCTTAATTTTGTTAATATTAAATGGGAATTAATGTTTCAGTAGTGAGGCAATGTAGCTCTTACGTGTCCTGAATTAATTAGTTTAAGCTATTTCTTAATTTGTATTTTTAGCATTTTCTCACAATCTAATTTAACTGTTTCCAATGTTCAGGAGCATCAGGATCTTTTTGTAATTAACTTGCCAGCTACACTATCTGCTTTAAAGGTATTCTTCTCAACTTTCTAAGAATGAAGTGTGAGTATCTCAAATAAAATGAATCGCCTGATTCCAGTTTTTTAACTGTATGCAGAAATTCTTGGATACTCTAGATCAATATGAGGTTATATCTGCTATGTTTTATCATGCTGAAAAAGAGAGAACAAGTGCCCTGCAGAATGAAACGTCAGCGAAGTCAATCCTAGCTGAAGCTACTTCAGTTGCTGAAAAATCTCGCACTTCGTTTGAACTCCATGCTCACGAGTTAGCAGAAGCAAAATCTGCAGCAGTTGATGAAGCAAACAAGCTTGCAATATGGGTAGAAAAACATGGAAGGGTTCTTGAGGCCATACGGGACAATTCAATTACATGTGCACAGTCATGCATGCAACTAAACAGCAAGGACGAGGCCTTAAGCCTTATTTCAGCTGTCCTTGTATCAGGAGTCCCCCTTACAGTTGTACCAGAGCCAACGAGAGCACAGTGCTATGAGTTGGATAGGGAGGTTTCTCAACTGATCACTGAGTTGCATGATGGGCTGTCGTCTGCTTTAGAGTCACTTGGTGAATATTCTATAGTCTTGCAGCAAGTTCTTCCAGTTAAATACATCACAACCAGTCCAATTACTGGTTGGGCACAAGCTTTGCAGCTGTCTGTAACCAGCGCAAAACAAGATATGCTTCCCCTTGCCAAAAGGCAGGCTGCAGAAGTCATTGCTAAGGTTCAGGGTGAAGGTATTAATCTAGTGCAGCAAAGATACCGGGATCTCTTAAATCAAATGGAAAATTATGTTGCATGTGTGGAAAGACTTGCGAGGGAATGTTCTGAACTGACAAATTCTATTGGATTGGATAATGAAGCACAATCTAAAGATCGGATACTTTCTGCATTCATGAACTCTGTTCAATTGCCATCACAAAAGAAGGATGAGGATAACATTCTTTTTTCACAGGCAGGTAATATTGAGGTCAAAACTCCAGCCCAGGAGGATATACAAGAGAAAACAAGTAAGGTTCTCTCTATTCTTGGGATTGCTGTGGGCCAGCTATATAGTGACGTGAGAGACAAAGTGTCCGATCTCTCAACTAAAGCTACTGTGATAGCTAAATTTAGGACGGAGGAAGCTGGTCTTCAAGCTGATGCTGGAATGAGTTTGCAATTGTTTGATCAGCAGATTGAAAAATGTGCATTAGTTTCGGGATTTGTTGATGAAGTGCATGAAGTGATAGGGACAAAACTATCTGAAATGAACACTGCTTATGCAAAGCCTCGGCCTGGGCAATGGGCTTCTACTTTTCAGGCCATTTTGCACTCAAGTACTAACATGATTGAACAAATGACGGAAGTTTTTCTTCCAGAAATTATTAGATCGTTTGTCTCATACAATTCAGAGGTAATGGAAGCTTTTGGTTCAATTTCTCAGATACGTGGCTCTGTTGATACAGCTCTAGAGAAGCTGGTTGAGGTAGAACTTGAGAGAGCATCACTGACTGAATTGGAGCAGAGCTACTTTGTGAAAGTTGGCCGTATCACTGAGCAGCAGATAGCTCTTGAAGAAGCTGCCACGAGTGGTAGAGACCATCTATCTTGGGAAGAAGCAGAGGAGTTAGCTTCGCAGGAGGAAGCCTGTAGGGCACAATTGGAACGACTCCAGGCAACTTGGAGCCAGAAAGATATGAGGATTTCATCACTTATGAAAGTAGAAGCCAATGTCATGAATTCGTTACTTTCTTCTAAACAGTACTTCTCATCTTTGGTGAATGTTGATCAGGAAAGTGAATTTCAGTTGAGAAGAAGCAAGGCTCTGCTTTCGATCTTGACAAAGCCCTTTGCTAACCTGGAATCACTTGATCATATGCTATCATCACATGGCATGTTTCCTTCTCACGAAGATGGATCCATTTCTAATCTAAAAGATGTTTTGTCTCCAAGTTCTTCATTATCTGATGTGGTGTGGCCTTTAGCTGGCTTATTGAAGGATCATGTTTTTTTTGTTTGGAAACTCGGTTTTCTTGATTCAATTCTCGATTTATGCATGCATGAGATTTCATCTTCTGTTGAGCACAGTTTTACTACCAACCAGCTTTATGTTACTCTTAAAAAGAAGCTTGCAATCCATGTGGAAAAACAAGTTTGTCGATATATTACAGAAAGGATTGTTCCTGCACTCATCCTATGTTTGGACAAAGAAATTAGTGATATGCTGCAATCGAGCCAAAGAAGAAGAGAATCAGGTCAACCTAGAAGAGATTCTACAGCTGTTGGAAGAGTTGCAGTAATGCTTGAGGAATACTGTAATGCTCATGAGACAGCTAAAGCTGCCCGGACCACAGTTTCTCTAATGCAAAGGCAATTAAATGAGCTCACAGAGGCTTTACGCAAAATCATTGTGGAAATAGTTCAGGTTGAATGGCTGCATGATCTTTCATCGCCTTATGCGCAGAAGGCCAAGGTTTTGTCACAAAATATTCTTAGGGATGATAAGTTCATCTCTGTGCTTTTAAATTTGAGCAGAAGCAACTTGTTAGATAAGATCCAGTCTTCAGTGTCATTGATAACAAGATCAATTGAGTGCCTGCAAGCTTGCGAAAGCACTTCTGTTTCAGCTGAAGGACAACTTGAGAGAGCAATGGGATGGGCCTGTGCTGGTCCAAATACTTCTGGAGCAGGGAGTTCAACCACAAAGGGTTCAGGAATTCCCCCTGAGTTTCATGATCATCTATTGGAAAGGAGGAAAATGCTTCGGGTCGTTCAAGAACAGGCATCTGATCTTGTTAAGTATTGTACATCTGTTTTGGAGTTTGAAGCATCTAGGGATGGGCTTTACTTGGTTCCTGAGGATAAATCTTCTGGACAATCTAAAGGCAGGGCGTGGCAGCAAACTTTCCTGAATCTCCTGACACGTCTGGATGCAGCATATCATTCTTTTACATGTAAGTTGACTACTTTCTTTTTGTACTTTTATTACATGTATACGCAGATACTCTTGACAAGTCGACATGCACAAGGATATCCAACTTTCTGTGGGTGATTATTTTCATGCTGCACTGAAAATTAATCAAGGACCCCAAACTTTTTTTTTTTGAACGGGAGACCCCAAACATGTTCTTGCCCTTAAAAACTGATTCCCTTTGCCCAAGGAAGATTGCCATGTCCGGTGGTGCCTTACTGGCTGCCTTACGTGATATATTTGTGCTGGTGTGCTAGTCTACTGTCAGTAAATTGTTTAAACCACCGAAGCAAAATAGATGGATGTCACCAAAGTCTACTCAGAATTCGAAAGTTCTGCATGCCTCTGTCATAATAGTTCCTCCTATATTTATAGTTCCTTTTGCTCTTGGTCCAAGCAGGTGCAGAACAAGAGTGGAAGCTTGGCCAGCTCAACATGGAAACTGCTGGAAAAAGCTTGTATTCAGCAACCAATCAGCTTTCTGTAGTCTCTTTAAAGGCGAAATCCTCTTTAGGTCTGTCCTCTCCTGCTTGTGGAAATGTTGGCTTGTTTATTTTATCATCCAACGTGGGAATTCTTAAAAGATATATTCCTTTTTTATCCTTGTAGAATAATGTTGTGTATATCTTTTCCCAGTTAAACTACAGGATACTCTTGTAGACATGTATGAACATGCTTGTGAAGTCAGTGCATCGTTATCTGGATTCAAACACGTTTCACAGGAACGCACTGCGTTGACTTCTGAATGCGGTTCCCTGCTCGATGAGGTACAGATTTTAATGTCATCTTGTTGAAAATCACTACTTCGACTGCATAGGAGTTACTAGTTGTGAAGTCAATTGTGCTTTCAGCTGTGCAAGTTTGTAAACGGTTTGATACGCTTTAGCAGTTTAGGCTTTAATTGAGGAACTAACCTTATTCAGGTAGCTATTGCCTATTTGACATTAATGAAAATCACATCTGCAATGCTCTCATGATGAAATACTCTTCAGTTAGGTAAAATCTGAGCAATTAGATATCTCATCTCTGGTTATGTCTATTTTTATGTAGTTATATCCATGGTTGGGAAAACCGGCGGTTACCGGCCGGTAACCGGAAATACCGGTGGCAACCGGGTTTCGAAATACCGGCCGAAATTTTTTGAATTGAAGATTTGAATTTTTGACTTGCTAATGCAGTGGGTATATTAGTTTGGGTATTGTTTTTGATATATTAGGTTGATTAGCTGCTGTTGGAAGTAAAAAAAGGGTGAATTATTGTCATTGGCAGCTAGTGTTGATTGGAAGCAAACATGTTGGGCCCATTGTACTGGAAAGTGCATTGGATGCTTGTCTTTGAGAGTGGTTTGCAGCACTTTAGCACTAAAAAAAGGCAGCAACAGTTGGCCAATTAGAATGGGAGAAGAAATCAGCATCCTGGGGAGAAGGGACTAGCTGTAGCACGCGAGAGAGAGGTGAAGTAGCTGCAGCAAAGTGCTAGAGGAGAAGAGGAGCAGCTGCAGCAAAGTGCTAGGGGAGAAGAGGAGCAGCTGCAGTAAGAAATAGAAAAAGAACAGCAGTTCATCTTTAGATTGTAAAGACTAGATGAGAGTTGTGTTACTTTGGTCCTCTCAAGTTCCTGAACAATGGCAGCCTCTGATTTCATTCTTGTGTATTAGAATTCAAAAGAGCCAAGATGCCAAAAAAAAGCAAACTCCAAACATTTCCACCACAAACCAAACTCAAAAATGGTTCCCAAGTGAGTTCTTGAAAAATGAACCACTTCTCTAAGATTGCCCAATCAATCAAGAGTTATGAAGCACAAATAGACAGGGGTCAAGGATCTACTCATCTACCAGGAAACAATAGATTGAGAAATCACTTCAACATCAAAGTTCAAAAAATCTCAATTGAATCAACAACTGGATTAGCCAAACCCCTCTCACCGGTTTTTCCGGTTTTCTCACTGGTAAAACCGGTAACTGGCCGGTTACCGGTCTTCTCCCGCCCCGCCCAAAAAAAACATTTGACGAATTTTGACCGGTTAGAATCCGGGATTTCCGGTTACTGGGCGGTAACCGGCCGGTTACCGGTACCGCCCGGCGGCCGGGATTTGTCCCGGTTCCGGTTTTTTTATCCCTGGTTATGTCCCTTTCTAGTTTTATACTATCAGATCCAAAACATTATCTCTTGTTCTTGATTTACTGACAAATTTTTTGCAGGTTTTGGCTATAGCAGAGGGGTTGCATGATGTCTACACTCTGGGAAAGGAAGCTGCTGCAATGCACAGTTCCCTTATGACCAATCTTTCCAAGGTTTGTCGTTGGTTCTATTGCATTTCCTTCCCTCAAGATCAATATAAATACTTGCTCCTGGCTACTCACTGGTAATATTTAATATGTACCTTTCATGTGCATGCTGTTTGGAGATTTCCATTGGGATTTTAAATTTAATATTGACACGGGGCTGATTTATGTGGTTCATACAAACATTATTGGAATATGCTAAACATTATGCCCAGAGCTTAGGAATACTTGTCAGTTGTCACCATTAGTATATTCGGTATAATACGATTTCCCTTTTCTTCTCTAAAGAAAAAACTTTTGTTTTGATGCTTGACAGGCAAACACGATTTTACTTCCACTTGAAGCCTCATTATCTGCTGATTTAGCTGTTATTTCTGAAGCGATGTCAAAGGAAAGAGAGAAGAATAACAATAGTGTGCCTCTTATTCATGGAAAGGCATTATACCAATCTTACATCATTAGAGTAAGGGAAGCTTGCAAAAATGTGGAACCTCTGGTGCCCCCGCTTACTGAATATGTGAAGGAACTGCATTCCATGGTGACTAAGCTTGGACGCCTTTCAAGTCTACATGCAGGGAATCTTCATAAGGTACTTAGCGAATATATATATATATATATATATATATATATATATATATATATATATATATATATATATATATATATATATATATGACGAGTGTTTCATGCACCATGGTGCCTAGGCACCAATATCAATACCCGTTGATTTGCTTCGAGATTCGCAACGTTTGATGTGGGTATCTTCATATACCCATAAAAAAGTACATTTGAGATGTCAAACTCCGAAAAAATTTAAATTCAACTTCAGTTTAATTAGTTTGAACTATTTTTATGGTATATACTCACTGTAATTGCATTGAACTCAAAAGTAGTTCAAACTAATTTGAACTGAGTTCAAAACTTACTTACCATAAATATATCAAGGGTATAAAACATTTTCATACCCAAACTCAAAAAAATTATCAATCATACACGTGTATCGGATGTTGGTGCCTAGGCACCATGGTGCCTTATGTAATTTTCATATATATATACTGACGGCTTGTTAACCATTTGCACTAAACATTTTGAAACTTTTAGGCATAAAAGAGGTGATCCACACCAGGGTTCGGATTACCGGCGGTTACCGGCCGGTAACCGCCGGTAACCGTTCTTCCCGGCGGCGAGCGGTATGAAAATACCGGCCGAGATGGAAATTTGAAATTTTTGAATTTGTAGATGGTGGAATGGGTTCCAGGGGGCATTTGTAGCTACTTTGGATGGCTAAGCATATGTTTAGGAACAATACCACAAATTCACTCTTAAAGTTGGTTAGCTTAACATTGTTCCACCTTAATTAAATAGATAGGCAACTCTGAATTACAAGTATGATGCATAGCAATGTAGAATACTAGAATACAAGCACTATAAATCTAGCATGGGTACTTCTAAAGTTCTAATATCATATGATAATGTATACATACATTAGTTATCCAGAATTCCAGATGCAATTCAGACATGGCTAACTTAGTCCAGTGACTGACCAACATCTCTCAACTCCCAACTATGACCATTAGCTGATGACATCTAGCCAATGATGTCAGTTAAGACACCATTTATTTATAATAACTCACTATTGTAAGTCACAAAACATTTATCCAGACGGATAGAGAAACAAATATGAACCCAGTGGTACAAGCTGTTACGAAACATAAAGCATTCAACTTCTACATTTAGTACATCCATTTTTGTTCATCTCTGGCTCAAAACACTTCAACTCAGCAAGAAAGTAGAATATTTCAGTATACAACTAGCAAATTACATCACAGCCATATGTAGCTTGAAACTTTGAATATTTCATGCGTTAAATCTTCGGATGCTCATGTGTTTTGAAATTCATAGTATAGGAGGGCTCAAACACATGTTTTTCTGCTAAATCTTTCAAAAGTATAGGTAGGTTTTATGCAAAGGATCCCACAAGGGTATTTCCATACTCTTGTACAAATTCCACCGGTTTTTCCGGGTTTTTGACCGGTAAAACCGGTAACCGGCCCGGTTACCGGCCGGTTACCGGCCGCCTCCCGCCCCGACAAAAAAAATGTTTGACGAATTTCTTCCGGTTTTACACCGGGATTTCCGGTTACCGGGCGGTAACCGGCCGGTTACCGGTACCGCCCGGCGACCGGGATTCTCTCCGGAACCGGTTTTTCAAACCTTGATCCACACTATTCCTTTAATTGAGGATATCAATATCAAATTATTTTGTTTGTCAAATTCCAAATTTCAAGTTTTCAGCATTCAAATCGGTAAAAGATTATTGGCTTAGATGCATGATAATTGAGAATTTCACCAAATCAAGATTCAAATTCTTGGGATCAGTTCTTGGCACTGATGTTTTCTTGCTATGCTGAACTGTTGCAGAATTGGTCATGGAATTTGAGTTCCAAGTTTTCTGCTTCTCTATTTAGGGTTGGAATAGCAAGCTATATACTTCAACGCATGCACCTACGTTTGGATGCTTAATGTCCCACAAAACTCATAAGAGTCCACACAAACATTGGCTCTTAACCAAGCACCGACTCCATAAAATTTGCTACTTTCTATCTTCAACAACAACAATAACAACAAAGCCTTTTGTCCCAAACAACTTTCTATCTTCCAACATGGCAAATAAAATTTCTGGCTTTGCCCCTTAGAGTCTTCCACATTGGAGCATTGGAGATGCTCTTACAGCCTATAAATTTGGAGAGTATTATCAGCAACATTTGTTTATCACTTCCATTTTGGTTGTTTTTTTTTCTCGAACGCGCAGGAGAGCTGCGCATCATTATATTAAGAAGAAGAAAAAGGTCCAAAATGGACTTCCATTTTGGTTGTTCACAAATATGTCGTGTTCAAAAGGATTCCATGTCACTCAAGGTTTCCTTCAAAGCCTCTTTTTCGAGGGTTGTGTGCCCTCATATATCATATCATCACAAATACATGTGCTAATGATGTTTGACTGGCTAAATGAGCATGCGATACATTGACATTTATCCTTTGATTGCTCTTTTCTGCTCACAGGAATATAGATGTACTTACAAAAGCTTAATCCTTTTTAGTGTTGTTATGCTTCGACATCATTTTTCTCATGTCTCTAGATTTGTATTTCACTCATCTTTTCTCTTATTCACAGGCTTTAGAAGTTCTTGGAGATAGTGAAACTGTGAGATCACAGGACATGCCCCCAACACGTTCAGATCTTTTGCAGAGTGATTCATCAATTGAGAAGGATAAAGGCTCTTCCGGAAGCATGGAAGGTGGCTCTCAGGATTTAGTAATGAACACTGATGTTTCTTTGCAAGATGGATGTTGGATATCTCCTCCAGAGCACTCATATACTAGCAGTTCTGGATGCACAACAGGGTTAACCCAGATTAGTTCTTCTGAGAACTTAGAGAAAATAGATGGCTTCTTGGATGATGGGCCTGGGATAGAAGGTCCTGGTGCTAATGGTCCGGAAACAAGAGATGGTAGAACTGATTCAGAATCGGATTCAAGTAGCAATACGCAGGCATTATTAAACAATGTCACATTGGCACATGCTAGCAATATTCATGAGGTTGAAACATCTTTGGTGGAGGGGGGAAGAATTGAAAGTGAGGATAACAATGTGGCCTTCAAACAGGTTAGAGGACAAGAATGCGACAGCAGTGATCCTAAATCCTACTCAGATTCTGTGACTCGAGTGATCAGAGGTAAGACGAAAAATTAGGCGGTTAGATGACTGATGCTTAATGTTGCCATTATTTTTTGCTAAATCTTCTATTCTATTTGCAATAAACTAGGTTGCCCTAAAATTTCTTTTAAGCTATGTGTCGTGTGTCAGTGTGTCTAACACTTCCTTAACATTTATCAAAGCATTGCCACTTTGATCAAGTTTTAAATGCTCAGTCAGCAGTCAGCACCATGTTAACACTGCAGAGTATTTTCCTCCAATAAGGGACTAACAATTGCATGCTGCAGAAAATTGATAACACAGCTTACTTGCTAAACCTTTGGTGTTTAATACGTAATCCAACTTTTGATTTGCATGAAAAGACTAGTGCAAGAAATGGATAAATTTAATGTTTTCACATTACATCTTTGCTATCTAATCCTGAATATTATAGTTCATCACAAGCCTTTCTATTTTCATAGTTCTTTGTGTCTGGAACTTGTCATGAAGTCTTAGGCCTTAAGGATCTTGAAGCTGAGACATTGTATGGCTAATGTTCTGCTTGTTCTCTTTAATGGTCACAGGTAAAAATCCTTTTGCTCTGTCCATCCTGAAGCAAGTGGAGCATAAGTTACATGGACGGGATATAGATGGCACCAGGTGGGCAAATAAAAGGAAATAGTTTTAGTAGTCTGTAGTCATTCAAATTTGTTGCAAGTTAACCGGTTCTATTGATCTCATGTCATTCTTTCCAGGTCCTTGAAGATTTCCGAGCAAGTTGACCATCTTCTTAAGCAGGCGACAAGCATTGACAATTTGTGCAATATGTATGAGGGGTGGACACCTTGGATATGATTCAAAGATATGACTTTCTTCAATGTACTTTGTCCAGGTATTAACCAAATATTCTGCCTCGATAGTAACTCTTTCATCATCTCGATTTATGATTTTTAAATCGTAAGGTCTCCCTATTGGTGACTGTGATGTTAGGAGCTATGAAGAATTGTATTCATTTCTCTGTTTGTTAATGACCTTCTCGAGATAGAAGGAATTGTTCATTCAGTGACATTTTCTGATGAAACCTAAATTGACGTTCTCATCATCTAACCTAAATTGACGTTCTCATCATCTGTTAGGTGAATGCCTTGTGGGCTAACTGGCATCATCTGTTAGGTCAATGCCTTGTGGGCTAACTGGTCAAAAAGAACGTCACACTGTCATGGACCAAAATTAGCAAGCGCATGAACAGTACCGTGTGTCTTGTAGCACCACATAAACAGTACACGTGCGGTGCTGTACGACACGTGACCAGTATCGCACGGGTGTTGTAGTGGTGTTATCTGTCTAGGTAGTTTGATTGGTTTTCTAGTTTAAAAGATTAGTTGGTTAGGTAGATTTTAGGATTCCTTAACTATCAAGTTATTATTAGGGATAGAATCTTATCTATTAGGAAGGTTATCTTTTATAGTTGGAAAGATTAGATTGGATTTTTAGGAGGCCGGCACTATATAAGCACACATTATCTTTTCTAATCAATCAATGCATAAAGAAAGTTCTTAATCTCTCCCCTACTTCAACTAAGCCTCAGAGCTTTGACGGTGGCTTGGCTAGTTGTCCAAGGGCGAGTGCCCTACCCTTGGTACTCGGACCCATACCCTTGTCGGCGGTATGGCCAGTCGTTCAAGGGCGAATGCCCTATCCTCGGTCCAAGAACCTATACCCAACCAACTCATACCACAACATTGGGTATCAGAGCTAACCGTTTCCCCTTCCACTATGTCGGACAGCGAGGGTTTCTATTCCATGACAATCAACAATATGTTGGGCCGCATGATTGAGATGCTTGAAAAGATTCTTGGTGTTCCGGAGGAGGTAAGCTATGTCGGGAACAAGAAATGTTCCACCAATATGCTAGCCTTGACGACAACTCCACCGATTGCGACCTTGGCCAAGATGGAGCAGGAAGTGAATAGGTGCTTTTAAAATTTCATTTGGCTAAAACCGAGTTTATATGTGGAAGCGTAATTTAAATCGGTTTTGCACAATTAAGACTAAAATTAACTAGGTTCGTCTAAATACACCAACACCCTAAGTCTAAGGTTTGTAATCCTAAGGTGACAAGTAATCAATTTAATTTCTATGGATATAAATTGTAAGTATGCAAATTGAGCTCAAGGAGGCAAACCACAATTAACATATGATGTTTTACTGTGGTATTCGGAAACTTATCGGTTTCCCTAAATCCAGTTGAGGTAAGCTCAAACGGATTGAACCGACTCCACAAATTAAGACAATCACTCCAATCTACTAGTGGTTGCTTTTTCCTCCTCTGAGTAGGTAAGCTCTAACCTTTACAACACATCGGGCCTTCTCACAAGTTTCTTTGAGAAGATCACCGGGCATGACGACTCTAAGGCTGTCTAGGAGTTGGTAACCTCCAAGAGTAATAAGTCAAGCCCCTTGCTTGCTTGACTTTTTTATCGTATAAGGCACCCGATGCTTAGCGTTATTTCATCCACCCCTCTTTTATCCTGTTGCTCACGTCTCGCCTTCCCACTATAGCATCTCATTCCATGAAAAGGTGACTTCTTTGTACGTTGGCTTGCTGAGCTTAACACAATGCTCTTCTTTTTCTCTGGCTTGGAACAAGCTACATAGAAAACTACATGGGCGGAGTTAGTGTTTAGATTCAAAACCATAAAGAAAACCATTTCAACAGTTTCTCACCGTTTGCAGGATCAGCTGAAGTTGTGACCTCAATGGACATGAAGTGTTCTGATATTCACTTATGTTTGCCTAGTTAGTATACGGACTTTCCTTCGAGTTGATTTCTCCAATTCCTGTGTTATTTCAGTGTCAGTTTTAACATATGTATATCTTTCTGACAGAATACTAGTCAATTTGCTGCCAATCATTCCTGGATCGCTTTGCCAATACGACTGGTACATCTTCCCACTTGTATACCTATTACTCTATTAATTTTACAGTTTTACTTAGCTACATTTTTTGCTATACCACTCAATTTTACTTCTTTTCCCTTTTTTTGGCCAGCATCCTATCAGTTTACTTAGCTACACTTCCCATTTTCACACGGAAATGCTTGTATTGCAACCCATACACACTTTTTTTTTATTGTGTTGACCTTTTTCCTGTGGGGAAATTCCCATTTGTGCTCATTTGTCAATACTGATCTTCCTGCTTATTTGGAATTAGCACCCAAATATAAGTGATTTACCAGAAAAAATGGCTGCATTTTCAGAGTTTGGACAGAAGATAATTCACAGCAAAAGCGGGATTACCGTAGCATGTCAAGCAAATGCATGGTTGCTATGGATGATGGTGAACCAAGAGGTTTGGCTTCTGACGTTTACTGTTTGAGCATTCAATATAAGAGGGTTTTGATTTGATCCAGCTTTGCAGGTGTCACCTTTTATAACCCAGAGAGGCTCAAGTTCTCAATAGTGCTGTATGAACGGCTATGAATGGCTCCAAGAAGACTAAGGGGCATCACTTGCAGCAGTGGTGGCCTCTTCATGTATAATGACCTGTAGGCTGTAGCTATTCACCTTGTATTCCAGAATCCAAACATCGACGTTGTGGAATGCTGAAGCTAATGACTGTTTTCTAGCATGGTATGAACAGAATGCCCCGACCATTTGCAATTTACGTGGACAACCACGGCACACTCCCACTGGATTCAGACTTTGCAGAGCTGTAATACCCGGCGGAGGGGCTTGGAGAAGTCGGGCAAGCACGGTTGAAGAGGACAACTGTGCACTGCGCCCACAAATACTGAACTATCAGGTCCAAGTAAAATGTACATAATAGTATAATACTTTTGCCTGTGCTTGTGATTTCAGAACATCCCTTTCATGGCCATGTAGCATTGTTGGAAACATAGGTGTTGGATATGCAATTCTTGGAATCGGAATTTTAATTCCATGACCGGTCATGAACTTATGTAAATATAAATGTTTTACGGCCATTCGGATGCTAACCCTAAGTACATAATCATATTCCAAATATCACAGTACTTCACTTGATGTAAGCAGGATATAAATCCAGCGATATTCCAAATTACAGGAACTGGATTTATGGTCCGTTATCGCTCGAATGAGTTTCTTGCAGTTTTGTCGACACTGTTGCTTTCTTCATTTGTTCTTATTTGGGGACGGCTTGATGCGAAATCTTCAAGTGGTCTACCAGGATGACACGTTAATGGTGTCTCCCGTTCTTTTGGCAGGGATGAAATGAATTCACCAAGATGACCCAAAAAGAAATCTGTGATTATCTTCATTCTTTCTTGTTTATTTGAGACAGGGATCGTCGCTTTATCTGCGTTCGAGTTCGAACTTGTGGGCCGTGTTTGTGCTGTTGCTCATTTGTGGTCCTGGGAAAGATAGGGCTCGGGTGGCCTGGGTGCACGTTCTTGCTTAGTCCTCGTGTGTTCAGATAAACTTTTTTTTGTCATGCTGTTACCTCACGCAGTTAAATTTTATTCACGCATTTCATATGGCACAACAAGCCTACACCATAGTATCTTGTTGGTGGAGTGTAGTTTTTTTTTGGGGAAAAATATTAGAATAATATTTTCTTGTAAAGAAAATACTTTTGTGATGAACATATTTTCCTTCCTTTCCTTTTGTTTTTTTTAATTAGTAGAATTGTACTTTCAATTGGTGGAATGCTTTCCTTTTATTTATTTATTTATTACGTTTGAAGAAATGTGATGTCGCTTTCACAATGTTAGGTGATGCATGACAGTGTTGGCATATATGTATGTATTAAGTTGTGTGGTCGAGAATCGAGATGTTGTTTCCTTTGCGATTAGGTGTCCTGTTTTTCCGATTAGTAGTAGTTAACCGCATCATGTCTATAAGTAAACCCTCTAGGCACAGGATCATTGTTTGATTCGATGCATTTTCCCAGTGAAGAATCTTGCCTGCTTGGGTTGGTGGCGATCGTGAAAGCTTAAGAATTCTTAAGCTAACACGCCCATAAACTAGATTTAACGATAAACCAAGCAAGTTTAGAAACACACAGTGCAATTTACACTATAAAAATCAAAGATTTTTCTATCTAAATGCAATGGCAGCCAACCCTGATCGGTTCGGCTTGAGCTTCTGACTTCTGGCTTATTTTTTACTATTCATAAATTTCGTCTTTTTCTGAACTTTTGGTTTTTTGTTGAGCTTTTTTGTCGGTTCTTTTTTTCCCGTATTCGTTTGTATTATACATATTGGGCTAACATATTTTTTATATTTTTAAATTTAATTATCCTAAATAAACCTTTGTCAGCTACAGTGTTTTTTCAGCCAGCTATAGTGTTTTCAGCTATAAGCCATGAGCTTTTAAGCCCAACTGATCACCACCAAAAACAAGAGAAAACGTCGCTCTGAAAACAAAAGAAAGCAGAATATGATAGAATCGTCATGGGCAGTGGGCTAGTGGGCAAAAAAAAAAAATCAAGAAAACAAAACGGCCCGGTTGAGCTTCTAACCAGGGTGGATCTACGCCTAGTTGTTGGGGGTCATGTCATGTGACCCCGACGATATTATGGATAATCGATGGTAGCTCTTTATGTATACAACATGTTATTTCACTAGCTAAGTGAGATTAGTGCGTGGTGACCCGGTGACGCCAGTGATTTATTTTTCTGGAACCGCCCCTGTTTCTAACTAAAACTGAAGAGAGAAAAAAAAAGACAAAAGGAAGAAAAAAAAAAGTAAATACACTATACATGGAGTAGTAAGAAATGAAACGAGGGGTTGGTGACGCACGCAGACGCTGATGCAGTGATGCGTCTGGCACTGCGGCAGTGGCCACACCCATCGCCAGTCCAGGTAAAATAATAGCCCGGTAAAAATACGAGCGATTCCACTACCTCCCAAAGTCCAGACTCCAACCCCGAGAGGACGACGCGCCCCACCACCACCCACCATGGCCATGGCGACGGCGCTCCGCAAGCTCTCCTCCGACGCCCTCCGACGCCAGCCGCTCTCCCGCATCACGCCGCTCTACTCCATGGTACGCCGCCGTCCGGTTCTTCTTTTTCTCATTCTTTTTTTCGTGGCCCGGTGGTGTTCTTGTTGTTGGTTTTTTTCCTTCTTCTACCTACCCCTCGGAAGAATCACGGCCTGGTGTTGATCCATTTTTTGGTGGCTTTGTGCGTGCGTAGGCGTCCCTCCCGGCGACGGAGGAGAGATCCGGAGTCACCGTATGTTTTCCTTATCCTCTGTTGATACGCCCGTGGCTTCATGTCCGTTTCTTGCCTGCGTTCATCTTGTATTCTTGTTTTCTTGGCGTTTGGTGCAGTGGCCGAAGCAGTTGAACGCGCCGATCGAGGAGGTCGATCCCGAGATTGCCGACATCATCGAGCTCGAGAAGGCCCGCCAATGGAAGGTCTCTGGTTTTTCCAGTCATCAGCAATCACGACAATGTTTGATTGTATTGTGCTTGGTTTTTCAAGAATCAAGACATTATCGAATTGCGTCAATCCGTTTATGCAGGGGCTGGAGCTCATCCCGTCGGAAAATTTCACGTCGGCGTCAGTGATGCAGGCGGTGGGATCCGTCATGACCAACAAGTACAGCGAGGGATACCCCGGCGCAAGATACTACGGTGGAAATGAGTACGATTGTGCTCTATCAGTTGTCGTTCTCTGTATTATCTAAATGAAAACAAGCATGTATGAAAGAGAAATTAAATGGCTGATGGAGTGAATAATGTGAATTGGTTGTTGTTCTGCTTTTGCTTGCCTGCAGATACATTGATATGGCGGAGTCATTGTGCCAGAAACGTGCTTTGGAGGCTTTCCGCTTGGACCCAGAAAAGTGGGGAGGTAAAATCTTGTGTAGTCTATTAACGGTTCTTATTATGTTGCCTTGTTACGTTTTCTCTGATTGCACTTGATAATTTTGTAGAATATTTCTCTATAAATTATAGCCTTCACCCCCCCCCCCCCCCCCGGCGCGGCGCTGGGTTTGGTGTGCAAAAAGAGGATAAAAAAGTTTTTTTTTTGAATAAGATAAAGTGTTTTGATTCGAGGCAATTTTGTAAATGCTCCATAGTTTACAAAATGTTCAGTGCACTTGATGGGATAAGTTCTAGGTTCTTAACTTGCTTAAGAAATTTCTCTTTGGTATGTCTATGCATCGCACCTGTTACAAACCATTCCGTTAGTCAATTCCAGAATCTATATATGGTGCACAACTGGGCTTATACATTATTCAGATATGTTTTCGATATTTAGTTTGCGTTGCTAACCATTATGTCTTGGAATGGTACTTTCCCTTTCACCAAGATGGTGCCAAGTTACCTTCATGACCAATTTCTACCTCTGCAGTGAATGTGCAACCTCTGTCGGGTTCACCGGCCAACTTCCATGTATACACTGCCCTGTTGAAGCCACATGAAAGAATCATGGCTCTGGATCTTCCTCATGGTGGACATCTTTCTCATGGTTACCAGGTACATCGGTCTGTGTCTTCTCTATTACCTCCTTATTGTTTTTGTGTTTCTTGGGTGGCATGCAAGCATGTGCCCTTGCTTGTCGTCTTTCTTTGTCCTTGCAAGTTTTGTGGTGCTTTAGATTTTATATGGTGGTTCTATTCTTGCATTGGTGCTTGCAATGCAAAAATGAAGTGTTAGCTGCATCCTCGATTATGTATTATAGAATACATACTAATGAGTAATATTTTCCCATATTCTTAGTTACGTTCAGATACAATGCTCTTGAAACTCCCATGACTCAATGGTTCTACTTCTTGATTTTTGCAGACTGACACTAAGAAGATCTCAGCAGTTTCAATATTCTTTGAGACAATGCCTTACAGATTGGATGAGAGCACTGGCTTGATTGATTATGACCAGGTGGCTTTCCCTCCTTATTTGTTCCAGTTTATGTCATCAGCTTATTCAGCTCTCTTGATCATTCTTTTATAGATATGCATTTTTCATCAAAGTGGACAAAATGTGTTCTTTTTGCATTTCAGCAGCATTTTCAGCACAAAAAAATGGCTTCTTACTGCATCACCTAGGATATTTTCATTGTTTCATATCTCTTTCAATAGTCAAATTATTTCAAGATGAATTACCCTAACACCTTCTCGTTCCTAAGCTTCATTTGCTACTTCTGTACAGTTGGAGAAAAGTGCTGTTCTTTTTAGGCCAAAGTTAATCGTTGCTGGTGCAAGTGCATATGCTCGCCTTTATGATTATGCCCGCATGCGGAAGGCAAGTATTACTCCTCAATAATGAACATCGAATATTTGTCTTTTCTAATCAGTCAAATAAGTCCATTCGTATTGTGCAATTGGCAGATATGTGACAAGCAGAAGGCGATACTTCTAGCAGACATGGCACATATCAGTGGGCTAGTTGCAGCTGGTGTTATTCCATCTCCTTTTGATTATGCAGATGTAGTGACTACAACTACTCACAAGTCACTCCGTGGACCACGTGGAGCCATGATCTTTTTCAGGAAGGGGGTCAAAGAAATAAATAAGCAAGGGAAAGAGGTATTACTGGAGGAAAACAATAAAAAGATAGTAGCACAGAGTGTTGAAGCTGTTTCTTCTATACTGAGCTAGTGAGCTCATATTGTAATACTCTTTTCATTGCAAAATAAAAAGGCCTAACGATCTATTACACTATAGGTTATGTATGATTTTGAGGACAAGATCAATGCTGCCGTCTTCCCAGGTCTACAAGGTGGGCCTCATAATCATACCATTACTGGCTTGGCTGTTGCGCTTAAGCAGGTCTGCACCACTTCTGTTCCCTAATGTTTTCTATACTACTTTCTATTTCATATTGGTTGCCTTTGCCTAAGGCTAAGCTGTTGTTTAACTTTCAGTCAACTACTCCGGAGTACAGAGCTTATCAAGAGCAAGTTATGAGTAACTGTGCTAAATTTGCACAGGTATTTGTTGTTACAATTTGCTAGAAATATTTTTCAAGGAGAATTAGGCTTATCATACCTGGTCACTCAATATGATGAGTAACCTGTTTATGGTTTATGTTATGCAGCTTTTAGAAAATCCTAGTATGTTACATCTACAGTGTGTTTTGTCTTGTTCTTTATTTCAAAATACTTTGTTGGGATAGGATGTTAAATACTATGATTAATGCTGGTGTTCTTTTTAATTTTCATTCACCTCAGGATGTTATAAAATGGAAATATCTATTTCTTCAACATGATTAATTGCGTTTTTAAGTTTAAACCACTTCCTAATTTCATGGCCATATTGTTATTTCCAGAGCTTGACTGCAAAAGGCTACGAGCTTGTCTCTGGTGGAACTGATAACCATTTAGTCTTGGTGAACCTCAAGAATAAGGTAACATAGAAATGTGTTTGACTTAGGATGTTTTGTGATTTTGGAATTTTTCTCTGCCTCTTTTTCTCATCATCAACAGTAAACCTTTCAGTTGATTCCTTTTTTAACAATGTTTGATGTCCATCTGACCTGAAGCTTAGTAGTTGTTGTATAGATCGTGGTTAAATGTGCTAATTACAGCAAAACTGAGTTGTTCTAAATTCTCATGTCATGTCGGGACAATTTCATGTCTAGGGGATAGATGGTTCAAGAGTGGAGAAGGTTTTAGAAAATGTGCATATTGCAGCAAACAAGAACACAGTTCCTGGTGATGTTTCAGCTATGGTACCAGGAGGCATCAGGATGGGTAAATTCTGTTCTCATATAATGGTTTTATTAATTTTATTTAAATTTAGTTTGCAAATTCTTATGATCGGTTCTGTGATCTTGCAGGAACCCCAGCGCTTACATCAAGAGGATTTGTTGAGGAGGACTTTGCTAAGGTTGCTGACTTCTTCGATGCGGCAGTGAACTTGGCCTTGAAGGTTAAAGCTGCAACAAAAGGTCATTCAAAGTCCTAGAATTTTTTTCAAAAAAGTTACTGCTAGTTTGCAAAAAATATATTTCCATGTATTGAGGTGCCCTTATATACCACAGGAATAATATTATTCATGTTTTTGTTTTTCTGTTTCAATTTAGGTGGAACCAAGTTGAAGGACTTTGTTGCAACTTTGCAATCCGACAGCAACATCCAAACTGAGATTGCGAAGCTTCGCCACAATGTGGAGGAATATGCAAAACAGTTCCCAACAATTGGATTCGAGAAAGAGACCATGAAGTACAAGAACTAAGGACCGTTGAATTGCAACAGCAAGGTATGCCCACAAATAAATCGCCTCCTCCAGTCCAGCTTTTTTCTTGGTTGAACATACAGTATATCTGCTGTAATCAGGAGCAGGAATCCCTTGACTGTCTCCTTGGCTTCAATCCTGAGTTCTATTGCTGTTTTAGATATTTCATCAAGTTTGCATCTACAGCATTTGTCTTTCCATCCCTCCACCTCCCCATCGCCCTCCCCCCCTTTGCAGAAACACAAAAACGGACAATGCTGCTTTTCTTGCAGTCACTGAATTATGTTTTTTTGCTTTTCTTTCAGGAAGCAAACGAAGCACGGTGTTGAGATGATTATTGGAAATTTTACGAGGACAAGTTCATGTAAACATAAACCCATGATGGAGTGCTATCTTATGTAAAAGGGATCTTAGCATTTTACAGCATGTGGGAACTTTGTCAATAGTTCTTATTGTAGACACCTACTGTAAGAAGCTATACCACTAATGCTATATAACCGTCACTCTTCTTGGACAAGCAGTTACAAATATTTCCCTGTGTTCTGTGAATAAATTATGTGATTGTGATATTGTCGTGTATTGTAACACCCCGCCCCTCTTCTAGGCCTGAAATACTACCACTATTGCATGCTACTATTATTCCATCAACTACTAGAAATTTTAAGCCAACACTAATTTATTTATAATGCAGCGACTACTTTCCAATATATCATTTTAAGCAACTATTCTAGTATTCTGGTAGAGTTATAACATGCTACCCAAAAGCTGATATGCGAGGTATTGCTAGTACGTGAAGTTATTCATATACTACTCCCATCCGTATATAACGTCCTTAACAGTCACCTAAAAAAATAACAAATCAAGTGTGAGTAGACTCAGTAAGTACAAACCAAAACAGTAAATAACAAGTTCACAAATCAGTCTATAACTATCACAGTTTCAATAACCACTTGTTTCCATTTAATCTTTTTAAGTTCTCATCAACCAATCATTATGCATATGCGCATGCACTTCTCTCTTACCTCTTTAGCTTATATCGGAATAGCAGAGCGAGCACCCATCGATGCTCACCCATGCCTGCCCTGTTTTCATGCGAGGATCACAAGCCCGTCCTTTTTCATACGGGAACCATAATAGTCCATTATTTTCATATGGGGGCCTCAATCTCCACTCCCGTGGAGCGTATACACAAAATGGACCAATGATACCACAAAACTATCTCTTTTCATGACATGCATGCAATGCAAGTTCTTTATTTATGCATATCAACATGTCATGTCTCAATAATCGTCATTAATCATTTCTCATCATATAACTAGAAAAAGTTAACTTACCATATCATGGTAAGTAATGCACCATCATCCATCTAACAGCAAATACTACCCGAATTTACCGTTTTACCATGTACCTACCTGGTTAGTCTCGGGGACGATGCGTGGACGACTCCGACCTAGGACCCCCACCTATACAAACGTCAACCTAATTCAAGACATCATATCGAAACCAGTGCTTAAACGAGCAGCGATGACCCTACACACATAACCCGACACTGGCATAAAGATGTCCGGGGTTAAGGACCCATCACGCAGGTACCAAACCCCTATTTTTCTTTTTTTTTTCTCCTCTTTTCTTTCTTTCTTTATTTTTTCCCTTTTCTTCTCTCTTCTTTTTTATCCCTTTTTTCTTTTTATCTCTATCTCCTTCATTTGGTTCGGTCGAATCGGCCTTATCCCATTACTCAATCCTTCCCCTCTCTCACTTTCGGTGCTCCTCCAAGCGACGCGGCTGCTCACGACCAAGCTCGGGCTCACCGGTCCTGAGCTCGCTGTTGGCCACCATCCGCCTCACATGTGCCTCCACTCACTATCCCCCCTTGCCCCTCTCGTTTGGGTGACGCCACCGTTGTAAGATCGAGGAGGTTAACTATAAGGGATGAATAGTCGGTCTAAAAATTCTCTTCGAATTAATACTAACAATTAAAGACCTTTTCTATTTGCCTAAACCAAGTATACAATGCGGAAGCTAAATTCAAGTTGGTTTAGCTCAAATAGCGCTTAGAATAAATAAATTCGCCTAAGTACATCCACAATTCTATCCTAGGTCAAGATTTGCAATCTTAAGTTTACAAGCAATCAAATTGAGTCTATGAATGTAAATTGCTTGAAAGTAAATAGAGTACAAGAAATCAAACCACAAATGACATGATCACTTTTTACCGTGGTGTTTGGAGACTTGTCGGTCTCCCCTAGTCCACGTTGAGATAAACCCGAATAAATCGGACCGGCTCCATGAATTAAGCCTTTCATCTCAAATCACTAGTGATAGCTTTTTCCCACTCCAGGTAAGTGAGCTCCAACCTTTACAACTTCGTCGAGTCTTCTCACAACCTTCTTTGAGAAGATCACCGTGCACGACGCCTCCCACGCCGTCTAGGAGTCGGTAAACTCTAAGAGTAACAGGTCAAATCCCTCACTTGACTCTCACCACGTGCAACGAATGCACAAGTTCAATTCGAACACAAAGTCCTACTCTAGAGGCAACACATGCACCCTAGAACCTCTCTCCCTTCTCACAAAGTGCAACACATGCACAATTGAGTGGAGAGTCTTACTCTACCTCAAGAACACATCAATAGGTCAAGAAACCACCTCTCCAACCAGGCTTGAGGAGGTATTTATACACCTCCCTCAAAAACTAGCCGTTGGAGAAGAGAGAGGGCTGAAATCAGCCCGAGGGCTAGAAGTACCGCAGTTATACGGCCGGTACTTCCGCCCTCCCAACGGCTATAAAAAACTAACCATTGGGCTGGAAAACCGGTCAGACCGCCACACAGAAACTGGTCAGACCGCCAGGACCGGTCAGACCACCCACACAGGATCGATCAGACCGCTCCTCAGAAAAACCAGCAAAGTCGCTCTCTGCAAAAAAGGGTCCGGGTGAAGAACGGAAGTTCCACAGGCCGGTCAGACCACTACCTCAAAGCCAGTCTGACCGCCGGGTCCACACCGGTCAGACCACCATTACAAGGCCGGTCTGACCTCCGGGTCAACACCGGTCAGACCGCCATTACAAGGCCGGTCTGACCTCCGGGTCAACACCGGTCAGACCTCCATGACAAAGCCGGTCTGACCTCCATTACAAGGCCGATCTGACCTCTGGGTTAACACTGGTCAGACCTCCATTACAAGGAATGAAAACATGGACTTCAAGCACTTACAAAACACATTTACATGCATAGTCCTATGTTACTAGAATTCAACACATGAGCTTTAACCATTTGGAAAACACATTCGCAAATGCAAGCCTCATGCCAAAATGAGCTAGATGAGGTGAGGTTGAGCCATTAACACATGATGAGACTTAAACTACTAGACATGACCTCTCTTAATAGTACGGTAACCTACACTAGCAATCCGATCTTCCAACCAAACACCAAGACCGGTAGACTAGGAACGCATCCTTAGCCCTAGCTAGTCATACCTTTGCCTCGAGTCATCGTCTTGATATGCATTAGCTCATGATGCATCTTTTTCATCAACTCCATCAACACATGATGGTCTTCACTTGACTTGATCAACTCATGATCATCTTGTACATGCATCAACTCATGATGCATCTTCTTCTTGATGGCCTTCAACACATGAAACCTTCTTCTTCTTAACAGCCTTTAATGCATGAAGCTATCTTCTTTTCACTCTTGACTTGATGATCTTCAACATATGAAATCATCTCAAGTCATCATCATTTGTGGAACCTAACCTATTCATCCAACTCATGGAAAATGTTAGTCCACAAAACAATTATCATTAATTACCAAACTTCACCATTAACACATAATGAAGAGACTAGATTCAACAATCTTCCCTTTTTGGTAATTCATGACAATCTCAACAAATAATGAGATAAAGATAATTGATTTGCGAGTATACAACTTGTACACAACAATTGCATACTCTAAGATAATCTTTAAATAAAGCTTACTTATCTAGTTGTCATTAATCATCAAACTATTAACACATAATGGAGAAGTTAGATGACAACCCAATTGCACATGAGTATATATGAACTACATAAGCTATATATACTCAAGAATGTATTTCAGTGTAAAGATCCTAAATATGCATATTAAAAAAAGCATGGATCAATACTTATGAAACTCTAAAATATAGAGAGAGAGCTCCCCCTAAATGTGTGCATACAAGTCTATATGAAGGAAAACATATGCACATATTCATTTGAACTATTTGAGGAGTTCAATCTATATTTTGGATCTAAGGAATGCATTAGTATATGAGAAAGTGATTTTGAATGCATACCTCTTTTGATTTCACCTTTTCACCCAAATGAGACTAAGCATAAATAATACTCAAACAAACATATTAGTCTCATATATGCATTTGTCATTATCACCAAAATAATATGATGGTATTTATCATTATCATCAAAATCTTATTATGGTATTTGTCATTATCATCAAAATCTTATTATGGTATTTGTCATTAACACCAAAACCAACTTAAACGGAGCTTGATCTTTCAGCCGCCGCCAGGCTCATGGCGCATCGCCTAAAACTCACATCCGCTCCTCCACCTCACTCTTCGCCTCGGATCTGGCCAACCAGGACTGGATCTGTCACCTCCCCTGTGTGCGCGTGGCAGTGAGGCGCTTGGCGCCACCGCTCGGTTGGCACGGTATTTGGTCGTCGCCCTCCCCGGGCTTCTGTGGCGGGCCCCCATGCCAAGGCCCCAGATTTCGACCTCTCGACGCTGCTCCTTCGGTCGTCGTGCCCCCCAACTAGCTGTCCTCGATGCCGTCGGCTCCCAAAGCTGATGCCTGGCTTGGCCGTGGCTGCGCCACCGAATGGCCATTGGGTGTTCCCCTTGGCCATGGCTTTGGCCAAGGCGCCCGAGCTTGGCCCGAGCACCTCTACTTCACTACTTCACAGGACGGTCTATCTAATCCTCTCTTCTTTAACGCATTTTATTTAGCTTCTAGCTTTGTTTTGCCCTACTCTTCACTATGCATGGTTGGGGAAGGCAAACCTTACTTGGCTCGGGTTGGGTGGGGATGAGAAGGTGATAGCGATGGTCATGGGACGATAGCACTCTCCATGCGCTTCTGTTGGCCCTTCTCGCCTCCTCCTTGTCCCAGTCTGGTTCGATGTGGCTCCGGTGGTCCTAGGCAGCTTGCGGTCGCTGTGGACTCCACCCTCATGCCGTTGGTCTTTCCCAACTCCCCAGGCTCCTCTCCTCTGCTTCTCTCTCCCTCACCTCCTCACTGCGGTGGCCGTGGATTTAGGTTTTGGGACTTGGATGAGCTCTCAATTTGGGGAAAGAAAAGAGAAGGGATGAGAAATGGGAAGGCTTGTGAGGCTTGGCTTCTTTCTCTAAATGAGTTCTTGGCTGAGGGAGGAAAAATGAAATAAGGCTTTGTGTGGCTAGCCTATGTTGAATTTGGCTTAAGAGGGGGCATGGTCGGCCAACCTTTTCTCTGGTTTTGTGCAATGACTAGATTGCCCTTCACTCATCATCTTACTCCCTCTCAAGTCTGAGGGCTTTAAGGACCTATCAGTCCAAAGGTAGCTCTACACTGTTTGGGGCTTTTCTACTACGGCAGGTAAGTCGGTAAAAGGTAAGAATGGAATTTCCTGCCGGATGATGAGAACCCAAACGCGAGATGGTGCAGACTGTCCCTGGACTGTCTGGGAACCTTAGTGAGTGCTACTTTTATTTGGCATTCTAAGAGCTGATGAGTCTGACGGCAAAACTCTACTTAATTTTCTTTATTTTCCCTTTTTACATTTTTAGGGTATTACATTCTATCCCCCTTAACAGAATTCGACCCCAAATTCTGGCACTCCACAATCCACATGGAAGAACAAAATAAAATGAACTTCACATAAAGTAACATTAGCTCGTACCCGTAGAGAACAATTCTGAGTACTTTTCACGCATGCGAGACTCCAACTCCCATGTCGCTTCTCACTTGTACTGATGTGTCCAAAGCATTTTAATATATTTTATCGTTTTATGCCTCAACACTTTCTCTAATTTCTCCAAAATCCGAACTGGACGGGACTCGAAGGCGAGGTCTTGCTTTAAGGACACCGGTTCTAACACAATCTCATGTTCTGGATCTTGAAAGTACTTTCTTAACATAGAACATGGAACACATTATACACTCCTTTCATGGACTCAGGGAGATCCAAGCGATATGCCAATTTTTCTATCTGTGCCAGAATTGGAAATGACCCAATGTAGCTTGGGCTAAGCTTCCCTTTGGTACCAAATCGCACTATGCCTTTAGTGAGAGATACTCTCAGGAGCACTTGATAATGGTACAAGATATTTGATTCATTTATGATCTCTCAAGGGTTCAAGAGATCTCACTATAACAGCTGTGTTTATTTAAAGATCATCAATGGTTTAACTATCTATTTGCTCCTATATGTCAATGATTTGCTGATCAAGGCAAAAGACAAATCTAAAATTTCAAAGCTAAAGATACAATTAAACAGTGAATTTGAGATTAAAAAATCTCAGTGCAGTAAAGAAGATTCTTGGTATAGAAATCATTAGAGACCGACGGTTTGAAAAATTATACCTAAGTCAAAAATGGTATATTGAAAAAATTCTTCACCGCTTTATCATTCACAAGGACAAACTGACCAGTGCATCGCTAGCTACACAGTTTAAGCTCTCTTCAATATAAAGTCCATAAATAATTAAAAAAGTTGAATAAATATCAAGTGTTCCATATGTAAGTGCAGTCGGATCACTCATGTATGTCATGGTCTACTCTTGCCCCGACCTGTCTCATGTTTTGAGTGTTGTCAGTAGATATATAGCCAATCTGACAAAACCACTAGAGAGTTATTCAGTAGATCTTTAGATATTTAAGGGACATTTCTCATGCATGTTTGTATTTTGGACAAACTAGTGATGGGTTGGTCGAATATGTTGATTCAAATTTCATAGGACATCTAGAAAAGCCAAAATCTGTTACTAGTTATGTTTTCACGATAGGAGGTTGTGTCATGAATTGGAAAGCTTGTTTACAAGTTATTGTTGCTCTCTCGACCACTGAAGTAAGGTACATGGCTACTTTTAAAACCTATAAAGAATATGTTTCGCTAAGGAGCAATGCGAACTAATCGAAGGTTATGATTGAGATCATCTTTGAGTTTGTAATAAACTCTCCACCAACCTATATCAGACGTGGTACTCTAAGGTGTGTGTCCTGACTGGAATTAAATGTGGCTACTCGACGCACTTTGGACTATAACTATACACCGTTATCTTCTAAGATTCTGAGCGAGGTGTTGTTCCCATCTCCGAGAAAGTTACTATTTTAGTTTTCAATTGGTCTCTGTTCATTGGCAACTAGGACTTTGCTCCTTTTTTTCTAGGGACTCTGGTCCCTAGTCTATATATGTACCCATATAGTCACACGATTAAGACACGTTGAAACACGCAAAAGTTTTTCGTGCTTGTAACTTCTCCTTATACAGTGATTTCGCTGATTGTACGCCTGTGTTTTTTCACCTAAAAGAGTTTTTCACATTAAATCTCTCTCACATGTTCTTGATTGTTTTTCGTTGTTTCATACTCTATCTTGTCGATTTTGAAACAAGTGGTACATCCGACCCAAACAAACACTTTCTCCAGCTCGCGCTCCAGCTCCGCGTACTCTTTATTGCCTAGCTCTGGAGAAACATCCCAACTTTAAAAGAATTTGAATTTGTTTGAATTTTAGCTTAATTTGAAATCTTTCCCAATTCAGTAATCTCTGGCCTTTTTCCACTTTTCCTTTCTGATCCTTACTCCTTCCTTAGCCCTTGGTGCCATTTAGGAATCCACCACCTCCCCTGTTCCCTCTCTACCACATGGCCCACCCCCATTCGCCGCTGCCACGACTTTGTTCGCTGCTGCCACCCTGCTGAAGGCCGTACCCTTGCCTGCTGTGCTATAACATTATCCATCAATGAGCCTTGACTGTGTGCTGGACCAGTCAAGACTGAGCTCGCTGTCGTCGGCCCACCCTCTCTCATGGCCAACATGCCACGTCATATTTCTTTCACCATCGCAACCCGTCATCAAGGGAGCACTGAGACCAATGTGCCATGCTGCCTGCCAACCTTGCTAGTATGGCTCCCAACCGCCGCTGAAGCTCCTAGAGACCTCTCGCTCTGGCCATGTGTCACCTCCCGAGCAGAGCCCCTATTGCTCCCCACCACCATTTACCACCACCATTTCCGAATTGCCACCACTAGTAGCACCACCAAAGACCTTAGAAACACAATCCTAGCCTCCCCTTATCATTCCCAAGCCCCTAGCCCATCGATGACGCCTCTCCATGGAACCAAACCACCTCACCGTGGATAGCTCAACTTAGAAGCCTGTAGCCCAAACCACCAGTACCAAACCCTTCTCCATGTGTCTGTCATGCTCAAACCACCTTTGTCCTCACCAATTAGTCATTAGAATGTTGTGGTGCCATGAGAGAGCTCTGACGAGTCCCTCTCGCTGCTAACAATCCACAGTGATTTTTGAACCCTACTAAACCTCAAAATGGGTTCCTTAGCATTTGTAGACCCCAACCATACCCTCCGTTCCCATCAATGACCATCGTTGACATCATAATTAGTCGTCATCGCCATGCCCTGTTCGGTCGGCACGTAGCGCCGAGAGGTTGAAGACAACGGTGCATAGCAGGTCGTGGGCTGCACAGTAGCAACCCAGAACCAAATCCGGCCGAGCCGTCCCACAGGCAAGGCCCAGCACTATAGCGGTACTATTCACTAGCCCATCTCACTTCCATATGGATCTAACCAGTTACTGTTCTAAACATAATCCATCTTAAACAATATAGATCTGTTACTATTTAACCAAACTCGACCCATTACTATACAAGTCCATTACTGTTCACGGAAACCCAATATATATATATATATATATATATATATATATATATATATATATATATATATATATATATATATATATATATATATATACCCATTTTGACCATTTCGAGCCCATTTAGACCATTTGCAGCTCGTTTCACCAACTTAGACTGCAACAAAACCCAAACCCATTCTTATTTGATTTTTCTGAATTTTATTCCTTTTGAGCGTGGAGTTAATTGCTTGCTTTTTATTTGCGTTAGCACATGATTTCGCTAAGCATTCCATCCCAAAAGCATATCAAGACCCGAAAACTTTGAATAGCAAGACAAGTACATGTTTTTTATCATGTTGAAACTGCATCCTTTAGTTATTTAATTATCTGTACTTTCATTATTCCTTATTTACACACCTTTATTTATTTAAAATAGCTGTTTAGAATGGCATGATAAGTTACCTATGTCCTAGCACTGGAAAAGCTCTGTCTTGTTTGATGGCTATATTCACCTTGACAAGCCTTAGTAATATTAAATTATTATAAAATATACCATGATAGACTAAGAACTCAGATGTTTTACACTACTAAGAGATTCGACATTTTGCCAATAGAATTACAAAATGATACTAGAGTTAACGATGTATTGTGGAAAGCCACAAGATAGTTGGAGTCCAATGGGTTATTGGTTTGTGCATGGTTGCCTCGTTGATGAAAAGTAAGGATTAGAACCTTATGCTAAGTTAAGAACATTGTAATCACTCAACTATAAGTTTTAACTTGATTGTTAAATCTGGTCTAGTAGTTGCTCAAATAATTGATTATCTACAGGGTGTTGGCATTCCATAAATGAAACGGCCTGCGTGTAAAGGAGTGGTATGGAAACGGTAAAACCATACTTAACAACGGTAGGAGCACACGAAGTTAGGAAGCGCTTTCCGCGTTGGCCAGTGGAATATAGACTGTGTAGGGCCTGGTCCTATTGGATATAGGCTATAAAAAGAGGGGAGAGAGGTGAAAGGCATTGTTTTTTCAACTCAATATAAGGGTTTAAGAAATCTTATGGGTAAAGCTGGGCAACTCTGCGGGGTCAAAATTTCAAATAGTATTTGAATACACCGTGCTTCCAGTAAATGAAACTGTATTTAATGGGTAATTTCAACATCAAAGCATAAGTAGTTTTAAATTGTTTCAACCTAGTAATTAATTTGATAAAACCCCATTTCCCTTAAGAAGCTAATGCTTTGTTATTTTATGTTTAAAAATATTTACAAATAAAATTGCATCCACAAATAACTTAATAAAACCATTATATCTCCATCTCTTGGTAATCCTGTAAATAGTTAAATATCATTTCTTATGTGACTTGTTGGATACAATTATACTCAAGCTTGCTAAAATATCATTGGATGAAACTTGGGAAGAAAATAAAAAACCCTTGGAATACTTCGAGGATTCCTACGGAGTAGACGATATCTTGTGTTAGGACTTATCCTCGCTAAGGCATGCTTGTGTTGTTTCTTTTGTATCGTACTATAACTTTGGGCTGTACAATTCGATGTGTAAAATTTAGGTACTAAGCCATAGTCCTATAATAAAGTTTAGCTTTTATATAATAAGTTTATATTGACATGATGCACATTTGACATCTTGAACAGCTATGGGAAAAAAACTCCCTAGAAATAGGAGTGTTACATCTGGCATCGGTCTCCGGCTCATGACGGCCGGTTCGAGAGGTAGCCCGCATACGGGTACTCCTTGAAGTTGACGGCCACATAGAGCACCTACCCCCGATCCAGATGATGGTGGTGGAGGCCTTGCCCAACTCCGCCATACGGTCCACATCTCGGGCCACGGAGGCGCGTCTCTGAAGTTGCCGTGCCTGAGACCTCGTGCACCTCCTTCCACCACACCTACAGCTCCGCATCGCCCTGGAGCACGCCATGTACTTGTCCACCCCCTGCTCGACGGCGTGCCAGATGGCCAGCCCGTCCGTCGCGTATGGGTAGTCCTCAATCAGCAGATGCACCTTGTACGGGCTCGACGGGTCCGCCACTACCACGCCCCCGTATCGCGTCGCATAAATCGCACGATTGTTACGCGCGGCATTATCAATGGGTTCTTAATTGTGATCGACCGATTTGTGTGTTTAATTACTGGCTAGCCAGGTACGCGCCTCATGATCGGATCATCGGGGAGGGCCTGCTGCTCGATGAAGTTCCAGTCCTTGTAGAACACGGACGGCATCTCGAGTGCGAACTTGCGCGGGAAGACGGTCATCTCGAAGATGACAACGCCGTTGATGAGCATCTGCCGCGCCAGCGCGTTGATGGCCATCGTGTGGCAATAGTGCGCCTAGAGCAGCTTGTGCACCGGGTGCGTCACGATCGCGAACGACTGCATCATGGCGTGCATGTTGAGCCAGTGGTAGTCGGGCCTTGGTGAGCTACCGCACCCACGACTCGACTCCGGTCGACGCAGGCGTGCCGTCGCCTCGCAGGAACACTACAGTCCTGGTCGCGTAGATGAAGTTGTCCTCGAGGTTGTTGATGTCGATCAGGAACGGCATGAAGTGGTCGTGGACCTCGTGGTGGTCCAAGTTGTAGAGCCTGTTGCTGGCCAGCGCCTGCTACACGGTGAGGCCTTCGACGTTCTTCTTGATGTGCACCGCCGTGTTGCACGGTGAGGCCTGCGGTGTGCCGTCGTGGTAGGCCAATAATGAAGTCAATGGTGCGGTGTTCCATCCTTTGTTTCCCCTGTTTCATATTTTGGTTTGGACTCTGGTTGCCTGGTTGGTGTGCAATCGGTGTTTTGGAGCCTTGGCAGTAGGGATGCAATCGAAGCGGATACAGGCAAATATCACTCATTATTTATCTTTTTTTTGAAGTCGGAGTCAAATATGGATAGTACCGGATACCAATTTCTCCATTCAGTATTTGCTCCATAAGCTTTTAGACGGTCAGTTGAATGGAAATTATCCGCTTCTTTTGCATCTCTATACGGGACATTGAATAGTAGGGGCACAATCAGAGTGAATACGGAGAGACTAATTGCCGAGATATTAAAGAAAAACACTCGGTATTCCTCGCCTATTTAGATGCGGCAATCCACTTATCTATTATCTTATTTCTAAATGAAGTCACAACAAACTTACTCATATAGCTTGACATACGGATATATATAGACGGATATCATTCATCCTATACCATATTCTATATTTTTTCTTCAGAGTCGGACTTACATAGTACCAAATACATATTTATCTTTTCCGTATTCGTCTGTAAAATTTTGATCAATCGGTCAAATAAAAATTATCTGTTCTGTTTGCAGTGGCAGAGCGTTGCTCTTTGACGGGAAATGCAACACTGCAAGCACGCACTTGTAGCTGCAAGCGCGACAAGATTCATGCTCCAAGACCAAGAGTCGTGCCGATTTTTCCTGGTCTGGGAACGGTTTGGCACCAGGCCCGGGTGGGGTGGGTGCGTGGACGTGGTGGTCCGGTCCTACTCCTACCTCGCCGTCACTTGGGGGATGGATGCATGCATCGTGTCGCAGTCTGGGACCCCAAGATGCCGCTCTTGAGCCGAGTCATCCGCTGAGACGGGCGTCATGCCACCAGCAACCTACTGGCTGACGGGGCTGTCGCATACTTTCTCCAAGACTCCAACGCACCGTGTGCATGCAGGCAAAAGTTGCCATGGAGAGTAAGCTCCACTGCTAAGTAATTACTTCTTGTTCTGCAGCTCTCATAGTGAAACATTTTTGTCGAGGGAAATAGCCTTTCTAAGATCCTGCTTAAAAGAGCTTTTTTAAGTGGTTTATGGTTAAAAAGCACTGTAACTGATTGAAAAACACTGTAGCTGACGAAGGTTTATTTAGCATAATTAAATTTAAAAAATTTTAAAATAGGAAAATTATGTTAGCCAATCACATATAATACAAACAAATACGAAAAAAAGAACCGATAAAAAAGCTAAAAAACTAAAAATATAGAAAAAATGATTTTATAAATAATATAAAATAAATCAAAAACTAGAAGCTTAATCTGAAACGAACGGCGCTAAGCTTCCTCCTAAAGACCTAAACCGGTAAGAGGGAGCAGTTCACGGGTTGTGGCCCCACCCTTTCTTCCCCGCCCCAAGCTCGTAACGGTCTTAACGGCTTTTTCCCTTCCCGCCACTCTGGCTTCGCCTCTCACTCCCCTCCCCTCCGCACATACACACACCCGCTCTTCTCCTCCTTTCGCAATTCTCTCCACCACCGTCTCGCCGCGCCGCCACAGCCTCCCGGCAAGAACTAATGAGAGATAGCGACGGCGAAGGGGCCGGCGGCGGCCCCCCGCGCTCGCACCAGTCGAACTTCCCGCTGCCGGCGCCGCACTCTGACCCGAACCTCCAGTTCTCGGTGACGGACGATGACTTCTCGAACCGGCACAGCAGCTCGTCGGCGACGGGGGGCGCGATCCCAGGGTTCTACTCCGACTACCCGTCCAGCTTCAGCGGCGAGTGCTCGCCGTATAATATGTCCCCCTGGAACCAGACCATGGCGTCCCCGTGGTCCCACCACAGCGAGGCGTCAGTCGCCGGCTACGGAGGCGGCGGAGCACCCACCATGGCATCCGGCATGAACCTCGTCGGCTCACTGGTGAGGGAGGAAGGCCACATCTACTCGCTCGCCGCCAAGGGCGACACTCTGTACACCGGCTCGGACAGCAAGAACATCCGCTTCTGGCGCAAGCAGAAGGAATCCGGCGGCTTCAAGTCGTCGAGCGGCCTCGTGAAGGCCATCGTCATCTCCGGAAAACGCATCTTCACCGGCCACCAGGACGGCAAGATCCGGGTGTGGAAGGTGTCGGCCAAGAACGGCCTGCACAAGCGCGTGGGCAGCTTGCCACGGCTGCGGGACTTCCTGCGCGGCTCGCTGAACCCGTCCAACTACGTCGAGGTGCGCAAGAACCGGACGGCGCTGTGGATCCGGCACAGTGACGCCGTGTCGTGCCTGAGCCCGACGGATGAGGCGCAGGGCCTGCTCTACTCGGGCTCGTGGGACCGCACCTTCAAGGTGTGGCGCATCAGCGACTCCAAGTGCCTCGAGTCGGTGGTGGCGCACGACGATAACGTGAACGCTATCGTGGGGGCGTTCGACGGGCTGGTGTTCACCGGCTCGGCGGACGGCACGGTCAAGGTGTGGCGGCGGGAACTGCAGGGGAAGGGGACCAAGCACGTGGCCGTACGCACGCTGCTGAAGCAGGAGCACGCGGTAAACGCGCTCGCCGTGAGCGCCATAGCGCCGGTGCTCTACTGCGGCTCATCCGACGGGCTCGTCAACTTCTGGGAGGGCGAGCGCCACCTCGTCCACGGCGGTGTGCTGCGCGGGCACAAGAAAGCCGTGTTCTGCCTCGCCGCGGCCGGCGCCCTCGTGCTCAGCGGCTCGGCCGACAACACCATCTTCGTGTGGCGGCGCGACGGCGGTGTGCACTCCTGCCTCTCGGTTCTCACCGGTCACACCGAGCCCATCAGGTGCCTCGCTGTCGTGGAAGACAACAAGGACAACGCCGCCGTCCCTGTCGCTGCCGACAACGGAGACACCACTGGCGCGACGGGGTCGGCGTCGCGGTGGATCGTGTACAGCGGCAGCCTCGACAAGTCGATCAAAGTGTGGCGTGTGTCCGACGAGGCGCCGGACGCGCTGCTCCAGGGCCCCGGCGCCGGGGATGCCCCGCAGATGTTCGACCGGTACCCCGGCCACCCGTTCGTGGCCCGGAGCTCGTCATCGTTACGCTAAGACGCGCCATGCGCCAACGCCATGAACGCATATATGGTGCATGCAATGCACCGGTTTTGATCAGTTGCAAGAAGAAGTATCCACTTTTCAGTGAGTAAGGTCCCGTTTGGCACAGCTCAGCTTCACTAGTGAAACTGTTTTTTTTTTGTTTCAGCTTCACGAGCAGCTTCACCGGTGAAGCTAAAACTGTTTTGGAAAACTGTTTGGCAAAACAGCTTCATGCATGGCTGAAAGAGGTCAATTGTCCAAGATGCCCCTATCTGCCTGACTTGTTCTAACATTTGGAGTTGTATGTTTGTATATGGTCATATGAATTAAAAAATAATATATTTGAATGAGTATGAATTAAAAAATTAAAATTAAAAAATTAAAATCATTAGAGAAGTGCGAACGGTAGAGAAGCGCGAACGGGAGGAGAGGAAACAGGCGTGGGGACCCAGTGGCAAAGTGCTGTAATTTCTGTCAACTATAAGGGCAGTGGGTTCCTAGAACTGCGAGCCTGAGGAATAGAGCTGTGAAAAGCTACTATTTTCAGTTTCACCCCACCCCATTCCCTTGTGAGAGCATGATTTAAGGAGCTTCATCCATGAAGCTGTTTGCAAAAAGGTGTTTGGCAAAAAAACAGCTCACAACAGCTCATGAAGCTGTTGATGAAGCTGTGCCAAACAGGGCCTAAATC
The DNA here is from genome assembly GCA_017311315.1 of Dendrocalamus latiflorus. Taxonomy (NCBI): domain Eukaryota; kingdom Viridiplantae; phylum Streptophyta; class Magnoliopsida; order Poales; family Poaceae; genus Dendrocalamus; species Dendrocalamus latiflorus. The sequence continues at coordinate 7,351,809 of CM029651.1, read as the reverse complement.
AATGCATCGTAATCTTGATGGATTAACCAAAGGAATTGAATGGCACGAACTTCATGCCCGGGCACGAACATCTTGAGTTGTGATAGTGATGAATCTAGGCAAGTTTGCTTTCAGAACGTGGCCAAGGGAAATTTTGATATACATGCTTGCTTATATATCTGTCGTGTACTAGTTGAAGTTGACTTGATTTTGTGTTAAGGATAAAATCAATGAAGGACTAATTTCTAACTTCCATGGATCTTGATCATTGTGCCATCGATTTGCACATCCAGCTAGCTGCTTGGCTTTAATTTGGAATTTAGGCGACTACTATTACATTCTCTATGCACATTAGCGCCGAAAAGTGCAGTTTTTTTGTGCTTATTCATATGATACTGTTTTTTATTACCTTGCCCAGTCATCTACTACTGTTGTAACTTGTTGATGGGAGCAAGCATGGTTCCTTTGTAAACAAGAAATTACAAACCTTGTTTGGAGCATAGGATTTCTGGAGAAATTATGAAGGATTTAAATTGTTTTCTGTAAAATTTATGTGAGATTCCTGCGTTTGAGATGGGTCCAAACAAGAACTGCGAAGTGGACATGTAAGCTCCCCTTACGCAGTTACACCACGGCAGAAATCGTTAAGCCCATAGGAGGAGGGTGTATGCCGTGAAATAAGACGAAGGGAACGATGAAAGTTGGAGGGCCGAAAAATCCAGCCCAGCCCATCGTAGCAGCCCGTATGGATCAATCTCGGCATATCTGGGCTGGACTTGGAAGTCGGACATGCCGGGCAGGGTTTGGATTATTGGAGCCGAACTCACATCGGCATGGTGCTTCGTTCGTAACGCCACGGAGCGCGCGGCCCGGCGCGGTGCGGTGACTAAAGATGGCAATGGATCTATACCCATTGGGTTTCACCACCCCAAACCCACCTCCATTAAGCAAAAACATCCCCGCTGGAGGACCCAATAACACAGGCGGGTACAACATTTCCCCCAAACCCATACCCGCGCGGGTGAAATAAACCCGGCGGGTGACCCATACCCGAGACATGATATACAAGATTAACGTCGACGTCCCTTTGGGATGGGGTGGGTTGATTGGATGCAGTGGTGACTAGGGTTAGTATTAAGCTTCCTGCAATGGAAACAAGGGTTAAAGGTGGCGAGGAAGCTTCACCGACTGTCGTCGTTCGTCGAGCCGGAGAGTGCCGCCATGGGCGACGACGGCTTGGCAGATGGGTGACGGCAGCGGCTTGGCAGAGTGCGGCGGCTTGGCAGAGGGTGGCGAGGATGGCTTGGAGGGCAGCGGCGTCGAACGGCGAGGGGGGCAGCGGCGCCGAACGGCTTGGAGGGCGGCGGCGGCGGCTTGGAGGGCGCCTGAAGCCCCGAACGGCTTGGAGGCTGTGAAATGGGGAATTGGGGTCTGGCGGCCATCTGGGGAATAGGGTTAGGGTTTTAGTTTACATCTATTGGGCTGGGCCAAATACAATTATTTGTTCTGTGGGTTAGGCTACAAATAGATGGCCCATAAATACTCGGGTATCCATTGGGTAATGGGTATGGGTAGTGTCAAACCATACCCACACCCGCGTACCCATTGGGTTCTATTTTTCTCCATTAGTAGACCCATGTGTAGACATTTTAATCCATATATGTACCCTAATAGGATAATTACCCATCGAATTTTGGGTTATACCCATTGCCATGTTTAGCGGTGACCGCACTGCCACAACGCCTCGCCGTGTTGATTCGCTCGCTGCCGAGCTTGGCGCTCGAATCGGAAGTCTGAACTTAACTGAAGAGTTTCGATCTGGCTTGATGCTTTTAAGTGAATCTGGATAGCTGAGATCATTCGATACCCTTCCACCAGCAATCCTACGGCTAGAAGACATTCCAGTGCTTACTGTTGCAGCCATCCAAGAGTATCTTACCATGAATAGCCATTACAGAGGGATTTGTCAAATGGCTGTGATTGTAACCGCTTATTATCTCTTAAGAGAGTGATTTGTAACACTATATAAACTGAGAAGAAATGAGAGGCATCATGATATTATGCCCAAAATTATCTAGTTGTAGTTTAGCTTCTAGAACACACTTGTTCTCGCATCTCGATCTTTCCCCTTTCTCGGGTTGGATCCGCGGGATCTAATAATTTGGTATCAGAGCACCGATCTTTGGCGGCGACTTAGGTCGGGAGTTGATTGGGTTGGTGAGATTCACCATAAAATCCCCAGTTAATTACTGGTCTGGCGACGAAAGAGGTCATGAGTGCGGTGAGGGTCCAATTCTTGTTCTTCGGTAAAATTCCTTAGCCTTGCACCCAATCCGTGGAAAGATGATGAAGCCTGCGACAAGGAATGAAGGGGAGACTTTGGAATTCGCAGTGGTGCGACAAGAGGCGAACAACAAAGCAGATCTGATGCAGCACTAGGTGGCTTAGTTGTAGAAGCAAGTGACAGGTATACAAACCCAGATGAACAAGATTGAAGCTTTATTGCAAGGATTTGTGGGATCCTAGGCTAGGGCCTCCGATCAAAACTATGGGGTCATCCATCAGGCCGTAAGAAACGAAGATGTGCCAAGAAACAACACAGATTTTGCTCAACCCACTCACTTGGAGATGGAGATGTTGAGGAGGATCAAGGAACTCAGCCTGATCAATCTGAACAGCACCCAGGGAGTTAACTTCAACCCCAATCCTAAAGGTAACCTTTACTGAAACACCCCGAATTTTTTCAAATTTTGAAGTTTAGTTGAATTTTCAAATTTCATTGCAAATTCCAATTCCTAAGCCTAATCTCCAGGTTTATCATCCTAATCCCGCACTAATCTCAAAGCAATCTCCCTTCACCCAGCTGTCTTTGTGCGGTTACTGTTCATGCCCGAAAATGCCCCGCCGCCTGATCTTTTCTTCGCCACCACCGAGCTGTTCTCGTGCCTTCCCCGCCTGCCAGCTTGCTGCTGCCTCCCCGCTCAAGCCTGGCGCCAGCACACCCGGTCCCGCGCGCCAGTGTCCCCGCCCCTGCCCTCCTTCCCTCGCGCCGAGCGCCCGGGCAGCTCCTACCCTTGCCGCTGCCCCGGTGCGCCACCGCACGCCTTCCCTTGCTGCCCGCCGTGGAGACCAAGCCAGCACGTGGGAGGAAGCAGTGAATCACCTCGCCACCTTGCCCTCCTCCGCTCGGCGCAGCACCAACTCACCCCTCTTCTCCTTTCCTCTTGCGGACGAAGCCGCCGAACCGCCTCCAAGCCGCGCCAGCTGTGCACGCGATAAAAACCCCCACCGCCACTGTAGACCAGCTCCAGAATATCCCTTGCCCCTCTCCACCCGCCCAATTGGATTCTCGCCGCCTCTACCGCCGGCAAAAGCCGCCCCTGCACCGGTGAGCCCTAAACCCAATCCTCCGATTTAGTCGATTCCCGTTCGATTCCTTCTGCTGAAACCTTCCCAGTTGGCTCCGCAATGCATGGACGAACTCCTCAGAGCAAGAGCATGAGCCCAGTGGCCGGGCCACGAAGCTCGCCATCGGCCGCAAGGACTCCACCGTAGCCAGCTCGCTCGAGCTTCTCCCGAGCTGTGCCGCTGCCTCCGTCATGTTCCTTATGTCCCTTATATGGTGAAACAGCCGGCAATCGGACAAGAAAGCCATCGAAATCCCTTAGCATCGCCGGGCAGGCCTCTGTCTTCTCCGCTGCCGGCGACCGCCTCTGTTCATCTCATCTCCACTCTAAGGCCACAAATGGAACCCCACCCCGTATACGCACCGTTGTGCATAAGCCATGTTCCGGGGGCGCCTCTGTACTCGCCGCTCCACCGTGGGCGGCGGGCTCTGTTTTGCCGCTACGAACGGGACGCGGCAGGAAGACGATGACCCAGAGCCGTCGATCCTTGCCTCATCCAACCGTCGGCATCAGTTTAAATCACAGCCGTCCGCTCCGCACCGCCGTTCCAGCCGAGCGCTCGCACGCGCCCGACCGCTCCCATCCGCGCCGTTCGCGCAGGCCACGCGTCGCCCATCAGGCGAGCATGGGCGCATTCGCGCTGGGCTTCGCCCCCGCGCGCGTGAGCCACGGCCGGCTCGGCCGAAGGCTGAGCTGGGCCAGCGGGCCGGCCTAGCCGGCCGCCGCCGCGCCATACGTGGGGGCTGGGCCGCACTGTTCATCGGGCCAAGCCCAGTACTGTTCACAGCAGATAAAAACCCAGAAAAATCCCCAAAAATCCCAGAAAAATCCACAAGTCCCAAAAATACCAAAATACACCAGTTTGACCAGAAAAATATTCTAAGTTTAAATCTGGTCTCTGTTCTGTCAAATTCCAACTTGCTAAAGTTGAATTTGCCCTTTTTGCCAAATCTAAACATCATAGATTTCACATCTCCGTAAATTCAAATTTCCCAGTTCCGCCAAATTGGATCTTGATAAAATTCAAATCCATCTAACTCAAGAATCGACCACCCAAGTCTAGATTACTATGATTTGATCTTCAAATTTGTCCAATCCATATACATCTTTCAGTAGCCCGAAACCGATCAAATCCAGTTATAGCCGTGTCAACTTACCAAGCACCATTGAACCTTGGCCGCCTAACCCAAATCGCCTACCCGGTCCATTCTCCCATATCGGATACCAATAATCCATAGAACCTCTAAAAATCCGACCCAAGCTCTAAACCCTAATTCAGTCCGAACTTTTTCTCGTCCAACGAAACCCTATTAGCAATTGTGCCCTTTTTATTGGCTTAAGCCCGTCTACGTCCTTCCCAACCTCGCTCTACCGCTAAAGCCCTAAACAAATTTGATAAGCACTCTAAACCGAAGATCCGATGCCATCCATATATTCCTTGTCCGTCAAAATACATGTACAGCCGTCGTACATTTTCGACCGTCCCACCCCACTACCTAATTTCAATTCCATTAAGCCAAATCCTTCGCCACCTAAACCCTGGCCACCCCGCCTATTTTCTTTATGTCCTTTTGGATGGTGTATTTATATTTTGTTCCCAGCTTGCATTCTGCAAAGCAGGAACTAATGTATGTTCGTTTTTCTACGCTAGTACTCGGACCACGCGAGTTGGTCAACAGAAGGACTACAAGAGCAGTTAAAGAAATCAATGCTCCCCCGAAGATCAAGTGAAGATAATCAGAGACTAAGGACCAAGAGGCAAGTCACATGTTTTTGATCATATTGAATCCCATTAAACTACATTATTTATTTAATGTATTTTCATTATTGATAGTTGCGAACTGATAATTGCTTAAAATAAAGATTTAGAATGGCATGCTATCTAGATAATCCTAACACCGATAAAGAGCCCTGTTCACCTTGATGGCCATATTCACCTTGACAACCTTAGTAAGAATTAATATATGATGTAAATGTATACAATATCATTTCATTCAACATGTTACACTACTAAGTGACTCTGGCCGTTGGCCGATAGAATTGAAAAACCCGGAGAGGGTAGGGTGGTATGGGACACCGTACCCTAGGCCGGTGATGCTGGTATGTACTTCTAAGGTGTTGGCTGTGGGCCAGTAGGATTTGAAAACTGATACTAAGGTAAAGGTGTACTGTGGGAAATCACGCGGTGATCTACGCCACGACTTTACCTTAGAGGAATTGAGACTGGGAAGGGTGTACTGTGGGAAATCACACGGTGATCTACGCCACGACCTTACCCTAAGCCTGAGGCTGCGGACCTCAGGAAAAAAATGAGGACAAGAACCTTGTGCCAAGTAAAAGACACAGTCATCGCCCAACCACAAGTGTTGATACGTCAACCCTGGTCTAGTAGCTGCTCAAGTTCGATTGAACCTCTACAGACGCAGTCTGGAGGCACCGTGCGAGTCCATACGGAAGGGGCTGAGTAGGGCCGTATGGAAGTTGGTTATTTTATTTGAACAATCTGACCGATCGATCTGAACCTCGATCATGTGTTATGTGAGCCGCACAATAGTAGGCTGAGATAAGTCAGAGGTATCTTGAGCTTATTGGTGTAAGTCAGGAGTGGCCTGGGCTTATTGAGGAAGTCTACTAGGTAGAGGCTATATAAAGAATTGAGCAGCGAAAAGCCATGTTTTCTTAATGCCAGACGTGGGTTAAGAAATCTTGTGGGTAAAGCAGGGCAGCTCTGCAGAGTGAAATAAATGGTATTCGAATACGCCGTGCTTCCGGTTAATGAAGCTGTGTTAATTGGGTGATTCCAAAAACAAGGCATAAGTAGTGTTTCTGATGTTGTTAAATTGAGTAATGATGAGATTTTATCTGATAACAGAAAACCCCTGATCTTAAGAAGAAAATATTTTACTTTTAATTGTTTGCAAATAAAACTGCATCCACCTCATAATAAAACCACTATACACCCTCCACCCAAGAACCCTGGCAATTAGTCATATAGTATTTCCACATGTGATTTGCTGAGTACGGGGTGGGAGTACTCAGGCTTGCCTAATTTTCCCCCAACAGATACCAGAAGAAAAAGGAAGCAATTCAAGATTTCGCATTAGGGTTACGACCGCACTCAAGCGTTCCTGTGGAGTTTTCTTCGGCTCTTCTGTATGTAAGTTAAGTTTTGGGCTTGGATGCCCTTATTGTCGTTAAAGCTGGCCATTAGGTCTTACTTTAATCCAATTAACTCTTTTTAAATGGCTTATAAGCAGGCATGATACACTGTTAAGCCGCAACAGAACTCCTGGGCTGTTGCAGGCCGTACGACGTCCCTGGTCCCAAAAATTGGGGGCGTTACATTTACCCCCCATCCACTGGTCATTCTGTCGCACCAACTCTTTGGGCTCAGAATATGTCACCTCCTCCTACTTCAGTGTCTCCCACCTTGAATTGTCTAGATCGTAACCATGAGCTAGTAAATATCTGTCTTCTTAAACTGAAATGGTGTTTTATGAACATACATCTTGTCATCTGTGTGATGCCTTGTTAGTGATTGACAAAATGAATTAATCATATCTTACATACATGTACAATTCAAGCAACATTTGTTCTTATCCTAATTTTGTATGATAATTGCAAGTGGTCACATTCGTTTGGCAAATTGATGTGTTTGTAGCTCATAGCTTAGAGTTTAAGAAGTTAGTTCTTTGATAGGGCTAATCCATTAAATATGTTGTCTAGCACCTTTAGGTTTATGAGCTACAATAATTTATTTAGAGTTGGTTCATTAATTTTAGAGGGCTGACTACTTGCATAGAAGATACTTGCATGGAAGTCCAAAGTTTTTCTTTTAATATTCACTTTGGAGTTATAATTTACTATAGTTTACATGCATGTCAAGCTAAATTGCAAACTTAAGTGCACCGATGCTTGTTCACAATATTAATGCTAGCAATTAAAATTCTAGCAGAGCTTATAATTTAGTCAAATTATCCTTAGAAATTGTTATGTATCTGCGTTATTCTACGCCTACGCGCACTGTGTGCATTGGAAAGTTAATATCGCACATGAGTGAAGTTACTATCAAGTACATGTAGAGTTACTACCAGTTGTGTAGTGTTACAACTGATAGTAACTCTACATATATTTGGCAATAATTTTTCGGTGTGCATTCTACCCCTGCGCGTAGAATATTAATTATGTATGTATGTATGTATGTATGTATGTATGTATGTATGTATGTATGTATGTATGTATGTATGTATGTATGTATGTATGTATGTATGTATGTATGTATGTATGTGTGTATGTATGTGTGTGTGTATGTATGTGTGTGTGTGAAGGTAAGGGAGTAGAGGAGGAAGAACCAACAGCAGAGGAACGAATGGCTTGTGCACGCACAGCCGACTCAGAATGGACAATCCTACTGCTAGCAGATTGGTTCACGTCACTAGGCGTCTCTACCTTACCCTTGGGGTTCTCCTTCCCCACCTCAGCAATCACATCACAATGAGTTGATGGCTTCTCTATTAAATCCTTAGTTAGCTTCACACATTGTTCATTCAAAGCAACGAGTTCAAGTTTTAGTTTATCACAACTAATACAAGGTGAGCTAACAGGATCCTTAGTCGCAAACTGAGCCATTTTCTCATTATTGTCAATCATTTTTTGAAACTGTTTTGAGACAGATTCAAGTTCAGCTGTTAACTTGGGACAGTTCAAACATGAAGTAATGGGCTCAAGCAAAGAAGCACGCAACTCAGCAATTTTGTGATCTGCCCGTTTTAGGTTCATCTTCATATTATTGCAATTTTCACAAGTCTCGAGCAGATCTAAAAGCATGGTATAAAGACCTCTAAAAGTATTATCCTTATCCTCACATGAGGTGCAAGCAATAGTCTCAACAGTAGTAGATGAAATAGAAGCAACCCTATTCATCTCTAGTTCAGCTAAGAGACTAAGATTCTCCACCTTAACAATGTCAAGCTCGGAGGACAAACTATCATGCGAGGTCCTTAATTTCTCCATGTCACCCAACAGGGCACAGCATGTATCACAATCATCACGGGAGGGAGCAGATGTAAGTGAAGTAAGCTCCCGTGATAGTCTATCTACTTCCTTCTCTAACTCGGTACACCTATCCCTAGCTCTAGCATGAAATCCACCTAGCTTAAGAAAAGCATGATTAAGCTGGTCGTAGGTGGGGGATACCTCGTCCGAGTCGGAGTACAGCTCGCTGTCGCTCAGTTCGCCCTCAAGGGCCATGAAGCACATGCCGGAGAAGTCGTCGCCGCCCTTGGGTTCTTAGTCACCCGTCTCGTCGTCGTCGCTCCACCCTCCACCTCGCTGAGATCGAGGTCGTCAAAGGCGGTGAGGACGCGGTGGAAGAGCTTCTTGGCTTTGCCAAGGTCGCGAAACTTCTTCTTGCCTTGTGCGGGAGCTTAGGGCTTCTTGTTGCGGTTCTTGTCGATGTAGTCATTTTTGCCCGAACCGCCGTAATCACCTTTGCCCTTCCCCAGCTTGGGGCAGTTTAACCGAATGCGGTTGGGGCCACCACACTCGAAACAAATCACGGGTCCTCCTCTCTTTCCATCCCTCCTCCTCTTGTAAGCATGGGAGAATCTCCGAGCTAGGAGGGCTAACTGCTCATCCGCAAGCTGCTCTAACTGATCATCAGTTATGTCACAGAGAGCAGCAAGGAAGAAACCGCAAAGAGAATCAGAAGAAGGACTGGAAGCTAAGTTAGGATCGGTGACTAAGGCCATCGACTGTGACATCGACTTGCGAGAGACAATGTCAATCTCGTGAGTCTTGAGGTGCGAGTATAGTGCATCAAGAGTCAAAGTCGAGAGGTCCGTGGTATCCTTGATGGTAGTCACATTCATCTCCTAAACTCGAAGATCGAGTGCAGCGAGCATCTGTCGAGCGTTATCCGAGTCGGGGTATGTGAGACCGACCGCTCGGAGGTTGCTCAGAATCTTATGAAAAGGCGCAAAGCACTCATCAAGGGACTCACCAGCAAGCATTTCAAACTTATTGTAATCTCACTTGAATTGGTCCTGTCGGACTGTCTTAATTTGGGTAGTGCCCTCATGGTAAGCACTGAGGGTCTCCCATATGTCGAAAGCCAACGTGAGGTGCGAAATGCGGTCAAACTCGCTACGACTCAAACCTTGGATAATTATGTTCCTTGCCTTTGCATTCGCCTCAACATCGGGCATATTCGCCACATTGATGTTCTCATCGGCAGGAACCAGATAGCGGACCTTGACCTTCCTCCAGATGGCATATCCTTGCGCCTGGATGTATCTCTCCATCCAGCTTTTCCAGAAGGAAAAATCAATGCCATCAAAGATCGGAGGCTTGGTCGAGTACTTGTCCGTCGCCATGGCTCTAGAGACCGGTTAAGATCTATGGAAAAGAGCTAACCGGCTCTGATACCAATTGTTGGACCGAAGTTGGCGACAGAGGGGGGGTGAATGTCGACTTTAAAAAACTTGCCCCCAAAAGAGTCCTTTAGAAACGTTCTTCTCCGATAGCAACAATTGCTATGAAGAAGAGAGTTAAGGCTGCTGGAAACTCAAGCAAACAGGAAGGACAAAAAAGCAAAAGAACAATCAAGAAGACCAAACAACGGAAACACAAAACAGCATAGCCATCAGCCAGGCCGGTCAGACCGCCGGCTAAAAGTCGGTCTGACCGGTCTCCCTCAACCGGTCCGACCGCACCCATCACACCGGTCTGACCGGCAACAACCATCCGGTCTGACCGGGCTTCGGGACTGAGTGCAGAAGGGCAGTTTTTTTCAGAAAGCCAACTTGGAGAACTTCTTACAGCAGAGCAATATTCAGAGGACTGAGTGCAGAAGGGCTTGCCTCTGAAACTTCTCTGCCCAGAACAGTAAAACTAAGGCCTAAATAGCAAAAGGGATCTTGGGATCAAGAAAATCCATCTCAAAACCAGGAATTGAGAGGATTCCCTAAAAACTGAAAATATTCAGTGCTCTGCCCAAAAACCCAAATTCCTCTCCCAACTTTGATCCTTTGCACATGAAACTTTGAGGATAGCTATTTGATAGCCTCTGGACTCTTCATGCAAGTTTCATGCCATCTCAAAGAGGGAAACACGATTCTCACCTAAACCCTAGAAAAACTTTGGAAAACTTCAGAGAACTGCCCAAAATCCAAATTCCCGGTTAATCTCTTATCCTTTAATCATGTAACTGAGAGATTAACTAGGGAATAACCTTGGGATTCTGAGACTCAAATCTGGGCACAACCTCTCAAGGGAAATCAAGAGCCACCTCAAACCCTAGAACAATAAACAGAGAGCTAATAGGACACAGAAAAGGCAAAAACATGATTCTTGCAAATTGATCAATATTGCTCTTGGAACTATATGACCAAAGGGTCTAGAAATGCAATTCCATCATAGAGCAACCCATTTTGCCACTCTCCCGCAAGAATCAAGCAAAAACTCAAAAACTCAGAAATCAACCATAACAAGCATCGTAGGAAAACTGGGAGGTAGGAGCATCTCAAGAGGAAATTCATTCATTTCCATAAACACAAATATCACGGAGGAGTTCCCATACATGATTGAACATAGAGGAATGATTACATGGGTCTCAGTCCATCCTCTACCTCTCACAAGCCCTAGAACATCAAGAACACTACATGCTTCTGGGAGAGGAGACAACACAGAGAAGAGATGAATGTGGGAGACACTCCCTGCTGCCCACACCAACTTTCCAACCACTAAAGAGCAAAGGCAAAACCACCTCCTAAAGACTCTTTTGACTCACCAAACCCTAACTCTCTTCTAAAGCCATGAGGAGGCATGCAGCCCCTCACATCTATTTATAGCCCTTGGCTAACGGGTTTCCAACCCGTTACGCCCGCTAAACCCGAACAGAGCCCGCTCCCGCTTTTGCAGCCTCGCGAAATTCCCATTTCGCCCCTCCTGCACCTTCCGGGAAGCTTCCGCGCTCCTTGTCGTCCAAGCCTCGCAACCACCTCGAGTCTCCGCCGTCTTCGACACATCTCGACCGTTCTGACCTCGACACCGCCCGTGTCTAGTCCGGTCACCTCGTGTCTCGCCACGACTCCGCCTCGACGTCCTGCAGCCAACACAGACAAGAAACATATCAAATAGCACTGCTCGATACATGTAAGCGTAAATGCATTAATGAAATAGCTCAAATCTGATAAGTCGACATAATATGCAACTTAAACCCTTTGACCAGGTTTGACCAAGTCCGATCGAGCCCGATTGCACCACGCAATGTCAAGGACCGAACCAACCAAATCAAACTCGACTTCCCTAAACCGATGTCAATTACTCATCACACACATGGGATGACCTCCACATGGTCTCTCAGTACAATTGAATCTATGTTTTGTAAAGTGCTAGTGCATTATGAGTATGCATTGGCAATGTATGAATTTGTTGAAGAATATGAGCCAAATGTTTAGTTGTCTTTATTGATTGTCAGTAATTATTATATAAAGTACATGAAAATAATATTTGTTTGTATTAGTTATTTTATCAATAGGAAGGCTTTGGAGGCAAGATCTTTGGTTTGCCTCGGAATGCTTCTAAGGTAGCTCATTTTACCTTAGGAGGCTGCTGAGGCAACTTGTTTAGTTTGCTTCAAAGGTTGTTTACTTTGCCTTAGAAAGCTTCAGAGGCAGCCTGCTTGCTTTGCCTCGGAAGCCTTCCGAGGCAGCAAGTTTGCCTCAAGATACTTTTTACAGCAAAGGTATACGGTACAAACATTATCACCCTTAGAATCTCGTTTGAGGCTGATTTTACTATTTCTAAAGCTTATTTTATCTGTCTCGGTAGATACTCCGTGTTGCAGTGCCAAGTGCAAGCCTGCAATTAACAATGCAAACTCCCCTAAGATAATCATTAGGTCAAATACGCCTAAAAATATCGAGGGTGGCATTGACCCAGCACCAGTCCGTCGAATAAACAAGTCATCGTCTTCCGTTGCATTCCAAACTTTCCTTGGCTAAATCCAAACGGATGCTACCGCCACACACGATGTTAGCTAGATTGGCTAGTCTGAATCCAAACAGACGCTACCGCCACACATCATTGTGGAAGAAAAGGTGCGCATCGATCAATCAAAAGGAGGCATCATGCATTCCAGGCCGGGAAAGAAAGCAGAAGAAGATACTAGGCAATTTGCAGGGGAAAGGAGGCAGTTACCGTCTCCCCTTTCTGCTTTTCCATCCTGTCCATGCCCACGCGGCCAAATCGCACCAGCTCTTGTCCCTACGCGCGGCCGAACGAACCACCTCGGCAGCCTTCCTTTGCTGGTTCTCTCCGACGCTAAGAGACAAACAGAACATAGAAGCTTCAGGTGATGATAGCTAGTCGGATGCTCCTGTGTCATATTGGAGTTGGACTCGAGTAAAACCAGTCCAGTTAGCCATTCAGATGGCACGTATTATTTTTCGGTGGTCAGGGTCATACCAGCACAGCGGCGGAGCCAAGGCCCGGCGACTTCGGATGGCTGCCCGGACTCGCCGGTGAGCCATCCTTTGACAGTCAGCAGTGGATAGCGAGTCAGTCCGACGAGCGATGATTCTTAGCCGGCCGGGCGTGGGCTGGCTCCGCCCATTACCAGCATGCATTTTAGGATCAGGGGCCAAGGTAGACAACACTGACTATCCAAGCCATTTGGCACTTTGGGGCCGTTCGATCAAGCTTTGGAGATGCTTCTAAGGCCTCATTTTCTATTTTATCTCGATCTCAAGCGTTGATTTACAATACCTGAAACCGTGCTTTTACTTAGCCACGGGAGAGGATACCATTCCATTAACTCTAGGTACCGACTAGGCCCGAACGTATGATCTAAACGTTACCATTGTACACCCACTTCATCTATTGGATCTGCCATGGACTTTAGCCGTTCGATCCCCTTCTTACCCCCACAACAAAAACCAAGTTGATTTGCAATACCACGTGTCTCCTTCAACCAAAACGACTTGTCCTTCCTTATGCTAGCTCGTCGAGCGATTCCTTCGATCTCGCCCACGGGATTCAAAATTTGTTTCCTAAATTCATCCCAATAGCTCATCTGATCTATAAAATCAAATTCCCACCTACGCCGCCTCGCTCCTCTAGCCACCGGCCACTGCGCCACCTCGCTCCTCGGGCTACCATCCCCATGCCACCGCGACACTCTATCCTTACCAGTCTAGAGAGGGAAAGGGAAAGAGGTAAGAGTGGGAGGAGCATGACTACGATAGACGGCTAGTTGTAACCATCAGACACCAATGAGCCACCAAAGGGGGAGGAGCTATGATTTGAAGAATGGGGATTGGGAGGCATAGACAACTCAACAAATCTTTATTCCAGATGCAATAAACACGAAATCAACAACAAAATGTGCAACAAATTTAAACTATTAGCACAATAAATACAAGAACATATTACAACAAAAATTAAACATTGTTGCAACAACAAACAAACCATTGAAATATCTATACTATTTGATATCTTGTGATGCAACATTCGAAAATAACTACTGCAACAACTTGACTTACCAATACCAACATTTGAGATGGATATAGAGGAGGATAGAGATGAGCCACCCTATTACCGGTGGACTCAAATCTAGTAGTACAAGGCTGGCTGCTCACCACCATCTCCTCTGATCTCATCCACACCAAATCTGACAAGATCTGACCACAGCGATGATAAGTCCAATAGACTTTGGCCTCTCTACAAAAAGGAAAAACTCCACTCGAGCTCCAACCATAACGCATGGCTTTCCTCGAGCACAAGCTACGGAGAGAGATGGGTGGGAAGAGAGCTAGTAGTGCTAAAGGATAAGAATAAGCTGTATGAGATAGCTTGTATGGTAGTGGTCTAACCCGTACGAAAAATCATTTTCCCAGGTCCTGGTAGCCAGTGCTTTGTTTTTAACACATCACGATTCATGAGTGCCGGCGGACAAACATTCCAAAACACTTTGTTTAACGAAGAATCAAAATCGACGTTGTCTTTTCTTAATTATCCCACCTGCGTAGTGGAGTATCTAGTACTGCTATTAGCTCTGCTAAATCCAAGGCCAGCTTGAAGAAACGCCCAATGCGGCCAACGCCATTAGCCATGCATTGTAACGACACAATTTTCAAGAATAGGGCTATGATTTTCCCACAACAGTACAGTAGTTTCATTACAGATAGAAAAGGTATATTTGCTCACGAATATTTAAAAATATTTAGTTTGATTAAAATATAATCTAATGGTTAAATTTATTACATTATTAAAACAAAGGCAAAAGAAACCATCACATTCACTCTCAAGGGATAAAAAATCCCACGCTAATAGGAGAAAAAAAAAGAGAAAGATCAATACCATTGATTGTAATGGGTCTAGATTATAATGGTCTAGATTAAAAGAGAGAGTTCATGTCAAGTACAATTCAAAAAATAACTAAAATTAGGAATAAAAATTAGCAATTTAATTTTCATATGAATTTTGAAGTAAAAGCAAATAAAACTAATTAAGAATAAAAAATAAAATTAGCCATTTGATTATGATACAAAATTCAAAGTAAAATCTCTAAATAATTGTAGATTACAACAACAATTAAACAAAAAAAATTAGCAATTGAATATGCATATGAAGTCAAACCAACAAAATCGAAATAGAAAATAGAAAAGAAAATAAAATTTGCAATTTAATTTCCATATAATTCCAAAGTAAAAATACTTAAATAATTAGAATTTAGAATAAATTAAATAAAATTTGTAATTTAATTTCCATATAATTCAAAAGTAAAAATACTTAAATAATTAAAATTCAAAATAAATTAAATAAAATTATAATTTGATTTCCATGTGAATTCCTAAGTAAAATCCCTAAATAAATATAATTTAGAATAAAAATTAAACAAATATTAGCAATTAGATTTGCTCATGAATTTGAACCAAAAAATTATTGAAATTTCGAATGAAAATAAAAATTCCAAAGTGAGATCCTTTAATAACTATAATTCCAAATAAAAATTAAACAAATTAATAATTAGATTTATATACAAATTCCCACAAAAAATAATTAAAATTGGGAGTAAAAATAAAATAAATTTTACAATTTGATTTCCATACAATTGCAAATTAAAATTCCTAAATAATTAATACTCAATATAAATTAAATAAAACCAGCCCTTTGATTTGTTAACGAACTCCAATAAAAGCAACTAAAATTCATAATAAAAACAAAAGTAATAACAAAGATAGTATGAATATTGTTGAAGGAGACCCCAAAAGAGTGCAATGGTGTTGATTTGTCTAACAAGAAGCCATTTACCCACCGGAAAGCGAAGAGCCGAGGCGATGGCAGGGGAGATGAGGATAATGTCATATTGCCCACCTTAGCCATTTGATAAGGACAATGTCATGCTATTCGCCGAAGTCATTGAAGAGAAAGACCAGTCAAAGAAGCTAGGGACCACGACGATGAGTGGTGAGTGTCAGTATTATTGAAATCAGTGTCCAATAAACTCGATAATAGACAAAGCTTTAGCAGAGAGGAGTTGAAGCTTTGCATTAAAGATGATCTATAACAATATGGGGCCATCAGGTAGCTAAGAGCGTGCCATCACTAGTAAACGGCACAAAGTCACCTACTATAGCGAGAAGATTCTCCACACCATTAAATAACGACTAAAGCGGATATACCTATATCAGTGAAGATATGAGGTCATCGTAGTTAGTGAGGAAGCCATAGCATTGAGGTAGCCAATGTTGAAGAAGATGAGCGATCGACATAGGAGAAGAGGGACATCGAGCACATATTATATTATACATGTGTATATACATGCATGCATATGTACAAATAGACGCACAGATATACAGAAGCAGAGGAGCAAAGAGCTCGAAGCAGAGATGACGCAGCCATAGGGAGTAGGCTTAGGGCCACCCAAGAGAGCATGAATGGTGTCCCCAATAGGGATCAACGATGGTTGCAAATGTATGCAAGTCTGATGTTGCAACAATCGGCATTAAACAATACTTGAGAGAAGTAGAAATAACTATGTGGTGGAGTACTGTATTAGAATGGATAGCAGCTAAGAGATTATATTAGAATGGGTAACAACTAAGAGGAATCGATTAAGAATTGGGCATATTGTTGGAGGTTGAAGCAGAAAGTTGTAATGGCGAGAAGAGATAGAAAACACATGGTTCGGTGGGACCGGCCAATGTGTGAGAGATTATAAGTTCAAAATAGGTCATCCATGGTGCATCGGTGTATGTATAATATACTCTAATACCATATAAGCTAATAAGATTATCGCATATATAATCAACATATTGCTTTGAGATTAAACAAAGGTACATGTGTATGCATACATTTTAAAAAATGGTAACTAATGGAGGAATAATAGGAGTATATAGCTATATGATCCATGCATGATGGAGAATGTTTACGTTTTTAAGAACCTCAATCCATCAAGCTCATACTTCAATTACATTCCTCAACTTGTATTTTTCTTCAAGCTTTTATTATCATTTCCAATGTTTACGATGTATTAAAATCATAAATAGCTACAAGATATGTAAACATATTCTTAAACATTAGCCGTGCAAATGTGCGGGCCATCCCACTAGTTACAACAATTTTACAAGCGTCCAAGTCCAAAACTCAACTTACATTCAGAAGAACCAAAGAATTTTCACAAAAATACTTAAGTACAATCACGACCCTAACACGATAGCTAATGCATCTTTCTTTTTTCTATTGTATGTTCTAATGAAATAAATAAGATTGAGTATACTAGATACTTAGCAAGCCACATGGGAAGGGTATTTAATTATCATGCAAAGTGTTCATTTAGACAAACTCACGTGTTGTAATATCATAAGAATAGATGCAAGTTTCTGGTAAATAACTTTGCACTTAAAACAGTAAAACCATATTTAATTAACAAAGGGTTTGTCATTCACAATTTCCATATTTAAAATTCTCTAAATTTTATTTATACCTTGTTGTTGGAATCACCCATGAAATACAACTCCATTGATCGAGAGCACGGCGTATTCGAATACCATTTATTATACTCTGCAGAATTATCCAACTTTACCAACAAGATATCTCATACTCATAATATCAAGCTATAGACACGCAGCATGTTACCGTTCAACTGAGTTGAGATAATAAGGTCGTTCACTGCTTTATTATTTTTAGCTTCTATCCAGTAGGCTCGGGACCATTCAACTTTGTTAGGAATCCATAGGCCAGAGCAGAAATCGTGGCCCGACATTGATTGGACCTAATGTTGTGAAGAGTGGCAAGTAGCATACCTAGCCCAACTTCCATTTCACGCCTTTCTCGCGAGACATCCCGAAATCTTGGGATAACTACCCTTACTGTAGACATTTGATCGAATTGAGTAGTGTACTAAACCAAGTTTGACAAGTCAAACTTATGCTTGAGTGAGCTCTATGTCCTTTACTTGGCACAAGAGTCTAGCCCTTATGAGGCTATTATTCCCATACCCTGTGCACACCGTTATTACACCGCCATATCCAAATTAGAGCCTCAAATCCTAGGGTGAGGCCATAGGCCCCAATCATATAGTGGCTTCCCACCAAATAACCTTAACCCTAGTACCATTTGAAAGTCTACCAGCTAGAATCTGAATTATTCTTAGTAGTTCAAGTAAATCATTTTAATTGAACCATCTACTAATAGCTATCCATACAATTATTAATTACCAAAGTTGTCAAGGTGAATATGTCCTTTATAAATATGTCAAGGCTTTTCAGTGATAGGGTCTAAGGTCTAACAATTCATCATATCATTCTAAACTATTATTGTATGTAAATAAGAGTGCTCAAATAATAGTAATGAAAACAACGATAATTTAATAATATAGGATCAACATGATCGATGATATGTGACTTGCCTTCAAAAATTTTATTACTTCTTTGTAGGCTTCAGGTTTAAACCATTCACCTCAATTGCTCCAGCAGCTTGTCCTTTGGTCAACTAATCAATTCCAAATGCTAGCACAAAAGAATGAATATAAATAAGTTGTTGATTTTTAGAATGCAAATGGGCAATAAAATATCTAAAAGTAAATATAAAAGGAGGGTTTAGAAGGATAGGGTTTAAACTAAGTTTAGTTAGGTTGAGCAGGATTGAAAATGGGTTAGACAGGCACGAAACGATTGAAATAAGTGTAAATAGACTTAACGGGTTTTAGATAAATAGTAACAGTTGACACTATTCCTAACAGATCGTGTAAAGCGAATAGTAATGATTTTGGGTTGGTTTTCATGGACTAAGCAGTAATGAGTTTAGGCCATGAACAGTATTGAGCTGGATGTGAACAGTGCCCTGGCCCATTTGTCTTACTAGGCTACGTCAGGTTTTAGGCCATCTCGGTCGGCCTGCCAAGCGCGAGACCTGCTCGGCTTGAGCTCAAGCTCATGGCTGCCCAAGTAGAGGCGAGCGACGATGATGATGATTGGGTGGCAGTGATGGTGATCGGTAGAGAGTGGTGGTTCGGTGAGGGCTAGGGAGGCCTATGTGATCTATTTTTGGTATGTGCATGGACAGAGGAGGGCTGTAGATAATTGGTGGTAATGGTGGCTTGCTGGAGCAGAGCCATGGCACAGCAGTGCTTTAGTGCTGGTTCAAGCATGGCTTGAGCACCTACGGTACATAGGTAGTCTAGCAGTGGTGAAGGTTTAGCTCGGGGAAGCTTGTGCTGAGTGTCCACGGTGGTTGTGCATGGCCGAGCGGTGACACATGGCGCCAGCGTGCTAGGGGCGACGAGTTGGGTCGGAGAGGTCAGGGATAGCATCGTAGTGCCAAGGGGATGCTATGGTCACGATTAATTGGATTGGGATCAAGGCCATCAAGAGAATTGAGTTTCGAGCTCACTAGCGAGTTCTCTAACGATGGTGGTGATTCTTGGCCGGAGAGGAGAGGGAAGAGCTTTGTGGTTGTGATTCGGTGTGAAAGATGGTAAGGAGACTACTTGGCTTGGCTTTTATAGCCTGGTGAGGACAGTGGCGACAATGGCATGGCGACAGTAGTGGGCATGTGGATGACAATGTGGATCACCGAGGAGCTTCGGCGGTGCGGTGGTGATCACGTTGGCAGCGAAAGGTGCGCGGCGTCTTACTGACGAGGCGAGTTAAGGCGCTCAGCGCATGTCAAGTTGCTGGCTCCCAAGGTGGCAGTGGCGAGGTCGACGGTGGCAAGGGAGTGGCGCATGGCTGTGGCAGTGTGATGGCTAGTTATGGGCCGATCGGTGAGATGGCACAGTTACTGTGCGAAAGTTGATGGCTTTGCAATGGTGAGCAGGTGTGGGCAAGCTGGTGAACATGCGAATGGCAAGTTGGTGTGTGACTAAGGGAACAGGAGAGATAGCGCTAGGGAAGAAAGCGCCAAAGACGAGGTGAAAGCGTACTTTACCGAAAGAGAAAGCAGAAATTGAATGAGATTTTTCAATTTGGCAAACTTTCTGAATTCAAGAAAATTAAAAATAAATTTCAGAAATTTTGGTTCGTTTCATGCATGCACCCATCAACACATGCAATTCATCACCTAGCCATCACCAGTTGTTGGCTAGTCCACGAAAGGCCAGCTCGTATCCAGCATCATCACTGTCTGTACCATTCATCAGCTGAAGAAGAGACCACACCAATCAAAGCAAAGGTCCAAAAACCCAAGCGAATTTATGTATGTCTGCACGCGCTCGATGGGTTCTGAATCCTACCAACCCCAAGGGGGAAGCAATTACGGTGCGAGCCAACCGAGTAGGCTGGTCTGAGGGACTACTGAGGCCATGCAACATGGCGGAGTTTTGCTGCGGCGGTTGGCAGCATGCAATTACTAGACCCATGTTTTGTGCTGGAGGGCAAGGCCACACGCGTAGACTGAAGTGCTTTTCTTCCCATCCACCACCATTGATCCGACGAGGCCTATGCGAGATCAACTGTGAATAGAGATAGCCTCAACTGAGGCCCTCCCCCACAAGATTTTCTTCCGCCACATGCCACGTTCCCAAACAAGAACACCTAGGAGCACACTAGAGTAACTACTATCACTCTTGATTTTATGGAATTGCTGTACGACATTCGAGTAAATTTTTGTAGATTTCAGTAAAATTTTATATCGTTAGATTAGCTTCAAGATTTATGCTTTGGCCAACGAGATCTTTGTTTTCTCCGGCGAGTTTAAGTCTTAGGTTCACCTATGTATGCAGGGTTCTAGGTTCACCGGGCAGGCGGAGGTGTAAGGTGCGAAGGGGCTAGAGACAGGTGGCACCATCAACCATGAGCAGGTGGTGATGATCGGTGTGGCAACATAGGTGATGAGATAGCGGCGAGTGCAGCGGAGGAGGAGGATGGCGCGGACACCAGCAGCCGCGGCGGGAGACAGGAGATGCGGAGGTCGCCCGGCCCAGGCTCCGGGCACTTTCAGAATTTCTCTTTCACGCTCAAAGTCCACGCTGCATGTTCAGTACTGTAGTGTTGCATGTCGAAAACTCCTGCTACGCTTCCCTAGCAGCTGGTTGGCGACAGCCGGCAAGTAACTTTCACCTGCAAACGTCAAGCAGTAAAAACGCCGCTCCGTAGCGTACAACTGTGTATGTGTGGTCTCATCTATCTGCGTCACATTTATGCGCCCGTCTGCGCTTGCCCATTTGGACCGTTTGCTCATCTTGAATGCGCCGTATCGAGTGGTAGTGGTGGTGGGAGCTCTTCCAATATGAGCTCGTATTTCGTCCTACGGCCGCTTGCAACCTGTACCAACTGTCTCATGCCGACCGTGCCGTGCTGGGTCGAAAAAGACAGGAGAAAAGAAAGAAGGGAGAAGAGGAAATCAAATGGCCAGTTGTACTAAAGCAGAGGAACCATTCAGGCAATTCTCGTCTGGCTGCCTAAAAGCAAAAAAGGCACAAATTTTGGTCAAAAACAATACACACACATGTACTAAGTAGTAGTACTATGGTAGTATAGTATATACCATATAGAGTCGAGATGGACTTACCTAACACAAAAGATATTTGAACAAGTGATGCAATTTGTGCTCCATGTGCATGCATGGTTTGTTGCTGCGAATTGTATTTTGCAAGATGAAGAAGAGGAACATCCGAGCATCCCCCATTTCTTATTCCTCCCGTTTTCCCTTTTTCACAAAGCTTTATTGAGTGTTGACGCAAGAAAGAGCAGCCCTCTTTTTTTTTTCTTCTTTTGTTTCCTTTTCCCTTTCCTTTTCTTTCAGTCTTTTCTTCGTTGTCCAGATCCAAAGCGTAGACAGAGACAAGCAAGTCTCCCCCCAAGAACTTTCCAAGCAAATCCCAATGGAAGCAAGCATCCTGCATCCCGTGGAATGGAGTACCAATGGCGATGTGATCCCATGCTAGCTCCCGTCCATGCCATGGAGTGGTTAGCTCACACACCTCATCACAGATCACACTCCAGACAAGGAACACCTCAAACGAAGCGTACTGTAGCAGATAAGGGGCGGCAAGTGATGAGGAGGGAGCCCAGGAGTAGCTTAGCTTTCCATACATGTGATTCGGCCTTTGTTTATCCCGAGCAATAACTTCGCTGCCGACACGCACAGAACAGAAGTGGGATTCTGATCCTGAGGCCAATTTATTTGGCCAGGGTAGACGCCGTAAATACACCGACCAGCCCTGTCAGTTAATCGAGCGGAGCGGCCGGGTGGTATGTAAATGCCATCTTCTTCCGAGTCGCAACTCGAGGCTGCCATCAGCGGCTTGCCATGTCGTCCGTCAGGCGCGGCTCGCCGAGGGGCCGAGCATGGTAAGTAGCCGGCCAGAAATTTTGACGGCGTGATTGGGAATTGTGTCGGTTTCGCGTGTTCTTTGATGGATTTGTGTTTTTGCTTGGCTGTGCGCCAGGTTCTGCACCACCGGGCTGCCGAGCGACGTCGTGTTCGAGGTGCGCGACATGAGCTTCCACCTCCACAAGGTAGGTTCTTGGGGTGTGTGGTGTTTGTTTTGTTGGGGCTCGATTCTCCCCCCGCATCGTGCTCGACGAAATTCCGCTGAGGATTTGCGCGCGCAGTTCCCGCTCATGTCCAAGAGCCGGAGGATCCACCGCATGCTCGCGGAGCAGGAGGAGCAGCGTCCGGCGCGACGGCGGCAGCGGAGGCGGAGTGCCCGAGGCAATGCCGGTGACGGCGGTGCCGCGGAGACAGAGATAGAGGAAGCGGAGGTGGAAGAGGAGGAGGAGGGGGAGGGGGACGAGCAGCGGCAGGTTAGGGGGGAGGACGGGCAGCCGTACCGCATTGCCTTCCCGGACTTCCCGGGCGGGCCGGGCACGTTCGAGGCGGCGGCCAAGTTCTGCTACGGCGTCCGCGTCGAGCTCACCGCCTGGAACGTCGCGCCGCTGCGGTGCGCGGCGGAGTACCTGGAGATGACCGAGGAGCACGCCGAGGACAATCTGGCTGCGCGCGCGGATGCCTACCTGGAGCAGACCGTGCTCCGGCACCCCGGCGAGGCCACCAAGGCGCTCAAGTCCTGCGAGGAGCTGCTGCCGCATGCCGAGGAGCTCGGCATTGTCGGCCGCTGCGTGGAGGCCATCGCCGCGCGCTCGTCGGCCGCGTCGCGCTCCTGGTTCGACGACCTGGCCGTGCTCGGCCTGCACATGTACAAGCGGGTGATGGCGGCCATGGCCGCGCGCGAGGACGTGAGGACGGAGGCCATGGAGAGCTGCCTCGTGTCGTACGCCAAGGGCACCATCCCGGGTCTGTCGAGGTCGATGCGGCGGCGCCTCGCGTCCGCGCCGGTGTCGTCAGAGGTGGAGCAGAGAGAGCTCCTGGAGGCGGTGGTCGCGAGCCTCCCCGCGGACAAGTGCTCGGGGCACGTGGTCACCGCCAAGTTCCTGTTCGCGCTGCTACGGACGGCACACATCCTGCGCGCGTCGGACGCGGCGCGGGCGACTCTGGAGAGGAAGGCCGCGACGCAGCTGGAGCAGGCAACGGTGGAGGACGTGCTCATCCCGAGCTACTCCGGCGCCACGGAGACGCTATACGACGTGGATTGCGTCGAGCGGGTCGTCAGGCACTTCCTCGCCGAGGAGGAGCTCGGCGAGGCCGCGGCGTCGTCCTCAGCTGCAATCACCGAGGCGGCGGCCGCGACGATGGTGTTGCGGCCGTCGGCCGTAGCCATGGTACAGGTGGGCAAGCTGGTGGACAGCTACCTTGCCGAGGTCGCGTCCGACGCCAACCTGAAGCCCGCCAAGTTCTGCGGGCTCGCGCTGGCGTTGCCGGACCATGCCCGCATCTACGACGACGGCGTCTACCGCGCCGTCGACATCTACCTCAAGGTACATTGCCAAATTACCATGTACTAGTACTACTGTAGTACCGTACGGGTTTGTTTCTGACAAGTCAAAGAATGTTGCGTTTGTCGAGTAGCTGCTGACTCGTGATTGCTGCGCAGGCGCACCCGCGGTTGACGGCGGAGGAGCGGGACAGGGTGTGCGGCGTGGTGGACTGCAGGAAGCTGACGGTGGAGGCGTGCACGCACGCGGCGCAGAACGAGCGGCTCCCGCTGCGCGCGGTGCTGCAGGTGCTCTTCTTCGAGCAGCTGCAGCTCCGGCGCGCCATCACGGGCACGCTGCTCGCGTCCCCCGGCCCCCGGCAGGCGCGGCAGCAGCAGCAGCGGGCGGAGGTGCGGCGCTCGGTCGACGCCAGCCAGGCGTGGCGGACGACGGCGGTGCAGGAGCGCCAGGTGCTGCGGCTGGACATGGACAGCATGCGGAGCCGGGTGCAGGAGCTGGAGAGGGAGTGCTCCAGCATGCGGAGGGCCATCAAGAAGATCGACGGCCGCGGCGCCGGGTCGCCCAGCAGCTCGCACGCCGATGCAGCGGCCGCGGGCGAGCCGAGGCCGGCGAGCTGGAGGTCGCGGTACGGGTGCAAGTTCAGCACGCAGGTGTGCGACTCGCACGCGCGCAACGTGGTGGCGTCGAGGGCCTCCAGGATGGGAATGAGCCCATAGACCCTTCAGTTCAAACACGACGCATTCCACGAGCCATCCGACCCGGAATCTACACTCGAGATGAAAATGGTTGAGAAATTCCAAACCCTCAACTAGCCAGGAAATCCAAAGAGCGCGGCAAAATCTCACCCCTTGTCATCTCGTCTGTATGATTCACCTAGTATATATATGTGGCTCGCGTACCTGAACCTGAAAGGCACGGCCGACCATTGCCGTTTGTATCGACACCAGAGGGCCGGGATCCATGTGTGCTCTCTGTAATCTGTATGTACGGCATGCTTTGTGAATTGTGGTCTTTGTAGCTTGTACTGTAGCATGCAGTTTACGGCTCTTTGCTTCTGGTTTGGTGTCACTGCAGTGTGCTTTTGGGCTTCCTTTTAAGGTGATCGTTGAAAGAAATTAAAAGTTAAAAGCCCACTGAAAAGTAAAAAAAGATAGGACCTTTATCTTGTGCTGCTTCATTTCCGATGTACGATTGCTGTTAGTACAGAAGAAAATCGTGTTGATTTGAGCTGTGAGGTTCTCATCAGGTTGGTGCTACATCGGGGTGTAAAAGTACAATACATGCACCGATGTTTCCGACCTCACAAGGCATTGCCGTTGCCTAGAAACCGAACATGTGCTTGCTGCCTTGCTCCGCACAGGAAATAGATCTCTGCGCCGCACTAGGTAAATCGGTAGAATGTGCTGGTCACCTTTTCTTCTATGGGAGGGGAATAGGAAGAGAGAGACAGCTCGTCTTCCTCCCTTGAAGCATATAGAACAAACAAAATGTGTGTTGGTGCCTTGGTGCTTTGCTACGTGCCTTTCGTGCTAGTAGAGTAGTAGGCCACTTTACAGTGCAAATTGCATCGTGATATCTCCCATCGGAAAAGCCTAAAATGTTGCAGAAAGTAGGCGCTCAATCTGCTTTGCCTGTACCATCCATTTTATATGCCCAGTATTCTTCCCCATGTGACATTTCTGGCTACTTTGTTTCGCCACTAGAAAAACGACCACGGATCATGCTCCAGATGTATCTGCCCGATTGGCTGCTGTCCCAAGCACAATCCAACAAGTTCTCTTCACATCTCGAGTGCCCAAAACTTTACGGTTGCCTTTTCAGCTCTCTAGTGCTATGTGGCATAGTATACCATAGCACCTGACATAGTTTTGCAACAAATGTGAAGATTGTATTGGCAACCCTAGAAGCTTTAACGAATACTCCTATATAGATATGTTAAAATACATACTGACTTTTAGCAGCATCATGTGTCCTGTCAGCATAATTGCCGTCACAAGTTCACAATATGGTTTATTCCATGTATGACCAAACTCCCCATAGGCCCCGGCCTGTTGCAGGATTGTTGTCACAAGCAGGCCAGGTCCATGGTTGTTGAGGTTAGCTCAGAAATAAAAGGGTCTTTTCCTTTTTTTTTTTTGTCTTTTGCTTTGGTACAGACCGGGTGGGCCGAAAGTACACGCAGGTGTTGGACGAACCTTTGCCTGTTTGAACTCCTCTCCACTATGCCCCCTCTTGTTTGAGCTTCTATTTATGACTTCTAACTTCTAGCTTTTAATTTTTTTGTTTTTGAATATTTGAGTTTTTTATCTTTTCTTTTTTATCTTTATTTCTTTGCATTGTCTCTAATGATATAGTTTTTTTTAAAAAAATAATTATATTAAAAAAGCTATCAGTAGTTATAATATATTTTCAGATGCTATAGTATAACAAAAATTATAAACCTAAATTTTTAAGTCCAAATAAACGCCACTGAAACGCTCGTGGCTGGCTAAAGTTTCCACAAGTACAGACGGAAGGTAGCTGCTACTGTACTGTAATTGGATTGCTCAGTTTCGTATGTATTGCCTGATAAAACCAAACGGCCGAGCCAAGATGTTGCAAAACGCAGACTTGCAAACCGTCGAACGTGGACGAGTGTATCTGCCATGCTGCAGCCTAGCAGGTACAGAAGTAGCTGTATTGTTTTAGGACTTCGGAGTAGCTGTGTGGAAACTTTTGGAGTGCGTGTGCCTATTCCTCCGTAGATGGGGGGTGATCCATGGGAGCGTGAACAAGTAGCTTTCTACGAGACTACGTGAAGACTACCGTTGTGATGAGTAACTGATTTTTGAATTTAAATATTTGTAAAATTTGAATATGATTTTTAAGAGTTTGTAAGTTCTTCAGTTGATTCTTTTACTAGCGGTATGATCGGCATTGGAGCCGCAATCGTACCAGCAAGGTGCGGTAATACCGGTCTTGAATAGCGGTCAGACCAGAGCACGGTACTACCGGCGTTGTACGAACGTTACTATCTGAGTGCTATATTGCCCAGATACCCCGATACAGATACGCAATACCGCGATTCGCCATTTTCGTAAAAATACCGATACAACGATACGTGTGTATGTATATATAATAAAGATAAAAAAATAAAAAATTAATGAATTCTTATAAGGAATTGAGAAACCGAGAATACCTTAATATTGATGTAGCAACTTGCTTGATACTTCAGTTCTCCCTCCTAGCTGTTAGACTAATATAACGAACCATATGTGAAGAATAACAGAATAGATAAGTGCATGTACACAAATAATGAAATAAATAGCAGAATCATAAGTCAAAAAATCATAATTGATAGTTAGGTAGTAAAATAAGTATTCGACAAACCACTTAGTAAATGAACTTAGTACATAATGTCCAAAAGACCACAACCAGTCCAAGTGTTCAAGTTTAACAGACCACAAGTCTATAACTATTACATAATTAGTTAGATAAAAGACATGACAGAAGACAAATGTGTAGTCTAATTGTTGCTTTCATCCTGTGGAGTTGTCTCTAATTGGACCGGAGGTCCAACATCTGATGGAGACAAGTCCAGCGCCGCAAGATCTTCTAATACTCTCTCAAGGTCCGATTCATCCAGTGAGAGGTCAGCATGTTGAAGGAATTGAGCACTGCCATCAAAGAATTCGAAGCTATCTCCTCCAACATCCCACATTTTTGATGGGCCAGTGTAATACTCTTCAGATTTCCTTGAAAGAAAGCACAAATTGTGATGCACAAATACGAGATTCTCAGCACGTCCAGGGTTAAGCCTACAACAATGCAATTGTACTGAAATCCAATACTTATATAAGAAATGGTAAATTAAAAAGATGATAAGTGTAGAACCTATTCCTCATTGAACTGTGGATCAAACCATAGGTGCTCCAGTTTCTTTCAGCGCAAGAAGATGATGTTGGCTGCCCAAGTAACTTCAATGCCAATTTTCTCAAATATGGGGCACAGTTACCATAAATTCCCCACCATTGCTTTTGTTTTAGATGGGCTCTATCCTCAATTGAGTCAATGGAATTAAATCCACTTCCAAACAAAGAGAAATTTGCAAATTGCTGTTTGATATATCACAACTCATCACCAACAAAAAAACCTCCTAAAGCATTTATTCCTCATGTCCGAAATCTCAATATCCATATGAGGAGCTTGGCGATTTGGAACTTCACCAAGCCAAGTTTCACTATAATACCTAAAAAAGGTGCAAAGAACATGAGATTTGGAACATTGCATATGCTAAGGTTAGTATCCTAAAATTGAAATCTAAAGGCAAGCAATAAAAATTTAAAAGGCAAAGGGCCTTACTTGGGATTTAATGAGTGTGCCAAGCAATGCAAAGGGGTATTACTTTTTGCCCATCGAGAAACCAATATCTCTTCCACAATATTATAAAAATTAGATTCCTCATGGGATTCTTTCCCTTCATGGCGATAAATTGTAGTCTTCACCTTCTCAATCATTGTATCCCACATCTCATAGATCAAATGAAGGCATGGTTTGTCTGTGTCAGCTGCTCGTATCATTGAATAAATAGGCTCAGTGAAATCAAGGATGTATTGCACCTTATCCCACCACACATCATTTAGAATTTATCTTTGACAAACTGTGCTTGCCCCACATTGTCATCCCTATAGGTACTCCACTTTTCACTCACTACCATCAACACAAGATTTTCTTTGATTAAACGAAACCTTTTGAGCATCACAATAGTAGAAGCAAATCTCATATCAGCAATGGCAAGGAATTTCAACTTACTGAACTCATTGAACATAGACAGCCTCATGGAATGATTCATGATGAAATTCTTTATAATATTAGCATCTGTTGCAACCTCACTAATCCAATGGCAATCTTCATAAGCCTCATTATCAATTTCCCTGGGAGCACATATGTTGTTCAAGCCAAGGTTAAAAGTATGGACAACACATGGGGTCCAGAAAATGTGGGGGTGCTTTTGCTCAACAATCAACCCCACGGCTTTGCAGGTGGCTGCATTATCAGTGATCACTTGGACAACATTCTCCGGTCCAAACTCCTCAATTATAGCTACCATCTTCTCGGCGATGAACTCCTTTTTCTTGACTTCACCTTCAGTGTTGATTGCTCTTAAAAACATTGGTCCATCTTTTGTTACGACCAAGAAATTTAAGAGTGGATGCCTTTGAGCATCGGAGCACCCATCTGATACAATACTCACACCTTTTGAGCTCCACGTTGACTTGATGGGCTGCAACATTCATTCAACATGTGTCTTCTCTTGCACGAGAAGAGTTGTCCTCAACTTGTTGTAACTTGGAGGGGCATAGCCACCCAAGTTGTGGTTGGCAACATAGGTAAATGCTTTCCCGAAATAAGGATTTCTTGCTACATTGAAAGGTATGCCTACAAATGAACAAAGGGATCCAAATTAATTTCTAAATGTAATTAACAATCTAACATTGTAAGATAAGGAAATTAGTTAGTGCAGAAAGTGAGAAAGATATTAACCTGCGGTAAAGAACATCTTAGCAATCAAAGCGTCAAGCTGGCTACGACCTTCATTATGGAAGCTTGATTCAATAGCTAAAACCTCATTTCTCTTCCTCACATTCAACCCTTCTGTAGGTAATGGAACTTCCCTTGGCAAGCTTCTTGCACTCATTGCCTCCGCTTTAGCAATTTCATCGTGAAGTTGAACGAGCACATCGACTATAACTTTTGGACAAAACTTCACACCACAATTTCCTATCTTCAAAAGATGTGCTTTAACTCTTGAGTAGCTCCCATGGATGATATGATAATAGGGTCTACATCTAGATCGTGCATTCCCTCCTGCACCATTCCTAGTTTTCTGTAGCAACTCAACATACCTCTAAAGCGGCTTCTTTTCATTGTCAGTTGCAGCTACCACATGAGCAGCATTTAGGATGCTCCTAGCCGAGGCGGCTCCACTGGATGAGCCAGGACACGCACTAGTACCAGTGCTACATGACGCACTCGAGCCTCCAAATCCACCACCACCAGATGCCATGATCTGATCTAAACAACAGGACAACAAATAGCAAATAAACAACAAACAACCTGATCATTGCCCCTACTAAATCATCCAATACATTCAATCAACAAATAGCAAGTAAATGGCACTAGCAGGACCATACTGGAGCAGTGGAGCCCACGGGTGGCGGCGACGGCCGAGGTGCCAGTCGGAGGCGGCGGCTAGCGGGTGTTGAGGTGACGGATGGAGGCGGCGGGCGAAGACGACGGGCGGAGACCACAGACGGAGGTGACGAACCGAGGCTAGGGGCGGAGGAGACGAGCTGAAGCGACGGGCGAAGGCGATGGGCGAGGCGACGACCGGAGGCGGCGGGTGAGGCGACGGGCGGAGACGGCGGGCGAGGCGACGGGTGGAGGCGGTGGGCGAGGCGACGGGCGAGGTGGCGGGTGAGACAACAGGCAAGGCGGCGGGCGAGCGGAGGCGACATTTGGGCACCACATCTAGTGCATAGGCAGTGCAAAGTCCATATGAACACGAAAATAATTTCAATCATAACCTCCTACTAATTTGTATTACCAACCTGTTATACTGATCGAAATATATTTTTAAGCGAAATATGATCATATTTTTTTGAAATGATCAGACCCCGACCGAATCAGTTCATAAAATATAACAGTCGATAATTGGGGTTCAAGTAGTAGTAGTTAATTTCATAATAGTTCGTTGTAAGTTCTAGAATAACAACGGAAATCATTAGCTGGAGCCTATGCCCTAGCCTATGCTTGATGCAAAGTGTAAACCTCCGGCATTACGAGAGTGACAGATGTACGAGGAGCATACGGCCATACGCCTCGTTCAAACGTTCAAAGTGCACGCAGCGACAACACCACTTTCCACGCGCGCACGGGTGGCTGAACGTAACGAGCGGCCGGCGTTCGCGTCACGTGCCCGCGGACGGGGAGGAGGAAGCCGGAGGAGGGCCAAGAAACCCGTGGCCGCCGCACACGCGTCCGTCCGGCTCCCGTCCACTTCGCCCTTCCTGCCATCCTCGTATCAACACAGGTCCACGCGTGAGCAATGCAAATGCAATCGATCCTGACATGTTCAGATGGACGGAAGAGCTCGACGCCCCGGCCGAGCATCTTCACGCGCGTTTCTTGAACGTTTACCTACCGGGGCAGGAAAGATCTTTGGATTTTTCTGCTCTTTTTCCGAAGACTCGAAAGAAGGTTTGCAGTTTGCATACGGATTCAGTGAGCTTCGCGTTCTTCCTCTCGGGTTGCTCTCGGTACAGCGACTTGCCCCCACCTGTTTCTCTCGTCAGATGACCATTAGCGTAGCTTAAGTACTTCGCCCTACATGGTGCTATTTCCTCAGGTTAAGGATGATATTTGTCAAGGCCTGACAACCAGCAATTGTACCCAAACCGAACCAAAATATGCGATGGAGCGGTGATGAACACAACTAACATGTATATGTTTTATGTCTGTTCTCTCTTGAATGAAGGATTGCCCGTAGCACCAGGACCCCAATCATTTACATTACATTCGGTGACTAGAATCACATCACAGGTAATCATCATTCAACCACACCCAATGAAGCACATGTGCAGCAGCCCAAAAGGCCAAAAAGGGTGCAAAAAATATCACTGCGATATTACGCGACACAGTGATAGCGCGAGAAAGGTAATAACACGTCGAAGAAACCAAGTTGGATGCCTAGGCTCAACTCCGCGACAAATCTACTCCAGCCACAAGCGATGCTATTGGAATCCTCTGCCGGTGCACACGCCATTCACCTCTCTCTTCGCCCGTTTATTCTTGGAACCTTCCCCACCTGCTGCTCCGCTGCTCGCTACGCATGTCGTGTATGATCCTTCTCTTCTCCTTCATACGGGCATATGCGTATTTATATGGCCTCAATTCGACAGGTTCACAGGTCCTCACCAAGTTACTAGTGAGACACGATAAAAGCAACGGTTGCGGTAAAAGGAGGGAAGAGAGCTGACCGGCCGAGTGAGTTCAGCAATGGCAGCAGGGGCAAGCAGCAGCAGGCTGCTCAGAGCAACCGCCAAGGCCTTCCACCCGGACGGCCACCTGCCGTCGTCGGCTTCGGCTCCCGGCAACGCCGGCCCGTGCCGCATCCCGTCTCTCAAGTTCCCGTTCCTGTGGGAGACGAAGAGGGAGCACAGGATCAGCCGCGCCGCCGAGCAGAAGGCTGCCCTGATCACCTTGGGAGCCGCCAGCTGTGGCACGCCGGAGAAGCAGCAGAGGCTATTCGTACCGGAGGAAGCGAAGAACATTGACCTTCTACTGCCTCTGGCGTATGAGATCACGAGGAGGCTGGTCCTGAGGCAATTTGGGGCGACGTGGCTGGCGCTGACGCGGCAATGCTGGGCGAAGATCGCCGAGAACATCATCCACCAGGTAACTTACTGGCCGACATGTTACATGATCTGCGATTCATAGAAGTGTTCATCTTTAGTGCTAACAAAGTTCATATGGACGGCGAACTCGATCAGGGTGTCGTCAGATGTCAGTCGTTCACGCTGATTGGTGTGGCGGGATCGCTTGTTGGTTCAGTCCCATGTTTTCTCGAGGTAAAGATAGCGCCCGACTTTCTCCTGCAACTGCAACCAATGATCGATGCAAGATGTTAAAGCGAAGAAAGGCATCCAAGACTCAAAACCTTTCATGTGTCTGTAGGGTTGTGGTGTCGTTCTGAGGTCATTCTTCATGCAATTCCGTGCCATGTCCCAGATAGTAGATCAAGCCGAGATCGTCAAGTTGCTTATTGAAGCAATAGGTACATCCTTATAATCACTAAGCACCTTTCGCGTCGAATTGAGTTCGCGCAACGCTGCACGTACTAACTTGGGACAAAATTCCTTTTCTTCAGACATGTTTCTGATCGGCACTGCTCTTCTCACGTTTGGCATGGGGATGTACATCATGTTCTATGGTTCCCGGAGCATTCAGAGACCAGGACGGCATGTTGATAAATCCCACTTGGGCGCATTCAACCTGAAGGTAATTGAGCCTTGTCAATAGTTAATCCATGTAGACAGATCCATCACACATGCGTTGATGCTAACAAGAAGCTACAAATCCATACCAGAAGCTGAAGGAAGGGGCCAGGATCCAGTCCATCACGCAGGCGAAGTCGAGGATTGGCCACGCCATACTCCTGCTGCTCCAGGCAGGCGTTCTCGAGAAGTTCAAGAGCGTGCCGCTGGTCAGCGGCCTCGACATGGCCTGCTTCGCCGGCGCGGTGCTTGCTTCCTCCGCCGGCGTCTTCCTCCTGTCAAAGCTCACAACGCGTCAGCAACGACGCAAGCAAACTTTTGCATGAGCATTTATCTCCATGTGCTACACAAGAACAACCAGCATGGCAACATACCGTATGCTACGCATGAACAGAAACCAGAGGAAGTGAGGAACAGATCTGGGTTTCTACAATAAGGGAAGGGATTCGGAAGATTGAGAATTGCAGTCCCTGCGTTATACAACCGGAGTTCAGATTTGCTTCACTCTGTGTCCTATCTAAACTTCCCTTCTGATAGGTTAGCTGCTTAGCTCTGTGTCATTCATTCATTATTTCAGGTCAACAATACTATGAATAGCAAAACGGTACAATTCTTATGTTTTCCTCTTTTTCCCACTTTCTGCAGTACTGAGATATTGGTTTGTAGCTTGTACGTAGTGCTACAAAAAAAAACTCAGATCGATAAATTACTCAAGTTCAATTTGATTTAAACTCAACTCGAGCTCATCTTATAAAAATCAAGCCAACTCGAGCCTACACCTAGCCTTGTTGAGCGCCAAGCTCAAGTAACTTGTGAACGCAGGGCCAAAATTTCCCACAAAGACCACCTCTATTTAGGCGCTCACCTCACGAGCGGTTGTGGCCGAACGGGCGGCATCGCACGGTCTGACATAAGCCTGATTTGGTATGAACCCGATAGAAATGGTCTATTTATTCTGCCAGTTTGAACGAGCCATGTCATATCGGCCTAT
The DNA here is from genome assembly GCA_017311315.1 of Dendrocalamus latiflorus. Taxonomy (NCBI): domain Eukaryota; kingdom Viridiplantae; phylum Streptophyta; class Magnoliopsida; order Poales; family Poaceae; genus Dendrocalamus; species Dendrocalamus latiflorus. Next base: position 7,318,115 of record CM029651.1, on the reverse strand, counting down.
GGGTTGAGCGGTAGTCCAGGCATAGTCTAAAGAGGTTCATATCATGTCGGGCTGATATGTGCCCTTTTAGCCTGGTGGGTGGCCTGTTTAGTCCATAAAATTTTTAAAAACATAACAATTCAAGAAATATATAGAATTACAAAAGGCACAATGAATTATAGAAATTATAAAAAAGACACAGTAAATTGTAAAATAGTAGAAAAGGTACAATAAATTATAGAAAAAAGTAATAATACACTTTATTATTGTTTAAGTGACTGTCTCATTAAAAACTTTGCAAAGTAAAAAACTCAACTTGAGAAGCCTTAGCAAAGAAAAAAGAGCATAACCTGTAACTCAACATTACAAATAAAAAATTATAAAAAGCACAATATGTACATGGATGCTCAAAGAATCATCGGTGTCTTAATTACCTTCGCCGCCATCTAAATAGAGGTTGTTGAACGCATGTTCTAACTCCGTATCCACTACACAGTGTTGAGATTGCGCATTAGCTTGTTCCCAGTTTTTCACTGTAAGAAGTACTTCCACCATCTCACTCGTGAGTCTTGTTCTTCTCTTATTCAATATTCTTCCAGAAAGTCAGAAAGCAGACTCAAAAGAAACTATCGAGACATGAATGATTAACACATTTCGTGCTAATATGCCCAACGCCTTGGGGTCTACGTGGCGAACGTCAACTGTTGTTGCATCCTGAGTACTCTTCTTCTGACTTCTTCCCGCTACGCTATGCACATCAGGCAGACGCTCCTCACTAGCCTGGCTCGGTGGCACCACCCACCTAACAATCTCCATTGCTTGCTCTCTCTCTCTCTCTCTCTCTATCCTATGTGCGTGTATGGAGCTTAGTAGATAGGCAACATATCTAGTGTTAATTGGCATTCTAATGCTAAGGTGCTAATGACAACTAGTAGCGTCGGATCTAGCCCAAATGGCTTGGATCAAGATGGGTGAGAAGCCTCTAACTTGTACACTTTTTAGAAAACACCACGGGTGTCCCATTCTTCTCAACAAATAGCCCTTATCCCTTCCTTCCCCTGTCACTTGAAGGAATCAAGTTGGGCCAATTCAATTCCATGTTGATAGCAGTGCTCTAGGGTCCCAGCCACCGTTCTCCTCCCCACCTCCGGCAGCCGCGATGCCTCCTCTCTCTGGTCCCCATGCTTAAATGTTCCCAGTTGCTTTTGCCTTTCCCTACAAGAAGTCTTCTTCCTCCTCTTTCTTTCTTTCTCCATCCTCCATGGCTACAAATTAAGTCTTCTTCCTCCACTCTTGTTCTCCTCCCTCCATGGCAGCAGATAAAGTGTGCCAATTTTTTTTGTCTTTCCCGGATTCAAAAAATGAAAAACGGGGGGATTGGAATGAGCAAATTCAAGATATTGGGACATTCATCTAAATATAGACACAAGATTGCAGCCGACGAGGTAGAGGGTGGCCGGTAGGGGCTAGGTTGGGTCACACGGTGCTCTTCCCCGTGCTCCCACGCTCATGCACGCTTGCCCGCTCCCTAACCCTAGCTTCCCCTGCATGCCTATGACGTCTCGATGGGCAACTAAACAAGAGAGAAAGGAGGGGGAGGCACGGAGGGTTTTATGAAAAAGTACGTAAGTAGGTTGTGAGCTTCTCACTCGCCTCGATCCAAGCCGTTTGGGTTAGATCCGATGTCCCTAATTGGTATTCGTAACTTAGTACTAAAATGTCCATTAGCATTAGATATATTACGTACCACTCCTCTATCTCTTAGCCGACACCGTCCATGTTAATCTCCCAACGCGTCGTGGCTTCTTATATGATTCCTCTGCCGCAGCAAAGCGGCTGAGAAAGGACAGAGCCCGCAGCGACGGCGAGGCGGCACCGCCCATCGGCTGGAAGCGGACGGAGCCCTCAGTGAGCGGCGAGTCACCGGTCTCATGTCAGTTAGTCTATTTTATTCGCCGAATCCAATCCGAGCATAAGGCCCCGGCGTAAGAAATTTAACTGATGAACTCGCTTTAAAAATCCAATCCGAGCATAAGGCCTTGTTTCAGGAATAAAAAATCCCATTGCACGTTCTGCATAGAGGTGAAGCAAAGATACAAACTCCCATGAAAGTATGAACTGTACCTCAGTTCCCAGTTTCCACTCAAAAAATGAAGGGAAACAAACGAGAGAAACTTCCGGCGACACGTTTGTTTATGCACACTTCGGCGTATCACGCTATCGGCATCAAAGCTGCGTTATATTTTCCTGGAAAATATATTGCGAAAAATCAGCCATAGGGAAAAAAAAAGGAATAACACATCGCTCACGCGCACGTGTTAAGTCTCAGGCAGCGGGCGCAACGCTGAGCTCAAGCCGCAGCGCCGTCGCCGCGACGCCACCGCCCAGCCGCTGCCCCCGCGCGGCGCGCAGGACGGCGCGCCCGCGCGCGAACGCGAACGCGCCCGTGCCGCCCAGCACCCGCAGCGTCTCCTCCCCGTTGCCCACGCGCCGCCCGGGCCCCGTCGGTGCCGGCTTCTTGCTCCCAGCCAACTCGACGCAGAGGCTGCCGGACAGCCCGGGAGCATCGAACGCCAGATGCACCGTGTCGAACACCGACATCGCCGAGCTGCCCTCGCTTGGAAGCACGAACCCCGAGACCGCGCCGACGGCCGTGGACGTGCACTCCGGTCCCGCCGTCATCCTGTGGCGAAACACCAGCGTGCTCGCTTCCTGTTGTTGGTGCACCCCTTGCTGCGGCTGCTGCACGGCTCCTGGCACCGTCGGATGGATGTACACCGTAAGAGTGCGAAGGTTCGGAGGGGCCTTGCCGTGACCGGTGGACCGCCGCGGGAGAGGGGAGACGGTGGCAAGGAGGACGACGGCGAGGACGGCCGCGGCGATCACCACGCAGAAGATGATCCTGCCTAGCATTATCGCCGTCGTCTCATTCTATCGTGGCTTTGGTTTTCTTATCTGGAATAGCCAAATGCAGGAGTGGCCACCGTGCTAAGCTTGCGTTTTAGGAATGGAGTTCGCAGCAAAGTGAACTGGTGATTGCGCCGATTGGCTATGATTTCTTGGATCTTTTTTTGAGAGAGGAATGGAAAGTTAAGCGGCTGAGAGAGTGGTTGCATTGCATTTGCAGTACTTAATCCATTGAGATGCTCAGGGTCAAACATAAGCTAAGCCATTGACGAAAAGGGCGTTGCGGATTAATTAATTAAGCAAAACAAATGACCTGGTGTTGGTGCGGTTGGAACGTAAGCCTTGGTCGCCCAGTTCCAGCGTGCTAGTTACTGGTTCCGGTCTCGTATGCACATATGTTGGAAGAGAAAAACTACCTAATGGTATACCATCTCTTCTCATTCTTAATGTGTTGCAGCTCCCTTTTGCTCCCATCCGTCGCTCCCTCCCTCTCATGCTCTCTCTCGTTCACATCTGCCGCTCCCTCCCTCTTCGTCGCCGATATCCCCTCACTCTCCTCTGTCGTTGGGTCTGGCTTCCCCGCTACGGGTTCACTCTTCCTCCGAACATAGGAGACGGTGGACCAGCGGAGGCGATGGACAGGGTAGGAGGGCAGTGGATGGAGCTGGAAGACGGTGGCAGCGGCGGCTGTGGCAGTTAGGTTGAGTGGAATGGCGCAGTGGGGGCTACGCGGCGAGGCAACGACGACGCTGTTGGCCATAGGTGGTGATGGAGGGGGCGGCAAAGGAGACGTGCGGAGCTGCTCCGGAGCATAAAAAGAAAGGGGGAGGGGAGCGGTAGCGCTTTGAGAGAAGGGAGAGGGAGGGGCGGGGCGGTGTAAGCAAGGGACGCTTTGGATTCCATTATCATTTTTTTGCATGCTTGAGTTTTAGCAGGCCTTGTTTTGGATCAAAACGTCAAATATCCGATTTTGGTTCTCTTTGAAGACGTTGATAGCTCGAGTATCAAAACATCCAAGCAGTATGGCTACTGAGTATCAATTATTTATTATCACTTTATTTACAACCATTCACATGGTGTAACACTTTACTGTTACCTATGCTCTTGTGGGCCAACTATCTTCAGTGATGCATCCTATTCTTTTAGAAGCAACTATCAAACCATTTTTATATGCTTTTGTTATTTTCTTGAATTTCAATACTTTTTTGAATTTCAATAATTTCTTCTTACTTGCAGAATGTTTCGACACCATCGAAGGTGATTGCTTGTCTTGGTAAAGAAATAAATGATGAAAGCTCCTATCTTTATTGGGCATATAAAGTAACATGTTTTTGACTGCACCGGCATATTATTAAAAAGTGCAAAAGAACCGAAGTGGGATTAGTGGAAAACTTTGAGTCTACATATAAAGTCCATGCATCACTATCGTGATTCTTGAGTAAACAATGATATAGGCTAGTTTAAAATTTTGTTGAGTTATTTTAGTCTGTTATTCATGTTGTCTTACTGAAATTCTTTTCAAATATGGAATAGGGTCCATATCTTCCCCCCAAACTAGTACACCGTCAGCATGTTAATTGTTGCACTAGTTTAATCCAGTGTACTTGATATCCATATAACCTTTGCTTTGCTTGAAGTCAGTCATAGTTGAGTGGATGCGAGCAACATATAGTAGATGCTTCTCTTTATGTTAGAATAGACCTGTAAATTCCTTATTTCTGGAGGCACTAATGATCTGCGTGATTGCTCAGGACTATTTAGTTGCGGAGTACTGTACATGAATAAGTATCAGTTCAACACATGCTTATACATAAGAACTAAACTTTATTATAAAAATAAGGCTTAACAGCCTAGTTTTGGACACAGTGGGCGTGCAAGCCCAAAGCTAATTTACAATACAAAAGAAACTCCCACATGCGTACTTGAGCGCGGCTAAGATCTAAAACCACTGGTCACCGAAGAAGTAGGGTCCTTCCAGATTTTCATCAACAGTTTGTTCAACGATGTCCATTACTCTTCTGTTTGTTGTTTAGCAAGTAATGAGTACAACCGTACTCAGCAAGTCACAAGGGTAAATCCTACTTTAACTAGTTGTCAGGATTTGTCAAAGGGTGGGAATATATTGGTTTTATTAACAAGGGTGGATGCAATTTTATTTGTAAATATTTTTAAACAAGAAAACACAAATGAAAACTTCTCAAGATTAAGGGGGTTTCCAATACTTGATTACTCAGCTTATTCAATTTAAAACATAAATAAATCTATTTATGCCTCGTTGTTGGTATCACCCATTAAACACAGCTTTATTTACCGAAAGCATGGTATATTCAAATATCATTTATTTCATTCTATGGAGTTGCCCAATTTTACCCACAAGATTTCCTAAACTCTTAATGTCAAGCTATATACATACTTCAGCTAGCGTGTGACTGAGTTGAGAAAAAAAGTTTTTCATTACTTAATTCTTTATATAGGCTCTACCCGGTAGATCCACTCAGACCCGGTTTAACTGGCTATATCTAACACTTCTGTCCGTCCTGAGTGACCCCTATCATTGTTAGGTATAGTTTTACCGTTTTGCATACCAACTCCCCATCATCTACACTCTTGCCACCTGTAGAGATTCAATCGAGTAGAGTAGCTACTAGATCAGAGTTGACAAGTCAACACTTGTGGTTGAGCGATCATAGTGTTCTTTACTCAACATAAGGTTTTTGTTCTTACTTTTCATTTGAGGCTACCAACCACATCCCCAATTATCTGTGCTCAACGGCACTACCACTCATCTTCTCAAACCTCCACCCTAGGGTATGGTCGTGGACAAAGGTCATATTGTGGTTTTCCACAACTCCCCTTACTCTAGATCCATTTTAACAATTCTACCGGCCAAATGCCAAGTCACTTAGTAGTACAAAATTTTGAATGAGTTAATCTATAATTATTTATACAATAATTAAATATTACTACGATTGTCAAGGTGAATATGGCCTCAAATTAAACAGGACATTTTTCATTGGTAGGACATAACTAATTAACAAGTCATTCTAAATATTTATTTTAAGCAAACAATATTTCACAAATAACATTAATGAAAGTACTGTAATTAAATAATTTAAATTTCATGGGATTTAATATGGTCAAAATTTTGTAACTTGCCTTACTGTTCTGCGAACTTTACTACTTCGTATTCTTCGACACCTAGATCCAGTCCTTACTCTGTTGTCCCAGAGTATTCGGGAGCTAGCGCAAACACATAAAATAATATAAGGTCCGTGCTTGAAACTAATCAAGATAGGAGAAATAAATTAAAATAAAATGCAATAAAAACTAAATAGAGTTGGTTTGGATTTTATTGGAGTTGAGACTGGTGGAACGGAAGCCAAAAATGGATTTAGGGCGTCGAAATGGGGTATTTTGATATTTTGGGCTCGGGTGAATAGTATAGTTACAGTGCACAACTGTGTTAGATCAGCCCAAAAGGAACAGCGTGCACATGGGAGGATTCAAACCAAATGCCCGGGTGGCCCGACTGATTCGGCCTAATAGAGTGCAACCATTTTGGCCTGGCTACATGCACACGTGCAATCCTAGCCGTCTGCCAGCAGCAAACAATGGACTGAGGAACAGCCACGTCGCACTTGGGGCCTTTGTCTACCTCTGGTTGGCTTCCACTCGGCAGAAAATAGGCGCGTGGCCGCTGTGACGAATTGGTGTCGGCGAGGCTTCTCGGCGAGAAAAGATGGCACGAAGGGGCTCAGTTCAACACGACGGTTCCCTTTTGGGACCTTAGGGGGGAGTGGAGGTGGGTGGTGGTGGCCGATGATAGGAGAGAAGGCGGCAGCTTCCATGGCAGCTTTGGAGTTTTTTGGTGATCTTCTGATGTGATGAGGAGTGTTTTAGCCATCTATGGTGGATGTGTTTCACAATGGTGGAGGTGCTTTGGGTTGGGGAATGCTCAGATGGGCTGTCCACGGGAGAGTTACTTTGGTCGACGGTGGCTTCCATCAGCAGAGCTCTACGGAAATGCTCACATCTAACTAAGTTTACTAGTGTGTTCGGGATGCAAAGGGGAAGTTATGGACGAATGCAATCGAATTATAATAGAGGGAGGGATATGATTGCCTTTAGGGTTTGCCGGGCTTAAGGGAAGGTGGAGGAGGAGTTGCGGTGAATGAAAATGCAATTGAGTGGTTCTGAGGAGTAGTGGGAGGTGGTGCGGAGCTTTTAGTGGAAGCAATCGAGCTTTAAGGGTGAATTGAGGCGGTGGCGCGTGGAAAGGAGAGAAGGGGTGAGGGCGTGCCAACGAGGTGGCGCATGACCTCTACAAGGTTTGGCAAGTGAGTGACGGCTGTTGGTACAAGGCTCGCACGCGTCGGCCGAGAGTGGCGGTGATTAGCGGCGGAAGAGCGCACTGGTCAACTGGGCGCTCTGAGTGTGGGAGGGGTGAGGTCAGCAGTGAGGTGAGTGGCTAAGAGGTGGGGCACTATGTTAGGAGTTGGCAAATAGGTGTGAACGGCGAGGCAGCACGCAGCCATAAATTTGAGCAACGACGATCGGCCGCATAGAGGGAGGAACAAGGAGGTGGTGGTGGGAGGCGAATTTTCCAGGGGTGTCAGAGAGTGGAGGAGACGGGAGGCAAAGATGGAAAACACAATTTCAAGGAAGAATGCCAAATTGGGAGGGCTTTGGGAACTCAAGCAAAATCCAAAAAGAAATTCAAAATTTTGAATTTTCAGGGTGTTTCAAGACCGTGCTCCTTTAATTTGTATGGAGAATGTGATTCACAAATCTGCACTGGGTTTCTTGTTTTTGCCAAATTGGGAGGGATTTGGGAACTCAAGAAAAATCCAAAAAGAAATCCAAAAATTTGAATTTTCAGCGTGTTTCAAGACCGCGCTCCTTTAATTTGTATGGAGAATGTGATTCACAAATCTGCACTGGGTTTCTTGTTTTTCTTGGGTTTAAGTTATTACCTTCAAGTGTTTTTGTATGATTTACAACTCAAAAGACTGAAGCCAGGCAGTACTAGTACTGACTCTCCATAACTTGATCAGAACAATATTCATGTATACTGCCCAGCGTTGACTGATGGATCACTTGGGGACATGCTGTTCTGTCACGCAGTCCGCAATCCTGGTCTAATTATTGACATTGTACAAGGCAAGTTCCACTGTTCTTGCTTTTCTAGCTTTTGCTTTCTTTTTCTCTCTCTTCATATCATGCTTGAAATCTGCTCATATATACGATTTATGAATGGGGAAGCTATTCATGCAACCCCAAGGAAAATGGGGATCATAATTCTTGGTGGAGGCCTTCCAAAACATCATGTATGCAATGCCAATGTGTTTCGCAATGGTGCAGATTATGCAGTGTATATCAACACAGCTCAAGAGTTTGATGCTAGTGATTCTGGAGCACAGCCTGATGAAGCAGTTTCATGGGGAAAGATTAAGGGTTCAGCAAAACCTATCAAGGTATTTATACCTTAAGTTACCTTAAGCAAGTTTCACCTTAGTTACTTAAAAAATACCTTTGCTAAAGATTATGCTGCACGCACAAACATTTTCGTTGATTTCACTTGCAATGAGGTCTGTCAAAGAATGTGCATGCATGATCTTGAACTGATCTAATTTCTAAGTCATCTTATCTTTGTCCAAGTGTAGAGCTTTTTCAGTGAAGCATCTAGCCATTTTTGTTTTAATAATTGTGCTTTCTCTGCAAATGAAAGATTTCAGTGATAAATCACCATGCAAAGAGAAAATAGGAATGTAACAAAGTCATACACCACATTTGACTATTACTTAATCAAATAGTTCAACTTTTGGAAATGCAGGTGCATTGCGATGCGACTATCGCTTTCCCCTTTCTCGTGGCTGCAACATTTGTGAGTATGTTTTATGGCGCAAAGTCAACCAACTGAATTTCTGGTGGTGAACGGTGAACCTCTAATCGACTTTTACTGAACTCTCAAATGATTGTATAGAGCACGGCCTCTGCTGAAGTCACCCACCAGGGATAAAGCGGAAGGTTTCGCTCACTCCATACCACCTTTCTCAATTCCCTTCTTGAAGGACCAGCCAGACAACAGAGGAAAAGATAAATGGTGCCTTTAAATTTTTTTAAATATTTATAAATTCTTTACTCTGATAGCTATAAAACTAAGAAGATTAAGAAGTGATGTCTACTTGAAAAACTAGAGAAACACAGAGCTCAGTACGACCAGATCAGAGCACACCATGGTCGAGTTACAACCACTCGTCAGAAACACAACGTGGTTGATTACGACTACTGGTCGAAAAGCACCAGACAACCAAACTAAACACAATTAGTCAGCAAAGAAAAGCAACGTTGTCGAAAGGCAGACAACGTGGTCGAAGCCACCGTGGTCGAAGCCACTGTGGTCGAAACCAACGTGTTCGAAACCAACATGGTCGTAACCAACGTAGTCGAAACCAGCGTGGTCATAACCAACGTGGTAGAAACCACCAAGGTCGAACACACCGTGGTCGAAACCAACATTGTCGATGTCCAGTGTGTGGTCAAAAGGCTAGCGTAGTTCAGGACCAATGAGTGGTCAAAAACCAGCACAGCCAAAGATCGATGTGATCGTAGACTACGTGGTCGAAGATCAATAAATGGTACACACCACCGTGGTCGATGACCAAAGTGAGATCAGAGCACTCGTAACCGACTGCGGTCGTGAGCTACTTGAAAAGCAAATGTTGTCGTAAACGAATAGATGTATATGAGGAGGCGCACAACCACACGACTTCAGATCATTGAGCGATGGAGATCAAGATGATCGAACCAAGCGAATGTTGACCAGTGAGGTCGATGAACAGTGAACGGCCGAAACCACAGCGGTCGGAGAACAAGAATTGCAGTATTGCTGCTACGAGGCTTGTAGTACTACTATTTCTAAAGGAAGAATAGGGGAACATGGTTTTCAGCCCGGCCGCAAGATCCAAAATTCAAACAACTTTTGATTGAAAGATCCAAAAGACATGAAGCTAGTGTGCGTGTGTTTCTTAAGGTCTCAGGAAGCTATTTCATTCCTGGATCGAGAAATCCATGACAATTTAAGACCTTTTGCAAATTAAAGCAGCGTACACAATTGAGATCTAAAAACGATGAGCAGATCTTGCTCGTGGGTAGAGAATAACCAAGAAGGCTTTGAGCACGATCCCATATGTTACAGCAAGAAAGAACATCGAAGAAATCAAATCAAAAATCTTGGATCAACCAAAGATTGAGAGAGAAAAGAACAAACTCAAAACAGAGCAGTCGTATGATGTGGTCGAAGACCATCGAGCACTCGTAACCGACTGTGGTTGAAAGCAACTCAATTAGTAGTGGTGGCACACGACCACACTATTCTACGACCATTGAATGATCGGAAATAGGTGCGGTCGTAAACGATTAGAAGTAGCAGAGAAGGCGCACGACCACCAGAATTGAAATCAACGAGTAGTCAAAATCAGATGCGATGTGATCTGAAACTTGACCGTGGTAAAAAATGATTCAGATGAACATAGCAACGCACGACCGCAAGATCTAAAAACATCAAATCTTTTGATTAAGAGATCAAATGGACGTGAAACTTTGTACGCAAATTGGTTAAGGTCTCAAGAGGCTGTTCCAATCTTGAATAAAAAAATCCATGACTAAGATGAAACATTTTTGCGATTTGAGAAAGCACGTATAAAATCGAAACCTTGATATCGAAAAGATAACCAGACCATGCCCGTGGGAATAAAATAGCTAATATGGCTTTGAGTATGGTCCCACAACATCCAGTAAATTAGATCATCAACAAGATCAAACAAGAACAATCTCTTAGATCAAGAAGAGAAAGGAGCAATCGAAGAATACATAGCTGAAAGGAACAGAGGAAAAACCAAACCCAAAACAGAGCAAACTCAATCAGATAAAAGATACACAAACGGTAGATCAAAGATTGATGTATTGATCACTTGAGATGATTGGTTTTACAGCAACTCCCTTTAGGAGGACAAAGCTCTGTGCCTTGAGCCCACATCTACTTTCTAACCTAATTCCTATGGGAGGGAGGAGGAGCTAGCCACCACAAGGATTAGCCAATCTTATCAAATCCTAGCTCTTACCTCTCCTCCCCTTTTATACGCTCACCAATGAACCCAAGACCTAATGGATCCTCCCATTAGGCAAAACCAAGGATAACCCATTAACCCCACCTAACACTGGGTTTTACTCACACATATTTCTCAAAGCAGCTTACACCATTAACCCATTAGTGAACCAATCTTGATCCACTTCACATTTTCAGTGCATACAAGACCTAAATCACTTAGGCCAATGCCGCGGTTTCACACACCGCCACTTTTTCGGTATTGGACAAATTACCAACATGCCCCTCTATCGCCTTCCTCGAAACATCCCGCTTCCTTTACCATGAAGCTTCACCCATGCTTCACCATCTTTCATGTGGTCCAATGACTTGTCGTCAAGCCTCTCACGCGTCTGAATCCCACTGAACCGTCTTCGCTTGCAAACGACCCAAGTCACTTGGCGTACCACATACTTCTCTTTGCGCATGACGGCACCCGGCATCCCCGATCGCACAACACCTCACTTCTCCTTGAGCCTAGTCCTGGTCCACCTTATCGTTGCTCATCATGTCCACCGCCGATATTTCCGCTTCGGTTCCTCGTCGTCCTAGCTTGCAACCACCCCACAAGTCTCAGTCATCTTCGGCGTCTCTCTGACCATTCTGGACCTCAACACCTCTCTATGCCTAGTTTCGGTCCTTCCACGTCTCACGATGACATAGCTCCGAAGTTCTGCAAACCAACACCAACAAGCAAACCATCACGTAACACCGCACGATACATAAAGACCATCAATTTGCACAATCAAAATGTATGCACCCAAATTATTGATTCTAATATTAGAACCAAGCAATAACCACATGTGCACATTAGCAACAAACACCCGGGTCAACCCCTGACCAAACACACCAATATTTTCATATAACAACCTCAGCCCACTGACTGGTTTGATACGACTTACCAGTATTCGGATGCTCAGGGGATGATGTACTCGTAGCCCATGAGTTCCTATCAGCAGCCTACGACCACATAATGGACGCTATGACCATCGAATGCACAGGCTACGACCACTACACGACTACCGCTCACATTGGCTATGATTTCTACAACCGATCGCTACGGCTTACGACTACCGATGACGACTAGGCAGTACGCTACAACCATCGATTACCAAGTTTGACTATCGATCACACATAGTTGTTCAACACTGAAGCTTTCGACCACCGCATGGTCGTTCTGCTAATCGGACCGTCTGACCACACAGTCGTAAACAGCGAACATTGCCGATTGAACCGATCGACCACAAAGTCAGATAGACCAAGAAGTGATCTTTTGCAAAACTCCTCCAAAACCAAACTCAAACTTCACACATATTTTAATTCAAAAGTCAATTACTCATCACAACTATGGGATGATCTCCACATGGTCTCACACTTCTTCCTTGTGCACCCGATGTTGGCCTATTCTTTTTGTACGTAGTTTTTGGCTGTAACTGATAGTTCTGATAAATAGTACTAACTGATAGACATTAAAATAAAAAATTAGCTGAAAAGCCGAAAAGAATAAAACTATTGTAGTAGCATTTGTTGGTTACAATGAATAGTACTAACTAGCCACGTAGGCGTGGCGCCACGCCACGCTAGCCACCGTGTGGACCGAAGCAAAAGAGACGGCGATTCGCAGGGAGTTTCATAAAAAAAAATCGAGGACCCGTGCGTAATTTCGGAAAAACAAAAGGGTTTTTTTGAAAAAAACCGAGGACCTGCAAGGACCTGTACGTAAGTAAATAAGGACCTATACGTAATTTCGGAAACCCGCGGGGCGCCATCCAAATTTTTTTTTTGAAAAAAACTGGGCGCAGGGATCTTTTCGCGAGAAAAAAGGACCTTTACGTAATTTCGAAAAAACCGGAGGGATTTGCCTCCCCGGCCGTACGCGAAAACGGGCGACACGCGCCGGCCAGGGGGAGCGTGGGGGGAGACGTGGCCGAGCGGGGGAGCCGGAACCCCCCGCTAACAATGCTGGGGAGTATTTGTTGGAGTACCAACATACAATTTGTTTATCCGGCCGACAGATGACGTTAGACAAGTGTACGAAGTCCATGCGTTTTTTTCATGTTTGACAAGTGTACGAAATCCATAAGTTTTGTTTTTCTAAGCAGTAAACCTAGGGATATTTATCTGATGGTGGTGATGAAAAAGTCATATTCTTTTTTAATTTATGACTTTTTTAATAGACAGATGGTGCTATTTTTGAGTGATTTATTAAGATAACTTTTTAACATTTAATTTATTTATACTAGCGCTTATACTAAGACTAGTCATTTGCTCGTGCGTTGCAACAAAATTTATTAGATATGTCGAGAATCATGCTATGGAAGAGGTCTATTCTGATCAGTTAAAAAGTGGAGAGTGATAAAAAATTGAGAATAAGATAATTGAAAGAGAAGGAACATATAACCACTAACTTTTTTTTATAATAATAGTAATGGTTAAAAGTAACAACCCAACTAAATCAGTCGCATCTGAAAAAAGACGCAGAAACTCCGGCTCTGGAAGCATGTGTTAGGAAACTGGGCCCATGGCCAAGAGTCCTGGCATATTTGGGCACCCCACCGTAGACTATAAATAGAGAGCCATACCCCCTCATTATGTACGAAAGAAAGAAAAGCAATAAAGAAAGACCGGGAGTTCTCTCTATCTCTGTGTGTTCAATCTATTCTCTCTGTGATTCTGTGATTGATTCGTTCTTGTTCTAAGCAGAGAAATCGTTCGGACTGGTCGCCAGCGACGGTTTCTCAACACGTTATCAGCACGACTTCGCTCCGATGAACGAGGTAATCATCGAAGCACAGATTGAATTTCTAGATCGCTTTTTGAATCTGTATTTTCTTTTGCGTTCTAGATTGAATTTCTACGGTGCAAATCAGCCCTAATCTACCGCGAGCAGACTTGAAGTCGCCGGCACAATGCCGATCGGTAGATTATGAAACGGGGTAGATGTTGATTGCACTGTAGATTAGAACGATGCAAATCCGCCCCAATCTACCGCGAGCAGATCTGAAATCGCCGGCACAATGTCGATCGGTAGATTGTGAAACGGGGTAGATGTTGATTGCATCGTAGATTGGAAACAAAAATTTTGCATGAATTTATTTGATTCTGCACGATCATTACATGAGAAAAGACTGCACGAGAGATTTTGTATATTCTCTGTTTGTTTTCGGGCTGGCATCTGCATAAGCATTGCACGAAAAAAAACAAGAAAGCCATTGACGGCCTGAAGCCGCCAGGAGGGCAGTCAACCGCCGTGGCCACCGCCGTCGTCGCCGCTCGGCCTTGGATAGCGCACGCCCCTGCACGGGCCGCCGCCTCCCGCACGAAGCGCCGCCGTCGCGCATGAAGCCGCCGGCCCGTAGCCGACCTCCACCGTGCCCGGCCGCCTCGGCAACCGGCCAGTAGCTGCGCCGCCAAAGCTCCCGTGAGAAGCCACTCGGCCGCTAGCCTCCCAGTCCGCAGCCGAAGTCGACGAGCACCGAACCCGAGCCGGTCGCCCGAGCTCCGCCGCCTGAAGGAGTCGCCGATGTAACGCCCGAAGCGCTACCGGCTCGCCGCTCGAATGACCGACCGCACCCGAAGACCGGCCGCCGCCAACCGTGGACCGCGCCTGCATGCGCCGTCCCGACACTTCGTATGCCGCGCCCGCTCGGCCTCCGCGCCGCCGCCGCGCTTGCTCGATCTCCACCCCGGCCTGAAGCCGGATCCGCTCCGTTGCTTGGCCGTCGCCGCCCGTAGCCCGGCCTGGACGCCTCGCACCACCCGACCGGCCACTCGGTGGAGCAACGTCACCAACTCACCGCCCGATCGACCGAGCTTCGCGCCCGGCAGACCGCCACCCGAACCCCGCACTGGCCTCACCGCTTGGCCATCGCCTCGCCGCCCGGTCTCACGGCCTCGCCGCGCCGCCCTGCGCCCGTACGCGCCCGGCCGGCCACCTCGCGTCTCCGATTCGCCCGGTCTGCAGCCGCACATCGCCTCTGGGTCCGGCTACGGCCCGAAGCCGCCGCCCGGTTCAGCGTCGCCCGCCGCCGGCCTATAGGTGGCGCGCCGCCTCACCACGGATGCCCGGCCTGAAGCCGGCCTCCACCCGAGCCGCTCGCGCCTTCGCCTCGCTCGTCGCCGTTGCGATTTGGGCGCCGCCCGAGCCAGCCCTTTGGGCAGCCGCCGCCACCGGGTGTGAATGGGGTAGGGTAACCCTACCCCTTCCCCTCTCTTTTGCGCCGGCGGGATTGGGCCATTGTGGGCCGGATGCGTGGACCAGATGGGAGAAGGGCACACGGTAATAGCCCGAAGGGGGGAGGGCCACTTGGGTCAGAGGAAAGGCCGTATGGGCCAAATGTGACGGGCCAGAGGAGGAAGAAGCCCGACCGCGGGGATGGGGCCGGTGCTTTGCGAAAAACCCCTCAAAGTTCTAGAAATTACTGAACAGTCCCTAAAAATTGCGTATGGGTCCCGAATTTTGCAGAAAAGGTCTCGTAATTCCGAAAATTACGTATAAACCCTGAAATTTACGAGTGGGTCTAGAATTTTGTATAAAACCCCTCTGTAAATCAGATAATTGCGTGAATTTTCCTCTGAACTGGAATTTTGCATAGAAACCCCCAGAAATTGGAGAATTTGCTGAAATTTCATATTTTAGCATAAAATAGCCTCGGCAATCCGAATTTTGCATTATTTTTAGCATTTGAAGCTTATTTATTTATGCCATTATTATTCTCTGTATTTTCTGTATTTATTTACTGTTTTTGGTTAATTGTAATTACTGAAAATTGCTTTTAATCACTGAAATTAGCAGTAAAATTATAGAAAATGCATAGAAAATTCTGAAACATTACGAGAATCTTTTGTACCATTTATTTACCCGAAGTGAATTATTCCGTGCATGTCTACCAGCAGTAGACTTATACACATTTAGATGACTAGCATCACGAACTGGGAGTTCGAGGAGCTAGCCCAGTATGGCCAAAACTATCTGATGTTGGCATCTGATGTCGAGATTGTGCTTAGAGCCAGGTAGCTCTGCGCAGCTATTGGATTGGCGGACCGTATGACGTCCATCCTCTGTCTCACTCTTAAGAATGAGTACATAACGGAGAATAGCGCGCTAGCACTCTGGACCGCACTCAAGAAGCGGCTTGAGAGGCTAAAGTACACCATTCTTCCTCAAGCAGAGTAGGAGTGGATCAGACTGAGGTTTGCCGACTTTAAGTCGGTCAGGGAAAACAATTCTGCCTTGCACAGGATTTGTAACCCCAATACAGAAAATTGAGAAAATCCTTCCACCCCAATGTAGCACAATCCACACGCAACTATCATCAAGATGGCTATGAGGAATACTCCGAATTGACCGATATGATGCAAGTTGTGGAGGCTCAGGACAAAGTTCTCCGTAAGAACTACGTCACTCAGCCACATGGGAGCTCTGTTGGCTGTGAAGCCAACGCCGGGAGCAACAAGGCGCGAAAGCCCTTGATAAAGAAAAGGGGAAGGAAGGGTAAGGCCGCAGCCCAGAAAGGCAAATCAGATGCTCCACGTGAGAATAAGGCTATCAAGCTAAAACGGGATGGCAAAGGGCACATGAAGCCCACTCTGCATCGGTTGAGGGGGAGAGTTCCGAGCAGCTGCCTGCGCTAATGGAGGTTGAGACCATCCAAGCAACAGCACCCCCTCTCGGCCTAGCAGCAGCCAATGCCATGATTTTTCTTGAAGAGAATGTCACCCCTGAGAAAATAGCAGAAGAAGTCTAGTGCACTGAATGCATTTTGACTTTAAATGTCATTTATTTTGTGTGGAAGAATATGTTAGAATTTGCATGGATGGTACTTAAGAATTGTTATCTTCTCGTAATGGTTGGATGATATCTGAAGAATTCATTCATTTATTCAGTTTATGATAGCATGATATGTTCTGATATTGGAGTATTTTATTTATGTGTTGATTGCCTTCTCATACATGTTAATAAATACCCTATATTAGAACGAGTGTAGCGCCCTATAAAGGAAGTGTGCTTAGCCAGCAGCGGCACAATGCATACCATCTTAAGAGAGACTAAGAAGTTTCAAGTCGATTCGTAAGAGCACTGGCAGCCTTACGACAATCACCGGAAGCGATGCATGTATAATTGGTTCCGGAAGAGCCACATGGGCACAACTTTGGTCATTGAAGAAGCCTCATTGTACCCAGAATCGACTAGAACTCTCCTAAGTTTTAAGAATATCCGCGCAAATAGTTTCCGCGTTGAGACTAAAGAAGAGTACGGTAAGGAATACCTGCTCATTACGAAGCGCAAAAGGGTACTAGAAAAACTTCCTTCACTAGAAAATGGGCTATATTATACCAACATTAAAGCGCCTGCAGCGTACACTGTTCTGATGACAGTGTTTAGAAGCTCTGAACACTTCTGTCTCCGGCATGACAGATTAGGCCACCCAAGTCTTAGGATGATGAGAAACATAATAAATAACTCACATGGGCATAATATTACGGTGAAGAATTTCCCGAATCATGAAGATTTTGTGTGCCCTGCATGTGCCACCGGGAAACTAATTACTAGACCCTACACTCTGAAAGTGAAGGATGAAGTCCCTGCATTCCTGGAACGTATCCAGGGAGACATTTGCGGTCCCATTCGGCCCATCTTAGGGTCATTTAAGAATTTTATGGTGCTCATTGACGCTTCCTCGAAGTTGTCATATGTGGGTTTTGTTGTCCATAAGAAACCACGGCTTTGCAAAATTGATCTCGCAGATCATTCGCATCAGAAATGTGTTTCCAGATCATCATATCAAGTCCATCAGAATGGACAACGCCGGAGAATTTACTTCGAAGGCATTTGATGATTATTGCATGGTGATGGGAATTGCAGTTGAGCATTCGGTACTGCATGTCCATACCCAGAACGGTTTGGCAGAGGCTTTAATTAAGAGAATTAAATTTATTGCCCGACCCCTTTTGCATAATTGAAATCTAGCAGCTACATGTTGGGGACACGCAGCCCTGCATGCAACGAATCTCATCAACCTTAGACCTTTGGCCTACAACATCCATTCACCTATGTAATTAGCGCAAGGGTCACTACCGAAAAATTCCCAACATTAGGGGGAGGAAATCAACCCTTTGATGAAGAATGTCGAGAAATTATGTGGCAAGCCACGGTAATCCATGCAGGTGACCCGCGTACTAGTGAATAGAGAAGTCCAGAAGACAAGAGAAGTCTAGAAGACAATAGATTTGCAAACATTAGCAAATCAATGTAGGGACCCAGATATTAACATCCGGATTCCTCTGTGATTACTGCACTATTCCCTGGATCAGTAGATAGTGCTCACAGTTACAGTAATGAATATCAAAATTCATATCATGCGGAAGTGTAAAATTTAATAGTAGACTTACTCATGGGCCGATTAGGCCGAAATCATTAAATTGCAGCAGCGGAAGAACGAAGCACACAGATGGGACCTTCAGGACATGCCCACAGGCAGCCAACTGGACATGTCTTTTCCTGTGACTGCGAAATATAACGCCCGAGGGCAAGAAGGCAGTGTACAGGGCCAAAGTGAAAGCTCGCGACAAGACAACGTCTATTCGGGGAAACACATATGTGGGGGCACAAGGTTTATCTGCATAGTCCGTTTAGAACGAGACTACCTTATCTTCATGAACATCTTCAACGTTCCTAACCTTAAATTTTTGGAGTAAGGGTACGAGAACGTGAATAAAAATTTTCTTTTAAAATCCATAGAAAGAAGAGGAAAGTATTGGGAGGTAATTGTACTCATTCTTGTAATTGTTTTGAAAATACAAAACCTCACAATACCCCTTTTTGTATAGGTATATTAATCTCTCCAGTATCCATCAATGATTTGATTCACTCCCGTATGATCTTAAATCCTCATACATAAGGCCTAAAATCCAACAGCCTTGATCATTCAACTTTCATTCATTTTTCATTCATTTTTTTTTTGCAATTTGCTCTTAGGCTATCCTTCTTCAGCATTTAGTCACAATATCATTGCCGTCTGGAACTCCAAACGGCGGGTATCTTTATTTATTCAATCCACTAATCATACACTTCCTATCGTGTCTTTTCAATTTCATTATTCCTGCTATGGGTATCTAATTTTCTCATAAACCTAGCTTTCATCATAGGTTTATAAATCGAAGCTTATATTTCACTTTGACTATGTAATCCCCATCTCAGATTAATCATCAACTTGATTAGCTCCTCAATCCAATGGGAGCCTAGTATTCTTTACTTTAGATCCACCGATCATTTTGTATCGAAACTTCCTAATAATCCGGTCTGGTACTTTTGATTCAAATCCATAAATTGCGCTCTTAGCGATCAACCTAAATATTTGCTATCTCCATTTTGCTTCATTATTACATACATCCTCCAAGAGTGATATTATTAATCAAATCTATACTCCGATGGTTGTGATCATATCTCCAGTTTCTAAAAATTTCAGTTAATCCATCCCACTATCGATCATATCCTATTATACCAAAACATCTTCCAGGGATTTTTCAACGAAAATTTACAAGGGGAGTACTGGATGTTTTAATTGCTTTGAATTTGGGATAAGAGAGTTGTAAAGGTAAATTGGCTAGGGCAGCACATAGATGAGAGGGAATCATCTAAGAGAGTTAAGAATGAGCATTATAACTTATATTTTTGGAAGTAGTGTTTTAAAGAAATACTTCTAGTCATGAATCGAACGGCCAGGCTACTAGGTCACGACCTGCAGTCGATATGCTCTGATACCATCGCTGTAGGGACCCAGATATTAACATCCGGATTCCTCTGTGATTACTGCACTATTCCCTGGATCAGTAGATAGTGCTCACAGTTACAGTAATGAATATCAAAATTCATATCATGCGGAAGTGTAAAATTTAATAGTAGACTTACTCATGGGCCGATTAGGCCGAAATCATTAAATTGCAGCAGCGGAAGAACGAAGCACACAGATGGGACCTTCAGGACATGCCCACAGGCAGCCAACTGGAGGTTCGCGACCTAGCTCTTGACATCTTCATCTTCTCTGCCAGCTTGTCCAATCTTGTTGCTGCGGTGCAGTGACTTGATTCCTGATTCTAAATTTTGCCGCAAAAGCGAGCGTGAGCACTCCGACCCCGTGCTCCGCGAGCCAATACACAGAATGCAAATAAATAATATGCATGGCTTAACAAAGGAGAGGCTCGGGTTATTTTGTTTTGCGTAGAGTGCTTTTGAATACAATTAATTAAAAAGCCCTATGACTTAGCAATTTTGGAACAAATCATAATGTACCAGGAAATGCATTATTAATATCGATTCAGATTCCATCCACCGTTACATGGCATCTGCACCATATAGCAATTCCCTCAGCGTTATAGCCGCTTAACTTACCACTGGGACGACACCCAGGACAATTCCAAACCAGGGCAGTCCTTCGCCCTTCACTTTTCCATTCCCACCCACAAAGCATTTTTAAATAGAACTATATCTGGTTAAGTTCCCATGTCTGCCCTTGACCGTGGGCACGGCTATTCGAATAGTTTTAGACTCTGCAGAGTTTGTACACTTTCACCACAAGAGACAATCAACTCGTTGCCCCACACGATTCCTTAGACGTGTGGTTGAGCAGACCATCACAGTGACTTTTCAAAGTATCTAGTCCCTTTTCTCATCTCACTTTATGGGCTTCTCCCACTTGCGGTGGGTCCCATCTATGCGCGGGATGTTCCCCACAGCCACTAACGCAGCCGGGCTCCCCTCCCCGCAACGTTAGGACAGCTGGGCAAACTTCACCCTCCACTGGTGTCCCTTCAGGCCCCCTTGCCATAGCATAACCCCATCAATCCACTACCAGTGAGATGAGTCCGGGATTTCGATAAGTCTACTTAGCCAAGTTGTACTTTACAGACTTGTGGTTGTACTGTTTTACACGGGTTGACATGACAAGATTCAGTCCTTAGTGGTATCTGGGCGGTTCTACCACAAACCACACTCTCGTGCATCGCTGCACCATACCCCCGAACCAATCCGCCCAGATATTAAAGCAAGTTGGGATTTTTGGGAGCATAAAATAATCATACCAAAATATACCAGTCATTCCCACCATGACTGCCCAATCAATTTTTCTCAGTATTAAAAAGTGATGCTTGGGCGCTCTCGCGCCCATGATTATCTACGCAATACTAAGCATGGCATATATTTAGGGACTTTATTTTCGAAAGGTTACTATTATAAATTTGGCTACGGCGACAAGGTTCACACATTCAAATATTCCAAAGGAGGTGTAATATTAATCAAGCAAACAATGGGCATATAACTAAGATCTTAAGTTAAACATGGATTTGCATATAAAATAACAGCATGCAATTTGATAATTTAAACAGAAATAATTTGCGGAAAATGTAGGTTCAACATGATCAAAGTATTGACTCGCCTGGCGCGGTTTACCGCAGGCTTGAGTTCACGCGATGCTTTCTCTTGAGCTTTTGGTCTCTATCTTCACTTCGAGCTTGATCTCGCT
Source organism: Dendrocalamus latiflorus (assembly GCA_017311315.1). Lineage (NCBI taxonomy): Eukaryota > Viridiplantae > Streptophyta > Magnoliopsida > Poales > Poaceae > Dendrocalamus > Dendrocalamus latiflorus. Next base: position 7,296,563 of record CM029651.1, on the reverse strand, counting down.
TGATCCATTGAATCTTCACGACTCCCAATTTTTAATTACGCGACAAACGACTGAATTTCAAATAAAAGCAAATAACTCAAAAGATTCAAATAAATCTAATTGAGCTTGGTTAGGTTTTATCATGATTAAGTGGGGGATCTGAGGTTGGGTTTCAGGCACAGAGTATTGATGGAGTCAAGGTGGTTGGAGAGAAGTGAGAGATGACAGAGAAATTCATCGAAATGGGCGGTAGGCAAGGTTCAAGACAAAGGAGTATTCACGAGAATATCCTGTTTAGGACTTAGAGATGGTTTGGTATAGCCACTGATAGAATGTCATATCTCGATCATTTAAGAATTAGGTTACGAGTTTCGCTCATGGTGTACATCAATTTAACTTATCGAATTAATCTCAGAGTTTGCGTTTGAGGTATTTTGCACTGTGATATTTTATGTGAGTTTCACTGTCAATTAATTAGTTTATTAATCAAATGATTAATACCCTAATTTATTATCGCATGGAACCGATTATTTAGTCACTGTTACTAAAATGATTAACACTAGTTGAGTTCTATTTTTCATTGACCCGCGACCGCTAAGCTATTCTAGGGTGACCTACTGGACTATTCTAGGCTCTGGTTATAGCTCGGATATATATGCCATTCCTAGCTATGTCTAGTACTCCTGGACTTCAGGTTATATATTAGCGAGATTATTTTTAATTACTACTAACCCACAGTTTATTATATTATAATGCTCTATGCTAATATGGCCGTTTAATTAGAGTCTTTGTGACATCGGCACCTTCATCATTTTACTTAGTGCTCGGCATAATTTAACCGTAATTACGCTCTTTTGTACTTGAGGTCAAGCTTGCTATACAAGGTTAGATTCTAATATTATTATTTAATTAAACTTACTACTTGAGATTTGCTTAATGGCAGTAGCTTAATGTTAGAACATATATTTTAATTACAATCTTCCTAATTAAAAGTACTCTGAGAATTAGCTGTCTTTTATCTTTTGTTCGTTTATCTATCATTGGCACAATTTTGTCTTAATTGAATTCTTATTTACATTGGATCGAGCTTGCTACTCCTAACCTTATTACTACCCTTGTTGACTAAATATATATACCGTTGGGATTTATTTACTGGCGGTATTTCAAACACTATGACATACATTTTTAATTACTATTAGGGGTATTCTTTTATTTAAAGATTTACTTTTATAGCTAAATATGATATCCAATATCTTTCTGAAATTTTTAATAAGTAACCAAGGTCATCTTTTATTAATACCTTTTATTCAAAACTCAGATTTAATTCTATAGCATTATTTACTTATACATAACTTTTAATTTAGTATTAAATCCCAAATAACCTTATTTTATACCCTAGTCAAATTTATTAGCTTCCACTGATTATTTCCTAATTTTTCCCAAATTTTATTAACTAAAATGGATTAAGGAAATCAACAAAATGCAAAATGGTGTGGCCGACAGGGATCGAACTCGGGCGTCCTAATCGAATGCGCACAGGGCTAGCCATGTGGGCTCTCGGTGTTACCTGACGATGAGGGGAGGAGATAACAAATGGAGCAAACCGCAGGAGCCCAGAATAGAGCATCTTCGGCGGCGCACGGACTGGCTTCGCCGGTGGCGGACGGCGGCCGGGGAAGATGGGGCAACCGGGAAAACGCGTTCCCCCGGAGGTGGGGAGGCTGATGGGGAAGGTACCACGACTCGGGGTGGCGCCAAGGGTGGTTGGCGTCGGCTGGAGCTGCCGGCGGTGAGGTGAAGAGGGGGCGCCGGCGGCCTGAAGGGAGAGGGAGCGAAATAAGGGGAGCACAAGTAGGAGTGAGCGATGGGGAACCTTACCATGTTGTCCATGGTGGCGGGGAGGCGACGAAGAGCGCTGGCATCGGGAGCCGTGGGCGGCGCGGGGAGGCTCACCGTGGAGGGGGTTGTTCGGGCGGCGAGAGGTCCGGGCGGCGGTTGGGGAAGCTTCACGGTGCCGAGGAGGTGCTCCCACCGCGAGGAATCGGCCCCGGACTGACCGAGGGAGCGACGGTGGCGGAAATGGCGCGTTTGGCCGGCGGTGAGGAAAACCGGCCGTGCGGCTAGCCGTGCGCACTACAGCCCAATTATCTTGGAGGGAGAGTAGAAGGGGAGCAGAGGCACGCAGTAATGCTGTTGATTCGTGGAGTAGACGGTCGGAGCGGCGGAATCGGCGAGGAGTGGCCATGGCGGCTCACGGCGGCAAAGGGAAAAGGGGGTGGGGAGGAAGAAGCGTGGAGCGTGGGAGGTCCAGTGGGGTCTTCGGCGATTCTCAAACGCGCGCAGGTGAGAAGACGGAGCTGGCCTCGGGACTTCGCCCGCGCGGTCGCGTCGGCCAGCGGTGGTGGCAGGCGGTGTTGCAGGCGGCGGTGCTGCAGAGCAAGGAGGAAGCAGCACGCGGAGGGGACGGGACGAGCGACGCGGCAGAGCAGAGAGGGAGCAGCACGGCAATGATTCGGCAGGATTCGCGCAGAGCAGAGAGAGAGGAAGGGCGACGTAGATGCTTGCTCGGCCACAGAAATAAGGAGGAGGATGCGCCTGCGTGGGGAGGTCTGGACGGCGCGGTCGGCAAGGGAAAAAGGCGGGGCCCTCTGGCAGTGAAAGAGATTCGGGTGGGAGAAAAGAAGGGGAAGGAGAGAGAAAGAAGAGGAGTGGGGCCCACATGTAATAGAGAGGGGTTTTGAAAAGGAATGGAAGAAATTGAGAAGTTTTAGCAGTTTTGAAATTTGAATCTTAAATTGAATTTCCATGTTTTGGCTCAATTATCTTGATACCAAATTTAATAGCCTTCTATTTTAGATTTTATTTAATTTTTGCTATGAATTGTATGTATAAATTTTTGAATGTCCAACTTAGGTTTTTGTATGCCATTTAAATTAAAAGATGAAATTCTTGGTTTCCCTTTTTATTGACTTGGATTTGAATCCAAGATTTTTGGTATTTTGATTCTTAGAATTTTCAACTCCAAAAGAATATTTCGTATCTTTTATTACCACAATTTCCATTTGTGCTTGGGATTTATTTCCAGTTATTTATTTTGCTCAGCGCAAAACTCAGTAAAACCCAAATAAGAAGTTTAATCAAAATTCAAATACCATTAAGATGCAAATAAAAATTTTAATTTACTCTAAATTTTAAACATCAAAATTTTAGGATGTTACAATCAACTTCCTGATCACTTTAGTGATTTGAAGAGCGTGACTAAGTCGCATGTGCCTGCACGCACTGCACCGGAGAGGGTTGAAATACCAAAGAAAGCAGAAGGTATCCCTAATCTCGTCCAGAGGCCTCAGAAAAATAAAAAAGAGGACGAGAACTCCGGTTCCTCGAATCCTTACTAACCGGGGACGCCTGGCGAAAAAGGATAAGCGAGATTTATCACAGCCGATCATTGAAGTCCCCCAGAATGAGAAGGGGAGCCAGTTGAGACCTGGCACAAGTATGACACCTTCCGAAAAGGGCATACCGGATCTGAATATCCCCATCGGTGTGGATGTGTGCGCACACATCGGAGCCGAAAAACTAAAGGGACTTGCCACCGCAATTGAAAGAAGCGATGCGCAAGGTGAAGCTCCAGAAGAAGCAACTCATGAAGAAATAGCTATAAATTATGTGCACACGGGAGAGTCCCTGAATAGGACAACAGCTAATATCGATATCTACTTCGCAAAGAAAATTGCCACCATCATCGATCTTGATCCCGAGCCTGCATCGCTCGCTGAATGTAAGAAAAGATCAGATTGGGAAGATTGGAAGAAGGCAATAGCAACTGAATTGCTATCTCTGAATAAAAGAGAGGTGTTTGGGCCCGTATGCCGCACACCTCCCCACATACACCCCGTTGGGTACAAGTGGGTATTTGTTCGAAAGAGAAATGAAAGAAATGAAGTAGTGAGATACAAAGCAAGGCTGGTAGCCCAAGGTTTCACTCAACGTCCTGGAGTTGATTATGAAGAAACCTACTCCCCAGTCATGAGTGGAATTACCTTTAGATACTTGATCTCAATGGCAGTGAACTTGAATTTAGAAATGAAATTGATGGATGTTGTGACTGCATACCTTTACGGTAACTTGGATTCGGAGATTTATATGAGAGTCCCTGAAGGAATCCCTCTCCCAAACCAAGACAGAGCAAATAGAAATCTGTACAGTGTGAAACTCAGAAAGTCACTGTATGGACTGAAACAATCTGGAAGAATGTGGTATAATCGCTTAAGCGACTTTCTCTGCAAGAAAGGCTACACGAACAATGAAGACTGTCCTTGTGTATTTATACAGCGATCCCAGAATGGATTCTGTATAATCTTTGTGTATGTAGATGATCTGAATATCATCGGGACAGCCGAAGACATAAAAGAAGCAAGCTCCTACTTGGAGTCAGAATTTGAAATGAAAGATTTAAGCAAGACCAAGTTTTACTTAGGCCTGCAGCTTGAGCATGTCCCTGAAGGAGTCTTGGTACATCAGTCGACCTACACCCAGAAGGTGCTTGAAAGGTTTGGCTTCGAGAAGGCATTACCCTCGAAAGTACCGATGATCGGTAGGTCTTTACAGCAAGAAAAAGATCCTTTCCAACCTAGGGAAGAGGGGGAGCCTGGGACCGGAATTCCCATACTTGAGTGCAGCGGGAGCACTCATGTACTTAGCAAACTGCACTAGACCGGACATTGCATTTGCCGTGAACCTCTTAGCAAGGTACAGTGCAGAGCCCACCAAAAGGCATTGGCAGGGCATAAAGGACATATTCCGATACCTCCAAGGAAGCAAGGACATTGGATTGTTCTACAGAAAGAATCAAGATCTGAACTTGATTGGCTATGCAGATGCTGGGTACCTGTCGGACCCACATACCGCAAAATCACAAACAGGCTATGCATCCCTGTGTGGTGGAACTGCAATTTCATGAAAATCGTCTAAGCAAAGCCTGGTAGCTACTTCGACGAACCACTCAGAAATTATAGCACTGTATGAAGCCGCACGAGAGTGCGCTTGGCTCCGCCGAATGGTTCACCACATCCAGCAGTCATGTGGGATGAACATTGTGCAAACTCCCACAATTATCCATGAAGATAATGCAGCTTGCGTTGCACAAGTGCAGATGGGCTATGTAAGCATATCAACCCCAAGTTCCTTTATGCTCATGAATTGCAAAGATGGACAAGAAGAGTACTGCACACTAAGACTTGTTCACTAAGTCACTCCTCGCATCTAGCTTTGAAAGGTGCGTGTGAGGGATTGAAATGATGAGGCTTAAAAAGGTGCAGAATTCAGGGGGAGAATTCTCACAAGTCCGCTAATAAATCTTGATCATGAAGATTAAGTACCCAAAAATAAAGTCTTGCAGACCAAATGAATTTGGGTGAATTGTACTCTTTTTCCCTTGACGAGTTTTCCATGAAGTTTCTCGACCAAGGTTTTTAATGAGGCAATTCGTGCATCGCAACATCACATGTATCATGTACTCTTTCTCCAAATTTTCCCACTGGGTTTTTATGGAGTTTTGACGAGGCATGAGCATGTTGGGTGAGTGCCCAAGGGGGAGTGTTAGGAAACTGGGCCCATGGTCAAGAGTCCTGGCATATTTGGGCACCCCACCGTAGACTATAAATAGAGAGCCATACCCCCTCATTATGTACGAAAGAAAGAAAAACAATAAAGAAAGACCGGGAGTTCTCTCTATCTCTGTGTGTTCAATCTATTCTCTCTGTGATTCTGTGATTGATTCGTTCTTGTTCTAAGCAGAGAAATCGTTCGGATTGGTCGCCAGCGACGGTTTCTCAACAGCATGGTCATCTACTACGAGCGCAAAGCAGTGGAGTACTGGAGTCGTTAAAAAAAAAAACTCTTCGACCACAGTCGGTCGGGAAATATATACCGACCCGGCCCGGATGTGCCCTTGCCGCACCGCCTCCTCCAAGCCCAAACGCGTTCCGCCCGACGGCTCGACCCAAACCGGCGAGCGATCTCGAACCCAATCCGCCGTCCCCCTCCTCCCACGAAACCCTCGCCGCCGTCGCCATGCTCTCTGGCGTCAAGTTCATTCCTCGCGAGCAGATCCAATCCGTAGGTTCACTACCCGCTTCCTACTCGCTCTCTCTCTCGATTTCCCTTCTCAAGCTCCTCACCGAATCTTCCTAATTGTTCCAGAAGGGCGGAGGCGGCGAAGGCTCGGGCTCTGATGACTCCGAAGGTAAGAGGCGGGCTAAGCGGAGCAGTAAGGGGAGAGTCAAGGATGAGAGGAGGAGGCGAAGGCGGCGGCGGAGTAGCAGGTACAGCTCGGACGACTCGGAGGAGGATTCGGACACCGAGGACTCCATCGATGAGGAGGAGGAGGAGGAGTTGAGTCGGAGCAAGCGCCGGAGGAAGCACCGGAGGAGGCGGCAAAACTTGTCTGACGACTACGAGGAATCTAGCGGTGAATCTGACAGGGGAAGAGGTAAAAAAAAATAGTGAATTTAGCTAAGCTTTTCGGTACAATTTTTTTCATGAGCTCTGTGTCTAATCACGTGGTATTGCTGTTACAGGTAGTGGCAAGAGCAAGCGGAGAGGCGCTGTAGGTGATGGTGAGGATGAGGATGGGGTGGGGGAGGAAATCGGAGGTGAGGGGTTAAGGGCGAGTGAGGTTGTCAGGAGGGAAATGGGCCTTGAATGGATGCTCAAGTCGGCAAGCAGTGGCCGGGCTGAGAGCAGCCGTGCTCATAAGGCTGATAATGAGGAGAAGGCTGAGGCTGCACATGAAGCGGTATTACGATAATCACTTATTAGAAGAGATATGCTATGATTCAATGCTTGCATCCTAGTAACCACACTTCACCATAGAGCTGCAATGCAGGGGTTGCAGACTGTAGTTTTTATTGAGGGGCTAGCTGAGTGCTGTTTGAGATTGTAGTACAAATCTTAAAATTTTCCTTACTTAAGCTAGGTGTTGTATTGATATTTTTTATATGATTCACCATTTTGCACCGTACTGTCATGTTTGAATTGTTAGTCGCTGAGACACTGAACAATAGTCTTAAGTTGGTATTAGAGCAGCATGGTCACACTTCCATCAATGTGAACAATATTAATATTTTGAAGAATGTTATACTGCTTACGGTTTTATGCAATGCTATAGTAGCTAAAAGTACCGTTGGGACAATATTAAGCTTGTGGACCTTGTGGTGATCAAGTTAAGCAAGTGCTATTCCAATTGTAATGTCAATAGGAATACCTGTTATCTTTCACTAGCCAAAAACATTCACCAATAAGACCACTAGATGCTTGGTGAGGTGTGCACTTCACTGATACAGATAACTACCTGTTGTATGAAGATCTTGTCAAAAATACTGCTGAAGCATGTTCTTGTTCTGAGCATCAATTGATATGTTAACTGCAGGAATAATCTTTATATCTATACACTTGTGACTTGTTTGAGATATATGGAATACATGTTATGCTTAATGATTCTAGAGTCTAGACTTGAAACTTGGGATTGTTATGCCTCCTGCCTCGATTACATGAACTTTTTTTTTATTGCTGGCAGGTGAAGAAAGCTAACCCAAAGGAACTGAATCCATACCTGAGGGATAATGGTAGTGGGTACCCTGATGAATCTAGCCCTTCAAATGCAGGCAATCAGTTGCTTGCATCCTCTGTTGTTGGTGATGGAGGTGCTAGCTGGAGGTTTAAAGCTTTGAAGCGTGCAAAAGAGCAAGCGGCTCGTGAAGGAAGAAATCTTGAGGAGGTATGGAATCACCACACATGATTATTGGGAGGAACTGATTTTAGGTAGTTTATTTTTTCCTAACTTATATGATTATTCAATTACTATAGGTTGTTGAAGAGAGATGGGGCCCGTTAGGCCACTTAGCTGCATCAGTATCAGCATCTAGAGCTGCCCCTTCACATGCTCATTTACATGCCATCAGAGGCAGAAAAGCTGGGCAAGTTGACAATTCAGAAGAACACGCCAAAGGAAATCCAAAGGAGGGTGAGCAAGGTAGAGGGAGTGGCGGCCGTGAATATTTACGAGATGTTTCCTCTCGGCATCATGTCATGAGAAAACCTAAACCTGATTCTGTACCGTGGAAAAGGAATAGACAGAATATATCTGATGAGGATCAGGCACTTATCTCTTCCGCAATAGCAGGCATAAATAAGTTTTCTAATGATGGAAGCTTTATGGAAAGGATTAATAATCTTGAAAGTAAGAACTCAAATGTTTCAACTATTGGGGCTGATGATCAGAGGGATAATGAGCAGAAGTCCTGTAAGGAGAGCTCAAAGAAATCACCATCAGTGAGCTCTCAAAAGCTAAATGCAAACCAGTTAGCTGCAAAGATTCTGCAGCTTCGAATGAAAGGCAGGCATGAAGAAGCTGAACAACTTTCGGTAAGTGTTGCAACTATTGTTGCTGTGGCAATGCTGACAGACTTGTTTTCTTGGTTCATTAGTGAATCATTAGTTTGCAAAATAATTGAACTTAAAACATAATAATGAATACACAAGAGTCGCAGATATTCATGTGAACTAACAGAAGAGACTTGCCATTGATTGCCTTTTCGATGTTGTCTTAGCCTTAAGCTAACATACTCTTCTAATTAGCATGTAACCATGGTAGGTACTGTATCAATACATGCTGGTAACAAAAATTGGAATATGTATATGATCAACTTACAGTTTAGGATACTGAGGCACAATTTTGTTGATATCTATTGAAATAGAAACAAATCAAAATCAAATTTTCATGTGCTTGAATGTTTTAGAATTAGAGGCCACATGACTTCTTAACTGATAGCTGTTCTTTCTCAGCGAGAAATGGAGGCTGTGCTGGAGAATCAGGATGCTGCTGTTGAAGAGCCTAGGCATGAAAAAGAAAGGAGCTCACTCAGGTTAGTCATTCTTTTGTTGAATACGCTCACATTAGCCTATTACTAATCGATGGTATGACTGTCTGGTATCTGTTCTTGTACTTTTCATTATCTTCTGTTTGTTGCTTCTGTGGTTGAAACAAATTTTATTTCTATGCTGTTCAATATGCTAATATCCTTTAAACAGCATGCGAGCAATCTTCAGATTATCTTATGTTTATTATTTATTCAGAACCGCCAAAAGATAATGCCATATATGCTGTTTAAAGCCTGTTGGTTTGTGATGCTCTATTTGCTGATTTTGCTTTTGGATATCTGAACCATTGCCCATGATGCTTGGTACAGAAATGAAGCAACGCCATGTATTTGACCTATGTGACATACCCTTATATTTATTCTGAACTAGCAACCCCATGTATTTGAGCTATGTGACATACCCTTGTATTTATTCTGACCTAGTACATTACAGATACCCTGCTCATCTAATGATGCACCCTGTCATATGATAGGACTTTGGAAGGTAAAATAATGGTCAGGACTTAGCCTGGTATTGGCCCCATGGTATGACTAGAAAATAAATGTCTGTGTCTATACCTATGTTATCAAGGCGTCGCCTAGGCATCCAGTCGCTCGAAGGTGGACGCCAGGACCTGCCGCCTAGTCTTTCGAAGTTAGGCGCTCGACTAGAAATTCCAGCCGTCCAGGCGTGGTGCTGCGGTGTCCAGGCGTGGAGTCGGGCGCTCGTTTAGTTGCATACCTGTTAACCTAAAGGGCCAAAGGAGTGAGAGGAGAAGCCGGTTCACACCGCCTCTGCCTCCCGCTTCGCACCGCAGCTGCTTCGCATCACGCCGCCGCCTCTGGATCCGGCTCCGCCTCCGCCTCGCACCGCGTCGCCGCCTCTGGATCCAGCTTCGCCGACTCCGGATCCGCCTCGGCACCGCCGCGCCTCCAGCCCTCCGCCTCGGCATCGCTCGTCCCCGGCTCCCCGCCGCCTCGGCCCTCCGCCCCGACTCCGCGCCTCCGCCTCAGCCTGCGACTCCGCGCCTCTGCGGTTGCCGCTTGGGGGGGGGGGGCGTGGAGCATGGCAGCAGGAAGAGGGAGCGGAGCCATCGAGGGGAGGAGGCGAAGGCGCGGAGCCACCGAGGGGAGGCGGGAGAAGGGAGGGACTGCGGGGGAGGCGGATTCGCCGAGGAGATCTGGGAGCGAGCGAGGCGGAGATGAGAGGGTAACGAGAGGAGAGGGAGCGAGCGAGGTAGTCGCTCTGTCTGCTGACGAGTGTGCTAGGGTAACGGGTTAAAAGGGATATGTTTGGTATTTTTGCAAATTACTCTCTAGAGTTCTACAAAATTACAATTAGATCCTTTTAGGTCCTTCTTCCTCTTTGGATTTCTTCCGATTTACTCCTTCAGAACTATCCTATTTTCTTATTTTCCCTTTTCCCTACCATCCTCTAATCATCGCCTAGACGCCCGCCTAGGCGTCCTGGCACCTCCGGAGCGCCTCGCCTCGCCTTGTCACCGTGACAACATAGGTCTATACATCTTTGCTAAAATGTTCTGATAGTAATCGTCCTACATTAAAATAGTCTTTCAGTTCCATTCTCTTGATGTTTTAGTTGCTAGTATATTTATGAGGTATAGTCGTATAGATAAGAAAAGGCATGCAGTATGCAACTGAATTGCTTTGCTGTAATATTTTGATGCCCCTATGTGTGCCATGCGGTGCAACCCATGGTAAAGAAAAAAGCAGAACGCCACGTGCACCTGTATTGCTGTACAGAAATATTTTATGAACAATATACATCCACTTTATTTTAGAAATGAACTATCTATTTCATGTTATATTAGCATATATATGCTATGATAGTTAATCTGCCTGCTTAACACCATGCTTTTTTGAACTGTAGGCATACGATAAAGCCTAGTGCAGCTCATCTCAGGAAAAGAGAAGAGGATGCTGATCTGCATCTTGCAAACAAAATTATGCACAATAAACAGTACAACATGTCTAAAAGTGTAGAGGATGAATACGATTTTGGTGATGCTCCCAGTAAGAAAGGCAAAAGGAAGAACAAAGAAGCACATGAGGACAAGAGAAGCACTCATAGACATCTCTTAACTCAGAAAGAGCGCTGTTTGTATTGCTTTGAGAACCCATCCAGGCCAAAGCATCTCGTTGTTGCTATAGGAAACTTTACTTACTTGATGCTGCCACAGTTTGAGCCTGTTATCCGTGGGCACTGTGTTATTCTTCCGTTGCAGGTGAGAATTTACCAGGCCCTGTTGCATTAGCAGGAAGTATTAGGAAAAAATATCTTTTTTGCGATGTGCTTTCATAAGAACCAACCAGCTCCAACTTGTTTGTGCTTTTGAATAGGCCATTTTGTGGAATCTTCTCTCTTTCATTACAGCTCTTCTGAACTGCCCATCATTTTTTTTTCTCAAACCTTATTAATTCTATCTTTTTAATGGTTGCAGCATGAGTCTGCAACAAGAACTGTTGATAGGAATGTTTGGGAGGAGATTCGCAACTTCAAGAAGTGCCTCCTGAAGATGTTCGCGCAGCAGGACAAGGATGTGGTTTTCATGGAGACTGTCATAAGCTTGGTCAAACAACGGAGACATTGCATGATCGAATGCATTCCTGTCCCCTATGAAGTTTCAAACAACGCGCCCATGTACTTCAAGAAGGTCAGTTGTCTATTGCTATCTGCATAACTCAGAATAATTTGTTGTTCTTTGCTCAAGGTTCTAATGAAATCCATTCTGTTTACTCCAGGCGATTGATGAAGCTGAAGAAGAATGGGCCCAGCATGATATGAAGAAGCTGATTCCAACAAAAGGCAACCTGTGGCAAGTTATCCCGGAGAATTTTGCCTACTTCCACGTAGAGTTTGGGTTGGACCGTGGATTTGTCCATGTGATTGATGATGAGAGCAAATTCAGTGCTGGTTTTGGATTGAATGTCATCAGAGGGATGCTCCGCTTGCCAGAAGAGGACATGCACCGTCGCCGAAGGCATGAATCCATGGATAAGCAGAAGCAAGCTGTTGCTAGCTTCATGAAGGACTGGGAGCCCTTCGATTGGACAAAACAACTTGATTAGATGTATATACAATCTTGAGAGCACTTGGTAGAAACGCTTGCACGAAATTTGTACTAAAATTTTTGTAGGATAGCCTGTATTGATGTATTACATCATGTGTTCGTGTTTGACGTATTTGTTTCTTCTTCCCCAAAGTTACATTGCACTGGCAGTAGGGCTGTAAACGAGCCGAGCTCGAGCGAGCTTGACCTAGCAAGCTCGAGCTTAGTAGAAACTCGAGCCGAGCTCGAGTGAGCCTAAGATCAACTTCGAACTTTAAGCAGGGCTCGAGCTCGGCTCGAGTTTCTACCGAGCTCGCTCGAGCTCGGCTCGTGTAGGCTCGGTGCGTACCTGCGTGGCCGGATCCCGGTCGAGGAGGGGCAGCGTCGGCGGGGGAGGAGGGGCGCCGGGGGGAGGAGAGGCGTCGGCGGCGGGGGAGAGGAGGGGCGGCGGCGGGCCGGGTCGAGGAGGGGCGACGGGGGGAGGAGAGGCGTCGACGGCGGGGGAGAGGAGGGGCGGCGCCGGTCGGGTCGAGGAGGGGCGCCGGGGGGAGGAGAGGCGTCGGCGGCGGGCCGGGTTGAGGAGGGGCGCCGGGGGGACAAGGGGCGGCGGCGGGGGGCGAGGAGAGCCGGCGGGGGCGAGGAGGGGGACGGGGGGGGGGGGGGGGGCGGCAGCGGGGGAGAGCGGCGGCGGGGCAAGAGGCGAGGAGCCGAGGAGGGGAATGGGGGGAGGAGGGGCGGCCGGGGGGGGGGAGGAAGGGGTTGGGGGGAGGAGGGGCGGCGGCGGCGGCCGGCGGGGGCGGGGCCGCGGGTGGGGGCAGGGCGGAGGCCCGCGGGTGGGGGAGAGCCGGATAGGCGTGGGCGTGTGGCGGCGGGGGGGGGGGGCTGGGGGGCAGGGGCCAGGGGTGAGTTTGAGAGGAGAGGCGGGAGGGAGGGGTGGGGCCGGGGGGAATTGGGGAGGGGGTAAAAAATCCTAAACTCGTGAGCTATTCGAGCTCGGTTCGTTAAAGCTCACGAGCTTAGGATGAAGCTCGAATTCAGCTCGTTTGGAGCTCGAGCCAAGCTCAAATCGAGTCTAGAGCGAGCCAAGCTCGAGCAGCTCGCGAGCCTCGAGCTTTTTTTACAGCCCTAACTTGCAGTAACTCATGCTTTCTGGTTTTCTCGTGATTCAGTGTTCAATCAATCCATATTTTCAACATTGGCATAAAATGCACCCCATAATATCATCATTCATCAAACTAAATGAGATAAAAGATGCGATTGTCATAGCAAGGGAGCATAGTAAATGTGTTAGTGGATTTGAGACTCGTGACACTTATGGAAAGTTACGAACTGGGTGTTGAACTGCTGATTACACTCGTGCATGTGGGTCAGCCACACGTTGCCTTTGTTTCTAGTCTCGTCTTAAAAGTTTGGACTGCATTCTGAAGAGTCTCCCGGTAATGTGGCGCTCTTCAGGTGCCTGATAGCTTGTGAAGTCTTGCACGGATGCTACCGATCAAACTGGAAATCCTCTCTGCTAGTTCAGTATTTCATTCATGTCGACCCTTTCCTGAACAGACCTGCATTTCCTTTCTATGTTGCGCAGGAAGGTTGCTACTGATGTTTCTATGCTGAGCAGCTGCAGCATCGACTTAGAATCAAGTAGATGAAGGATATGTAACTGTTATTGGCTTGTTATCGAGTACTATCAGCGAAGCTGCGTCTTCAGATGCAGAGTAAGCTCCCCTTTGCGGTGGGCATGCCCATTTTCGGCGTGGTCGGCTCAATGTTCAGTTCAGAAGAAGCTGAAAACTCCTGCAGGCTTGCAGCAGTGGTATTTATCTAAAGTTCAATCAAAACAACCAGTGTCTGGTACCGCGAAATCCCAAAATGCATACCTGCTCAAGAGAATGGACATCTGCCTACCTACCTTTGTTGCACCCTTGGCTGCTTGCAGATCACACGAAGCTCCATGAGTCATGGGGAATGAAGCCTGGTCCGAAACCACACGCACGGAGGGCTGTAGTCCCGGCGGTGTGTCCCACCGAGCACAGGGCTTCAGACCAGACATCATTCCCCTCGACAACCATGGAGCAAATGGAGAATACTCTAAATCTGCAGGAAAAAAACAACCATTTCTTTGGGCTTTGTTTTCGCACGTCAAGTCATAGACCGCCTTGTGTAACTACTATATATATCTAGCAATGGAAAAGGAGAAGATGTCGAGAACTGAATGCGGCAGAGATCTTGAGAACGTAAAGCAGCACCGATTAGATGCTATTCGCGTCACTTTCTTTTGAGATAGGCAATCTGGTACTGGTATGCGGCAAAGCGAGCGACGAGTTAGATATACGATGGTATTCCAGTCGCGGTTGAGAGTTGAAAGCGCATAATAAAGTAGTCGGTTATTATTCCTCCTTGTGGCCGTCGCATAACGAGCTAGGATCCCTGATGTGAAATGAGGGGCGATTCTCCTGCAAAGCGTGGCGACTTTGCCCCCCACTTGAGAGAGAAAAGGGAGGTTGAGCAGAGGTGAACCGAACCGAACCTCCATCATCAAATGGTTGCGATTCCAAGCTTAAGGATCAAGCTACAGAGGCCCATCAGATTTTTTGTTCGCACTTTCGTTGCTGGGTTCAGACACCTGTTGATTTCCGCGATTGAAGCTTCCACCTTTAGCGCCGCTCAGAAGGAGTTCCTCACATTTAGATTAGGATGGTGTGAGTGTCGGCCAAATCTTCAACTCTTGCTTTCCGAGAGTACGCCAAAGTTTAGCTTTAATTAGTGGGAATTAAGATGAAGGTGCGGTCAAACAAAGAGCTTATTAGGGGCCGATCCATCCGCTTATGACTACGCCTTCTGTGCGGCTGTTAGTTTTTTCTGAGTCATACAATTAAAAAAATAAAAAGATAAAAGATAAAAATACCATTATATCTTCATAGACAATGCAAAAAAGGGAAAAAACCAAAAGCACAAATGTAAAAAAAAGTAAAAAAAGCCACAATTAAAAAGCTCACACGTTCTAAATGGCTTCTTGCTTCTAAAAGACGGAAGCTAGAAATTGAAGCCACTTAGAACAGGGCTTAGGAGTGTTCATTTTAGCTATGGTTGATGTTTTTTTGGTTGCGGCTGATGTCATTTAGCTGAAAGTAAATAGTAGTTGATGAAAGAAGTGCCTTTTAGAAGGAAAAAACGAGTGGTGGAAAAAGTGAGGGAGAGATGCATACGCGAGACGGGAGCGAAATGAGTGGGATGAGTGATGTATTCGTGATCCCCTCTGCCTTATCCTCAGAGCAAGATGGAAACGAGAGGAGAAGAGAAACTGCTTCAAGAAGTCAGGTGTTCATATTAGCTTTTATCTTCTCTAAGCAAAAACTAGAAGCAGAAGCCAATACAGACACCCCTTAGGGGGAGCTTCAGCTTATCCTAGGCCATAGGCTGAAGTTGGTTGTGTAGGACTGGACACGCATTAGGGGGTGTGAATGGAGGCAACCACCCGGCATAGCCTCGGTCATCTTCGGTGTCTCCTTGACCGTTCTGGACCTTAGCACCACCTTGTGCCTAGTCTCGATCCTCCAACACCTCACCACGACCAAACTTCAAAGTCCTGCAACCGACACAAACAAGCAAATCATCTCGTAGCATCGCACCATACACAAAGTCATCACCATGCAAAATATATGCAACCAAGTCACTGATCCTAAGCTTAGGGCCAAATAATAACCCCTGTGCACACATGCAACAATCTAGATCAATCAAACTCAACTCACAACTCAAAAACATCAAAGATTAGACCCTGGTCAAAAAACCCACTATCTGGTCGATCCACAGTTGGTCCGAGTACTAGTCCTCGGGTGATCTGACCACTGATCCCAATCGATCAGACACGAGTACTCGAGGTACTTCGAAGGATACAAGAATTGAAGCACTCAAAGAATACGAGAACTGACCTTGAGGCCTTCAACAACTGATCGCAAAGCCTACGCCTTATCGATCGCAAAGTCTATGACTACCGAGAGCAAAGTCTATGATTATTGATCGCAAATTCTACAACTACAGATCATAAAGTCTACGACTACCGATCACAAAGTCTATGACTATCGATTGCTAAGTCTACAACTATCGATCGCAAAGCCTACGATTATCGATCACCGAGCATCAACCAGGAACTAAAGCTGCGACCATCCGTGGTCGTCCTGTCGTGCTCAACTTGCCGATTAGACCGCCCAACATGGGGCCGTTCGAACCGCCCAACACAGGGCCGTTCGGACTGCCTATTCCAAGGCCGATCGGACAACTATTGATCGTAGCTCACACCTCCGACTACCTTCTGTGGTTGAAGCAAACAGCCCAAGCAGAAAGCGATCTTTGTAAAAACACTTAACCATTCTAAAAATATTGCAATGATTTATCACAATATTATCCTAAATCTTCTCACATGGTCCTTCAACCCCCCTTGATGATCCCATTAGCACAAAAATACAAATTGGAGGTAGTTTTTAGAAGACAAAAGGAAGAAATTTGCAAAGAGAGCTCCAAATAGTCAAAAGAAACATGTGAAGATCTGAAAATAACCATTTGAGATAGAAATGGATAGAAGCTCTTGAAATTGATAATTTTCACAAAAACTTCAAATCCACCAAATGAGTCGGGAAATCTCACTCTAGGTCCATATGAAAGAACAATTGTTCTGTTTGACCTTGATCATTGTGAGAAGAAATCAAATGATCCAACTTAGCAAAAATTTACACAAAACTTCAAATCGTGATCTAGATGTGTATTTTTATCGATCTTTCTCTCTCTCTTTGACAATGGAGTCATCAAGATGAATGGAAGAAGACAGAGCGTGACTACAATGGAGTGACTGCATTTTATTCAATTTTAGCATTAGGAGCCACAAAAATTATCTAACTTGACTTTCTAAGTATTATACCAAGTCATAAAAGTAAATGTACTATCTAGATCATGGCAAAATATATATAGCCAAGCTAAAGCCACATTAGCAATGAGCTGAAATTAAATATATTGTTAACATGTCTAAGTGTTCAAGTTCATAATTTAGCCAAAAGTATTAAAAAATTAGCCAGACCATGTCAGTATGCTAAATGGAACCAAGAAACTATAATTGAGTCATTTTAGAGTGTTACAAGTTCAGAATTGAAACATTTTGTTCAAATACTTGATATCACTTGTAATTGAGCAAATTTAATACATGTGGCAAATTTTGAATTCATTTTTGATTTAACCAAGCTTCAATCATTTTTCACAAAATTTAGTTTCTTTAGCCATGTGATAGATCTCAAGCCTTATGTGACCATTCCAAGCAAGGAGCTTAAGAAAGTGATCTTGGTCATCTAAAACTCCCCTTGAGTTTATATCTAGTGTAATGGCAAGCCGTCTCATGAGAAAGAATTGGTGAGATTAGTTTTTTTTGTACAAAAGAGATCATTTTTTTAGTATTTTCTTGACTTAGTTCAAAAACAAAGAGTTAATACTAACTCATACTTTACTAATGAACTAGCATAGCTCAATCTAAAATTCAACGCAGATTCGAGACTCACCTTAGCTGAGTTGGCATGGTGTTGTAGGGGTGGCCCCCACCTAATCCCAGCAGGCCTGGTAGAAGGTTATAAGGCTCAGAATAGGCCATGTGTAATGACATAAGTGCCCCTGAAGGGGATACTCAGATGTAAGGGTATAATTGTAAAAGCACTCCCCATGTGTATATATGTATGGAATACAGGCCATGGGGGGACCCAGGCCATTACTATCACTCTCTCCCAACTCTCCACTACGGCCTCTCTCTCTGTTTGGTCTGTAACCACAACAGTTGACGCCGTCCGTGGGGAGGACAGGAGCAAGCCTGAAGTCCGAAGAAGGATGGCACCGAAAAAAGCCTCGTCGGTGGCGGCGAAGGGAAAGAAGGCGGCTGGGTCGGAGCGTCGCAGGGGTAGCAGGGCTTCGGCATCGGCTGTTGCGGGCGCGGGCGACGACGCAGGAACGGTGGTCGAGGACGTTGACGCTCGCGCCACGACGACCGACCTCGCCACCGGCGCTGCGACGGCCAACCCCGCCACCGGCGCTGCGACGGCCAACCCCGTCAATGGCGCTACTGCGACGACCGACCCCGCCGGCGCGACAGCAACCAGCCTCGCCGCCCTCGCCGCAACGCTCGCCGGCAGCGCGGACCGGGTGGTTGGAGGTAGCCACAACGGCGCGACCGGTAGCTCGGGAGCTCGCGAGATGATCGTACCCGTGCCGACCCGCCCGCTAGGCGCGCCGGCGGCCCTACCCGCGCAGGCGGTGGAAAGCGCCCTGTTGGCGGCCCTCAAAGTGTTCCAGCAGGAGTTAGGGGATCTTCCTGGGGCTGTCCGAGACATACAAGAGGCTCGGAGCCAGCAGGCCGCGCCGGTGGTCGCGCCAGAGCCCACACCGGAAAGGGCGGACAGCCGCGACGCCCCCACATCCAACCGCATGCCGCTGCGACGCGTCGATCCAGAGTCCCCGCTTTCGGCAGGGCTACAGCAGGCGGCGTGGCCCGAAGACTTCAAATTCTCCAGTGTCATCGAGCCCTATAAAGGCAACACGGACCCCCGCGAGTTCGTGTGCGTATACGAAACCGCAATCGAGGCCGCGGGCGGAGATGACACCACAAAGGCGAAGGGACTCCCCCTCGCGTTGCAAGGAGTGGCGCTTTCCTGGTTTTTTACCATAGAGCTAAACTCCATCTACGCGTGGGAGCAGATCCGCGACCGCCTTCACAACAATTTTCAAGGAAATTATGTTGAGCGGGTCGACGCGGATCAGCTCTTCGCCGTGAAGCAGAAACCTTTGGAGAAGCTCCGGGACTATTTCAAGCGCTTCGCAAAGATACGTTGCCAAGTCAAAGACGTTAACGAAACCACCGTCATTAATGCAGCTATATAGGGCCTTCGCCCGGGCCCGATGGCCGAGTATAACGCACGGAAGCCAATCAAGACAGTGACGAAGCTCTTTGACAAAATGGAGGAATACGCCAGGGCGGAAGAAGACGCATGGCGACGACAAGGCGACGACTCCGACACCAACCAGGCTGGCGCCTCGGCGAAAACCGAAGATCCGCCGAAGGACGGTCCTTCGAAGGGAAAACGTAAGCCGGAGTCATCCAAGGACTCGCCTGAGCGCAAGGATGCCCCGCACGAGCCGTCCGATAGGCCCAAGCGCGGCCAGCAGAAGTCGAGGCGGGGCCGATACGTCCTCGACATCGAAGGTGGTTCCGAAGAAAGCGCTCCCACAGGTCGGGGCGGTCGGGGGCGCCGAGGCCGGGGGCGCGGTCGTGGCCGGGGCCGCGACGATAGAGGCCGTGGAGATTACGACGACCAACACCAGGGGCTGTGGTGCGCAGTCCACGGTCGTGGCAACCACGACACGTGCACGTGCACCTCTATCGCGGCGCTCCGCGAGAGCGTCACCAGGGACAGGAACCTGGAAGCATGCCCGCCCGTGGTGGCCCACGTACAGCACCCATGCACATCCAGGCACAAGGGACGCAGCCCCACGAGGGTCCTCTGCGGATTCAGGCCCATGTGCAGCAGCCTCAGGAGGGCTTTCTGCAGCTACAGGCTCCGGAGGCCACCCACCGCAGGGTTATCAACGTCATCTCCGGAGGCTCCTCGTTGGAGTTTGCCTCGGCACGGCAGCGGAAGGCCTACGTACGGAGGCTACACCATGTGGCGGCATATCCAGCACAGACACCGCCGGACTGGGCACAGCATGAGGTCACGTTCACCCCCGCCGATGCCCAAGGCGTGGAGCTTCCTCACCAGGACCCCCTGGTCGTCCGGGTCGTAATAGCGGGATGCGACGTGGGACGCGCCCTAGTCGATGGCGGCAGCTCCGCGAACATTTTGTTTGCGGCAGCCTTCGACCAGATGGGGATCCCCCGAAGCCGCCTCAGCCCATCGGGAGTCCCGTTGCAAGGCTTCGGAGGACAACCTCTACGGGCGCTCGGCCAAATATGTCTTCAGGTCTCCTTCGGCCAGGATGACAATGCAAGGGTCGAAGATGCCGTATTCGACGTCATCGATCTCCCATACCCTTACAATGCCATACTGGGGCGTCCGGTCCTCAACTCCTTCGGGGCGGTACCGCATCACAGCTATTTATGCATGAAGCTCCCGGGGCCGCGGGCCATCATTACCGTTCGTGGCGACCAGGACATGGCCCGGCGCATTGAGCACGGCACCAGATATCCCCGCCGCGGCGACCAACGGCACACTTAGAATCGGCGCCACAGCGCGGGGACCCACGGCGTCATCCGGGGACGGCTCGGCAAGCCCTACAGCTAGCGCAACTACTAGAGGCTCCGGCCGCGCCAGAGACAAGTGGTTAGTACCTCCGCCACGTGTAATCGCTTACCCGCGCAAACGGGAATGAAATAAAGTTCCGTTTGTCGCCACCTGTTATCATTGTGCAAAAATACGCGGCGAGAGCGCGCGGAGGCTTCGCCTACGCGCGTACTCCCGAGGTATAAACCAAAGACGCACGTTCACGTGTGCACTCTCCGTAGCTAGGGGTACGGGTATGAGTATAAACCAAAGACGCACGTTCGCGTGTGCACTCTCCGTAGCTAGGGGTACGGGTATGAGTATAAACCAAAGACGCACGTTCGCGTGTGCACTCTCCGTAGCCAGGGGTACGGGTATGAGTATAAACCAAAGACGCACGTCCGCGTGTGCACTCTCCGTCAAAGATACGGGCATGAGTATAAACAAAGACGCACGTTCGCGTGTGCACTCTCCGTCAAAGACACGGGCATGAGTATAAACAAAGACGTGTGGGGGGGACGCCTCTGCACGCACTCTACGGAGTATAAATAAGACGCGGATGTTCTCCCTGCGCACTCTACTGAGTATAAACAAGACGCAAATTCCGCGCACGCCAGGGACTTCATCCCTGTGCGTACTCTCCGGAGCATAAATATGACGTGGATGTCGACCCACGCACTCTACGGAGTATAAATAAGACGCGGATGTTCTCCCTGCGCACTCTACTGAGTATAAACAAGACGCGAACCCCGCGCACGCCAGGGACTTCGTCCCTGTGTGTACTCTCCGGAGTATAAATATGACGTGGATGTCGACCCCACGCACTCTACGGAGTATATATAAAGCGCGGGTGCTCTCGGTGCATTCCACGGAACGCAAGGAGGGCATGGACATCAATCGCGCATCACGACAGAGCGTCGAGGCTCGCCTTCGCGCACCACGGGAGGTGAACACGGGGTGCGCCACCGAAGTCCAATCCCAAGAGCTCCAAGGGGGCGACATAGCGAGTCAGAGGCTGCCCTCAGGAAGGGCGCACGCGGAGCGCGAGGTACACCAGAGGCTACCCCGCCCTGGAGGGTAGGAGAACGGAGTGTGCGCGCACTTCCGCCCCGCCTCCGCACAAGTTGTAGCGTTGAGGTCCGCCTCCGCACGCGCCAGTCTACGGACTCTAAACAAGTCGTAGCGTCGAGGTTCGCCTCCGCCGAGGAACAAGGCCTCGGGAGTTCTCGCGTGCCCACTTCGGCTAGGCAGGCGGGGCCCCCACACAACTACTGTCAGACCACCCGAAGCACAGCGCGCAGCGCATATCCTAATTGCCAGCAGATGTATACATCGGAAAAATTTTACAAGTACAGAGGCCCGCCAGCATATCTGCCTCTCTAAGCCATTATTCGGTGAGCTCGTCCTTAACGCGCGCTAAGGCCGGGACTTCGCCCGAAGAAGATCGGCCCGCCCAAAAGTTCAGCGACTCCTCGGCCCTTTGCCAGCGTCGAAGGCGCCGCCGGGTTGTAAGGTCGGACGCAAGCAGTCGTCCCCAGCAAGAAAGCTGCCCGCGGCACAGGTCAAATAGTCAGTTCGTAGAACAAGCGCGCCTTTTATTCACAAAAAAGGGGCGGACATTACAACGCACGCCTACACCTAGCCACCTCGGCGTCGCACCTGCGAGTTCTCGGCGCCTTCGGAGGTCCCAGCGCCGTCCTTATCGCGTCGGGGGACCCCGTCCAGAAATTGGCCGAGGCTCCCCTCCCCGTAAAGGGACTTCCGGAGCTCGACCTGTGCGGCGGCCACCCCGGCGTAGTCCTAGATCCGCTCGTAGAAGTACTTTATGGAGCGACGAACGGCGCGGACGGCGCCGGACATTACTCCAGCCCCGCCAGGCATCTCTAGATGGGGGTCCTCCAGCCCGGCGATGTGCGTGCAACCACGGTGCCGTAGGAGCGCGCACACCATACACGACGCCGCGTAGGCACAGTGGTTGCCGAAGGTCGTCGCGGCACCACGCGCAGCGTCGGCGGCATCTTTGATCCAGCGAAGGGTCCGCGACAGCTCCTCCGGCCCGAAGGCGTGGTCCGGCACTTTGGCCACAAGCCCCTGGAGATGGCTCTCCAGCGTTTGCATGACATCCCATGCAACTACCGAAGCCTCGCCAAGCGTCCGATCACGCTCCGCTAGAGTTAAGGCGAGTTCGCCTTTTTCCTTTTCTAGCGAGGCGACTTGTTGCAGAAGGCCGTCCTGCTCCGCCGCGAACTCCCGCCGCATCACCTCCACGGCCGACTCCCGCGCCGAGGCGGCGAGTCCCTCGGCGTGCGCCTTCACCTCAGCGCACTCCGCTTCCAGCTGGCGGATGCGGGCATCCTGGGCAGAACGGGCTCCCATGGTTTCGCGCAGCTCCTCCTCGGCGACCCGCAGTCTATCTTCGAGCGCCCTTTGCGCATGAACATAAGCCGTTTGCAGGGCCTGCCCCAGCACCAGTGTCTGTAGGGCAAAACGACTTAGCAAGCTCAGCATAGCCAAGCATTGTCGCATAAGTAAGCACTTACCCTCACCCCCGACACCTCGAAGGCATCCCCGAGACGCTCCACCCCGTAGGTATGAAGCGCCTGCTGGCTGACGCTGGCGGCCGCGTCATCCACGATCCCATGCCACGCCCTCAGCATCTCAGACGGGGGAACAAAGTCCGCCGGACTGAGGCGCACGATGCTCACGCCGCCGGCACCAGGACCCTCGTGTTCCGCCAAAGGCTCCTCCGGAATAAGCGATGCTGCAGACAGGGACGCAGGTGAGCACCGCAAGGCGCAATGAACAAAACACCAGGGAAGCCAAACCACCTTACCTTCGGTAGTGGAAGGAGGGCTCCGGGGGCCCGCCCCTAGTACCAGGCGGAGTAACGGTAGCGCAAGTCCCCGCGGAAGGCATGGTCCCGCCGAGAACAGAAGCCTCCGCGTGCGAGGCCGGCGCCGACCGTTCCTGCGCGGCGAACGGCGCGGCTTGGGGGGCAGAAGGAGCGCGCGCCGCAGGAACTTCGGCATATGCATCGGAGTCCCACAAGCTCCCATGCCCGTCGCCACGACGAATCCCCTCGATGTCCGGTGGAGCTCCGGCCGCAGACACGGCCGCTTAGCCGAAGCTAGGGGTGATGACGCCACCCCAGCAGCCACTGCCGGAGAGGCCCCCGCGGCTGCAGCACCCAGAGGCGAAGCCCCCTCCGTGGCAACCTCTGCGGGGGGCAACTCGGTTTCGGCCGCCGCTGCTGGTGAAGACCCAGCTCCGTGCGCCCCCACGGAGGACGTCTCCGACGTTATGGCGGCCACGACCGAAGGCTCCACCTCAGCACCGCCGGTCCTCTCGGATCCTGTCTCAACGACCGCCGCGAGTGACGAGACTTCTCCTCTCCGGCTGCTCGTGGCGAGCCCGCCGTCCAGGGCATCCGCCGAAGATCCTTCGCCCCCGGCATCCGCGCCATCCAAGCCCGAGTCGGCGTACATCAAGCGCGACAGACGCTCCACCTCGACCCCTCTTGCGAGACGGCGCCTTCCTCCTCGGTGCGCCGTCGTCTTGGTGTTGCGGGGCCGGTTCAGTGCGGTCCGGCACGGCAAGGCCCAGGGCCTCGCACACACGGTTTATCCGCCCCAGCCCCGCCTCGGCAGTAGCAGACGCACGCTGCTCGTGCTCCCTGCCGGTATACAGCCCGAGGAATACGCGCGCGGCCTGCTCCGCATCCTCCAGGCGAATCCCTAAAACAACGCACGAGATAGCATCAAAAGGTAATGCACTCTACGCGAGCCAAGGGGAGGGATGGTGGAGGCTTAAGAGGACCGGGGGGCGCCGGTAGCACACAAACCCACGGTAGAACGTTGTCGTCTCGGCGCTTCTCGGCGGCGAGACGCCAGTCGCAGGCGAGCGGCGCCACGCCGTACATCGTGTACTCTTCGGCGAGGTCGCGCATGTTAAAGCGGGCGGCCACGCCTACGAGCCGCCGGGCCCTCCGCCTGTCCTCGTCGTCAAGTGTCCGGCCGGGCAAGGTCTTAAACGCGATCGGCCGGCCCGTACACTCGAAGCCGCTCCCGCTCGCCACACGGTGATAGAACCACCGTTTCATCCAGTGCGACTCCCACTTCCCGCGTGTGGAGTTCGCAGGGAAGAGCTTACCGCAGGTCGACCGGAGAATAAAGGTGACGCTGCCAAAGCTCGACAGCGTCCCATCCTTCCGCTCCTTGGGCTGGCATCGTGCCTCGTGCAGGTAGGCAAATAACGAAGCGCTGGGCTAGCACACTCCCGAGCGCAAGGCCCAACTATACACCGCCAGCCGGACCACGGCGTTCGGAGTTAGTTGCACCAACTCCAGCCCGAAGGTCCTCAGCACGTCGCCCACAATCGCCGCCGCCGGGATGCGGAGCCCTGCGTCGAAGAAGGCGACGAACACGACCGCCTCCGACTCCTCGGGGCGTGGTTTCGTCTCGTCGGCGGCGGGTAATCACACCGCCTGTTGCTCGGCCAGCCTCCTCGCGCGCAGTAGCCCCTGGATCGTCTTCTCGGTCACGAGCGAGGGGCCCAACTCGCCGGAAAACGAGCCTTCCTTCGCCGCCAGCCACCGCCGGGTCGCGTTCGCTAAGCGTGTATTTCACCTCTAGCGGCGAAGACCGCCGGCGGATGCCGCAGGCACCGGCCGCCTGGCTGCACCTGCCGCCAGTTGCCATCACCTCTCGCAAAAGGAATATAGCGGCGAGAATACTACGGGAATATAGAAGGCGATGCAAGCGAGAAGGGGGCGTAGAACTGCGGGGGCGCGGTTACAAGGGCTATTTCAAGCCACCTCACCCCGATCCTGAAACGTCGCGACGGTCCACGTGCGGGACGCAACCGCAGTCGCACAGAGGTCCGTCCCGCACAATCCCCCATAACTGAAGACGGAGAGGCGCAACCACGGCGGGAAGGACCATCAGAGCACGACGCTCCAATGGCCTCCCGCCGCGTGGCAAACCCCGCACGAGATAGCTGGAGCACGCAAGGCCAGGCGTCGACACGACTTCAGCCGCCATTAAAAGCGCATTAATGGGCCACGGGAGCACAACAGCTTCGACGCCGCGCCATTCCCCGCCCGCCCCGTGTCCCCCTTCCCTAAGGGGCGAGCAGCTGCAATCACGCAACCGCTCACATCCCGCCGCGCACCGGTTACAAGCCGCCGCGTGCCCTACACGCGTCGAGGCAAGTTGCACGGTACGACAACCTAGCTCTGGCAAACCGCGGGCCGGCGCGATTCTAGGAACTTTTACAGCGCGTTACCGCATCGTGAGATCGCAATCACCGCACGCGTGGCGGTGTTCGTGATGCGAAGTTGCAACTCAGAATCACCACTGAGCCTCTGCCGCGACAGGCTCCAGTCCCAGCCTCGGCTTCAAGGATCACGCGTCTACTTCGGCTAGGCGCCAGCTCCGCTGCCACCCGTTCGAAGGGTAGGGGACGGAGCGCGCGCGCGTCTACTTCGGTTAGGCGCCAGCTCCGCTGCCACCCGTTCGAAGGGTAGGGGACGGAGCGCGCGCGCGTCTACTACGGCTAGGCGCCAGCTCCGCTGTCACCCGTTCGAAGGGTAGGGGACGGAGCGCGCGCGCGTCTACTCCGGCTAGGCGCCAGCTCCGCTGCCACCCGTTCGAAGGGTAGGGGACGGAGCGCGCGCGCGTCTACTCTGGCTAGGCGCCAGCTCCGCTGCCACCCGTTTGAAGGGTAGGAAACGGAGCGCGCGCGCGTCTACTTCGGCTAGGCGCCAGCTCTGCTGTCACCCGTTCGAAGGGTAGGGGACGGAGCGCGCGCGCGTCTACTTCGGCTAGGCGCCAGCTCCGCTGCCACCCGTTCGAAGGGTCGGGGACGGAGCGCGCGCGCGTCTACTTCGGCTAGGCGCCAGCTCCGCTGCCACCCGCTCGAAGGGTAGGGGACGGAGCGCGCGCGCGGCCACTTCAGCGCCCAGGCCCGCGCGACAACCTCATGACCTAAACCGGCAGGGGTTCAGGCGCCTGGATCTTCCGTATTTTGGGAAGGCAAGGGAGGATGTGCGGCAGGTTTTGACGGGTTCTCATAGACAGATAATTTTCAGTACATCAACGTTCCTTGATAATAGCGCCAGTTGGCACAATCAGCGGATGCAGATGAACTCAAGCATATCTGTCTACAAGAACATGTCAAACCATGCCATCTCCACACGGGAGCACGACGCGCGCGTAGGAGGCCGTCTCCTCGATCGCCACACCAACTTGGCCGCAGCCGCGGCTTCGGCCTGGACCCTGGCTTCGAGGAGCGGACCCGCGCGCACGAACTCGCCCGTTGGCGCCTCCCACACATGGCAGAAGCAAAGGTCATGTCGTGCAATGTTTGGCTTGTTCTCCTTAACAGGCCACCTTCAGCGCATTAATATTTTTTCAAAGTAATGCGGACGGGCTCCATCAGGAACTCCGACTGAAGGTAGGTCTGTTTAGGAGAACAGGGCAAACCTCGCCGTCGTATGCAGAAACGCAGCGTGAGGGCAGGAAGCGCGGTTGGCTACCGATAACCGACGCTAACCAAGCTCCCAAGAAAAATGGACCTCCATCTGTACATCAACATCCCCCAAGCCGCTCAGCGTCGCTAGGGAATGTCGATGCACGGAAGGGGCCCATTTTAGGGGAGCAGCCTCTATCCAAGGACACGATGCAGGAACAACGTCGCACTAGCGCCGTATATAAATACCCCATCGCCGGGGGAGCCAACCGGCGGAAGTCCAAACGGCGGAAGTCCAATCGGCGGGGCAGCCAACCGGCGGAAGTCCAACTGGCGGAAGTCTAACCACCGGAAGTCCGTCGCCACATTAAGATGGCCACGACGCCTCAAGGCCTTCACCGCGCCAAGCACACTTCGCCACGTGGACGGCCAGAAGAAGGAGTGTCGCAGCGCGTCCTCTATCACTTGACGCATGTGCGACGACTCAGGGGCCCGCTACGCCTACCTATGCCGGCGCAACGCCTCCGACTCGGCCCGGGCAACCCCGATCCCGCCACGGCAGGGGGGAGGAGCGCGCGCGCGCCTACTTCGACCAGGTGTCAGCTCCGCTGCCACCCGCTCGAAGGGTAGGGGACGGAGCGCGCGTGCGTGCTTCGATCAGGTGCCACCTCGGGACGGAGCACTCGCGCATCTACCTCAACCACCAATCCAGGCGTCGGGTTCGGCTACGGCCTCAGCCCTCGGTTAAGTTTGAAAAAGTTCACAGGCCGCAGGGACGGAGGGGGCCAAAGGACTCGGCAACATGGCTTCGGCCCTGTGAAGCCCTTCACCATGAGAGGCTCCTGTTGTAGGGGTGGCCCCCACCTAATCCCAGCAGGCCTGGTAGAAGGTTATAAGGCCCAGAATAGGCCATGTGTAATGACATAAGTGCCCCTGAAGGGGATACTCAGATGTAAGGGTATAATTGTAAAAGCACTCCCTATGTGTATATATGTATGGAATACAGGCCATGGGGGGACCCAGGCCATTACTATCACTCTCTCCCAACTCTCCACTACGATCTCTCTCTCTGTTTGGTCTGTAACCACAACACATGGCATGAATCATAAGCGGATTCAATAGAGCAACACATGATTTAATTCAAAATTTTCATATTTAAAGAAGCTAGCAAGGGAAGAGCTAAGCTACACATAAAATATCATGATAAATCTAGCAATCTTACATAAGTCATGGCAAGATGTAAAGCAGTTTTATTATGTCACACAAGGATAATATCAGAGCTCTATGTATTTATATTACAATGCATAGTGATGAATTTAAATATGAAGACATAAAGATTGCACCTCCTTAGCAAGTGAGTCAGTTTTAGAAGCAATTTGGTTCAAGTTGAGTTATGTCAGTATTGCGCTTAAGAAAATCTCAAATGAACTCTTTTTGAGCTAAAGCAAAAAGCATGAGATAAGAAGCTTGGAAAAACGAAGAAATGGCAGTCCGTAAGGCATAGACAAGATAGAAATATTATTATGGCTCAGACTCACTCTCATGTACCCCATATGACTCTAGGATTCTTAGCTGGTCGTGTACAACACAAAGTAATAAACACATTCCTTTTCTATCTAAGGGGGCCCAACCCCTGTTAGACCTAAAAGAAGTGAGTGAACTCAACCTAGTGAGAAGAGAAACAACTAATAAGTAGCATCCTAGAATCATAAGATGAGAGGAAGAAGTCTAACCAGCTGAGAGTGAGAACTATTCTATTCTATGCAAGAAAGACTAGCCCGAATGCATCCAATAAACAAAGTGCAACAAAAGATAAATGTAGATATAATACAGAAAGTACATGATGCTTCCCTTAGATTATTGCATAAGGACAAACCACCTCAAACTCTCCCCGCAAGGTCATGAACCTCAAGTTATCTAAAGGCTTGATGAAAATGTCAGCCAACTGGTGGTTACTCTCCACAAACTGAAGCACTATGTCATCCTTCTTCATATGGTCTCTAAGGAAATGATATCTGATATCTACGTGCTTGGTCCTAAAGTGATGCACTGGGTTCTTGGCAATGTTAATGTCAGAATTGTTATCACAGAAAAGAGAAACACTATCTATAGCTAGCCCAAAGTCCCGCAAGATTGAAACCATCCAAAGCACCTGACTACAACAACTAGTTGCTGCAACATACTCGGTCTCTGCAGTGGACTGTGCAACACTGGACTACTTTCTAGAAGACCAAGAGACAAGAGAAGTGCCAATGAATTGGAAGGTGCCAGAAATGCTCTTCCTATCTATCATACAGCCAGCAAAGTCTGCATTGGAGTAGGCTCTAAGGAAAAGAAAGAAAGCAGAAGAGTACCAAATACCATAGTCTAGAGTTGTTTGAAGGTATCTGTAAATACGCTTCACCACCTGACGGTGAGAGGCGTGAGGAGAATCTTGAAATCAAGTGCACAGACACACAACAAAGTATATGTCTGGCCTCAAAGCAATGAGGTACAGGTAACCAATCATACTGTGGTACTCCTTTTGATCTACATGTTCATCATCTTCATCAGGATCAAGTGAAGTCGAGGTCGCCATCGGAGTTGACACCAGAAGTCCATCATCTTCCAAGTATCGCTTTCAAAGACGTTAGACGATCGATTACTTCTGCTATATCGACACGCGTTACGTTGAATCGAGCTGCTTTAACTCGTCTTCTGCTATACTGTGCTTTCTGATTTATACGATAGAAATTTTAATTTACGCTAATGTAGCCTACCATATCCCAACACCGTGACCATTGGTTCAATCAAATGGCGGTCATCGGACGGTCAAACGATTTCCAAACTCCCGCGTGCTGTCTCCCGAGCCCCGAACAGCCGCCTCTCTGGCTCGGCGACCATGGCGAGCTCTGCGGCGGCGCCGATCACAGCTGCGTGAAGCTGTCTGTGGCGGTCGAGGACCCCAAGGCGGCGGGCGGCGGTGCCATCTTTGCGAAGGCCACATGGCGGCCCACCCACTTCTCCCCTGCCGTCACCGACGGCGCCGGCGCGTGGGTCGCCGAGTTGCGCCTCCCGAGCAGTGGGACCAGCCTGTCGCTGACTACCTCGCCCTCACTAAGCGCTACCTCACCTTCCACCAGCCCTCCTCCACCTACTCCTTCCACGACGCCGGCAACGGCCATCGCAGGGTTTGATCAGCTCTTATTCCTCCTACGTCTATCTTTCTTGGTTCATAGATACATAGAAAAATTTCAGGTTAATCGAAGAAGGTCATTAATATTAGAGCAAGTTGAAATTAGGCTAATTGATTTCATTTGGATGAAAAGGTTGTTGTTTGAGGTGTGAAATATCACATTTGCTCCTCAGTTCTTTTGCTAACTGTGTCTTTTTCCATTGTACCAATTGCTCGAATTTTTTGTACGGATAATCCATTTTTTATTCGAAATTACATAAATATACCCGCGGGAAAATTTTTTACAAAAATAGGCTCCAGTCGCCTAATGGTTGGGCGACTGGAGGCGTTCGCCCAACCACACGGCGACATTTAATGAATCTACTAACCGTTGGGCGATTAATTGCAGTCGCCCCACGGTTGGGTGACTTCCATCCAGTCGCCCAACCGTTAGGCGACTGCATTTCAGTCGCTCAACGGTTCGACGACTTGTAGTGAGATATATACCGCGCTCGGCCAGGCCGAGCGCGGTCCTTCGTTCGGCCGCCGTCGCAGAGAAGAGAGGGAGAGGAGGAGAAGAGGAGGGGAAGAGAAGGAGAGGGAGAGGAGGAGAAGAGAAGGAGAGGGAGAGGAGGAGAAGAGGAGGGGGAGTGCGCGATTTTCAGGTAATTTTTCGTGTTATATTTTTTGTTAGTGTAGAAAATTAGTTTAGAAAATGTAGTGTAGAAAATTAGTTTAGAAAATTAGTTTAGAAAATGTAGTGTAGAGAATTAGTTTAGAGATTTAGTTTAGAAAATTAGTTTAGAAAATGTAGTGTAGAAAATTAGTTTAGAAATATTGTTTAGAAAATTAGTTTAGAAAATGTAGTGTAGAAAATTAGTTTACAAATTTAGTTTAGAAAATTCGTTTAGAAAATGTAGTGTAGAAAATTAGTTTACAAATTTAGTTTAGAAAATGTAGTTTCAAAATTTAGTTTAGAAATTAAATATAGAAATATAATTTAGACATTTAATTTTCAAATTTTGTGTACTAAATGTAGTTTACAAATAAAGTTTAGAAAATTTAGTTTATAAATTTTGTGTACCATTTATTGTACAAATTTAGATGTAGAAAGTATAATGTACAAGTTTAGATGTAGAAATTTAGATGTACCAAGTTTAATGTACAGTCTTAGATGTATAAAATTTAGTGTTGAAATTATTGTACAAATTTAGATGCAGAAAATTGAATGTTGAAAGTATTGTACAAATTTTGCAGGTATGACTCGTGCTGGACGTGACTCGGAGTGGCGGTTCGCGCTGTTGGACGAGCACGTGGACCGCTCTCATCGCGCTTCCCATCTAGTGCCGCCACCGGGGAGCACGGACGAGCCGCCTCAGTTGGGAGTGGTCCGGACACGGACACCTCGCGTGGCCTGGGGACTCGACCCTCGTTGGACTGCCAGGTGAGCACTATTCCAGCGTTTAGTGCGACCGTTAGTTCGTTCCGTGCTGACCTTCACTTTGTTTGCAGGCTGCGGGATGCCGGGCTACTCCCTCTTGCCCGGATGGTGCAGGCCACAGAGGAGGATGGAGCCGCTGGCGGGGACGAGGGCGGGGACGAGGCGGGCGGGGATCGATCACGACGATTTCCGTTCGACCGTTCCCTACTGACGGCTTTGGTGGACCGTTGGCGACCCGAGACGCACACTTTCCACCTCCCATTCGGGGAGATGACGCCGACCTTGCAGGATGTGTCCCTGCTTCTTGGGCTTCCGATCGCGGGAGACGCTGCCTTCCTACCGGAGGCCCCGGCCGACTGGCGCGCTGACCTGCTCGGCAGATTCGAGGGTATCGTTCCACCGGCCGCTGACCACCACGTGTTCGGAGAGGCGCAGACCCATGGGCCGACACTGAGGTGGCTCAGACAGTACCGGGTACGTGGTATATAAAATCGATCGTATCTTCGAAGCTCTTTTTTGTGGTATTACGTACTAATAACAACTTTTTTGCATTCAGGTGGAGCCCTGGGTCGAGCAGTGGCAGGATGCGCTCGACGACCGCGTGGACGAGGACCGACCGTACGACAGCAGGGAGTACGCGGAGTACCTGCGCTGGTACCAGCCGCAGACCCGTATCAGGCTCGTATATGTGGTAGACCCGCCTGCCACACACGTCGCCGCTCCGACGGACACGTACCCCGTGCACTTCGCGCACGACGCTCACCTCGCGGTACGTTACATGTCATTTCAAAGATTCCCAAATGGTAATGTCGTTTCCATAATCGACCATTTTATGTCTTTGTGTCCAGGCTGACGTCGGTTCTGACCTATACGCCGAGTCCGGCACAGTACTGGAGAGGCTCGCCAGTGGTGCGCAGCTGACCCATGAGGAGGGCCTCAGCTTTGCGCGTCGGGTGCACGAGGGGTGTAGACGTATCGTTAGCCTACTGTCCTGCACGAGGCTACCGGCGGTCTCCACGCCCCCCGCTACGACTGCTCGTCCACCAGTGCCACCTCCACCTGTGCCACCTCCACCAGCGTGGCACTACTATGGTGCACCTACGTGGACACGTCCTCCACCACCTCACCCGGAGCAGCCAGGGGGTTCAGCCTGGGCAGGGCCTCCTACACCGGTTCACTTCACGCCTCCTACGCAGACCCCTGTCTTCCCCACGCAGGGGGTGTACGCCTCCTCCATGGCGCCAGCTACGGGTACGCATAGGGTCTTATACCGTGTTTATCCGAAGACGACATGCAACGCACTAACGATATTAATATTGCAGGTACTTACCAGCACGGCGTCTCCCCAGGCCAGGAGGATGTGGACCAGTTTTTCGCGCCGTCGCCCGACGTCGCACCGCAGGTTCTTTCTGCCAGTGCCCTCCCCGGTGCACCGGAGATTACACAGCCAGAGGTGCAGCTGACTCCACCAGCGCAGGGGCGGGATAGACACCCTCCTCCTCGTTTTACCTTTTCGGATCGTCCTAATCCGTTGCACCGGAGGAGGGCCAAGCGAGGCCGTATGGGAGGACGCGGGCGCGGTGACGGGGCACAGCAGGGTGACCAGTGAGGCGTGCTGCAGATGCTATATATGTTATGCATGTAATGAAAATACATGCGCCATGTTACTCACAGTTATATTATGAAGTTTATTTATATTTACATAAGTCTATCATCTCTTTCCGCATATAAACTATCTCACTTAACAGTGTATGTATCGATCGTTCTCTACTCAATCTTTCAAAAAAAAATTAAAAAACTTTTTACACACCTACAATATACAATGAACATAAACTTTTATTACAACTTCACCGTATTTTTTACCGGTTCAACGTTACAAAATTCACAAATTCTAAAACAATCACGGGGGGCTACCTGAAGTCGCTTAACGGGATGGCGACTGCATGGCAGTCGCCTAACGGTATGGCGACTGCATGCCAGTCGCCATACGGAAGAGCGATTTAATGCAATCGCTCTACTGTGCAGCGAGATATATTGTGTCGCCGTGTGGTTGGGCGAACGCCTCCAGTCGCCCAACCATTAGGCGACTGGAGCCTATTTTTGTAAAAAATTTTCCCGCGGGTATATTTATGTAATTTCGAATAAAAAATGGATTATCCGTACAAAATCCAAGAATAGCGCATTTAGTAATTAGTGTTTACTCTCGCCAAAAAAAGTAATCCATGTTGATTTGTTCCTGGGTTTCAGAGTAGTGATCCCTGTCAGTTCTTCTTTTAGGCCCAATGTGGGAAACAATTTCTGATGTTGCTGTTGCTAATGTATTAAGAAGAGACTTCTCTTTCTCCTCCTTAGTGTAAGTTTCTGACTTCCATTCTTTCTTTTTTTGGGATTTGGGCCTTTCTAACCTGCCAAGCAGTTCGAAGAGTAGTTCAATTGCGCACTCTTATCCAGTTCTTGCACAAAGGACAGTTGCAGACATTGACGAGTTGAAATGTGAAGAAATGTTGATTTGGCATTACCTGTAGGCTGTAGCCTTTAGGTCATTTGCCGATATATTTTGACCGATATTTTGTGCTAACTGTTTATAGCATTGGAATGATGCCTCAGTCTTTTCCAAACTTAGCATATAAACCAGGACTTGTCCACTGAAGAGAGGGAAAAAATCTTGGTGGTGTATGCTCACCACTTCTCGTGATTGTTTGAAGTCAGGCATTACCAACTATTTGCTGTACTATTATTTCCATGTTACTCACATGATATGAGCAAGTTGATCTTTTATTATTTCTGTCAAAAAAGTTGAACTCTTATTTAGTTCTTGCCATCTTGAAATAGGGGCAATGTTGAAGACCTAATATGCTTGAATCGAAAAGAGATCATATGGTCATTACTCATTACGTTATGTTGAAAGCAAGTTGTTTGTGCTTTTCAAACTTTTCTTCCAGTTGTTGAAAGAAGCTGCCCATGTCCTTGCTTTTTTTGTACTTATCTGGTTTTTTCTGTTTTGTTTTCTGAAATATTAATTCTTGTGCCATTCAGTTGTCATGCACATTTGAAAGACAAGGTACCAAATTGGAATGGCGATGCAAACTGCAGCCTTCATCTAACACGCAACAGACTACAGCTGAGATTTTGGATTTTCTTATGGATGCAAATATACGCTTGAGTGTATGTTCTTGTGCTTTACCTCTTTCATTTATAGTGCTATAGTATTTTCTGAGTATTTGCCATTATTGAAATCTAGTTAGAGTTTTGGTTATAAATTTATAATTTTAGGATGAATTCATTGTCATGGTAGAGATGAACTGATTAAACCTACATTTCAACCTTCCACCGAACTACTGAATCGCTTTAGTACGCTTTTAATTGGGTTTTGTAGAACTGAGAACGGCGACTAAAGGGGGGTGAATAGGAGCAACACTCACAAACACCTTTTCTAAAACTTTTTCCAAAGTAAAATCAAAACTCTTCACTCTATTAGCTATATGAATCTATAAAGATCAGAGACCAAGCGGCCACGTGGAAAGCTCCAAAAAAACTAAGACAAATGAATCTGGACAAGTCCAAGCGGTCTGACTACAGTGCAATGAGCGGTCTGACCTCTAAGGGGCAGTTAGACCTCTCTCAGGGGCTGCCTGATTTCTCCCTTAGGACAGAACTGAAAATCAGCATGATAGCGAGCGAGAGAGAGAAACTTACACCACTTTCAAACCATAGTTCCAAATGACTTGAAATTTGAACCAAAGCGAAATCATAACATGTGGATTCTAGAACAACAAGAGTTCTTGCAAGAACATAATAAAGTTGGGACCTTTTGGCTCTTAAAGCTTTGCTGCACCAAAACCGGGTTTAAACCATAAAATAAGCTAACTCTCGAACCGAGATTCCAAATCATTTAAAATTTGCAATGCACATTTTCTTGGATGTCAAGAACCTATTTGAATCAAAGATCAAGAAGATTATTGCCAAAGTTTTGACCCTTTTTCCATTTAAGGGAATGCTACATCAAAATCGAGTAAAACACAAGAACTTGAATCAAGATTTGCTTGTGGGTAAAGGATGGTCAAGATGACATTGGATCTACTCCCATACATCTTAGCAATCCTAACACCAGCAAGAACCTAAGCCAAAAACCTTCAAAACCAAAACCCCAAAAATCACCCTTTCTTGATCCAAACCGGGCAATCACAAGAACTTGCTATAGATGATGTTTAGATAGATGAGATCTAGTCTTCAAAAGATATCTCTATCACTTACACATCTTTGACACAAATCAAGACCAAGAGGAGAAGGAGAAACAACAAAAAAACATGCCAAATCAAGATTCTAACACTTGAGCACAAGAGAGAAAGACTTGGATAAATTTTAATCCCTATTGATACTTGGAGATGAGTGTTTACAGCTTCTCCCTAGCCATACACAAAGTCTAATAATGACAAAAAGCTCAACCATAAGAGCCTCTAATATCTCCCACAAGTTCTCTCATAAAATCCTAACTCTCCTCAAAGGCTAGGCCTAAACTCTTCCAAGCTTAGCACAAAAGCCACATCTCTCTCTCCTTATATATAGAGGTTCACAATGGAAACTCTAACAAATACCTCTAGTTGGGTTTCATCCACTTACATAGGCTAACTCGTTAATTCAATACTATACCGGATTTTACATTTACACATGCACGCTTCTCAAAGCGCACATAACCATTAACCTGTTAGTGAATCAACACTTAATCCAGTTAACATTTTTAGCACATACTTGACCTAAACCACATAGGCCACCACCACGGTTTCGCATGCCGCTACTCTTTTGGTACTGGGTTACCAAAATACCCTTCTACCACTTTACACGAAACTTCACGCTTCCTTCGCCTTGAAGCAACTCGTGCTTTGTCTTCAACTCCATACGGACCTAATGACTTGCCAAAAAGCCTCTTACACATTTGAATCCCACTGAACCGTCATCGTTTGCAAACGGGCATAAGTCACTTGGCATACCACATGCCTTTCCTCACACCATGACGACAGTCAAACTTATCCGACCATACAAACCTTAACTCCTCCATGTGCTTAGTCCCGGTCCCTTGATATTGCCTGTCATGTCTACCACCGGTAGCTCTCATTCTGGTTTCTTGTCTTCCTAGCTTGTAACCACTCCGCTAGCCTCGGTCATCTTCCAGCGGCACCTTGATCGTTCTAGACCTCAGCTCTCCTAGTTTAGTCCTAATTGTTGATCACTTTGGACCTCGGTGCCCCTTGCCTAGTCCCAGTCTCGTCCATCTTACCGTGGCCTAGCTATGGAGTCCTACAATCAACAACAACAATAAGCAAACCATCACGTAGCACCACACGATACCAAATCATCAATATACCCAATTGATGACACAAGAGCACTTACCTCCAAAGTTTCCCTCCTAGAAGCACCATTGCAAAGCATGATGTGCATCTCCAATGTGTTATGGTCTTTGCACAAAATTCGCCATCCATGTCCCTTGTCCATCTTGTGCCATACTTGAGCCCAGCTATCTCATCCGTCATCCATGACTGTTCTAGACCTTGGTTCTCCCTAATGGCCTAACCTAGTCCTGGTCTCCCTCGCCGTAAACATCGCTGCACAACAATAGACTAAGCAACCATTTTAGAGCACAAGTTCTTTACAACTTAACCCATATTAGTCCATACAATATACTATGCAAAATGTATACACCTAAATACTAATCCTAACCTCTAGGGCTAAATCTTAAACCATAGTTTGCACACCCAGCATACTGCCTAACAACACCGGTCAAACTTCCACGCCTAGGCTGGTCTAACCACCCCTTACCTCCCTAGTAACAGGGGAGCGGTCTAACCACGGCCACCATGGCTGGTTAGACTGCTGACACCTCGGCCGATCAGGCTGCCAACCAATGGCTAGTCTGACCGTCACTCAACTAGTTTGACCGTCAACCCCAATCGGCCAGACCGCTTAAGTATACCAGAAAACACTCTCTTTGGAATTTTGGTAAAACTTTATCTAGTTCTACCTCGAGTGTCCATTTTTCATGAGACTAGGTGCAAACTGATCCCCAAATACTTCGACACAAGTGTTTGGTGTCCAAGGTCCTTTTTGACCTAAGGCCGATCTGACCGCCTTACACTGGTAGTAACTCCTTAATTGCAAGTTCCCAAAAACCAAACTCAAACTTCACAAATTCTCTCAAACAAAAATTTAATTACTTATCACAACTATGGGGTGATGTCCACATGATCTCATAGGTTTGAATTTACCAATATGTTATCTTCCATTATTTAGGAAGAGGTTGTTAGGAAAACACAATCCTTTGACAAGTTGAAACAATAATCTGATAATTGCTTGCAACAAAGTGAAAGATCTAACAATGAGAAAGCTGAGTTTGAACAAGCCACCTTTCCAAAGGTACAATTCCTTGTTTTATCTTGTTTCCTGAGTACCTTTTGCAGATGATAATTTCTTATGCAATTTCATACGGAATTCATAGTTCTTCTCACTTAGCCCTGTTGCATAGATGAAGACTATTATCACAAAAAACACTGGTTGTTGGGCTATTCCCATTCAGTTCTTAATTGACTAAGACTCTAGAAGGCATACTCTGATCTTATTTTGCACTACTCAGTACTCACCATTGTGTAATACCCCGTCCCACTGGTATGAAGGCCCATGCGGAGTGGTGGTGGCATTAGTCCTACATTGCTTATCTAAAGAAAGTTGTAGTAGCATTTAATGCTTGTTAGGTTTAGCCGTAGCACCTCCGGGTTAACCCGTTTACACAAAATGAGGATGAAAGTGCAAGCGGATGAGGACAAAAGTGTAAGTAAGGTGCTATGTGTGCATGGGTCCACCCTATGGATGGGCTGAGCATTGAGCAAATTTTGGGCTAGAGTGTTACAGATAGTATTAGAGCATCAACCTTCGCTGTATAGGCACGTGCGGGACGGGGGCGTAGGCCGCAAGCATATGGCACATGTGGCCTCGGAGTGGATACACGGCATGACAAATATGCTGTCACTGGACACATGCATGTGTACCGAGGGGTAGTTCTAGGCAATTATATACAGTATGCAGCTGAGGGCGTCAACCCTTAAAGGGGGTGCATGTAATAACCTGGCCAGTTAGTGTGAAGGCTCATGTGGAGTCGTGGTTGGATTAGTCCCACATTGCTTGTCTGAAGTAAGTTGTAATAGCATATAATGCATGTTGGGTACAAACATAGCACCTCCAGATTAACCCTTTTACACGAAAGCGAAGACGAAAATGCAAGCAGGTTGTTATATGTGCGTAGGTCCATCCCATGGGTGGGCTAGGCATTGAGCGAATTTTAGACCAGGGTGTTACACATTGTGCCATTGCTTTTGTTTATGGCTATTTTAAATTCGAAGAAGGCCAAGCTCACTTGAATCTGCTGACAGAGCTCCATAAGACGATGAGGAGAACTCAACTGACAGGGCAGAGCTCTTCGCTGAAAAAAACGACCAAGATCCAAGCGTTGATGATGAACCCTCGGAGACAGGCGGTGGCGATGTTCATAACTCTGCTGAGAAATCTGCCGTCACCTCCAGAGGTAGGAGAGGTCCCAAGACAACAAGAGGACAAGAAATGATCTGAACGAAGCGAGCTCACCGGTAGACTGACAATAACGGGACCTACTTGGAGATCGTTAATCCTTGTGATGTATCCGTCATGCAGCTAGTTTCATTTCCTCAGTTATGTTAGTTGTGTGCCTTGTGAAGTGCATCTGGAGCTGATCCTCGATCTATCATTCCAAGTTAGCTTGAAATGTTCTTCACGTGTTTTTTTGGTAGAGGAAAGCACCAAAATTAAATTGTGTGGTGAACTGATGGCTGCTGTACCTCTATTGTTTTTTTCTCGACTGGAGAATATTCGCATTTTCTCCACGTGTTTTGTCCTGTACCATGGTTTTTTCCCCTGCACTTCTCATTCGTTTTGCTTGAAGACTATTTCAAGTCAAAGCAAGCATGCGTTTCTCGTTGCACAATGCAGCCCAAGATCGTGTTTCAGGCTTCCAGCATATACTGGGGGTCCCAAAAAAAAAAGGAGAGACAAGACTATTCCATTAATTTGGCTCGTTTCTGTACTTCACCTTAGCTGAAAGTTCAGAGTATATTCGGACATTTGACTGTGGTTTCTGATTTCAGGTATTTGTTACTCTCCAGAGTTATATGAGTGTTCGGTATTAACTGATGGCCAATTGTACAGCTTAGGAATATGTACCTTTTGGAGCATGGGCAAAAAAGTAGATGTGTAGTGATATGTTTGTTGTTGCGTTTGTCAGTGCATCTGGC
Organism: Dendrocalamus latiflorus; assembly: GCA_017311315.1. Classification (NCBI taxonomy): domain Eukaryota; kingdom Viridiplantae; phylum Streptophyta; class Magnoliopsida; order Poales; family Poaceae; genus Dendrocalamus; species Dendrocalamus latiflorus. Next base: position 7,256,932 of record CM029651.1, on the reverse strand, counting down.
AGTACATCACTAATTCACTGTATGAATCTTAGAACACACAATAAGAGTTCTTCAACTGTAGTCGAGTCCTAGACAAATCTCGCAGCTGATCAGCTGCAACTCTGTAAGTGCGGTTTACAACACAACTGCTCATGATTTATCAACTTCTTCAGGAAATAAAGAGTTTAGTTTTTTCTAATACTAGGGCAGGGCCGTCTCCAGAAATTTGAGGCCCCAGGGCGAATTGCAAAATGAGGCCCTCAATTTTTAAAAGATATTGGTCTAATATAACTAAGGCATACTATCGCACAATTATGTAAGATGTAACTTCAATATGTATTACTCCATACAAGATTTGGAAATATATCAAATATTAAGACCAAAAAAATATAGTACTGACCTCATGTTCTACTAAAAAGCATCATACGTCTTGTATTTCTTGAAATGAAATCTCCAATTATATCTTCATAATTAATCTTCTCCAAGACATCATTTTCAAGCGCTATTATCGCTAACCCATTGAGTCTTTCTTGTGTCATAGTAGAACGCAAGTAGGATTTCAACAACTTGAGTTTAGAAAAGCTTCTTTCCGCAGATGCAACAGTCACAGGAATGGTTAACAAAATTCTATATGCAATAACAGTGTTAGGATAAAAGGGGCGCTTCTTCAAAAACTTCAGAATATCAAGAGGACCCATAGATTCCTTAAGTAAATTTTGGATGAAAGTTAACTCCGCAAACAATTTTTGTCCATCAATATCTTTGTGTTCTCCATTCTTAAGTGCATCCTCAAGATTAACACAAGCAGCTATCAAATTCTTATCATCCAAGGATCGCAGCCTATCTGAAATAAACAAGAAACCAACACTATGCCTATAGCATAGTTTAGGGGCCCACCAATTTGGGGGCCCTGCGCCATCGCCCAGGTTGCACGCCCTCATCAACGGCCCTGTACTAGGGAGCAGTGACGCTTTCGACCTATCTTTTTCACGCTTGGAAAAACTTACGGAAAAAAAGAAGAAGAATGTTTCATCACGTGTTTTTAATGCATTTGAGGGGCAATCAGTCTCCATTTTCTACGGTCAACCGTTCAGACTCTTCCCCGTGTGCTGCTTGGTGGGCCAAATAAACATTTGGAATCCACGCGGGAAAACACTTCCTGCTGTTGACCACCACCTCCTCTCCCACAACTGTCCCGAGAGAACCGGGGAAGAAACAGAGAAGAACAAGGGGGGAAAGAGAGAGAGAGAAACGGATCAAGGAACAAATTTGAGGTAAGAATTGCTTGCTAGCCTGATCCGGTTCGTTGTTGCAGCTTCTTCTTCGGCCTTCGGGTGATTTTGGTCCCTTTTCCGATTCTTGTGTCTGCGCTTTCATTAGCGTTCTTGGTTTCGTGCTTCAGGTGTTCGATTCTCTCTTGGAGCGGGATTTTGAGCAGGATTTCCTTCTCGGTCCGCTTGAATCGAATACTCGGTGAGACCTCGTTTCCATCCATGTAGTGGTTTTTGACATTTCTGTTTTTTCATCTTTCGATGGTTGTATTGGATATGGCAAGAGGAAGGATGGAGAAGCCCCTGTTGTGTCTTTTCAGTGGATTCATCAGTCTTGTGTTTCCTTTCTTTGAGATGCCCTCTCTTGGATTCTTCTTCTGGATAATTTTCCTGACTGGAACTGTATGCTAAGTAGATAAAATGCACTTTTGGGTCTCTCATTTGCGTTAAATATTTAGGACAGTCTAGATAACGCAGCTTGAAAAATCATTAACAGATAGGCATAATCCCAGGATGTCTAGAGGTTCGGATCGTTTATTTGTATTATCTTTGGATTTCGTAAGAAAACTAAGGGCTTACTGCTTTGCTAGGAGGATGGAATGCCTTTTCTCGTTCTCCTGTTTTCACATGTCCAAATTGGCAGTTGAACACCATAGTGCTTCATAGAAATAGTTTTATTCAATTTTAAAAATAATAATTTTGTTCTTTGCGTTGAAAGCTACATCTTTCCAAACATATGCCAGCTTGTTGATGCCTTGGACAGATAAGACCTTATCTTATGGATTTTTTTGGGGAAATCTCTCTTTTTCCCCCCTGCTTTCCTCTATCATTCCATTTCTAGATGAAAATCTTTTCATTTCTTGTGCGTACCTTTATGTCTGATGGTTGGCCTTCGAAACATTGACAGAACTGAAATGGGTGAAACTAGAATTGCCTGGAAGAAACTCTTGTCAAAGAAGTTCAGGACTTCAGCATGTTCGTTGGCGCTGGAATCGTTGAATCCGTCTTGAGGTATATTTCTAACTCTGAGCCTGGTGTGCCCTCAAAATATGATTCTATTGTTGTTCTGGTAACATGACTGTCTTGAACCGAAAACTACTTTGTCTGCTTGGAATATGATTGCGCTTAATCTCCTCCTGTTATCTGTAGATTTTGAACATCATTCATATTAGGCCATTCTTTGTTTCTCTTTGATTATGCCCTTTAGGGACACTAATTGCATGGTTGTGAAGTGCGTTTCCTAAAATGAGCTCTTTTTCTGAAAGTGCTGAACGGCATGCTTGGCCGTGCTCTTGAGAAAAATAAACAAACCTCTAGCACTGCATAAATCGGGTTCATCATACATTACGTAGTTATCCTTTTAGATCACTCATTTGGGTGGCTCAACCCATTTTTTCCAGCGTCCGTGCTTCATTGTTTTTTGCTCCAGATTTCTACTTCCATGCGTGTTGAATATGGTGATGGTTCTTTGGATAACTTCACCATTTGTGTTTGACTCTTGAGTCAATTCTTCCAGAGCTCCGTTATCGAGTGCTGTGATCGAGAACATCTTTGGTGAAGTCTGTTACTTAGCATGGAATCCGCAGATATACCGAGCAGTAATCCTGGCCTGCTCGTACTCAGTTTGTTGTGACCTAGCATAGTTTAGGCTGGGTTTTTTAGACTTATAATTTGAATTTCAATAGTAACTAGCTTTTAAATGAAATATTTTTTTTAAGATTGGCTCTACAAGTCGATTATAGTAGACACTATCTCGAATTCATCTATATTGGCTAAAATCACATACATGTATCTCTCTGTACTCTCTCTTGTAAACAGCTAGAATTCAAAAATCAATAAAAAAAGCAATAAACTGTAGTCAAAAGAATCCACCCTAACGTCTGCAACTACGCATACTTGCTGACGTGTGGCATGGTTGTCTAGTTTATAAGTTATAACCCTTTAGGACTAAAGTCTCCTTCCAAGCACCTTTTGATTTCTGATTTCTAGTTTTCAGAAGTTAAAAACTGTTTGGAACATATTAGTTTTTTAAAATGGCTTTTCCCTCCTCTCTTTTTCTTTTTCTTTTTTTATATTATCCATGAAGATATAACGGTGTTTTCTATTTTTCCCTCTTTTTTTCTTTATTTTCTTTTAATTGAATGCCTTAGAAAAATCTAATAACTGCAGCAAGTGCTATTTCAATTAAAAACTATTAGAAAAAAACAAAATTGAATAGGGCTAACAATGCCAATAGACAACAATGTTAAACTGTATTGGGGATAAGAGATAAAAATTAGAGATAGACTTTTTTCGAAAGAAAAGAAACTCTGACCGAAGCACGGATCTCAAGGTACAGGCTATTGGTTCTCAATTTGATTGATTTTTTAGAAATCAGCCGATTGTTTCTTAGAAAATCCCCTTTTCAAATCTCCCAACCTTAGAGTGGTGTGTATGGACGTACGTGAACTTCGCATTGATTAGTAGACTCACCTAACTCACCCACCACACTAAGGGTATATTTTTTAAGTCAAAAGCTGACGGTTTTTTTATTTTTACTATAGTACCTAACTTTCAAACGGAGTATTTTTCTCAAGACGGGGTCTACAAGTTAAACGATCTACACGCTAAAAGCCCAATATTTGTACCAGCCAAAATCGCAAGTGAGTATCTGTCTCTCTATAATCTGTACCGTAAACAACCAAAATTCAAAAATTTCAACCAAAAGCCATAAGCCGCAGCCGAAAAGAACAGACCCTTAACTTAGGTCTTGTTTGGCTACTAGGGATGACATTCCCTGAGAAATATATCCCGGGAGGGATTGTGGTGGTCAAACGCAATCCCTCTTTCCTACGAAAAAAATAATAAATTTTTAAATAATTAATTTTTATTCTGAATTATAGTATTATACTTGTTTTTCTTGTAGTTTTGTCTATATGTTGCTCCATAATTAGGCGATTTGGGCTAGTCGCCCAACCGTTAGGCGACTAGTCCATGTCGCCCAACAGTTGGGCGACAAGACCCTAGTCGTTCAACCTGGTTAAGCGACTAGTCCAAGTCGCCCAATGGTTGGATGATTTAAAATAATAATGTAATTATTGTATTAATCCGATGAAAATAATTATGGAGGAGTAAATGGTAATTTTTATAGGTAATACATTTAATAAATCTTGTTTGTAAGTTGTTTTTGTTAAATAAAAGGGCAAACAATGTCGGTAGATACATTTATGATTTTTGTAGATTGTGAATGATACGAAATCTGTTAGACTCGCAATACCATTTTGCTATTATCATACGTTATTGTAATTCGATAAATTTTTGAAGAATTTATAAGGACGATTGAGATAGCAACGATTCGTAAGTAGGAATGTAAGTGATATTACGATGCAATAGTGAATTCATACACGGAGGAAGACAAAGTAAAACACAACAAAAAAGTACACATAGCAGGAGAAAGACCCACTACTCACCACCAACTACACCACCCGTAGCACCTCCGTCGTCGCCATGTCCCACCCCCGGTCGGGGGCCGCCCGTACGGCCCCATTTGTTAAATATATTACCTACAAAAACAACTTACAAACAAGATTTATTAAATATATTACCTACAAAAATTGTCATTTACACCCTCACAATTATCTCCATCAGATTAATATAGTAATTATATTATTATTTTAAATCGTCAAACCGTTGGGTAACTTGGATTAGTCGCCCGATAGTTAGACGACTAGGGACAATGTCGCTTAACCGTTGAGTCACAGAGACTAGTTGCCCAATGGTTGGATGACTTGATCACATGTTACCTAATGGTTGAGCGACTAGCCCAAATTGCCTAACCATTAAGCGATATATGGTTAAAAATCCAAAAACAAAATAAAAAATAAAAAAGCAGATATAACATTGTAATTCGGAATAAAAATTGATTATTTAAAAATCGAAAAAGAATCCCACTGGTGACAATATCACCATCATCATTTGGCAGAAAAGAGGGATAGAAACCTCGGGGCTCTAAAAAAATCGAAAAATTAGAAAGAAGTGGAAAATTCAGGGAAAGACGCCTTTGTTCTTGAGGGTTGTAGCGGCAAAGCTCCATCGGAGATGGTAGTGGCCGTGTATCGCACGACAATCAAAGGACCATGCCGCTGCCTTGTCCCACACAATCGATGTCCGACGTCGTTGGAAAAGACATGCCGATGATATCGCTGCCAAGGAATGGTGCCGCACACCGCCTGAGACCATGATTCACGCCGTCAAATACCGGATTAGATTAGGGAGAACCCGAAGTTCATCACCACAACCGGGATTGAGCCACCGAAGGACCGTGTCGCTTCAAATCGGAGCTAGAGACAGGAGCTACGCAGATGAGAGAGAGAGAGAGAGAGAGAGAGAGAGAGCGAGCGAGCGAGCTCGGGGGATGGAGGTATGCAGGTGATGCGAGCTGGTAGATCGTGATTCAAGAGAGAAGCAGGGGAAATATCCAAGAGCTCGGCTTCGCTCATTTTAGTTTTAGCTTCTGATTTCTGACTTATTTTTTATTATTTATAAATTTTATTTTTCTGTTTTTTTTGTTTTTTTAAGCTTTTTTGTCTGTTCTTTTTTCCTGTATTCATTTTCGTTGTACGAGATGAGCTAACATATTTCTTCTATTTTTAATTTTTTTTAAATTTAATTACGTCAAAAAACCACCTTCAGCTACAATAAAATTTCAGCCAGCTATAGTGTATTTTTAGTCATAAGTCATAGCTTTTCAGCCCAATCAAGCATGGCCTTAGAGGTATTGTTTCCTCCCCCGTGGAGTGGCTCGTGCGGTCATCCAAATGTCCACTCAAGTTGGTCTGGGGTAAATTCTCACGTCTTCTAGCCCCCGGAATGGGCTGAGATCCCGGCCTTTCCCTGTGCTCCCAAACATGCCCTTAGTGTGAGAAATGGATCTAGAAGCTAATCGCTGATGCAACATATAGTACTGGTGCAGTCTGGTTGTAGTTGTAGGGATATATAGGGTGTTTCTTTTGGGTTGTGGCGCTTTTGGCTTGAAATTTTGAATTTTGGTTATTCACGAAAGCGAGTACGGAGAGAGATAATTTTGACCGATATAGATAAAGTCAGAACAATGTCTATTATAATCAATTTATAGACCTTTTCTTAAAAAAATATTCTATTTAAAAACTAGTTAATGTAGAAAACCAAATCATAAGTCTAAAAGAATCTAGTCATAGTTTGGTTAAGAATAAGAAGTCCTCACAATATAAAGGCCGCGCTATTACCTAGTTGTAGCCAGGGGCGGATCTAGCGGTGGGGCGGGGGGGGGGGGGGGGCTCGAGCCCCCCCTACCGCTACCGGACCCATGGAGCCCCCCTAAAGCCCCCCCTAAATTTTTAGCTATAGATGTATGGTGTAGGAGGGGCTGAGGTTGACTGAAGGTAGAAGATGACCACAAAATAATCACATTAACAAAGCCCAGGAGCTTCCAGCCAAACCAAAGCCCAAGGCCCAAAACAACAAACAAACCCAAACCCTAGTATCTGGCCAGTGGCCACCCCAAATCCCCAATCGCAACTCTGCAGCGGCGGCGGCTCGCGACAACCGAGCAGCGGGCGGACGCCGGACGGGGGCGGGGCGGGCCGCAGGCGCCGGGCGGGGGCGGACGCCGGAGAGTCGCGTGGCCCTGCGGGCGCCGGGCGGGGGCGGGCGCCGGGCGGGAGCGGGGGCCTGGCTGGCTGGAAGGAGGAGCCAGGAGGCGGCGTTGGCGAAGCGCTGAGCCGCTGAGGGAGGAGGCGAGGAGCCGACTGCCTCACTGCCGAAGTGCCGAGGAGGCGAGGAGATCTGAGGCTTCGAGCCAGGGGCGGATCCAGCTTCGAGCGGCTCAGCGGCGGGTTGGCCGGTTGGGGATTTAGGTTCCACCGTTCAAGCGTCTGCGTGGCCTCTGGCCCTCTGCTGGCTCTGCACTCCACAGACCACAGGTGATTAGGTATTTAGGTGAACTTAAATTCTTATTTGTTTGTGATTGTCTGATTGAATGATTGAATTGAATATATGATTGGCATGTCAAATTTCAGAATTTGTTTCGTAATTTGGCCTTTCGGTATGGATAAACTGTATCTTTTATTTTTCATGATGTATTTTGTGATTGTCATCGTTCATCGATGTTTTGATATAAGACTACTTCAAACTATTATATTTGTCTTTTGTGGGGGGTCATAGTGGAGTTATGTCGGTGTAACGTTTTTGTTCAGCCCCTCCAAAAAAAATTTCCTGGATCCGCCACTGGTTGTAGCGGTGCTAGCAACCAGACTGGGATAGTTACTGTTAGAAAACAGTTACTGTTTAAAGTAACAGTGCCCAATGTAGGGTGCCTTTACAAATAGACACCTTTGATGCCACCTTTTCATTATGTATATAATGGAATGTACAGATTCATAATCAAGTGAATGAAAAGCATCAGTTCATTACTTTCACTTGTCTCAATCTACTTTAACACGTTATCAGCATTTACGCTCAACCATTCACATACAGAAGACAACAAGGTATGATACTATGTGAACAACACCGAACATCTGGATGTTCTTGCTCATGGCGCGCGGCCGGCGCGGCAACTGTCGCTGGCCCTCTAGACGCTGGCCTGCAGTCATCCCCCGCATGGGGCACTGCCGTCGTCGGGGCTGCCCCCATGGGTTGCCGACGCCATGGTTTCCACGCCCGCACGAGCCGCCGGCCCGAGCCTCCTCGCCTCCCACGCACGCGCCTGCGTCGCGGCAGATGGCGACGGCGGCGACGGCGCGCGGCCTGGCACGGCACGGCGCGGCCCGGTGCTGCACGGCGCACAGCGCGGCGGCCCCAAGCGGCGCACATGGCCAGCGACCCGACGCGGCGCGGCCGGAGTGGCGCGGCGCCCGAGGCGAGCGGCGCCCACAGTGCCCGGCGCGGCCGGCGCGCGGTGGAGGAGGCGCCCGAGGGCGGCGCAAGCCCGTTCGGCGCTGCGGGGTGGCGCGGCCGACGAGGCCGGGGCGGCGTCCGCACGCGGCGGTGCCCGTCGGCGTGGCAGGCGGCGGCGCCCGGGGCGGTCCTTGCGGTCGGCGGCCGCTCCCCACGACGGCGACGGCGCCCAACGCCAGACGACCGACGGCGCGGCGAGCGACCGGCGCGGTGACGCGGCCGGCGGCGCAGCCCGGCGCGGTGGCGCAGGCCCGGAGGCGGCTCCCGCAAGCGATGCCCGTGGTGGCGCGGCCGGCCCGCGGTGGCGCGGAGGCGCGAAGTCCCGAGGCGGCGGAGCCCGCAGCAAGCCCTGGGCGCGGCCCGACCCGGCTCGACCGGCGAGGCGCCCGAGCACGGCGGCGCCCGGAGTGGCCGGCGCGGCGCGGTGGTGGAGACGGCCGGGTGGTGGCGCGCGGTGGTGCGGCGCGGCCGACGAGGCCCGAGGAGGCGCGGCCGAGGCAAGCCGCAGCACGGCCCACCCGCGGTCGGCGATCCCGTGGCCGGCGACCCTCGCGGCCGGCGGCGCTAGCGGCGGCCGGCTGCGCCTACGGTCGGCGGCGGCGTGTCCGGAGGCGGGGAAGAGGCGGCCCGAAGCGGCGGTGGCGGAGCCCATGGCCGGCGGCGGCGGCGGCTGCGCCCGTGGCCGGCGGCGGCGCCCCCATGGCGGCTGCGGCTAGGGTTTGGGGGGAAACCCTAATTCCCCCACCCCTCATTTATATACTGCTACCCGAAATGGGCTTTTTGGCCCAAAATTCCCCACCTCCCACATGGGCCACAAGGCCGGATGGGCTTTAGCCCAGGTTTTCGCAAATTTGCAAAACCCCCCCTCCATTTCATGATAATGCAGAATTTCATGTTACAATAAATTCCCATTGTGCATATTTTGCAGTATAATCCTTACGCTTATTTATAATTGTACCCGTCAGTTTGTACATTTATAAAATAGCATTTCAGTCCCTACAGGATCTGAAAATTATGTAATTGTTCAAATAAATGTGTATGCACATTTCTATAACTTTTACATATTTAGGATTATTTTATTGCAATTTATTTACAATATGAATTGCGCCCATATTTAAATTTGCTATCCTTCGCAAATTTAAAATTTAAAATTCCCATTTAGTGAGTACCATTGTACTTAATAATTTGGAATTTTTTGCAAAATATTATACCTACCATAAATACCATAAAATCACAATTTATGGCACTTTGCTTGTGCGCTATGTCATACAAATTGATGTTCACCACCAATATTGTGATTACACGAAATTATAAATATAACCTCATGTTATATTTAATTTGGGTATATATTCATTCGGATTACAATACTCATATTGTTTTTCACATATTTTGTAATTTATTACAACATTACCATACACATTAATTTACCCCATGTAAATTAATCATTTATGGTGTACTTTTTATGTAAGTTTTTAAATAGCTTACCATACAAGCACTTAATATTTTTTTATGCAAATGCTTTAGGTTGATTTTCTCTCGTTTTGTAATAACACAAAGTTTCTTAACTTTGATTTTGGCCATACACAAGGTAGTACCATAGTACTACTGCGGGATTTATTCCTCAATGTGCGTACCCAATATCAAGTTTTGAAACATTTTGGTCTACACTTTTGGGGTGACTACCTTTATTTATTTTCAAATTGGCCATACACAAGGTAGTATCATAATACTACTGTGGAATTTTCATTCTCAACGTGCGTACCCAATTTGATTATAAATTATACAAGGTCTACACCTAAGTGATTACCATGATTCTTTTTCACATTGGCCATACACAAGGTAGTATCAATATACTACTGTGGGATTATCATCCTCATAGTGCGCACTCAATGTTGAAAAATGAATTAAAATAATGTTAATACCATTGGTGATTAACTTTGTTGTTCCACAATAGGAGAATGTCCCTTTATGTATTTCAAGTTTACCTTGATTACTTGCATTTCGCATTGCTTATTTAACATTGCCAAAGATTTTAACAAATCTGTGGCCCTACATATGTAGGCACAATGGCTACTAAAGAGTTTGAGGCTCTCGCTCTTGACGGCCACAACTTCCCCACATGGGCGATGGATCTCAAAGTGAGTCTATCGTTGCGCGGAATGTACCAGGCAATTGCAGCTCCCCAAGAGGGTGTAGCTCCTTTGGCTGAGCCTCTCAAGTACAATGCCTTATTTATCATAAGGAACTACATCCATCCTGATCTCAAGGCTGAGTATCTGATGGAAGAAGACCCACGCGCTCTGTGGCTTGCTCTTCAAACACGGTATGAACAGCAGAAAGCAGTCATCCTACCGGAGGCTGTCAATGAGTGGAACCACCTCCGCATACAGATTTTAAATCTGTGGGAGAGTTCAACCATGCTGTTCATATCGAACATATTTGGTATTGAAAATGAAATTTGTATGTATTCTATATACTACTATAAGAATTTCATTAAATTCTTCTTTGTGTATATAGATTTTTGGAGTCAATCCAATAGAGGAGGAATTATGCCTTGTGGATAGTGGTACCACAAACTCTATACTTAGGGACACAAAATATTTCCTAACTCTTACTAGGAGGAAAGGAAATGCTTTAACCATCGCTAGACGCGATGCAACGATAGTAGGCTCTGGTCGTGCCTCTATCACTCTCCCTATGGGTACACAATTGGAAATTGAGGATGCACTCTTGTATCCCGATTCAACACGTACCCTACTTCGTTATAGAGATATCCGTCAGAATGGTTTTCATGTTGAAACCCGAAATGACAACAAAGAGGAATATCTCCTCTTAACCAAACACAACGGATATGGCAAACAAGTACTAGATACAATTCCATCTTTAAACTCCGGATTATACTATAAATACATCAAACCCGTTCAACATATTGCGTACACAGTAATTTTCCAAAACACTAACACATTCCAAACATGGCATGATCGCCTTGGCCATACAGGCATTGGAATGACGGGGAAAATTATTAGCAATTCAATTGGTCATACATACCTCAAAACAAAATTTCCGGAATCCTCAGATTTTGCGTGCACTTCATGTGCCACCGGAAAATTGATTTTAAGACCCTCTTATCTTAAAATCCGAGCTGAACCACTTACATTGCTTGAACGCATTCAAGGAGATATATGTGGTCCTATACAACCATTGTGTGAACCGTTCAGATATTTCATGATTCTCATTGACGCATCTACTAGATGGTCACACGTGTGTCTTTTATCCACACGAAACCATGCATTTGCTAAATTAATTGGTCAAATTATCCAATTACGAGCACATTATCCTGAGTATCGAATTCAATCAATTCGAATGGACAATGCTGCTGAATTTACATCCCATGCCTTCAATGACGATTGTATGGCTCTTGGGATACAAGTTCAACACTCTGTTTCATATGTTCATACACAAAATGGTTTAGCACAATCTCTTATCAAGAGAATCAAGCTCATTGCAAGACCATTATTACAGAATTGCAACTTCCAATATCATGTTGGGGTTATGCAGTTTTACACGCTGCTGACTTAATACAATTGCGTCCAACTGCTTATCATAGCACTTCCCCGCTACAATTAGTACGTGGAAATCCACCAGATATTTCCCATCTGCGAAAGTTCGGTTACGCTACATACGTACCGATCTCACCACCGCAGCGTACCTCAATGGGACCGCACAGGAAACTTGGGATCTATGTTGGGTATAAATCTCCGTCAATCATAAAATACCTCGAGCCCCTAACAGGGGACCTGTTTACGGCCCGGTACGCTGATTGCATATTCAATGAGGAACATTTCCCGGCATTAGGGGGAGACAACAAGTACCAAACTAAATGCCAGGAAATTAATTGGAATGTACAAGGCATTCCTACCTCAGACCCACGTACCAGAGAGACTGAACTTCAAGTTCAGAAACTCATTCATTTGTAAAACATTGCAAATAACCAGCCAGATGCATTTACTGATCATAAGGGTGTCACAAAATCCAATAATCCTGCCAGAAATGTACCTGAAAGAGTGGAGGTACCGCAAAATACCACTCAACTCCCAGTTCAAAATAAGAGGGGGAGAAGTACGGTACAAATGGCAGATACAGCTTCTAACAAGCGACAAAGGAAACAAAAGAATGTAAATGCAGATCAACCTCAAGTTGATAGACACCAAAGGATCCTTGAACCCAGATCAACAGTGCACTCAATTACTGATTCTGGGACATCGGAATACCCCGACCCAAATGTTTTGGGAAATAACATTGAGTCATCAGGGGTCCAAGAAATTTCCACTAACTATGCTGATTCTGGAGAATCATACGATCGTAAGACTACAATTGTCGACATTTATTTCTCCACAACAATTGCAAACAACCTTCAAAATGATCCAGATCCCAAGACCATGGCAGAGTGCAAACAGCGCTCGGACTGGAATCAATGAAAGGATGCAATTCATCAAAAGGAGTTAGCCTCGCTCAAGAAAAGAAATGTATTCACCAATGTGATACATACACCTCCCAAAGTATTCCCTGTCGGTTTCAAATGGGTTTTCGTCCGCAAACGGAATGAAAACAATGAGGTGGTGAGATACAAAGCAAGGCTTGTAGCACAAGGGTTCCCGCAGAGACCCGGCATTGATTTCAATGAAACTTATTCTCCAGTAATGAGTGGAATAACATTCCGATACTTAATCTCATTGGCAGTACAAAATCATCTATCTTTTCAGTTGATGGATGTAGTGACCGCATATCTTTATGGGTCACTTGATTCGGACGTATACATGAAAGTTCCCGATGGAATTTCAATTCCGAATCCAAACGCAAATCGCAATATGTATTGTGTAAAATTAAACAAGTCTTTATACGGCTTGAAACAGTCGGGTAGAATTTGGTACAACCGACTAAGTGAGTTCCTAACCAAAAAGGGATACTCCAACAATGATGATTGCCCATGCGTGTTCATCAAAAGATCCTCAACAGGATTTTGCATTATATCTGTGTATGTTGATGATCTTAATATCATTGGTAACACACAAGATATAGATGAAGCACGTAATTATCTTATGACGGAATTTGAGATGAAGGATTTGGGTAAAATCAAATTTTGCTTAGGTATACAACTTGAGCACCTTCATACATGCATCATAGTGCATCAATCAGCCTATGTCCAGAAAATATTGGAGAAATTCAATATGGACAAAGCATATCCATCGAAAACCCCCATGGTTATTCGATCTCTCGACAGGGACAAAGATCCATTTAGACCCCGAGATGACAATGAAAAGGTATTGGGACCCGAGGTTCCATATCTCAGTGCCATCGGAGCGCTTATGTACCTTGCAAACTGCACCCGGCCGGATATTGCATTTGCGATAAATCTACTTGCTAGACATAGCGCTGCTCCAACCAAAAGACATTGGGTAGGAGTGAAGCATATCCTTAGATATCTTCAAGGCACTAAAGATCTCGGTCTATTCTTCCAGAAGAATAAAAATATGGATTTAATAGGATATACAGATGCTGGCTATCAGATCCCCATAATGCCAGATCTCAAACAGGCTTTGTATTTTTACACAGTGGAACAACCATCTCTTGAAAGTCTTCGAAACAGACTCTAGTGGCTACATCCGCTAATCATTCTGAAATAATTTCATTATATGAAGCATCACGTGAATATGTATGGCTTCGCAGAATGATTAACCACATACAACAATCATGTGGTATAGGTGTCATTACATCACCTACCATTATCTATGTAGATAATGCTGCTTGCGTTGTTCAAATGCAAACGGGTTACATAAAGAGCAATATCACAAAACATATTGCACCTAAATTATTTTACCCACATGAATTGCAAGAGAGTGGGGAAATAAATATTCTGCAAACTAAGTCTTGTGATAATCTCGCAGACTTATCCACCAAGTCATTACCAACTTCCACATTCCAAAAATGTGTTCATGGAATTGGTATGCGAAGACTACGTGATTTGCAGATATCAGGGGGAGAAATCTCCTAAGACTTAACCCGTTCAATACAGATATTGTACTCTCTTTCCCTTTATGAGTTTTCCCTCTAAAAGGTTTCTCATCAAGGTTTTTAATGAGGCAATATGACAACGTAAATCATAAATATATCTCTCTTTTCCCCACAGGGGTTTTTAGGAGATATAATCAAATATATGCCATATCATTTTTCTCCTTAAAATTTTCCCACTGGGTTTTAAAGGAGTTTTTCATGGCATATCCACTCTATCGGTTCTCCTTATATTTTTCCCTACAGGGTTTTGGAGGAGTTTTTCAAGATGATGAATCAAGGTGATCATATGAAGACACATTGGCCAAGGGGGAGTGTTAGAAAACAGTTACTGTTTAAAGTAACAGTGCCCAATGTAGGGTGCCTTTACAAATAGACACCTTTGATGCCACCTTTTCATTATGTATATAATGGAATGTACAGATTCATAATCAAGTGAATGAAAAGCATCAGTTCATTACTTTCACTTGTCTCAATCTACTTTAACAGTTACCTAGTCTGGTTAACAACTCGCCAAGTCATGCACTCTACTCGCTGAGTTCACCTTTTTGGGCGAGTGAGAGTGAAAACTAGCTCAACTTGGTACTCACATGTCAATCACTTGGCCTAATTTTTGGCACATGTGGCATCGTAGCAAAAGCTATTTCCGCTGGAGTGGTTAAAGCCTTAAAGGGGGTTAATCAGGGACTGGGGATAGGTACCGCGTGGGCCAATGCGTAGTATGCCCCCAAGGGGCTTGGAAATTTGCAACTATATCCTCAAGTGAAGTGCCGTGCTATATTTGTCGTGATAGAAGCCTCTTTGTCCAATCGTCTCGCACATGCATGATGTGCAAATGGCTGTAAATAATTAAAATAGAAAGCAGAGTTAATTTATTTGACCATGAGAGAAATTCGGCTCTCTAATCGAATTTTAGATCATTAAGGATCTCTCTTATATTATTTTAGTCGACTTTCTCAATATCAGATGTTCTTGATATTTGTGTGGCGCCGCCTTTACCTGTCTCAGGCAAGCACCACCATCTTTGGCAAAGTTGCTGCTACCTTCGGGACTTTTTGGGGGCGCTCAGTTTGACACCTATGGCTTTTTTCACTGTAGCTGGCTTATTTTTCACTGTAACAGTTGATGGTTTATTTGATGTAATTAAATTAAAAAATTTTAAAAATGAAAAAAGAAAAGCCAAAAAAGCCAAAAAAAAAGCCAAAAAGCTAGAAAAAGATTAAATAAAGGAATAGTGAATTAAAAGCCAAAAGCTAAAACTGAAATGAGCGGAGCCTGAATTGTCTCCAGCACCATCTGATGTCGATGTTGACGTAAGAGGAGGCGCTCGAGGAGCGATGAAAGGCATCGTTGGTGCTAGCACCATTGAGGAGGCGTGCGTGCTAGTGATGCCAATAGCGCCTAGGGTTAGTGATGAGAGAGGTTGGACTTACAGTAAGGGTAAGGAGATATTCGATCCGCAAGATCTAAATAAAACGACCCAAATTTGATGAAAGTTCTAATAAATTTTAATTGAGTGTTGTCACTACCACATATAGAATTATCACAGATGGTTCGTAACCCTCATCAAATATGGTTTCTGAACCATCTGATTTATGTGTCAGTGATAACAAGTAATTATCATAGATGGCTTCCAAACCATGTGTGATAAGTCACAACATAGACAATTTTTAAAAATAATTATATGTGATATATATCCGACATATCACAAATGGCTAATACAAAAAACTATTTGTGATGGTCTATGTATCATAAACGGTTTTGTATTAGAAACCGTCTATGATAGTTCTTTGTATAGTTAAAAAAATTTCTGTTTTTCAGCTAGTCTTAGAAAATGCTAGTCATACCCTCTGAAAACACGCAAACAGATTGAAGATAAATGATAGATAAGTGAATTACAACTCAAAGTGATTTATAACTCAAATCAATTACAAAAGAATGCTCATGTATTGTCGTCAAAGTTACAACTGAATTACAACTCAAAGTGAATTGCAATTGAATCAAATGATTGAACATGTATTAATCGATATTGCTAGAGTGAAACTCTCATTTCGAGTCAATGACCTCCATCATCAAGAAGGTAGAGAGCCATTCTCGAACGTCCGAGAGTTCGTTTAGATCAAACGTACTTAATTTGATTATCGTGTCCTGTTGCTAGGAGGAGTAAAGTAGTAAACACATATATGTAAATTGATAATTAGGAAATAATTATTGCAAGATTAACAATCCTCTAACTCATTCATCTTAGCACTCATGATTTCATGTATATGACAGCAAACATAGAATGCACATAGGTTGCCTTGTAGTTGTTGATGGTACTGTAAAAATAGAATTACATACATAGTTATAGTTAGTTCGAGAGGAATTATTACAAAGTGTGATATATGATTGTTGTATTATAGCGGATACCGGAAATCACGTCTTGAGTTGCAATGTGGCACTCAATTTCTTGTGTCTCCCTCCCCTGGCAATATAGGCATTGAACGACCTACGTTATTCTAAAAAGTTATCCTCAACAATTGCAAACAAAGGAAAGACTATAATAGAGTTATCTATAGAGGAAAGAAGCCTAGGTCATGGAGGAAATGTCTCTTTGTGTATATGACTGTGAATCCAGTAGGCCAGTTTGTACGTTCGCTTGGGTGGGGAGGTGTCTAGGAGCTCGCGAGGGCTCTGTTTGCTTAGAGCTAGAGGGAGGCGGCGGAAGAAGGCACTGATATGTTGAGAAAAACCTAAATGTGCGCATGATTAGTGAGTTATGTTTTCACCCTAAGTATATGTATATATAGAAGAATATTATCACAGATGGCTAACACAAAAATCATTTATGATAAGGCATAACACAGACGGTTTCTAAAAATAACTGTTTATGATATCCGACATATCAAAGATGGGTAATACAAAAAATCATTTGTGATGGTTTACGTATCATAGACAGTTTTGTGTTAGAAACTGTCTATAATAAGTAGATCATCATAGACGATTCTTTACAAAAACTGTTTATGATGTATCACTGATGGCTTTTCGCACAAATCGTCTGTGATAAGTAGGTCATTACTAACGATTCTTACCATTGGTTGTAATATAAACAGTCACGCTAGTAAAATTGTCTAAGATAATTATGTTGCAATTTAACACTGATGAATTCTGTAGAACTGTTTGTGATGAGATGTCCAGTATGGCATTATTTGTAGTGGTGTGTATATTTGGAAGAAGAGTTTCATTGGACATAAGCAATGCTTGATGAAAAAATACACCTTAAGGTGGGTTCAACAGGAGGTGAGATGACTAATGTTATTTCCTGCAATGTATAAAACACATATGGATATTAAGGCCAGGCCTAATTTCTAATAAAAAAATCCTAGCCATCTCTCTTCTTCCTCCCCACGCACAACATCGTCCCCACCCTCAAGTCCACCGCACCACCCCCTCTTTAGTCTTCACCATCGCCTCTGCTCACTGCTCCCTCACCCCCTCCTCTCCACCGTGCTCCCTCTCTCGTTCTCATCCAAGGGCAAGAGCAAGGATCCGACAAAGTGAGGTGACAATCCAGTGGAGGTGTCCCTTCCCCAGACTTGCGGCGATCAGATCTGTAGTGTCTCGCCTCGCGGTGGATGGAGATCCAGCTTCAGCGATTGGTGACAACTCGTACCTCGATCTCGCAGTGGTCAAATCTAGTGGCGACGAGGACCTCTTCTCCCTTTATCGATGTAGCGGCTGGCGACCATAACGACCACCGATGCCTTTGCGCTATCCAACATTTGGCCATGTGTTGTTTCTTATCCCTTAGAGACCGAGCCTCAAGCTTCAGGTCGGCTTGTTGTTCTTTCATCTTTATGCCAATCCATCCAATGTGATAAGCCGACCTCAAGAACGACCGGGCCTCAAACCAGAACGACAGAAGTAGAAAATTATTGGAAGCTCATTGAGAACAACATTTTTGAACATTTTAAAAAACAAGCAACACTAGAAAATAACACAAGGAGGCTACCACGGGAAACACGTGGAATGGAATATTTGGAACCACCTACGACCTCGCCATGACCATATATAGTACCTTGAACAGAGAACTAGCATTGTCGATCACCTCCATGCACATGGCACAAATCGATCTAAAATATTGAATCAAAGGCCCTAACCAAAGATCATTAAAAAGAATACCTTGTTATTCAATTAATATTCCCTGATACACTCCAGTAGCACGAGCAACTCGCTGAAGAGTAGAACGTTCCATTCCA
Organism: Dendrocalamus latiflorus; assembly: GCA_017311315.1. Taxonomy (NCBI): domain Eukaryota; kingdom Viridiplantae; phylum Streptophyta; class Magnoliopsida; order Poales; family Poaceae; genus Dendrocalamus; species Dendrocalamus latiflorus. The sequence continues at coordinate 7,238,463 of CM029651.1, read as the reverse complement.
ATATTCCATGCACGCGACCAACTGAAAACGTGTCCAACAGCGGCGAGAAGATTCTGGTCTAGGAGAAGTCTCTACTCGTCATTTGCCCTTCAAACATCTTACCGTCGTACGGTAAATGACGTGTTATCGAGTCGTTGGCTGGCTAGCTCCGGTTCACACTTGTGACTGGTGAGCTTCTCCTGTTCAATCTACTCGTCATTGAATTTTTCCTCGTTTTGGGTTAGCCTCTCGGAGGAATCCTCCTTATCTCTTCCGTGTATCGCATGGACTTGCTCCACATGCATGCAAATAGGGTAAATTTGTTGACTAGTTGTAGTGTATGAATGGCACATGTGCTCCCTAACATATGTTTTGTCTTCCACAATATTTTGTAAAACTGCCCTTCAAAGCATTTTTATTTAGAAAATTGCACTGAGTGCTTGTAAATTTAATTATAGCAAAGTGCCGATAAGGCTCCAAATATTAAAAGTTAACTTGGAATGCCCCCCCTTTTTTTATAAAAAAAAGTGCCACTTAGGTCCGTGAAGTTACAAGTTGAATCACTTAGGTAATTGCAACTTTTTAGTTAGATTGAACCGATGAGCCACACACCTTTGCGAGAGCGAGAGCGAGAGCGAGAGAGACCTTTCCATACTTGTTACTTTTATGATGTTCAAATGACAGTACTTCTAGAGTAAGAAGCTGAGATGGATCGCGAGTTAACATTCATATTTATAGACCTAAATGGCACTTTGACAGGAGTAAGGAAACATCTTAATAGTTTTCTCTAGTTGTGGGATGCTGAAATAAAGTGGAAAAGAAGGCCAAAGATGACGTATAAATGTTTATGTACTTGTACGCTGTACAATCTACATGCACGGAGAAATCGCCGCCTAAAACGTAAATAGCAAGTCCGGCGGGGTGCCAGCCGCAAAATGCAGCGAGAGAGCTAATTCCCGGTTGGCTCCTACGTGGAACGTTCCCCGGCTGCCGACGTCACCTCACCTCTCCCCAAGCGCGTAGCCGCAACTCCATTTCTATCACGTGCCCTTTTTCTCTCCCCGCTCTCCTCCAAATTAAGTACTAAAGATTACGGATTTGACCATTCCTTAACCCGTCTCTCGCACATTGCGCACGCCGGCCATTTGACCACGTGACCCAAAGCCACCACGCGACGCGCCCCCGCGCTGCCATGGCTATTTAAATATTTCCCGGGAAACAATTCACGAACCCCACACACGCACACACCACCTCCTCGAGCAAGACGGCGGCGGCGGAGGAGGAGGAGCGAAGCGCGGGGGAGAAGAAGCTGACGAGGAAATGCAAATGGACTCCTACTACGCCTTCCAAGACGAGTCCCCCTTCTTCGCGCACGCCGTGCCGGCCTCGCCGGAGCTGCCCTTCGGCCTCATTGCCTCGCCGGAGCCGCCCCTCGCCGCGGCGAGGCAGAGCGCGTTCCAGGAGTACTACTGCGCCGGGCCGGAGCCGCTCCCGTCGGGGATGCGGGGAGGAAGCGTGAGGAACGTCCACCGGAGGGTGATGGACGTGCTGGGCCGGATGGGGAGCGGGGAGAGGGAGGAGCCGCAGCGGGGCTCCGTCGAGAGCAGCCGCGGCTTCCGCCACATGATGCGCGAGCGCCAGCGGCGCGAGAAGCTCAGCCAGAGCTACGCCGACCTGCACGCCATGGTCTCCTCGAGGTCCAAGGTTCGTCGGCCGGCTCTGCTCGTAGGCCATTAGTAATTGCTGCTTGGTTTCAGTACGGGGTGGATAGTGTAGGCTTGCTTCAGTTTTGCCTTTTGCTTTGTTTCCCCCAAAGTGCAGGTGTTGGGTTTGCATTCTTTCTTACGCACAATTTTTTTTTGAAAAATTTGGCATTTCAGTTCTCATCTAGTTTGATTTGGGAATAGCTTAATTGGAGAGCTGCATTTTGCATTTCAGTTCTCATCTGGTTTTGCTGTTTCAAAAAAGGAAAAAGTTCTCATCTGGTTTCATTTGGGAATAGCTTCGTCTAGTTACTAGCACCTTGATGTTTTCCATGGCGATGATAGCTTCAGCAGTGTGCGCTGATTGGGAGATGAATCCTATTGTCGTGACAGGGGAACAAGAATTCGATCGTGCAATCCGCGGCGATTTACATCCATGAGCTTAAGGAGGCAAAGGATCAACTCCAAAGAAAGAACGAGAAGCTGAAGGCCAAGATCCTAGGACATGACGCACAGCAGCAGTGCGTAAAGGTTCAATTCGAGGTCGACGAGCCTTCGTCGTCTATCGGCTCCATGATCGGGGCTCTCAGGTGCCTAAAGAGCATGAATGTGAAGGCAAGAGGAATCCGGTCGAAATTGTCTGGCCATAGATTGTCGACGGAGATGGATGTCGAAACCACGGTGAGCCCTAAACTTGAATCCTTATAATTCTCGAGGTTCAGCATCACGTAATGAAATTTTCTGAATTTAGTCCAACCTGCTTTATTGACATAAGTGATCCAAAGTTTAGGTTAGAAAGGATACATAAGTTCAGTCACCTACAAGATTTTCGAAATTTTCGAATTCTATTAGTACTCTACATCCTGCCTTACCTCATTAGATTGTCAAATAGGAGATTGCATTGCCAACAGCATTTTCAAAATGGCAAGTGTACTAAGCCACTTGAGTTATAACGATTGATAAATCATACTAAGACACTTGTACACTCAACTAACCACGCCTTCCGCATGTGTCGTGTTCACAGATTGCAGCTTCTGAAGTAGAAAAGACAGTAGAGGAGGCTCTCAAGGAAGTAGAGAGGAGGAACCAGCTTAACAGCGATATCCCCTTTCCTGGAAGCAGGGGCTGGACACCAAATGTTAATATGTGTTTTGATCAGATTTGACCCCTGAAACATGATGCTTAAGCCCCATTTGTTCATTCTTTTTTGATGGAGCAAGTGAAGAACTCATCATGCTTCTGCCTACTTGTTCCCCCCACTCAATCCTCGTTGTTTATTCCCATTGGGCTTCTTTTTTATGTACGGGAAGATGTAAGTAGCTTGCCAATCAATTAAAAAAGTAATGTGCAGACAAGTGAGGTCAACTGGAATCAAATGGGTTGGAAAAACTGAAGAGGCTGCAACTGGTGTTCTTGTTTTATGCCCCGTTTGCGTGTATCTTCTGCCTCTTAACTGGAGCTATCAAGGGCCCAACCCCAGATCAGCGTGAAGAACCAATTGACCCAAATTATCGGTTAACCTTCCTGGAAATTTCACATGGTTTGCTTATCTGAATTGGGTCCTGGATCTTTTCGAGAGAGAAAAAAAAAGGGTTTTGGATTTCTGGCACAGCGAATTTTATACATATTTTTCAGAGAAAATTGCGCGACACAGGAGTTGGCTGATCCTACGGGCCCGATTGACAGCGCACGGTTACGTGATTTCGTCCGTCCCTCTCACCTGATGGGAAAGAAACCTTGGTGAAGAACAGAAGACGCACAACGAATCAAGCGAGCGAGCGCTGGCATGAGGAGTCATGTGAGGAGCAGGAGGGGCAAAGGGTGGACGCATGGCTTCCCTTTTTTTCACAACTATTTAATTCTTTTCTTCACAAAAAAAAACCTGAATCGCGCAAAACTCCAGGTCTAAACATCTTTTCACATCACATCACCTGTTTTAACACGTTGTTGCACATTGCATCGGCCCATCTAATATTAGGTTGCGCAAAAGTCAAAACACCATGTCTATGAGATCTTTTTCACGTAATACCGCCAATTTTGGCATGTTGCGCACTGCACTAGCCCGAATATTCTGCCCGGTCGGACGCGGCCTCCTGGCAAGTGGGTCTCACCTGCAGCTGCCACGCAAGCAGATGGGGGTAACAACTAACAAGGTGCGGTTTGATGTGGACCAAGCCGACGTGGCATACGGGAGGCGAATAGTTCGGGCGCACAAAACACCAACTCCTTGTCCCATCCTCCTGCGTCGTGAATCGTGGCTGCAAGCGGCGCCAGCCTGTTAGTAGACCGAGTCCAATCGATCAGATAGATGGGCTAGTGCAATGTGCACCAACATGTCAAATAGACGGTGTTACGTGGAACAATTGCTTAGACTACATAGTGTTTTGTGCAACTAGTAAGTTTGCATAGATATATACTACATTTCTAACATGTTTTACTCGGATCAATGCAGTATGGAAATGGGAGTGATCAAGAGATAGACATCTAGCCTGATCAACTTACTACTTCGCTGTGTTTTGAGTAAAAGAGAACAAGACAAGCATTCAAAAGGTGTACTTAGTTGCTTTTTTGTTGGGAGTAATCAAATTTGTCGAATATTACCGTGATTGATTCTCCCTGGCGGCTTCGATGGCCGCCGCCACCGCAGGCACATGGACGAGTTAATTTAGGTTTATCGGGCCACCGGGGCCTCGAATATAAAATTAGCTTAGTAGCATTGCTGGCCGCTAGCATACGATACGAAATGACACGAGACTAGTGAATTGGGTTTAATTTGGAGGGGGATGTGGTTGGCGGCTTGGGAGGACCGTCAGTTGCTCTGGTGAGGCGATGGGAGGTGGCGATTGGCAATCGAACAGAGTGGATTCGGGTTGGAACCGGCTCATGTGCTGGGCCAGTTATATTAAGCCACGTGTCACTTAATTACAAATTAAGCTTGCTAATCTCTACTCCTTAAAAACGTAAGTCGGTGGTTATCAGTGCGTTCTCCCTCAGCTCTCTATAGCCGTCCGGTCTCCCTCAACTCTCCACGGCCGTTCAATCTCACGATGGTCGCTCCCATGTCACGCAAACTTCTCCCCAATTGCTCCCCACGACGCCCTCTCATCACCCGCAATGTCAAACCAGAAAATCTCCTCTCCATCTCAACTCCCCACCCTCCACTCCCTCCGTCGTCGCTGCTCCATCTTCACCACCCTCACCCCCTACCTAGCGTTCGCCGCCTGACCACCCACACTAGGAACCCACCGCAGACGCTGCTCCACATGTTTGCGCCGTCCCACCCCGCCCCTCCCCGCCACTAACATCGTTGGCCTGCCACTTCTCGCCTTTCCCCTACCACCTTCGCCCCACCGTTGCCTCGCTTTAGCCCTGCTATCCTTCCTCTTTTTGTATTACCGCCACTTACCACCGCTATATCTGCTTTCTCCCCAAATCAAGGGTGGATGGGCTAGGCGATGTCGACGGCGGCCGGATAGTCGTGATGGTTGGATTTGGGTGAGACAGGGTGCACTGTGGCCAGATCCAAAGAGAGAAGGGAGACAGTTCCCCGAGTGGACATGACAGAGGCCGGGTCCGGATGATAGTGGCCTAATCCGGGCGAGGAAACAACAATGCAAACGCGAGTGCTGGCGACGCAGGTTTGACCTAGCCCCTAGATTGCGGCCTGAGGCAAACTTCTTTGCCTATTGTAATTCCGCTTGAATTGAGACTGATTTTGGAGGACTTTGCTATATTCTGTGTAGTGGTGGACGCGGTGGGGCTGATGGCTGTGATGGGGCAGGGGTGGAGGCAACTGAGGGAGCATGATCTTCTGGTAAACCAGGGCAACGAATGTGAAATTCATTTTTAACTTCTTCATCTAAACAAGGGGAGCAAGCATTAAAAAGTGCTCGCAACCATATTTCATGAATGCTTGCACTTGTTGGAGCAAGAGAACCATTTGTTCAATCACAGATGTGCCTCCATGCTACAATGCTTCTTTATTCCTTCTATCAAGGGAATGATACTTCTTATTCCTTCTATCAAGGGAATGAATGTGATTTTTGTCACAGTGAGGGTGCCCAGATGAACCCTAGAGACAGTTGGTACTGGTTAAATGGCAATTGCTTGAATCCAAAATGTTCATTTCGCCATCCAGTATACTCCTTTCCCCTTTCATTTTCCTGCTTATATACTATGAATTTGTGACAATATCTACCAGCAAGCAGCATTCATAAATATTAAATTAACTGTTATGCTGCTCTTCATTAGAAACTAACAAGACATCTCATAGGAAACCCTTAGTGCTCTCAGCTTAAAATTGCTTGGACATTTTTATCGGTTAATGTTGTTATCTGAAGTTTAATTCTACTTCCTTTACTCTTGCCCAGCCAATTGATGGTAGGTTTGGTGCTCCAACTTCTGGAATACCTACAGTTTCTTCACACTATGATGTTTATAACATGGGCAAGAAGATGGTCCCATGCTATTACTTTCTAAAATAATCCACCAGAACAATAGGGAGGCTGATGATTTTTTGGGGGAGTGTTTGCCTGGTTTTGACGTCCTTGCAGACACTGATGCAAATGTTGCTGCTTATTTACATGATGAGGAGGATTTTGGAAGGGATATGTATCCAGTAGAAGATTACGAATATGCTCCAATTGATTTTGATATTCGGGCGCATCATGAAAAAGAGTTGTTCAATGGAATGGGCAAGCAAGGCTAGATCAGACAAATAATGCGTAATAAATAGTCATGTTTATTGCGATCAACTAATAGTTTGGGACATTTTTCCACCTCTTAGGTGCCAGTAAGCTGCTGCAAGATCACAGGATGTGCCGTATGTGTATTGTCCATTCTATGTCATATTCATTCCACTCCAGTGGATCTACTATCGCTGCAAGAAATGGCATTACTATCTCCTGGTGAGTCCAATTATGTCTAATGATTTAATGTCCTGGAAATGGGATATATACTACAAACATGCTTCTAGAGAAATTTATTTAGTTCATCTTAAGCGTGCTGGTTTGAGTCATGGCATGCATGAAGCGCTACCAGCTACCTCCACCGCACTGGTCTGGTCCCCACAGCTGAGGGGTATGTGCTTGTTAGTGCATGTCCCTATTTTGCTATAGGAACTAGCCAGCTGCTCGGGCTGCATCAGTGTGCCCGTCACAACACGGGACAACCACTCGTGCCTCACCCCTAGCATGCTTGCCGAGGTGGGGTGGATCTATAACAAATATTTGTCATGTTAATGCTCTCTCCCACTCTACCCACCCCTTCTCTACGGTGGTGGTGACTAGTCGATTCTTAGAACTTTTTATGGATATAGCACTGTAGCAACTTATTTTTCAACAATAACCTTCGGATATCCATTTTGCAAAAATAGCATTTTCCTTGAGCTCAAAAGGCACGATAGACAATACCTATCACCTGCTGCACCCCCTTGTTAGCAGGATGGGGCGGCCACGATGCGGCAAGCGCGTTGGGTTTTCCTGAGTAAAGCTTTGACAAGGTTTTTCATATCTCAGCCATGCTTGAGTTGGTCTCCACCATTGCAGCAATGGTCGGGGATAAAGAGCCCAACAATCATGCCACCACCAGCCAGTTGGTGGTACTCCAGATCCTCCATTCTGCACTTGACTTGTCGATCGGTTCAGTTGACTCCCCCTTTACAATACCCTCCAGTCCCTTTGTCTTCAAGATCAATAATTCCCTCCTGGAATTTAGTGGTGAGAATTCCATAAAGACACCACTACCACACTACCAAGACTTTGCTATAGTTTAGTGGTGAGAATTCTACTCAACTCCCTAGGCTCCTATTGGGATCACAGCAACGCGCTACAAATATTTAGACTTCCACCTCAAATCCCAGCAACTACACCAACACCTCAGAAGTGGAAGCACTAGCAAATCCACCGAATCCTCCATGACAAGAGGAGGCAGCCACACCAACACCTCACTTCACATCGCTAGCAGATCCTAGCGACCACACCATATGCACTGACGTAGAGCCTCTTGCAACCGTACCACACAGAGCCACTGCCACTTCTGGCTTGTGCAACCACCCTACTCGCTGCTACTGCCTTCGACCACTACACAACGCTTTTCGGCTACATCCTCTCGCTCCCCTTCTCCTCTCGCCTCTTCCCCAGTGTAGGGACCCAGATTTTACAATCGGGATTCCTCTGTGATTTTCTGCACTATTCCCTGGATCGTAGATAGTGCTCACAGTTACAGTAATGAATATCAAAATACATATTATGCGGAAGCGTAAATATAATAGTAAACTTACTCATGGGCCGATGAGGCCGAAATCATTAAATTGCAGCAGCGGAAGAACGAAGCACACAGGTGGGACCTTCAGGACATGCCCACAGGCAGCCAACTGGAGGTTCGCGACCTAGCCCTTGACATCTTCATCTTCTCGGTCAGCTTGTCCAATCTTGTTGCTGAGGCGAGGTGATTTGATTCCAGATTCTGAATTCTGTCGCAAAAGCGAGCGTGAGCACTCCGACCCCGTGCTCCGCGAGCCAATACACAGAATGCAAATAAATAGTATGCATGGCTTAACAAAGGAGAAGCTCGGGTTATTTTATTTGCCAAATTTCGCTTTTAGTAGCATTATTACTATTATTTAATCAAGTGTTATTATTGCTTCCTAACTCCACACTACAATAGCCAAAATTGACTTAACCACCGAAAATGCACTTTCTTTATTGACTGCTGTCCAAAGCTCCAATCAGCAAGTGTCATCATTTATTTAATCCACCGATCATACTTTGTATTTTGAATTACTAATAATCCAATCCTGTCATTACTATTCATCAGCTTCTCACCTCTGAATTCTAATGATTCTCTAACATAATTACTTTCAAATCCACCGATATCATTCGTATTCAATCCTTTTCGTCATTGATTCGAAACCATAATCCAATACTCAATCTCATTTTCCATTATCTACCACTAGCTAATCCACAAATATACCTCCACCGAAAATTCAATTTACCAAGATTATAATCCACTAATTATTATGAATCCTTCAGTCTTCTCAGAAATTCAATTCATCCCTCTAGTAATTGATCAACTCCTATTAATTCCCATTATCGCCAATATCTTCCAAGAATTTATATCAAATATCAGTGTTGTAATCCAACGATTTACCTTCGCATTTCCTAAAACTCCAAAAATCATATCGATTCACTATTATATATCCACCAAGAATATCACTAATCAAGAATTATACCCCGATACTTGTATTATTTCTCCAAATCCCTGAAAATTCAATTAGCTCATTTATCTAACCTATCCATTCAGCTGGACCCCACTAATTTATTTCTCCAGAACCCACACTAGCTTTTCCTTTCCATGATCGACCTGAATCCACCAATACCTTTATGTGCATACTAAAAACATCCATCTCCTTTATTCACAACCCTGTTTATTCCACTCATATTTTATTTTTGTAAGAATAGAAATGCCACTATTTGAAATACAATACATAAAATTTCCTGAGACCTAGCAGCTTTGCAACAAAACATAATGTTCAAGGAATATTAACAAGATTTTCCATGCATATGGCATCACACCATATGCCTAATATCACCATAATATTTCCCATACTTATGGCATCACACCATATAACATCTTTTAGCGTTATAGCCGCTTAACTTACCACTGGGACGACACCCAGGACAACTCAAATCAGGGCTTTCCACTGCCCTTCCACTTTTCCATTTCCACCCACAAAGTTTTTGAAATAGAACTATATCTAGTTAAGTTCCCATGTCCGCCCTTGACCGTGGGCACGGCTATTCGAATAGTTTTGACTCTGCAGAGTGGCACACTTTACCCACAAGAGATAGATCTACTCGTTGCCCCACATGATTCCTTAGCCATGTGGTTGAATAGACTATCACAGGGCCTTTACGATGCATAGTCCACTGTGGTTACGCCCGCTAAGGTCAACCTTCCGTAGTAATATTACGCATACCGCGGGAAGGGTCCCTCGTGAGCCATCACGGGCAAAGGCGAGGAATATTACGCATCCATCCCTTTGCTCGTGGTCATACCTTCACGTAACCACCTTGGAGCTACACAAATTAGTTAACCCTGCCTACATTTTGCCAGCTTGTGGTTGTACTGTTTTACACGGGTTGACATGACAAGATTCAGTCCTTAGTGGTATCTGGGCGGTTCTACCACAAACCACAATCTCGTGCACCACTGCACCATACCTCCGAACCATCCGCCCAGATATTTAAGCATGTTGGGGTTTTTGGAAACATAAAATAATCATATCCAACATTTATCAGTCATTACCACCATGACTGCCCAACCAATTTTTCTCAGGATTAAAAGTGATGCTTGGACGCTCTTGCGCCCATGAGTATCTAAGCAAAACTAAGCATGACATATAATTACGGACTTACTTTTGAAAAGTTACCACTATAATTTTGCTAAGGCGACAAGGTTCACATATTCGAGCATTCCAAAAGAGGTGTAATATTAATCAAGCAAACAATGGGCATATAACTAAAATCTTAAATTAACATGTATTTGCATATAAAATAATAGCATGCAATTTGATAATTTAAACCAAAGTAGTTTGCAGAAAACGTAGGTTCAACATGATCAAAGTATTGACTCGCCTGGCGCGGTTTACCGCGGTCTTGAGTTCATACAATGGCTTCTCTTGAGCTCCTGATCTTTATCTTCACTTCGAGCTTAACCTTGCTGGATCCACTGAATCTTCACGACTTCCAATTTCTAATTACGCAATAAGCGACTGAATCCAAATAAAAACAAATAACTCAAAAGATCCAAATAAATCCAAATAAACTCAACTTTTGTTTTATTATGAGTTGATGGGTGATTCGGATGATTTGAGGCAAGGTCTGCGGTAGGGTACGATGACTTGATCTTTTTATTAACAATTTCTTTTATCCTTTTTATATTTATCAAGGAAGTTCCATGAGTTAGGTTAATCATATAAATTGGTGTACGAGTCTAGTTAAGTATCATTTTGTCGAGCGTTAATGTTCCGGGCATATAGCATTTTGTGATACGACATTTTATGTAGCCTTAGTTTTCCCTAAACTTATTTCAAATTGAATTAGTATTCAGTTGTATGGGCCGCATCTTATTATTTCATGATCATCATTATTATTTATTAAATCTAGTATTAAGATTTAATTAATAGTACCATTATTATCTTGCTTATACTCTAGCTTCTACTAAGCTTAGCTCTACTTCTATTTTTAGTTTACAATTAGCTATCTAGGCACAGCTTGGTATATAAGGTCATATTTCAATATCTGCGAATTAACAAAACCTATGGCTACAATTTATTTAATGAAGGCATGTTGAATATTGAGCATAGATTTTTAATTATAACTAATGTTAGCCTTTATTAAATTCGAACATTTAACCAAAAGAGATTTTATTTATTATTGCCCTTACTTAGTAGTTAACCATTCACTTCATTTAGGCAAATCACATTAATTATTTATATGTGATAACTAGTCCAAATGCTAGTGGCTTTATACCCAAATTATCTAATAGTCAAAAATGGTTCTCTTGATTGCTTAGGGTATAGAGATGATGGTTAAGGTCTTTATCATGCTATGGTCACTCCTATGTTGTTCATTAATATACAATGGCTTAGGTTTTATTTTAATTTAAAGTTATTTATCTGGGCAAAAATTATTCTATAGAGTCACATTTCATTATCTGCCACTTAGCAAAAGTCTATCGTTAAGATTTATTTCGTGGCATGATAATTATTAGGGCATATAGGTTCATATTCTAATTAAGGGTAACCTCTGTTAAACTTGGATATTTAATCAAAGTCATAATGCTGTTATCAATATCTTTATTTAATAGTAAATCTTTAAAATAATTATTCAAACCATATAAGTTATCATATATGAGCTAATTCAAGTTTAAATCTTGAAATAATCTCATTTACATTCTATTTAAATTTTAATAGCTTCTCTAAACTATCCCCTAATTTTTCATACTTTTTACTAATGAAAAGGGTGTACAAAAATGGAAATACAAAATGAAATAAAAGGGTGCGGTCGGTGGGTTCGAACCCAAGAACTGAGGGCAAAAGGCTCACGCATTTGCTCATCTAACCAAGTGGGCAGCAGCGCTCGGCTGATACTAGAGGCACGGCATATGTTACGAGGTAATGAGTGGCAGGGAACCCGTAACAGGGGAGGCAGCCGGCGCATCTGGGCTACGGCGGCGCCGGCGAGGGGTGGCCGGGGAGGCTAATGGGGGAGGTGCCGCGGCCCGGGGTGGCGCCAGGAGAGGTCGGCGGCGCCGAGAGCGGCCGGCAGCGAAGGTGGAGCGGGGCGGCGGAGCTGGCGTGGGGGAGGGTGAGAACCAGGGAGCGCGTAAGCATGAGGAAGACCCGTGAAGCTTACCCAAGTAGTCGGCTTGGCCGGAGGGAGGCCGAGGTGGGCCGGCGACGTGAGGCGGCGGCGGATCGGGGAGGTCGCCGTAGAGGGAGGAGCTCCGGCGACGAGGAGCTTCGCCGTCGCTTGGAGGGGGCTCAGGGCACCGCGTAGTTGCTCCCACCGCGCGGAATTGAGAAGAGGCGGCCCAAGGAGGAGGTGGCGGTAGGAATGGCGGTGGCGGCCGGTGTTGGGGGAAAATGGCCGTGCGGCGAGCTCAGTGCATGAGGATTCGATTAAGCCAGAGGGGAGGTAGAGGGCTCCAGGGGGCACGCCGGGACACGCTCGGCGAGGCGGGGCGCTGCCGAAGGGCCGGGAACGGCATGGAGGAGCCGGCGGGCGGCTCACGGGTGCCATGCGGGCGAAGGGACCGGGGAAGAAGGGGTGTGGCGCGGGAGGATCTTATGGTCACGGGAAGGCCAGGGAAACGGTGGGCGGTGCGGGTAGAAACCGGGGGCGATGGCAGGAGGGTGCAGCGCATGGCTGCCACGGGGAGGAAAAGTGCTGGCGCGGCAGAGGGAAGAAGAAAGGGAGAAGAAGGCGCAGGCGCGGGGGAGAGAGGCGTGCGGGCGGGGCGCGGGCCCACGGCGCAGAGGGAGCGGTCGCGTAAAGGAGGCGGGGCCGGCTGTCAGCGGGAGAGCCAGCGCGGCCACGCGGCTGCGGGAGGAGAGGCGCGGGCGGGGAGAGGGGGTTGGGCCGGGCTGACCTCCTTGCTTTCTCTTTTTCTTTTTCTTTTTCTTTTTTTTTGTGTGTATACATATGTTTATACAAATATGTATACATGTATATATAGTATATAATATTTTATTTATTTCTATTTTTGTATGTGCACATATATATTTATTTTACTCACACATATATATATACATATATATGTATTCTTTCTTATTTACCTATTTATTCATTTGCACCTTCATTTTTATACACAAGTATATATTTCCTTTTTGCCTATATTATTATTATTATTATTTTGCCCTTTTATACTATTATTTTCAAAATGAGATTTTATATTTTTAACTCAGGTTTCTCTCTTCTTATACTGGATCATCTTTTCAGATTCGCTTTTTAAATCTTGATTTTCTATTAATTAAATATGTTTGCTTCTTCTTGATCCTTTTAACTTCTGGAACCTTCACCAAATTTCTCAGAAAAACATCATAAACTCCAATTCAAATAAAACACCTTGTGAAAACAATTCCAAAAACTTTATATTTTCAAACTCAGATTTTCAGGATGTTACACCCAGGCTCGCTGTCACGCTGTTTTCACTCCAGCCACCCCTAACATCACCAAGAGGAGCACGCTGGACATGAAGAGCACTATCTCCTCCATGGCTGCCTATGCCTTACACTAACCCCCTCCTTGACCTCGCGAAGCGCACGAAGGCAAATCCAACCGTAGCTCCACCGGATCTCAACAAGTTCTTCATTGCTGGGAGAACTTGACTGCCACCAACCCTAGCACCACCTCGCTGTTGACTACCCTAGGGTTTCATCGGCATCGCCTCCCCATCTCCTGGCTCCGATACCATGAAGAATTTCTGGAGTCATAGTATGCCCTCTTGATTTTTTTTCTTCATGCTATGGGTTAACACATATACACACATATGGGCCATGAGCCCAAGACACACACATAGTCCAACACTTTCCATCAGGGGAAACTTCATCGACACCGTGACTAAGTGTTGATCAGCTCCCAAAATACGTAGGATCTATTACCAATCGTGTGCACCGGACTTGAGATTACTATGACCCTCGAATCGTGGTAGCATGCTTCCAAGGCCGCGGTTATCGGTCGAGTGTGCTGGACTTATCATGGTACCAGGGCACTCTGACAAGGTGGGGACACCTAATTCCTTGAGAGGTGTTGATGACGAGGGCGATGTGTCTTCTTCAATCCAGTCGACCTCACTAGTCGCAAGGACTAGCAACCCTAGGATGGAGGAGGAGGCATTGTGTTCCATGGCGCGGAGGCATGCATCCATGTCGAGGTCAAAGTAGGCATCATGTTCCATGGCGCGGAGGCATGCATCCATGATTGCATATACGATGCCGACGAGACCAGGGGATGATGGTTATGCATATTAGAACTTTGAGAGGCTCGATGTCTATCCCCACAGATGGTGCCAGTTGTCAACGATCAAATCATCGATCTTATGAGTAGTAGGGTACTCTGAGACTCACAGAAGAATGAAGAGAAAAAAAGGGACGATCTTTATTGTTATGTCAGGATTACAACTTGCTCTATTGAACTATTACAGAGGTGTATGTTCTCCAACCCCTTGTTCTCCTAATGTCTTCTTCTTGCCGTTGTCCTGATGTCTCCTTCAAGTAGAGCTTAAATAGCGCAAAAGAGGTGTTAGTTGCTTGCACAAACTGGCACCTTGTCGATTCCATCTATCCACTTGAGTGAATCGTTGTTGTCAGTGGGAGAAGTTTGATCAATAACAGTCGACCGATTATTATTAGCGAAGGAGAGTCTCAGGAGATAACCACAGAGGTTATTGTCAGAGGCATAGGACCAAATGTTGAATAGTTAAAGGGAATAAAAGAGCATGTGTTATGTTCCTTAACCACAAGGGGCATTGCCCAATGGAAGGCATATATGTCAGGTTATAGAGCTTTCATGTAGTGGATACTCGGGATGTGTTATAACATAAGCCATTATAACACTAATCTAAGGGTTTTATTACACTTAAAAATGACTCTTAATGGATTATTCAATCCTCATCAATCTCTATAGCTTGTTTCTCCATTTTGACCATTTGTTGCTATTTACAACCTTACTACCCGAGTTTGCCAAAAAAGTTTTCAAGGTACACATTCTATTAGTAAGAACATGTCCTCTAAAAGTTCACATGGTATTAATCCTTCACGCATGTACTTATATAGGAATTCTAAAGTAGAAAAGCACCACCAGAAATAAAGAACAACATTGTACAGATAAACCTTGATAGGAAGTTATAACAATGACTTCACATAAGTTTCTCTTCATCATTTATCACAACCAAGATAAATGTTGCATATGGGGCAGGAATCTATCTCCTCATCATTTATTTTCTTCGTAATATAGTCCTGACAAGCTGTTAAAAAGATGGTCACAAGAGGAACTCTAAAGACAAGTATGCCAGTTTTAGAAATGGATTTAAAAGAAGTGAATTTTATAGTTTAACACATGAAAACTTCTTTAGCAGTAATTAGCAAGTAACAATAGTACAATAAGAGTATCTGCTTGACTTGCATCAAGATTTTGTGTGTAGCCATGACTGACAAGTGACGATTGCATTGTACTATGGTGGAGCGGCATCTCGAGGATTACCTTGCAATCATTCGATTCATATTATGACACATAAACATTCATCGCAACAATGAGACCAACAAATACTTTGATCGATCAAGAACGCGAAAATATAGGCTTGAACTAATTTATTAATGCAAGACACAACTCTCTCCACACACTAACTAAGGCAACAAAAACACATAACATGCCACTAAATTCCCATGTCCATTCTCCTAATCAGAAGCATCGAGGACTTAACCAAAAAGACACCACATTTCTAATCACAACTAGGCCAAAATGCTACCACCATATCCAAGCTCCTCCACCATTACCAAACCCATAGAAAGCTACTAGAATACCTCCCTCGACACCACACAACCCCATACATTCTGCAACAAGTTCCAATATGTTTTTACTTGCTTTCCCTTCCTCACTCCCTCTCTCGCTCTATGTCTTGTGGTTGTGTTCTTCGGGACATGAGAGGATTTCTTCATTATTTTGATGGATCAACAACAAGTATCACTAGGTTTTTTGACTTAGCTTAATCCATACTATGGTTGAGTGCAAAATAAGAATGCACAGAGTGCCACATCATCACATTTTATCCCAGCCATCCGATTTCCATACAATGGACATAGATGCACCAATGAACATTAGTTCATCGACTTAGCTAATTTTCAATTGTTTGAAATTTTCTTATCTCTCATTCATCTAAAATTGCACAGCACTACACCTAAAATTGCAGTACTAGTAGTGTGCAATTTTAGTAAAGCTTACAAAATTTTTTAATTCTACTTGTTTTTTTGTTGTATTTGTAGCACTCACCTAGGTTTACTTTTGTCTAGGTTAGAAATTTTTTGTCTTTGTATTTTGTAGGGGTTCACCAAATTTAAATTTCTTTATTTTTGTCTAGGTTAGAATAATTTTTTATTACATTCTTTGTCCTAGAGGTGAGGGCTGGCCGGGTGGGTTATATATAAGAAGGGGTTAGGAATGTGGTTATATCTTCATCCAAGGGTTGAGAAAAGCTACTGAAATTTTGGTAAAATTTAGTCACTTGATGAATAGACAACTCTTTGGTTCGTAAAGCATGGACCCTACTGGATACTTCCATATACCTCTCCCTTGGATTTTTTTTAAAAAAAGCATACACTTCTCATTTATATGGTTTTAATATATATTAATCTTCTGAAGTTGTGTGGACTATACTAGAAACTTCCATATGCCTCTCTCTTAGTCTTAGATGGGGGGGGGGGGGGGGGGTGTATTAGTCTTTCTTACTTTTTCTTCTAAAGTTGAGTGCAAATTAAGCCTTAGATGGTTATAACATATATTAGTCTTTCTTACTTTTTTTTCTAAAGTTGAGTGCAAATTTTATCCTAGGCTAGTACCACGTCACCCCATAAAATGCATGTTGTCGAATCATATGTATTAGTGGTAATGAAATAAAGCTTTAAAGTGGTGGGACAGGAGAACATTGCAATAGTAAGTTTTGGTTGAGTATAGCAATACGAATATATAAATCATGAACATGATCTTTTTCACTGATAATTATCGTCCATGACAACACTTTAAGAATTAAAACTGAGTGTTTTGATGTTCCACATTTATTTTCTATCCACGGTTGACTTACAGTTAACCATTTCTTTTAGTAATAATAAAATATTTGTATAAAAACAGTAATAAAAAAACTTTGTGATTGGTTCTGCCTTTTTATGGGAAGTGGGAAGGTTGTTGCGTTGTGTGCATCTCTTTACAACTTCCCTATCTTGCTTGAGGAATCTGTAACTTGCAATTGCTAATATTCACTTGGTTGAGTTCTAAGATAATCTCATATTGTTTGTCATTCATCATATTTGGTCAATTTTGACTGTGTTATGTTTTTAACAAGGCAAGGATGCTTTTTATTTGTTGTCAACCTTGTGATTAACCCACTTCGCCGCTAATCCTTATTGATCCGGCCCGTGTAAAACTTGTGCAGCAAAAAATAGGCCCGTAAGCAATTATAGTATTTCCCATGAGTCGTATTTCCATCGGCAACATTGTTAAACTTTTCGTCTCCATGTTTGTGCCAATTCCTGTTAAACTGAGTGCCAAAAAAACTTGTATCTATGCACTAGTTATTACCCATTTTGTTGTGTATTCTTTTTTAAAAAAACTGAAAGTGTTTCGTGGGTCATTTGTTGGTCCAATCGGTTGATATAGAAACACATTTGTGTTCGTGAATAAAAGATGCAGAAATATTTTACTAATCAATTCTGTTTGCATGTCGACCTCCAAGAGATTGATAGAACAAGCAAATGTATTAAAAAATCACCACACAACTGGAGGGGCGGAAGAGAAGAGGAAGCTACACAAAAGGAGCTAGCCCTCGTGCTCGAGAAGATGGAGAAGTGGGCGTTCAGGTACCTTCCTCTAGCAGCTCAGGTGGAATTGCCGCCGGAGTTCCTGGAGCTGCTAAGGGAAATGGCAGGGTGCTATACCAAATTCCACAAACCCATTACAAGGACCATCAGATTGCAATATCTTACACGGTGCATAGTTTGGTGCGCAGTTTGTGATGGAACAATACATGCTTGCTACAACATGCTGGTGAAGAAAAAGACGGAGGAGGAATCAACCGAGGTGACTATACATGGCTGGACTAATGGTTCCGACTTAGTGGCCGATCCTGATGCTGTGGAAGGCGAGGACACCCCTGAGCGTGGTGGAGCTGAGTGTGCCAGCGGCAGTGCTGTCAGCAACTGAAGCTCAAGCCCCTGGGAGGAGGCATAACTCTGAGCTCTGTACTCTCTATTGAAACTCTCAATGGTCTCGAACCTGTTGTTAGCCCTTTCATTTTGTTTGGGTACTTTGACCATTTCTTAGCTCACTAAGCACAGTGGAACTGTTATGAATAGCGCTTGTATTCATATGAGGCCAATGGGCCGGTATATATACACAAAGTACATGTGGTAAATATGCAAAGAACCCCTCATAACAATGGGGATATGCAAAGAACCCCTCATAACAATGGGGAATAACAAACTATACATATATCTCTAACACCCCCCCTCAAACTCATGGTGGATCAACAACACTGAGTTTGGAGAGGAAGAAGCTGTGCTGTGCTCGAGTCTGGGCCTTCGTGAAGAAATCTGCGATCTGAAGCTCTGAAGGCACATACTGAAGAGCAATCACCTGATCATGCACACAAGTCCTCATGAAAGAAGCATCAACTCCAATGTGCTTGGTGAGCTCATGCTTCACAGGATCACGAGCAATACTGATAGCACCTGTACTGTCTGACAAGAGAGGGGTCGGTGTAGTGACAGAAACACCAAAATCCTCAAGTAACCACCGTAGCCAAGTAATCTCTGCTGTCAAGAGAGCCATAGCTCGCAACTCAGCCTCTGCACTCGAACGGGACACTGCAGTCTGTTTCTTCGTCTTCCAGGCAATGAGAGAACCACCAAGAAAAACACAGTAAGCAGAGATAGACCGGCGATCAGAGGGATCGCTGGCCCAAGTAGCATCCGAATAGGCCTGAAGCTGTAACGAGCTGGAACGTGGAAAGAAGAGACGGCGAGAGATAGTCCCACGAAGGTATCGTAGAACTCGAAGAAGGTGGCTGTAGTGAACCTGAGTGGGAGCTGAAACAAACTGACTCAGAATATGAACTGGATAAGTGATATCTGGACGAGTAACAGCAAGGTAGACAAGACTCCCAACAAGATGACGATAGCGAGTCGGATCAGAAAGAGGCTCGCCATCGGAGAGTCGGAGGTGAACATTGAGCTCCATGGGAGTCTCAACAGTACGCTGATCAGTGAGAGAGGCGCGATCAAGAAGATCCTGAATATATTTCTCTTGGGACATAAAGAAACCATCTGGAGTGGAAGTAACCTCAATCCCAAGGAAATAATGAAGAGGACCAAGATCCGACATAAGGAACTGCTCACTAAGACGAGCCTTAACAAAGGCAATGTACTCAGAATCATCTCCCGTAATGATCATATCATCAACATACAGGAGAAGAAGAGTCCGACCACGAGACGAAGTGTGGACAAAGAGCGCAGGATCATGATCACTAGCTGAAAAACCAGCAGCAGTGACCACAGAGGAGAAGCGCTCAAACCAAGCACGAGGGGCTTGCTTAAGGCCATAGAGAGAGCGACGAAGGCGACAGACCATGCCCTCAGGAACAGAATACCCAGGTGGCGGATGCATGTAGACCTCCTCACGCAACTCGCCATTAAGAAAGGCATTTTTAACATCAAGCTGAGAAACAGACCAGTGGCGAACAGACGCCACCGAAAGGAGAGTGCGAACAGTGGTCATGTGGGCCACAGGAGCAAAAGTCTCGTCGTAGTCAACACCATGCTGCTGCTGAAAACCACGAGCAACAAGACGCGCCTTATAGCGCTCAAGAGAGCCATCAGAGCGAGTCTTAATCTTATAGACCCACTTACATGTGATGGGATGAGAATGGGATGGAAGAGGAACAAGATCCCAAGTACCAGTACGCTCGAGGGCAGCAATCTCCTCGGCCATGGCAAGCTGCCACTCAGGGTGAGTAACAGCATCCCGGTAGGAGACAGGCTCACGAGTAGCTGCGCCAGCAAAAGCAAAACGGGCAGGAGGCCGAATCGACTGGCGATCGCGGAGAGCGTAGCGAGGAGAAGATGACCCATCAGGGGAAGATGGAGCATCAAAAGAAGATGAAACATCAGAAGAAGATGACTCATCTGGAAGATCCTCAATACGAGGTCGACGAGTATAGACGATAGTGGGAGGAGCCTGGGGAGTCGTAGGAGACGACACAGGCGGCGACAACGGCGGAGAGGGCACAGGGGGAATATGTGGAGACTCAGTAGGACAGGTGGACGAGGGCAAAACCGATATAGGAGTATCTGGAAAGGTCAAAAAAGACAGAGACTCCACAGAGGAAGCCGAAGGAGAGGCGGGACGTGGGTAGAATGGACGAGACTCGTCAAAAGTCACATCCCGAGAAACCCGTATCCGACGACCAACAGGATCCCAGCACCGATATCCCTTGTGCTCGGCACTGTACCCCAGAAAGACACACTCAACAGACTGAGCGGTCAGTTTGGTACGTTCTCGAGGGGCGAGAAGAACATAGCAAACACAGCCAAACAGATGAAGGGCAGAGTAGTCAGGAAGAAGACCACAGAGACGCTCAACAGGGATCGCACCCTTAAGAGCAGAGGAGGGCTGAATGTTGACGAGATAGGTGGCAGTGGAAACAGCCTCGGCCCAAAAGTGAGGTGGAATAGAGGCGGCGATCATCAGAGTACGAGCCGTCTCAAGGAGGTGACGATGCTTGCGCTCAGCGACACCATTCTGAGCATGAGCACCAGGACAAGAAAACTGAGCGAGAGTGCCCTGCTCAGCAAGGAAGCTGCGCAGGTGACGGGAGAGGTACTCGCCAGCAGAATCAGCACGAAAGACACGAATAGGAGTGGAGAACTGTGTGTGTATCATAGTGGCAAATTGTTTATAGATGGGCAAGGCCTCACTACGAGAAGACATGAAATATATCCAAGTGTGGCGAGAGAAATCATCTATAAAAATGATATAATAACGATGACCCCCTTTCGAAACGAAGGGAGCCGGACCCCAAACATCTGAATGAACAAGATCAAAAGGACGCTGAGACACAGTCTCACTATGAGGATAAGGAAGCTGAATCTGTTTACCTAACTTACAGCCCTGACAATCTAAAGACACGTCTCCTGAGACAGACCCCAGAAGACCACGACGAACTAAGGACGACAGGCGAGATCCACACAGATGGCCAAGACGGTGATGCCACTGCTGGAAAGAGCCGGTAGACGAAGTGGTAGAAGCGGAGAGACTGGCAGCGGTGGTGGCAGCGGAAGGAAGATGAAGCCAGTCAAGCTCCCAGAGACGCTGTGAGTCACGGCGCCGAGGGCCAGAACCAACCAGAGCTCCCGTGTGGCAGTCCTGAACACAACAAGAGTCAGAGTCGAGAATAACTCGATAACCAAGATCAGTAATCTGCCCAGCAGAAAGAAGCTGCAAGGTAAGGCGAGGAACATGAGCAACAGAAGGAACATGAAAAGATGAGTTGCTAAGAGATCCTCGACCAGAGACAGAAAGAGATGTACCATCAGCAGTAAGAACACTGACAGGAGAATCAAGAGGTGTAATAGAAGACAGAGTGGAAGGATCAGGAGTCATGTGAAAGGATGCTCCAGAATCAAGAATCCACGGGAAGGTACCTGACTGTGTAGGAGGTGGTCTCTCAGTGCCCGAAGAATCAGTAGCAGAACCTGCAGAACCTGTCGAGGGAGAACCTGAAGCGGCAAGTAGGCGTCGAAGTCTGGCTATCTCCTGCTCGGTGAGAGAAGCTGCTGAAGAAGTCGAGACAGACGTCGTCGTAGAAGCACTAGTGCCAGTAGAAGAACGGCGTGAAAGATGCCGCTTCTTCTTGTAGCACTGTGACTCAGTGTGACCATCCTTGTCGCAGTAGGAACAGTGAGGACGGCCACCTCCAGACGGAGGACGGCCACCACCACCTGTGGTAGCCGCTGGAGGAGGCAGTGTAGCAGGCAGACGAGCGGCGAGCACAGAGGGGAGTGGCATCAGACCAGCACCACTCAAACGAGTCTCCTCTGCGCGTATCTCGGTAAGAGCCTCCAGGAGAGTGACACGAGGGTGGCGTGCAAGTAGCTGGGCACGCCGCTGCTCAAACTCAGGACGAAGGCGAGTAAGGAACTCGTAGACCCGCTGAAACTCCAGGTCGGCACGTACCTCCAGGCAGCACGGACAGGTACGACAGCCAGCAGTGCGGAGAGAGTCCAACTGACGCCAAACAGCAGAGCTCTGAGCGTAAAAAGCATCAACAGTAGCATCACCCTGCTGAAGAGAGTGCTCCTGGCGGACCACGGACAGGTACAGGGCATCACCAGAGGGCTCGTAGCGCTGACGAAGATGAGTCCACATCTGGAAAGCCGAAGGGAGTCCCACAATCTCAGAAGAAAACTGAGGCTGGACACTAGCGATGAAGACAGCAGCAGCCCGAGCGTCGTCATCGTACCACTGAGTGTAGACGGTCAGACAATCCTTGTAGGAATCCAGAGCCTCCTGGTAGGCAGAGGCAGCTTTATCAGCTTTATCATCATCAGCAGCAGCCTTATCGGCTGTTGGAGGCAATACAACAGGCGGCGGCTCCGTCGGAGGAATAGGGCAAGGCGGGCAGATGACATCGCCAGAGAGGACACCCCAGAGACGAAGACCACGCATGTGAATGCGCATGTGAGACACGAAGTCGGTGTAATTAACACCATCAAAAATCACCGGGCAGCGAGGGAGGGAAACAGTGCCCATTGGTAGGCGGCGCTGGACGGCGCGGCGACCAAGGGAACGAAGTCTAACAGGCGGCGCTGGACGGCGCGGCGGTTAGAACGACGTTTTTTTTTTTTTTTTTTGCTTTTTTTTTTTCTTCGGTCGGTTTACAAACCGACCGAGCCGACCGAACCGACTGACTCTCCCGAGCCGGGAAACCCTAGATCGGGAGCGAGAGGCGGCGCAGGCGGCGGCGGCCTGGCGCGGGCGGAGGTGGCCCGGCGAGGCGACGGCGGCCGGCGACGGCGGCCTCGAGCGGTGTGGCGGCCTCGGGCGCGGGCGGGCGCCGGGCGGGAGGCGGAGGCGCCGAGACCAGGCGGGCGGGCGCCGGGACGGCGAGCGGAGCGGAGGCGGCGGGGGAGCGGCCGGCACGGGAGGACGGCCGGCGCGGGAGCGGCCGGCACGGAGGACCGACGGCAGGGAGCGGCGGCCTCGAGCGGATCGGGGTCGGCGCGGGCGGCGACGGCCCGGCGCGGGAGGCGGCTGCAGCAGACGGAGCGGAGGCGGCCAACGGACGGCGGGGAGCGGCGTAGCCGAGGCCGGGCGAGCGCCAAGGAGAGGCCGCGCCGGGCGGGGCCGACGGCGACAGGGGGCAGCGGAGGAGTCGGCGGGGCCGACGGGGAAGGCGCCGAGAGAGCGGCGGCGGAGGAGTCGGCGGGGCCGACGGCGACGGGCTCGAGCGGGCGGCGGCGGCGCGGGGAGGCCGGCGACGGCGCGGTGAACCCTAGGTAAGCCAAAACCCTAGTTTTGGCTCTGATACCATGTTATGAATAGCGCTTGTATTCATATGAGGCCAATGGGCCGGTATATATACACAAAGTACATGTGGTAAATATGCAAAGAACCCCTCATAACAATGGGGATATGCAAAGAACCCCTCATAACAATGGGGAATAACAAACTATACATATAAGAACCACTACATGTATCATGTGTTAATCACCTCGATATAGCAGTGGCTATCATGAATTTTTGCTAGTTGTCCTTTTGAATGCGGTTACCATTATTCTGAAAACTGTACTGCTTACCTCATTTTTTAACTTGTACAATGCGGCCTCTTTAAAGATGATACTCTTCCAACGCTTTCCCATTTTCTCCTTTGCAAGAAGTTTAAATGGTTGTATCCCTAAATGTCTTCTCAAACTATTCGGAGAATTTGTTTCATGGAGGAGCCAACAGATTTTTGGTACTGAATGATGAAATAAACTCATATGGCACAGCCCTACAAAAGATTTGCCCAGATGAACGGAGCAGAGTTTATGGAGTTTTTGCTCTAGAAAGCTGCCTACAGATACTTCGTAGGGACTAAATGGATTACCTCCAAGACGTAATATCAAGGTACGATAATATTATGGTATTATCGAAAGCATTTGTTGTATGCATGTCACAATCTGTTGCCGCTGCTTAACTCCTGGAAGTGACCATTTTATTGTAAACAGGATGCTAGCCGCCATTTGTTCTCCACCACCAAAACTGTTCTAGAAATGCTTGACTTGTGCACGAAATTTGCTGGGCTCATGTCTTTTGATGCTGACAAGGTTCAAATTTCTCGGCCAAGAGCTTATTCTGATGCATAAGCTTTGCATGGTTCCTTACAGGCCAGGTGAGTTCTCTGCCAGCAGCAGCAACACTGAAGATTACATTGTTAGCTAGCAACTTCCTCTGCTAGGCAGTAACACTGTGCTTATCAAACCCTGTGTGATATATCATTTGTTGAGTTACTGGTCTCTTTCCAAAAGCCTTTTAAACAAGCCATTTCCAAAAGTTTGTGCTTTTCTAATCAACAAATATAGCAAAAAAAAACATGTAGATTAGGATAGAAAAATGTCTACCATTCAGATGCGGAACTAGACCTTGGATTAGGTGGACTATAGCCCAATGAATAGAAACCAAAGATCATAAAGAATAGTGACGTAGGTGTGAAAGGTTAGGAACGAAAGCTCATATCAACTCAAAACCAGCTGGCCCAGTCAAAGGCTTGGGCTAAGCCTGGTTCCTCCCCTGCTGCCAATAGCAATTCAATCAAAGAATCCTTTTTCATCTCAGTCTCTGATGACATGTCATTTGACGAACATGGATTTTCTTTGGAAACCTATGCCTTGGTTTATTTGTGCCTGGAGAAGCAGTGCCAACCTTCGGACCTCACACTGCATGAATTGCGAAGAATCAGCTTCCCTTCCGATCGTGCTCTTGACCTGCTGCAGAATAAGCGCAACATCTTCCACGATTTCACCCATCGGGATCAATTAAAGAAGCAGTGGCGAAGACTGAAATAAAATTAAGGGTGAGCTGAATTATTTATAGGACTAAACTAAATTGATATAAATATAATTTTTTTACTCTTATAGATTTTAAATTCATACAGAAATTACATAATTAGAGACAAACAACGAAAAGCAAAGAAATACAAAGTACATACCTTGACAATAGAAAATGCAGACCCCAAAAATATGATTATTCTGTCATGAGTGCAGAGTAACGATAAGTCACTTGTATATAAAATATATCAAAATTAGTGATATAATAGGAAATTATGAATGGCAATGAATATTTAGATCATATGAAACATACCACAAATAAACTAATTTGAATAACGAAACAAATTTGAATCATGGGACAAATGCATTCTATGGGACTTCATGCCTCGGAAGCGGTTATGATTTTATCATCATCAATGCTTCTAAAGATCTCTACTCGGTGTAGCACACCATCTAGTCGAAGTTTCTTTGGTTGAGTTGTACTCTAATCAGTTGGACGCGAACTATTTGAATTGCTTGTGAAATAGTTACACAAATTTCGTTTCTCTATTATAGTAAAAATCTATAAATAAATTATTAATTTTTGTTAATATAGAGTTATAAATCTATGAATAAATTATAAGATCTGGCTCCCCTAGTGGCCCGGCCCCCTTCTGCTCGCCCGACGCCCGGTTGCCCCTGCGTTGTGCACCGATAGCTCTCACACCTCTCTGGAAATCAGTGGCTTCCGACTTCCAAGTTTCAATTGCTAATTTGGTAGGGTTTGTGAGTTGAAGTTTGGTATCTTAGTTGGCGGTGAGATGGATTTGTTGGACCTCTTAAGGGCAGTAGGCTGGCCACTTGACCAGATATTTTTTTATTTTGTTTTTCTTTGCAACTTGTCTACAGGACATCGTCGCACCAGTCTCCTGTTGTACTCGTCGGCCTGCAAGGTGGAGGGATTCTTGCCACTGGAGGAGGATAGGCTGAAGCCTAACTAAGACGCCTCCTTGCTTCGCACCTGAAGGTACTGTAGTGGTGTTGCAAACTTCAAATTGATCCACGGATGATTTGCTAGAACACTAACAGATAGCTGGCTTTACTTCAGTACATTGGAGCATTTTTATGTCCAGACCTTTAGACTATTTTTCTCCGATACTTGTACCGGCTTCTCGTACAATTGCTAGCGGTCTCAAGTGTTAACCGCTAGGTTATAATATATATCTATTCCCCAGTCGTCTCGCGTGGATGTTAGGGGTGGAAAACAGTCACGGATAATTCATTTTATCCGATATTCGTATTCGAGAAAACGCAAATGTGATAAGAAAAATCCGTATTCGAAAATGTTTGTATTCGTATCCGTATTTAAGAATATTCGTATTCACATTCGTATTCGAGAATATTCGTATCCGTATTCATATTCGAGACTATTCGATTCGTATTCGATCTGTTTCTAGAACCCATAAAAAATCCGTACGAATTTTGTGATTCAAAATTTGAATTTAGGCGGTTTAAAACCAGTAGCAGTCAAAAACCGGTGAAAAATCGGTAAAACCGCTAGGAATCCGTTTTATCCGATATGCATATCCGAGAAAATCCGTATTCGTATTTGAGAATATTCGTATCCATATTTGAGAATATTCGAATTCAAATTCGTATTCATTTTAAAAATATGGATTCGTATTCGTATTTGAGACTATTCAATCGTATCTGATTTGTTTTCACCCCTAGTGGATGCTATCACCTCGATAACTTTTTTTTCTCCAGAAAGTTCCAGCTACGCTTATCTAGGTCGAAATCATAATTCAATAAACACAAGGTGCAAACCCATGCCATGAATGATGATTAAGCTATAGAAATGAGCGCAGCCCACAGCCACAGCCAATGAAACAAGGAGCTAGCCTCCCCGGACCGCACTAGAAAAGGGTCCAGCCGACCGAACCTCGTACAGTGACCACTAACCACTTCTTTTCCCACTCACATATCGGCGTATATCTACGGACATACAATCCACTCCAGATTTCAGATCAGAAGTTCAGAATCCAGACCACACCACACGTAATGTAAATACACCTCGAAGCGCCAGGGTGAGTTGGGCCATATGCTAAGCTCGATCGCGACGACGACCGCGTCCAACATTCCTGCGTGCACCAACCGCAGAGACCGAAAAGGAGAGGAATTAAGAAGAAGAAGAAGAAGAAGATGGAAAGCTTTGTCCAATCTCATATCTTCCCTTTTCTTACCAAGTGGAAGACATGATGGAGCCGGGGATAGTGGGATCAGGTCACGCTTCGCTTGGGTTGGGCGGCTTGTGGCTCGATCACTTTGTACAGGCCGAAGGCGACAGCATTTGGCCAAAGCTTCAGTTCAGATAGGCATCATGCTGTCATGGCATCATCGATCCCGTGGTTAATTTGGCTTTGGCATGCACTACTTTGGGCGTATAAATTTTCTCTCTTTGTGTTCATCTCGTCAAGTGGGCGTTCGAGGAGCCATCGGCCAGGAGTCGTAGTGCTGAAGTTCATCTGTCGTTGTGATGGTATGTTTTGTGTTGAAAAGTTTTGGTTAAAGTGGCACCGCGTGGTTGGAAGACTGGATGGGCAAATGTGGTGGTGGTACCGATCATGTACTAGTTTTAAGATATATTTGTGATATTGAGAGTGGTCATATAAGTTTGGGTGAGACTACGTAGTTTAAGCGGGAGCATAAAGAAGACAAAAATCATGGAAAGACGAGTTAGTACATGTGGTATGCGTCAAGTGACGGGGCCAATGCACGTAAAGATAGTTCGAGGGGTCCGAATGCATAAAGCCGTGAAGGCTAGTTATTAGGCACTCTGGGCTATATGTCAAAGCATGTGATGATACTTTGAGGTGAAGATGAAGATAGAGTTATGGGAAGGTGAAGATACTTTGAGGTGAAGATGAAGATGAAGTCCAGAGAAGGTGTGCGGAAACTTTGTCGGGGCATTTTGGGAAAATGTCTAAAACTGGACTTGAAGCTTACACTAAAACAGCGATGCGAGGAGACACAAATGAGATGGTTTAGGGTTAGGATAGAGTCGGTTGTACAGAGTGGATCAAAAACTAGTGTTTTAGTGGGTTGATCCTTATAAGCATTTTGAGAAACGTGCATAAGTGTGCAAAATCCGTGTTAGTTGGATTAACAGGTTTCCCTAAAAAGCTTAATGGGTTGGACCCATTAAGAGTTATGCTAGTTATTCTAGGGTTTAGTTTTTGCTCTAATACATTGTCTCATTCCATAGTTGTGAGAAATATCTTGATAGAAGGAAGGGTGATATTTTAGCTGTACCTTATAAATATCTATGAGCATGTAAACATCATCCTCCACTGAAATAAATCAAAACTTTTTCTTAGTCTTGTTCTTGCTTGTGTTTTTGATTGGCTTCTCTTATTCTTAAGTTAGATTTATGATTTTGGGTTCGCGGAAATTCTAGCCTAATCTCTTACTTAAATCCTCTTGCTAGCACATGTGAAAATAGATATAAAAGATCTCATATCTTAGATCTCACGGTAAGAAGTAATTTGAGAATTAGGGTTTATGGTGTTCTTGTGCTCTAGATTCGATTATATTCAATTTGGTGAATTTGAGCCCAAAACCTTATGATTTTTAATTAGTTTAGGTTTCTATTACATTAAACAGTCTCATGCAAAATTCGAAAGAGTTTGGATAAGATTTGAATAAGTTATTAAGATTTTAGCTTTTGTCCTAAGAGATTTTCATGTCTAGAAACAGAAGATCAGTCGAACCAGTCCCGAACCTACATTTCGACTGGCCAGCCGATGTGACTAGTCTTAGGCCGATGATTAGACCGGCCAACAGTCAGACTAGCCCATATCCAGAGGCGGCAAGCCGGAGCAGGCCACACTGATAACCACAAAGGTGGCGACGGTGGCTGCAAGAGGCTATGGGATGCTAGGGCAGAGGTATGCTGAGGCAGGATAGAAGCGGGGCTATGTCGCCAGGTTGAATAAGGATGATGTCGCTAGTGCCTAGAGAGTTTTATACGGGATGTCCTTTAAGTTCAAATGTGTGTTACAACAAAATGGCTCAGTTACCACTCCACTTGTTATACCATATATTAAGTAGAGAAATTGCAAGTACCCCTTCACCCTAAAAGTCGATCAGAATTTGATTTAACCCCACAACTATATGATTATTTGAAATGTCAACAGAAGTACTTCTAGGGATAAATCAAACTCTGACTGATTTATGCGCCTAGACAGAGTTTTCTCTGGGATGTCCTTTTAAGTTCAAATCTATGTTGTAGCAAAATAGCTCAGTTACCGCTCCACTGGTTATACCATCCATAATAAGTATAATATCACGGCTAATGACCATGAATAAGCGCCGAAAACCCACACATGAAAATTATATACCAGTATTACAATTGTACATTTATATACTCTAGAAGACATCTTCCCAAACATGTACAGACTTCCTCGAAAGAAAAAAACCTACCGTACAACAAGTACTACGACCGATGGGATTAGAGACATCCCTAACAATCTGATCTCACACTTATAGTCAACAATTATATAGCCTAATTGGTACACCATTTGGTTATAACTAGAGTAAGACATGCGAGGTCCTGTATTATCAATACAATTTAGGACTAAAATATAGCTAAGACGCACTCATAAGCATAAAGCAAAACAATATATGATAAAAGTATATTATAATCACACTAATAACACCACTGGAAAGTGTAATTAATGTTTTTTTATCTTCCATGCAATTTCTAAGTACTCTAGTCAATCTTAATCCTTCGACTAGGGCAGCCATTAGGAACTTTTAGCGTATAAGCTATGTAGTGTTGATTAGGAATGGGACCTCCACCAGTATTTGCATTAAAAATCCATGATCAGATAATTATAGCAATCGAATGGATATGAACTAATAAGAAGTAAATCCTCTCTGGCGAGAAACTACTGTTATGTAATTATAGTGATTTAAGGAATATGAGCTAATAAGAACTCATAGAAGCCTTGAAAGCAGGTCAATGAGCAGCCATCTCATACATACAACATCTCGTACAAACATATATATTTGTTAAAACTAGGTATGTAGCGTTAATTTCTCTAAAGCATTTCCATAAAAGTACGAGGATATTACCAAGAGAACATATGTCTGACTTGAATCCATAAGGAATACCTGCAAGCAGCCCTGGGCACATGTAATTTGGTGTTCCCACAACCTAAGAAAGCATCATGCTAAAACATAAGATTATGAGAACAGAAAAGGCATTAAGCTACCATATCGATTAAGGATGAATCGATATGTGGTTTTCCATGCTAGATTTCAAAACAGAAAGCTAAGATGAAGAAAATAAGATAGAAGTTTACTAAAGAGATTAAATCATCTGCCTTTAAAGTCTTAGCCAGCCCAAAATCCCCTGCAAGTAAACTAGAGATATTTAAACTATAGGGAATGAAGCACTGCAAAATACAGATGGAATAGCATCAAAATGCCTATGTTACTATGGAATAGCATCAAAAATAGCAGTCACCAAAACTCTGAAAGAAGTAAACCTTGTGTTGTGTGATTATGTTCTTGTCGGTCACGACTGACGCCATGACGACTTCAATAGAGTGGTCGCTCTGGTTCCGCCGCTGAAGGCTACAACCCCAGCTCGGCTCCCCGACCGGCCGTCGGCCGCTGTCACACCCTGGGCCACTAGCCATGCTCTGTGCGGGAGCTCCCCTAGCCGTCGCGCCGCATTGACACTCTAGGGTTAGGGTTGCCTTCACTTTGGGTCCATCTTGGACAGGCACTCAGTTGTTGTAGGGGCGAAGCCAAGGGGGAGGCTTAATTAGGCTTCAGCCTACCCTCCCCTGATGGCAAGAACCCCCCCCCCCCCCCCAACTCCATCGGCCGACGAGCATAGCAGGAGACTGGCGTGGTGACGACCTTGAGGCAAGCTGCAGAGAAAAACAAAAGTAAATGCACAATGCAGGGGTGACTGGGCATCGGGCGAGTAGAAGCGGGCCGGGCCGCCAAGGAAGCTGGATCTAGCAGTGAGGTTCGGGCCACCGGGCGAGGGAAGGTTGATCCAGGGACATAGGGAGACGGACCAAGGCGGCGAGGGGGAGCCGAGCCGGGGTGGCCGAGTGGAGCTAGACCGGGGGCGGGCGATGGGGGGAGCTTGACTCGGGCAGCGAAGGGGAGCCTGACCAGGGTGGCATCACGGAGAGGGGGAGCCGAGCCAAGGCGGCCAAGGAGAGCCTGACCGGGGGTAGGCGGGGGGTGTAGGGGGAGCTTGACTGGGGCGGCGAAGGGGAGCCTGACTGGGGTGGCATCACAGTGAGGGGGAGCCGAGCTGAGGCGGCCGAGGAGAGCCTGACCGGGGCAGCGAGGGCCAAGCCGCAGCCAGTGAATGTGGGCGGCACCGCGACAGGAGTATTGCGCCTTACGCTGGACTACTGTAGAAGATGAAGACACAAAGACGAAGTGGAGTTCGCCAATCGCCAATCACCATTGAGTCTGAGAGTGAGAGAGTGAAGTCTGAGAGTGAGTGAAAAGAGTGAGAGGAAGTGAGGAAAGGAAGTGAGGAGGAGATTAGGAGTGGTCGATTGGACTTTAGAGAAAAGTGGGGGCACACCGCATGCCTCAAGCCCTCAACTAGGCCTGGGCAAAATACCTGCTACCCGTACCCGAATTACCCGGACCCGAACCCCAAATACCCGAACCCGAGGTACCCGATCCCAAATTCGGATAGCGATTCTGATTACCCGAAATTAGTTTGGGTAGTTCGGGTAATATCCCCCGGTACCCGAACTACCCGAATTGTCTGTAAATTACCCGAATTGTCGGAAAATTGTCTGTAAATTACCCGAATTGTCTGTAAATTACCCGAATTATCGGGAAATTAGCTGGTTTTCTGTAAATTCGGGTATATCGGGTATACCCGAACCCGAACCCGAATTATCGGGTACCCAAAATTGCGGGTAGTGTTTTTTTTTGGGCTAATATCGGGTAGCAGTTTTCATTACCCGAATTTCGAATTACCCGAACTACCCGACCCGAAAAATTCGGGTAACCCGAACGCCCAGGCCTACCCTCAACTGATAAACTAAGACACTGAGTGAGTGAGTAGTATTCTTCCTTAGTTCCTTAGTTCCTTCTCGATTTAGTATTTTAGAGTTTAGAGTTTAGACTTTTAGTGTATATAGATAGTTTAGTCCTTATAATTTATTCAAAGATTTATAGCTCTGTTAATTTATTTATAGATTTTGCTATAATAGAGAAATAAACTTTGTGTAACTATTTCGCAAG
This sequence comes from Dendrocalamus latiflorus, assembly GCA_017311315.1. NCBI lineage: Eukaryota > Viridiplantae > Streptophyta > Magnoliopsida > Poales > Poaceae > Dendrocalamus > Dendrocalamus latiflorus. Next base: position 7,206,150 of record CM029651.1, on the reverse strand, counting down.
CAATTCAAATAGTTCTTGTCCAACCGATGAGATTGGCTCTTATAACTTGACTTATAGCCAAATACTTGGCTCTATTATTGGACTTGCTCTAAGTTATAATCCAATAGAACAGACCCTCACGCTGATTAATGAAATATAAGCTCTTCATCTAAAAGAAAAGGATATGGTATTTCCTAAGATAATTGAGTACATGACTTGTGAGGCTGGACACAGGAATTCTGTACGAATCTAACAAAAATAAATCTAGTTACCTCGAGAATTAGGGGAAAAATTCTCCACCCTATCATGGCCTAAAAATTTTGCTGGGAAGGAGAAAACAAATTATTATCCACTGATGATAAGGTGGCGACAGATGGAGTCCGTACTAGTACTACCCCTATAGGCTATAATCATAGTTGCCTCCAACTAAAAAGACTCGGCAGCCTCCCGGTGCGCACGTGTGACTGTCGTTGTCTTCGGAAGAACAAATGGTTGGTGGTGATTCCCTCCAACCTCTAGTTATGGCATCTCCTATTTTTTCCGTACGTTAATATGGTCATGAATGGGCAATCTCTGGATCGATGGCGATCACACATATTTTTTTTCATGATAATAAGGTCTGTTTGATATAGCTGTGGCTTCTAACTATTAGCTGAAATTTTTGAATTTTAGCTGTTTATGACAGAAATTACGGAGATAGATACTCGCTTGTGATTTTGGTTGATACAAATGTTAAGATTTTAATGTATACTACAATTAACTTGTAGATCCCGTCATAAGAAAATACTCCGTTTGAAAGTAAGGTATTGTAACAAAAACTAAAAACCGTTAAAAAATAGACCCTATGATACCATGCTAACAAATAATTCTAAGGGAAATCTACATAAGGCACCTAGCTATAAACTTTGTCCAATTCTCAAAATATTCTCGAGGACAATTTTGTATTACTTACATTCAAGCAACTACTTATTGGTTTTTAAATCCCAACACCTGCGGATTATATATGTGTGTGTTAAGTGGGTATATATGTACTGTTGTCAAGACTGAGGCTTAACTGGTGTACGTGCGTTAATTAGCTAGTTGACGGCCAAATAGTCAACCGGGAACATTGTGGGTCACTGTTACGTAGGCCCCACCCACGTACGGGTGCTATATCAATTGACCACATTAACATTGTAGGCCATTAATTATTGTAAGAAAATAAGATTTTTTATGGAGCGTTAAGCATCCCATTGCCAAAATATCTAGTACTATTTTGTTCTTGCTAGTTGCCATCATCCATATGACCATATTTATACCGGATATTCTACGAAATCATACTTCATAGTGCTCTAGAACATCTCAAGCAAAGAACAAATACGGGTTCCGATGCTATCTTGGCACGTAGCAGCTGGCCTTTTTCTTCCCGGACGTGTCGCAGTCGTGTCAAGTAAATACTCCAATTAGCACAGAATTAAGCTGGTGATTAACGAACGTGACGTGCTACTTGAAAGCTGGCGAGCGGTAAACGGCTAGGTTTTCCATGCTTGGGAATTGGGATCCGTTCGCGAGGCGGTAGCTGATCCGCACGTTGTAGTGGCGCGGTCGGTAGTTCTCCGCACTATGGACCATGAGCTTGTTTGATATAACTACAGCTTATAACTTTTAATTGAAATTTTAACTGTTTATAATAGAGATTATAGAGGAAAAGATACTAGTTTGTGATTTTAGTTGATACAGATATTAGGCTTTTAACGTGTACTACAATTAATTTGTAGACCCCGTCTTAAAAAAATACTATGTTTGAAAGTTAGGTACTGTAGCAAAAGCTAAAAGCCGCTTTTAGATGCCGTTAAAGAACATGCCTGGCTGATTTTGGTTGGCGCAAGTTGGCGAATGGCAATGCCTCATGACGTGGTTCGGCACTTCGGCCAACCATTCGACTCAGCCTAGGAGCCAGGAGGCGAGCATCCGCGTCGGTCCGTCCGGCCTGGCCCTAGCGACAGTGGCGAGTAGAACAAAGAAGAGTAGCTGATCGGCCAATCCCCATTTGCTCGCAACAACCTAGTGGTGAAGCTAGAAATAAAATTGAGGGTGAGTTGAATCATTTATAGGATTAAACTAAGTTGACACAAATATAATCTTTTACTCTTATAAAATTTTAAATTTATATAGAAATTACATAATTAGAGACAAATAATGAAAAGTAGAGAAATACAAAATAGGTACCTTACAATAGAAAGCGCATACCCAAAAATATAATTATTCTGCCATGAGTGTAGAGTAGCGATAAGTTACTCGCGTATGAAACATATCAAAATTAGTGATATAATAGAAAATTATGAATGACAATAAAAATTTAGACCATATGAAACATACCACAGGTAAGCTAATTTAAATAACGAGACAAATTTGAATCATGGGGCAAATGTATATTTGTCTTCTATTTGTCTACAAAAGATTTTTTTTATTATTATGTGGTACCATATCTTACATTCTCTTTCTTATTCCTCCTCACATACATTTATTATCTGAGCCCACCACTGCATAGGCTCCCGTGCCCAGCTTGTTGCTTGCATGAGAGCCAAGCTCTCATCTCTCTCCTCTCTTCTCTCCTCCACATCAGCAAAAATGCTGACTAGCTTGGCTATAAGACCATTATTGGACTTGCTCTTATAGCTTGTTGTTATGATTTATTAGTCTTAATGAATAGTGACTATTGAGAGAAATTAAAAGCTAAAAAATACTAAAAAACCAAAAAGAACAAGGCCTGAGTATAGTCATGTAAAATAGAAAAATAAGAAATCCGAAGTTTAATTTAGGCCCCACTCAATTGGACTTCAAGTTTTAGCTTCGAGCTTCTTAATTTCATTCTTTTCTAGCTTTTGGCTTTCTTTGTATTTTCCTTTTTTTCTTATTCCTTTGCATTATCTGGAATGGCATACAATTTTTTCCTCTTTTTTATTTTTTAAATTTAATTACATTAAAAAACTAATAGAACAACAGTGCAAAAATAAACTAGCTACAGTGCCACACAATCGAAAAAGCTACAGCTCGCAGCCCAGTGGAGCACTGCCAATACCAAACACACTATATTGTTTTGCTATCCTCGTTGTAAAACAAGTAATTTTTGATGATTGGTTGCGCACACACTCGTGATGATTGTAATATAATATATCGTCAGATGAACTCATGAAACGTAAGAACAAACTGCATTAGTTTGATCCACTTCGACACATGGACTTTTATTCAACATTGTCCTTGCTACACTTATGCATGAGTACAAAATTGCGGCGAGTGGAGGACACCTTGTACGCACGCACAGAGGAAGAGTGGAGTACGACGAGGCGGCATGGGGCCGGACCCAGACCGGAGCCTGGTTCGCTCGTCAACTTGGGCGGGTCTAATCGGAAACGGGATGCGCCGGTCGCCGTCGGGCTCGAGTGCGCCCGGACGACCAACGAGGGGAGAGGTTAACTGGTGGGGCCTACATGGTAGTGAGCGTTGCGGGGATGTGGTGGACCCGCACGCGCTTCCACGCACTCCCATCCCGCCCCCACTCCCTCTTTTGGCTATGTGTCGCACGGTGATTTGCTAGAACTCTCAACGGCCTCAGGGAGGAGGCCCGGATCTTGTGCAATGGCTTCCCACTGCGGCATTCTGTTCTGTACGGAGGGGTGAGCTGCACTTGCACTGTTGCGCATCACCGTAGTAGTAGGGTTTTCACAAGAATCATGACTTCATGAGAAGCTGATTGAGCTAGAAAATTTATTAAAACGTACACACTTATACATGTACAAGTATCATAAATTCAACACATAAGTTTAAATACACATAATTCTTTAGGGCGAGATTTTTTTTCTAATCTTTATGAATACTTCGTGGATTGTAGAATACATATCAATAATGTGCAAAATAGTTCTATAATGAGAACCTCAACTAGTGTCACCAGGCTTAGCCAACCAAATCTCTTGATTCAATCATTGTACACGAATCCCAAATCAAACCGAAATCAAAATTTACTCGAATCTAGTGCTTCCAACATTCCAATTACAACTTCACAACATTCCATGAATCCCAAATCAAATCAAAATAAATAATCAAGCATTGAATTACTATGATTGTGTGTATTGCCATGTTGCGTGCCGCGCCGTGTGTTGCTACCACCTATTGCTCGCACATCGCATGGTGCTCCTGGTGCCCTGCGTTGTGCTGTAGCTCCCGTGTGGTGTCCCCTCTGCTTCCTAGTCCCCCTCTCCACACCACCCACTGCTCCACCTCTCTGCGTTGTGTCGACTGTTGAGCAGCCAACCAGAGTTGCCGCCACCAAGGAGCAGAGGAGAAGAAAGGGCTAGGGATTATGGTTGGGGAATTGATGGTATTGGTCTATTGGAGAGAACGGAGGTAGGATGAGTGGTGAGGTGGCTATTGGCTGTGGGTAGGTGAAGGGCACAAAGCATACCATTTATTGTGAGCTAATGTAGCACCCGAAAATAGGGAAGATTTGCAACTAATCAAGCCGGTTGATTGCCTTTCTCATGTGTGCTTAAGGGGTGATAAATAAAGGGGCAAACCCTTTCTTTCTTTTGCACAGGCCCTATTCCCATCTACCAAGGTTGTTTCCTCTCTATCCCATCGCCATCCATCTACCCACCTCTTTCTCTCTCTCTCCCTCTCGGGTTCCTTGGCCGGCAGTGGCCTGGGCGCGGTAAGGACGTGAGGCGGCACATGGGCCGGGCGCAGGCCGGGAGGCGGCGCATAGGTTGGCCGGGAGGCGGCGCTAGGCAGCCGAGCGGCGTAGGGTTGGTGGCAATTTTTGGTCGAGCGGCGCATGGCAGGTGGCGACGGCTGGTTGAGCGGCTCATGACGGGGAGCCGGCACAGCGGGCCCATGGAGGTGTGTAGGACTGGGCGGCGGCCAGGGCCGAGGCAGCTTGGTCGAGTGGTGGCCAGGCGCAGCACGGCTGGCAGCGTCGATGGTGGTTGGCAGTAGCGGTGATGGCCGGTGGCGGTGGCCGGTAGTGGCGGGGTGGCCGTCGCACATGCCGATGTGGTTTGGTTGTATATGGGCACGACTGAATCTCATTTCGCGCACGGCTCTATTAGCGCGTGCAGTGGGAACGTGGTTCAGTTGGGTGATCGAACGATTAGCTTAGCCGAACACCGTTTTGCATGGCAGAAGGGGCTTAACGAACTCGTTTCTTCCAACTGAGTGAATCTTTTATCGTCTCTCGTCAATTCTAGCTAGGGTCGTATTTGATTTATTTCCATTCCACCGTGTAGGTCCACACGCAGCCTTTGAGGGAACGTTCGGGCAATTGTGCACCTCGGATCCTACATGGAGCGACTTCACCAAATGTGCTCAAGGCAAGTACCTCGCGGTCATAAACTCTCCATTTTTGTATATCACATCTTTCATGATTATTGTCACCACTTCCACTAAGTACAATTATCATATTACTAATGCTTGTCTAATTATAGATTTCTAATATTGTATTTACACCATGATATTCTATGTTATGGCGTGCTACATGTTCTTAGGTTTATTAGAATACTTAGTTAAGGATATTCTACAATTCATGCTTTTAAGGTAGTGTTTTAGAAGTAATGCTAAATTCATTAATGGGGGAGGGGGGTAGCATATGAATATGTTTTTAACTTAGGTTTAACCATTAGCACTCTTTTAACATTATGGCTACTATGCTTTAGTTCCTGGTAGCAAGATCCATTACTTATATGGTGTTGTATGTGAGCCATGATGGATTTTACATATGCATGAAATAAATTAGATAATGATACAAAAGGTCATCGTAATGTTCTAGAATTTTCTAAAATTGTACTATTGATTTCAGTGATTAAAGACAATTTAAATAATTACGATTAATTAAAAAAGCAAATAAATACATAAAACATAGAAAGTAATAATAATAGTGCTAAACATGCTTCAGATGTTAAAAATAATTCAAAATTTGAATTCTTGATGCCCTTTTATGCTGGAATATGAATTTTCAACAAATTCTGCAATTTCCGAAGGCTTACCTGCTAATTTTCAATTCTGAGAACATTTTTTTTGCATAATTTTCTGATTTTTTGAGGGACTTTTTGCAAAAATCGCCACTAGCCGGTTTTTTGTTTGGGCCAAAATTGGGCCCGCTCAGCCCATTTAATAGTCAACCCACTTATCCGGTGGCTAGGGTTAAAACCCTAGCCACCGGTCAGCCTTCCCGTGGTAGCGGCCACTCGGCATCGACTCTGAGTGCAAGCGGGCGGCCAGAAGGCCAAGCGGCGGTGACCGACGGGAGAGGGCCGGTGCAACTTCAGGCATGTGCGCAGTGGCCGCTCTGCGCGAGTGAGACCATGCATCGGCCGTGGCTTTAGGTGGCGGCGGCTCTGGCAAGCGGAGCGGTGGCTGTCGACGTCTACGAGCGCGGGTGGGCGTGCGGGGCCGGGCAGTGGCACATGCGGGCATCGCTCGATGCGGGAGTTGGCGGTTGAGGCATTGGCGGCTCGTGCAGGGGTGCGCGGCCATGCGAGGCGACGGCGGCGGCCATATGGGGCCAAGCGGCGATGCTCACGCGAAGGTGCCCGGCACGACGGGGACGTGCGGGAACGTCGTCGGCGTTGTGCCGTGCTGGGTGAGCGACGGTGGCATGTGCAAGTCTAGGCCAGCATCGACGCATGGCGACTCTGCCTCGGGGCCATGCGGCGGTGATCCAGTGTGGCCGCAAACCAGCATAGCGGTAGTCCAGCACATGCTATGAACCGACGCAACGGCGACGCACGATGAGATGCGATGGCTCGGGCGGCGCATGCTGGTGCACGACAGCGGCTTGGGCGACGCAACTGCGGGGCGAGGCTGCTGGAGCTCGAGCGACGGCGGCCTCGCCTCGGGCCAGCGTCGGTGCATGACGGCAGGGTCTTGTTCGGGCGGCGCAGCGTGTGCAGGTGGCAGTGTGGCTATTTTTTGTTTTTTCAATCTATAGTGCAATCGACATCTACTCTTTCATGTAATCCACCGATCAACATTGTGCCGGCAATTTCAAGTCTGCTCGGGGTAGATTGAGCGGATTTTCCCATAGAAAATAATCTAGAAAGCGAAATTTGCAGAAATTTAAAGCGATTTAGAGATACAATTCAATTTACGAGTGCTTCGACGATTACTTTTTGATCCACCGGAGCGATTCATGCTGATAACATGTTGAGGAACCGTCGCTGGCGAGTCACTCTGAGCGATTCCTCCTAGGCAAGATAGATGGATCAATAACAGAATAATACAAGAAAATGCAAGGATTAAACATAGAGAGATGAGAGGCTTCTTCTTCTTTATTGCTTTCTCTTTTTCGAAACGTACAAATGATGGCAATTGGGACCCCATGTTTATAGACTACATAGTGAAGTGTCCACCATGAGCCAAAGCTTTAGGCTCAAACCTAGGTTTCCTAACATAAACCATGACTTATTCACCTATCGTTCTTGAACGTGGGCTAGGCCACGTGTTGACTCAACCCAACCTAGTTGCACCCTCCTAAGATGCTATAAATGGTCAAATCTTAGACCACACTATAGATATATATGAAATCAGGCAAAATTTTATGAGAGATCCAGATTACGACACGAACAAAGATTTATACCAGTAGTCCTGCTCATTTCGGTTTCTCTATTGGATTTTTGGCTTCTAAATTCTAGTTTTTTAATTTTTGTCTTTTTCTAATCTTTTATTTTTTTCCGTATTCCTCTGCATTGTCTGTGATTGGCTAACATATTTTTTTGCTATTTTTAAATATTTTTAAATTTAATTACAACTAAAAGTCACCAGCAGTTACAGTGTAAAATAAACCAGCTATAGTACCATGCAGCGAAAAAATAAATCATAAAAAACCCAAATGAGCCAGAAATCTTCGTATTCGAGTGTGATATGAACCAGAAATCTTCGTATTCGAGTCATCTTCCCAGCACATATCTCACTATTTCCAACGATAAAAAAAATAGTTGAGGCTGCACCTGCGCTACCGTTACACTGAGCGCACGCACACAGCCGGTACCACACCACGGAGCCAGCACACCGGGCGGGTTAGAGAGAGAGAGAAGCGCTCACGACGAGCAGGGGCCAGGAGGAAGAGAAGAGAAAGAGCGAGAATGCGCGGGGCCCAGCCCCACCACTGTGGCCTCTGACACAGCTCACACCTTTGACGAACGGCAGCTCGAACCCAACCCCACCACCCCACCCCAAAAAATAAAAAATAAACAAAAACCAGCAGGGAAAAAACACGGACAAAGGAAAGAGCTAGGGGTGGAAAACGGTAACGGATAATTCGTTTTATCCGATATTCGTATCCGAGAAAACAAAAATATGGTAAGCAAAAATCCGTATTCGAAAATATTCGTATTCATATTCGAGAATATTCGTATCCGTATTTGAGAGTATTCGTATTCGAGAATATTCGTATCCGTATTCGTATTCGAGACTATTCGATTCGTATTCGATCCGTTTCTAGAACTTATGAAAAAATCGTACAAATTTTGTGATTCAAAATTTGAATTTAGGCGGTTTAAAACCGGTAACCGGTCAAAAACTGGTGAAAAATCGGTAAAACCGCTAGGAATCCGTTTTATCCGATATTCGTATCCGAGAAAATCCGTATTCGTATTCGAGAATATTCGTATCCGTATTTGAAAATATCCGAATTCGTATCCGTATTCGTTTGAAAAATATGGATTCGTATTCGTATTTGAGACTATTCGACCGTATTCGATCCGTTTCCACCCCTAGAAAGAGCCCCAGCGCAGGCAGGGACGGGCGCGATGGACGGCCCGGATCTTACCCGGGCCCACTTCTGTCGCCCGGCCCGCCGTAATTTAATCCGCCCGCGAAGGAATACTAGAGGGCACAAAGGGTAAAAGTGAGGGACTGGCCCTTCCATTTGTTTATTTATATTCTCACTCACTGCTGCCTATGGCTAATCCTACTACTACTGCTCCTTGCTTCTTTGCTTGTACCAGCCGAGAGCCTCTCCTACCTCCACTCCCAGTCTCCCTCTCCTCTCGTCTTCCAGTCCATCGAGGAGGTGGCTCTGCGAGGTTTGCTTTTCTCTTGCTCTTCTTCTTCTTCTTGCTGCTGCTAGGATCACGCATGTGTATGTGTTCTGTTCAGCTCTGGTGATTTGCCGTTGAGCTTTGTGGCATGTGTCGAGTGGCTGTTTTGAGGCTTTGAGCAGATGGAATTTCTTGTTTCTGATGTAGATTTTTTCCCTGAGTTTTTGAGCTTGCTTTTAGGGGAATACGGTGGTCGTGGTCAAGGGCATGTTATAGACTCTCTTCTTATAGGTTCAGGTGCTTATTGGGTTGTCTGGTTGCCTAACTTTAGTATTTGATTAGACCACCAAAATGTCATGCGTTCATGCTCGCATGCCCAATTTTAGCTTAGCTGGTCAGGAACGTTCACCCTTGTGTGCCCCAATGATTGTGAGAATCTCCTGCATCGAAGTGCTGTTTCTTTCTTCAGCCTTGAAATCTACGGAGGTGGCAACTGTATTTTTTTATGCTCAACTCATGTGCGTCTTGTAATTTTTTACTGTAGAAAAATGCTCGTGCTGTGATCCCCCCATCCCTGCATATGCATTAGAGTTTTTATCTCTCGTGGGAGTTCAAGAATTGCAAGCTTAGTGCATGCGTTGAACCCTTGGTAAGATCAAACGGAGGGCTCGAGAAGTGATTGATTTGGGGGTACAGATAGCGGGATGGGGTGATCGATGGAGGGGGTGGAGGAAGCGAACAGGGAGGCAGTGGAGAGCTGCCGCAGGGTGCTCGCCCTCCTCTCCAACCCCCATGGCCAGCTCGTCCCCCACAAGGATCTCGTGGAGGCTACAGGAGAGGCTGTCTCCAAGTTTGCTTCCCTAGCCTCCAAGCTTACCAATGGCAATGGCCTCCAAGGCCATGCCAGGGTTAGAAAGATCAAGAAGCCCATGCCTATATTTGACAGCAACCTCTTCTTGGAGAGCTCTGCATTGGCTGCAGCCACTGCAGCCAAGACATCCAACCCGAGCCCGATCACTAGCCTCCAGCTGTCTCCGAGGTACCACCAGATGGAGGGCTCCTCTTCAAAGGATCCTGTTAGGATCCCTGCTCAATTCCCCAAAAGGTTGCTTCTAGAGAACCCGGCGGCCGATTCGGATGCGCCGTCACGGGGGTCGCCGCTCCAGCTCGTCCAGCCAGTGTCTGTTGCGCCCCCGGCAGTGCCGCCAACCCCACGATTGCCTCCGGTGCATCTTCATTTCATACAGCAGCAGCAGCAGAGCTACCAGAGGTTTCAGCTCATGCAGCAGATGAAGATGCAGAGTGAGATGATGAAGAGGAGTGGTCTTGGTGATCAGGGTGGTAGCACTGGTGGTGGCAAGGGTGTAAATCTCAAGTTTGACAGTTCTAATTGCACGGCATCATCCTCCCGCTCATTCCTGTCATCTCTGAGCATGGAGGGGAGTATTGCGAGTTTGGATGGCAGCCGGTCCAGCCGGCCATTCCAGATAGTTAGTGGCTTGCAGACGTCAAGCACTCCGGAGTTAGGCCTCATGCAGAGGAGGAGGTGCACTGGTAGAGAGGATGGGAGTGGACGGTGTGCAACCGGGAGCAGGTGTCACTGTGCGAAGAAAAGGTTGGAATTCTTTGTGCTAAATTGATATCAGACTACTGATCTTTTGTTTTTTTTTGTGTGTGTTTTTGTAAATCACCTTTTGCATGTAATTGCAGGAAGCTGAGGATACGGAGGTCTATCAAAGTCCCTGCAATCAGTAACAAGGTCGCTGACATCCCAGCTGATGAGTTCTCATGGAGGAAGTACGGGCAGAAGCCAATAAAGGGATCCCCGCATCCTAGGTATAGCTAAATACTTAAATCTTTTATATCCCTTTAATCGTTATGTTAGATCTTGTGTTGCTTAGTCTGCTTCTTTGGTGTTTACTGGTATCATCGGGTCTCCGATAGCAATTTTGCATTTGCAAGTTTATATTGCACAGGATAGCTGTACTTACTCTTTGTTTTTGTTATGTTAGGAAAAAAAAGTAGTGCTTGGTTACACTCAGGTGTTACTTCTGTTTATTCAGAGTTAGAGCTTCCATGTTCTTATTTCGGTAAAACTAAGTCTATGCCCATATCTTAGGATGCATAGCATAATCCTCCACAAAGTATTCATCAGAAGGTTTTACCAATTTGGATAGTAAAAAGGAATTTTAGCCCTTGGAATTACAGGTTGAAAGTTTTAAGGCTGGATTTCATCCCCCAGTTGTTTAGATACTGCTTATAACAAAGTGGTCTGTTTTTTGAGCTACGACTTATCGCTGCTTGTGAGAGAGAGTATGAAGAGAGAGAGAGAGACCTGTATGCGATTTTGGCTGATATAAATGAAGTTGTAGTGTCTACTACAATTGACTTGTAGATCCTGCTTTAAAAAGACACTCCATTTGAAAGGTAATTACCATAGAAAAACGGCTTTTAGAAGCCGAAAAGAAGTGAATTTGTTTTTGATCAAGTCGTGCAGTTTCGTTCTTACTTTGCAATAAGCATACGTGCAGTTTAAAAGAAAGATGTTCTAATTCTGGTAGTGTGCCTATTGCAATCCAAGAAAGGTTACAACCGACAACCTCTACCCAGCACAGTTTACTCTCTTGCTCCTACTTCAAAGGAGATTTCTTAAGAATAGTCATGTGTGCTCATCGTCTTGCAGGGGGTACTACAAGTGTAGCAGTGTGAGGGGCTGCCCAGCGAGGAAGCACGTTGAAAGGTGTGTTGACGACCCCTCGATGTTGATTGTTACCTATGAAGGTGATCACAATCACAACCGAGTGCTAGCCCAGCCAGCCTGACCTTTCAGGCTCTCAGTTGCAGACCGCTTCGATAGCCTCCCTTTCTAGAAAAGAGATTAAAAAGAAAGAGTCTAGTTTGTACATATCGTGCTGTTCCTAACTGTTGGGGGAAGAGTCAGCCCTTGCAGAAGAATCCATGGCGAAATGAATTATCGCATGGATGATTGATGTAGTGTTTCTCATCAAAGACTCATAATTTTGTAGCCTTTTTCGTCTTTCTTTCTCGTTATGTTGGTCCTCGTAGGACTATCCTGTTCTGTGGTGTGCAGTGTAACATTCTGCTGCAGTTATATGTCTGGGGGTGTGGTGTTACTGTTAGGGGGATTGGAGAAGTCAGGCAATGATGGTAAAAGTTGCAACACTAGGAACAAAATGTACCCTCATCTTCAGTCGAATGGTACAGTCTTGTTGACGGAAATCATCCGGTGGTTTGGCATGTTTTTGTTTGCACAAGTGGTGATTCTTTGATGGGATTGCCAGGTTTTTATGTAGTGCTCCAAAGGGTTTAAGCCTAGGCTTCTATTTTTTTTGTGCGATAGTGATTAAAAATGCACTGTAACTGTTGTTAGATTTTTCTGTGTAATTAAATTTTAAAAAATTATATTATCACAAACAATACAGAATAAGAAGCAAAAAAACAAAAAGCCAAAAAAGTAAAAAAAAGACCAAATTAAAAAAGATAGAAAAAGAAGCTCATGGAACAGGACCTTAATCCTCGGCATTTTTGTACTGAGATGTGTCCTGCCACTGAGAGGGCGGTCACTTGCAATCTGGATGTGCCTAGTGTCTCCCTTTTCCCTTGATTCTTCGGCATGTCAATGTAACGAGCTCAGACGTTCAGCTGATCTCTGTTTCGAGGTCTTGGTGAGATCAGGATTCACGGGCTCGCTTCGAGATCTGACAGATTGGCCGAGAATTCTTGCTTATGCTCCAAACGGTTTAAAAGTCTTCGAAAGTTACTTGAAACATGTTGATTTCTTAATTTCGGTTTTTTTGAGTTATTTTTGGCCTTTTTTTTACATTTTTCTTTATTCCTCTTATTCTTTTGTATTGTTTCAAAAGATATAGCGGTGTTTTTTTTATTTTTCTTATTTTCTGATTTAAAAAAGCTAACCGCTCTTATAGTATAATTACATCTAAAAGCCAGAACTCATAAGCCAGATTTTAATCTGTTTGGAGCAGCAGCTTGATCTTTTGCACGCGTGCCATGTAAGCAATGGCATTTGATAGTCACAGAGATTTGTGAAGCTTAGTGAGGCTTGCTTGATTCCAAGCTGTAGGCTGTGGTGCACTCACTGCAAAACAAAAGACTTCAGAATATTTGATATCTTTTGATCTAAAAATAAAGAAAGATATTAGATATCTTCCTTTTCTTCGTTGAGACTAATGGGTGATCTGATTACATGAGTACAGGACTTTTTGCCTTCACATTGAGATTTGTAGGAAAACTGTGGGATTTCACTAGAAGAGCTATATGAGAAAAGCTAAATTTATATAAATTTGCAATTTTTTTTTCTAAACTTCTTGCAGATCTGGCGGTTTGATCGGCTAGAGGTGACGGTCAGACCGGCTGTCACCAATGGTCAGACTGGCTGGAGACAGCGGTATGACCAACAGAGCAGGTTGTTTTGGCCGAAAATTGAGATTTTGAGTTTTTTGGTCTTGAGTTGATTTGGTTTGACCTAAATCAGTGCATATGTGTTACATAAAGCATGTTTTGACTAATGTGGATCAAGTTGTGAAGAACTTGTGCTCTAAAATGATTTATTTGTTTTTTGATATGCAGAGATACTTAGAGTCAACCATAGTCAATGGCGATAATCAAGGCTACGCTCATGGATCTATGGCCCAGAACAATCAAAGATGCCGGGTAAGATGTCTAAACCTGATTCAGGCTCATATGCTTTGAAAAGTATGTAAGAGTGTAGTGTGTGAGTAAAACTCGCGGTTAACGGGTTTCTTCTATATGTGCTAGTGGATAGTATGATTAGTATCTATTAGGGCTAGATGTGAGTTGGTTGCCTCATCTATTGAACGGGTTCGAATAAAAGCTTGCTAGTTAACCATTTAACCATTCCTCATTCTAGCCAAGTGTTCTAGGATTAGGGTTTGAGAAGTGTGAATGCTGTGGTGTGCTCTCTTGCCTTTTAGGTGAAGTGGTTGTAAAACCTTCTCAAGTGAGGAGGTGGGGAGGCGGCGTCTTCGGGAGAATCCGGCAAGGAGTGAATGTTGCAATCTTTACGACTGCTACAGGATCTTTACGGCCGCTAAGACCACCTCCTGGAGTCATGCAACCACGTACAAGAGGATACGACCACCTCGTACGTCGCTACGACCGCTCTGCCGGGTTTATGACCACGCTGACAGTCGTTACGACCACCTCGTACGTCGCTACGACCGCTCTGCTAGGTTTATGACCACGTTGACAGTCGTTACGACCACGTTGTAGCCCCTCTGATCACTCCTTGCTGATCCAACTACGTAGTCGTAAACTTCAGCCGAAGTTACAACCACGTTCACTACCACTGCGCTGGCCTTCCTTCGACCATGTTCAATCACCGTAGTCGTAGCTCCTTACGACCACGCAGTGATTCTACTGATCACTGTTCACCGCGGCCGTAACACCTTTACGATCACGTTCACTTCTTCACAACGTGGTCGTAACACCCTACAATCACGTTCACTTCTTCACAACATGGTCGTAACACCCTACGACCACGTTCACTTCTTCACAACGTGGTCGTAACACCCTACGACCACGTTTACTCTTGCATTGCCGTGGTTATGGCACCTTACGACCACGCTCAGTCTTTCTCTGCCATGGTCGTAGCACCTTACGACCATGCCTTCCTGCTGTGTGGTTGTGATCGTAATGCTTTACGATCACGTCTGCGATCTTCTCTTGTCATGGTCGTAAGTCGATTATGACCACGTCTATGAGTACTTTGTCGTGGTCGTAAATCATTTGCGACCACGTCTGTGAGCACATAATGAACTTGATAGCTTTTTCTTCTCTCTTCTTTATTATTTTCCTCCTCTGTTTTTCGATACTTCCTGGTTACATGACTCCACCCTTTTATACTCAATTCTACGACTTCTACTCGGGTTACGACTCCACCCTTTTATACTCAATTCTACGACTTCTACTCGGGTTACGACTATGATTACAACTCGTACTCGAGTTCGACTATGAAACGAACTCGTATCCGACCATGACAAAACTTGTATACGACCTCTAAAACAAGATTACTTCCAACATTCTCTCTCTAATCTTGTTTAGTGACTTCGACCATGCCAATTTTCCTCCTCATCTCCAAGAATTTATCCGACCAAGCGGCTTCGTCAGTATGTCGGCCTTCTGTTCGTCTGTATTGGTGTACTCGATAGCGATTCTTCCTTCTTCAATACAATCTTTAATAAAGTGATATCTTGTATCTATATGTTTGCTTCTATCATGAAGAACTGGATTTTTGCTCAACGATATAGCTGATTTGTTGTCTACCTTGAGTATAACCTTCATGGCTTCTTTTTTCGACAACTCTCCTAACAGTCGAGCAAGCCAGACTCCTTGGCAAGATGCCGCACTTGCTGCGATGTACTCTACTTCGCAAGATGACAATGCCACCACTCTTTGCTTCTGAGATTGCCAACTTACCGAACTATTTCCCAGCACATACATCACCCCTGTTGTGCTTTTTCGATCATCGACGTCTCCTGCCATATCACTGTCACTGTAGCCGGTCAGCTGCAATTTCTCTTCACCTCCTCTCTTGTACTGGACACCGAAACACAGAGTGCCCTTTATATATATCTCAGGATGTGTTTAACGGCCATCAAATGTTCATGAGTTGGCTTCTCCATGAACCGACTCACATACCCGACTGCAAAAGCAATGTCTGGACGGGTGTGAACCACATACCGCAAGCTCCCTACTATACTCCTGTACTGTGTGGCATCGGCTGGAGATCCTGGGCCTGATTTGCTTAGCTTTAAGTGGTTTTCCATTGGAACTTGACACGGGTTGCACTCTCCCATGCCGCACTTCTCCAATATTTTCATATCATAAGCTGATTGACAAAGTCAGATGCCACTTTCAGACTGTTTCACCTCAATACCGAGATAGTTGCTTACGAGCCCTAAATCTGTCATTTTGAATAGCTTCACATCTCTTCTTTAAACTTCACAATTTCTCTTGGATTTGATCCAGTGATTATCAAGTCATCCACATAGACACCCACAATCAACCTTATATCCCCTCTTGTGTACACGGCGTGTTCAGACTTGCTCCGCTTAAATCCGAGTGATGTGAGACTTTTTGTCAAGCTTCATGTTCCAAGCCCATGGAGCTTGTTTAAGCCCATACAATGCTTTGTTTAGTTTCAACACCTCTTTAGCTTGCGCTTTGATCTAAAAAACCTGGTGGTTGAGCTACATATACTTCCTCCTCTATGTCTCCATTCAAGAATGCCGTTTTCACATCCATGTGGTGAATCTCCCATCCATCATGGGCTGCCATAGCGATGAGAACACAAATTGTCTCCATACGAGTCACCGGCGCAAATACTTCTTCATAGTCCATTTCATGTTTTTGAACATAGCCTTTAGCCACAAACGTGCTTTATGCTTTACCACCTCTCTTTGAGAATTCTTTTTTACTTTGTAAACCTATTTCAAACCAATGGCCCGATGACCTTTAGGTAAGTCAGCAAGTTTACATGTGTTATTGTCTTCAATTGACTTCAATTCTTCTTGCATAGCAGTCCTCCAATGTTCATCATCCTTAGCTTCTTCATAGCTCTCAGGTTCTTCGGCTGTTGTGTAAAGCAACATCTCCTCAGTCTGCACTGGCTCTGTGTGTGCATAAATCTCACTAATGCTTCTCATCTTTAGTATTCTATCGTTTGATCCTTCCTCATCAGAGATTTCCATTTCAGGTGACACCTCATAATTCTCAGCACCTGATGGACTTGTGTTTTGAGGTGAACCCGGACCAACATCCTCCCAGTCTGTGTGGTTGGCACCTTCCGGTTCAACATCAAACGTAACCCAATTTTGCATATCTCTTTCCATGTCTTGATGTTCTTTCCACTCCCAGTATTTGTCTTCTTGAAACACAACATCTCTACTCACATGAAGCTTCTTTTCGACCAGATCATAACACATGTACACTTTGCAGCCCAGTTTAGAGCCAAGATAGATCATCCTTTTGCTCCTGTCATCCAACTTCTTCAAGTGTTTGTTTGGTTTCACATGTGCTAAACAGCCAAATACTCTTAGATGCATGACATTCGGTTTTCTTCCTGACCACAGTTCATATGGAGTGATTCCATCAAGTGCTTTTGTGGTGGCACGGTTGAGAAGATAAACCGAATGCCTCACTGCCTCTGCCCAAAATCTCCTGGGCAGAAATTTGCTCTTCAACAGACTTCATGCTGTAGCCATCATGGTTCTATTTCTTCTCTCCAAAACTCCATTTTGTTGAGGTGAGTATGGAGTTGTAAAGTATCTTGCTAGACCTTTCTTCTCACAGACCGAGTTGAATTCTTTTGATAGTAATTCTCCCCCTCGATCTGATCTGACAGCTTTGACCTTGTGATCGACTTCATTTTCAGCTAGTGCTATGAACTTCTTAAAACTAAATTTTGCCTCATCCTTGCTTTTTAGCATGTATACCCACATAGCTCTGGAGTAGTCATCAAAGATCATCATGAAATACTAATTTCCGACGTTTGTTTGTGGTGTAATTGGACCACACAAATCAACATGCACTAGCTCCAATGGGTGAGATGCTATAAACTGGGCATGGGATGGAAAGGAACTACGAGCCTGTTTTGCCACCAGACATCCTTCACAAACCTGCTCTGGGTGATTGATTTTTGGTAGGCCAACAACCATCTCTTTTTCTGCCATGAGTTTGAGGCTCTGGAAGTTTATGTGACCAAATCTTGCATGCCACAACCATGCTAAATCATCAGCTGGGATCTTTAGGCGGCCAACAACCATCTCTTTTTCTGCCATGAGTTTGAGGCTCTGGACGTTTATGTGACCAAATCTTGCATGCCACAACCATGCTAAATCATCAGCTGAGATCTTTAGGCATTTTGGTTTGACGATTTCAATTTTAATCTTGTACAGACGATTTGCCGACCTTTGCACTTTCATTAACAGCTGCTCACTGCTGTCAAATACCTTTAAGTAATTGCTTCTCAATTCAATTCGGCACCCTTCTTCAGTTAGCTATCCCAAACTCATGATATTGCTACGAAGACTCGGTATATAATACACATCTGACAGCAGTTTTTGACCTCCATCCTTGCACTCCATGAGAATTGTGCCTTTTCCTTTGATCTGGATAGTTGAGCCATCTCCAAATTGCACCACACCGAGTACTTTTTCATCTAGCTCATGAAACATGGAGTAAGTACTTGTCATGTGATTACTTTCTCTGTTGTCTAAGTACCATACTGCTGGCTTGTCTTGAGTCTTCTCTCCCTTCTCTATCAGGTTTGGAACCACCTTCTCTTCATTCAACATTACCATTGTCGGCATAGCCTCAGTACAGAGGGACAGTAGCTAAGTCGGTTCTCCATGTTCAGGGGTGTGAGTAAGATTTGCTTCCTCAACCTTTTTCTTGCTCTTGCAGTTTGCTACATAGTGACCAAATTTCTTGCAATTGTGGCACTGGATATGACTTCGACATTCAGCAGCGTAATGGCCAAATTTTTCACACTCGAAGCATTGGACGTGTGACTTGTCTTGCTGGTTGTCACCGCCACCTCGTCCAGGTCTTTCTCCACGTCCTCCCCTTCCTCCTCTTCCAAACTGGAAGCCACGGCCTCTCTGGCCATACCCACATCCTTGTCCACGACCATGGAACGCGCCTTGGCCAAATGATGAGCCACGACCATGACCACGACCGCCCCTAGATTATGAGTCTGCATGGTTTGGCTTGCCTCAGTTCCTGGTGTCCTCCTTTACGAGTAGTACTTGCTCATTGTTAGTTTGATACCCCTTCAAGAGCTGCTCATGTGCCTTGAGCACCCCAGTCACTTCTTCTATCTTCATCTTTGTAAGATCTTGAGAATACATGAGTGTGGTCACTATTGGAAGAAACTTTTCTGGCAGGACTCTCAAGTATTTCTTCACAGCCACTTTGTCTTCTAGTTTGTCACCAAGAGATTTGATCTCATTGATGACTTCATTGAACTTTCCAGAGAACTCTTCCACCGTTTGGTTCTGTCCCATCTTCATTGCTTCAAATTCGCTTCGTAGAGTTTGGAGTCGAACTTCCTTTACTCTATCTACACCTTCATGCATTGTCTGAAGTGCAGCCCAAGCCTCTCGCTCCGTCTCCTTGCCGATCAATTGCCGCATCATTGAATCGAGCACAGCTTAGTAGATCACCACCAACGCCATCTGATCCAGTCGATCGTCGTTCTCCTTGTCTTTCCCCTTCGGATCAATTGCGCCCAGACTCTCTAAGCACGCATATTGGCCTTCATCTTCATGGCCCAGACCGGATAGTTATCCGGGGTGAGAATAGGATACTGCAGCGACACGGAGTTCTCCTTGGACTTTGAAGTCTCTCCCATGGCTCTGATACCAGCTGTTGCAATTTTTACGACTGCTCCAGGATCTTTACGACTGCTACGACCACCTCTTGTAGTCATACGACCACGTACAAGAGATTACGACCACCTCGTACGTCGCTACGACCGCATTGCCGGGTTTACGACCACGCTGACAGTCGTTACGACCATGTTGTAGCCCCTTCGATCACTCCTCGCTGCTCCGACTACGTAGTCGTAAACTTCAGCCGAAGTTACGACCACGTTCACCGCCGCTGCGCTGGCCTTCCTTCAACCACGTTCAATCACTGTAGTCGTAGCTCCTTACGACCACGCAGTGATTCTACCGATCACTATTCACCGTGGTCGTAATACCTTTACAATCACGTTCACTTCTTCATAACGTGGTCATAACACCGTACGACCACGTTCACTTCTTCACAACGTGGTCGTAACACCCTACGACCACGTTCACTCTTGCACTGCCGTGGTTGTAGCACCTTACGACCACACTCAGTCTTTCTCTGCCGTGGTCGTAACACCTTACAACCATGTCTTCCTACTGTGTGGTCGTGATCGTAATGCTTTATGATCACGTCTACGATCTTTTCTTGTCATGGTCGTAAGTCGATTATGACCACGTCTGCGAGTACTTTGCCGTGGTCGTAAATCGTTTACGGCCACGTCTGCGAGCACATAATGAGCTTGATAGCTTTTCCTTCTCTCCTCTTTATTATTTTCCTCTGTTTCTCGGTACTTCTTGGTTACATGACTCCACCCTTTTATACTCAATTCTACGACTTTTACTCAGGTTACGGCTACGATTACAACTCGTACTCGAGTTCGACTATGAAACGAACTCATATCCGACCATGACAAAACTTGTATGCGACCTCTAAAACAAGATTACTTCCAACAGTGAAGACGGGAAATCAAAGAGGGAAAATGGATTTTCAAGGAATTTACTAAATTGGGTAAGAATTGGAATTCAAACAAAATTCAAAAAGAATTCAAAAATTTTAAAATTTTGTAGTTGTTTCAAAAATTGAGTGAGATCGAGGGAAATTGAAGTGCATTTCTGAATTCTAGCTACTTGATTCAATCAATCATTCAATCACCTGTTGATTCAGTCATAAATTAGCCTGCAGGTTGATTCCATTCAGCACTGAAAAATAAACTGGTCGGCTACTTACATGTACAAATGTACACTCTGTACTGAAAAGTATAATTTAGCTTTACTTACAAGCCCTAAATTTACTCCGTAGTCATTGTCATCAACCGCGAGTTTCACGAGTGAGAGCACAAGTGACAACAAGGACTCGGCCCATCACACGAACCACACGTGTACGCGGCTCCCATGCATTACTAGCTCCGGCCCCTTGCAGGTTTGAAAATAATGGAGACGGATCATAGGTGACAATTTTTAGAGCCTAAATATGTACTATATACGAAAATATTCACATTTAAGTATTGCTCTTTTAGTAGACGTGAATTTCACGTGGACGCTGACTGGTATACGTGTGTGCGGGGGAGGTTATCTTCTCATTAAAAGCATCTACAATGCAGACGCTTAGAGATATGCTTAACAATGAAAACTGATTTTTCTTGCCACATAAAATAGATAAGGTGCTTATTTTGAAGCATCGATGCTTAAATAAGCATCGGTGCTTAGTAGGTGCTTATGTGTATAATTATATCTATTAATAGATAATATGGCATCTAAGCACCTACGGAAGAGATGTTTGCATTGGAGGAAATAACTTTTGCATAGGTGCTTGATGATGTGGCTATTTTCTCTCTCTTTAAGTATTCATATATAAGTATCTTGTATTGTATATGCTCTAACCACACGTGTGCGCGGCTCCCATGCATTACTAGCTCCGGCCCCTTGCAGGTGTGAAAATAATGGAGACGGATTTTCGAATTTTTTGTACGGATAATCCATTTTTTATTCAAAATTACAGAAATATACCTGCGGGAAAATTTTTTACAAGAATATGCTTTAGTCGCCTAATGATTGGGCGACTGGAGCCTTTCGCCCAACCATTGGGCGACTTTAATCCAGTCGCTCAATGGTTGGGCGACTGCATCCAGTCGCCCAACGATTGGGCGACTTAAATGCAGTCGCCCAATGTTTGGGCGACTGCAGTCAAGTCTCCCGTGAATGTTTTAAATTTTTTCAATTTTGTAGTTTTAAACTGGTAAAAAATATGCTGGAGTTGTAATAAAAGTTTATGTTCATTGTATATTATAGGTGTGTAAAAAATTTTGGGAAATTTTTTTTAGGAACGATTGACCGTAGAACGATCGGTACATACGATGGTAAGTGATATTTTAATGTTATTGAGAATTCGTGTCTCTGGGCTAGGATTGGGTTGAGGAGGATCGACGGGCCCATCGGTCAGATTATCACAGACGGTTCTACATACAAACCATCTGTAATACTCGCTATCACAAGTTTTATATATCGATGCAATATAAACAACTAGTCTGAAAAGATAAAATAGCAAAGTTGTATATGGCTTATATATACTCATTAAAAAGGTTTCGACGAGATCTACAACTTTTCAGTTGAAGCAAAATCCAAATTCCGAAAGGAAGGCCAAGAAAAAGGGCAAAAACAGAAACCAAAAACTTACGACGCGGGTTTAGGTCCAAAGATGGCCGATTTTCGGGGTCTTGGAGGGCGACTGGCGCAATCAGGTCGTTTTTATTGGATCGGGCTCGTCGTTAGCTTTCCAACGAGTACAAGAACGTCAAAAACGGACACCGTATGCAAAAGTTATGCCCGTTTTACTGAAGGTGTGTCGGAAACAGACTGAAACTGCTATAACTTTTGATCCCGTGGCCGAAATTGCTCAAATTTTTTTCTAGAGGCTGTTGGATGTATGAAGAACAGCTCCACCAATTTTCACTTTTTTTAGCGAAGGTTTGATGCACTTTCCAAATTCTCAGTAAATCAAAATATTACTTACCATCGTATGTACCAATTGTTTTATGGTCATTTGTTCCTAAAAAAAGTTTCCCAAAATTTTTTACACACCTACAACATACAATGAACATAAACTTTTATTACAACTTCAGCAGATTTTTTACCAGTTTAAAACTATAAAATTGACAAAATTTAAAACATTCATGGGGTCCTGAGTGCAGTCGCCCAACCATTGGGCGACTGCATGAAAGTCGCCCAATGGTTGGGCGATTGGATGCAGTCGCCCGAGGGTAGAGCGACTGGATTAAAGTCGCCCAATGGTTGGGCGAAAGGCTTCAGTCGCCCAACCATTAGGCGACCGGAGCCTATTTTTGTAAAAAAATTTCCCGCGGGTATATTTCTGTAATTTCGAATAAAAAATGGATTATCCGTACAAAAAATTCACGGATTTTCTACCCATGCCCATACAACCCACCGTATTTCTCATGTATTTTATCTGTTTCTAAAATCCCAAGTGGCGGCCCGGGCAGCCGCATCCGACGCTGGTGCGGCAGGCGGCCGACGGACGGTGGGCAGCGAGCCCTCTGTCTCCCCTGCCGATCACCGGTGCGGCGTGGACAACGGACAGCGAGGTTTCCGGCCGCGGCTTTAGTTACGGCGAGGTTTGCGAGGTGTGGTGGGTATTGCTCCATTGTGCTAAATACGATCTCAAAGCGACTGCAGTGGATCCCGTCACCCCCGGGGTGGAAATGCTTTTCCGTGCAAATAAAGCAGTGCAGCTTCACTTGGCACATGCATGCATTGTACGCGCCTTGCTACCACCAATACAGTAGTAGCAGCAAAAGAATGTGCACGTGTCACATCATATACAGTAGTCTCTACTCCTAAAAAAACGAGTTGGAGGTGATGGTGAATCCTACGCCCCCGCCTCGCTCTCCCCCGCCGCCACCCCTCGCTCTCCCCGCGCCCCAACCCCCCGCGCTCTCCCTCCACCGCCTCCCCCTCGCTCTCCCCGCGCCCCCGCCTCGCTCTCCCCCGCCGCCCCCCCTTGCTCTCCCCGCGCCCCCACCTCGCTCTCCCCCGCCGCCCCCCTCGCTCTCCCCGCGCCCCCCCCCCCGCCTCCTAATCCCCCGCCGCCGCCCCTCGCTCTCACCGCGCCGCCGCCTCCTCCCCACCTCCCGGGCGCCTCCTCCACCTCCCCACCCCGCGCCGCCGCCGCCTCCTCCCCACCTCCCGGGCGCCTCCTCCCTCGCTCTCACCGCGCCGCCGCCTCCTCCCCACCTCCCGGGCGCCTCCTCCCCCTCCCCACCCCGCGCCGCCGCCGCCTCCCCACCCCTCGGCCGCCTCCTCCCCTCCCTCCCACCCTGCGTTGCTGCCCCACCGCCTCCCCCTTGCTCTCCCCCCGCCTCGGGTCAGGGCCAGGTCGCCGCCGCCCCCGATCCCGCAAGATCCGCCGCCGCTAGGGGTAGAGGGACCAGGGGCGGCCGACGGTGCGCGGCTGCGGCGGTCGGCGGCGACTCGGCGAGTGCTGCGGGCTTGCGGCGGTCAGCGGCAACTCGGCGGCGACTGGGCTACTGGGCGCCCGCGGCTCCGCCCTCCGCTCTCGCGTCTGCGCCAGTCCGCCGGCCGGCCGGCAGGCCCGGCACCGAGGGGCGAGGGCCAAGGCACTGAGGCGCCCGTGACTCCGTGAGCGCGAGGCAGTGAGGGGTGAGGCCGCCGTGCGCCTGTGCCCGCCTGGCCGCCTGCCCGGTGCCCGCTGCCGCCGCTCCTGCACTTCGCCCTCGCCTTCTCCTCCCCACGCCGCGCTGCCGTCGCCGCCTCCTCCTCGGCTCCTTTGCCGCCCCCGCTTCTCCCCCCACCCCGTGCTGTCGCCTCCGGGACGATCTCCCGCATACGCCTGGAGAACTTCATGTGCCACTCCGCGTCAACTTCATCACCGGCCAGAACGCCTCCGGGACGATCTCCCGCATCCGCCTGGAGAACTTCATGTGCCACTCCGCGTCAACTTCATCACCGGCCAGAACGGCAGTACGCCTCCCTGAAACCCTACCCCCCTCTCTCCCTCCCCCCTGCCCGTTGATGCCCTTTCTTCTCCGTAGATGAACTGATGAAGAAAAGAGTGCGGACTGCATGTATTGCTAATTTTGCCGTTTAGAAGCTTTGTAGTGACATAATTTCAGAGAAGAGAAGCATATGCCTCATGGCGGCAATTAGTGACACTTGTGGCTGAAGCAGAATGTGGTTGCTGGCCTGGTACCATGCCGTTATTTGTTGGATTGACCAAGCTGAAGGAGGCCATGTTTTTCAGAGGGTTTGTTTAACCAAAAGAGATAAGTGAGGATATTGGTATTTTAGTTATAGAAAACTCAAATGATTGATTTCCGTTGCATTTTTGTCTAATATCCAACTATACATAGTGTCACCTAATTGCAAACCTGGGTTTACTGCAAAGTCCTGATGACCTATTATGGTATCATCTGCATTTCATAGATCGTAGGATTTTTTTATTACTATTGAGTCATTGTTGGTAACAACATTAAACTTGGTCTACAGTTCTGCACACAGGTAATATATTGTCCTTGAACCTGGAAATCAAAAGCAATTATGTGAGAAGACAGCTTTCATTCATTTAGCTGTAATAACTTATATAGATTTTTATTTAGCTGTTTCCACAATTCTTTTTCTTGCAACTCTTGGTTGCTATTTTTGGTACTTAGAATATACGGACTTGTAGACTCCAACCTCCTACGGTTATTTTTTTTTGACAAAAGTAGAATATCTGAGGGCATCTTCAGCCAAGTTTATGTGTATCTACAGAGCATGTTCCAGTGCTTCCAAGATAACATGTGAGGGATCCCTACAAGCTTCTTGGGATTGACTGTGATGCATCTGAAGAAGACATCAGGCGTGCAAGGAACTTTCTCGTTCAACAGTATGCTGGGCATGAAGCAAGTGAAGAGGCTATTGAAGGTGCTTATGAGAAAATAATAATGAAGAGCTACCAGCAGCGGAAGAAAACAAAATTTAATCTGAAAACAAACAAAAAAAAGCGAGTCGAGGAATCCCCGTCATGGCTTAAGGCACTGCTTGGATATTTTGAGGTGCCATCAATGGGTGTCATTTCCAGAATATTATTCTTTTTTGCTTTCATTGCTGGATGGAGCATAGCAGCTTCTACTGAGAATGGACCTGCATTCCAGGTATATCCTTCGGTTTATCCTGACCTTTTAAGGTCTGCCATTTCTTGTTTGATGACATGTTTCAATTCCATGGTGGCTCAAGGAAGCTAATCTACAAAATGTGTGAAATGTAACTTGCTCATTCTACAGTACCCACTAAGTGTCATTAGCTTCTACATGAGTACCAAAATGATAAAATCAAAATTATTGCTGGCTCCCATCAGCCCTGTGCATGTGTTTACTCATGTTTTTATCTGACATCTGAGAACTCAGTAACCTAAAGATTTCTGTCCCTTTCATTTTCATAGAATTTTCCAGCGGAATTAGCCTTTATGTTGTTGAATTAGGGACTAACTGATAGTTTGTGTGTCTACAGATTTTTCCCCTGTTGAGTAATTCTTTTAGAGGATCTTTTTTCCATGGGCCATGTATTTGAGAAATATACTCTGCAAAGCACATTACCGTTTTTGAGGTAACATTATGTGTATAAGCTTTGAAGTTTTACATTTGTATTGCATATCTTGTGCACGGATTGTTGAGTGTGAAAATGTAGTTTTGCCGATATTTGATTGCTTTCCTTTACAAATTCTATATACTGACTTTACAATAGTATTTAGCTTTGGTGATGTGTGTGTGTATTCCCTACTTCTAACAAAATAGAAAGAGTAGCTATGCCTTTGTTAGAATGATAGATTTCGTCTGCTGCATGTCCTTCTTTATCAGAAAAACATTGATTTCATGGTTTGTTACGGCCGTTCCAAACATGATCAAAAAATCCTATCACAGGTAGGATTTATCTCTTTTTATAGCTAATGCAAGTAGGATTTAGTTTTATCTTTCCTGCTTGACCAAAATGTAGGATTTGCCTTCAGCAACCTTGGTAATAGCACTCTGTTTATTACAGTTAATTTCCTTTTATTTTGTCTTAAGGACATATTGCCATTGTTTTCGTATTCTCATCGTAGTACTCAAATCTCTTGCTGTGTTTTTTTATGTTGACCGGTGCTGCTTATTTACTAGCCTCTTCTCTTTATTGTTTATTGGACAATGAAATTCATTGTGCTTATCTGGTATAGATCACCGATAATAAACTTAGTTTCTTCATGTTAGATGTTGATCTTTACCTCTATTTTCCTATTGTGCTGTATTTTAGATGGCGATTATGGTTGGATATTTACAATGGGGTTACCATCTTCTGAGTAGGACATTTTTTTTTGCCATGTCAATCATCGTCTTTACATAGACAATCGTTGAACTTTACTTATATACCTGAGTCTGTGTTTCGTAATCAAAAAATCTAAAACCCAGTTCTGACGAGATCGTGTAAGACTATGTTGAGTAATGCTCTCTTCCACAGGAGGCAACATATATGTTCAGCAACCTCATTTGGCATGGAAACTATAGATAATCATAA
The DNA here is from genome assembly GCA_017311315.1 of Dendrocalamus latiflorus. Lineage (NCBI taxonomy): Eukaryota > Viridiplantae > Streptophyta > Magnoliopsida > Poales > Poaceae > Dendrocalamus > Dendrocalamus latiflorus. The sequence continues at coordinate 7,179,245 of CM029651.1, read as the reverse complement.
CCTTTTGATGACTGCATGACTGTATGTTGCTACACGAATCTTCATAATATTTCTTAGATAATTCCATATGAAGATTCTGCTTACTATGAGAACAATTGCTTCACATTTTATATTTCTGACTCATAATAATGGAAGAAGATATATCTGTCACTCTTTAAGTTTTGCAATCCCCTATATGTGAAGAAAAACGAATAAAAAATTAGTTGCACGGTTGGTTGCCCTCACCCTCCCATGTCTTCTCTCTAAAACTGAATTTCTGACTATGACGTAACCCTCCTGAAGTATAGCTAAATATAGATAAAGCATGCTTTCTCTCGCTTTCAATTTGAAAGATCCTCTCAACATTATATTATTCTCTGAATGGTGTGAGAGATATGCTAGAACATTGATACCATTTATAGTATGTGGTGCTTATATTTTGCACATTTTGTTAAATGATGTGTATTATTCTTGCGACAACAGCCACATAATTATTCTAAAGCACATTATAGCTTATGGGCATACGATTGTTGTGTTTGCACATGATATATATAAATTTTGTTTTGTGTTTCAATTTGCTCAAGTCAGTTCCTCCTGGCACTGCACTCCTTAATTAGATACCCATAGATTTACATGTGGTGTAGAGACTTTTTACTAAATTACGCTCTTTTCTTTAGTATTCATGCACGTCCTGGAGGGAGCTACTAATATGAAGCTATTAGTGGTGCTTGCTATCTACTCCTGTATTTTTTGGAGGCTTATTAGTTCATCTTGAGATAAGCTGTACATTGTGGCCCCTGAGGGACTAACAAAATATACAAATGTATTTGTTGATGATTTTTGTCTTGAGTACCAATGTAATTGTAATTTTGGTGCCATCCTCAGTCAGCGTGGATATAATTAGGTGTATAAGTTTGTTATGGAAAAAAGAAATATCAAATGATTGTTTTCGAAATGATAATGCATAAGTAACACTATTTTCTTCTTAAATCTATTGCACATCTCACATTATTACTGAGTTTGCCGATGATTAAATTAGCAACATTAGAGATATGCTATCTGATTTATTATCAATGTTGGCCTTAAATTTTTCTACAATAAATTCTCATGTAAATGAAAGAAAATGTGTATAGTACTTACATGTCTTAACCTGCGCGTGCTACTTATATCGAGATTTAAGAACAATACTGGTTTTGACATGCTCTGCATTTGCTGTCTACACGAACGTACGTAGGTGATGATGCGGGTGGAGGAGATCCGCGCTACGGGGCCGTCGACACCGGTGAACCTGAGTGTGATGTTCCACGGTCTGACCAATAGCATCGTGTCACGGGCGGCTTTCGGCAAGAAGCGGAAGAACGCGCCGGAGTTCTTGGCTGCCATCAAGGCCGGCGTCGGTCTGGCGGCCGGGTTCAACATCCCCGACCTCTTCCCGACGTGGACCACCGTGCTCGCCACGGTCACCGGCATGAAGCGCAGCCTCCAAGGAATCCACAAGACGGTGGACGCCATCCTTGAGGAGATCATCAAGGAGAGGAAGGGCATCCGCGAGGAGAAGATCAAGAGTGGTGCCGAGAACGTGGAGGAGAACCTCGTCGACGTGCTTATCGGCTTGCAGGAGAAAGGTGGCTTCGGCTTCCACCTCGACAACAGCAGAATCAAGGCCATCATTTTAGTGAGTACAAATACGAGCTTTTACTCTTGAACGCAAAGGACATAGTTATGACATGCATGCATGCAGGACATGTTCGCGGGCGGGACGGGGACGTCGGCGTCGGCAATGGAGTGGGGCATGTCGGAGCTGATGCGAAGCCCGGCGGTGATGAAGAAGCTTCAGGGGCAGATCCGGGAAGCGTTCCGGGGGAAGGCTATGGTGACGGAGGGCGACCTGCAGGCGAGCAACCTGCGTTACCTGAAGCTGGTGATCAAGGAGGCGCTTCGGCTGCACCCGCCGGCGCCGTTGCTGGTGCCGAGAGAGAGCATCGACGTGTGTGAGCTGGACGGGTACACGATCCCGGCCAAGTCGCGCGTCATCATCAATGCGTGGGCCATCGGCCGGGACCCCAGGTACTGGAAGGACGCCGAGGAGTTCAAGCCGGAGCGGTTCGAGGATGGCACTGTCGACTTCACCGGTGGCAGCTACGAGTTCATCCCGTTCGGCTCCGGCCGAAGAATGTGCCCCGGCTTCAACTACGGCCTCGCCAGCATGGAGCTCGCATTCGTTGGCCTGCTTTACTACTTCGACTGGTCGCTCCCGGAGGGCGTTGCGGAGGTTGACATGGAGGAGGCGCCCGGCCTCGGCGTGCGCCGCCGCTCACCGCTGCTGCTCTGCGCCACACCCGTCGTCCCGGCCGTCTCCGCCGCCTAGCTAGCTAGCTCGTACATCCAGCTGCTATCCCACGCGTCGATCCGTGGCACGCAGCTACGTTGGTCGCGTGCATGGATGGCTACATACAGACCTACCATGTGTGTGTATCTTACCATGTGTATGTATCTTCATCTATCCGCGCGCTGTAATATCTAATGTCAGTAGTGTGCTGTACGTACGTTCCTCGATCTGCATGTGTAGTATTCTAGTATAATTAATGCTTGTACGGATGTGCCTGTGTCGAGCGATCCCTTGCATGGGGGCCAGTAATTTTTAGCTGAAGAGGGATAGATCTGCATGCTTGATTACTTTCTACCACACTTTGATGCTCCTGCAACTATCCCTGTCCTCCGCTTGTCGTGGTCGAATGTTGCCGGATCGGTGCACGTGCTTGGACTTATGGCTGAATACATATGGCATGACCATCGATACTGTTAACCTGACCGTCCATCAGGGCCGTACGTGACATTTTGGGGGGCAATGCTAAATTTAAAATTAGACTATATACTTAATAAAAGTTAATTACCAAAATAATCATGTCAAATTACGACTGTAATGCAATTTTTCTTACAGTACAAAGGTTTATGCGATACATCGCGCTAAAAAAAACATATCTCGTATATGACCTTTACTTGGAAAGCACCAACTTCTAGTATTCATTAAAACAAAATCTTCAATTATCCTTGTAATTATTCTTTTTGTAGGACCGAACTGGCAACCAGAGGGGGGGGTGAATGGTGCCTTAAAAACTCTCCAAGTATTCACACAATCTTCTTCTCCAATAGCTACAAAGCTATGAAGAGGAAGATCGAATGTTCACTGGAGAACAGAAGATCAGACTGACACCCGAACTAGAACTGCCGCTGGCCGAGGACATAACAAGGCAGTCGAAAGGATCTATCGTGATCAATCTGACAAAGAGATAGACCGTCTGTTTCAGAGAAATCAAAAGCCAACTCGTGGTCGATCGAGTCACTCGGTAAGACAGACGATCCACTGAAAACCCGAGATCTGACCGACAAAAGAGACTGCACAGTAATGACCGAAAACAGAGAAGGCACGCACGACCAACAAGACAAGCCAGAGCTCATGACCACTTGCTTTGATTTCCAAATATCTTGCGATTCACAAAGCAATCGGGTATGAGACTTTAGACAACGTTTGCTCACGTCCTTTGACAGAGAAAAACCAAGGCAGTGAAAAACTTCTTTGCTGAGATCTGGACAAATGGCGTGGTCGAAACCGAAACAGAGAATTCGGTCGACTCATGCACAAAAGTCTCAACGTGGTCGTAGCGAATGCAGAGCATGTACTCGGCGCACGACCGCGAGACGCAAACACTTCTCCGATTCGACTCTTGCTCTCGGGAATGAACTGGCCAAATAGCCTTGAGACAGATTCCCTGTTCTGAGCAAATCAAAACTAGGCCTACTCAAACCAAGAACACAACTCAAAGCAAGAAGTACCAGAGTTGATGAATAGAACCGCTCGTGGGACTAGAATAGCCAAGATGGCTTGGAGTAAAACCCACATGTCACTGCGATTTCAAAAAGCCAAGAACACAGATAAACGAAGGAACAAAGAAAGCGCAAACAAATCATTCAAACACAAGACAGAGAACACAACTCAGAGTTTTCATTCCAATCATCAAGGAGTACAAGGAATCCCGATACGCCCGGAGAGCATAGAGAGGAGCTCACACCTCTTCTCTTTCTCTCTTTCTCGATTATTCATACATGGATTCTCCACTCATCCTCTCTCTCTCACACACAATCCCAAGAACACACTCACAGACTCCCATGGGAGGGAGAGGCGGCTGCCTCCAAGGCCCAGCCGGCCAACTCACTCAAACTCGTGCCTCCCCTCTCCCTTTTATAGCCTCACACCCGAGACTAACCCTAATGGATCCATCCATTAGTCCACACTGGGGCTAACCCGTAAACCCCCTCCTAACACCGGGTTTTACACCTCGCTTTACCCACTAGCGAAAACAAGCTTCCAGTGCTTTACCCGTTAAACCCAACGGTTCCACTGCTTTGCCCGTTAGCGCCAACAACTCCTGTGCATTGGCAGAGACACAGCTTCCCTTTGCAGCTTTCCGCATTCCCCAAAATGCCACGCCGCTGCCTTCCCGGAAGCTTCCTCCTGCCTTGCCGTCCAAGCTTGCAACCACCTCGCAAGACTAGGTCTTCTTCGGCTTCCCCTGGTCGTTCTGGACCCCGACACCGCCCGCGTCTTGTCCCGACCATCCCAGCCTCGCCAGACCTATCACCAAGATCCTCTGGCAGCTCCAGCTCCGGTTCCTCATCTCCTTGGCTTGCAACCACCTTGAGCCCCAAGTCTTCTTCGGCTTCACCCAGTCGTTCTGGACCTCAACATCTCCCATGTCTAGTCCCGACCACTCCAAGCCTCACCAAGACTTGTCTCCAAGGTCCTCTGGCAGCTCCAGCTTCGGTTCCTCATCTCCTCGGCTTGCAACCACCTCACCAGCCTCGATCATCTTCGGCGCCTCCAACCGTCTGGACCTCAACACCTCCTGTGCCTAGTCCCGGTCCTCCCACGCCTCACCATGAAATAGCTCCGAAGTCCTACAGCCACACAGACAAGCAAACCATCACATAGCACCGCACCAGACAACAGACAAACCATCGGTACAACCAACAAGTGTCACAGCACACAACCTGATCGTAAACCCCCTACGACCACTCGAATGCACAACTCAAGAAATGGTCGAAGCCCTGGAACACTTCCCTGCTTCCTTCGACCACACAACATGTCGTTACGACCGTCTCACAGCTCACTACGACCATGCGGACACATGCCACAACCATCGCTAGCCGCTACGATATTATCGCATAAGGACCATACCCCATACGACCACTCTGTTGCACAGAACAGAGAAACCCTCCAGCTCACAAGAGCCTTCCTGCAGCCTACGACCACTCACTAGGCTGCTACGACCACCAAGACACAAGCTACGACCATTGCAAGCTTGCAACGATTACCACACAGCGGCTACGACTACTTACTACCAAGACTGGTCGCTAAGATCACAAAGTCGAATCAACTCCTACGACTACCAAGTCGTAGAGCCAGACATCAAGTCATGAGCCTTTACGACCACCAAGTCGTAAAGCTCGATCGACCACCAAGTCGATCCCACGACTACATAACCAGTCACCAAGTCGAATCGGCCTCAGCCGACCACCAATCAGTCGCCTAGGATCACCGATCACACAGGCTTCGACTTCTGCACCTGATCGCTACAACTACCAAGATGTAAAGCAGATCACCAAGTCGTACCGAGCCTACGACCGCACACAACATTGCTACGACTTTATCGCTCAAAGTCTACGGCCTCATCCCAAGTCGTTCTGTCATCTGACCGATGAAATGATGAACCAATAAATGCACGAGGTCTACGACTTCACCACAAAGCCATACGACCGATTCCCAGCTTACATGGTCGATCCTAGAGGTCATACGACCAATTCCCATGTGTCTACGACCACGTTCAAACATCTCGGGCACAACCGACCGCCTACGACCCCAGAAGACTGCATCTGACGCGCTACGAGTGATTCCGACCGTTACCGAGCACTTCCGACCGAGTCCCGCTGCATTTGGACCGCGTCCGATCGCTCCTCACGCCCGTCCAACTGCATCACAACGTGGTCGTAGGGTGCCGACTACTCAACGTGGTCGTACGCCCGAGCGCCGACTTCCGACCACAGCAATCGTAGATTCGACTTACGACCTCAGACCACGGCCAACGTGGTCGTAGCTGCTTCCGATGGCCTTCGACCACAGCCAGAGTGGTCGTAAACGCCACAACGTGGTCGTACAGCCTTCCGACCACGACCAAACCAGTCGTAACCTCTTCTGATGTTCTCCGTTCACACCCAAGGTCGTCGTAAAGCTATCTGGCGACCTTCGACCATGGCCAATGTGGTCATAGAGGCTTTCGATCACGGCCAAAGTGGTCGTAAACGTGGTTTTCGGCTTCCGACCGCTGTCAGTGTGGTCGTAAACAGCATGGCTGACTTCCGACCACGGCCAAAACGGTCGTACTCTCTTCTGGTGCCCTTCGACCATGGCCAAAATGCGCTGCGGTGGTCGTAACACTTCCAGCCGCTCAAGACAACAAACAATGTGGTCGTAAGGCTATTGCCAAGCAAGTCGTAAGGGCTTAGGAACCAACAGAGAGACCCATTCTCCTCTCAAACTTCAAAAACCAAACTCAATCTCACTAGATTAAGAGTCAATTACTCATTACAACCATGAGGCGACCTCCACATGGTCTCTCAATCTCCCCCTTGATGAGTATATTGACAAACACAGAAAAAGGCAAGAAGATGAGTTTGTTTTTGAAAAGAAAAGGAAGGAGAGATGCATGAGCTAGACATGGTCTAAAAGAAGTGAAGACAGAACCCATGACCATGTTGGCAAAAAGTGTCCAATCTTGCTCATGGTCCAGAGACAAGAGCTGTTGCTCTTATGACCATTGTCAGAGCAAGACGACCAAGTATTCTCCCCCTTAAAGCCCTTTTTCAATCCTTCTCCCATCTCTTAATGCAAATTCCCATTCTAATGCCTTTTGCACCCCTTAATGCCTTTTTCTCTATCCTTCTCCCCCTTTTGGCAATAGAGTCATCAAGATGCAAGGAAGAAAAATAGAGCATGAATTAAATGGAGTGCCGACAGTTGATTTGATGAAGGCAATGAGAGCTGAGGGAGCCATGAAGATTATCTAAACTGACTTCAACGAAAATTATACCAAGCCATAAAAGGTGACAATGCTATCTAGATCATAACAAACTATGTATTGCCAAGCTCAAGCCAAATAAATCATGATCTTTAAGTTAAATGTTTAATTAGCATGTCAAGTCACTCAAGATTATAGTCTAGAAGAAGGTATCCAAACGTGAGTCAAGTCATGTCAATATTCTAAGCGAAATCAAGAAGCTATAGTTGAGTTGATTTAGAGAGCTACAAGCCCAAAAATGAGACATATTGTTCAAGCACTAGGTATCACTTGTAGCACTTTGGATACCACTTGAAGAAGATTTGTAGTTGAGTAAAATTAGCACATTAGGCTTTTATCAGAAATTCATGGTTGGTTTCAACCATTTTTCACAAGAATTTTTTTGTTTTCAAAGCCATGTGCTAGATCTCAAGCCTTATGCGATCACTCCAAGCAATAAGCTTAAGGAGGTGATCTTGGTCATCCAAAACTCCCTCTGAGTTCATGCCTAGTGCAATGGCAAGCCATCTCATGAGAAAGAATTGGTGAGATCAGTTTTTTCGCACAAAAGAGATCTTTTTGCATTTACTTGAGTTAGTTCATGAACAAAGAGTTAAAACTTAACTCATGCATCACTAATGAACTAACTTAGCTCAATCTAAACCTCAAAAACAGATTCAAGACTCAACTTAGCCTATTCGACATGGCCTGAATCAAGAGAGGATCACTAAAGCCAGACTAGTCACAAGATTGAACAAGACATGTTTTACTTTAAGTTGTTCACATTTAATTAAGCTAGTATGGCAAGAGCTAAGCAGCACATAGAAGGGCATGATAAATCAAGCTATCACAAGACATGGCAAGATATAAAGCATGATATCATGTCACATAAAGATAATAGTCAAGGCTCCAAAGACTGTACAGGCATTCATGTGAATTTTATGCATTATGAGACACAAGAATGCACACGAGATGAACTCCCCCTGAAAGCTAGCCCGAACAGATAGAAAGGTTCCAACTCCCCCTAGAGAAGGCAACTCGAGAAGAACCAAGAAATTTGGCGCAAAAACCAGAAAAAGAGGGTTCTAACTCAAGGAGGTGATTCCCAAACACACCCTATCCACATGATCTCTAGTCTGTAACCTCATACCACGGGGCAAAAACACACTATGTCAATGCACAAGACTCTAGTGGCCAAGAAAAGGTTCAATCTAGGTAGAAGAGAATCCTAGAGAACCAAAGCCCAAACTAGGTAGTAAATAATCCTAGAGAACCATTTGGACGAGAAGTGTGATCGAGACAATATCACCTAGAGTCGGTTCCTGTCTAACCAATCGGACCCTTCCTCCCACTAGAACAGATAAACAAAGCAAAGCCAAGTGGAGGGAAGCAAAACACTGAAAGATCACAAGGGAGAACAAACCTCTGTCATGGTCGCTTGGTTGGTAGTCGTGGTCGTAGAAGAGTCCTGGTAGTAGTCGTATAGGAGTCCCGACCTCGGTTGAGTGATCGAAGTCGCCTCGGCCATGGTCGTAGATGTGTTCAGCTCATGATCGTAGTCCAATTCGGGGTGGTCGAACACGAAACCAGGTCGTGGTGGTAGTTGCGTCTTGGTCGTAGTCGCAGATGAGTCTGGATCATGGTCGTTGCGTCCTGGCCGAGGTCATAAAATGAGTTCGGCCGAGTGTCCAGACCATGGTCGTGGTAGCTACGACGTGGTCGTAATGAACAAAGGAGTGGTCGTAAAGCTGTACCAGTCTCCCCCTCACACACAGCCTGCAGTTTAACCACAGGGAACAACTGGTGTCCTAGTACTGGGGTAAATGATATACAGGCATGATCCAGTACTGAGACAAAAGACCACAAACAATAGCATTACAAATATTAATGCATGAGAACACACCCCCCACAAGCTCAATCTAGCCCTCATCAAAAGCATCTAGAACAGCGAGCCTAGAGCCACCCAATACTAGAAGAAGCTTGTGACCTATCCACAGTTCTCATGATGTCTAAGCATAAGCACAGACTAATGCTACCAAGGTGTTGTACATTTTATGTCATGCCAAAAACCGGAATGAGAAAGATCAAGGTAAACATGTATCTCAATGAATCACAACCATGCACATAGCAGGTGACAAGGAAAGATCACAGAAGCATATGCTAGCATGGATATAAGCATGTATACCAGAAAAGATAAGAAGGCATGAATAAACAAAACATCATGACATAGAAAATCTATCCAAGATATACTCAAGCTCATATTGTCCATACATGAGCATACATCATGTAGACATACAACATGACAAAACAGAATCATGAAAAGTATGCTAACATGTATAAATAATGATGAATAAACATAAGGAGCAAGATGTGAACCATGATAGATACTACAGAGCATAAGGTCATGATGATATTTGACTTCTAATATACACATTCTACTTCGCTCATGAAGTCAGGTCAAAGCTTAAGCATCTAACAAATATGACAAGATATATGGATACTTAAGCAACATACACATAAAGGCATGACATGAAAGTATTGAAGAAAGAACATGCCAGTATGGTATAAGTGAGCACCTGAACAAGCACAACATGCCAATTAAGACTAACACATGTATATAGAGACATGAAGGTAAAGAATAGCTCACAAAGTAGGTGAAGACGCCAACGTGAGAGCATATGTCTCTTGGAGGCCATGAAGTGGAGAACCAATAAATGTTCTAGTCATATGATGAGGCAGAAGACTAAAACTCCAATCAATTCCATGTTCTCCAACAAGCGTCTAGAAACCTACAAATGACAAGAACAGAGTGCCCAAGTCTTGGGTCTCGAAGAGTTAGCAAGCAAATACTTGAGAACCCAAGACTTTGACACACGACCACTCAGCAGAAATGAGTGATCGTTACGTGCTACGACTACGGCCGAGAAGACATGAGCGTGGCCGTAGCACAAGAGGCATAGTCTTGAATGACTACAGCCGAGAGACAGGGTCGTAAAGCCTTTCAGCCACAGTTGGGGATTGCAGGCGAGATCAAAATGCAGTTACGACCATGGCGACCGAGCAGCAACGTGCTAAGAAGTAGCAGACGAAGTCGTATGGACTTACGACCATGATGACAGGTAAGAGTGTCCGCCAGAAGACGTGGTCGTATGAAGCTACGACTACATCCGAGAAGCCGAAGCTGTGATCGTAAGACATTACGACTACAACGACGACACAGTAGAGGAACTTGGCTTTTACTAAACCAGATTCTAGCAGAAACAAGCTTCTCTACACAAGTGTGGTGAGTCAAAATTTTAATTTCTCATTTTTAGATTTTAACATGCAAGAAGGGAAATTAAATTATCGCCATCTGTAGTGGAAGACTCACAACCTATACATGCTAAAAGAGATTTCAACCTAGCAAGAACGATCTAGCAGTTTACCATCTAGGCATCTCATATTATTCCTAAGAGCAAGTATATTCATCTTGGACAAGGCCAAGGTCATATTGACATTTTACCTTGCTCATGATGAGTTGTTGTTCGTCACTCTTAGCATTATCATCCGTGTGTTCTTTTGATCCTGGCACATGAACAACCAAGAAAAGAACCAACCAAAGCATCAAAGGAGACTCACACCTTCTCACTGTAGGTGCGCACCTCGTTTGGGCGAACAAGGTCTACCAATTAAGAAGCGGTGGAAGTCCTTCCTCAGGTCAGCACGCAGACAAAGAGCAACAACAAAAGAAATAAGTCTGCGATGCTGAAGATGTCCATCCTTCTCACAAAATGAGCATTTATGTAAGTGTCCTCCATGAAACATGGTCAAAAGGACAAAGCACCATCCTTGCTCAAAAAAAAGAGAAATCCCTTGGACTAACCGAGAAGAGCCAACAAGAAAAGCACTAGCCAAAAAAAAAGAAGCAACTAAGCAAAAGGCACAAGTGCTGACAACAAAAGAACTATGCTCAAGGAAGGGTCCACCTCTTAAATGAAAGAGGTGACAAAGTCTCAAGATGCAGTGCTCGTATCATTGCACTCCTCTCCTCAAAGAATTTTCATCATCTGGTCGGAGAACAGGGTAAATCAAGACAAACCAAAGTACTAAGAGCTGTGCACCGAGGGAAAGCACCAGGTCGACGAAGTGTAGTCGCAGATGGGGCCACTGAGACTGTGGTCATAACTCTTAATGATCATGTCCCAGCACCTGCGAATACTGCTCTCGTCGCCGTTCTCAGTACGGTGACTGTGCTTGCAAATAACATCACCCTCCAACCGAAATCAGCCTCTTGTCGCAAAGGACATCATTGGCAAAACACCCCAAGCAAGATGCAAAGAAAAGCTCACAAGATCCCCTACAAGTTGCCATGCTCCAGATCGGTTAAGATCAAATAAAGAGCAAACCTCGCTCTGATACCAATTGTAGGACCGAACTGGCAACCAGAGGGGGGGGTGAATGGTGCCTTAAAAACTCTCCAAGTATTCACACAATCTTCTTCTCCAATAGCTACAAAGCTATGAAGAGGAAGATCGAATGTTCACTGGAGAACAGAAGATCAGACTGACACCCGAACTAGAACTGCCGCTGGCCGAGGACATAACAAGGCAGTCGAAAGGATCTATCGTGATCAATCTGACAAAGAGATAGACCGTCTGTTTCAGAGAAATCGAACGCCAACTCGTGGTCGATCGAGTCACTCGGTAAGACAGACGATCCACTGAAAACCCGAGATCTGACCGACGAAAGAGACTGCACAGTAATGACCGAAAACAGAGAAGGCACGCACGACCAACAAGACAAGCCAGAGCTCATGACCACTTGCTTTGATTTCCAAATATCTTGCGATTCACAAAGCAATCGGGTATGAGACTTTAGACAACGTTTGCTCACGTCCTTTGACAGAGAAAAACCAAGGCAGTGAAAAACTTCTTTGCTGAGATCTGGACAAATGGCGTGGTCGAAACCGAAACAGAGAATTCGGTCGACTCATGCACAAAAGTCTCAACGTGGTCGTAGCGAATGCAGAGCATGTACTCGGCGCACGACCGCGAGACGCAAACACTTCTCCGATTCGACTCTTGCTCTCGGGAATGAACTGGCCAAATAGCCTTGAGACAGATTCCCTGTTCTGAGCAAATCAAAACTAGGCCTACTCAAACCAAGAACACAACTCAAAGCAAGAAGTACCAGAGTTGATGAATAGAACCGCTCGTGGGACTAGAATAGCCAAGATGGCTTGGAGTAAAACCCACATGTCACTGCGATTTCAAAAAGCCAAGAACACAGATAAACGAAGGAACAAAGAAAGCGCAAACAAATCATTCAAACACAAGACAGAGAACACAACTCAGAGTTTTCATTCCAATCATCAAGGAGTACAAGGAATCCCGATACGCCCGGAGAGCATAGAGAGGAGCTCACACCTCTTCTCTTTCTCTCTTTCTCGATTATTCATACATGGATTCTCCACTCATCCTCTCTCTCTCACACACAATCCCAAGAACACACTCACAGACTCCCATGGGAGGGAGAGGCGGCTGCCTCCAAGGCCCAGCCGGCCAACTCACTCAAACTCGTGCCTCCCCTCTCCCTTTTATAGCCTCACACCCGAGACTAACCCTAATGGATCCATCCATTAGTCCACACTGGGGCTAACCCGTAAACCCCCTCCTAACACCGGGTTTTACACCTCGCTTTACCCACTAGCGAAAACAAGCTTCCAGTGCTTTACCCGTTAAACCCAACGGTTCCACTGCTTTGCCCGTTAGCGCCAACAACTCCTGTGCATTGGCAGAGACACAGCTTCCCTTTGCAGCTTTCCGCATTCCCCAAAATGCCACTCCGCTGCCTTCCCGGAAGCTTCCTCCTGCCTTGCCGTCCAAGCTTGCAACCACCTCGCAAGACTAGGTCTTCTTCGGCTTCCCCTGGTCGTTCTGGACCCCGACACCGCCCGCGTCTTGTCCCGACCATCCCAGCCTCGCCAGACCTATCACCAAGATCCTCTGGCAGCTCCAGCTCCGGTTCCTCATCTCCTTGGCTTGCAACCACCTTGAGCCCCAAGTCTTCTTCGGCTTCACCCAGTCGTTCTGGACCTCAACATCTCCCATGTCTAGTCCCGACCACTCCAAGCCTCACCAAGACTTGTCTCCAAGGTCCTCTGGCAGCTCCAGCTTCGGTTCCTCATCTCCTCGGCTTGCAACCACCTCACCAGCCTCGATCATCTTCGGCGCCTCCAACCGTCTGGACCTCAACACCTCCTGTGCCTAGTCCCGGTCCTCCCACGCCTCACCATGAAATAGCTCCGAAGTCCTACAGCCACACAGACAAGCAAACCATCACATAGCACCGCACCAGACAACAGACAAACCATCGGTACAACCAACAAGTGTCACAGCACACAACCTGATCGTAAACCCCCTACGACCACTCGAATGCACAACTCAAGAAATGGTCGAAGCCCTGGAACACTTCCCTGCTTCCTTCGACCACACAACATGTCGTTACGACCGTCTCACAGCTCACTACGACCATGCGGACACATGCCACAACCATCGCTAGCCGCTACGATATTATCGCATAAGGACCATACCCCATACGACCACTCTGTTGCACAGAACAGAGAAACCCTCCAGCTCACAAGAGCCTTCCTGCAGCCTACGACCACTCACTAGGCTGCTACGACCACCAAGACACAAGCTACGACCATTGCAAGCTTGCAACGATTACCACACAGCGGCTACGACTACTTACTACCAAGACTGGTCGCTAAGATCACAAAGTCGAATCAACTCCTACGACTACCAAGTCGTAGAGCCAGACATCAAGTCATGAGCCTTTACGACCACCAAGTCGTAAAGCTCGATCGACCACCAAGTCGATCCCACGACTACATAACCAGTCACCAAGTCGAATCGGCCTCAGCCGACCACCAATCAGTCGCCTAGGATCACCGATCACACAGGCTTCGACTTCTGCACCTGATCGCTACAACTACCAAGATGTAAAGCAGATCACCAAGTCGTACCGAGCCTACGACCGCACACAACATTGCTACGACTTTATCGCTCAAAGTCTACGGCCTCATCCCAAGTCGTTCTGTCATCTGACCGATCGAAATGATGAACCAATAAATGCACGAGGTCTACGACTTCACCACAAAGCCATACGACCGATTCCCAGCTTACATGGTCGATCCTAGAGGTCATACGACCAATTCCCATGTGTCTACGACCACGTTCAAACATCTCGGGCACAACCGACCGCCTACGACCCCAGAAGACTGCATCTGACGCGCTACGAGTGATTCCGACCGTTACCGAGCACTTCCGACCGAGTCCCGCTGCATTTGGACCGCGTCCGATCGCTCCTCACGCCCGTCCAACTGCATCACAACGTGGTCGTAGGGTGCCGACTACTCAACGTGGTCGTACGCCCGAGCGCCGACTTCCGACCACAGCAATCGTAGATTCGACTTACGACCTCAGACCACGGCCAACGTGGTCGTAGCTGCTTCCGATGGCCTTCGACCACAGCCAGAGTGGTCGTAAACGCCACAACGTGGTCGTACAGCCTTCCGACCACGACCAAACCAGTCGTAACCTCTTCTGATGTTCTCCGTTCACACCCAAGGTCGTCGTAAAGCTATCTGGCGACCTTCGACCATGGCCAATGTGGTCATAGAGGCTTTCGATCACGGCCAAAGTGGTCGTAAACGTGGTTTTCGGCTTCCGACCGCTGTCAGTGTGGTCGTAAACAGCATGGCTGACTTCCGACCACGGCCAAAACGGTCGTACTCTCTTCTGGTGCCCTTCGACCATGGCCAAAATGCGCTGCGGTGGTCGTAACACTTCCAGCCGCTCAAGACAACAAACAATGTGGTCGTAAGGCTATTGCCAAGCAAGTCGTAAGGGCTTAGGAACCAACAGAGAGACCCATTCTCCTCTCAAACTTCAAAAACCAAACTCAATCTCACTAGATTAAGAGTCAATTACTCATCACAACCATGAGGCGACCTCCACATGGTCTCTCACTTTTCCAATTAAATCAATTTCGAGGTCTATCGTTAAGTCTTTCCTAGTTCATTATAGAAAAGAAGTAGAACTTCAACTTCAATCTATATAAGCTCTTTTTTTTTGCATGTGCAGTAGTCACCAGAATTGTCAACAAAATTCTATATGCAACAATTGCATTACGAAAATAATTTAGCCGTTTCAAAAACTTCAAAATATCAACAGGGCCCACGTTTTTGCTTAGGAATGAAATTTTACAGTAAAAACTTAAAAAAATGAAGAGAATAAAAAGGACTATTCATCTATTAGTTCTTACTCTTACCAATACAAAGATTTACAAGTAGTAAGAGCAACTCCAGCAGTAGCCCTCAAAACAGGACCCCTACTTTTTATTTGAGGGCTCTCCCTACTTTTGAGGGATCTGTTTTTTGGGCTACACTCCAGCAGGAGCCCTCAAAACAGGACCCTCAAATTCATTCTTAGTGGAGATGACACATAGGACCCACCCTCATCCTCATCCTACTTTTGAGGGCCGAAGGGCAAAAAAAACTCACTCCAGCAGGGCTCCTACTTGAGCCCTCAAAAGTAGTGGCTCCCTCCAGACCCCCCAGGAACGAGGGCTCGAGGGGGAGATTTGAGGGCTCTAGTAGGGGTCCTGCTGGAGTGAGTTTTTTGCCCCTCGGCCCTCAAAAGTAGGATGAGAGTTCAAGTGGGGGTCCTGCTGGAGTTGCTCTAACACAAGAATAAGTAGAAAATAGGGCCCTTTAATTTTGAGGCCCTGTGCAGTAGCCGATGCTGCACCTCTGGCCCTCCCGTCCGGGCCTGCCATCCATGTACCTAAGCCTGCATGCCGAATGCCAGCAAAACGTTTGTCCCATGCGTGGCAGCAGATCTCCCTCAACTGCCCGTACGGACGAATAAGATGTCATGGACCTGAGCTACCCTGGCACGTACTTGAGCTACCCTGGCACGTACTTGAATTCTTCCGTTGTGACGATCCAAATAATTGAGATATGGATTATGGGCCATGTGCTCACATGCGTGAGAATTTTTTTGTACGGATAACCCATTTTTTATTCGAAAATACAGAAATATATCCGCGACAAATTTTTTTTACACAAATAGGCTCGAGTCGCCAAACCATTGGGCGATTTACGCTTGTCGCCCAATCAAAAAGCGACTTATAAAGAATCTGGTAACCGTTGGGCGATTGAATGCAATCGCCTCCCCGTTAAGCGATTCAATTGAATCGCCCCCCCCCGTTTGGCGACATAAAGAAGAGTCGCCCAACGCGGGGGGGGGGGGGGGGCGACTGCATGTGAATACAGCCCGACGGCCAAACCCCTTTTCTTCCCCACGCCTGCTCGCCATTCACTCTCCGCCGCGCGAGGAAGACAGAAGCAAAAGAGAGGAAGGAAGAGGAGGAGGAGAGGGGAAGAAGGAGAGGGAGAGGAGAGGGAAGAAGAGAAGGAGAGGGGGAGGAGAGGGAAGAAGAGAAGGAGAGAGAGAGGAGGAGAAGCCGCGGGATTTGTAGGTATTTTTCTAATTTTAGAAAATTTATTTTAGAAAATTTGTTAAGATAAATTTAGTTGAGAAAAACTAGTGTAGATATTTAGTTTACAAATTTAGTTGAGATATTTAGTTTAGAAAATTTAGTTTAGAAAATTAGCTTAGATATTTAGTTTAGATATTTAGTTTAGAAAATTTAGTTTAGAACATTAAATTTAGAAATGTAGATGCAGTTTACAAATTTAGATGTACAAATTTAAATGTAGAAAAATATAGTTTTTTTGTATAATATTTGTAATGCATTATTGTGGAAAATTTACTTTAGAAAATTTGTTTAGATAAATTTAGTTTAGAAAATGTAGTGTAGATATTTAGTTTACAAATTTAGTTTAGATATTTAGTTGAGATATTTAGTTTAGAAAATTAGCTTAGATATTTAGTTTAGAAAATCTAGTTTAGAACATTAAATTTAGAAATGTAGATGCAGTTTACAAATTTAAATGTAGAAAAATATAGTTTTTTGTATAATATTTGTAATGTATTATTGTGGAAAATTTACTTTAGAAATTTATTGTAGATCATTCAATGTATAAATGTAGATGCAGTTTACAAAATTGAAATGAAGAAAATTTAAATGTAGAAAATTGTTGTGTCGAAATTTTGTATACTATTTTTCATGTATTATTGTAGAAAATGTAGTGTACAAATTTACATTTAGATAATTTTGCAGTTATGGCGGGTGACTGGCGGTACCCGCTGTTGGACGAGCACTTGGACCGCGTGCACCGCGCTTCCCGTCGTGCGCTGCCACCGGGGAGCACGGACGAGTCGACTGAGCTGGGAGGGGTCCGGACACGCACACCTCGTGTGGCCTGGGGACTCGACCCCCGTTGGACTGCCAGGTTTGCACTACGCCAATGTTTTAGTATTACCATAAAAACATTTAATGCTGACCTTCACTTTATTTGCAGGCTGCGGGATGCCGGACTTCTCCCTCTTGCCCGGATGGTGCAGGCCACGGATGAGGACGGAGGTGCCTTGGCGGGGGAGGGGGACGAGGCGGGTGTGGAGCGATCACGACGCTTCACGTTCGACCGTTCCCTGCTGACGGCTTTGGTGGACCGTTGGCGGCCCGAGACGCACACTTTCCATCTACCAGTCGGGGAGATGGCGCTGACCCTGCAGGACGTGTCCCTACTCCTTGGCCTTTCGGTCGCGGGAGACGCTGCCTTCCTACCGGAGGCTCCCGCCGAGTGGCGCGATGACCTGCTCGGCAGATTCCAGGGGTCCTTCCACCGGCCGATCACCACCACATCTTCGACGAGAGGCAGAAGCATGGACCGACGCTGAGGTGGCTGGCACAGTACCGGGTACGTGGTGTTTCAAGTCGATCGCGTCTTCGAAACTCTTATTTGTGCAATTACATACTAATAAGAACTTGTTCGCATTCAGGTTGAGCGCATGGTTGCAAATGCTGACGATTACCAGGTCGCGCGCCACCTGGAGGCTTACGTGCTGTGGCTGTTTTGTTGGGTGCTCTTCACCACCAGCCACGGCAACACCGTTGACGCGCGCCTTATCGCTTATGCGAGGGCGATTGCGGACGGCGAGGCCGTCCAGATCAGCTGGGGATCGGCCGCACTTGCCGCGACGTACCGCGGCCTGTGCGATGCGTGCACGAGGATTAAGGCGAACTCGATCCTCACGGGATGTCCCCTGCTGCTGCAGTTGTGGTCGTTCGAGCGCTTCAGTCTCGGACGACCTGTACTAGACGACAAGGGTCCCTACGGGGCCGAGATGTACCCGGGGGGAGACATCGACCGGCCGACGATGGGTTCTATTTGGTGTCGTCGACGAGTGAGTTTTATTTTATCGTAGTCAACTTATTAACGATCGTCGTACTAAACAATTTGCCTGTCTTGCATGTTCAGTTCGCGCACATGTAGGTCACGCGGGCGTACCACCCCTTCGTGGAGCAGTTGGACCGCCTCGCAGACTCCGACGTGCGCTGGGAGCCTTACGCAGCGGAGGCAGTGCAGGCCCGTGCTCCTGACGGGCTGTCTGCACTGTGCTGGCGTGACCAGGCTTTCTGGCTAACCCGCCGGAAGCTCGTGTACGACATCTACGTGGAGGACTACGCACCGCAGCGAGTCATGCGGCAGTTTGGGCTGCGGCAGGCACTTCCTGTACCAGTCGAGCCGCCGATTCCGCCGCGCGTGCACGCGTGAGTGATCGCTTCTGATATTTTTGTACGTACTTACTATTGTGATCGCAAGTACTTACATTACGTAATGGTTCCATAAACAGGCACAACACGAAGGGCGTCAAGAAAGGCACGGACTGGTCCAGGAGGATGCAGCCCTGGATTGCACAGTGGGAGGGTGCGCTGGATGACCGCGTGGAGGAGGACCGGCCATACGACATAGCCGACTACACGGAGTACCTCATCTGGTACCAGGGGCGGACTCGTACCAGGCTGGTACATGTCGTTGACCCACCTGCCCCACACGTCGCCGCACCGACAGACGCGTACCCTGCGCACTTCGCACGCGACGCTCACATCGCGGTACGTAACTTGTAATTTCAAAAATTCTCAAATGGCAATATCGTTTCGATGATGGACCATTCTATGTCTTTTTGTCCAAGCTGACGTCGGTGCCGCGCTGTGGTCGGAGTCCTCCGCACTAGTGCAGAGGTGGGGCACAGGTGGGGAGTTGACCCGCGAGGAGGTCGTCAGCTTTGCGCGACGGATGGAGGCAGGGTGTAGACGTATCGTCAGCCTACTGTCCTGCACGAGGCTACCAGTGGTCTCCACACCTACGCCCAGTGCACCCGGACCACCAGTGCCACCCCGACCAGCGTGGCACTACTCCGGAGGTAGTACGTGGTCACGGCCTCATACACCTCCTACGTACATCCCCGGCTTCCACACGGATGATTTCATGGCGCCATGTATGGGTACGCATCGTCCGATCTTGTTTTTATCCTAAGACGACATGCAACGAACTAACGATATTACTATTGCAGGTCCTTACCAGCAGCAGGGACGCTTCTCCCCGGGCCATATCGAGGTGGACCAGTTTTTTGCGGACTGGCCTGGGCCGTCCTCCGACGCAGCACCGGAGGTTCTCTCCGGCAGTGGCCTCCCCGGTGCACCGGAGGCCACACAGCCAGAGGTGCAGCTGACTCCACCCACGCAGCCGCGGGTGCGAAACCCACCTGATCGTTTTACTTTTTCGGACCCTCGTCACCCGCCTCGTAATCTATTGCACCGGAGGACGGCCAAGCGGGGCCGTATGGCAGGACGCGGGCGCGGTGACGGAGCACCTTAGGGTGGGGAGTGAGGGGTGTATGTCATGCATGTAATGGATAAATACGCGGCATGTTACTGCGTTATATTATAAAGTTCATTTAAATTCAAACAATGCTATTATCTCTTCTTTTCGTATAGAAAATTATTTCTATATCAAGTAATGTGACAAATATTAAATACCAGTTCTTGTGTAACTTAACAGTATATGTGGCTATACCACATTTTTTACGAGTTTCAAATTACAAAATTCACAAAACCGAAAGACGGGATCACCATGCAGTCGCCTAGAGGTAGATTGGCGAGCAGGCGTGGGGAAGAAAAGAGGGCTTGGCACATGCAGTCGCCCCCCCCCCCCCCGGTTGGGCGACTCTCTTTATGTCGCCGAACGGGGGGCGATTTAATTTAATCGCTTAACGAGGAGGCGATTACATTTAATCGCTCAACGGTTACCAGATTCTTTATAAGTCGCTTGTTGGTGGGGCGACAAGCGTAAATCGCCCAATGGTTTGGCTTCTCGAGCCTATTTGTGTAAAAAATTTTGTCGCAGGTATATTTCTGTATTTTCGAATAAAAAATGGGTTATCCGTACAAAAAAATTCCATGCGTGATGCTTATCTCACCGTGTCGTCGCCTTCTCCTGGTATTCACATGACATGGTCACTACATGACTCCGAAAGTATTGGCCGCTAAATACTCCTCTCCCCCTAAACGGAGGAGAGAATATCCTGATAAACCATACATTTAATCCATAGAATTTGAATATTAGATGGTCACACCAGTTATATATAACGACTTACTAGCTAGATTATAACCTACGGTAGCAATTTGAACTAAATATACGGAGATGGATGAAGTTGAGTTAGGTGCCGTCTCTCTCTCTACATACATACATACATACATACATACATACATATATATATATATATACATACATATATATATATAGTATAAATAACAGGAGCACCATGGTGTCTGGGCAAACATATATAGAGTTATTGTTCATTGTAACACTATATAACTGACAGTAACACTACATGTATTTGACAGTAACTTCACCCATACATGATAGTAGCTTTATATGACACGAATTTCGTAGTGTCAAAATATATTCAATATAGATCTTGTTTTGTTAAACTCGTAATTTCGAAAATAATAGTATGAACGGATCGTAGATTAGACTTTTGGTGAAAGGGTTATTGTATTTTTTAAGCTTGTAAACAAGATAAAAAATCACAAATCAAGTGCATTTATTCTCTTCTCTCTCCTGCTGTATGCATGCATGCATGTCAAGTTACTATCTTCTGAACATAAAGTTATCATCGACAATTGATCAAGTTTCTATCTCCTGAATATAAATTTATCATCGATTGACTTACATATGTCAAAGTTACTATATTATGCACATAAAGCTATCATCAAACATGAACCGCACCAAGATACTCGTGCGCGTAGCCAGCGACCCGCGCAATGCGTGCGTGCACGCGTTGATTAGCGCAACCGTATGTGTATATAGGAAAAATACCTTTTACTCACGGGAGTAATTACACTCATATCTAATATACCACCTAAATAAACTTGAAATACTTCTTTATTACTTTAGGTATATTCATATACTAATTATAAGATATTCCAATATGAACCACATGAAAAAACTGCAAGAGAGTCTATGTTTTTAGCGTATTTTGTAAATACCTTTATATACGCATATAAAAAGGAGTATGTTAAAAAAATATACATACCACCTATATAGTCTTAAAAACTCGTATACTAGACGTACGTACACGCCCTTTATTTCGCAAGATACTCTCTGCGTTGTGAGATATAATATAGAGTGTAATTATATCTGGTAGTAGAAAAGAGACTTCATGTATGTATGTAGCTAGATTGACGAAAGTTCGTTTTTCCTTGATTTAATCCGGTGCACGGTCAGAAACACGGTGGCTCTGCTGGTCTCGCATGTTTGTTTTCAAGCATAAACATTGAGTGAGCACGAGGAAAATTGAAGTGCATTTCTTAATTCTAGCTACTTGATTCAATCAATCATTCAATCACCTGTTCATTCAATCATTCAACCATAAATTAGCCTGCACGTTGATTCCATTCAGCACTGAAAAATAAACTGGTCGGCTACTTACATGTACAAGTGTACACTGTACGTATTATTAGTCCCATCTAACCACCCCGGCCGGTGCATAATTTAACTTGACCATCAGTGGATATATAATTTAGCTTGACTTACCAGCACAAAATTTATTCCAGAGTCAATGGTTTGACAGACAACTCAACACGGTACACGTTATCTTGTCATCCACCGCAACAGTCGAGTTTCACGAGTGAGAGCACAAGGACTCGGCCCATCACAATCACAAAATTTTAAGTAATTTTATTATCTTTTTACAGACTATTAAAGTCAGATGATAGAATACACACATTCTAATATAAAAAACACCATTTTGATTAAGGCTTTTGCCATTCAGCTCTGTTATTATTACCCTCTCCTCCTAACGGCTAGATCAACAAAATCCAATAACTACCATTACAAGTTAATCCTACAATCTAGACCGTTGATTCAGCTCATCCAACGTATATCATTATAAGTTGCTCCTGCCAATTCCCACCGCCCAAGTCCTCAATCCCCAATCCCCAACCCTGTACCCTTATCTTGCCGGGACAGATTTTAGTTAGCTTCCATTTCCTCTGCACAATGCAATAAACCCTTTCTGTTTTTTTAGTTTGTTTGGGAAAAATAGAAACTTGTTAAAGTTTGGTCCATGTCCTTGTGGAAGAGCTAGCTGTTGTAGTTTGGCATAATGGTCGTTTTCTCTGCACTGCAGATAGCGTCCGATGGAGCCGAAGAATGTAATGGGAGGTAAGACCAAGCATTCTTAGCTTAATTTTCATTACTATTCATTTGGTGGGTGTTTGGATACAATTGCATTGTTTGTTGATGATGTCTTATGATAAGATCGAAATGTAGCTGTGTGTGTTCTGACAAGAGCAAAACTTTATACTTCAGTTAGATCGAGTAATGGAAACGTGCTTCTATATGATTTTGAGTAAAATGAGTTTAAAACTTCAAACCAGTTATGATCACATCAATACAAGGAGTAAATCACCAACTGAACTGTAGTGGTTTTACCAGTGGTCTAATGAAAGCTGCTGTGAAATTTCTTGTTTTAATTTGGAATATAACAAGGTAGCACACAACCAAGTTTGACAGCTTTAACAAGCATTACAATTCTTGAAACAAGACTCATGAGAGATTCTGTTCCACAGAAGGTAGCAGTGAGAGCAATTCCTTGGAGAATGGCATTCAGATAGATCCGCAGACAAAGCAAAGCATATATACTGATGATGTTGAAAATATAAGCACATGTAGGTTCAATTTATTCCATAAATTAATCATGACATCATGCACGCACAATAACAGAACCATCACAGGCATAAAAGATCTAGACATGTAAACCAGGAAACTGTACATGAACAGATCTAATACGGAGAACATTACTGTTACGTACCGATGGTTCTGTTCTGATCGATTTGCCGATGTAGACGCCGCAGGCACGGTGAGGATGACACGAAGTCGATGACGATTCGCCGAAGCCGAACGACGAGGAAGACGAGCCAGAGCTACAGCGAGCAGTCGCGCAGAGCGCTTCCCAAAAACCTTATTCGCCCTCTCCCGGTGCAGGACTTCGAAGGCGACGGTTCCGGAGACCTGCTCTCCCGAACGACAGTGCACGCCGGCGGACGGGACGGAGTAGACTACGTGGGACGGCGCAGCACAATGGATGGAGGAGGCAAAACCCTAGATTGATTTTCGCATATTCTGTATGAAGGCGGCGGCTCCGTATTTATAGAAGACCAGGACGCGTGATCAAGACGCCTGCACGTTCTCCATAACTCGTAACCGAACCGGATTAGCAACCGTAACCGATCCGGATTCACCGCCACTCAAAACAGCAAAATAAAACTGCAAAAGGAAGCCGCGTCTGCGCAAGCACCTGGAGCGGATTTTGGCGGACCATTCACGCAGGTGCCGTGCGCCCGCCCCGCCCCGCCCCGGCCCGGCGAGGCGAGGCGAGCGAGCGCGCGCGTGTTATCCTCTAGTTCTCTCCCACACATGCCTCAAGTGGCTAGGAGTGCACCATCCCTTTTAAGGTGGTCTTCCTCTCCTAGAACTAGCAATATGGTACTAAAGGTCACATGCATGCCTCCTTTGCATGAGTGGGCCTTTGAGATTTAATAGGAATTATTCTTATTATATGGGCTTGGCCCACATATAATCCAACAATCCCCCACCAGATCTCAAAGTCCCACAGAGATTTGCCTGAATTCCAATGTACTGTTTATATATCAGTATTTCGATGGAGACCGATTAAAGTTGAACATCCACCTAGAACTCCAAGCTACACTTACTTACAACTTGAACAATGGACTATGCCTTGAATTGCAAGTTTGGTGCAAGCAAGCTTCACTTAAAGACTTAACTGATACTAGGCCGCCAGTAGGCTACCCCTCGGTTGGAGCGTATAAGTCATACTCCTTGGTCTCTTCATGAGCTTAGTAGGAGATTACCCAAGATCTCCATAGACTGCGACTAACAGTCGGGCTCATATAGGTGTGTTCTTTCAAGAACGCTCTGCAGGATAGCGTCTTCGCTTCTAAAAGCCAATGGAACACATTAAGACCTTAGTCAACCTGCCTTGCAGTTTCTGAGAGTATTGCATCTTCACATAGAGAGGGTTGAAATTACTCTCCTCCAGTTAACTAATGGCTTGTTTTTCCCAGATCCTAATTCACGGGATCTCCGATCACATAGGTTGGGTTACTACCATAGATAACTCACATGGGTCTCATACCCATCTCCTTCGATGCACTATCTATCACATTCCGTGATAGTCCCTTTGTAAAGGGATCTGCCAGGTTTTTATCTGTTTGGATGTAATCCAAGGTTATAACTCCGGAGTTTCTCAATTTCCTGACAGACTTCAATCGTCTCTTAACATGTCTAGGCGATTTCATGTTATCCTTAGAACTGTTCACTTTAGCGATAACGGTTTGATTATCACAGTTCATAAGGATAACTGGCACTGGCTTTTCCACTGTAGGTAGATCCATCAATAGATCTCGTAGCCATTCTGCCTCAACAATAGCAGTGTCTAGTGCCGCAAGCTCTGCTTCCATGGTTGACCTCGTCAAAATGGTCTGTTTGCAAGACCTCCATGAAACAGCACCACCACCAATAGTGAAAACATATCCACTAGTGGCTTTGATCTCATCAGCATCAGAGATCCAGTTGGAATCACTGTAACCCTCCAGCACCGACGGGTACCCAGTATCGTGAAGTCCAAAGTTCGAGGTACCTTTCAGATAGCGCAACACTCGCTCAAGCACCTTCCAGTGATCATCTCCTGGGTTAGATGTAAATCGGCTCAATTTGCTCACAGCAAAGGAGATGTCTGGCCTTGTTGCACTAGCTAGGTACATTAGTGAGCCAATTATCTGGGAGTATTCCAGCTGATTCCTTGCAATTTTCTTATTCTTACGAAGTAACACGTTAGGATCATAAGGTGTTGGAGAAGGCTTGCTGTCAGAAAAGCCAAAACGGCTCAAGACCTTTTCCACATAATGAGATTGCAAAAGTGTAATCTCATCCTCACCTCTAACCAATTTAATGTTTAGAATAACATCAGCCACTCCCAGATCTTTCATATCAAAGTTTTGAGACAAGAATGATTTGACCTCATTTATCACACTGATGTTTGTCCCAAAAATCAAGATGTCATCCACATACAAACATAGAATAACTCACTCACCCCCACCATAGCGATAGTATACACATTTATCTGCCTCATTGACAGCAAAGCCTGCAGATGTCAGTGTTCTATCGAACTTCTAATGCCACTGCTTAGGGGCTTGTTTCAGACCATACAAAGATTTCAACAGTTTTAACACCTTGCCTTTTTGACCTTCAACTACAAATCCATCAGGCTGTTCCATGTAAATTTCCTCATCCAGCTCTCCGTTAAGAAAAGCTGTCTTAACGTCCATTTGATGAACGAGAAGACCATGTGAGGCAGCCAAAGCAAGTAGTACTCGAATTGTGGTCAGCCTAGCAACAGGTGAGTAAGTGTCAAAGAAATCTTCGCCTTCTTTCTGAGTATAGCCCTTGGCAACAAGCCGAGCCTTATATTTTTCAATAGTACCATCAGGCCTAAGCTTCTTTTTGAACACCCACTTGCACCCTACAGGTTTGCACCCATAAGGTTTATCTGTCAGCTCCCAGGTTCCATTAGCGATAATGGAATCCATTTCACTACGGACAGCCTCCTTCCAGTAGTCTGCATCAGGGGATGCATACGCTTCTGAAATAGACTTGGGAGTGTCGTCCACAAGGTACACAGTGAAATCATCACCAAAGGATTTGAATATCCTTTGTCTCTTGCTCCTTCTAGGAGCTCCACTGTCATCCTCCTCATTGACAAGTTCATGTGAATGTTCAAAAGGTTCAGGTGATGTGATTGAACTGGGAATTATTTCAGAAGGTTGACTAGTAGTGTTATGTGTATCCTTCATAGGAAAAATATTCTCAAAGAATGTTGCATCTCGAGACTCCATAATTGTACCAACATGCATGTCAGGTACCTCAGTTTTAACTATCAAAAATCTATAGGCAATGATATGATTAGCATATCCCAGAAAGACGCAGTCCACAGTTTTAGGTCCAAGCTTGCGTTTCTTAGTTATTGGCACATTAACTTTCGCCAAGCACCCCCATGTACGCAAGTAAGAAAGTGATGGTTTTCTCCCAATCCATACCTCGTATGGTGTTTTGTCCTTATTTCTGTTAGGAACTCTATTTAATACGTGATTAGACGTTAGCAAAGCCTCCCCCCACCATGCCTTAGGTAATCCCGCAGTATCTAACATGGCATTCACCAAGTCAGTCAACGTGCGGTTTTTCCTTTCGGCAATCCCATTTGACTCGGGGGAATAAGGAGGCGTCTTCTCATGTATAATGCCATGTTCCTCACAAAATAAGTCAAATTCGTTTGAGAAATACTCTCCACCACGATCTGACCTAAGTCTTTTTATCTTTCTATTTAACTGGTTTTCAACTTCTGCCTTATAGATTTTAAAATAGTCTAAAGCCTCATCTTTCGTTTTCAATAAATACACATAACAGAACCTAGTTGCATCATCAATCAATGTCATGAAATATCGTTTTCCACCCTTCGTCAACACGCCATTCATCTCAGAAAGATCTGAATGCAGGAGTTCTAGTGGTGTCAAGTTTCTCTCCTCGGCAGCCTTGTGAGGCTTACGAGGTTGCTTTGATTGCACACAGCTATGGCATTTAGAACCTTTGGTGATGGAAACGTTTGGAATTAAATTCATACTGGAAAGCCGAGACATCAAACCAAAATTAATATGACATAGACGTGAGTGCCAAACATTAGCCTCATCATCCACACTGCCACAAATATGGTTTACAGTCTTATTGCAGAAATCTGAAAGGGAAAAGCGGAACAAGCCTCCGCACTCATAGCCTTTACCAATAAAGTGTCCATGTTTAGACACGACTACTTTATTAGACTCAAATACCAACTTAAGCCCGTCTCTACATAAACGGGAGCCACTAACGAGATTCTTGTCTATAGAAGGGACATGCTGCACGTTCTTCAGCTGCACGATCTTTCCCGAAGTAAACTTCAGATCTACCGTGCCAACACCATGAACAGTAGCATGTGACCCATTCCCCATTAGGACGGAGGAATCTCGGGCGACCTGATAAGAAGAAAACAACGAAATATCATCACACACATGTACATTAGCTCCTGTATCAATCCACCAATTGGTAGATTGACTAACTGAAAGAACAGTAGGTAAATTACCATACCCAGTCCCATCTCCAGTCTTGCCAATGGTCACGTTGACAGACTTAGAAGTCTGTCCTGCAGGTGCCTTCTTTCCTTTGCGTTGTGGGCACTTCTTGGCCATGTGACCAGGCTCACCGCACACAAAGCAAGTTCTATCATCCTGATTGTTGTTGTTCTTCTTCTTCTTAAAGTTGGTTGTCTGTTGGGCTTTAACAAATTTCCCTTTGTTCTTACTTGAGGGTTTCTGTACCACATTGGCACTAGACTGCCCTCCATCACCCTTAGACACAGCATTCTTTTCCCGAGCTTTCTCCTCAATTTCAAGAGACCCAATCAGATTCTCAACAGAGTATTCTTGTCTCTTGTGTTTGAGTGCTGTTCCGAAATTCCTCCATGAAGAAGGTAATTTCGCAATAATACATCCAGCCACAAACTTGTCGGGTAAGGCACACTTCAGGAGTTCGAGTTCCTTGGCAATGGCCTGTATCTCATGAGCCTGATCTACTACAGAACGGTTATCAACCATCTTGTAGTCATGAAATTGCTCCATGACATACATGTCATTGCTGGCATCAGTAGCACCGTATTTGGAATTCAGTGCATCCCATAACTCCTTCGCGTCTGTCATGTGCATATACACCTCGCACAGACGGTCAGCAAGAACACTAAGAATGCATCCAACAAAGAGAGTAGTGGCAGTCTCGAATTCTTTCTGCTTTTCAGCATCAAGAACACCTTCAGGCTTGCCATTACTAACCCAGAATACATTCATAGCAGTAAGCCACAGAGTGACCCTGATCTGCCATCTCTTAAAGTGCACACCGGAGAACTTATCCGGCCTCAGTGCATCGGCAAATCCAGCCATAGTAAAACCACAGTGCCTACAATAAGGTTTTTGGATTGTTGAAAATATAAGCACATGTAGGTTCAATTTATTCCATAAATTAATCATGACATCATGCACGCACAATAACAGAACCATCACAGGCATAAAAGATCTAGACATGTAAACCAGGAAACTGTACATGAACAGATCTAATACGGAGAACATTACTGTTACGTACCGATGGTTCTGTTCTAATCGATTTGCCGATGTAGACGCCGCAGGCACGGTGAGGATGACACGAAGTCGATGACGATTCGCCGAAGCCGAACGACGAGGAAGACGAGCCAGAGCTACAGCGAGCAGTCGCGCAGAGCGCTTCCCAAAAACCTTATTCGCCCTCTCCCGGTGTAGGACTTCGAAGGCGACGGTTCCGGAGACCTGCTCTCCCGAACGACAGTGCACGCCGGCGGACGGGACGGAGTAGACTACGTGGGACGGCGCAGCACAATGGATGGAGGAGGCAAAACCCTAGATTGATTTTCGCATATTCTGTATGAAGGCGGCGGCTCCGTATTTATAGAAGACCAGGACGCGTGATCAAGACGCCTGCACGTTCTCCATAACTCGTAACCGAACCGGATTAGCAACCGTAACCGATCCGGATTCACCGCCACTCAAAACAGCAAAATAAAACTGCAAAAGGAAGCCGCGTCTGCGCAAGCACCTGGAGCGGATTTTGGCGGACCATTCACGCAGGTGCCGTGCGCCCGCCCCGCCCCGCCCCGCCCCGGCGAGGCGAGGCGAGCGAGCGCGCGCGTGTTATCCTCTAGTTCTCTCCCACACATGCCTCAAGTGGCTAGGAGTGCACCATCCCTTTTAAGGTGGTCTTCCTCTCCTAGAACTAGCAATATAGTACTAAAGGTCACATGCATGCCTCCTTTGCATGAGTGGGCCTTTGAGATTTAATAGGAATTATTCTTATTATATGGGCTTGGCCCATATATAATCCAACAGATGATAGCCGATATGATGTGCAAGCAGATTCCTCTTCATGTAATGAATGTACTAAGATCATCAAAGTTCCTTCAGCCCCCACAAGCATCAACCAATCATAAACACAGTTACCAAGTTAACTCCTGTTCACTATCTGGGCAGAGGTTTCCCTTCAGAAATTAGAGAGCTTATTGCAAGTTATGTGAATTTGTCTGCTGAAGAGAATGTGATTAATTCATTAAATCTGTTGTGTGAAGACAGAATTAGTGGATCAGCTGGTTTAGATTTCCTCAATTTGTTGGATTTTCTGCATTTGATGGTATGCATCCTTCAGGCTGTGTGAGACATCCCAACATCTTACCGTTAGGTCTTGTAGAAGCATCTGATTGTTGCTGCATGTTGCATCCAAAGGCTCCATATACTTTGGAAAACATCATGCACTATAGTCCAGAGGCACTGTGCTCAGATTGGCACATTAGATTTAGAGCCTAAATATGTACCATATATTTAGTGAGCTACTTTTGTCTCTTTAAAGTGAACAATGGTAACTGATCATAGGCGACAATTTTTAGAGCCTAAATATATACCATATATGAAAATATCCACATTCAACTATTGCTCTTTTAGGAGACGTAAATTTCACGTGGACGCTGACTGGTATATGTGTGTGGAGGGGGGAGGTTATCATCTCACTAACCACACGTGTGCGCGGCTCCCATGCATTACTAGCTCCGGCCCCTTGCAGGTGTGAAAATAATGGAGACGGATTTTCTACCCCTGCGGGGATGGATATTCACCCATGCCATCCCCATGCATATCGCTTTGAGATTCGTGCATACTCATGCAACCCCCTGCACTTCTTGTGTATTTTATTTGAATTTATAAAATTTAAATTTTTGGGACTTGAATTCGTGAAATCCAGAGTTTGAAATTTCGGATTTTAGTATTGAAATTTTAAAAAAATAGAATTTCAAAATCCAAAGTTTAAAATTTGAAATTTAAATTGCCTGAATTTAATATTCTAAAATTCATTATTCAAATTTTGATATTTTGGTTTCGAAATTCCTGTTTAGAAAAAATATTTTTTTAATTTGGATTTTGAATTCAGGAAGTTCAAATTTTGACTATAAAAAATTAAAGCAAATGATAAAAGTGCAGTAGCAAAGACTGATTTCCTTGGTAATCCAAGATAGACACCATTTTTTATGGAAAAGTGATTCCTGAAAATTATGGTAATTTAGTTCCTAAGGTAATCTTTGATTTCTGGTTCAGATTATTTATTATTTTATTAAACAAGATAATCTTATTGAATTACTGGAGCATTTTCAAAAATTATCAAAGAATTCCATTAACCAAACACACCCTAAAATACGATCTCAAAGCGACTGTGGACAGTGCTAGGAGCACCCCTGGGGTAGAAATTGCTTTCCCGTGCAAATAATACAGTGCAGTTTCACTTGGCACATGCATGCATTGTACGCGCCTTGCTACTACCAATACAGTAGTAGTAAAAAAAAGCTTGCACGTATCACATCATAGCTAGCGTTGGGAATCCTCTCTCTCTCTCGCTCTCTCTCTCTTGATTTTGAGCTATAGTAAAGCAACAAGAAACATGCACGTAGCAACAGGGTGCGTCACGTGCATGCATCAGCGGCATCACACGCGCCTTCCTACTGCCAATACAGTAATACAAATGCACATACACGTCATTCACAAGTAAACATGGTGCTATGAACTAATGGCCACATGTTAAGACTAATGAGTTTTTTAGTGCATTAAGACTAATCAGTTACGTCGCACAATTCGTGCCTTCGTACTACCAATACAGTACTACTTTTTTTTAACTCACTACCAATACAGTAGTACTATTTAGCTTAGGAAAAAAAACGGCTATTCATTAGCCACAGCACGTTATTCACAAGTGACGTGGCCCAACCAGGCTGCCTGGCTCGCTTGCCTTGGCTATATATACCCCGCATGCCCAGGGCAGCACAACTCACTAGTGCAGTAAGCAACCAGCTATAGCTAGACTATAGCTAGACACAGGACTACTTGTACTAGCCGTAACTGCTTTGACATTAGCTTAGCCATGGACGACTACTTCTTGCAGTCGCTCCTGCTCGCCGTCGTGGCCGTGGCGCTGCTGCAGCTGGTGAAGGTGGCGTTGAAGCCAACGCCGAGATTGCCGCCGGGGCCGTGGAAGCTACCGGTGATCGGCAGCATGCACCACCTCGTGAACGTGCTCCCGCACCGCGCGCTGAAGGACCTGGCGGACGTGCACGGCCCGCTCATGATGCTGCAGCTCGGAGAGACGCCGCTCGTCGTGGCATCGTCCAAGGAGACGGCGCGCGAGGTGCTCAAGACCCACGACACCAACTTCGCCACCCGACCCAAGCTCCTCGCCGGCGAGATCGTCGGCTACGACTGGGCCGACATCCTCTTCTCCCCCTCAGGCGATTACTGGCGCAAGCTCCGCCAGCTCTGCGCCTCCGAGATCCTCAGTCCCAAGCGCGTGCTCTCCTTCCGCCACATTAGGGAGGACGAGGTGGGTAGATTGGATATAGCTACATAGCCAGATATATTGTACGTGACACAAAACTACAACTACTGAACTAACTAATTAATTGCACTAAGGCGTACGTACCAAACCTCACAAGACTGGGTTGTGATGGTGAAACAATATATGATAAACAGGTACGTGACACAAAACTACAACTACTGAACCTTACATGCACGTACCACACAAACAGGTTGAAACAACAAGTAGAGTATGATAAACAAAATATAGCTAGCTAGGTTCTGATGGTTTTATGCATGCAAATGTACAAGCATGCAAGACGACATAGTTATGACATGCTACTTACATGTCTTAACCTGCGCGTGCTACTTATATCGAGATTTGAGAACAGTTCTAGTTTTGACATGCTCTGTCTTTGCTGTCTGCATGAACGTACGTAGGTGATGATGCGGGTGGAGGAGATCCGCGCTACGGGGCCGTCGGCGCCGGTGAACCTGAGTGTGATGTTCCACGGTCTGACCAATAGCATCGTGTCACGGGCGGCTTTCGGCAAGAAGCGGAAGAACGCGCCGGAGTTCTTGGCTGCCATCAAGGCCGGCGTCGGTCTGGCGGCCGGGTTCAACATCCCCGACCTCTTCCCGACGTGGACCACCGTGCTCGCCACGGTCACCGGCATGAAGCGTAGCCTCCAAGGAATCCACAAGACGGTGGACGCCATCCTTGAGGAGATCATCAAGGAGAGGAAGGGCATCCGCGAGGAGAAGATCAAGAGTGGTGCCGAGAACGTGGAGGAGAACCTCGTCGACGTGCTTATCGGCTTGCAGGAGAAAGGTGGCTTCGGCTTCCATCTCGACAACAGCAGAATCAAGGCCATCATTTTAGTGAGTACAAATACGAGCTTTTACTCTTGAACGCAAAGGGCATAGTTATGACATGCATGCATGCAGGACATGTTCGCGGGCGGGACGGGGACGTCGGCGTCGGCGATGGAGTGGGGCATGTCGGAGCTGATGCGAAACCCGGCGGTGATGAAGAAGCTTCAGGGGCAGATCCGGGAAGCGTTCCGGGGGAAGGCTATGGTGACGGAGGGCGACCTGCAGGCGAGCAACCTGCGTTACCTGAAGCTGGTGATCAAGGAGGCGCTTCGGCTGCACCCGCCGGCGCCGTTGCTGGTGCCGAGAGAGAGCATCGACGTGTGTGAGCTGGACGGGTACACGATCCCGGCCAAGTCGCGCGTCATCATCAATGCGTGGGCCATCGGCCGGGATCCCAGGTACTGGAAGGACGCCGAGGAGTTCAAGCCGGAGCGGTTCGAGGATGGCACTGTCGACTTCACTGGTGGCAGCTACGAGTTCATCCCGTTCGGCTCCGGCCGAAGAATGTGTCCCGGCTTCAACTACGGCCTCGCCAGCATGGAGCTCGCATTCGTTGGCCTGCTTTACTACTTCGACTGGTCGCTCCCGGAGGGCGTTGCGGAGGTTGACATGGAGGAGGCGCCCGGCCTTGGCGTGCGCCGCCGCTCCCCGCTGCTGCTCTGCGCCACACCCGTCGTCCCGGCCGTCTCCGCCGCCTAGCTAGCTAGCTCGTACATCCAGCTGCTAGTGCCACGCGTCTATCCGTGGCACGCATCTACGTTGGTCACGTGCATGGATTGCTACATACAGACCTACCATGTGTGTGTATCTTCATCTATCCGCGCGCTGTAATATCTAATGTCAGTAGTGTGCTGTACGTACGCTCCTCGATCTGCATGTGTAGTATTCTAGTATAATTAATGCTTGTACTGATGTGCCTGTGTCGCGTAAATGCGACGGTAATAATTGAGATCGAGCGATCCCTTGCTTGGGGGCCAGTAATTTTAAGCTGAAGAGGGATAGATCTGCATGCTTGATTACTTTCTACCACATTTTGATGCTCCTGCAACTATCCCTGCCCTTCGCTTGTCGTGGGTGAATGTTGCCGGATGCATGTGCTTGGACTTACGGCTGAATACATACATCACATATGGCACGACACTGTTAACCTGACCATCCATCTGGGCCGTACCTGACATTTTGGGTTTGCTAAATTTAAAATTAGACTATATACTTAATAAAAGTAAATTACCAAAATAATTATTTCAAATTACGACGGTAGTACAATTTTTCTTACAGTACAAAGGTTTATGTGATACATGGCGCTAAAAAAACATATCTCGTATGTGACCTTTACATGGAAAGCACCATTCTTCTAGTATTCCTTAAAACAAAATCTTCAATTATCCTTGTAATTATTCTTTTCCAATTAAATCAATTTCAAGATCTATCGTTAAGTCTTTCCTAGTTTATTATAGAAAAGAAGTAGAACTTCAACTTCAATCTATATAAGCTCCTTTTTTTTTTGCATGTGCAATAGTCACCAGAATTGTCAACAAAATTCTATATACAGCAATTAATTGCATTACGAAAATAATTTAGCCGTTTCAAAAACTTCAAAATATCAACAGGGCCCACGTTTTTATTAGGAATGGAATTTTACAGTAAAAAGGTAAAAAAAAGAAAATGAAGAGAATAAAAAGGACTACTCATCTATTAGTTCTTACTCTTACCAATACAAAGATTTACAAGTAGTAATACAAGAATAAGTAGAAAATAAGGCCTCTTAATTTTGAGGCCCTGTGCAGTAGCCGATGCTGCGCCTCCGGCCCTCCCGTCCGGGCCTGCCATACATGTACCTAAGCTTGCATGCATCAAAGAAAGTACACTTCGCATTATTATTTGTAAAAACAAAACAGTACTCATATGAATAGCAGGCATGGGAAGAAGTTAATTGAGGTATATATACGACGTGTGTCTTTATTGTCATGGCCCCCGTGTCGTTCTGCCACCGATCAGACAAGAGAATCTGTCGAGGTTATATATCTCACATAAAATTAAGGTGATATATATGCAGAATACGGCCGGCCGGGCAATATGTCTATACGTGGCGATCGAGCTAGGTATGAACACACCGAAGGAAAAGTGTAGTCAAGCTCAAGCAATTTGCAATAGTTGATGTAGTACTCGATTATCCAACTAAGGCCAGCTTCGTAGGAAATTTATACTCCTTCATCTTTTTAAGTGATTTTTCTATTTTCCTTGATATTTAAGGTATAACTTTGATCGTTACGTTTTATTATTATATATTAATAAAGTTATAATATTATGAAAGATATAACTTTATGTAGTCAACCTAAATAGTTTTTAATATATTAGCGGTAAAATTTTAGAAAATTTAATGGTATAAATTCTATAACATCGTTTTAAAAAATACAGGGTATAGAAATCGGTCCCATATTTCCCCGTCACCCTTAAAGACCCAAACGGCATGCGACCGAACGGCCTTCATGCACGCATGCATCTATCGATCCCTACAGGCCTTCATGCAGGGGTGGAGCTAGAGAAAAATGAGGGGAGGTGCGGCTGTGCAGCACTTCCTAAAGGGTGTTGGGCTACTGGGCTGCAGGCTTCTAGTGCTGGGCTGGCTACAGAAGGGATTTACTTGGGCCTGGGTGCGTCACTTTAGTTTTGGAGGGTGCAAATAAAGTGAAAAATCAAGATTAATAACTATGTTACATTTTTTCTCTGGGTGCGGCCGCACCCACCAGCCACAACGTGGCTTCGCCCCAGCCTTCATGCACGCATGCATCTAGCTACAGGCCGAATGCCAGCAAAACGTTTCCAACTGCGCGTACGCACGAATAAGAAGCCACGGACCATACTTGAATTCTTCCGTTGCGGCGATCCTAATAATTGAGATATGTGCCACGTACTCACATGCGTACTCACATGCGTGATGCATATCTCACCGTGTCGTCGCCTTCTTCTGGTATGCACATACATGAGAACTACATAACTCCGAAGGTACTGGCCGCTGAATTGTCCATGAGAACTACATAGCTCCGAAGGTACTGGCCGCTGAATAGTCCATGAGAACTACATAACTCCGAAGGTACTGGCCGCTGAATAGTCCATGATAACTACATAGCTCCGAAGGTACTGGCCGCTGAATAGTCCTCTCTCCCCAACCGGAGGAGACAATATCCATTGATTTTGAATATTAGATGGTCACACCAGTTATAACGACTTACTAGCTAGATTATAACCTACAGTAGCAATCTGAACTAAATATATAGAGATGGATGATGTTGAGTTAGTTGGCTTGTATATGTATCTAATCCTATTAAGATTTGCCAAATCATATTAAGATTTAGATAGAGAGGTATGCTACAAGGCTAGATGAATCCTAATTGGATTAAAATCCTACTAATTATCTCTAAAGGAGGACAAGTGGATTATATAAAACCATGAGGTGTAGTTATAGAGAACTCAAGCGGAGAGCCACTACTACAAAAGAGATTAAACTGGACGCTTACATCACAGACGGTTCCTAGGAACCGTTTGTGTTGCAAGTATCACAGACGGTTCATACGAATAACCGTCTATGGTATTTTCACAAACGGTTTTTAATACAAACCGTCTGTGATAATGGCAGACATCACAGACGGTTCTTATTAAGAACCGTCTGTGATACTTTACAAGCGGTTTGTATTAAAAACCGTATGTGATAATGAAGTTATTATAGACGACTTGTATTAAGAACCGTCTATGATATGTTTCCTGCCTCATAATCCTCCAAAATTTTATAACCTCCCGCCTGAGTCCGAGTAGGATTCCGTTCTGTGACATCTTTAGTAAAACGGGTATAACTTTTGCATACGGTGTCCGTTTTCGACGTTCTTGTCCTCGTTGGAAAGCTAACGACAAGCCCGATCCAAAAAAAGACTGGCTTGTGCTAGATGCCCTCTAAGATTCTCAAAATCAGCCATCTTTAGCCCCAAATGTGTGTTACAAGTTTTTGGTTTCTATTTTTGCACTTTTCTTGGTCTTCCCTTCAGAATTTGGATTTTACTTCAACTAAAAAGTTGTAGATCTCATCGAAACCTTTCAAATGAGTATATATAAGCCATATAAAACTTTTTATTTTATCTTTTGAGACTAGTTGTTTATATTGTATTGGTATATAAAACTTTGTGCTCTAAGTCATAGACGGTTGGTATATAGAACCGTCTGTGATATTCATTCATCATAGACAGTTCTAATTACCAACCGTCTGTTATAGAGACTATCACATACGGTTCGTATGTAGAACCGTATGTGATAATCTGACCGCTGGGCCCGTCGATTCTCTCCAACCCAATCCTAGCCAATAGAAATCCACCAAGTCTCACCCCACGGATCGTAGCTCCACCTCTCCGTCCCCGCGCCAAAAATTTTCGTATTCCCGCCTCTCCTCCCCTATAAATAACCACCCAAACCCAGCCTCTTTACTGTTCTCCTCCTCCTTGAGCCTTACCATAATAGCCTGCACGAAGTAGACGACGCACAAGTCTACGGGAGGCAAGACATCCAGCTCGTACGCTGCATCAGGGGCGAGAAGGCCTAGGCATAGAGGATCTTTGTTTTTTCTCTGTTCTTATTGTGCTAGCTAGATGGCTAATCTGCTCGTTGTTTTGGGATATTATAATGGTAGGCTCTAATCTTAATAAAAATAGAATGTGTACTATGTTTCTTACTGTATTTGCTTGTTTTCAAATGGCATAATTAACATTTCCTAAGGCTAGCCGAAAAAAGAAAAAAAATAGGTATAGAATGAACTATCACAGACGATTTTGTGATATAAATTGTCCGTGAAGGATTATCACAGACGGTTCTATCTACCAACCATCTATGATGAAAAAAATATCACAGACGGTTCTACCTACCAACCGTTTGTAATACTCATCCACTACAGACGATTGGTAGTTAGAACCGTCTGTGATGTGTGAGTATCACACGTGGTTTTTTATTTGAGCCGTCTATGATAGTGTTCTTCACAGACGGTTCTAGTTACAAACCGTCTGAGTTTTGATTATCATAGACGGCTCACAAACCGTCTGTGATAACCTTCGATTATCACTGACCCATAAATTCAGACGGTTCGAAAAACCATCTGTGATGACGGTTCCGAACCATCTGTGATGACCCTTTTTGTAGTAGTGAGCCAAGCAATAGACGCACGCGAGGATTAGAGGCTAAATTATTCTTTAGTACTATATTCTTAATATGGCAAGAATTTGTGGCTCCCAAAAGGTTTGAGAGGGTTATGAGAGGGCGACTATCCCTTATACTCTTTTGAAGTTGTACTTATGAAATTTGCGGTCGACTTCACCATTGTTTTGGCGTCATTACTGTTTTAGTTCTCTCTACAGGATTCATCTACTTTGTCTTAATACAGTGCATGCTCATGCGGTACTCATAATATTT
The DNA here is from genome assembly GCA_017311315.1 of Dendrocalamus latiflorus. Taxonomy (NCBI): domain Eukaryota; kingdom Viridiplantae; phylum Streptophyta; class Magnoliopsida; order Poales; family Poaceae; genus Dendrocalamus; species Dendrocalamus latiflorus. The sequence goes on along the minus strand of CM029651.1, from coordinate 7,140,798 downwards.
GGCTCAGTTCTTTTGGGCTTATGCTTAGGATTTGGTTTTCATTTCTACAGTAACTCACCATTAAATGGTGTATTTTTCTAGGCGGGGTCTACAGGTAAATTATAGTTCAAACCATTCTGAGTTTAGTTGTACTAGCTAAAATTGCATGTGACTATCTCCCTCTGTATATTGTCTTTCACGCGCAGGTCAGAATTAAAAAACCATAACCATAAGCTATAAGCCTCAGCCTAAAAGAACCCGCCCTTTAATTCAATTCGAGGGTCGTTGCTACGTATAAGGAGTATTAGAGTATAACAAATGATGTAGTCGTATGCTCATAATATGTAATGCTTTATTAGCACTAAATCCGCTTCAAATAGGATTCTTACTTACTTGATAGAATTTGTGCCTCTTCATAAAGCTTTGTTTTCAAAATTCTATAGCTTGATATATGTTTGTCTAGTTCAATTATTAATTTAAGAAAATTATTCACGGTATAGTAAAAATGCACACCCACCGATTTGTTCATGTGTAAACTCGGATGAACTCAAAAAAGCCAAAAGCTAAATAAGATTAAATGTAGGACTGGATAGGCAATAGAGAGGGTGAATAGTGCCTTAAAAATTTCCCCCCCAGGTATTCATTTATCCTTTACTCTGATAGTTACAAAGCTATGAAGATTAGAATAGAAATCCTACTTGAAAAACCAGAGACTCACAAAGCAGAACACAGTCAGTAGAGAAAACAATGTGGTTGAAATTCTGACAATGTGGTTAAAACTTGCACGTGGTCGAAAATCAACTACTAGTCGGAAATTCAACGTGTTCGAAAATTGACTCTAGTGGTCGACGGTCAGAGAGCGGTTGACAACCAACATGGTCGTAAGCCAACAGGTGGTCTAGAACCGATGTGGTCTAAGCCCGAGTGTTCGAAGGAAGTCAAAATCCGACCGAAGTGATCGACGACCATTGAGTGGTCGAAACCTTACATGATCAAAAAAGTCAAAATATGACCAGGAAGGTCGACGACCAATGAGCAGTCGAAACCGAAGTGCTCAAAACTTGTTGAAGCACTGCCAGTAAGGTTGACGACCAATGAGCAGTCGAAACAAACGTGGTTGAAACTTGTGAGTGGTCAAAAGCTTCTAAGTGGTCAAAAACTTCTGAGTGGTCAAAAATTTAGAGAGACAAAAGAGCAGTCTGAATTTCAGCACAGTTTCACAAAGAAAAATTGATGGAACTTTGATCCGTAGATCCAAATGATATAACACTTTGTAGGGATCTTCTCTAGGGTATTGTGAACCTATTCCAACAAATGATCATGAAAATCATAGCCAAAGTTGAGACAGTTTTTAGTTTGTTGGATGGTTCCACCAAAACCGAGTCAAAATCAAAATTGGTGAATACAACTTGCTCGTGGGTGAATGTAACCAAGATGAGTCTAGATGTATTTTCACATATCACAGCAAGTTAGAACACCAAAGAAATCAACTCAAATACCCTCGCATCAAGAAATCACACTTTGAGGCCAAACCAAGAGCAAATCAATCAAATCAAGATGGATCCATAGAAATACACAAAGATTGAAGTATTGCTTACTTGAGAAGATTGATTTTATAGCCATTCCACCTTGGAGGATAAAGGACACACCAAGTGTTCCACTCTGAAACCCTAACCCTAAGCAAGAAATCACACGTGAGAGATGGTTGGATGCTTAATCCTAAATGTCTCCATCTTGACCCCTTGTATAGGTGGGCAACCAGCCATCTATACCCCTTAATAGATCCTATCTATTATTATAATAGAAAAACATGTTAACCCCACACACACGAGTTTTACTCACACAAGTTCACTTTTGCACGCTTTTCAAAGCGTATAAGTGTGCATCTGCTAAATCCTTAGCCTTGATCCGCCTTGGTCAAATTAGCTCCACCATGACCTAAACCACTCTCCAATGCATCACCCATGTGTTGCGGTTTTGATCCAATGTGGTTTCCGGTATTTTGGTCAAACTACCAAAATATCCTTCGTTGACCTGGTCTTTACCAACCTTTGCAAACAATCAACATACTTACCACGTGTAGGTGTACCACTAGCTTGTCACACACCACCAAGTCTTTCCCGTCCCGGTTCTACCAAACTATGGCTCACTTGGCTCGTGCAAGTCACATGGCGCCATCTCACCATTCGAACTCGTCTTCAACACTTCCCACCTTTCTCACGCCATGTTGAGCTTACCGTCTCACCTGGCATCCTTGATTGTTCTGAGTCTTAGCTCCTCCCTGAGCCTAGACCAATCCTCGCTGTTGACTACAATTGACTCCAAGTGACCATGCACATCCAAAAACAAAGAAATCATTTTCAGGCACAAGTTCTTCAAACTTGACCTACATTAGCTACGAAATGCATCATGCAATCTTAATCCAATGACCCAAATCATCCTAACTCAAATCGTCACTCAAATTGCAAAATCCTCAACTTCTGCCCAAAACCAATCCAGACAAAGAGCGATCTTTGCAAACTCACTTGATCATTCTACAAATATTGCAATGGTTCATCACAATACTAACTTGGACCTTCTTACATGGTCCTTCATTAAAAAATTACAAGATGTAGATGGAACTTTTTTAAAACGGAAAAAACCGTGTTTGAGCTTGCTAGCAAAGATACTAAATTAGGAGATAAAACAAACTAAGGAAAGGGACAACTTAGTTCGATCATGTTGGCTAGTGATTCTGGGTCTATTCTTTTTTGTTTCGGCTTATGAATTTTGGCTGCAGCTTTAGGCTTTTAGGTTGTTCGTGAGTAGGGGTGGAAACGGATCGGATACGGTCGAATAGTCTCAAATACGAATACGAATTCATGTTTTTAAAACGGATACGGATACGAATTCGAACATTCTCGAATACGGATACGAATCGAATGTCATAACGAATACGAATTCAAATCGGATATATGCTTAATTCGGTCGAATACGAATATCCTCCTACGAATGTCGTAATCGACCGGTTTTTCCAATTAGCGGTTCTAAATTCAAATTTTGACATTTCAGATTTCATCAAATGTCAAATTTTGAATTTAGCGGTTTTTCCGATTAGCGGTTTTAAATTCAAATTTTGACATTTCAAATTTTATCAAATGTCAAATTTTGAATTTAGCGGTTTTTCCGATTAGCGGTTTTAAATTCAAAATTTGAAATTTTAACATTCAAATTAATCCGATTAGGATTAAGGATGATCTATGTTCAATGTATGTCCTTTTTGGGCATCTGATGGTACATGCAGTTCGTTAAAGATTCAGCTTCCTGTTGTTGTTGTGTAGAAATACCAAAAACAGGAATTTAGGGTAACAAAAGAATAGATATAGAGAATCAATTCTTAGGAAGCATGCTAGCATTACAATATGGGGGTAATTTGCAATCGTTGTTAAAGAAACTAACACTGCAACCCTAAAAGAGGATATAACAACAGAAACTCAAGGAAGCATTGTGGGCAACAAAAGAACATATGCATCATATCCTGCAGTAAATCGAACCAAAAGAAAATAGTTTCATTGTATGCATACCTAGTACAGCTCGTGCCCAAAAATTCTCCTTCTCGGATTGAAGCCGAGTGTTCTTTAGACTCAGTGATCCTGCTGGAGCACGAAGGCACGATCTTCTTAAGAAAGAATGGTTATGCTTAGCAGCAGGAAAAGCAAGCAGCTGAGCACGTCCAGCAGCTAAGCCTTGATAGGGAGCCATTTGCACAATTACCTGGACAGGTATGTAAATGAAATTAGCACTTTAGCACTGAATTCACACAATTACACAAGTTTCAATCATATCAGCCTAATCAATTCGTTCTCTAGAAATATCAGTTGGACACCCTCCCTCAATACGAGAGAGAATGGGAATCAAGAAATGGGTCAAGCACAGTTACACAGACAATTTCCGCCAGAAAGCAGGGGCGGACGTAATGTCCGGCATGGGGGTTCAGTTGAACCCCCAGAGATTTTGGAAAATAAACTGCTATTAGTAATCCACCACCCAGCAATAAAATCCGCAACAAACTGGATGGATCGGGGTACCATCCCATCCCAAAAATAAAGATTTGGACTACATTGCTCACGGCAAAGAAAAGACGAGAACAAAACTCATAGAACAACAATCCATGCAAGTTAGTGTTTGTTACCAAGAAAAGGAACCAATCCAAAGTTTCGGGATTTCACTTCATTCGAGTAGGGAGCTGGGGAGGAGGGCCCGGGCAGGAGGGGTAGAAGAGCGACGTCGCGAGGGAGGATGGCGGACGGGCGGGCTGCCGACGCGGCGCGGAGTCGACACGGGGATGGACCACCGTAGCGAGGTGGAAGGGCAGTGGCAGCGGCAGGAGGAGAGGAGGCGCGAGCAGACGGGGAAGGAGGAGGGCGTCGCGACTTGAGGAGTGGCCGAGTGAGGACTGAGGTCGCCACTCGCACAGGCACACTAGGGACTCGGGAGTCGCCTAGTCGGTTGACCGAATGTGTGACTATGTCCCGCCGTCCCGCGCCGCGCGCCCGCGCGATTCAGTCCTCCCGCCGTCCCACTCCCACTCCCGCGCGCGTGAACGTGACTCCCGCCTTCGCAGTTGGAAAGACCGTCTTGGCGCGCGCCCCGCCAAATGCCCAAATCGGGCCTGTGCGTGTGCCACTGTCTCATGGGCCCAGACGACCGATAATACAAATACGAATGTTCTCGAATACAAATACGAATGTTCTCGAATACGAATGCGAATACGAATATTCTCGAATACGAATGCGAATACGAATGTTCTCGAATACGAATACGAATACGAATGTTCTCGAATACGAATGCGAATACGAATGTTCTCGAATACGAATGCGAATACGACTATTTTTAAATACGGATACGAATATTGTCGAATACGAATACGAACATTTCGAATACGGATTTTTGCTTACCACATTCACGTTTTCCCGAATACGAATATCGGATAAAACGAATTATCCGTTACCGTTTTCCACCCCTATTCGTGAGAGACAGTACAGAGTAATAGAAACCCATGTACGGTTTTAACAGACATAAATGAAGTTGTTACAGTGTGTACTACAATTAACTTGTAGACTTTAACTTGAAAAGACACTCTATTTTAAAGCTAGTTACTATAGAAAAACTAAAACATAGCTTTTAAAAGCTGAAAAGAACAGACCCAGATATCATGTCCTCACGTTTGTCAGTTAATTAAGTGCTACTATCAATCCTTATCCTCTGCGTGCCTGTACAATTCGAATCAATGTCACATGTGTACCTATATTAGTTATCCTTCGAGTTTAGATGCATTCTCTACTAGCATTTAATTGTATAAGGTCCACAAATTGAGGGTTATATGTACAACCAGGTTTAGGTTCATATAAACATACACGTACTTGAATGGACCTGTGCTACCTGCCGCATTTAGGTTCATACAAGTTTGTACTTGAATTAGTTGTGTGCACCCAGTGGGCTATGCCATGCTCCTGATGCATGCAAAACCCTCGAGCCCTGTCACAGGTTGCTAAACCATGGGGCCATGTCATCTTCCCCAAATCAATTATGTGCAAAATCAAAATGAAAATAAATTGTAATGTTGCAAAAGAACACGAAGGTTAGATCTGGATTTAGCTCAGGAATAGAAGAGGAAGCATCGATCCAGCGGGGCCGCGTCTAGACCCACCACCACCAGCACTGGATTTGATCGAAGGGGGAGAAGAAGAGGCCCGAGAACCACAAGAGAGCTAGGGTTGGGGAGGACAGCCACGCAAAGGAGGTAAGGCATCCTATGTAGCAAAGCCGCACCCTGATCCACCACCATTAGCGTCATCAGGTGATGGTGGAGGAGAGGTGACATAGGGACTACAGCGGGAAGTGAGCGCCAACAGCTACACATCGGTGGAGAGGGAGAGCTACCAAGAGAGGGAGAGGAAGAGAAGGGTGTCTGGGGTGCGGCTTTGTGTGTGAGCTAGGTGTGTGTGGACCGGCGTATGTTGGCCGATGTGTGTCGGTGTGGGTCGGCAATAAGCAAACTGAGGTATAGTTTTGTGTAGAAGCGGTGTTGGGCCAGTCAGAGAGTGGGCTGAGAGCGATAATGGGCCAGAGCGATCACCAAATTGAATAAATTCAAGCAAATATAAAACCTCAATTGCATATAAATATGGCAATATAACATAGCTATCTATTAATCAGATTTTATAAACCATAAAATACACTTTGTAATGCAGAGGATGAATCGGAGCAAGATAAGGGAACTGTTCAAGCCATGGTTGAAGCTGAGGCATACTACACGTACCAAGGCAAGCTCACATTTGATCACTCTGCGTAGTTATATTGCTTAAAAAAAGTTTTTTATAGTATATATTATCACCTGTTGCATTAATATTCTAATAGCATTGCACTTTTACAATGACACAAAATGTAAGTAATACTCCCTCTGTCCAATTTTATAACATGTATTTTTTTAATGGTCTTGTCCATAAATATAAGGTATATATTATGTTTCAATGTACAATTAGTGTGATGTTTCCTTTATACCCTAATAAATATAAAGCTTTATTTGCTATTCTCTACATGCATTGAATATAGTGCTTAAAAATAATAATTAGGGGTAATCTAGCCATTTTCACCATCTCCTTCGGCTGTGTCAAGAGGAAATGCACCTTACAAAGTACAATTCCATTTTCACTATCTAGCCATTTAATGTAATTAGACCATATTTGCCCATATTAGATATACATAGTACTACTCTATCTAACAGGGACAAGCACAATTCCATTAAATATTACTTAAATTTTGAGTCTTCTTGGGATGTGTGCTGAATAAGTATTGCGATACAAAAGTAGTAAAAAATATCACTTTTTTATGACCAGAGAAAGTAGCTCGAACCTTTTTTTCCATCTCCTAGGCAAGGCATGCAAAGTCAACAATTGGAGATGCTACTGTGCCCTTGATGTCTCTGGTCTGTGACTGGAAGTCTACAACCCCATCATGTGCTGCAGTCGTGCGAAGTCTAGTCCGCACTGCTGCTGTTCCGCCGCTGTCGATGCACGGAGCCACCTCGCCTGATTGGGTCGTACGAAAGCCCACTCTTCTTCTAGCTAGTTCAGGCCGTGTGATAGGTACACTCCCTCATCAGTAGTCGGGCCGAGTTTCCAGGAGGCTCCTCAGAACATATGTTATATAGGCTTGTGCGGCCTTGGCTAGACTAGGTTCTCAGGTCTGCACTGAGAAGCCCATCCTAATAATCACAAACACACCGTAGGTCTAGTAGGCATGTGGATAGAGTCTCAACTTCTGGGCTACATTTTTTATTTGCTATGGTCCTATTTTTTTAGCCTATAGCTTATGGCGTCGTTCAAACAAACAAATAAAATAATTTCTTTACCATCTTTTCAAAAATAGCTTATCGGGGTATTTTTTAAAAGTGGCTTATCGACATTTGGTTTGTTTGCATAAGCACTCATGTTAAAGCTATAAACCATTAGCCACAGCTGTAAACCATGAGCCACAATAAAAAAGAATCCACCCTAAATGCTTTTAAATGCTAGTCATAAATGTGTGTGGAATGTCACACACAGGTTAGGTCAAATAGCAACAGTGATTTAATTAGTCTCCCATTTGGAACACGTGCATACTATAAAAGTTATAAAAGAGTAATTATAGTCTTCTTCAATAGAATTTTTGTTGCATTCATGCAAAAGTCCGACATTAAATCCAAAGAGGTCCTTGTTAATCATACCCAAGAAAATCTACTAGTACTATGACCTGTCACATACTTTACCCGCAAGAGTTATTTAATTTATTATATTCCGCATGTTTTCGTAGACATATAGATCAAGAAGACCATCACAAGGCCTTTACAATATATCTTCCCAACATGGCTATACTCGCTAAGGTTTTCACCGTCGTGGGGTTCCATCCACCCACTCTAGAAACCCCCTCTTGCTCCGTCACAATAAAGGTCTCTATCTAATTCACTTGCTCGTGTTTCACTGGATGGCACAACCAATGCTTGGTCGATGCAAATTAATTGGCCAAACGACACCTATTATAGCTTGTGGTTATGCTTTTTACCTTGGGAAGTCATCACAGGATTCAGATCTTAAGATTATCTAGGTGATTCCACCACATACCACACTCTCGTGTTCCATCCGCACTAGTCCCACTTACCATCTACCCAAGTATAAAACAAGTTTATGGTTTTGGATTCTAAAATTTCCTTTCTAGTTCAATATACCATCCATTTCCTTACAATGGCTTCCCAAATCCAAGTTTTCACATTTTAAAAAGATGTCAGTAAATTAATACCCACATGTATCTAAGCAAGGCTAAGCATAATACTTAGATACAGACTTATCAACTAGTATATATATCATAAATTCTAGGGTGACAAAGGGTTATGTCCAAAGACAAGGAATTGGATGTAGTATCATAATTTACGATGCTGAATGAGATGTGGGCAGCTTCATTGCTAGAGCTTTATGCACGTCCCAGTGAAGGAGGGCCTGTTGACGATGGGGATAGCATGAGGAAGCAGAGCGAACAAAGCCTCGTGATGTCCTGAGAAGAAAAGGAGTGAATCATACCTAGGACATGCCATGGGGAGATTAGCAAGGAGGCATCAACCTCTCTGGAGTCAATGGCCGCTCTGACCGATGTGGTGATGGAAGGGATCACAGTGGCACCAATGTTCATCGGAGGTGTTCCGGCCTCCAAGCTAGAGTCATTTTCAATTATGGTCATAGCCACATGGAACCTCAGCCCTGGGGCCACCTGAGGAGAGGACACCTAAGCGCACTTTTGTGCGCGGCCCGGTGATGACACCGCACTCACCTCCCGTGACAACACTACAGCCTCCGCACCAAGCCCACCATCACCTGTGGCCATGCCACGAAAGGTGGAAGTGTCATGCACCTCGGAGTTGGTGAGCCTCACCATGTTCACATCAGGAGGGCTACCTCAACCATTTGAATGTCAATCATTCTCAGTGTCACTGTCGAAAGCAACGTAGTCACTGGAGTCCAACTCGGTCCCTTCGGCAAGCTCCTCGTCTAGAGCCTCTGAATCATCCGAAGTAGGGGGCAAGGCTAGTGGCCAGGAAATGATCGAAGACCAGAAACCTTCATGAGGGGAGGTAGGCTCCGTACTACCACCATCACAAGGCATGCAAGTACGACCGCTACTACCGGAGGGCACAGCACGATCGGGCATGGGGATACCGAGAGCGTTGCACACATGGTTAACCAGGCACGGTTCAAAATCATCGATGCCTAGATAGTGTGCTCCTTTAGGATGTATGGACCGAGGAAGATGGCGGCAGCGTGCTCCACATCACCAAGGAGAGAATTCACAGCAAGATAGGTAGAGGATCAGCGCGAACTCAGCAACCACCAAAATGAACCTGTCATGGAATGCAAAAGGCATGTGGCTTACCTAGACCAGTAGGCTTTGGCAATGGCGCAATAGTAGGGCGGAGACCATCAACATGGGCAAGACCAGGCTGCACATGCCACAACTGGACCAACAGGGAGATGTGGAGCATATAGAACTCTTCAGTGAGATCTCGTATGTTGAAACAAAGTGCAACCCAGTGAGCCTTCGGGCATGTTGCTCGTCCACACGATCAAGCGTCATGATAGGAGATATGTTGAAGTCCACAGCCATCCTATCCAATGAAGGCTGCTATGGAGCTTGATTCGATGGTAGAACCACCTCTACATCCAGATGGACTCCCACTTCATTCATGTAGAATTTGAAGGAAATAGCTTTGTGTAGCCAAAACAAAGCACGAAGTTCATGGTAAGAAGGTTGGAGTACTACCCTTTGTTGAGTCACTTTGGCTGGCACCGCGCGTCGTCAAAGACAAAGACGATGCTGGTGGCGCACCAATCTTTAAACCCATCCAACAGTGAGAAAATCGATTGAAATCTTCTTCTTTTTAGTCGAGGTGTTAATAGCTATTCCATAAAAGCATAGGGATTAACTATAGAGCACCTTGGTGCTCTTTAGTCTTATAGAGCACTCACTTTTTTCTTTTCTTTTATGGAATAATCTTAGAAATATTTGATCTTTTATTCAAAACAATTACCACTAAATTATGTCATGTAACTCAAGAAATTCAAAATTACAACTAAAAAAAGGTATCATCTAAATTTTTAATGAATTACTAGATGAAAGCCACATAAATTACCATTGTTAAATCCTAAGTTACCACTGATAGCTTAACAAATCACCAACATAAGTTTTAAAATTACCATTAGTTTACAAATTTAAGAAAAGTTTAGGAATTACCATCATTCGAACCCTAAGCTATCATTATAGTTTTAAGAAATTATCACCATAAGTTCAAAATTACCACAATTTCTATAAGTCTGAAACATTTTAAAACTTGCCATCAGTTGTGCTAAAGTTACCATTAGTTGTACCCTAAGTTAGCATCTGCATTTATAATAAATTACCATCCTAATTTCTGAATTTACCATCATTTTATGATATCATCTCTTTTAACCCAAAAATAAACCTGAACATTCAAAACTTACCATCAGTCTGATCCTAATTTATCAGATATAGTTTTAACAAGCTACCACCCTAAGTTCATAAATTATCATTATTTTTAATTTAAAAGAAAATTCAAAAATTACCATCAAAACACCCTAAGTTACCATCTACATTTTATTAATAATTTAGCAAACCCCTCTACACAGTGGTTTTGCATTATCTTATCATACGATCGATCCCAACGTGACTGATCAATGGGCCTCCCATGTGATTGGCCCTAAAAATCAGTCGAATCTCTGAAAAAAATGTGCACGTGCAAAATTGTGTATACACAATCAACCATATTGAACTCACCAATCTCACATGCATTATTGCCCTATGTGTGTATGAATTGGGCCCACATTATTTGGTGGGACCCCACCTATCATGACTTGGGTATTCATTCTATGTGTGCCACATGCACGGATGGCTCCAAAAAAGACCCCACCTCCAAAAAGACCTCGCCTCATACAAGAAAATGAGTTTGTCGTGTCTGTGTTATTTGCACCCGTCCATCCCCCATGTGACCCAACGGCAACGACGCTGGGTGCTAAGTAAGATTAATGCACACCTAGATGCACTTCAGAAAACTTCGCAATGCGGAGTGGGGTGTTATCGAGGAAAGATTCAAGCGAAAACTAAGTATTGGAAGGCCAAGCACCTATCCTATGGGGGTTGCTTGGTCTTACTCAATTCAGTTCTAAGTAGTTTACCTACATTTATGATGTCCTTTTTCGAAATTCCAAAAGGCGTCATTAAAAGCCTGGATTTTTACCGGTCAAGTTTTTTTGGCAAGGTAATAATGATAAACAAAAATATCGCCTAGCCAAATGGGACATTCTGTGTCGCCCTAAAGATCAAGGGGGGATGGGAATAATTGATCTCGGACTCAAGAACAAATGTCTCCTCAGTAAATGGTTATTCAAACTGCTTAATGACGAAGGAACTTGGCAGACCTTACTCAGAAATAAATATCTGAGTTCCAAAACCCTTACTCAGGTCCATTCAAAACCTGGGGATTCACAGTTCTGGAAAGGTTTGCTAAAGGTCAAAGATGATTTTCTAGGATGTGGGACATTTATAATAAAAGATGGCTCACAAACTAGATTTTGGGAGGATACATGGATAGATTCCTCACCTCTTAAAGACCAATTTCCTAACTTATATAACATAGACAATTATCCCCATGTAACAGTGCGGACTGTTATGAATCAAGTGCCTCTTAATGTCTCCTTTCGCAGAGCTCTAGCTGGGGATAAGTGGACAGCTTGGCAAAATTTAGTAGCTAAACTAGCTAATATTCAACTTTCTAATGAGAGGGATGTCTTTAGCTGGGACCTACATAATAATGGTCAGTTCTCAGTGCAGTCGATGTACCTGTATTTCATAAGCCAACATATCCCTTTTACCCATAAATTTATCTGGAAGTTGAAGGTCCCCCTAAAGATAAAAATTTTCCTCTGGTACCTACAGCGAGGGGTGATATTAACAAAGGATAATTTAATTAAAAGGAATTGGACTGGTAGCAAAAAGTGTTGTTTCTGTGATTGCAATGAAACAATTAAACACCTCTTTTTTTATTGCTACCATGCGAAAACTATTTGGAACATTGTTCAGATAGCAACTGGGTTAACCCCTCCTGGCTCCACTACACACATGCTTGGAAGTTGGCTAACAGACATTCAGCGAGTGGATAGAAAATTGATTTTTGTGGGGGTTGCTGCTATTATTTGGGTAATTTGGTGTTCTCGTAATGACATTATTTTTGAGAAAAAACCAAATCCTTCTTTTTTGCAGACTATATTCAGGGGGTCATACTGGCTGCGGTTTTGGGCGCTGCTGCAGCGTGAGGACACAAAGGAAAAAATCCGTTTGGCAAGCAAAGCGTTGGAGGTTGTCGCCATGGACGTCTTCGCCAAGAATGGGTGGCCAAATAATAATAGACTTTGCTTTTGATTTCTCTTTATTTGAGTGTACTCCCCTTCTCATTTGTCCAGTGTTTGAGCTGGGATTTTTGTAAGGATTGGCTATGTGCGGATGCAGAGGCCGGGTTTTCCCATTTCCAAAATAAAAGGTGCACTGTAGAGTTTCTGCATAATGAATGGCATATTATAAATCATGTAATTATTCTGTGGTAAATCATGAATTTTCTTGAGAAAAGACCCCCAAAGGTATAAGCTTCCATCTGTACTTTTTTCAAAAAAAATTCATCTATACGTATTGTTTCATAAAGCTGTGATTGCCTCATGCATCTATTACAGCGATGAAAAAGAGGATGAGAACAAATATAGCAATTGAATCAGTGGGCCCAAATGTACTGTCTGCACTACCCATTTGCATATGCTCTAGCAAATGGTGCATATATCTCAATGTAAAAATGCACCCAATATTACATGGTCCCACCTATCATTTGATATGTTGACTTTGACATTGTGCCCATATTGAAAAGGCTTAATGATTCCATAGCCAACGACTACGACGAATACGTACTACGACTTGCGATGGTGTATAGTACATTCCTAGGAGAAAATTGATACTTTGCCATTCTATTCGGTGGGCTTCGACAAAATACCGCTCTCTAGAATAACCACTATAAAATGACACTCTTAACATTGACACTTTAATTATTTGCCATTTTGAGGGTTTTTTAGGATTCTTAATTATTTTTTAACTATTTTTAGATTATTTGCTATAGAAAAAGACACATTTACCCTTGGGCCATTTGCTTGTTCTCATCTTTACATTTTCTCGGTGCGTGAGACAGAAGACGGCTCGCACGGGGACGAGAGGACACGAGAGAGACCGAGAGGGAGGAGGCCCTCCGGCCACCGCGACGGCTACGGCGCCACCCCTCCCCGGCCGGCCACGGCGCCGTCCCTGCCCCGACTTCTCTTGTGCGGCGCTGCACTCCAAACATTTCAGAAGTAAAGAAAAATGGCATTATACACATGAAAGCATCAGTTCACAGATTGAAATCTCTATGTACAGCACGATAGTCGATAGATTTCTTCGAGTGGATAAGTTTGTACCATCCCAATCCCCAAATGGATAGGATTCATGTATTGCTTTAGAGGCTGTTTTTTATTTCTTTAGTAGTACAGAACCTAGTACGCAAGCACGGAAACCCCTAATCACCTGCGCGGGCGAGGCCATGAGCTTGGCGTTCTGGAAGATCTCGAGGAACGGCAGGTGGTCTTCGCCGCTGCGCCCGCCATCCGCGGCGGCGTGCAGCTCCTCTGGAGAGGCGGACGCGAGGGTGGAGAGGAACGGGTCGGCCCCGGGGTTGAACAGCGGCGACCGAGCCCCCGCCGCGCGCGCCACCAGCGCCGAGGACGCCGCACCGCCCCTCGCCGGCCGGAGCAGAGGAGGATGGAGGAAAGGAGGCGATGCGGCGGGCGCCGGGGACAGGGTGAGGGGGCGTAGCGAGAGGAAGGCGGAGGCGGACAAGCATCCCATGCACAACAAAGCCCAGCCCATTGCAAAATAATGGACGAGGTTTCTTGTTACCCTTTCCTTTGTAGTGCCAAATGCAAGACCAGCACAAGTAGGGCATATGTGTTGGGCCCGGACCATTAACACTCCACATCATTTTTAATTTTTTTTATTTTTTGTTATACATCTTTTTTAATCTCTGGTTCGGTTTCTTTTTTCTTGCTTTCTTACTCAGTTATGAGAACGCCGTTTCTCTGCTTGATCCTCAACAGTGGGGCAGCCACTTCTAGAAACCTCTAGAACCTTCTATTCCCCGTCTCAGCCTCTCAAATGACTCCGTTACGATCGATACCGATCCATGGGCGCCCGAATCAGTCCATGGATCGTGCGTATTCGTGTTCTATCGCGCTTCTAACTAGTTAACTTCACGGCTCCACTTAGAACGCAGAATGTTTTCATCTTACAGCAGGAATTTAACTATTTCTTGTGATATTTCAGCGTACCAATTAGGTCCATCGTATTTCAAGAAGAAAAAAGACGAACTTTGTGCATTGAACAGTATTGTTATTATTTCCTGTAATTGTGTCCTATTGCTTTGTCAAGTCCTGGATGGCTGCATGCTAATTGAGCCGGAGTAGAAAGCTTTTTATCACACACTAAAGGTTGCCGGTTTCTTTACATTTTGTTATCTGTTCATGCCGTCGTGTAGGGCGAGCGAACAAGGGGATCCGCTCTAGGGAGTAGGGGACATGTTAGGTGATGGTGGAAAGCAGATGAACCATCAGTAATTGAAGAGGATAGTGATTATCATTACCAACTCTTTTTTTTAATAGCAGAAATTAAAGAACGCAAAAGGCGCTTGTAAAAGATAAATCGCTATAGGTCGGAGTGGGCCATCAAATTCTGCTTCGTTTCCGGAGAATTTGTAATTGTACGCAAGTTCACGTTGGAGAGCCCGAGTGCTATCTTTTGCTTTCTTTCTTCTTCTTAGTTATCACAATTATCCTGCGATGGGGCTATTTTGCGATCATTGCGACACATGGAGAGCGAGAGATCAACTCCTACCCGCGCCGCACTCTTGCTCGCCGCGCCGACGCCGCCGGTGGCATGTGCCGTCGTCACTGGTGGGCTGCCGGATCATTATCTGGAGATGAGTGGCGCCGGATCTGGTGCTGGGGGGCTTCCCCTTCCCTGTCGCGCCCGTCGGCGAACTCAAGCCACTATGGATGCGGTAAGTAGGAGGAGCTTTTGAATCGAAAGTTTTCCAACCATTTGAAAGTTTTGCAATAGGAAGTTTTTGAACCGAAAGTTTCCGACTCGAAAGTCTTCGAACTATTTAAAAGTTTTTTAATAGGTAGCTCCGAACTGAAAAACTTTTCAACAGCTTGAAACCTTCGAATCGATGAGTTGAAAGCGTGTCGATGAGTTGCATTGCTCACAGATACCTTTAGGATAGATGTAACAATCATCCTAGACATGAAACCATTAGCCAAAAGACATGAGTGACACACCGGTTAGACTAGCCATGGATTGGTGACAACAATAGTTTTGTCCTGTTCTAAGTGTGGAAACAATTTTGAGAGATTTTTTAGGATCACATAATACAATTAGAGGGGTGAATGATTGCATCCGCTTTTTAATATCTGAAAAACAAATCTCAAATCAAAAGAAAAGCTATTAAACTTTATTAGTTGTAGATTTCAATTGTAACATGCTCGACTGCATGCACAATGGCTCGCTTGACCTTTTTACTCGCACTCGATGAACGCTTCGACCGCTCGACATTCGATCGCTCCCTTCGATCGCTCGGCATGCGACCACTCGCTTGACCTCTTTTGCACGTAGTCGAACATTCCCTCCACTCGAAAGTCGGTCGCTCGAACGAGCACAAGCCGAAGACAATACCGTGCTCATATCACAAGATCAAGTTGTGTTAGCACGCCGCCGCCGAGAACACAAGAAACACAATGCTCATAAACAACATCGTGCTTCGATTGAAACAACAAGATGACGTCGACGGTAATTTCCTTTCTTTGATATCATATCTGATATTTTACTTCTATGTCATGTTTTGGCTACAAAGCGTCCTCATGGCACCCCTAAAAAATCTAGCACAAAAAACCTCCACAATGTCATAGCTAAAACCCCTAGTCTCTACCTGCTTTTATATACTAGAACCCTAAACCATGTTCGACTCAAACACGAACACAAAATCTACAGTGGTTGACTTACCGTGGTCAAAGCCAACCGTGATCAAAGTCTGACACGGTCGAAGTCTGCCAATCGGACCATCCATCACAAGGACGATCGGACTACCATCCTATACTTCAATGCCACTCGAGCACCGTTTGATACTCCGCTGCCACTCGAATATTGTCCGATACTCTAAAGCTACTCGAATGTCATTCGATACTCCAGAGCTACTCGAATGTTGTCTGATACCATTTAGACCCGACTAAAACCACGCAGAGTATACCAAAACCAATCAGACTCAACTGAAACCACTCAGCAGCGATTGAAACCACTTGGACGTTGTCCAAAACAACTAAACCTAGACCAAAACTTTCACACACATAAATTTCAATGCAACCCAAAAGTCAATTATTCATCATCACTAAATGCACGACCACTACATGGTCTAACAATCTCCCCCTTGATGAATACATCGACAACACAAAACAAAATTTAGAGGCAACTAGAATTAAGCTCGGACAAACTCGAAAACACTAAAGCTCAGACAAAAACGAAAGCACTCGAAAGTTTAAACAAACATCCCCTCAACACAAGAGAAGCCAATTTTTAGCAAATTTCTCAAATTCTTCTATTTTTCTCCCCCTTTGGCAATGCAATCATGAAGAAATTCAGAGAGAAAATAAATCTCATCAAGTACTGAAATTATTTTGTTGGCCACCCTACGATAATTACTCTTCCTGTTTGGATCAATCTTGACTTAAGAGCGACAAGTTGGTGCCTTGTCATCCTTAACCTCTTTATTTCTCAGTTTGGAGCAATTTGTCTTGATGTAGTTTTGCTCACCACATTCATAACATCTGATTGGACCTCCTCTCCACTTTGATCTGATGTTATTAATCACCTTGGTCACCCTGTTGGAGAGAAGTACGAGATGTTCTTCTAGAATCTCCTCTAATTGTTCATCTGAAATAGAACATAAAGTAGACAAAGAAACAATAAAGGGACTAGAAGACTTGTTAGCTTGGTTAGTCACTAAACCCAAAGAATTAAACTTGTTTATTCTAGCCAATGCATCAATCTCATGTGTTTTTATCGTGGAATAAAGATCATTCAAAGTAAGTGTTTCCATGTTAACAGAGTGATTGATAGTAGTAATTAATACATTCTAAACGGACATATCCAGAGCATTCAAAATATGCGAGCATTGACAGAATCAGAATATGTAACATCGATAAATTACAAATCACTAACAATTTTATTGAAGCGGTCAAAAAGAGCATCTACTAATTCTCTAGGTTCATCTCAAACTTCGAGTACTCATTTTTGAATTGATTCTGATGTATACCTTTAACAGATTTAGAACATTCATGATAGTCAGCTAAAGTGGTCTAAATTTTATTTGCAGATTTGAGATGAACAATTCTAACAAACTCGTTTCTACTTAAACATTGTAATAAAATATTTCTAACTTTAGCATTAGCTTCTACATCAGCGGTATTTTCAATGGTAACGACACAAGGCACTTCATATGAATTTTTAACTTTTTACCAAATAGCATTAGCTTGTGCTTGTAGAAAGACCTCCATGCGTGTTTTCCAGTAGAGATAATTTGTTCCATTAAAAATGGTGGCTTACTAGAAAATCGATTCCGATCTGATGCCATTGTAACTTGGCTCTTATACCACTTATAGGATCGTATGGCACAATCAGAGGATGTAACTGATTTCCTCCACTTTTTAATACCTGAAAAACAAATCTCAAACTAAAAGAAAAGCAATCTAACTTTACCAGTTGTGGATTTCAATTGCAACACGCTCGACTGCTTGCACAATGACTTGCTTGACCTTTTTACTCGCACTCGATGAAAGCTTCGATTGCTCGGCATTCGATCGCTTGCTTTGACCGTTGCTGCGACCACTCGCTTGACCTCCTTTGCACGTGGTCGAACTCTCCCTCTGCTCGAAAGGCTCGGTCGCTCGAACGCTTCGACCACTCGAACAAGAACACGTCGAAAACAACACCATGCTCGTATCATGCAAGATCGAGATATGTTAGCACGCCTCCGCCGAGAACACAAGAAAGACGATGCTCAGAAACCACGCCGTGCTTCGATTGAGACAACATGACGACGTCGACAATGATTTCTTTTCTTTGATATCAGATCTAATATTTTACTTCTATATCATGTTTGTGGCTACAAAGAGCCCTCACAGCACTCCTAAAAACTCTAGCACAAAAAGCCTACACAAAGTCACAACTAAAACGCTTAGCCTCTACCTAATTTTATATGCTAGAATCTTAAACTGTGTTCAACTCAAACTCTACCTCTTCCAAGTTATGAACTCCATCCACAACTCCTAACTCAACACATGACGAAGCCTCCAAGATCGCACCTCACGTATCTTCATCACGCCTCATCAACTTCTATGTCGAAGCCTCCAGGACCGCACCGCCCGTAACTTCTCCACGCATCACCACCTTTGATCTCCACGTGCTCCAATGTTAGCTCGACCACCTGGCATGACATCCTCAACCGTTTAGACCTCAGATCTCCCCATCCTAGTCCCGGTCATCCTCGTCACCGACCATGATCAGCTCCACACCCACCTACACGTGCAAAGATCAAAGAAATGTTTTCCCAGCACAAGCTCTTCCCAACTTGACCATCATTAGTCCACACAATCAAAACACACCTTTATTCATCTATCATCATCAACCAGGTCATCAACGACCACACATCTCATCACTATATAGAAATCAGTCTTAGATCACTCAATACGACCACTACCTCAACGAGTACTTGAAAACAACAAATACTCAGGAATTACCATCGCTCCGCTCAAAACACTCAAAAATACCAAGCATCGCTACTGACCACAGAACCATAAAGTACCGACTTTGTACTGTATCACCGACAACCGCTAACGAGTACCCACCCGATACTATACCATCGACCACAGTTGCAAAGCCCACGACTGCGAGCCTTCGACTACCAACCAGTAAAGTCTACAACTACCGAGTACCGAGTCCTTCCGATTACGAGTACCGATTCTCTGAACACTGTTCACCAATCATCATGCACCAGCCAGTCATATCGCTGGCCTAACACATGTACTCGAAGTACTCAAAGATAGCAAAAATTAAAGCACTCATAACAACCATGAAGTCTACGAGTACAGACCGTGAAGCCTATGGCAACCGATCGCAAAAGTTTTTGACTACCGATTACAAGGTTTGCGACAACTAATCAAAAAGTCTAAGACAACAACAGCATACCGCAAAGTCTATGAGTACTGATCACAAAATCGTCAACTATCGAGTACCGACTAGTAAAGTTTACGACTATTAAGTACCGACTAGCAAAGTTTATGGCTATCAAGTATCGACCAATAAAGTCTGCGACTATTGAGTACCGACCAGCAAAGTCCACAACTATCAAGTATAGACCACGTACTATAGCTATGACCATCGAAAAGTACTGTAGCTACGACCAACGACCGGATACTGTAGCAGATGCCCTTATGACCATCGACCGGTTCATTGTAGCTAAGACCGGTTCACTATCGCTTACGATCGATTAAATGTTGCTTACAACCGGTTTACTGTTCAAGGTCGAAATTTACGATTACCTGCCGTGGTCAAAATACCGTGGTCGAAACCGGATGTAGTCGAAGTCAGACATGGTCAAAATCTAAAGTGGTCAACTTATCGTGGTCGAAACCAGCCGTGGTCGACATTGGACATGATCGAAGTCTGACATGGTCGAAGTCCATCATTTGGACCTATCGATCGGACCATCCATCACAAGGCCGATCGAACTACCGTCCTATACTTCGATGCCACTCGAGCGCCGTCCGATACTCCGTTGCGACTCGAATGCCATCCGATACTCTAAAGATACTCGAATGCCATCCGATACTCTAGAGCTACTCGAATGCCATCCAATATCACTCGGACCCAACTGAAACCACTCAGAGCAGACAAAAACCACTCGGACCTAATTGAAACCACTCGGAGCAGATAAAAACCTGTTGGCCCCGACTGTAACCACTTGAGCACGATTGAAACCACTCGGACGCTGTCCAAAACAACTTGACCTGAACCGAAACTTTCACAAGCACAAATTTCAATGCAACTTAAAAGTCAATTATCTATCATCGCTAAATATCATATGGTCTAACATATTTATACGGGAATTGCTCTATTGGCGAAAACGAAAGTTCCTCTTGAAACATAAGAAACATACCTAGCAAGTAACCTGCTTATGTCAACACGAGCCGATGACCATTGCTCCGCCAAGAGAAGAGAAGATAAGAAGAAAAAAATATAATAAAAGAGAACGCGGAGAGGTACTTTGCCCGTAAGCAAACTCATCCTTAAAAACGCGGGCATCTAACGGCACCGTCCTCCCACAAATAGACCTCTTCCCCGCGAAGCAGACCAGACACCAGCCTGAACTAGCCCATCTATTCTATTCCGGCTCCCGCGACTTCCCCTACCTTTCCCCTCCGATTCCACCGTTGCTCCGATCGATCTCCCGACGCGCAACTACGCCGCCGCCATGCACGGCGCCAACCCTGCGCCCGCCTCTTCCGGCGGCTACGCCAAGGTCCCCACCTACCCACCGCCCCCGTCCGCCTACCCCAACCCTAGCCCGCTCCCGCCCGTAAACTCCGCCTCCGCCCCGGCCCCGGCCCCGGCCCCGATTCAAGATCCCACGGCGCCGCCGTCCGCGCTCGCCAAGGCGGCCGAGCTCGTCACGCTCTTCCGGGAGCAGGGCAAGGCGCTCATCGCCGAGCGCCGCCCGTGGGCCGAGGTCTTCAGCGCGCCGGCCTTCTCCAAGCCGCCCAACCTCGGCGAGGCCCTCGCCAGGGTGCGCCGCAACACGGCCTACTTCCGCGCCAACTACGCGTTCGCCGTGCTCGCCGTCGTCGCCGCCTCGCTGCTCTGGCACCCGGGCACCCTCTTCGCTCTCCTCGCGCTCTGCGCCGCGTGGTTCTTTCTCTACTTTGCGCGCCCCGCCGCGGGCGGCCAGCCGCTCCGGCTCTTCGGCAGGGAGTTCGACGACGGCTCCGTCCTCGCCGCGCTCTCCGGGGCCACTGTCATCGCGCTGATCTTCACCGACGTCGGCTGGAACGTCGTCGGGTCGGTCATGATCGGGGCCGCCCTTGTTGGCGCACACGCCGCTCTCCGGTCCACCGACGACCTGTTCTTGACCGAGCAGGAGGCCTCCGGCGACGGGCTGGTGGCCGCCGGCATGAGCGCCGCCGGGCCCATCTTGCCCACCTACGTCCGCATCGGTTGATTGCGCAGCCTGGCGTGGTATGATGGTTCCCAAGATGTAATCTTTATGCAACATTCTTGGTATTTTTATTTGCAATTGGCTGTGA
The DNA here is from genome assembly GCA_017311315.1 of Dendrocalamus latiflorus. Taxonomy (NCBI): domain Eukaryota; kingdom Viridiplantae; phylum Streptophyta; class Magnoliopsida; order Poales; family Poaceae; genus Dendrocalamus; species Dendrocalamus latiflorus. The sequence continues at coordinate 7,119,259 of CM029651.1, read as the reverse complement.
TTACTTGTCCTGGCTGAAATCTACTGTAATTGTCAGACTTGGGGGTTGAATTCGATTACGATGTTTTATAGGGTAGCATAGTGATAGTGTATCACGTGCGATCATGCTATGAACATATTAATTTGCTGCTGAATAAATTGGAAATTTGTATGGTGGTGGTGTTTTCATATGTAAAGCTGTTATATTTGATTGTAGTCATTGTGATCCAATTCTTCATTTTACTAATTGCTAATTTACAATTGTAAATGTTGATATTTTCACTGTAATTTTCTTCATGAATTTGGTACCTTTCGCCCAGATCTGTGAAGCACTATGCCTGATTTAAGCATGGAAAGTGTAACATGTGGAATACATGCCATGTATCTGACAATGCTCGGTGGGTGCATTTCCATCGGCCTTAAGTGCATTTCTGTATGTGGATTGTCATGGCAATGCAAATAAATCTCATTAACGCCTATGTTTTTGTGTTATCTTTTATGGATGCTGTGCGTCATTTGTCTTCTCAATGTGGTATATCTTGCTTCACTTTCCAGTGTGGTAATATCTTCATCTTGTGCAGAAAATTTCCTTAATTTCTTATAACCTCTCCTCAAATGTGATCAGTGATGGCGTCGACCAATAGGAAAGGGCTGAGATCCATTTGGATTTGGGTATTCTAGCAAGTACTGTAGCATTGCACTGCAACATTTCAAGTGCTGGAGCGTTTTACTATAGTGCTTGATATGAATTCTGAACCGTTGAAGGTTGGACCGGATGGACAGGAGACGATGAAAGGCACATCAGTGTGCTCCTTTGCCTTTATTTAGTGCAAAGGCAGATGATCCTCTTGCGTTAGGATGGTTATCTTATATGATGTTCAGTGTTCACAAGCTTTTTGCTGTCAATTGGCATCAGATCACTCTATTTACATTGCCTGAATCATCTGATTTGTCAACTCTGACACGAAAGGGACTTAACGACAAGCGCCGCTTATTTTTTTTATCCAACATCAAACTTCTTCTGTTCTTAATTTCGCTAGTTTGCACAAGCACTGCATATGGTTGTATTCTGCGCGATGCTGTGTTCTGCATTTGCTGTATTGCCTGTATCCGTATGTGTTGCCCGGATGTATAGACCACTGATGAATCTCCAGCTAGTTTTTCATAGATCTCAGGTAAAAGAAGCTTCGTTCGTACTTCTGTTCCCCATTTTATTCATTAGATGGGATCCACTTCAAAGTTGTAAGTAACTGAAGGTCAAAGTCAACGCGGAGGTGTGATGTTGTAATATACAAATTGCTTAGCGTCTGTTCGCGTCGTTCAGAACAAAGCTTCTCTTGCTTGGACGAGAATCATACGGCCTTTCCCTGGGCAAGCTAGCTACTCAGTCGTCAGAACGTGGCCTACAAGCGCAAGCACCATGGACCAAGAAAGTTCGCGTGTAGAGCGGCGATCTAACTATGACCCGTTTGTCACGCGACGGACAAGATAAATACGAGACCTTTGTTTATAGCAAACGGTACCACTTATGTTCGAAAACACCCGAGGTTTTCTAGATTATTGCTGGAACTAAATCGTTTCACGTGAAATTTATGTGATCCAAATATGTCGTGTTACATTTGGATAACTGTGTGAGAACGGTCATATTCATACGACACATGCATTTTTTTAAAAAATTTCAAAACACGTGCAAACTTTGATCGAAAGATCGGGGATAAAGCCGAATTTTTTATTTATAGGGAAAACAAAAACTGAAATTAAATATGTAGGAAAATATTACCTGGGAATTGAAAAGTAGTAGGAAGACTGCGCGTGTTGCTAGCGTCCCACTGGGAAGCCATGAAAGACAACGTCCCATGGGACGCTATGGTCGCTAGCTTCTCTTGGACCGGCATCCTCATCATCACTGGGCTCTCTGTCCCCTGCTTCCCTCAGTCCATAGGATGGCATCGAGGGGAAAAAACATAGGAAAATACAAACCCTACCTCCGTCCCCACAGCTTCTCATTTCGCTCTTTTTCCCGATCGACTGCACGCTAATGGCCACGACAATTTGGTGACTAGGCTGCACGGCGGACGGCCTCGACAACGAGGGGGCTACGACCTCGAAGTCTGGGCGATCGACTGCTACGTAGTGCATGAATTAGGCTCATAGAAATAAAGCATGTGGCTGATTCATTGATAAATATATATAACTGTGACGCTAACGTGAATACATACAGCAATGATAATATGAATACATGCAGCAATAGTAATGTGAATACATGCAGCATCATCTTGAACCAAGGCGTCACAGTGAAAACGAGATGGTAGGCTAACCCCCCTCCCCCGGTGCAGTTGAATCGAGAACGGGTCGGACATTCAAATTGGAGCAGAATTTCTTGAAGGTCGGTGCGCTGTACAGAGGAGTACCAATGATGAAGAGTGGTGCCATTGATGAAGAAGTCGCGGAGACGAAGATGACATCGATGTAGCGAGAAGTCAATGTCGGAGTTATCACAATCGAGAAAAATCGCCGTAGTCAAGGCAGCACAGATCAGCCAACAATGTCGAAGGAGAACAAGAGCAGAAAAAATGGGAGGACTCGACTGTGATGACAATGCGCTGCAGCGCAAGAGGGAGGGCCATGCAGCACAACAGTTGCCGGAGTAGACGATGGTGCACTCATGCAACCAAGAGAAGAAAATGAGCCATGATGGCTTGGTAAGAGTAACAAGAAGAGTTTGTTAACAGACGCCGACGGAATGCACGGCGGCCGGTGGAGGACTAGGAGGCAAAGGGAGAATAGAACCGGGCTCTAATGGTGGCAGCCGGCGGCACAGAGGAGGAGGGAGGAGATGGTGGCAGCTAGAGGACAAAGAGGGGTGGCGGCCATGGATGCAGTGGCGTAGAGGACCTGGGGTGAAGGGGAGGCAAGTAAGAAGAAAGCAATGACCGACCACTGAAATGGGTAGAGGTCATCACGGTACACCAGTGGGGCACGAACTGAGAAGTCCATCAAAGTCGCTCATAGCTAAATGAGAGGAAGAAGGGTGGTGAGTGGGAGAAACAAAAACTGAAATTAAAGACGACACATGCATTTTTTTTAATTTCAAAACACATGCAAACTTTGATCGAAAGATCGGGGATAAAGCCGAATTTTTTATTTGTAGGGAAAACAAAAACTGAAATTAAATATGTAGGAAAATATTACCTGGGAATTGAAAGTAGTAGAAAGACTGCGCGTGTTGCTAGTGTTCCTATGGGACGCCATGGTCGCTAGCTTCCCTTGGACCGGCATCCTCATCATCACTGGGCTCTGTGTCCCCAGCTTCCCTGAGTCCATAGGATGACATCGAAGGGGAAAAAAACATAGGAAAATACAAACCCTACCTCCATCCCCACAGCTTCTCATTTCGCTCTTTTTCCCGATCGACTGCACGCTGATGGCCACGACAATTTGGTGACTAGGCTGCACGGCGGACGGCCTCGACAACGAGGGGACTACGACCTCGACATATGGGCGATCGACTGCTATGTAGTGCATGAATTAGGCTCTTAGAAATAAAGCACGTGACTGATTCATTGATATATATATATATATATATATATATATATATATATATATATATATATATATATATATATATATATATATATATATATATATAATTGTGACGCTAACGTGAATACATACAGCAATGATAATATTGCATGAGGCGGCGACATGGCGAGCCGAGGTGGCAGCGTCGAGGCTCGGATCCGGTGGTGGTGAGCCTGAGTCTGAGGCGGCTGCACGCGGATTTAGGACAGTGGCCTGCAGCGTCAAGGCCGGCGGTGGCGGCAGTTGGATCCAGGCTTGGTTGTGCCCCGAGAGGAAGCCCAGCAGTGGCGCGACGTCGGGGTGCACTCGGTCCCGAGCAGGCGTTGGCGTGGGTGGGCATCGGAGCGCGACAGCGTTGAATCCGACAGCATGGAGGCTGGAGGCAGCCAGATCTAACGTGGTGGCTCCGTCCACGCTAGATCATCGAGGAGATGGCCACCCCCGAAGTGGAGACACTTCTCCTAGGGGCAGCACAGCGGAAGACGAGCGGCAGTGCTTGAAAGAACCCTAAATCTAATACCCTAATTAAGTAAGTAATTAGCGGATAAATAAATTAATTACTGCATTTCATCAAGCATTATTACAATTAAGATTTCAAATAGGAGTACAAAGAGAATTGCATTGTTGGGCATTGCATTCATAATAGCAAATTACATTATTTTCATTACAAGCATATTTTACAAAATTGAAAGTAAACTCCGGCGTCGAGGTCTTCGGCGTAGGAGCATAAGCATTTCCTCGTTCTTCGCCTGCAATTAGAAATTGCCGTTAGTACCAAACCCCAACCTATTTTCTTGTGTAATTAGAAAATTGGATAATTAGCAATCCAAGGGAGAATAAAGAAAATAAAGAAAGTTGCCGTCAGTGCCCTTGGGCTATTAGGGCCACTTCGAGAACATCTTAGAGACTTCCCAGACCGTCCCGAACCGGTCGGCACCTCTCGTCTCGGTGGGCGTCATCATTCGGCAAACTTTAGAAAACAAAAGCCCACGACACTTACCTCAACCCAAAGCCCTTATTTCATCCATTCTTCACAGCCCATTGCCTTTCAGCCCAATCATTTGAGCCCACAAATTCAAACCCACAGTAAATTCCAGCCCACAAGTGAAAGCCATGCATTTTAGCCCACAAATGAAAGCCCACATCACATTTCCGCCCAGCCCATTTTAAAGCCACAGTGCCCAGCACATACTTCAGACCGAAGGTTCTTCGGCACAGGAGAGCAAGACTCAGGAGAGGATAAGATCGAAGGTAGCCAGCTGCAGCCAGCAAAAGCCAGCTCCAGTAGAGGGAGAGACCAGAAATATCTCCCCAGCGTTCCCATAAGCCAGCTCCATACACTGCATTTGTCCCAGCTCACACAAGATAAGCACAGCCAAGCACAAAGACTGTGGCCACAACCGAAACCACCAGAGCCCCCATTCCAGCAGAGAGAGTATAGCACCTTCGGCCAGAGGCCAGAAGGTGAGGGATTGAGCCCCAGTAGCAATCGGCAGAAGGAAGGCCGAAGAAGGAGGAGAAGAAGCCCGTCAGCAAGGACCAGGAGGCAAGGAGCGAGTCAACTGGGACCACCCCAACATTCAAGCAACCCATATCCAGCAAAAGCAACAAGCACGTCTTCTTCCCCGACAGCGACAACGTGCAAGCAACAGTGGTCCCCATCAACCCTTGCACTTTCCTTCTTCAGCCCGACAGCCCAACAAGTAGGTCCTTATTCCCTCTTATCTTTTTCTTTAGAAGCATCCGGGCCAATCACATAGAGGGAAATCAACCCAACCGAATATTGTCAACCATTCCTTAGCTTGGACACAGCCATAACCCTCAAGCATTTCCCACAACTACCACAACTCAGAACCTTAAGATCATCATCGATTGCGGTAGTATAGAGCCGAGTATAAAGGAGTAAAAAGAGGGAATAAAATGTATGCAAAATGCTTAAGAAAGGAAGGGTAGCACCATGTTCTTATTATTTCCTTCACCCCCTCGGTCTAGCTCAGTGGCCGACATTCACCATGGGAGGAAACCCAAGAACACTACAAAAACCACCGCAAGCCAGTGAGGTATAGCCTCAAATCCAACCATAAGAAAGTCGGTAAGAGTAGATCCACCGTAGAACCACCGATCTGGACCGGATCCCCTCAGATCCGAGCCGAGGAAGGAGGCGTGGCGCCATGACCGGAGGTGAGGAGGCGCAGTGAAGTGGTGGCGTCAGGGAGGCGCAGCGAGAGGAGGCGCGTGAAAAGAGAGGAGGCGGCGTCGGGTAGGCGCGGCGAAGAAGGGAGCCGGGCGAGAAGAGGAGGCGCTGGGGAGGCGCAGTAGAGGAGAGGCGGCGGCAGAAATGAGAAGAGAGGCAGAGAGGCGGCGGCAGAAATGAAAAGAGAGGGAGGCGACGGTGTAAAAGAGAGGAGGAGGCGTCGGTGAGAAGCAAAAGAGGAGGTGAGGAGCCGCAGTGGGCCGAAAGGCAGTAAGATGCCAGTAAATTTGGATTAGCAAATAACTCTAGTATTTCTTCATAGCATTTTCTGTAATTAATTAAAAATAAATCTGGCTGTTATATCCGTAAATACGATTAGCAGAGCCGCTAAATCAGAGATAAAACTTAGAATGGGGGATTATTTATCTAGTTAGTCTCTTTCAAAAATTAGTAGTAGTAAATATTTATTTTAAGTGTAGTATTATTTCTGCAGCAGTTGAGCGAGAGCAAATTTCAGGAGCAGACCCGTTTGTCGTCAGTTTTGATTTACCATACATCTCAGGCAAGCTCATTCTTCGATCATGCACGTAGCTATGTTCAAAATATGTGTATTTCCAATAATATGAATTACTCTAGTTAAATGCATGAAAATCTTTGTTTTAAAAATAAACCAGAGAATGAAGATGTTATTATGAGTAAGATGAGAAAAGAAACGAGGAGAAAAAGAAAGAGAAAGTAAGAAAAGAAATGAATGGTTGTGGTACTGCTGAGATGAGCAGCAGGCCCACAAGCAGAGATGTATTTGGTGGGTAAAGAGGTTCAGGGAAAGGATGCAGAGAGGCTAGGCGGACCTCTTTACATAGGGCTATGATGTAAGGACTTACCCCGTTTTCACTCGGATAGGGAACCGTATTTATCGTACCAACCAATTTTCCGTTTTGGACGGGCGGAAAATAGTATCCTATTACGTTAATTCACTCCACCACATTGGGTAAGTACTTAGGTGTGAGTGAGAAATGGATGAAGCTCAGAACCAGTAACGCAAGTCTGGAAGTGAGTAAGTCCCAGACGCTATATGCGTTAAGTGGAGTGTTGGCCGGGAGCCGGTCCAACCAAACACTATTGGAAGTCGGTGGAGCCCAAGTGAGCGACTTGGTACACCGGTGGATAATAGTGGGCTGGTGGATAAATTAACGTAAGCGGAGAAAAGTTCTGTACTCTGAACTGGATTCCATACCTAAGGCAGTGTGGAAGAGCCTAGCTAAGAAGGTTCAGAGCAGCTTTGGGTACAGTGGTACAAGCCTGCGCAGTGCTGAGAAAAATCATGAATTCATGCCAGTTCACTGGAATGTGGACTACGGTGATCGCTAGGGATCGTACCTTACTGGGTGAAAAATAGAAATTATTTGAGAATTAAAAATGCAAGAATGAATATTTTCATAAGATTAATTTCAGAATAAAGGAGACTAGAATGTGGACTAAGGACATGAGATCATATCTGTGCATTTATTGCTACTATGCTTGCTGAGTACCGTGGTACTCACCCTTGCTATTAATCTCCTTTGTTAGACCCTAATCTGCTCGAGGAGGTATACGAGCAGGATGAAGGGGAAGCAGGTGGCGCTGAGTCGTCCGGAGAAGAGGAGGGAGATTACGAGGATCCAGGCGAGGTGGACCCCGTATACTTCAGCTGGGACGACTAGGAGGCCCAGTGGAGTGGGCAGAGGAGCTCTAGGGTACTAGTCTTACTTTTGTTATAAGTGGTACGTTTGTAATATCAGACTGTAGGCCATGTGGCCTTTGCTGTAATAAAATCTACAGTATCTATGTTATTGTTCCGATGCGCAACTCTGGTAAAGGGTTACCATTTGCCGGAACAGTGTTCTACTGATCAGGCAAATAGTAAACCGTTTGTTCCACGCAATTATCCAGTGGATAATAATGTGGGGCGTCACAGGTGGTATCAGAGCAATAAGATAGGGCCACACAAATAACTTAGAGGCTGTAGATAGGACTAAGTGGACCTTCACACTTGCTATATTGCACTAAGTTTACTTAATCCTCATCATAATGTCGATTTCTATTCTGTTCTGTTTCCAAAGTATTATGTTAAAATCTTATTTGTCTTAGAGTATATTTATATATCTAAGCTAACATAGAACCATTAAATTTTGCAGGATGGCTCGGCAGTATATTCCAGCCGACAGGATCCATGGGGAGTTGGTTTTGATGTTAGGGCGGATACTGCATTATCTACAGGCGCCTTTTCCAGAGTTTTTCTACGAGTTTCCCGCGGATGGGTCTACTTCGCGGGTGTTGATTTTGATAGGAGGGATTCCTTGTAGTCCTGGGTATACATTAGAGATTAGAGAGGACTGGCGCTCAGTGGATGATTACCTACCTATGCAGGAGGCCGCTCGGAGGGCCATTCATGCCATTAGAGCCGATTTCAGTGACCAGTTGGTTAGTTCACCTTTCTCAGAGATACCTGCAGTTGCCCCCGGTGGCCATGGAGTGCAGCACGGTCCACTTCCCCCTACTCCACCGGTAGCTATGCCTTCTGTGGCTGCCGCTGCCCTTCAGAGAGACACCGCCGGCACGATGTTGTTGGCTAATGTTCTACACCAGAACAACACATATGGAGCCAAATCTAGAGCCGAGGAGTCCTCCGATTTTTGGAGGCGTCGTTGCCTAGATTACGAGAGTGGGTTTCCTAGGTATTTCCAGCCGGCCGCCCCATCTTCATATGCACCTACTACTGCCGATATCCCAGAGGTTAGTCAGCCTCCCGCTCCAGCCCCAGCTCCAGCTTCAGCTTCAGCTCCACCACCAGCCCCAGTCTATCCTGTTGTGACTTCTACCGGAGTTGGTTATATTCCCTTGCCATCTCCAGTCCACATTCCCGACCCTTACACTGACTTCTATGCCAGTACCCCCACCGCCTATCTAGACCCATTTTCGTACTTTGCTACCCCCCTACCCCCGAGAGATGTAGAGGCACCTCAGGGTCGAGGAGCCCGTATGATGGTGCGCTCTCGTCCTGACAGAGACTCCACCACCATAGAGGAGCTGTACCGGTCCCTTTATGCTGCCCCCGGAGGCAGTCAGGCAGGCCCTTGGGGAGAGGGCACGAGTGGGGGAGGAGGTGAGGGTACCGAGGGTACCGAGGGAGGAGAGGATTGAGAGGATGGGGAGGAGAGTGACCCAGAGGAGATAGAGCCAGCTAGCCCTGAGCCGTGAGCCAGTAGAGAGATTTGGGTTTATCCACTGAGTCACAGGGTCGAGTTGTGTATGTTGTTGAGTACTGTATCTTGTTTCTGTTATGTTGTTATTATGTTATCAGTTGTACTGAATACTCTGTGTATGCATCCTGTAATATTATTTAGCACTGTTCTTGTTAATGTGAATATTGTGGAATCTGGTAAGATAGCCATGCAACTCAGGATAGGTTGTTTGAAACCTAGAGGAGGCTAATTATTCTAAGGCTGTAGTTGTGCCAGGGTTAGTGGCATAAAGTTAGATTTCTGGCAAGATTGATCCTCTGTCCTTGGACAAGATTAAGTTTTGCCCATAGTTTTCTTCTCTAATTCCTTCTAAATTTTGAGGAAAAAAAGGAATCATCAGTCCTTTAGAAATTGCTTTAATATCATATGTAATCTAGATTAATTCAAGACTGATGATGAAAAATCCCTTACCTAATTTTTGCTGAACTTGAGATTTCCCGAACAAGTGGTTCGTGGCGCACCCGAGCGCGTAGCTCAGGCGTACCCAGGAACGAAGTCCTGGGCGTACTCAGGGATGAGCCCTGAGCGTGGTTCCAAAACACGCAGTTTTGGACGATCTCGAGAGCGGGTTCTCGAGCGTAGCTGGATACGAGAATTCCAGGTAGCATAGGATGGTATTCTTTTTCATTTCCTTGTTCCTTCTTGTGGTTTTGTTGGAGTGGTTTTCTTTGCCTTGCAAGTTTTTGCTTAATAAAGACTTATAAGGCCTTCAACCAGTCATACAACATTATTCTTATCCCTAACTCAATGCTATTAGTGGATAAGTTGCATTAAATTCTATAACTCACTTTAACCCTCTTCTCTTTAAACCATGATTGCTCCACAAACTTAAAAGTAGGGAGTCTGACCGTCATCGTTTTAAGAGAGTGGGAGTGGGTAGAAATGTTTACCCGTTGTAACTAAAACCTATCGTCTTGCCTCTGTAGGATGGATGATCGTCCGCGAAATGAGCAAGAGTTGGGATTAAGATTGGGTCCTCCTCAACCTGTACCAGAAGGCACTCCAACAGCAGATCTTCCCAGAACCACGAGTGAACAACAGCCTCCAGCAGTAGCACCAGGCGTTGATCAGTCCTCATCATCTAGATCTGCGGACTCATTAGGAGTTATGGGAGAAGTTCTTAAATTTTTAGAAGCCTCTAGAAAAGAATCTCAAGAGAGTCAAAATCGTTTTATGGAGTCCCTTCTCACTCGTGTGGTAGCACCTCGTCCTCCAGCTGCTCCAGGGGTTAGTCTTGCAGATTTTCTTCAGACTCGACCCCCTACTTTTGCGAAGGCCACTGATCCCTTAGATGCGAGTGACTGGCTGGTTGAGATAGGGAAGAAGTTGGATACAGTGGGATGTTCCGATGAAGAGAAATTACGGTATGCTGCACACCAACTCACTGGACCTGCAGCTGCGTGGTGGCTCACATATACCCGTAACAGAGTTAGTACACAGCCTATCTCCTGGGAAGAATTTAAGCAAAGATTCACTGAGACTCATGTTCCCACTGGAAGGCTAGAATTGAAGAAAAGAGAGTTTAGAGCATTAACCCAAGGGAATAAAAAGATGATTGAATATCTCAGTCAATTCAATGATCTTTCCCGCTATGCCACCACTGACGTAGACACCGAGGAAAAGAAGATAGATCGGTTTAAAGAGGGCATGCATCCTTATTTTAAAATGCTCCTGTCCATCCATAAAATTACAGAATTCCAGGATTTGGTGAATAGAGCTATCATTCTAGAGAGTGAGCATTCTAACCTCACGGAGGAGAGAAGGAAAAAAGCTAGAACTGACCCACGTGCTTCATCCGGTCACAAATTTCGTTCTTCTTCCCATTCCTCCAATCCACCTAAATATGGACCACCACAACCCAAATCACACCATGTTGCTTACCAGAGATCCACAGCTTCTCCAAGGCCTGTAGCCATCGCAGTTAGGTGTGCTAAGTGTGGGATGGGTCATCTCACTAAAGATTGCCTGAGAGGAACCGATGCTTGTTTCAATTGTGGGAAACCTGGTCATCGCAAAATTGAATGCCCCTATCCTCAAAAGACATCAGTACAAGCATTGCCACCCACCAATGTGCCTCGCTTACCAGCTCCAGCACCTTACCAGAATGTCAGGTCAAATCCTGCCAAGGGTACCCAAATTATGCCAGCTGGATCCGGAAAGGGAGGACAAGCGAGACTTGCCCATGTGACAGCAGAACAAGTGGGAGAAGCCACTGATGTAGTCACGGGTACGCTTCTAATCCCACCATCTTTAGGTACTGTTTTATTTGATCCAGGAGCCACGCATTCATTTATTTCTCAAGGATTCTTGGAAAGGAATAAATTACAGACTGAAACTCTAGATAAACCAATGATGGTGAGTACACCAGCAGGCGTAATAGAGGTGTCATCTATGAGAAAGAGTCAAACCATTATTATTTGCAACACCAAATTCATGGTTGACTTGTATGTCATAGACCTGAGTGGCCTAGACATAATCTTAGGCATGGATTGGTTGTCAACACATGGCGTGAACATAAGTTGTGAGTATAAGAGTGCTTCCATTAGGAAACCAGATGGGACTAGGATAACATATATGGGAGAGAGGACATTCAGGAAATCCCAAATCCCTAGAATAACTAGTATGGAAAAGAAAGAGCTTCAAGACATACCAGTAGTGAAAGAATTCCCAGATGTTTTCCCCGAAGAATTGCCAGGGATGCCGCCAGATAGAGAAATAGAACTGTCTATAGATCTGCTCCCAGGCACAGCACCTATTTCAAAGAGACCCTATCGAATGAACCCACATGAGTTGACTGAATTAAAGAAACAATTAGATGAGCTTCAGGCTAAGGGATTCATCAGAGAAAGTACTTCACCATGGGGAGCTCCTGTGCTATTTGTAGAAAAGAAAGATGGCAGCCAAAGACTATGCACAGATTATAGGGAGCTTAATAGCGTCACAATTAAGAACAAATACCCCCTTCCCCGCATAGATGACTTGTTTGATCAACTGAGAGGAGCAAAAGTATTTTCAAAGATAGATCTCAGATCAGGATACCATCAGATCAAAATCAAGCCGTCAGACATTGAAAAGACTGCGTTTGTTTCCAGATATGGACATCATGAATACACTGTCATTCCATTTGGTTTAACCAATGCCCCAGCCATTTTCATGAATCTCATGAGCAAACTTTTCATGAAATATCTTGATGAGTTTGTCGTTGTCTTCATTGACGACATTCTAATATACTCAAAAAGTGAAGAAGATCATAAGCGGCATTTGGCCATAGCTTTAGAAATCCTTCGAGAGAATCAATTATTTGCCAAGTTCAGTAAATGTTCCTTCTGGTTAGATCAAGTATCTTTCCTAGGTCATATTATCTCAGGGAGAGGAATTGAGGTTGACCCTGCAAAAATTGAAGCTGTAACCACTTGGGTTCAACCCACTAATGTGAAGGGCATCCGTAGTTTCCTCGGGTTTGCTGGTTATTATCGCAGATTTATCAAAGATTTTTCACAGATTGCCAGCCCACTCACTAAGCTTCTGAGGAAGGAAACTCCTTTTGTATGGACGGAAAATTGTGAACGGAGTTTTCAGGCCCTAAAACAAAGATTGACCACAGCACCCATCTTAGCCCTGCCAGAAGAAGGATTGGATTATGTGGTATATTGTGATGCATCCAAACATGGATTAGGAGGAGTGCTAATGCAAAATGAAAGAGTTATTGCATATGCATCTAGACAATTGAGACCACATGAGTTAAACTACCCTACTCATGATTTGGAACTGGGAGCGGTAGTTTTTGCATTGAAGATATGGAGAAATTATTTATATGGGTCTAAATGTACCTTATTCAGTGATCACAAAAGTCTTAAGTACATTTTCACCCAAAAGGAATTGAATATGAGGCAAAGGAGATGGCTTGAATTGATTAAAGATTATGACCTCACTATCAATTACCACCCTGGAAAAGCCAATGTAGTAGCAGATGCTCTCAGTCGGAAAGTTAAGTGTCACCAGGCCATTCTTGAGAATCCAATTTCAGAAATTTCGCAAGAATTAGCCAAAATGAGAATAGAAGTCAGAGCATCCACTACACAAGCCACTATAGCAGCCATGACTTTTCATCCAACTCTACTAGATCAGATTAGAGAAAAGCAAATGTTGGATTCATTTATTAGAGAAGAGATCCGAAGGATTAAAGAGAGTCAGCCATCTGAATTTCACTTAGATGATCAAGAGACTTTATGGAGGCAAAACCGGATATGTGTACCCCAAGATGATGTTATCAAAGAAACTATTCTACGAGAAGCTCATGACACTCCGTATACCCTTCACCCTGGAGGAACCAAGATGTACCGGGATCTAAGAGAGAAATTTTGGTGGGCCAATATGAAAAGAGAAATAGCATTATATGTGGGCCAATGTGACTCTTGTCAAAAGATTAAAGCAGAACATCAGCGGCCAGCAGGACTATTAAAACCATTAGAAATTCCGGAGTGGAAATGGGATGATGTATGTATGGATTTCATTACTGGTTTACCTACAACCCTTAAGAAGAAAGATGCTATTTGGGTTATAGTAGACCGATTAACAAAATCAGCTCACTTCATTGCTGTCAATCAAAAATATTCAGTGGATAAGTTGGCAGAGTTATATGTAGAACGAATTGTTTCTCAGCATGGGATACCTAAAACCATCACATCAGATCGAGGATCAGTCTTTACTTCTGGGTTTTGGCAAAGTCTAAACAAAGCCTTGGGCACCCAATTAAATTTTAGCACAGCATATCATCCCCAGACGGATGGTCAAACGGAAAGAGTGAATCAAATTCTTGAAGACATGTTGAGAGCATGTGTATTGAATTTTGAAGGTCTATGGGATAAATATTTACCACTAGCAGAGTTTGCATATAATAACAGTTACCAGGCTAGTATTCAGATGGCCCCATACGAAGCATTATATGGACGGAAGTGTCGATCCCCCGTGTGCTGGTATGAAACAGGAGAAAAGCCATTAATGGGACCTGAACTAGTAAGAGAATATGATGAAAAGATCAAGGTCATCAGAGAAAGACTTAAAGTAGCTCAAAGCAGGCAAAAGAGCTATGCAGATCAACGCAGACGAGATCTTCATTTTGAAGTGGGAGATTATGTCTATCTTAAGATCTCACCGTTACGAGGGGTCCATCGATTTGGAGTAAAAGGAAAATTAAGTCCTCGATACATAGGACCTTTTCGAATCCTACAACAAAAGGGTACCTTAGCATATCAATTAGAACTTCCGACTCAGTTGTTCCGGATACATAATGTCTTTCATGTATCTCAACTTCGGAAGTGTCTGCTTGAACCTTCACAACACTTAACCGACCTAAACATACCTCTTCAAGCCGACCTGACCTACGAAGAACATCCTGTGAAGATTTTGGAAGTAGAGGATCGCCAATTACGGAATCGAACTATTCGCTTCTGTAAAGTCCTGTGGAAGAACCATTCGGTTCGAGAAGCTACATGGGAAAAAGAAGAGGAATTACGCGAAGCCTACCCTAACCTGTTCAAGCGAAGACCCGATTTCGCGGACGAAATCGCCTAAAGGGGGGAAGACTGAAAGAACCCTAAATCTAATACCCTAATTAAGTAAGTAATTAGCGGATAAATAAATTAATTACTGCATTTCATCAAGCATTATTACAATTAAGATTTCAAATAGGAGTACAAAGAGAATTGCATTGTTGGGCATTGCATTCATAATAGCAAATTACATTATTTTCATTACAAGCATATTTTACAAAATTGAAAGTAAACTCCGGCGTCGAGGTCTTCGGCGTAGGAGCATAAGCATTTCCTCGTTCTTCGCCTGCAATTAGAAATTGCCGTTAGTACCAAACCCCAACCTATTTTCTTGTGTAATTAGAAAATTGGATAATTAGCAATCCAAGGGAGAATAAAGAAAATAAAGAAAGTTGCCGTCAGTGCCCTTGGGCTATTAGGGCCACTTCGAGAACATCTTAGAGACTTCCCAGACCGTCCCGAACCGGTCGGCACCTCTCGTCTCGGTGGGCGTCATCATTCGGCAAACTTTAGAAAACAAAAGCCCACGACACTTACCTCAGCCCAAAGCCCTTATTTCATCCATTCTTCACAGCCCATTGCCTTTCAGCCCAATCATTTGAGCCCACAAATTCAAACCCACAGTAAATTCCAGCCCACAAGTGAAAGCCATGCATTTTAGCCCACAAATGAAAGCCCACATCACATTTCCGCCCAGCCCATTTTAAAGCCACAGTGCCCAGCACATACTTCAGACCGAAGGTTCTTCGGCACAGGAGAGCAAGACTCAGGAGAGGATAAGATCGAAGGTAGCCAGCTGCAGCCAGCAAAAGCCAGCTCCAGTAGAGGGAGAGACCAGAAATATCTCCCCAGCGTTCCCATAAGCCAGCTCCATACACTGCATTTGTCCCAGCTCACACAAGATAAGCACAGCCAAGCACAAAGACTGTGGCCACAACCGAAACCACCAGAGCCCCCATTCCAGCAGAGAGAGTATAGCACCTTCGGCCAGAGGCCAGAAGGTGAGGGATTGAGCCCCAGTAGCAATCGGCAGAAGGAAGGCCGAAGAAGGAGGAGAAGAAGCCCGTCAGCAAGGACCAGGAGGCAAGGAGCGAGTCAACTGGGACCACCCCAACATTCAAGCAACCCATATCCAGCAAAAGCAACAAGCACGTCTTCTTCCCCGACAGGGACAACGTGCAAGCAACAGTGGTCCCCATCAACCCTTGCACTTTCCTTCTTCAGCCCGACAGCCCAACAAGTAGGTCCTTATTCCCTCTTATCTTTTTCTTTAGAAGCATCCGGGCCAATCACATAGAGGGAAATCAACCCAACCGAATATTGTCAACCATTCCTTAGCTTGGACACAGCCATAACCCTCAAGCATTTCCCACAACTACCACAACTCAGAACCTTAAGATCATCATCGATTGCGGTAGTATAGAGCCGAGTATAAAGGAGTAAAAAGAGGGAATAAAATGTATGCAAAATGCTTAAGAAAGGAAGGGTAGCACCATGTTCTTATTATTTCCTTCACCCCCTCGGTCTAGCTCAGTGGCCGACATTCACCATGGGAGGAAACCCAAGAACATTGCAAAAACCACCGCAAGCCAGTGAGGTATAGCCTCAAATCCAACCATAAGAAAGTCGGTAAGAGTAGATCCACCGTAGAACCACCGATCTGGACTGGATCCCCTCAGATCCGAGCCGAGGAAGGAGGCGTGGCGCCATGACCGGAGGTGAGGAGGCGCAGTGAAGTGGTGGCGTCAGGGAGGCGCAGCGAGAGGAGGCGCGTGAAAAGAGAGGAGGCGGCGTCGGGTAGGCGCGGCGAAGAAGGGAGCCGGGCGAGAAGAGGAGGCGCTGGGGAGGCGCAGTAGAGGAGAGGCGGCGGCAGAAATGAGAAGAGAGGCAGAGAGGCGGCGGCAGAAATGAAAAGAGAGGGAGGCGACGGTGTAAAAGAGAGGAGGAGGCGTCGGTGAGAAGCAAAAGAGGAGGTGAGGAGCCGCAGTGGGCCGAAAGGCAGTAAGATGCCAGTAAATTTGGATTAGCAAATAACTCTAGTATTTCTTCATAGCATTTTCTGTAATTAATTAAAAATAAATCTGGCTGTTATATCCGTAAATACGATTAGCAGAGCCGCTAAATCAGAGATAAAACTTAGAATGGGGGATTATTTATCTAGTTAGTCTCTTTCAAAAATTAGTAGTAGTAAATATTTATTTTAAGTGTAGTATTATTTCTGCAGCAGTTGAGCGAGAGCAAATTTCAGGAGCAGACCCGTTTGTCGTCAGTTTTGATTTACCATACATCTCAGGCAAGCTCATTCTTCGATCATGCACGTAGCTATGTTCAAAATATGTGTATTTCCAATAATATGAATTACTCTAGTTAAATGCATGAAAATCTTTGTTTTAAAAATAAACCAGAGAATGAAGATGTTATTATGAGTAAGATGAGAAAAGAAACGAGGAGAAAAAGAAAGAGAAAGTAAGAAAAGAAATGAATGGTTGTGGTACTGCTGAGATGAGCAGCAGGCCCACAAGCAGAGATGTATTTGGTGGGTAAAGAGGTTCAGGGAAAGGATGCAGAGAGGCTAGGCGGACCTCTTTACATAGGGCTATGATGTAAGGACTTACCCCGTTTTCACTCGGATAGGGAACCGTATTTATCGTACCAACCAATTTTCCGTTTTGGACGGGCGGAAAATAGTATCCTATTACGTTAATTCACTCCACCACATTGGGTAAGTACTTAGGTGTGAGTGAGAAATGGATGAAGCTCAGAACCAGTAACGCAAGTCTGGAAGTGAGTAAGTCCCAGACGCTATATGCGTTAAGTGGAGTGTTGGCCGGGAGCCGGTCCAACCAAACACTATTGGAAGTCGGTGGAGCCCAAGTGAGCGACTTGGTACACCGGTGGATAATAGTGGGCTGGTGGATAAATTAACGTAAGCGGAGAAAAGTTCTGTACTCTGAACTGGATTCCATACCTAAGGCAGTGTGGAAGAGCCTAGCTAAGAAGGTTCAGAGCAGCTTTGGGTACAGTGGTACAAGCCTGCGCAGTGCTGAGAAAAATCATGAATTCATGCCAGTTCACTGGAATGTGGACTACGGTGATCGCTAGGGATCGTACCTTACTGGGTGAAAAATAGAAATTATTTGAGAATTAAAAATGCAAGAATGAATATTTTCATAAGATTAATTTCAGAATAAAGGAGACTAGAATGTGGACTAAGGACATGAGATCATATCTGTGCATTTATTGCTACTATGCTTGCTGAGTACCGTGGTACTCACCCTTGCTATTAATCTCCTTTGTTAGACCCTAATCTGCTCGAGGAGGTATACGAGCAGGATGAAGGGGAAGCAGGTGGCGCTGAGTCGTCCGGAGAAGAGGAGGGAGATTACGAGGATCCAGGCGAGGTGGACCCCGTATACTTCAGCTGGGACGACTAGGAGGCCCAGTGGAGTGGGCAGAGGA
Source organism: Dendrocalamus latiflorus (assembly GCA_017311315.1). NCBI lineage: Eukaryota > Viridiplantae > Streptophyta > Magnoliopsida > Poales > Poaceae > Dendrocalamus > Dendrocalamus latiflorus. The sequence continues at coordinate 7,101,210 of CM029651.1, read as the reverse complement.
GCTCTAGGGTACTAGTCTTACTTTTGTTATAAGTGGTACGTTTGTAATATCAGACTGTAGGCCATGTGGCCTTTGCTGTAATAAAATCTACAGTATCTATGTTATTGTTCCGATGCGCAACTCTGGTAAAGGGTTACCATTTGCCGGAACAATGTTCTACTGATCAGGCAAATAGTAAACCGTTTGTCCCACGCAATTATCCGGTGGATAATAATGTGGGGCGTCACAGTGCTAGTATTTGAAAGCTAGAAAACCTAAATCTCTGATACCATGAAGGCTCATAGAAATGAAGCACTTGACTGATTCTTTGGTACACAAGGATATATATACAATTATAACGCTAATGTGAATACATTCAGCAATGGTAATGTGAATATATGGCTAATGTGAATACATGCAGCAATAGTAATGTGAATACATGTAACATCATCTTGAACCGAAGCGTCACAGTGGGAACAGGATGGTAGGCTAATAGTGCATACGCCTATGTTGAAGCTACAATCATACAAGGTGTGCATTCTGAATCAAATTAAGTAACTAATCTCTGGAAGCTTTAATCCCGTAATATTGGAAGTATTCTGTCAAAACTACTGTGTGTCGAGAGAATATATGATAGAAGTTCAACGAGTTTATTCTATTCTGAACTTTGGTTTTCTGAACTAGCGAGGAGCCGATGGTTTCAATGAAGGAGCAGGACCAATACAAGGGTTAGTTTACAGTACTGTAAAAAGGGCATGAGCAAAAAGTAAGACCTACGGGAGATTAAATCTCAGAAAACAAACACAACGATTTGCCATAATTAAACTGATCATAGTCTTACTGAACTAATCAAAAGAGCAATTGCTTTTGATCACACCTGGATCCAGTATTCAGCTTTGCCATGGATGAGCTGATGAACTGATTTTATTGCACCTTTTGCCACTCCATGCAAATGTGAACTTTGGTTTTGATGTTGGAAAAACAACTCAAACAACACATTAAACTATTTTATGTTAAGGTTTCATGGGAAGAGGGCGGCGTCTGTTGTCTGGGCAGAGAGAGGGGTCGTATTCTCAGGACAACCAACGATTCTATCAGTCACATAGGAGGGGGAAACCAGGGAAGCTAGCAATGATAGCATCCCATGGTACGTTGATAGCATCCCATGGTACGTTGTCTTTGGTAGCTTCACAGTGGGATGCTAGCAGCAACAACGGTCTTACTAGCATTCGAATTCTAGATAGCATCTTCTTAAATATTTAATTACAGTTTTTGTTTTTCCTATAAATAAAAAAAGGGAATAAAGGGTAAGTTTTGGTTAAGGGTACCACCGGAATCCAACCTGCGAGCTGCTTAACGCTTTTTGGAGAGCTAATCAGGGTATGTACAGTGTTACAGACAACTGTTGTTTATAGTATCCTTCCATATCATCTGTAGATAATACTAAAGACATCTTTTATAATGGGTTGTCTGTCAGCATTAATACAATGGCACAAAAGCCGTCTATAGCAGACTATTTATAGACAACATTGATACAATGACACGAAAATTATCTATAGCAGGTTATTTTCTCATGTTTCAACCGTGAATTACAATCAACCTCTTTCTCTTTCATCGATCTAAACAAAATTCCTAATATAGCATCTTTTATAGACAGTTTATGTCACTCTATTATATATACCCTTAACTTAATCCTCTAGGTCGGTTTCTCGGAGAAGGCGGCAGAAAGAAACTTCAACTTCTCAGTATATAAGAGGCTAATCTGATCTCCTCCCCCTGTTCGAGAGAACTTATGCATCCAACGGCTTCATGCGGAAACTCGTCTGAAACGCATGAATTCGTTAAAAAAAAATCTATTTCTACCAAATTCATGCGTTCCAATTATGCTCCAAGATTGTGAAGCATTTCCAAGATTGTGGTAACTGGTAAATATTACAGGTGGCTCCGTTGAGCTGTGCGCCAGTTGGTCAGCCACGTTGCAACCTTGCAGGCCACGCACTGGTACAGACCGTTACCGGTCAAACCGACCGAGACCACTACGAGACAAACCGAGGGACAGCAGCTAGTGCAACGGCAAAGACCATCTCACTCAGATTTGACCAATTTACCACTAGTACTACCTCGCACGGCAACGGGGGGCAGAAATAAAATTACAGCACGTACACGCGCTACGCAGGCACAAAGAATTCACCTGAAAGTTTTCGTCAGAATTGTAAACTACATATAGTTAAGGTACTTTCCAGACGCTGCTAATAGTCTAATACACTAGTACCTTCTTTCTTTTCCTCTATTTACACGGTCTAAAAATGAGAAAATGTTTTCCCCCTTATCCTAGGCTGACTGATGGATGAACATGAGAAGATGGAGCGAGAATGAAAGGCGCTGCAATTGGGCTGCATATTTGCGGCACACTCTCATCATGTGATGGAACTGGACGCACGGTGAGAGGTGCAGCTAAGAGGCCGAGGCTCGCCGTCGCCGGCGGTAGCCCAGCACCATGACGAACTCCTTGGCTGAGGCGCCCAGCGACGCCTGGACCTGCTCCGCCGGCTCACTCCTCAGCCACAGCTCGAGTAGGCCGTGCAGTGTGGTCGAGGGGCAGATCGCCTCACCATTGCATGTGATCTCCACCTGCACTTGCAGAGATTACAGGTATCAGACAAAAGAGCATATTCATCATTGTTCATATGCAGAGCTTGCGTTTTCTTGACATAAACTAACAGCATTCGTGTAAACAAGAACGACAAGAGAGGATGTATCACTGAACTACAGTGTGTCGTTGGTACATGGTTTAGTGAGCTATTGTCTGGGATCTTTGCAACAGAAAATGACGCACAGATAGACGGAAGAAAAAAAAACTCGTACTTAAAGCATCACTCTTGTTGTCAAGAAATAGGGAACGGAAAGGCTAATTTACAAAGGACAAAACTACACAAATGGACTTGGGTAGGTAAGGCCTGCATCATTTTAGAGTCCGTTTTTGCAGGGCACCTTGATATGAGACCAAAGACTTTCGACAGGTCTGAGGAGTGATAACGATAAAAATGGAAGTGCAAAGACATCTAGGAAGCTCACCTCATCTTCACTTGCTAGCTCAAGTTTGTTCATGATGTACCTCTGGATTGAGGAAATCTGCAAACTTCCATCTCTGAAGCAAGGAGAAAAATCATATTGAAAATAATAAATAAAATTCCAGGAAACTGGTTACATGTTAGTAGCTTCAGGGAGAATCGTATTGCTGGCAGGAATAACTTAAAAAAGCACACAACATTTTCTAATGAAATGTCTTTTCCATTGTTGACCAAATTCTCACGAGGATGCTGTTTATGTAGGTACTTCCCGTAAATCTTTATAGGAAGAAAGCACTCTTGCTAATACCGGAGCACAGTTGTAATTGGTTGTTAACAGGAAAAGGAAAACAACACTAATAACATCATAGCACATTGGACAATATCAAGCAAACAACTGAGGCAAATAATTCAAAAAAATATATTCTATTGATAAGAGGATGAAAAATCTGAGAGGCTTCTAGCATTGTAAAAGCCAAAGAAACTGCAAGGCTAATGGGAACTCACTTAATTCTCAAGTAATTCTTTGGTAGCTGAGGCAACTGTGGGTCTTCTTTCCTGAAAAATAGTTTGCGTTTTGACACAAAAGTGAGGACACGAAACAAAAGATCCATCAGAATCAGTAAAACAATTGAATATGATGCAATCTTACTGGTTAGGCGAAGCGACAAGTGAAAACCAGACTGGAGGAGTTGCTCCATCATGCAAAGCACCAGTGTTTGTAGAACCAAGCAGTCCCTGTTGTGGGTCTGCATGCTGTCTTTTCCTCAAATTATCCACTGTGGTTGTTTTATCTTTCGATGATGCAGGTTCTGAAGAATTGCCATTGTTTTCCTCTTGAAGTTTTAACTTATTTGAATATGCACTCACACCTGTTCCAGTAATAGCCACTTCGTCTTTTTTGTCATCTTTCCTTATTGGGACTTCACCCTTTGTGTTCTTTATTTTGTCTACCTTGGCGGCATGGCTTTTAGGACTTGATCTAAATGATTTCGTCCTGCCTGCAGCCTCAACCAAACTATTTAAAGGTTTCCGGAGCTCTTCTTTGTCAATTGTCTTGCCATTCTTTCTATCTTCAGAAGATAGCTGACTTGAGGCTTCTATATCTGTATTATTCTGTTTGGGGGGGTGGAATGCGTAGTTAGAATAAACCAATTTTACAAGACAAATCACATCAAACTTGCACATGAAATTATGTAATGTTACGCACACATATGATAATTCTTTAATACTTACCTGCTTTTTATTTGCACCTGTTGTCATCTCGGTTGATTTTGGTGCTGAGATTTTCTCGTCCTTCTGATCTCGACCTTCAGATTTATTTCGTAATTTCATGGTCCCGTTATTACTGGGAGAAGTCGCACGAGAGGATGCTGTCCTTTTTGTAGCTTTGGCTCTCCTTCCTGTCAAACCAGCTTGTGTTGCTACCCTTGGGGTGTCAACTACCAAGGAAGAAAGGGACCTCTGTTTTCTCTTTACAGGCAATGTAACAGTAGGAGCCTTAGGAGCACCGGCCTTTGTTCTCTTAAGTGGAAATACCTTATTCCTGATATCTTGAATATTGTGGTCAGGCCTTCAAACAAGGAAACGATCAATCATGTTAGGCGGCAATACACAGTTGAGTCTAGATCACTCGACGCATTAGACAAGAATAAGTAGATGGCAACACTAAGTTTTTGCTTCACAAAACAAGCAAGAAACTACAAGAGGCTGTGATGGTTGTATTTGAGGCAAATTTTTTTAGAAAAATAAACTTACAGGAAAAAGTAGAAGGCGGTTAGCACGAGACTACAAGAGGCTGTGATGGTTGTTACAACTCTTGTCAAATTTAAACAGTAGAATCTGTAGGAGTGTAACTACAAGCTAGTATACTCCCAAGTAATAATCACAAGAAACAGTTTTCAAGTCAAATACGTATGTTTAACAACAGAGAAACTCTTTTGTTTACAAAAATGCTAATGCATTTTTCTGATATTTAAAAGTCGTAAATGAGCATGTGCCAGTTCAACTGTTAATAGGTTACGGAAAGTATATTGGTTCAATAAATGCTTTGCGTGATCACGGCGTTCTCAAAAGGCTCAAACTGAAAAGGCAATAACAGATTTAAAGGAAATTGTATTTGTACTCCTGTTAATTTTAAGGGTTAAACCAAGAAGATCAAGCTACATTTATTACCGTGTTTGCTTGTCTGAAATTGCATATATCCTTTGCAAATAGTTTTATATATGTTTTATCCACCATGATCATCTCTCTAGTCCGTTTCTCCATTTTGACCATCTGTTGTTATTTACAGCCAACCTACCTAAGTTGGATAGAAAAGTTTTCAAGATACCTGTTCTATTAGTGAAAACATAACCTCTGAAAGTTCATATGGTATTAATGATTCATAGGTGTATTTATACAGGAATTTATAGTAAAAAAGCAATATCGGAAAGAAGGAACAACATTATATAGATAAACCTTAGTAGGAAGTTATAACAATGACTTCACCTGAGTTTCTCTTCAGGATCATAGCCAAGATCAATGTTGCATACTGGGCAGGAATCTATCTCCTCATCATTTATTTTCTCCATAATGCAGTCCTGACAAACTGTTAAAAAGATGGTCACAAGAGGAACTCTAAAGACCCAGTTTCAAAAAGAGATTTAAGAGAACTGAATTTTATAGCTGAACACATAAAAACTTCTTTATCACTAACTAGTAAGTAACAACAATGCAATAAGAGTATCTACTTGACTTGCATAAGATTTCACGCGCAACCAAGGTTATTAAGGCGGTAAGGCGAGGTAAGGCGATCCACCCCCCTCACACCTTTTAAGCGATAAGGCGTGAGGCGAGGTGACGCCTTATACACATCGTAAGGCGAAGAAAACTGAGTTCTGAAGGAGTAAATTGGAAGAAATCCAAAGAGGATGAAGGACCTAAAAGGATCTAATTGCAATTTTATAGAACTCTAGAGAGTAAATTGTAAAAATACCAAACATATCCATCCTTTTTAACCCGTTACCCTAGCATACACAGCACACTCGTCGGCCGTCGCTACATCAGAGCAGACAGCAGAGCGACGAGCTCTCTCCCATCTCTCGCTTAGTCATCTCTCGCGCAGCTCTTGCCGCCTTGCTCGCTCTCTCCTCGGCGAATCCGCCTCCCCCTCGGCCCCTCCCTTCTCCCGCCTCCCCTCGGTGGCTCCGCACCTCCGCCTCCTCCCCTCGATGGCTCCGCTCCCTCTTCCTGCCACCACGCTCCACGGCCCCCAAGCAGCAACCGCGAAAGAGACCGGAGCCGGCGGATCCGCGGAGGTAGTGGATCTGGCGGCGGAGGCAGTGGATCCGACGGCGGCGACGGCGGATCCGGCTGTGGCGACGGTGGAGGCAGTGGATCCGACGGCGGATCCACTGTGGCGACGGTGGAGGCAGTGGATCCGACGGCGGATCCACTGCGGCGACGGTGGACACGGCAAGGCGGGGGCGACGCCTTGCCTCCTGGGAGCGCCTTACCGCTTAGGCGACGCTCTAAGCGACACCTTGATAAGCTTGCGCGCAACCGTGACTGAAAAGTGACGGGTTGCACTGTATTTATGATGGAGCAGAATCTCAAGGTTTACCTTGCAATCATTCAATTCATATAATGGCACATAAACATTCATCACGACAACGAGACCAACAAATACTTTGATAGATCAGGAACGCGGAGCAATGCTTTCCTCCCTATACCAAAAACACTTAAACTACTTTCCTAATGCAAGACACAAGTCCCTCCACACACACTAAGGCAACAGAAACCCATAACATGCCACTGAATTACCCTTCCCATTGTATAATCAAAAGCATCAAAGACTTAACCAAAAGACACCACGTTTTTTATCACAACCAGTCAAAAATGCTGCCACCATCTCCAAGCTCCCCCACCATTACCAAACCGACATAAAGCTACTAGAATGCCTCCCTCGACAACACACAACCCCATACATTCTGCAACAAGTGCCAACGCTTTACAGCTTTTTTTTCCAGCAACAAAAACTCCGCAAGAAAACATGCACCGAAAGTTGTTCAGCCTGTGAGGAAACTCGGACCGAACGCCACGCGACGAGGATGGCAGACGGCACCGGCGGACACCACCGAGAAACTGTGCACGACGCAGGAAGACACGCGTCGAGCGTCTCGACGGCTGCTCAAACTGTGAGTAGGCTGTGGCGGCGGTGACGGTACCTGGAAGCCACCTGAAAAGGCGAAAGGCCGCAGCTTTGCAGCATTGTTGACTCGAAAGAATAGGAGGCATGGCGGCGCCGGAGGGACGAGTGCGCGCGCGCGACGCGCACGACAGACCAAGGGCACGAGCGAAAAAAACTATGGAGTCACTCGGTAGCGGCGGCGCGGAGGTTCTCGGTAGTAGCTCCGGCGCACGCGGCTGCCGGAGAGCAAACTATTGGCTCCACGACGACAAAGCAGACCCAATCCACGAGAAGCTCGCAGCTTTGGAGCTCGTATGGATCAAGAGCTACCACGGGACACCTTGGGATCGTCGAGAACAAACCGAGGAAACCCGAGCGAAGACACGAGGCAGCATAGCGACGTAGAAGGAATCATCGCCGCCGACGCCGACCACGAGACGCGCACACGCAAAGCATGGCGAGCTCGAAAAAGAACGCCGGCCACGGGAAAGCAAACGCGAGCGCGAGCGCGGCGAGAGCTGGCCGCCACGACCAAACCGGCAGGACACGCAACCAGAGCGGAAATCCACGCGAAAGGCGGCGCCTCCACCGCTCTTTCTGGGATCAAGAACTCGCATCAAACACCAACACGATCGCCAGGCCAGCGGACGAGAGAACACACAGAATCCGACACCAAAACGACGGACGCCAAAGCGACGCAAAGGAGAGGAAAGCCCACGCGCAGCGGCGCAGGAACAGGCAGAGAGAGGGAGCACGAACGAAACGGGAGAGACAGGTGGGGGAGCGGGATAGAGAGAGAACTCACATGTGTGGAGGCATTCAGCGATGGCGGTGGCCTCCCGCAAGAGGCCCTGGCAGAGCGGGCACGTCATGCACGCGGCGAGCGCCTCCCGCCGCACGCGCACCACCCCCCGTGCGGTCCCCATCTCTCCGCGCCCACCACCGCCACCTCCTCCTCCCCGTCGACCTCCCTCCTCGTCAAAACTCCGGGCAGGTGGGGGCGGCGGCGGCGAGGACTCAGGAAGGCACAGCGTCGGGCGATGGAGGAAAGGGCATTGGACGGCTGGAGAAGGCTGCGGCGGCGGCGGCGGAGCTCCGGCGAGGCGCGGGGTGGGGGGGCTGAGGAGTAGGTCTATTTTATATTACTGTATTGGTGTGTATAAATAGCAAGGAGCCGATTGCGTGTGGGCCGCGCCGGGTGCGCGTAGCGGGGCCAGGAGAATTTCTATCTCCGGGGTATTTCCTACTTATGTGTATACGCTCATGTACGTATGCGCCTACGTGTGTACGCATGAGTTGTACGCGGATTTTTTTTTCTCTTCTTCATTATATTTCTTCATTATAGAAAAGGACGCTCTCTAGAGCAGTGTAAATATGTGCCCTTCGCAGCACATAAAATTTAATAACCTCATCGCTTTTCAAAAGGAAAAATAGTAACCTCATTGCTATAGGTTGATAGAAGACACGTCATCGTTGAAACTTGATAGCAATGTGTGAAAAATTAGTTCCCAAACATTCACATCAGTTAGATTATTCGACGGTGGCTTAACCCGGCTCAACTTGATCATGACACCAATTTCGGATGGAAAAGATGCCGGTCTTTTTTTGAAAGAAATTGCAAAAAAAGGAAGGCCCTATAAACCCAAATTGATTAACAAGCCACAACAAATTCATTTTTCTCGTCTAAAAAAGATTCAGTTTTCTCCTTGCGATATAATAGATGGTACGCATATGATTGGTATTTGCATGTTGCATTACTCGATGTCACCATGAAAAAAAGAAGATTCTGGGGCCCGTTGTGAGGAAATCTTCGGACCCACATGCTAGAGAAATACTAACAGTGTGACTTATACTGATACCGTTTAGTGTTACAAAAATCTCTTCTTGCAGAAGCCTTGTGGCAGCTGCTAGGTAGAAAGCAACTTTTCTGGTTGCTGTTGTTACAGTAGCTGCTTCTCTTTAAGACTTTAATTGCCCTGGGAAACTTGGATTAGGTCTCCTGGACAATGATAACACTGGCCGAAACATGTTCACCTTAATGGCTTTATAAAAACACACCTGAAGGCTACATTTTGGCTTTTGCTGGCCACATTGGTCGACACTGAGACTAAGAAGGGGCCCATGGTGATGGCAGCGGTCCAGCTGTTACCTGATTCTGCTCCTCACTGTTTAACAGTTGCAGAGAACGGTCAAGCAGAATCTGTAGCCAAGTAATTTAGGCCGGGCTTTAAAAACTGTTTTTTACGGTATGTAATTTTTAAACAAAGTATCTTTTTAAAAGAGATCTATTAGTTGATTATAATATATACTATAATGACTTAATTTATATCAGCTAAAATCACACAAGTATCTCTTCCTTCAATTTTTTTTACAAGTTAGGCCCTGTTTGGCACAGCTTCATCAACAGCTTCATGAGCTGTTGTGATCTGTTTTTTACCAAACACTCTTTTTGCAAACAGCTTTATGGATGAAGCTCCTTAAATCATGCTCTCACAAGGGAATGGGGTGGGGTGAAGCTGAAAATAGTAGCTTTTCACAGCTCTCTCCCTCAGGCTCGCAGTTCTAGGAACCCACTGCCCTTGTAGTTGACAGAAATTACAGCACTTTGCCACTGGGTCCCCACGCCTGTTTCCTCTCCTCTCGTCCGCACTTCTCTACCGTTCGCACTTCTCTAATGATTTTAATTTTTTATTTTAATTTTTTAATTCATACTCATTCAAATATATTATTTTTTAATCCATATGACCATATACAAACATACAACTCCAAATGTTAGAACAAATCAGGTAGACAGAGGCATCTTGGACAATTACCCTCTTTCAGCCATGCATGAAGCTGTTGGTGAAGCTGTTTTGCCAAACAGTTTTCCAAAACAGTTTTAGCTTCACCGGTGAAGCTGCTCGTGAAGCTGAAACCAAAAAAACAACTTCACTAGTGAAGCTGATCTGTGCCAAATGGGGCCTTAGTACTATTTATAAGCCAAAACTAAAGACAGTATAAAACGGCGCTAAGGTTTTAGCTCCAATGACCACGTTGGATGCAATTATGCAAACAATGTGTGATTAAACACGCTTGAATACATCTTCTAGCTCGAAGAGACAAGTTTGTGTCACTCGCATTTTATAAGGGGGGTTATTCGCTCGCGCTTAATTTATGTGCATATATAACTAAACTAGTTGACTGACTAGCTGTATCCCTACCGATGGCCCTACGGACTCTACCCTTTCCCTTTTGGAACCTGACAGTTTTTTTGGTGTACTAGTAGTTAGTACGGTTTCCTTTTGCCGTTCGGCAGCAGTGACGAAGGGAAAAGATTTGGGGACGATTGGAGTGAAAGGGAAGCTCACTGAGGTGGTGCAGAAGTCTCAGCAGAGCAGCTGCGTGCGTTCGGTCCGCTGTTAAATCGGTCCAGGAAGATGCTGGTCTTGCTGTCCAGGTCTTGTCCGCTGCACGTACTTGGTGGTGTACGGCTAAGCAAAGCTGCCCTAAACTTTACCGTGGCTTGCCTCAGATAACACTGTTCTGTACTAGCATTCGTCGTGGTATCGTGTTGGGTCGTTGAACGGCACGGCTAGGCAAAGATGCTGTAAACTGAGCCGTGGAGATCGAGTTTGGCCTGGGCGCAGCCACCGCGACGCCGCTCTCGGCGGCTCGATCAGCTGGCCGCATGCATGATGCATCTCGCGGCCGGATGGCACAGGCGCCGCTCGCGCGATCGCACGCACGTAGCGGCGGTGGACGGTGCGTCACTCGTGCGATGCGAGCACATGCGGGCTCGTGTCGGGGTTTGACGGCACGGCCTGCTCGCTCCGGCTGCGCGTAGCACCGGCCGGTTGCAGCAGCGGTCACCATTCACCAGAGCGACGGCGTACGGTGGGTGTAACGACCCACGTCGTTAATTAACCCTAATTAGCGAATTAGGACGTTAAGTAGGATTAATTACATAAACGATAATATAAAAATACGAGGGAATTTAAAATTTTCTACGTAATCGTATAAATTGGAATCAATGAGCGATAACGTAATGCGTTGTTTTGACCATTTCATCAACGAGGACGAATATTAAATTGTATAGACTAAAGCGAGAAAGAGAATTTAGTTGCGCAGCTAGTACAGTATTCAACTCAATTAAATTATATATATAACAGTCTGTAGTACAACAGTAATTTATTACAATCCGTAGATGGCAAAATCAATAACATCCATTGAACAACAATTAGGATTTATATCAAGTCAAATAAAAGTATTACAAATTGCATTGCATGATAGCGACAATCTGAATTACAACAAATATACAATTCCATATCTCAACCAAATAACCATCTCAACAATTAAGAGTTTGCAATACAATGGTATTCAGTCAGAAGGTGCATGATTTAATTTACACCAAGATTCATCTCATACATAGATGTTACATCCAGAATAATTGGGAATAGAAATTACATTTAGATAAATTACATTATTCTGTATATATCAATGTTAAGAGAAAGCTAGATTACATTCTGGCCATTTCATACATTAGAAGATGTCGTTGAGTTGCCACCACACCACTATTTTAATTGTGAACAAACCAATAACTGTATTACCGAAAAAGACCGAACAAAAGAAAATAATTAAAAGTAGAAATTGCCGTCAGAGCCCTAAGGATTAACTTCGGGCGGGGTAATCCGTTCACGGAGATACCTGACCGTCCGGGGGCCAGTCGGCACCTCTCACAACCATAGGCTCATCACACGGTATTTTTATTCTCATCCAAATCTGTTTTGGGTATAGGAACCAACCAAGGCAAAGTCAAAAATGCCATAATCCCATTTTCCAAGCCCAAACCACAACCGAGAGATATCTGTCAAAGATATGCCCACATCGCACCATATTGCCGAGACAGCACACGGCCAGAGCCAACATGCCTAGATAGCACCGCCAACCAGCAAACCCTCGCAACCAAAACCACAGCACTGCCAGCCAAAATATCTCACGGCTAATACATCAACCAGCCAAACCGAGGAAAGAGCACAGAGAGACAGAGAGAGGCAAGGTAAGCCTTCCCCAGCACTTCCCAGTCAGTCCCAACACCACAGAGAGGCCAGACATCGAGTGGAGCCCGAAGGCCAAGGAAGTGAAGGCGGCAAGCCGACGGGAGCAAGGCGACCGTGATGGCAGCAGGAGAACCGCAAGCCAGCAAGGCCAAGGAGGTGAAGGCTCGGCAAGCCGACGGGAGCCAGACGACAGGGAGCGGCGGTAGAAGTTGAACCGCAAGCCGAACCAGTCCACCTCAGGAGGGAGTCATCGCCAGACGACCAACCCACCGCAAGCAAGCGACCACCACCAGCCCCAAACCCTAACCTTTCTCGCAATCACCAGTAAAGGTAAACCCCACAAATCACCACCCATGTACTACATTCATCCATTATAGCCAACATTGAACTAGAAACCATAAGCATCCATCCTCGGTAGAACACATGGAACCAATCCAAGCATATCACCAGAGGTAGAAGAGGGGAGAAGAGGTTTACCCGTGAGGACGGTGGCTGCGGGTTTCCTTCGGCCGAGCCACCAGCTAGCCGCCACCAGTACTCCCCCGGCGTACGGCGACGGCTAACCGGCGGTGGTCAGCCACGGCCACCCGCCTCCCAACCTAACCATTAGGCAAAACCATACAAAAATAGCAAGTCACAAACACATAGAACGGAGCAAGAAATGGGGGAAAAGCACCAGATCGGCCGGATCTGGCCGGGGTTCCTCGGATGGAGCCAAGAGGCAAGGAAGAGAGCGGCCGGGCCACCTAGCGCGGCGCCACTGGAGTGGGCGGCGCTCGGGAACGGGCGTCGGAGAGACGAACTGGGGCGGAGGCGTGAGACCCGGGGGCGGAGGCGCCAAGACGCGGGGGCGGGGGAGCGGCGGCGTCGGCATGGAGGGGAGGCCGGCGATGCGGCGCGGGAGGAAGAGGCGTTGAGGCGTCGGTGGTAAATGGGAGGAGGGGAAAAGGCACAGGCGGCGGAAGAAACGAGAAGAGGAAGGGACCGGCGAGGAAAAGAAAAAGAAGGAAAAGAGGGAAAAGGAAAAGAAAGAAAAGAGAGAGAAAGAAGAGAGATAGAGAAACCCGTATATAATAAAAATTTGTCTTCGTAAATATTTAAATTTAAGTAATCCATTGTAAATCAAACTACTCGTTAGTATTATGCTGATTAGGTTAAAATTACTAAACATCACCCCTAAATAATTAAGTCTACTGAAACGTAATTAAGGTTAACCGTAGATTAAAACTAGACCGCGTGTAAATTAAAACCTGGGTATTGTTATTTAAACCGCTCAATGATATATTTAAGTACAAAAACGATTTGGTTATTAGCATTTAAACTATAGAAATCGATCTTCGATTACTCTGGACAATTAGAGTATTAATTGTGGTCCGATGATTTAAAAAAGGACACTTCGATTAATCTTGTATACGTATAGATCAACTTAAGGGACTGCAATCTTAGCCATTTTGTTGTAAGTTCCAAGAACCAGTTGGTTAAGTCCATTGGAACAGTAGCAAATCATTAATCAATAATTACGATAATTAGAATAAATGAACTGCCGTATGTAGATTACAATCTAGTGAGTATAGATTTAAAGTAAATTATTCCAGGTTATCATTAAATACTCCATTAACCTAGATCGCAATAAATTACTGAACTGCCCTATCGAATAACTGTGAATCCTGAAAATCAAGTAATAATAACCGTAGACTAGAAATTGCATGTATGTGAAGCAAGTTATCATAATCTCATTTAGACCACTCTATTGCGCAGTTAAATGCCCAGTTAACTTTTAGTAGTCGAGTATAAACTATAGGAATCCACTCATAAGTGTTCGGAATTATAAGGATAAATTTATAACCATTAGAAGATTTAAGACTGTATGTAACGATTAGAATAGCACACGCTAAGTTAAAATAATACTCATCAAATTAAGATTCTGAGTAGCTATTAAGAAGGTACATGGTGATTTTAAATAGCAGTTAAGCTGTAAAAATATGCTCAGGAATACATTAAAATGTATGAATCCTATAAGGCACCATAATATAGTTTAATTAAGAAATTAAGTAATGGATTCATGAGACCATTTTATTCTGGATCGATAATTCAACTCGTTGCGCGTACTAATACGACAAAATGTATTGAGTAATCTTAAGAGCTGAAATGAATTAGAGGGGTGAATAAATATATGCAAACCTTTAAGAAATTAAATAGGCTTAATGGCATGCGCGAGATTGATTAGAATTAATATTCGCCAATAATTGTACGTATATATTTAATCGTATCGCAATAATAGATGGCTAGAAATCAACAAAAGACGGCGTTTAACTTTTAAATAAATAACCCAACTCCATGCCAAGAAAATAACGTCAAATAACGAATATAGAATACAAGTTAGTTAGGTCTATCGAGATGGAATTAAATTAAACGAATCTCTACCCTAGGAGCACAAACACATCGACATCTCAAATTTCATTACAGTTCCATAAATTAAATTGTAGTCGACGTATTTTAACTGCAGACGAGAATCCAAGCTACAGGAGTGATCTCACTTGGCCCTACTTGCACCCGATTCTATGGTTGAAATCCAGGCAAGCATTCCTTTGATCAAAGCATCTGAGTATATTTTGTAAAACAAGTATTTTGGTATTAATCTAGTATCACCCTGCATGAAAGAATTAAAAGATATTTAAATCGAACAATTGAGATAAGAGACATGAGCAAATGAAATTGAAGGCAACTGATGGAGCAGTTGGCCATCTAAGCAAGTAAGAAGGTGGGCAGAGGTTGCCAGGGTAGGTGACAAGTGGGCAGGTATGGGACCTCTGCATAAGAATAGAATATAAGGAATTTACCAACTTCGTCCGTGTGAACAGACCGTACCACACCGTATCAACCAACATCCCGTATTGACGGACAGACTAGTAGCTCTATCAAAGTATTATATTCTCCACAGGGTTGATTTTAATTATGGGATGAGCCCCAAAGGAACCGGTAAGAGACCGGAGCGTGAGAACCCACAGGCGGGTTACGCAAAGGCGTTATATTACGCAGGAAGGGGGCTGGGTGAGGGTCGGAAACCCTACCAGCCAACAGTTATTATCGCTTTCGGTGGGTCTGCGTGAGGGTTTTGACACCGCTCCAGGCTGCCGCTTGTGAGTAACTGGGTGGAGATATAATTACTGAGATAGATGTAAACGTACTGTACTCTGATCTGGGCGCCGCATCTAAGGAATTGCAGAGTTCCGGGAAGCCAACAGGATCAGAGTGGTGATGGGTAAAGTGATACAAGCTTGCGCAATGCTATCCAAATCATGAATTCATGCCTGTCTCCGGGAAAGGAGAATTACGGAAACTTATGGGGGTTTTTGCTGTTCATGCGTATGTTCAGTAGTTTTCTAAATTAATAAATCAGACTTCTTTCAAAACCAACAAACCTTATTTTCTATAAGTCATGGAATGACATGGTTGATGAAAAGAGTGTTAAGATTGAACACGAGACTGAAGAGAGGAATTGAGATTCCTACAAAGTGTAAATGATGGGCATTTTATGCATTTTGTATTATAACGCTTGCTGAGTACTTCTGTACTCACCCTTGCTATTATCTCCCCCTTTGCTTAGGAGCATGTCAGTTCAGAGGATAGCTAAGGTCAGGAGGAAGCTACCTGGAGGGACTACCATGGACTCGGAACACAGTGGGTACAAGGTGGACACTCCGTGTGGAGTCGTTTTGGATAGAAAGTAGTTAGAGAATAAATTGTCTAAAAATTGTAATATTTAAGCCCTTGAGGCTTTGCAATAAATTTTAGCCCTGCGTGGCAATATTCTTGTAATATCGTGTTTTATCTCTAATTATTGTTCTGCTGCAATACTCTGATAGGCTTATTATTCGTCAGAGCGATGTTTTATCGGCTAAAACGAATAATAATCCGTTGACTAGCGTTATTACCCCATGGTAATAATGCGGGTCGTCACAGGTGGTATCAGAGCAATGGTTCGAGAACCACGCAAATAATTAGAGACAGTTCTGGACTTAAGGATGTTGTCCTTGCTATATGACATGTATGTATTCTTTAATACTACTCCTCTTTATATTATTTCTTAGTGGTTAGCTCTAGGCTTCGGCCTTGTGATTTTAGACCACCAATTATGTTGAAAACTAGAGTGGGTAGCGAGGATGGGATCGGTAATAATAATCGTTATGACGATTTAAATTATGGTACTGGGTTCTTTTCATCTGTAACAGTGGTAGTCTATAAAATTCTAGTGGTAGTTGGTAAGCAATATAATTTTTATTATGAACTTGACATTTAATTTTGCTGTAATTATATAGTCTGTATTTAAATTATTGCATTCAGTTAATGTATGATTGTTTTACTTTTCTCAACCGTAGCGACATAGAATCAACTGTGGCAACATTGGGCAATCTAAGGTAAATATGGGTAGCTATAATGGTTTAGAAGTGAACCAAAACTACGAGACCCTTATCTTTTCGCTCTTGCAACTAAATGAACGCATCCGCCATCACAAAACTTAGTAGAGACAATTAAAGAAAAGTAATATTATAATCATTCATGATGGCAGATGAACCAAAATAAAATTGACTTTTCTCATTTCTCATTTCTGCATATGAGATTTCCCGGACGAGTGGTCCGTGGCGCTCCCGAACGCGTAAGTTTCGGGCGTACTCAGGAACGAAGTCCTGGGCGTACTCAGGGATGAGCCCTGAGCGTGGTTCCAAACGCGAAAGTTTTGGGCGATCCTGAGAGCGAGTTCTCAGGCGTGCCTGGGCGCGGAGATCCAGGGTAGTGTAGGTTCGCACTCAGAGGCAAGCTCTGAGCGTGGTCCCGAACGCGAAAGATTTGGGCGGTCTCGAGAGCGAGTTCTCGGGCGTAGCTGGGCACGTAGTCCCAGAGTAGTGTAGGAGTTGATTCTTTTTGAATCTCTATGTTTCTTGGGTTTTATTTGCCTAATGTGTATGCTGTGATACGAAGACCAATATTAGAGTGGGGGTAATGCTTCTACTACTTGAACATAAATAATTTCTCATCTATTTGCATGCTGATTAGTAATTAAAAAAAACATGTCTACAAGATGAATAAAATTTTGTTCGTACCTCTTGTAACAACTTGCTACAGGAAATTTGATAATGTCATGATAAGCAAGTATTTTCAAAAATATAATTTCTTAAATTTAATTACAACTTAAAGTGATGTGCCTAAGTGTATAACGAGCAATCGAATTAAAACAAGTGAAAATCTAGAGCCTAGTCCGTAATATAGGAAAAATGTTCAAATTCCTTATTATTTCTAAAAGCCGGTTATATAGAATTACCAGGACCACTAGACTTAGACGAGTTGTTGCGAGACCGACTGTAGGTAATGTATCCACCACCAGCTAATTTTTTTCGGGGCACGTAAGTTAGAGTGAGACGTTCCTATAGTGTAGTCGGATTAAAATGAACTACTTATTCTTCATATTCGAGTAATAGACAACCCAACTTTAAAGATGTTAAATCAGACGAATCTTTTCCCTAGTAGTCTACCTATAACTTCCCCGAGGAACCTTTCCTTACCACGACTCAATTATTTTGGGAGGTATGATTAAAACCATAACCAAATTTGGTGTCAAACCGAGAGGATGAATCCATAATAAACTGTGCGTCTTTGGCTAGTCAGACCTAAACCGTCAATCTCTCAAGCTTCTAAGCCCAAAACTGTCGCGGTATTAATCACCGCGGCATCCATGAATCATTTTAAAGCATTCACCGAAATATTGTTATCCATGGCTGGTGCATTTCCCCAAGTTCATGAATATATGGTTTCAGGAACCTTTGTCATAGTCTCCGGAGCATAACATTGACCATGAATTTATAAAATGAAATTCTGCAAACGAAAATGTTTCAGCATGACATTAGGAAATAATTATTTTCGTAAAACTCCTTTTGCATCATTCTATATCCCTATTTCTTGCATCATAGTGTTTACATTCTTCGAAAACTCTATTTCATGCATTCCATGAGAACATATACTATGAATAAGGGGAAATGTCCATTCTTTCAATATCATTGATCTACCCCTCATTGAACCTAAAACCGTATGGCAATACCACACCTCTGAGTGTAACACATAAATCTCCAGGCTTACCTATTAATGTGGAGAGAACCATTCAATCCTGATGAGTTAAATCCTGCCTAATATCATTAAACCAGTATCACAGAAGTATAGTTGAGCCTAAAAATTTCAAACACCATAATGTCATTCCTTGAGTACATACCTCCTAGTCCTACATCACATCCACGTTAACACCCCCAAAAGTATAACTGTAGACCAATAGAGCCGCTTGCACCATCATAAAATGAGCAACAAGAAGCCAAACTAGTTCGATCATATCATCCAATTGGGAAGTAACAATAGCAACCACACTGGAAGTAACCCATCCTTAGATAGCCCAAGTACAATGTCAGGAAACCAGGATAATGCTGATCTAATATCACATCTTCCTGCCACAAGACGACATTTCAACCCAGTTGCTTTAAGCAACACCGCTTTCTTTGAACCACCCTGCCGAACTATCACCAATAGCACTTCAGTAGACCAGCTAAAGGAATCAAGGGGTAGCTAAAGAATTAAGGAGGGAAGGGGCATTAGTTAGAAAAAGGAAAGTATTAACCGGTGCAATATAGAATAGATTGAACGATTTTCCTACCTTAACATGAATTATAATTCCGATCCTAAGGTTACCAAATCACTAGTAACGATAATTGAAAACCTGTAGCTTGATATCGAATTTCAGCGTTGGCATGTGAGGAGTCAACGAGCGATACAAGCATAGGAGGTATATCTACCAAAAGGCGGAATAAATAGGAATATCTAAAAGCACGCTTCGTAAAGGATCAATAAGAGACCTACCACAACCTTCTTAAGCCAGTTCCGATTTCGAGGACGAAATCATTTTTAAGGAGGGAAGTGTGTAACGACCCACGTCGTTAATTAACCCTAATTAGCGAATTAGGACGTTAAGTAGGATTAATTACATAAACGATAATATAAAAATACGAGGGAATTTAAAATTTTCTACGTAATCGTATAAATTGGAATCAATGAGCGATAACGTAATGCGTTGTTTTGACCATTTCATCAACGAGGACGAATATTAAATTGTATAGACTAAAGCGAGAAAGAGAATTTAGTTGCGCAGCTAGTAAAGTATTCAACTCAATTAAATTATATATATAACAGTCTGTAGTACAACAGTAATTTATTACAATCCGTAGATGGCAAAATCAATAACATCCATTGAACAACAATTAGGATTTATATCAAGTCAAATAAAAGTATTACAAATTGCATTGCATGATAGCGACAATCTGAATTACAACAAATATACAATTCCATATCTCAACCAAATAACCATCTCAACAATTAAGAGTTTGCAATACAATGGTATTCAGTCAGAAGGTACATGATTTAATTTACACCAAGATTCATCTCATACATAGATGTTACATCCAGAATAATTGGGAATAGAAATTACATTTAGATAAATTACATTATTCTGTATATATCAATGTTAAGAGAAAGCTAGATTACATTCTGGCCATTTCATACATTAGAAGATGTCGTTGAGTTGCCACCACACCACTATTTTAATTGTGAACAAACCAATAACTGTATTACCGAAAAAGACCGAACAAAAGAAAATAATTAAAAGTAGAAATTGCCGTCAGAGCCCTAAGGATTAACTTCGGGCGGGGTAATCCGTTCACGGAGATACCTGACCGTCCGGGGGCCAGTCGGCACCTCTCACAACCATAGGCTCATCACACGGTATTTTTATTCTCATCCAAATCTGTTTTGGGTATAGGAACCAACCAAGGCAAAGTCAAAAATGCCATAATCCCATTTTCCAAGCCCAAACCACAACCGAGAGATATCTGTCAAAGATATGCCCACATCGCACCATATTGCCGAGACAGCACACGGCCAGAGCCAACATGCCTAGATAGCACCGCCAACCAGCAAACCCTCGCAACCAAAACCACAGCACTGCCAGCCAAAATATCTCACGGCTAATACATCAACCAGCCAAACCGAGGAAAGAGCACAGAGAGACAGAGAGAGGCAAGGTAAGCCTTCCCCAGCACTTCCCAGTCAGTCCCAACACCACAGAGAGGCCAGACATCGAGTGGAGCCCGAAGGCCAAGGAAGTGAAGGCGGCAAGCCGACGGGAGCAAGGCGACCGTGATGGCAGCAGGAGAACCGCAAGCCAGCAAGGCCAAGGAGGTGAAGGCTCGGCAAGCCGACGGGAGCCAGACGACAGGGAGCGGCGGTAGAAGTTGAACCGCAAGCCGAACCAGTCCACCTCAGGAGGGAGTCATCGCCAGACGACCAACCCACCGCAAGCAAGCGACCACCACCAGCCCCAAACCCTAACCTTTCTCGCAATCACCAGTAAAGGTAAACCCCACAAATCACCACCCATGTACTACATTCATCCATTATAGCCAACATTGAACTAGAAACCATAAGCATCCATCCTCGGTAGAACACATGGAACCAATCCAAGCATATCACCAGAGGTAGAAGAGGGGAGAAGAGGTTTACCCGTGAGGACGGTGGCTGCGGGTTTCCTTCGGCCGAGCCACCAGCTAGCCGCCACCAGTACTCCCCCGGCGTACGGCGACGGCTAACCGGCGGTGGTCAGCCACGGCCACCCGCCTCCCAACCTAACCATTAGGCAAAACCATACAAAAATAGCAAGTCACAAACACATAGAACGGAGCAAGAAATGGGGGAAAAGCACCAGATCGGCCGGATCTGGCCGGGGTTCCTCGGATGGAGCCAAGAGGCAAGGAAGAGAGCGGCCGGGCCACCTAGCGCGGCGCCACTGGAGTGGGCGGCGCTCGGGAACGGGCGTCGGAGAGACGAACTGGGGCGGAGGCGTGAGACCCGGGGGCGGAGGCGCCAAGACGCGGGGGCGGGGGAGCGGCGGCGTCGGCATGGAGGGGAGGCCGGCGATGCGGCGCGGGAGGAAGAGGCGTTGAGGCGTCGGTGGTAAATGGGAGGAGGGGAAAAGGCACAGGCGGCGGAAGAAACGAGAAGAGGAAGGGACCGGCGAGGAAAAGAAAAAGAAGGAAAAGAGGGAAAAGGAAAAGAAAGAAAAGAGAGGGAAAGAAGAGAGATAGAGAAACCCGTATATAATAAAAATTTGTCTTCGTAAATATTTAAATTTAAGTAATCCATTGTAAATCAAACTACTCGTTAGTATTATGCTGATTAGGTTAAAATTACTAAACATCACCCCTAAATAATTAAGTCTACTGAAACGTAATTAAGGTTAACCGTAGATTAAAACTAGACCGCGTGTAAATTAAAACCTGGGTATTGTTATTTAAACCGCTCAATGATATATTTAAGTACAAAAACGATTTGGTTATTAGCATTTAAACTATAGAAATCGATCTTCGATTACTCTGGACAATTAGAGTATTAATTGTGGTCCGATGATTTAAAAAAGGACACTTCGATTAATCTTGTATACGTATAGATTAACTTAAGGGACTGCAATCTTAGCCATTTTGTTGTAAGTTCCAAGAACCAGTTGGTTAAGTCCATTGGAACAGTAGCAAATCATTAATCAATAATTACGATAATTAGAATAAATGAACTGCCGTATGTAGATTACAATCTAGTGAGTATAGATTTAAAGTAAATTATTCCAGGTTATCATTAAATACTCCATTAACCTAGATCGCAATAAATTACTGAACTGCCCTATCGAATAACTGTGAATCCTGAAAATCAAGTAATAATAACCGTAGACTAGAAATTGCATGTATGTGAAGCAAGTTATCATAATCTCATTTAGACCACTCTATTGCGCAGTTAAATGCCCAGTTAACTTTTAGTAGTCGAGTATAAACTATAGGAATCCACTCATAAGTGTTCGGAATTATAAGGATAAATTTATAACCATTAGAAGATTTAAGACTGTATGTAACGATTAGAATAGCACACGCTAAGTTAAAATAATACTCATCAAATTAAGATTCTGAGTAGCTATTAAGAAGGTACATGGTGATTTTAAATAGCAGTTAAGCTGTAAAAATATGCTCAGGAATACATTAAAATGTATGAATCCTATAAGGCACCATAATATAGTTTAATTAAGAAATTAAGTAATGGATTCATGAGACCATTTTATTCTGGATCGATAATTCAACTCGTTGCGCGTACTAATACGACAAAATGTATTGAGTAATCTTAAGAGCTGAAATGAATTAGAGGGGTGAATAAATATATGCAAACCTTTAAGAAATTAAATAGGCTTAATGGCATGCGCGAGATTGATTAGAATTAATATTCGCCAATAATTGTACGTATATATTTAATCGTATCGCAATAATAGATGGCTAGAAATCAACAAAAGACGGCGTTTAACTTTTAAATAAATAACCCAACTCCATGCCAAGAAAATAACGTCAAATAACGAATATAGAATACAAGTTAGTTAGGTCTATCGAGATGGAATTAAATTAAACGAATCTCTACCCTAGGAGCACAAACACATCGACATCTCAAATTTCATTACAGTTCCATAAATTAAATTGTAGTCGACGTATTTTAACTGCAGACGAGAATCCAAGCTACAGGAGTGATCTCACTTGGCCCTACTTGCACCCGATTCTATGGTTGAAATCCAGGCAAGCATTCCTTTGATCAAAGCATCTGAGTATATTTTGTAAAACAAGTATTTTGGTATTAATCTAGTATCACCCTGCATGAAAGAATTAAAAGATATTTAAATCGAACAATTGAGATAAGAGACATGAGCAAATGAAATTGAAGGCAACTGATGGAGCAGTTGGCCATCTAAGCAAGTAAGAAGGTGGGCAGAGGTTGCCAGGGTAGGTGACAAGTGGGCAGGTATGGGACCTCTGCATAAGAATAGAATATAAGGAATTTACCAACTTCGTCCGTGTGAACAGACCGTACCACACCGTATCAACCAACATCCCGTATTGACGGACAGACTAGTAGCTCTATCAAAGTATTATATTCTCCACAGGGTTGATTTTAATTATGGGATGAGCCCCAAAGGAACCGGTAAGAGACCGGAGCGTGAGAACCCACAGGCGGGTTACGCAAAGGCGTTATATTACGCAGGAAGGGGGCTGGGTGAGGGTCGGAAACCCTACCAGCCAACAGTTATTATCGCTTTCGGTGGGTCTGCGTGAGGGTTTTGACACCGCTCCAGGCTGCCGCTTGTGAGTAACTGGGTGGAGATATAATTACTGAGATAGATGTAAACGTACTGTACTCTGATCTGGGCGCCGCATCTAAGGAATTGCAGAGTTCCGGGAAGCCAACAGGATCAGAGTGGTGATGGGTAAAGTGATACAAGCTTGCGCAATGCTATCCAAATCATGAATTCATGCCTGTCTCCGGGAAAGGAGAATTACGGAAACTTATGGGGGTTTTTGCTGTTCATGCGTATGTTCAGTAGTTTTCTAAATTAATAAATCAGACTTCTTTCAAAACCAACAAACCTTATTTTCTATAAGTCATGGAATGACATGGTTGATGAAAAGAGTGTTAAGAATGAACACGAGACTGAAGAGAGGAATTGAGATTCCTACAAAGTGTAAATGATGGGCATTTTATGCATTTTGTATTATAACGCTTGCTGAGTACTTCTGTACTCACCCTTGCTATTATCTCCCCCTTTGCTTAGGAGCATGTCAGTTCAGAGGATAGCTAAGGTCAGGAGGAAGCTACCTGGAGGGACTACCATGGACTCGGAACACAGTGGGTACAAGGTGGACACTCCGTGTGGAGTCGTTTTGGATAGAAAGTAGTTAGAGAATAAATTGTCTAAAAATTGTAATATTTAAGCCCTTGAGGCTTTGCAATAAATTTTAGCCCTGCGTGGCGATATTCTTGTAATATCCTGTTTTATCTCTAATTATTGTTCTGCTGCAATACTCTGATAGGCTTATTATTCGTCAGAGCGATGTTTTATCGGCTAAAACGAATAATAATCCGTTGACTAGCGTTATTACCCCATGGTAATAATGCGGGTCGTCACAGTGGGGTGCGGCCGTGCTCGCAGCAACCGGCGCCCGTGCGGAGGGGCGGGCCGCGGCGGCCGTAGGCGTGCGTCGCACCTCGTGGGTTGTGGTGGCGCGCGGTCGTACCGGATGCCGTGCGCGTGTGGCACCTACTAGCACGTTGTTGCCCGTGCGCATCGCCGGAGTTGGCGGAGACTGCTTGCCCGCTTGCTTTAGTGGCGATGACCGGTGAGTGGTGAGCCTTGAGCGGTGTCCGCTTATGGTGTATGAAATCAGATAGGATTAAGTTGGGCAGTGCTTAAACTATATTTCGTATATTTTTAAATATAAATTGAATATTGTAACGAATATAAATTTGAATCAACTATATATTCAATTTGTTCAGATCTGGATATCCTCGTAATTTATATAGTATAAAGATCTTAATGACATTTTATCCCTGTACAATCACGCTTAATTATTCTAATTCATTTACAAACACGAATTTATGTTCAATTAAAAATTTTGTCTAACTAATTAGTCATGCTGTAATAAAATATACATATTGCTTCGTCGAATACGAATACGGATAGTCCAGGTAAAATAATATTTTGGATCGTAAAAAATTATGCCATATTCGTATCTATATTTTTATGTGAATTCGAATATAAATACGAATAGAATGGAAATTGTTAATAAGATGGAATAATATATATTATATTCGTATCATATTGAATATGATAACCAATAATATGAATAATCCATATCATTTTTTATGATGGGACGTAGATCCGTGTGTGGTTTGGGCTGTGCAACCTGAAAATAGTAGTGTGCTCGTTACGTCCCAAAGGAAGAAGAAGAGACGAACAGGGCTGTTTCCGCCAGGGCCTACCGGCCCAAAGTTTGGGCACAAGCCACCCAGCGGCTTGGATAAGGCCATCGATATTCGATACTGGTGTAAGCGGCAACGTTCACGTCTCGCATTTACGTTTAGTTTGCGCCTTTCTCGATCACTTTCCAACCGTCCGATTGAAGCTTGGACGAATCGATCTGGCGCATGCGTTCGTCTGGAAGACTGAAACTAATCGTGTGTGAGAGGAAGGCACGTTACTGAACTGTTCCAGGAGTACGTACAGGTGACCAAAGCCTAAAGAAGCAGCCCATTCGATCAAAATATTCATATACCAACAATCGATCTGGCAGAGCTTGCGTAAGTCTGGTCTAGCATAACCAATGAATGGACCGTCATTTCCAATCACCATTTGCTCGATCCTCAAAGCGGTTTCATGAATATATATACAGCTCGATCGCAAACACGCCATGTGGGCGCGGTTTTAATTGGACCCAACAGGCTGCCTGCATCCATCGACGACTTAGAGTTCTGAAAACGAAAGCATAGTCGGAGATGTACGGACGCCTCGAGCTGATAGCTGGAAATAGGACGAATCCTTGTAGGAAATAGGATTTCTTTTTTTATATATATATATAGAAAATAGGAATCCTCTTGGGAGTCAGCTTTTACATAGCGTTGTTTCAATATACTGTCATGAGTATATATATGTGGATGGACTTTAGGCAGATACTAACTACATACTCATATATCCATCGCCATATCCAGCCAGGCGAAATACTGTCAGGAAGTAGTGCATGTAACGCCTCTATTTCTGGAGACGCTAGTAATCTCCACAACTAATCCAGGACTGTTCAGTTGTGAAGTACTATACACGAGTGTGCACCATAACAATACATGCTTGCAACAAAAGAACCAAACTTTATTACAGAAATATGGTTTAACAACCTACTTTTGACGCAGTAGGCATACAAGCCCAAAGTTGTCTTACAATACAAAAGAAACTCCCAAGCAAACTTGAGCGCGACTAACACCTAAAACCAGTCATCTTCAGCGTAGTAGGGTTCTTCTTGAGCTTCGTCAACAGCTTGATCATCACGGTTCTATTGATCTTCTATTTGTTGTTTAGCAAGTAATGAGTACAACTGTACCCAGCAAGTCACAAGGGTAAATCCTAACTTAACTGCTTGCAAGGATATTCAATGAAGAATATACTGGTTCTATTTACTTGAGTAGATGCAATTTTATTTGCAAATAGGAAAACAAGAACAGAACTCCTCAAGATTAAAGGGGTTTTCTTTCAACAGTTATTTGCTCAGCTTACTCAGATTAAAACATAATGAAATCTACTTATGCCTCGCTGTTGAAATCACCCATTAAACACAGCTTCATTTACCAATAGCAAGATGTATTCGAATACTATTTATGTTACTCTGCAGAGTTGCTCAGCTTTACCCACAAGATTTCTTAGACTCTCAATGTCACGCGATAGACACGCCTCGGCTAGCGTGCGATTGAGTTAAGAAAAAAAAAGGTTTTTCACTCCTCAGCTCTTTATGTAGGCTCTATCCGGTAGATCCACTCAGACTCGGTTTAACTGGCCAGACCTAACACTAGGTATGATTTTACCATTCCGCATACTAACTCCCCATCATCCACACTCCTGCCTCCTGTAGAGATTCAATCGAGTTGAGCGGCTGCTAAACCAGGGTTGACAGGTCAACACCTGTGGTTGAGCAATTACTGTGTCCTTTACTCGGCATAAGGTTCTTGTCCTTACGTTTTACTTGAGGCTACCAACCACATCCCCAAACATCTGTGCTCGACAGAACTACTACCCATCTGCTCAAGCCTCCACCCTAGGTTAAGGTCGTGGACTCCAACCATCTCGTGGTTTTCCACGATTTCTCCTTACCCTAGAACCATTTTAACAATTCTACCAACCAAAAGCCAAGTCACTTAGTAGTACAAAAATTTGAGTGAGTTACTCTACATTTATTTATACAGTAATTAAATATTACTAAGATTGTCAAAGTGAAAATATCCTTAAATTAAGTAGGGCATTTTTCAGTGGTATGACATAACTAATTAACAAGTCATTCTAAACATTTATTTTGATTAAATAGCATTTAACAAATAACATTAATGTAAATATTGTAATTAAATAATTTTAATTTTATAGGATTCGATATGATCAAGAACTTGTAACTTGCCTTGCTGCTCTACAAACTCTACTACCTCAAAGACTTTGTTGCCCGGTTATGGTCCTTGCATAGTCATCTCGGAAAGTTCAGGAGTTAGCGCAAACACATAAAATAACATAAGCTTATGATTGAGTCTAATCAAGCTAGGAAAATAATTTAAAATAAAAAATGAATAAGGCTTGGATTTATTTGAAGCTCAATTTGGTGGGATGGAGGTCAAAAATGGATTCGTGGCGTCAAAACGATCGAAATGGGTTATTTTTGAATTTTTGGGTGAATAGTGATTTTGAACAGTAATGAATAGTGTTGTGTCGCCCCAAAGGAACAGTGCACCCAATCACGATTTCAACCCGTTCGCCCAAACAGTCCAACCAGCTTTAACCCACGCCGCGCATAGCCAAGAGGCCCAGCGCGCACGCGCCCGATGGGCGACAAGCGGACGGCCAAGATGCGGCGCACACGAATGGCTCGATTGAAATAGCCATGTTGTGCCCGAAGTCGTCTTCAACCTCCAGCTTCCTCTCAGCGGTGGAAAACAAAGGAGTACTCCTCACTGCGATTCGGTGCCAACAACAATCTCTGGTGAACTTCACTGGTACAGATAGCTTCGATTTGAGATGGTTGTTCCATTTTGGGGTTCTAGAAGGTGAGAGGATGGGTGGTGGTGGCTGGTGGCGGCTCAAGGCTTTTCCGGTGGTCCTCCTGGGGAATGGTTTGACCATCTATGGGGCACATGCTTCTCGGTAGTGGCTGTGGTTTGGGTCAAGGAATGTTTGACTGAGCTGTCCACAGGAAAGGCTTTTCGGCCAGCGGTAGTTTTCGCCACCCGAGCGAGTTCACCAGCGTGATCAGGAGACAAAGAAGGTTATGTCAGTGAATGCAATTGAGTTTTAATCGAGTGATGAAGAAGATTGAGTCTAGGGCTCAACGAGCTCAGAGGGAGGTCACCGCGCGGTGCTGCGGTGAGCGAGAGTTCAATTGGGTGGTTCCCGTGTGTGTTTGGGAGTGGTACTGAGCTCTCTGCGATGGCAATTGAACTTTAAAGGCGAGGTGAGGTAGTGGGAACAAGAAGGTGGTTTGGCGTCGCCTGCACATGGAAGAGAGAGGGAGGGCAGGGCTTTGTTGGGAGTGAAGGTGTGCAGGTGAGGTGGCGTACGGCCTCTACAGGAGTTGGTAAGGCCAAACGAAGCTGGCACGGAGCGGTGCACGCGTTGGGGAGGGAAGCGGCAGCAAGCTGCGACGGGCGAGCATTCCGTCAACTAAAGCACGCCAAGCGAGGAGAGGGAGGAGGGGTTTGGGCGACTGGCAGGCGGGGCCTTGGCGTTAGCGCGGAGCGGGCAGGTGTGAACGTGAGGGATGAGAGCGGCCACAACTTCAAGTGGCGTCACTCGGGCACGTGGAGTGGCGCATAGTGAGGCGGTGGGGAGGTAGCTGCTTGAGGAGGCGCCAACAAAGATGGAAGGCGGAATATCAAAAGAGGAAGTCGTATTTCCAAAGGGTTGCTAAATTAGGTAAGAATTGAAATTCAAGCGAAAATCTAAAAGAATTTAAAATTTTTGAAATGTTGAGGTTGTTTCAGTACGCATGACTAGTGTTAACACTGGGCGCGCGCGCTGTAGTAGTTGCGTTCGTACAGAGTCTTGCCGAAAAGAGACCAAGCACCTGCAGATGGCGTAGAGATCACAACCCATGCAAATCCGTGTAACGTAAACGTCGAAGTGGGACAGCGCGATCTGTGATCCTGATCTTCCACTTCACTACTTAAAGCAGGGCTGGCAAGCTAGCATCAGTCAATAATAATTAGCATATCTCTGCATACTCGTAAGACGCAATGGATCGGAAGATCAGAGTACTCCTTGTGGAGGACGAGGAGATCCACAGGGTAACTGACTAGTAATTAACTAGCTGGCTTGCATTGTTGGTTCTTTCGTCTCCAGTTCGTTTTTTTTTCTTCCCTGATAGTTTCATAGTGTGTAAAAAAATAAGTAATAAGTAGGAACAAGTGATGCCAAATATGTATGTATAGGTTGTGGCAAGAGCGGTGCTAAAGGCGGCCGGCCGCGCCGTCGACTTGGACGAGGCGGAGAACGGCGCGGTGGCGGTAGAGCGCGTGCGGGAGGCGGGCGCCGGCGCCGGCGCGTACGACCTCATCCTCACGGACAAGCAGATGCCGGTCATGGACGGCCTCGAGGTACGTGTTACGTACGTACGTTTGACGCTCTTAACACTTAGCGCGTGCTTAATTAGGCTGACAAGTCGTAGCACCGACGAGGCATGCAGGCGACGAGGCAGATCCGGTCCCTGGGGGTGACCACGCCGATCGTCGCCGTGTCGAGCGACAGCCTCCCGTCGGACGTCGAGGCGTTCATCAAGGCCGGTGCCGACGACTTCACGCCCAAGGTGAGCAAATCAAACAACCATACATGCTGTCCATGCATGCATGCAGCTGGTTATAGATCGACATGTAGCCTCGACTTTTTCTGACCGTTTCCTGACGCATGCAGCCACTGTCCAAGGAGAAGATGGGCCACATCCTTGCCAAATTTGGGCTTGCATAGCGACCTATAGTAGCTTGGTTTAGGATGCAAATAAGCATGCTTCCTGCAGAAGGATGATGTGGGGATCGTGTAGGCTTGTAACGTAGGAGCGTCTCAAGTTATCAGCTCCCGTTTCCTCCTTGCTTGGCTTATTCTTCTATCTCTGAGCTGCTTGTATTTTACCGTAGCGTTAGCACGGGCACACTACTAGTGTATGTAGTAGATGACTTTTGTTTCTCCCCCCTTTTTGTTTGAAGGTATTTTCTTTCTTTTTTGTGATTCAGATTTACTTATCAAACATATTAGCATAATTGGTTTCATTATGAAATAATTAGCTGGATAGAATTAATTTCGCTCTTGAAACAAGGTCAGATTAGTTGCCGGATAATGACAGCAGAAGTATTTTCCCATGAAGAGTCAAATGCATGTAAATTGTGCAGAGTTGAAAATAGTTCACAGTCGGAGACCGGAGTGTAATTTTAATTCTTTTTTAAAGAGTGTAATTTTAATTCTTAAAAGAACCTACTCTTCTGAGATCAACGTAACTTATAGCTAATGCAGGTAGTCTTCTCTGTGAATATATTCAAACTAGGACCATGTATCATGTATGCTCTTTCTCGTTTTCTTCGCTCTACTTTTTTAGATGTTCTTCGCTTTTACTTCTTTTCTTAGACGTTCTTCGCTTTACTTCTAGAAGACAGAATTGAATATTGACTTGCCCAATTTTTCATTGGAAAATCAACTATTTGCCACGTTAAAAATTACCATTACCACTACGTGAAATGCCACTAAAGGTTGTCCTTCGTAAATTGCCACCCAATTCACTAAAATAGTCGGCTTACGCCACAAAATCAGTTTTCTTCCATGATTCTTTTTTGCACCGAAAACCCCAATGTGAAATGGCAAAACTACCCCTAAAGGATACGTGGCCAGGTCGATTCCGCCCTTATCCTCGCCTCCTTTACATTGCTTGCTCCGAGCCGCCACCACCTGATCTCGATTCCGGCGACCCGGCCGTCTCCTGGATAATCGCATCCAAGAAGAGCTGTGCCTCCTCACTGAATGCTGACACCTCAGTAATCTCAGGAATTTGTGAAAGTTCTAGCAACCATTTGACCTGCATAACCAAAAGCCACTTGCAGATAAGTAACAATTACCATAGCACTAGCAAATAGGTCCACTTTCCATGTTGTACACAGTAATCAAGATTATGCACGACCATGATACACATGGTACAGGCGCAGGGTAAAAGCTATCCGAAACGCTATACCTCGGCGAGGAAGAGGTGTCTAATGAGCCACCGAACACGCTGAAGAAGGCCTTGAGGTCCTCGACGGAATCGAGAGGTGGCGGCGGGGAGCAAACAATGGGGGAAGGGAACGGGAGCAGGTGTGGAATCTACTAGGCAACGTATCAACCTTTGGCGTGGCAAGTAATTGATATTCCCTTCCATGGCATTTTCATTACGAATTGCTCATCTTTTTACTTCACTCCTGTACTTGCGAGAAAAGGGGAAATCATCTTCAACAAGGGAACAAGTAACCACCGTATTTACATGCTCTATTAGCACGGGGTCATGGGAAAACTGTCCATGATGTCAGCGTGCCAATGTCTCACCTAAAAGCACTAACCAACCTGGCAACAAATACAGGAGGCAACCGTCATATATATCTTTTGAATTTCTATTTTTCCTATTTATTGTTTTTTCATCATCCCCAATTTTATACTAATGAATTTGGTACAGGAGATGAATCATCCGAAAAGTTGACGCTCTACCTCAAATGTACAGTTGAGGGAAGCGAGTAATGTGGTTATTCCAGCTATTCAGGACCCAACGAGACCCTTGTGCCGTGCATAAGCAACAATGGAGACGAACATGAAGGCACAAAATAGCCCTGATACAAGAACCACCTGTCACAGGAGGAGCACGAGTAATAGCTGTGTGAGATATTGTCATAATAATAATTTAGAAATCATCAGTCACAATATAAGGCGTGTTATTGTTTTGTTTTGTCATTTACCCATTTGAAGACGTATCCATGGTTGTCATTCCAGGTGTATGGTATGTTCATACCGAAGATTCCAGCAACCAATGAGTAAAGCGACAGGCAGACGGTCCCAGAACTCAAGAATAGCTCTAACTGCAGCAAGCAAAGGAAAAGAATACTAGTTACTCTACCAGAATGCCGAGCATGCAATTAATATTAAAAACTAGCGTTTTTACATGCAATATAACCATTGTGGTCATTAAGAACTATGACAGTCAAAATCAGTGGCAAACAAATTTGTGAAACCTTTACTTGATTAGAATACAGGGGTGCCCATTAAGCGTCTGTTCATTAGATAGTAAACTAGCACATGCTTGTATAAAGTCAATTTCTATTTCTGAAGTATTTGCATCTTTAGCGAAAAGAACAGTGACGTATGTAATTTGGAAATTACCTGAATCAACTGATTACGGTGATTGTCAAGCTGCACAGGAAAAAAATTAGTGAGTGCTGGAATAGTGAAAAGATCCGCATTCAGTACGGATCCTCATTAGAGGGAAATATTACCTGGATATTAATGTAATCTTCCGTGTCATCAATATACTCTCTCAGCTGAAAAGGTGTTGCAGACAAATACGACGTCAACAAAGGGCTAAAGCCAAGTGCTTTTAGGTCTTAACAAGAGGGTTTTGATGACTAGCCCATTATGATGTTGTAAAGTTGACTAAAGTTCCCCAACTTACCGTTGTCAATTTGTTTAGCGTGCCATCAATTTGCATGAAGTATGCCTGCAAATTTAAGAAACTCAGCATTCAGCCAGATATAGTGGTAAGTAATAGTTTTCAGGTAAATGAGCAAATAAGACCTCCAGCAACATTTCTAGCTCTTCCACATCATTCTCATTTCCATGTATAGTTGCTGCACTGGCTCTGCTCGCTCTTGATATTTTTGAACCAATAGTTGGGGATGCTGGGAACCAATTGGGTCCACCAGAACCACAAACAGGGGACGATGCCCCAGCCAATTTTCTAGACAAGTAAAGATCAGCCATGTCATCATCATCATCCAATAATTGTTCTAGCTCATCTCGTACCTGGCAATCAGATTTCAGAGCACATTTTGTGATATACTACGAAAACAACGACATTAGTCGATCAGACTGTCAGTCTATCACTATACACAAAAATACTAATATATTCCAGAACAAAAATAACACAAACAGAAGAGTCATCCATGAGAATGCACGGGGCTACAGGCAAATGATTAACTAGTACACAGATGCAATTGCGAAGAACTTATTCTGGAGCAGATTGCACTAGTGACAAAAGATGCTTTGCAGGAAGGCAGGCAATTCAATCCCATCAAGCGTAGGTACAAAAAAGGCCGAAGATGACACTAAGATAATGCTCCAACCAAGTATACAAGAGAATAAATGAAAAGATGTAGTTTAGGTGCTTATTTACACCAAATAAAAAAGCGAAGAACTCTACATTGTCAAATATAGACATAATATATAAAGTATCTCTTCTAGAAGATTAAGGCTGTTTACTTCTGTTCTTAAAATAATCATTTGAGTACATTATAAACCATATGCCCTGTTGTGATGGTGTGTGCTATGAGCCTATGATGAACCAAAGAAAACAGAAAATCATGGCACTGCCCATCAGAACTGTACAGTATCTTACGGTTACATAGCTCATAATCAGACCTTTTCTTATACTACCACAGCAGAATTCAGATGACCATATGGCATACAGGATAGAATGAGCGCATAAACAGTCAACATTTGAAAGAATATATACAGATAAGTTACTGTGCAAGAGAGTGTCAGATAACAAACCAAATGAAACACAATGAACAGGAAATCAGACCTTCTGAACCCTCGCAGTCAATCTCGTCATACCGCTTTTCAATTTTCGCACCCTATCCAAGTTCCGGCTGCTAATCTGTTGTGCCAATGGTAACTCGATTTAATATGGATAAAATACAAGAAAAAATAAAATGAACCATCCATGCAATTAATGTATCAAGAGAATGTAACAAGAATTTAGAAAGCTCTTAGCCTAACGTGCTTTAAGGGTATATGGGAAGTTGATAAGCATATGAAGTTTGGAGATAACTGTGCAGATGTGCCATACTATTCCTCAACGCAACTTTGGCTCATCGTACGGTTCCTCAATGCAACTTTAGCTACTACAGTATTGTGTTTGGCGGTGAATGAAAATCAATCATACAGATAAGAGTGAGCTAAACGACTATGCTTATAACTAAAGTTTTCAGACTAGCATGCACTCCCTTCAGCAGTAAACTGCAAGATCTTGTACCTTATTTGCAAACCATTACATAAATACCGCTGGCACTAAATGAATGCTGAAATATATATGACCAAGAGTGTCATAGAAAAGAACAAAGCAACTATGTTGTCATGAATTTTCTTTCATTCTGTGCAACAATTCCTACAGAACAATATTAGCACACCCAATGCATCAGCATTTGATCCATGTAACGAAATTCAATAGTTTACGACAATAGTAAAAGATGATGTTACCTATCCAGTATCCACATCTATATTTTATTTCGCTTCTGAAAGTAAGGTGAAGTACCGTATTTCTTCATTTTGCAATTAACAATTTTAACATATCATACTGAGTGTTGTTTCAAATAAATCACATACATCAGGTTTCTAGAAGGAACATCCAAAGCTCAGTAGTGTGTGCGTCAATTCATACTAAGTTAATACAGTACATTAAGCATGTGCTCACTTACCTTGGATGTCAGTTCATCCAAAGCTGGGTAAGCATCAGTCTCCAGCTCAGTAGTGCGTGCGTCAAGAAAACTACAGATTGCTTCCAACGTAACCTCTAGTGCACGGAACTCAAAGGGAGATTCTGGTGTTCATGAAATCAGATTGCAGGACATGAACAAATTGTGTATAACTACCATGGTCACGCATTGAGGAAAATAGCTAATCAAATCAGCAATGAATCAGAACAACCATAACTATTGTGCAAAATGTGTAGGGTTTATTACTATAACAACTAGCATCAATCGATTGGATAGGCAGAATGTTTGCAAGTCAATTCGATCTAAAGGCATCAAGATATAGTTGTAAATGGGATATCAATCATTGCACATATTATATAGGTAGAACAATTGGAAAAAAAGCATTGTTGTAGAGGATCAGAAAGGCCTCGTATAGATCAAGTATTGATCTGAAGGGTCTTGGTTTATATGACAATCACCATGTGTTAAATTAATCAGTCATGGGTCCAATCATAACTTGTAAGTTTGTGCTCCAGTCAACCTTAAAATTCTTTCTTAATTACCATCTCTATTAAAACAAAGGGATAGCCACATGTCTGTACCGAATCAATATTGGAATATCTCAACTCTCATTTATTCCAAATTCCCAGTGAAAGCCAAATGGACATAATATAGAGTGCCATACAACGTAATTGGCCTGGTGTAAGAAGACTCAGATAGGCATCATGATAACATAGCTAAGTTCCATGAGTGTATACTTTGGACTTTTCTATGAGTGTATACTTTGGACTTTTCTACTTGGATTAGTAGGTTGTATTTTTGCCAAAGGAATGCCCAACTGACAAGGACATAGACTAAAAAAGAAAACAACAGAATGGTGTGGCCAACTGGCAATATCCCAATCACAAGTTTTACGCCCGTTGCTTCCTCATATATTTTTTATTTCTTCCAAACATTTTGTCCCTTGTTTGTTCCAATTCATGGGCATCAAAGGGAAATTGGCATATCACTATCTAGGAACAAATGTCAAAAAAGTTACTACAATCAACATTACAAAGATAGAGAAACATGTTTCCGACATCAGCAATTCACAAAGAATGGCTAACCAAACTTACCATCTTCTTCAGCACCTTCCACATCATGCTGGCCACTTAAGTTCTCCTTTCCATCATGCTGAATGGCACTTGAAGGTGCTAAGCGCCTCCGGAGCTCCTCAACTACCGGAATTACATTCTCATCAGAAGGATCCCTGAGCAAAACCTGAGCCCAGAAAAAAACAGTAATTGTAAGTTATCACCCGCATTAATTGACAACTAAGAAAAGGGCATTTAAAATCCTCTCCGTTCAATCAAAATAAACTAAGGTCCCAGGGTTATTATATAGCAAACTGATTTGTGGACTTGTACATAGTGTTTATTTTAGAATTATGTTTGATCTCAAATAAACAGAAGCCATCCAATTCAGCTTTTGCGCCTTTTCCCCTTTTCAGCATCCTGCAACTCCTAGAAATAACGACAATACCTCCAAATTTGTGCCAGAACCGTATAAAACGCCCCAATCTCCTGCTAACAGATTTCAAAATTATGGAGTTGCTAGCAAATCATTGAAGTCAGAGTAAGTGAAATTGTGCATATAATCCCCAGACTTTTTCCCCCCATTAATTGACAAATCACGATTGTAAGGATTACAGAGCATGCACACACAGCACAAGGGGCTTAGAGCAAGTTTAATAAGGCTGACTGTGCTAGCTACAAGGGAATCCATGTCAGCATAGTCCTATGTGGAGGGGAGAGAAAAGGAGAGAGAGAGCCAAGCCGACTCCCATGCAAGAGTCAGGCTATAGCACAGGAAAAGAGGTATTATCCATGCATGTACCAATAGAAATAATTGCTATACCTATGCATGTATTAAATTATCAATACTCATGTATGTATTAAATGATTGAGAGCTCTTGTGGAGATAACTTATAGTCAGCTTATTGTATGAGTTGGCTGCATCATTATCTTTTGATAACATGGAAATGTATTGGAGGTGGCAGCTATCTGTACTATTAAACTTGCTCTTACAACAGAGGAAGAAACAATCCCATGAATAGTCTTGAACTACTCTAGATTACGAGAACGAATGAATTGGAACCTCCTAACATGACAAACAATCAACAGGAAAATAAGCAGCAAAGATCACCTCTTCAGCAGTAATAATCGCCTTTATATGCTGCTCGATCCACCGACGAAAACCCCAGCAAAAGAACACGAAAGTCGTTAGAAATCACCACGACAAAATACTAGAAACCATTAAATATTCTGTTTCTAGATAAAGCAACTGGCAGCTGTATCATGCTATCAGCTCCCTTGATCCATGGAAGCAAAACGCCACAACCCATCAGAAACCCGTTAAAGTCGTCAAAAGGGAATCCACAATTCTGGATCAGTTCAGAACGTATGTCTAAAACAATCTGACTCTATACGCAGCAGCAACATGGCCATAAATCAGCACGTAATCCCGGAATTCATCTGCATAAACCGTTTCATGATTCCACGCCATCCCATCCACCAGAAATCCATGGAAAAAACAGCGTTCACAATTCACCACATAACCTCCCCCCCAAAAGCACTGAGAATTGGCGAGGCGAAGAGGTGGCACGGGAGCGCACCTCGAGATTGAGGACGATGGCGCGCTCGCGCCCAAGGATGGTGGAGGGGTACGAGAGCAGCGGGTCCAGGATGCGGAGGTCGCGCGCGTTGATGTCGACGCGGTGCATGATGGCGTACTTGTCCGCGTCCAGCACCCGCTCTTCCCCCGCCGCGTCGAACAGGATCCAGCTCCGCGACGCCCCCCGCTTCTTCCCCGCCGCCGCAGCATCCCCGACCGCCGCCGCCATCTCCTCCGCGCCGGCGAATCCACCGGCAGCTCTCACATCTCCGGCGCACCCCGCCTCCGCTTCCGCCGCCGCCGCCCACGTGGATGGTGGATGGCTCTCCCTCCTTAGTCCTTACCCTTTTTATTACTACGGCCGCGAGGAGAGGAAAAGGAAACTTTCCAGGTAGAGGAGTAATAAATGGCGCCGGCGAGATGGGAGGAGAGGGAAATGCGTGGGTCTCGTGTGCGTGCGTGCGCGCGCTGCGTATGATGATGGGTGGATTTACGAGTAGGGGCGACGGAGCCAGGCGTAGGGTTCGCAATTAAAAGTAAGTTTAACACAAGAGGTGGCTGTCACCTCTAGAACTAGTTACATAAATAAAAAGAGTACAAGTGGTTCATGTGGAAGTAGCTAATATAATAAATTAAGCACTCAAACATTTAATACTTCATAAATATATCAGGGGTCACCTCTTGCATGAGGGGCAGCTTGTCTCTCTCTCCTCGTATGATGGGCTAAAGGTCACCTCTTGCATGAGGGGTAGCTTGTCTCTCTCTCCTCTTTTCTCTCTCTTCCACTTAGGATTGTGTTGACGTGGATTTCGCTAGAGGCGACCTAGTCAGTATTATTGTACTTGCTCTAAGTTGTTAGGGTGATCCGGTACGATCAAATAGTTTTAAATACGTATACAAACTTATATTTTTAAAATAAATATAAATTCAAATATTTTTGAATATTAATACAAATTAAATATTGTAACAAATACAAATTTGAATCAAATATATACGTAATTCGATTGAATACGAATATCCTCCTACAACTTTTATAATAAATATAGGTAGAATAAATTCGTAATAGTTTTGCCTTTTTATTGGTTTTGGACTAGTTATTGGAACGGTTACCAGTTTCAAACCGCTCAAATTCAAAATTCATCTGGGTTTTTCCCGGGTTCCGAAAATGGATCAAATACGAATCGAATAGTCTCGAATACGAATACGAATATTCTCGAATATGAATGCGAATACGGATATGAATCTTCTCGAATACGAATACGCATATTTTCGAATACGGATTTTGCTTACGACATTTGTGTTTTCTTATATACGAATATCGGATAAAATGGATTATCCGTTACCGTTTCCCACCCCTAGTTAGGGCCTGTTTGGCAGAGCTCTACCAGCTCCAGATTCACCTAAAAGGTGGATCTGGAGCTGGATTCACCGTGGAGCAGCTCCATCGTGGATCTGGGATTCGTCAAAGTGTTTGGTACAGCTCCACCTCCCTCTCTATCTCACTTACACCTGGGCCCCACGCGTCACAGGGCAAAATGAAAAAAAACCCGGCGGGCGCAGGCGCAGCAGCGGCCGGCGGGCGCGGCCCCGGGCGGCGCAGGCGAGGCGCACGGCGGACGCGGGGGAGGCGGCGCCGGCCCGAGAGGAGGCGGCGCCGGAACGGGAGGAGGCGGACGCGGGGGAGGCGGCGCCGACCCGGGGGGAGGCGGACGCGGGGGAGGCGGAGGCCGGGAGGAGGCGGACGCGGTCGGAGGCGGGGGAGGCGGAGGCCTGGGAGCAGGCGGAGGAGGTGGTGCGGGCCCGGGGGCAGGCGGACGCGGGGGAGGCGGCGCCGGCCCGGGGGGAGGCGGACGCGGGGGAGGCGGAGGCCGGGAGGAGGCGGACACGGTCGGAGGCGGGAGGAGGCGGAGGCCCAGGAGCAGGCGGACGCGGTGGAGGCGGCGCCGGCCCGGGGGGGAGGCGGACGCGGGGGAGGCGGAGGCCGGGAGGAGGCGGACGCGGTCGAAGGCGGGGGAGGCGCAGCGGAGAGGACGGCGCAGCGACGGGAAATAAAAAGAACGAAACGTTTTTTTGTGTGTAATCTGTGGCATGGTGGGTAATTTTCCTCAACTCCACCAACTTGAGTTTGGTGGAGCACCCCTTGAGGTGCTCCATGGATTTGATGGATCTGGAGCTAGATCCATGGTTTTGGTGGAGCAGATCCACGGTGAAGCTGCTGGAGCTAGAACTGTTTGGCTTGAAAAAGTAGATCCGAATCTGTTTTTTGTGAATCTGGAGCTGGTGGAGCTCTCCCAAACAGGGCCTTAGGGTGTTTTTGGTTGGGTACACAAGAGTGGATCGATGGAATGATAAAGGGTTTGGTGAGATAAAATGGGATGGGATGATACAAAAGAGGTTGTTTGGTTGAGTAGATGGGATGATATAAAAGAGGTTGTTTGGTTGAGTAGATGAGATAATACAAAAGAGGATGTTTGGTTGGTGGGATGAGGATAGGATGAGACAAGCTAATTTTATATTTAGTCTGGTGGACAGAGATGCATGAAATGGGTTAGATTAATCCCTGGTGAGTTTACATTGGAACGGAATGAACACCAATTTATTGTGGCAATGACGATTCTGAGTGGTAGATTGCGCCATGGTTTGTTGGAAATATTTGTGTAGTAGTTGTCTTAATCTGCCATGTCTAAACAAGTCTCGACTGGTGTAGGTGCATTTCATAGGCAGCACACACGTACAATGTATTAAGGGCACACATGCATATCCACATTCCAATGAAGTATCTGAACAACTTTCCTGAGAGCTGTTAGTAATACCCGTGGGGAAGAAAATAAAAAGGAAAGTAAAGAATAAAATAAATTCACAGTTTACAATAGAGAGAAATTAATTATAAAAAGGAAATCATGTCTTACACTCTTGGTTACATTCGGATCAAAAGAAAATAGACATTAAATTCGGATTAATACGTATTCTTACCGGTACATAAAAATTCAGAAAAGGTGAAGTTACATGCATACCTTTTCATACAATAGGATTAGAATCCACCTTTGAGCTAGCACCGCATCGCCATATTATTTGTGAGCCAGTTAGCATTAAGATGTCAGAAAAGGCCGAACAAAAGAACAAATGAAATTAAGTAAATTGAAGAAAGAGAAAGAGATCGTCGTCAGAGCCCTAGATGGTAATTTCAGGCAGGGCAGTCCTTTCACAGAGATACATGACCATCCGGGGGCCAATCGGCAC
The DNA here is from genome assembly GCA_017311315.1 of Dendrocalamus latiflorus. Lineage (NCBI taxonomy): Eukaryota > Viridiplantae > Streptophyta > Magnoliopsida > Poales > Poaceae > Dendrocalamus > Dendrocalamus latiflorus. The sequence goes on along the minus strand of CM029651.1, from coordinate 7,060,684 downwards.
CTCTCACAACTATAAGGTCATCACACGGCATAAACAAACCTGAAATATATTCAAAGGATCTTAGAAACAAGCCCACTATCCCAAAATATCCATTTACAGCCCATAGCCACAGTAAAGGGACAACAAAGTATCTGAGAAGGCACAACAAGGCACCTCTCAAATACACAGCACAGTCTCTAGAAAAGCCACAAGGCAACAATAATGGGACAACACAACCCATCAAGAAGGCACAACATGATAAAGCCAACAAGCCAGCAGCATAAAAGGGGGAAGAAGGGAGAAGCACCAGTAGCCAAAACCCCATTTTCCTACTCTCCCTATCTATTCCAAGTCCAAAACATACAAAAACATAGCATCAATTACCACAAAGAAAAATCAGGGCAAGTCGATAGGAGCAAGAAGCCAGACAGCGGGACAACAAGCCGTAGGAGGAGAAGGCCACCATCACCACCTGTGGTCACACAGGTGACCCAAGAAGCGACCGCCAAGCACAAGACACTATCCTGTCCCAAAGTAATCCGATAATCAATCGACAAAGATAGCCCACCATCCATTTTTAGTACTTGCATCAAATTCTCAGAAGTAAACCATGCATAGCCCATAGTTAACAAGTAATCAACCGAATGGCATAGCATCACTAGGGCAGCACCTAGGCACCACCGAGTATATGCGCAGAAGGGAAAAGAGTAGGAGGGAGGTTACCGTAGGCGAGGATCGGCGGCGGCGATGCACCACCATCGACTTAGTACTCGCACTCGACAGCCACCACACGCTCCCCCGGCATGCGGGCGGCTTCGAGCTCTGCCGTGACTAGCCAAGGCAGATCACCTCCGTGCCCATCCCTTTCTTGAGCTAAAAACAAATCAAATAGAAATAGTAAACAAGCTCACCATAAAATAGAAATTGCAATGAGAAGGGGACATGAGAAAATGGCAGCCGGGTGGAGAGGAGCCAGACCTAGGCCTTAGGCCATGGGTCCGATGGCTGGAGAACGCATTAGGGACGGCAAACCAAGGGCCGACACAGCAGCCGGAGTTAGGCGACGCGCTAGGAGCGGGGCGTCGAGCCGGCTGGGCCTGAACGCTAGGTTGGAGCCAGAGGCGGAGACACTAGGGCCAGGAGAGGCCGAGGCGGCGCGGCGCCGAGGAGCCGGAGGTGCGGTGCCGAGGGCCGAGGAGAAGAGAAGGCAGCTGAATGAGGGGAGAGGAACGGGAAAAAGGGGAGGAGGCCAAGAGGCCCATGAGCCGGCCGGGTAATAAAAGAAAGGGGAGAGAAAAAAGAAAAGACAGAGTGTTTACATGAAATCGATGTAGGCATTGGCATCGCGGTAGGAGAAGGACGCGAAGATGTCGGCGAAGGTAAAGAGCAAACTGCCGTCGGGTCATAGGTCGGCAGCAGCGGTTCGGTGGGCAACTCGAAGTTGGCACGGGCATGTTGGATCGCCTCATCCGAAGGATTTCGCTGCACCACTTCACCCAACATCTAGAGAGAATATTCGCTCCTTTTGGATAAGCTCATCTGGGATGGCTCCGTCCGATCCAACCAACCAAACACTGGTACAATACATAAAGTTGGATGTGGCTATCTTATCCATTTCTCATCCAAACAACCAAACACATTCTTAATTAATGTGTTAATGAAGGGTGTTCATGTTTTTATAGGAAGGCCCCTGTAATTTTAAGATGAGTAGGATTTTTTTCTTCTGTAATATTCTTTCCGTTCTTTTTTAGATGACGTTTTAGAAATTCATTTTTGTTCTTAAATAGATGACGTTTTGGATTTCCTAGGTAGTGTGCCTCCAAAGTGCCCATATTAAAGTTGTTAGTCATGAATGCTGGCGGAGTGCAGATGAGAGTGCTAAAGAGAGGCAAACATGTCACAAAAGAAGAAATGAAACTTCACTTTGTTCTCGGGACCAGAGGCCAAAACGACGTCATCTAAGGGCATCTCCAATGGTCTGAGTCAGCTAGCTATATGTATGTACACATCAGCATATATCCTATGTGGAGGAAAGAGAGTATGCAAAAAAAACCGAGCCAGCTCTTCCTTAAGCACTAGTCTATAACGCAAAATGAGGCAGACTCTATAAATGATAGTCCTTTTGTGTATGCATGTAAGCATCAAATAGCTAGTTCTTTAGAATGCCAGCTTTAGTGTGTACTATATAAATGATGTGGAAGTCTTCTAGTTAGTTGCTAGCTAGAACCATTGGAGATGCTCTTAGCGAACAGAGGGAGTATGAGTAATTGATGATGTTTGGAAGTGGCTTTTTCACGGAATTTGTTGTTTTGAAGCTTGTAAAAGGGAATGGATCTATTTTTTATATGATTTATGATTTTTAGTTATGATTTAATAAATAATGATTACTAAAAAACCAAAGACAAAAATCACCTGAAAAGAAATAAAAGAAGAGACCAATGTCTTGAGCATCTCTTCAATGACTTGCATAGTCTGATTTTGACGACAGCCATTTACCCTTCTTCAGAGTGGTTCGTTCCGTCACATCAAAACACGCCTTCCGGCTTTCACAACGATGCATCCTTAGCACGGAAACGACCGCACCTCCATTTTCCGACTCGATCCTCTTTCCACGACGACGGCACGGCCGAGAGGGACAAATCACGCTGGCACGAACGATCCACCGGAGCGAGAGCACGGGACGCTCGGTGCCGGGTCCCGCGGTCGCGATGGCGACGCGGAGCGGCCGGTGGAGCTGGTTGGTGTCGCCATGCGCCGAGCCGGTGGAGTTGGTCGGTCCACGCGTTTCCCGCCGCGCGGGCCGCACCGCACCGCACGGTACCCCGCGCCCGTTTCCAGCTATTTTCGATCGGTTCGGCGTATTTCGGCGTCGGCGCACGGCTCCTCATGCCTGCTCGTTTTGTCCTCTCCTTTTCGCGTCCGTTCCTGCGCGCGGTGCCAAACCAACTAGCTCTATTTTTTTTGCTAAGACTTGTAGTTTTTGATTACGACTTATAGCTTTTAGGTTGTCTGTACGACAAATTATAGAGTAACAGAAACTTATGTAAGATTTTTGCCGATATAAATGAAGTCAGTACAGTATGTACTACAATTAACTAGTAAATTATATTTAAAAAAATACTTTGTTTAAAAATTAGTTACATAGAAAAACGAAAAAACGGCTTTAGAAGGTGAAAAAAACAGGCCCGTCAACCCGGGAGACGTCTCGTGCCGTCGTGCGCGCGTGAGAACGTTACAAAACTGCAGTCCAGGATGCGTGCAGATCTTTTATGCCGGCTTCGTTGGTGTGTTTTCCTGCTTGAAAGGGCGCGGCAGGTATAAAATGCTGGGCGATCATCGATCGATGTCTCTGTCGAGATGTTAACGTTCAGGTAAAACTGGCACGTCGTCAGTGGTGAAAAGTGATTGGTCATGTGGCTGGATCCATGTCAATCTATTCTTTTTCTATCCATCCATTAATTGATTTGGTTGGTTCGATTGGTTTCTAGTTGTCGTGGCTGCCTTTGGGTTTTTCATCAGGCCGCTGTGATTCTAACTGTATATGGTACTCCCTTTATTTACAAACATATATTGTTTCCAGATATATATCAGTATCTTTTTAAATACTTAAATTATATATATTTGTCTTAAAAATTATTTTCATAATATTATAATTTTATTAGGTTTTATAAATATATTATAATATAAATTAGTGATTAAAGTTGAATTTTGAAAAACATATTTATTTCTAAAATAACATGTATTTTTGATCGCAGGGAGTAAGCGATCACAAGAACTGATGTTTTTCCATGCAAATATAACCCTCACATAGTTACGTACATGTAAGCTAGATGTGTCATTTTCTCACGACCTCGAGTTTTTCGTATACAAGTACATGGAGATTTCATACTTATTGGAGTGCCACGGGATCCAAGCATGGCAACCCATGCAGGGGGGGAACTTACTAGATTCCAGTGATCAAAACAAAGTTAGATACAGCTAGTGAACGTCGACTCGAAGATCGAGAGCAACATCTCTGCAGAGCATAGATTCCACAGACTAGATGATTCAAAAAAGAGTATTCCACGTTCAACAATGAACCCTAGGCACCAAAAGACCTACATGAAAATCTCCAACCAATTGATATTGGCACAAGAACTAACCTATCCATACGTACTGTAAAATTTCTACCTCATGCACTCACGCGATTTGGTATTCGTTACGCACACGCTGAACAATGCATCGTGTCGATCGTCTTCCCAATAAAACAACGCGTCCTGCGAAATGAGTGGCGAGGCGTTAAACGACAAGTACTAATCGGTTGTGCTCCAACTTTGTTAGTGAGAAGTACCGCAATTTTACCTCTTTTTTTTTTGTTTAGCATGGGAACAACTGATGGCTGTTGTATGATCAGATCTGTTATGAATAGTACTTGTATTCATATGAGGCCAATGGGCCGGTATATATACACAAAGTACAGGTGGTAAATATGCAAAGAACCCCTCATAACAATGGGGAATAACAAACTATACATATATCTCTAACACCCCCCTCAAACTCATGGTGGATCAACAACACTGAGTTTGGAGAGGTAGAAGCTATGCTGTGCTCGAGTCTGGGCCTTCGTGAAGAAATCCGCTATCTGAAGCTCCGAAGGCACATACTGAAGAGTAATCACCTGATCATGCACACAAGACCTCATGAAAGAAGCATCAACACCAATATGCTTGGTGAGCTCATGCTTCACAGGATCACGCGCAATACTGATAGCACATGTACTGTCTGACAAGAGAGAAGTCGGTGTAGTAACAGAAACACCAAAATCCTTAAGTAACCACCGTAGCCAAGTAATCTCTGCTGTCAAGAGAGCCATAGCTCGCAACTCAGCCTCTGCACTCGAACGGGACACTGCAGTCTGTTTCTTCGTCTTCCAGGCAATAAGAGAACCACCAAGAAAAACACAGTAAGCGGAGATAAACCGGCGATCAGAAGGATCGCTGGCCCAAGTAGCATCCGAATAGGCCTGAAGCTGTAACGAGCTGGAACATGGAAAGAAGAGATGGCGAGAGATAGTCCCGCGAAGGTATCGCAGAACTCGGAGAACTGTGTGTGAATCATAGTGGCAAATTGTTTATAGATAGACAAGGCCTCACTACGAGAAGACATGAAATATATCCAAGTATGGCGAGAAAAATCATATATAAAAATGATATAATATCGATGACCCCCTTTCGAAACGAAGGGAGTCGGACCCCAAACATCTGAATGAACAAGATCAAAAGGGCGCTGAGACACAGACTCACTATGAGGATAAGAAAGTTGGATCTGTTTACCTAACTTACAGCCCTGACAATCTAAAGACACGTCTCCTGAGACAGACCCCAGAAGACCACGACGAACTAAGGACGACAGACGGGATCCACACAGATGGCCAAGACGGTGATGCCACTGCTGCAAAGAGCCGGTAGACGAAGTGGCAGAAGCGGAGAGACTGGCGGCGGTGGTGGCAGCGGAAGGAAGGTGAAGCCAGTCAAGCTCCCAGAGACGCTGTGAGTCACGGCGCCGAGGGCCAGAACCAACCAGAGCTCCCGTGTGGCAGTCCTGAACACAACAAGAGTCAGAGTCGAGAATGACCCGATAACCAAGGTCAGTAATCTGCCCAGCAGAAAGAAGCTGCAAGGTCAGGCGAGGAACATGAGCAACAGAAGGAACATGAAAAGATGAGTTGCTAAGAGATCCTCGACCAGAGACAGAAAGAGATGTACCATCAGCAGCAAGAAAACTGACAGGAGAATCAAGAGGTGTAATAGAAGACAGAGTGGAAGGATCAGGAGTCATGTGAAAAGATGCTCCAGAATCAAGAATCCACGGGGAGGTACCTGACTGTGTAGGAGGTGGTCTCTCAGTGCCCGAAGAGTCAGTAGCAGAACCTGCAGAACCTGTCGAGGAAGAACCTGAAGCGGCAAGTAGGCGTCGAAGTCTGGCTATCTCCTGCTCGGTGAGAGAAGCTGCTGAAGAAGTCGAGGCAGACGTCGTCGTAGAAGCACTAGTGCCAGTAGAAGAACGGCGTGAAAGATGTCGCTTCTTCTTGTAGCACTGGGACTCAGTGTGGCCATCCTTGTCGCAGTAGGAACAGTGAGGACGGCCACCTCCAGACGGAGGACGGCCACCACTACCTGTGGTAGCCGCTGGAGGAGGCAGTGTAGCGGCGAGCACAGAGGGGAGTGGCATCAGACCAGCACCACTCAAACGAGTCTCCTCTGCGCGTATCTCGGTAAGAGCCTCCAGGAGAGTGACACGAGGGTGGCGTGCAAGGAGTTGGGCACGCCTTTGCTCGAACTCAGGACGAAGGCGAGTAAGGAACTCGTAAACCCGCTGAAACTCCAGGTCAGCACATACATCCAGGTAGCACAGACAGGTACGACAGCCAGCAGTGCGAAGTGAGTCCAACTGACGCCAGACAGCAGAACTCTGAGCGTAAAAAGCGTCAACAGTAGCATCACCCTGCTGAAGAGAGTGCTCCTGGCAGACCACGGACAGGTACAGGGCATCACCAGAGGGCTCGTAGCGCTGACGAAGATGAGTCCACATCTGCAAAGCCGAAGGGAGTCCCACAACCTCAGAAGAAAACTGAGGCTGGACACTGGCGATGAAGACAGCAGCAGCCCGAGCGTCGTCATCGTACCACTAAGTGTAGACGGTCAGACGATCCTTGTAGGAATCCAGAGCCTCCTGGTAGGCAGAGGCAGCTGTATCATCAGCTTCATCATCAGCAGCAGGCTTATCGGCTGTCTGGGGCAATGCAACAGGCATAGGCTCCATCGGAGGAATAGGGCAAGGCGGGCAGGTGACATCGCCAGAGAGGACGCCCCAGAGACGAAGACCACGCATGTGAATGCGCATGTGAGACACAAAGTCAGTGTAATTAACACCATCAAAGATCACCGGGCAGCGAGGGAGGGAAACGGTGCCCATTGGTAGGCGGCGCTGGACGGCGCGGCGACCAAGGCAACGAAGTCTAACAGGCGGCGCTGGACGGCGCGGCGGTTAGGACGACGTTTTTTTTACAAACCCTAAAACTTAACGGGCCTCCAGCCCGTTAACACACGCACACACGCGAGAGAGCGAGCGGCGGCGCAAGAGGGAGGGAGCGGCCGGTGGCGAAGCGACAGTGGCGACGGCGCGGGAGCGGCCGGCGGCGTCGGGGAGCGGCCAGCGGCAGCCGCGCAAGGGAGCGGCGGCGCGGGAGCGGCCGGCGTCGGGCGCGGAGCGGCGGCGCGGGAGCAGCCGGTGGCGTCGGGGAGCGGCCGGCAGCAGCCGCGCGAGGGAACGGCGGCGCAGGAGTGTCCGGCGTCGGACGCGGAGCGACGGCACAGGAGCGGCCGGCGTCGGGCGCGGAGCGGCGGCGCAGGAGCGGCCGGCGGCGTCGGGGAGCGGCCGGCGGCGGGGACGGAGGGAGCCCCCGCGCGAGGGAGCGGAGCGGCGGCGTCGGCCGGCGCGGAGGGAGCAGCCGGCGGCGTCGGGCTGGAGGCGCGACGGCTGCGGCGGCGAGCCGGCGAAAATTCCGGCGGTAGATCCAATCTGGTGGAGACAGGCACGGCCCTAGGTATGACAAACCCTAGGCTCTGATACCATGTTATGAAAAGTGCTTGTATTCATATGAGGCCAATGGGCCGGTATATATACACAAAGTACAGGTGGTAAATATGCAAAGAACCCCTCATAACAATGGGGAATAACAAACTATACATATATCTCTAACAAGATCTCCATTGTGCATCGGAAGAAGCCGAAGGGACTAGCTTTGTTTAAAATCTTAACATCTAGGGTATGTTCTTTTCGGCTGCGGCTTATGACTTTTGGCTGAAAATTTTGAATTTTGTCTGTTTACGGTACATGTTACGGAGAGATAGATACTCACTTGCGATTTTGGTTGATACAGATGTTGGGCTTTTAATGTATAGATTGTTTAACTTGTAGACCCCGTCTTGAGAAAATACTCTGTTTTAAAGTTAAGTACTGTAACAAAAGTCAAAAGTCACCAGCTTTTGACTTAAAAAAACAGGGCCTATATTTCGTTTACGTAATCACTAAACGCCTACGTGCTTTTATGGAACCCCTTGTTAATACACGGTTCTGTATGGGTCACACCTGTTAGACTAACCAATAGTTGCCCCAACATAATATTACAGGCGTCATACGTCTCCATCAGCATCAACGGAGAAATTGCAGGCTAGGCGATCGTACGTGCATCTAGTCTTTGTGCTAAGTCCCAGTTTCGGCATATATATCTTGAAAAGCCCCAAAATTTCAAACCAGAATTTTCTTTGATTTTTGCTGAATTTTGGGTGATTTTCTGAAAACTTTCCTTTTCGGGAAAGTTTTCCCCCGCAGCCGTTTTCTTTTTCCGGCCGGGCGCCGCTCCCCTCCGTTGGCGCCCTCCCTCTTTCCGCCTTCGCCCTCCCTCGCGCGCACCTGCGCCCGCGCCAGCCCGTGGACGCCGCCTCCCTCCCCGTTCTTCCTCTCCTGCTGGCGCCACACCCCTCCCCGCCTTCTCCCCGCGCATGCGCGCTAGCGCTGCGCGTTGCGCCGTGCCGAACCGCCCCTGCGCGCTGCGCGCCGCGCCCGCCTGCGCCCGCACCGCGCCCCGGTTTCTCCCCGCGCCGCGCCGTCCCGACCACCCCGGTCCGAAGCTGTGGAGGCCCTCGCGCCACGTCGCCCGCCTCTGCTCCGGCCCCACCTGCCAGAGGCCGCCTCCTCCCTCTCCCGCGCGCGGACGCTCCTTCGCCCGTGCCCGCAACTCCACCTGCTCCCGTCGCGTCGCCAGTCCCCTGTGCAACTCCGTGCATCACCCCCCTGCGCGGAGGAGACGCTTACCAACTCCCTGTTCCCTACTGTTGACTCCCCGGTCGCGCTCGTTCCTTCTCCCCGAAGGATTCTCCTCCCCGCTCGGTATAAAACCCTCATCACTGCCTCCCCACTTCCCCTTTGCTTCGCGAGCGTCTCCACCCCTCCCATTCACTTCCCACCACTCCCGAGCTCCTCCTCGAGCTGCTGATTGAGCCCCCGTCGACCCAAGCACCGCCGCCAGTCTCCCCTGCGCCGGTGGCCCCCGGGAGCCAATCTCCCTCTCCCCTCTCTCATTTCGCAATTGCTTTCGCCTGGAGTATCTTCACCCTCCCCTAACCCCTTTGCCGCCCTCCTCTGGACAGGTGAAGCCCCGTGGAACGCCGCCGTCGAGACCCCCCTTCCGGCCGCCGCCCCTCTCCGTGGCCGGCACTCTCTGAAGCTTCTCCACCCGAACCGTCACTGCCATTGTGAGCACCTGGACCCCCTCACCGTGTAGCCGTGGCCGATTGAGCTCTCCCGCCGCCGGTGACCTCCCTCGCCGCCAAACACCCGAACCTCCCCCTTCTGTCCCCCTTCTGTCCCCCGCCCTCTCCGCTGATCCCCTCGCCTACCAGCTGCCCAAAATGGACTCCCCTCACTCAGACCTACCCGGTGGTACCCTCCTTTGCCATCGGGAGCCTTTGCCGTGGCCGGAGAGCGAAGGCGCCGCCATCTCCATCCCTCTGCTGCGCATGCCCGGCTGGAGGAAGAAGACGATGGCGTGGCCTCTTCTCTGCCGTCCACCTCCTCCTGTGCCTTCTAACGCCAGCCGTCGGATGGCCTTGTCTCCGAGCCGTCCGATCCCGCTTGACTCCTCGCCTCGCCTCCGTTGGATCCGCCTGTTGTACCGGTTCGCCGCCTCCCCCGCACCCTTGCCGTCCGATCTCCATCCGCCCCAATCCGGGCCGCCCACTTCCCCGCATCTCCACCCTCCGCCAGCCCCACGCGTCGGCCATCCGGGCCGCGAGAGCACGCGTGAGCGTGGGCCGTTTCCTCGGCCTGCTCCGTCGCCCGAGCGCGCGCGCGGGCCGCACGTTTGAAATCCCGGCCGGGCTGCACTGTAGCATCGGGCCGGGCCGGCTACTGTTCAAGTGATTTTCCCGGATTTAATCTTTTCCAAAATCCCAGAAAATCCAAATAAATTCTAGAAAATCACAGAAAATCCCAAAAATTCCCAAACTTCACCACTTTGCTCCAAATAATATTCTTAACCCATTTTTGACCTCCATTCCTCCAAATTCATCCCAGATAAATTCCTAAAATTCCATTTGAAGGATTTATGCATTTTACTCCTTTTTAAATAGTTTATTTTTCCTCGCTTGATTAGTCTCAAGCTGGACTTATTTATTTTGTGTGTTTGCGCTAGTGTCGGAGATCCCGGAAGTTCAAGTGCAAGCTGAGGATCCAGGTGTTTCTTCGTTCGAGCTAGCTGAGATCATCCGGATTGACGGCAAGTCTCAAATCCTTTGATCATGTTGCAACCCATGTGATTTAATTATGTTATTATGCTATTTGCATTAAGCTAATTTTGAAATGTTAGATCAAAGTAAAATAAAATGTTTAAAATGACATGTTATGTAGTTAATCCTACCACCGATAAATGTCATGTTTAACTTGTAGCCATGCCTTTGTAACCCTAGAAATAATTATCTGTTAATCTAGATAACTGTAGGTTATTATTATCATGCAAAGTCTTCGACTAATAAGGTTGTGGCTGCGGGCCGATAGAATTTGCAAACCCGACTCTAGGGTAGGGTGGTATGGGACACCGTGCCCTAGAGCGGAGAGTGCCTGCGTGCACAAGGTAGGGTAAGGGTGGTGGTGCGCCGCAAGACGGATCATTCGCCCACCGCCTACCCTAGGTTGGAGGTCGCGGACCTCGTGGAAAATGTAAGGTTTAGACCCTTACGCTGAGCAAATGACATAGTGATCGCTCAACCACAAGTGTTGACTTGTCAACCCTGGTTTAGTACCTGCTCAACTTAAGTGAAACCCCGCATTGAGAGTCGGTGCAAGACAACGATAGGTCCTCACAACTCGGGTCCGGCGTTCCGCGATGGCCAGCGGACGCCCGAGGATGTGCGGGTTTATTATCTATCGGGTGGAGTGTATACCAAGGGTTGGGCAGCGAAAAGACCCGGTTCCTTAACTCAGTCATGAGGGTTAAGGATGCGTGTGGGTAAAGTTGGGCAACTCTGCAGAGTCAAATAAACGGTATTCGAATACGCCGTGCTCCCGGTTAATGGAGCTGTGTCACTTGGGTGATTCCAGCAGCAAAGCTTAAGTAGTTTTGTACATGCTTTAATTTGACTTAGTTGGTTAATTAAATCTTCATGAAAACCCCTGAGTTCTTGAGAAGTAGTTTTGGATCCTTTTTATTAAAATGTTTGCAAATAAAACTGCATCCACTCAAATTAATAAACCAAGTATACTCCCTTCCTTTGATGTCCCGTGCATGTAATAAGTTAGGGTCCCTTTGGGACTTGCTGAGCCGGTTGATTGGCTTACGGCTTGCTTTTGCCCTTCTTTAGAGGATCAAGACGAAGGTGTTTGTCTCCCCGTTGAGGAAGTCCCGGAAGGTCTCTTCTTCGACGAGGACCCGTGGCTTTAGGTTTTGGCCGCGCTCAAACGGATCTTGGAGCTTTCGTGATTTATTTACGCTTTGGGCTTGCACGCCCCGCTGTTGAAAATGGATGTTAATCCATATGTGAAATATATGCTGGACTTTTGTTGTAAGCATGCAATGGTATACTCTTGCGCGACACTCCATAACTGTTCATGCGTGAATAGTTGCGGAATGCCGTGTCCATACGCGCCCCTGGAAACGGGGGCGTTACAAGAAGACAGACGATATGTGTGATTAGTGAAAAAAAATATGTGCCTTCGTTTCATAACGTTTTAGTTGTCGTCGGTAAAATCTAAGCGTGTGCAAGCGTATGTATATATGTGGATGGTATTCTATGAGTCCTTAGATGCCTTGAAAAATTTCAAACATATGTACAGGAGCACACGTGTGTACGCGTGGATAGTACGTGTTTAGTGGGTACGAAACCATCAACGGAGAAATTCACTTGGTGGATATTTCTTTAGCAAGAGCATAATCCCTGGAGAAGAGTACACGGCGCTTGCCATGACGTACGTGGTGCTTGGTTTTGCCATGACGTACGTGAGTTTTGTGGTATGTACGCATTGCTGCTATTTGTTTTTTTAGTTTATAGTTTTTAGTTTATCTATATTAATTAGCTTTTAAACGAAGATGATATATTGAATTTATTTATATTGACTAAAATTGTAAATAAGTACCTCTCTCCGTAATCTCTCGCGAACAGCGAGAATTCAAAAATTTCAGTAAAAAATCATAAGCCACAACTGAAAAGAACCTACTACCTCTCTTGTGAGTACGTGATTTGATGGCTCAATACCACTAATTAAGGTACTCGTAGATTTTCATGAAGCTGAAAATTGACAAGCACCATGTATGCATGTAAATGGACTAATTGTGCGTTGCCGTTTCAAAAAAAATACAGATAAAAGCCATCAATTGTAGTTCAAAAGAACAGACTTCTATGATATGCTGTGGCTCAAGGAGAAGAGCGATAATTGAGGCAGTGACAGTAGTGGAAGTGGAAGAAACGTGAAGCCAGTCGAGCTCCCAGAGATGCTGAGAATCAAAACAATGTGAGCCAGTACCAACTGAAGTCTATGTATGGTGATCCTGAACACAGCACGAATCATGCTTAAGAATAGTGCGACAATCATGATCAGTGATCTAACCTGCAGACATAAAACTGTATAACAAGCCTAAAAGAAACTACAAAAATATGTAAACTAGAGTAAAAAGAGTGTTTCAACTAGTAACAAAAGAAGTGTCATCTATAGTCTAAATAAAATCAGGTAGAACAAAAAGACTCAAAAGGTTCAGGTCTATTACTTCTTTGTCAATTGATTCGAAAGCTACAGTATGTTGTATTACTGTACCATTGTGCCGAAAATATCTTAATTTCTTAACCGTAGCTTTCCAACCCAAGTTAGGGGCATGTTACAAACTTATCGGTATTGCCTACGTGTCCACGTCGACGGAAGTTGTATGATTAATGAAACATATGAACACAGGGCATCCAACTAGCCAGCGTGGAGCCCGTGCTGTCAACTCCACCCATTCTACTTCTCAAAAAAAAAAAAAAACTCCACCCATTCTAAACGGATTACAACTATTTATAAAAGAGTATGAAAAGAAATACTTATGTTTGATTTTAGCCGATATAGATAAATTAGGACAGTGTTTAACACAATCAACATATAAATTATATCTTAAAAAATACTTTATTGAAAAATTAATTACCGTAGAAAGTCAGCAACTCAAAAGAGCTTACCCGACGATGGCTACACAACAACAGAATACTACTGCTAATTTAATGACGAAGATTAAAATAAAAGTGCCATTGCTGTCCAAACGCAAGGCTCCATCGCGCGGCTGGATTTGCTGATACCGGTCCATCTAACACGGGGCGTACTGCGGGGAGTTGCTAGCATCTTGATTTGTGCTAGTTACCAGCAATTGATACGCCAGCAGAGAATATTCACGGGTGGGTTTCGACGTTCCGTTCCAGGATGGCAACTTCTCCGGTCCTCCTCGATCATCTTAAAATAATTATATCAGTAAGAATATATGCGATGCTCGAGTTCGTTTACAGATTGATATCTGAAGAATATGACCACTTTGTTCCTTTTTCGGTATGCTTTTCTCAATATGCCTGATGCGGGTTCTAGCATTAACCTATTCTCTTTGTTATTAATAGCTAAGAAGCCTAATGATGAAATGAACTCGCTTCTTAATAAATATATAATGTCTATTTAGAAAAAAAATGGTACACTACCTAATTCAAGTGCCCTGTTTATTCTCATATTTGAAAGACAAGAAATGTTGGAGATCAATCGGAGTGATGATGAAGTCCACCAACGTTACTACATCGATGTGCGAGCCAGCGGGAGGTGAGGGAGGAAGGGTACGCAACACAAGGAGGCACTCATGCAGCGATAAGGATCACGCGGCACTGGTTCGTACGTTATGGTGCCCGCAGTTCTGTCCACGAAGTTCACACAATTTTCTGTGTGAATTCTAAGGTTTCTAAAGCTCGCAAGATATATATTTGGAAAGTTTATCAAGTCTATTTTTCAATGAATCAAACCTCACATAATTTGAAGTTACTTATGAAAAGACATGGCAAATTGGCTGCTTGCTGTGCAGGTAGTCCTGAGCGACGTGCGAGAGTTAACAACTTGAGAAGTCTGTGGCTTGTATAACATTTTGGGTGATATTCGTCTATTCCATGACTTTTCTAAGGTTGAGAAAGTTTTCTTTTTTGGTCTCACAAGGATTTAGAAGCCACCCAAATAAGGGGAGCAAGTATAGAAAGGTTTGAATGCAACTTGGATTCAGTTCGGGACAGCCAACAAGATTTGGATTAAAACATTCATAACTTTTACAAATGATGTCCGATTATGGAGTTTTTAGACTCATTGGAAAGCTAATTGTAAGGTTCACACAATGAATTAGGTTCCGTCCATAGATTCCTTGTAGTCGCTTTGCAATATGCGAAACAAACCGATGGTTGTAAATTTAGGTTTCCTCTTCTTTTTTGTATTCGAGTAGAAGCTTATTTAGATATCTTAGAAATTCTATATAAGGCCTGTTCTTTTCAGCTTCTAAAAGCTGCTTCTCGGCTTTTCTACAGTAACTAGCTTTTAAATGGAGTATTTTTTCAAAATAGGGTCTACTAGTTAATTGTGGTACATACTTTATTGACTTCATTTATATTGGCAAAAACCGCATGTGAGTTTCTGTTACTCTGTAATCTCTCGTACAAACAGCCCAAAAGCCATAAGCCACAGCCAAAAGCCACAAGCCGCAGCCAAAAAGAACAGGCCCTATAGCCAAATGGAGCACCCCATATAATTTTTAGACCGTGAATTTATGTTTTGACTAGCTGAATGCCCGTGCGTTGCTACGGATTTTTAAAATTTACCATACTACATGTTTTAAAACTCACGGGTGGTAAAATTTTTAGAATATGCATACAAGCATGTTCTAAAAGTTTTTAAATCCATCAAGTAAGTTGGAAGCCATCGATCACACCTCGTGGTCATAAGTTGGAAGACATCAACCACACCTCGTGGTCGTAGGTCGGGAGCCCTCGAGCACACCTTGTCGTCGTAAGTCGAAAGCCGTCGACCATCACGTGTGATCATAGATCGGGAGTGGTCGACCATCGCTGGTGGTCGTAAGTTGGCAGCGGTCGATGATTGATCGTGGTCCTAAATCGGGAGCCTTTGACAATGGCTCACGTTCATACATCGAAAGTCGACGACCATCGTTCGTGGTCGTAAGTTGGAAACCATCAAGATACTTTGAAATCGTAAGTCAAAACACATCAACTAGCCCTCATAGTCGTAGGTCGGAAGACATCAACCACACCTCGTGGTCATAAGTCAAAACACATTGACCAATGCTCATGGTCGTAAATTAGAAGCCGTCGATCACACCTTGTGGTCGTAAGTTAGAAGCCGGCGATCATCGTGCGTGATCGTAGGTCAGGAGCGGTCAACCATCACTGGTGGTCGTACATTGGCAGGCCTCCGATGCGCTTGTGCCCTGTCGCCCGACTGTCGGCGCCAGCCTGCTCAGCCCCGACTTCGACCGCGGCCCCGATTTCAACCACTACCCCCTTCGACTTCGACCGCTACCCCCTTCAACCATTGTCCCTTTTGACCACGATCTTTCGATGTTGACTACTTCCCCCTTCGACCATGGCGCCGAGGAGGAGGTGCGGCACGAGAGTTCAGGGGAGAAAGAGACGGCGGTTGTAGGAGGTGGTGGTTGGGAGGCGGCGGCGGGCAAATGGGGAGAGGAGGCGGTGGGTAAATGCGTTGGGGAGGCGGCGACAAGGGGATGCAACACTGCTAGGGAAAGTTGGGGGACTGCGACCAGATGCTGTCGTACGGGGAAGGAATTGGTGGCGATGCTGAGGAGGAGGAGGCGCGGCACGAGGGTTCAAGGAGAGAAGGAGGTGGCAGTTGCAGGAGGTGGAGTGGTTGCAGGAGGCGGAGGATGTGGGGGAAGAGAAGAGGAGGAGCATGGGCCTGACCTTTTTTACGAGAAGCGAAGAACTACCTACATGCGGATCTGGACGACTGAGAAGAGAGGAAGGAGAACGAACCGACGACCACCAACTCACATTTTTATAATAGTAAAGATATTGATTTAGTAGATTGCTTTGTTGTTATTTTCATAACCGAGTGTTCTTGCCTTCATTGTTCTTATAATTTCTTCGAAATTGTTGGATTGATCGGTCGTGGCCAACCTCTCTGTGCGCTCACCTCTATGCTGGTTGTGTGGATTGGATTATTGCGAGGATTATGGTGCGATTGCTGTTGTTGTGGTCGTGCGCTTGACGCAAGGCTGGCTCATCTTTGGATCGTGTTGCTATCTTTTAAGTTATCATGTTGTTTCTATGATCATCGTGATCACAGGATTAGGCCACTCCTTGTCAATGCATGTTCCCAATAGCAATATGGATATTGATTGAGCTTGCCAGTGGCGTTCTCTTCCCTGGTACTTGTTTGCAGAGAGATGAACAAGCAAATGTCAAATTCAGGCATGAATTGCTACATAAAAATACTTCATGCGTGAATTCACAGCATCCGTTTCTCTTCTCTCAGCTCGAGAGAAGGCCAACATGCTGTTACGGCATGGGAGGCCATGTCTGTTCCTAACATATCTGGCCTAGAAATCACCTACTTAGTTAGTCAGTTGGGCCTGGCCCATCTACCATCCACGTAGCGTTCAACTCTCTCTCAAAACAAACTCTGCAATCTGCAGGTCACCGCAACCTACAGATTATCCGGTTGATCACGATCTAACGGTCGGGACGGACCTCTCGAGAAAAGAGAAAAACGGAGAGGAAAAGGCCAAAAGAAAAAGGAAAGGTGAAAGGAAGCAGGGAGCTTATGGGGGCAGGAGAACATAACAAACCCTAGGCGCCACTCCACCGCCCACCTTCTGATTTGATTCCGATGGACTTCGCGGAGCTGGAGGCGGTGGAGGGCCTCCGCTGGCCGTGGCACTCGTGGCCGCCGACGCCCTCCGCCGCGGCAGCACTCGTCGTCCCCACCGCCGTCCTCTGCACGCCGCTCCACCCCACGGCGCCCGACCTCCTCCCGCTCCTCCCCTACCCGCCCCTCCGCTGCGCTGCCCCGGGGTGCGGCGCCGCCCTCAATCCTTTCTCCCGCGTCCACCACGCCTCCGCGCGATGGTCCTGCCCCTTCTGCGGCGCCGCCGCCAATCCCTTCCCGCGCTGCCTCGCCCCCGACGCGCTCCCCGCCGAGCTCTTCCCCACGCACTCCAGCGTCGAGTACGCACTACCCCCGGACCCTGCCGAGGGGGGCGGCGCCGGGCCGGCCCCGCCCGCCATCGTCTTTGTCGTCGACGCGGCCACGGCGGGGGCGGAGCTCGCCGCGCTCAAGGCGGAGGTGCTCAGGGTCGTGCAGGGGCTGCCCGAGGGGGTCAGGGTGGCGCTCGTCACCTTTGCGGCGTCGGTGTGGGTGCACGATCTTGGCTTCGAGGGGTGCGCCAGGGTGGTCGTGATCAACGGGGAGCGCGAGCTCGAGTCCGACAAGGTCGATGAATTCTGAATTTGTGATGTGATCCTAGGGCGTTGAGCAGTTAGATTCTGGGCTGATTGGTGGAACTGTTCAGCACTGTACTTTGGCGAGTTTGAGTAAACTGATCCAGCCACTAGGAATCACATTTACTTCCATGATGAAACTTTTGGTTCCTAAATCTAACTGAAATGAACACTGTACATTGTGACTTAAAAGCTTGCTTTCTGAATTCTAAGTGGAATGAACATTGAAAATTATAATTTAATTAGCTTCCTTTCTACATTCTAAGTGAGCTGGAAGCTTCACCCTGCAATTTTTGTGGTGTATAGGAGTTAAACAGGGGGTCTATGTATTTGCGTTATAAGCTGGTTGTTGCCAGATGTTTGACTCAGGAGTTTTTGCATGTAGGGTAACTAGCTTTGCATATGTTCATGTCCATTAATTTACAGCGCATCCATGGTTCCCTTGAAATTTTAAAATCATAAAGCTCGATGTTTGGTTAGATACTTATGTGCCCATATTTTCAATTGGCTCACGCTCTCACATCATTCACTGATCTGCTATGAATATCCGATAATTGCTTTGCTTTGTATAATTTCTCATGATTGATTTATGTCTACCTCACAGTCCTCTTATGTTTCAGATACAACAACTTCTAGGTGTTTGCCGTTCACGATACAGCAAATTGGCTATGCTAAGGTCCACTGAAGCGCAGAGATTTTTGTTGCCTGTTTCTGAATGTGAATTTAACATCACATCTGCAATAGAGGATCTGAACTCCGTGTCTGCTTGCTCACGTGGGCATCGAGCTTTAAGAGCCACTGGCGCTGCTATTTCCACAGCTGTTGCTCTTCTGGAAGGCTGCTGCTCACCTAATACTGGTGGTCGGATCATGGTTTTCACATGTGGTCCCACGACAGTTGGTCCAGGGCTTGTGGTGGAAACTGATATTGGGAAAGCAATTCGTTCTCATCGTGACATTTTCAATGGCAATGCACCTCTCACTGACAAAGCCCGAGACTTCTATAAGAAAGTTGCAAAGAGGTTAACGGACCATGCATTAGTTCTTGATCTATTTGCTTGCTCTCTCGATCAGGTTGGGGCTGCAGAGCTGAGATACCCAATAGAGGTGTCTGGGGGCTTAATGGTGCTTGCAGAGTCATTTGAGTCTGAACAGTTCAAAAGCTGCTTAAGGCATGTCTTCAAGCGTGAGGGTATTGATTACCTTAACATGAACTTTAATGCAACGATTGAGATAGTGACATCAAGGGAGGTGAAGATTTGTGGTGCCCTTGGTCCCTGCATTTCCCTTCACAGGAAAAACAGCTCGGTTGGTGATAAAATAATTGGAGAGGCTGGGTCAAATTATTGGAAAATGAGTACACTGAACAGCAAAACCTGCATCGCTTTCTTCTTCCGAGTTGACTGTACTCATAATACTGAGCCCCCAACTGTCTTCTTTATTCAGTTCATGACAAGGTACCGGCACGGTGATGGTAGCTACCGCCTAAGGGTAACAACTGTTGCGAGAAGATGGGCTGGACCTCGATCTCCTGAAATTGCTGCAGGGTTTGATCAGGAAGCTGCTGCAGCTGTTATGGCCAGGCTTGCTGTTCACAGGGCAGAGACGTACCATGTTAGAGATGTAATACGATGGCTTGACAAGATGCTTATTCGCTTTACTGCTAAGTTTGGAAACTATGTCCCTGAAGATCCGTCTACATTTCGGTTGTCATCTAACTTCTCCCTGTATCCGCAGTTCATGTACTACCTGCGGAGGTCACAGTTCATTGATGTTTTCAACAGTTCTCCTGATGAAACTGCTTTCTTCCGGTTGATGTTGAATAGGGAGGGAGTTGTGGGGTCTCTGATCATGATCCAGCCAACTTTATTCCAGTACTCATTTGATGGACCACCTATTCCTGTGCTGCTAGATGTCAGCTCCATCTCTCCTGATGTCATTTTGCTACTTGATTCATTCTTCTATATTGTGATTCATTATGGCTCAAAGATTGCTCAATGGAGGAAACTTGGATATCATAAGGACCCAAATCATGAAAATTTGCGGAAGCTGCTTGAAGCACCAGAAGTTGATGCAGAGGCACTATTGGCAGATCGTTTCCCGGTACCAAAACTCATAAAATGTGATCAGCATGGGAGCCAGGCCAGATTTCTACTAGCCCGGTTGAATCCATCTGTGACACAGAAAACACAGCTTTCAGAAGGATCTGAAGTCATATTCACCGACGATGTTAGTCTGCAAGTTTTTATTGAACACTTGCAGGAGTTGGCTGTTCAGGGCTAGTGTGGCATGGAGCCTGGCCGTGTTTCTGCTATCTCAGTTGGGTCCATCTATGATCCTGAAGATACAGCTTTCAGTGGGACCAGATGTCATATTCACAGATGATGTTTACTTGCAAGTTTTTATTGAACACTTGCAGTAATTGGCTGAGCAGGATTTATGAGTACATGTAGATTATTTACATGTTTTCTGAACTTCTGTTATCTTGAAAATACTGGGAGAGCTCTACTGCCTGGAGGGATGAGTTCTCCTTGAGTTGTTGTACATTGCTCCAGCTCCAGCTTGATGTATGCCAGTTAGCTTTTAGTTTTGTATAGCATGTGATAGTGCCAACCGTTTATCCTCTTCAAATGCTGGAGTTTCTCTGGACATGTTTGCTATGCGGTAAAACATCCTTCCGTTCCCAGTTCTGGTTATGCAATAGGACAGTAATGCTTTTTTGTAGAGGATTTAGTTGCTATCTTTATAAACTCTGGAAACGGAGACATGTAGACAAGCCTCTTATTTATAATACCCACATGATTCTTTTGAGGTTTCAATTTCACCATTTTGTGATTCCAAAGAAGGAATGATTGAGTATTTGCTATTGTAAATATGTGCATTTGAGAATTTATCACTCGATATCTCACTAACATACGGGTTCTAGAGTCACATGTCAGTGAGACATGAATGGTAAATTCTCAAATACACATTTTTTGCAATGGCAAATTCTCAAATGCATATCTTTTACAGTGATAAATTCTCAAATACACATCTTTTACAGTGACAAATCCTCAAATCTTCTCAAAAGAGACCCATTTATTATTACTGTCCCAAGAGATTATAATATGCTGTTTGACACCTTGCAGACCAAACATAATATAGGGCATCTTATATATTGGAAACCTTTCCCTGTCATAAATGTGTGATGAATAGATTATGGTTTAATTTGTTTATACAATGTACTTAACTTTGGTATCACCACAACTCTAGCAAGGGCAAGGAATCTTCATGCTATGATCACTCCATCATGCCTCAAGACCCAACCTTCTCAATAACTTAAAAAAGACAGGTAGGCTATAGTAATGGATTCCCCATCACCAAGCACATGGCTTGTTCCCCCCACGTGATCACACTCAGATTACAAATATATTGTGCTTATAATTAACAAGATTCCATAATAATGTCTCATTGATTCTCTTAACAATCACACAAACTTAATTAACAACACTGGAATAAAATCATCAAGTAGATTCTGGGACACACGGTAGGGGACATCACATAACACCAATACAACTACACAAATAGATTATTGCTTCTGGTCCATCAACAATTAAGCATGACAACTCCCAGATTTTTAACCCAACTAAGTAGTAAAACATTATATTTCTAAAGAAACCATAACACACTGCAAGAACACCATTCTTATGGCACCATGCTCAGCATCTTAATACCACAACATCTTCAGCTCTTGTTCTTGTACTTGTCCTTGGCTCTTGGAGCTGAAAAAGAAAATCTCAAGGGGGTTAGACTTAAGAAATAATTCTTGAAATGGAAGAGATTTAGCAGAAGACACCGACCAAGACCGATGGCTTCAGAACCCTTCATGATCCTCAAGCGTTTGCATGAATCAACAAACATCCTGCAGGGTAATCGATCAGCCAAAGGAACAAACATCTTGCTTAATGGCATTCTAATCATGAGGCCGTAATTAAGGGAGTAGATAAACGAAGTAACATACTCCCACGGGACATCTCCAACAAGCATCCAGTCACCATCCTTGTCTTCATAAGTAGTAACAACATCTGAACCATTCACTGGATCAACCATCTTCCCCTCGTTCACATTGTTCCCTGATGAAATGGTTCATTGATGCAGCGCTTGTTAATTTGAGATCAACTTTCCATTTGCACAGTTGCAGCAAAACGATTAATATCAGCTGATAGTTTGTTCTTGCAGATTCTCATGACAGGGATTTACCAGTTGTGGTGAAGGTGCTGAACATCTTCTGCAGAGCAATGGAGAGGTCCTTGTAGCTGTTGTACATCTTCAGGTCCACCTTGCGCAGGTAGGGCGCGCCGTCCATGCTCACCTTCACGAAGGTAGAGCTGTTGCCGCCCCCGGTAGCAGCGGCCTGCTGCTTGTCAGCTTCCTCTTCCTTCTTGTTCTTCACCGACTGGACGGTCATGATGTTCCTGCGGTACGATCGGACAGGTGGCCAACCCACAACTTGTGCCCTAATATGTAAAACAGAAAATTAGCTACACATTTATCACTTGATTGTTCACATATCAGTTACAAATTTTCAATCTACTGGGGCTGTGAAAAAAAAAGATTATTTACTGCTGTAAGCCTGTAACTGGAAGTTCCATGCTTCCATCTAGCTAGATCGTGCATGTTACTATATTCTTGATGGCAGCCAACTCTGTTTTAACTAATGTATGCCTGCCTAAACTTTATGGTAGTACTGTGTATAATGAAAATTGCCATCAACTTTACTTATTGCCACATGAATCACGATCACCATGATTATTCAGAAATTAATTGGCTACAGGTACTCTTTTCTGATTATTCTAAATATTTTCAGGAAAAGTAAAATGAAACAAGAACACTTCTTTTTTCTAAAGGAATCTGCCAAAAGATGAGGGAAAATATACATCACTTATTTCTGAGGTATTTTTCACACACACTTATATAAAATAACAATAATTCGCTCAACGCTTTACAAGCGACAAAGAACAGACAAGATGGTGTCGCCGTATGCGCTTTCTGCCAGAGGATCTCTTTTACATGGATATTTTGCCCTAAAGTGTTACTCATGGGCATGTCGAGTTGTTCAACATGCTATAAATATATAAATCCAAACAAAAGAAAAAGAAAGGAAAAGGGGGAATCAGCAGGCTGCACATACACACACTTTGTACCAAATGCCGTAATGTCATATGTGGATCTTTTGCTAGGTTTTTCATTCAAAAAAGAAAATGGAGTTTCATTATATTCACAATTACTAATAATCCTTGAGTAGAAAAAGAGACACCATCATACTGAATTACCACTAATAAAACAGTATTTAATCATATATATAGCTTAGCAGCGTATATACAAAAACTATAACACATGCACAGATGTATATATCATGCATGCAGATATACGTACTTGGGAGCAGGTGGCTTCTCGGGATCAGTGGCGGCCGCCTCGGCCGGCCTCTTCGCCTTCTCGGCGGCCGGCTCCGGATTTCCGGTGGCTTCCTCCATGCCGGCGGTGGGCAGCTTCAGCTTCAAGTCAATGGTATCCTCAAAGCCCCTCTTCCCGGCCTTGGCCGCCTTGGCACCACCTCCCGGCAGCCCGAGCCGGAGCTCCGTCCCGACGTCGACGTCGGCGCCAGCCATCGGCTCCGCGCGCGGGAGCAGCTGGTTGGCTAGCCTATCGCGGCCGTTGGTTCTCTCCCCTTGGACAACTCCACACTAAGCTGTTGCTTTCTTGGGGGTCTCTTCCTCTCTCTGTATGTGAGACTGGAGATTTGGCTTTGTGGTGATTGGAAGGAGGAGGTGGAAGAGAGGATCCAACAACAGGGTAGAGATGTGTATATATAGAGGGGGAGAAAGCAGGAGAGAGAGAGAGAGTGGTAAATATTCTAGCTAGGGTGGTAGAGAGAGATGATGTGAGGCTAGAACAGCAGACAGTTAAGAGCATGAGTGAGGCTACTTGGAGGTTGGAGCCAATAATTTTTGTTTCTATGTTAGAAAAAGTTCGCCTTTTAATTTTGAACTCTGTCATGGGTTCGATTTTCAACCCTCAATTAAGAAATCTTTTACTTTACAACCTTGAACTTTTAAAACCGTCTAAAACACAACCCTCACCGTAAAACACGATGGTTTTCGATGATGTGGCACCAGAATGGACGGTATTAGGTTAGCTTGGACGCCATGTTAGTATGGGCTTGTTGACATATCAGTCTCTTAGTCATCCTCCTAACTTTTAATGGCTATGGTGGGGCCCGGGTGTCATGGAGGCAAGTTTAGAAATCACATTTAGTTAGATTTTTTTAATGGCTAGGGCCCACTGGTCGTCCTAATATTAACCTCTAATTAACCTATAGCTAATCTTGCTTAGCATGAAACAAATCCATAGATAGGGGCACCTGCTTCTTTCTCTCCTTCTCTCCAACTGAGAGGGAGAGAAATTGGAGCTGCCATTGGAGCTCCTGGCCAAGCTCCACTCCAGCAATTCCATGGGCCTCAATGGAGCAAGGAGGGAGAGAGATAGGAGGAAGACGCGTCAATCGAGCAAAAGGGAGGGGACATAGGAGGAGGAAGAGGCGGGACGGTGAAGCTTGGGGGCCAAGGATGAGGCCCTCCACTACGTTTTCTCCTTGCCTTGATGGCCTTCCTCGCTGCAACCGCGGACACCCTCTATCGTGGATCTAGTCCCGTGTAGATCTTCCTCCAAGAAATATGTCGTTGTTGGCCCTGACTCCAACTTCCTTGTCATCCTCGAGGACTCCCTTGATCGGAAGTTCCTCGGCAAAGTCCACCAGGAGACCTTCGACAAGTACGACAGCCGTCGCATCGTCTTTGGCCAACTTCTCGCTGTCGACCCCAAGGGTCGCGTGTTCTGCATCGCCGTCCACAAGAAGTAGAAGTTCATCTATGTTCTCAACCACAACATTGCCGCGCCCTTGATAAGTAGAAGCACCCTGAGCTCCTCCTCTAATGTCGAGCTCTTGCGGTGTCCTTGGGGATTGGGGAGGGAGAGAGAGAAAGAGATGGATGAAGAAGAAAGGGGAGAGGATGACACGTGGGTCTCATATTTTTTGGGTTTTATTTTCTAATTTATTTTCATTTGACAGTGAGGATCCGACGTGGCGTCCAAGTTAGCCCAATACCTCCCGTTCCTATGCTACATCATCAAATGCCACCGTGGTTTAGGGTGAGGGTTGTGTTTTAGACGGTTTTGAGAGTTTGATGTTGTAAAGTGAACGATTTCATAGTTTAAGGGCCTGTTTGGGACTGCTCCGCTCCAGCTTTTTTAACTCTGCTCCAAACTTGTCTAGCCAAACGGGTCCAACTCCAAGAACTCTGCTCCAAGAAAAAGGTGGAGTTGAAGGCCTACTCCACGTTTTTTCTGGAGCTCCTTAAGGGGTACTCCAGAAACTGAAGTTTTGTATCTCCTCATGGAGTTGGGGGAAAATTACCCACCATTGCCATTACACAATTCCTCTCCTCCTACCGATTCGATTTCTTTTCCTTCTCCTCCCCACCCGCCGGTGCCACTCCTCTCCTCCCCACCCGCCCGCGCCGCTCCTCTCCGCCCCCGACCCGCGCCGCTCCTCTCCTCTGCCCCCACCCGCGCGCCTCTTCTCCTCCGCCCCCCACCCGCGCCGCTCCTCTCCTCCCCACCCACCCACCCGCGCCGCTCCTCTCCTCCGCCCCCGACCCGCGCCGCCCCTCTCCTCCGCCCCCACGCCGCCCTCTCCTCCGCCCCCACCCGCGCCGCCCTCTCCTCCGCCCCACCCGCGACGCTCCTCTCCTCCGCCCCCACCCGCGCCGCTCCTCTCCTCCGCCCCCACCTGCGCCGCCCTCTCCTCCGCCCCCACCCGCGCCGCCCCTCTTCTCCGCCCCCACCCGCGCCGCCCCTCTTCTCCGTCCCCACCCGCGCCGCCCCTCTTCTCGCTTGCGCTCGGCGGCCCGAGGGCGGGGTCGCCGGGGCTGTCCGGGCAGCTCGACCCGGCGCTGGGCCGGCTGACCGCGCTCACCGAGCTCTCGCTCGTGCCAGGGCGCGTCGAGGGCGAGCTCCCGGAGTCCCTCGCGTCGTGCCCAAACCTCCGGTTCTTGGCCGTCAGCAAGAACCTCATCTCCGGCCGGATACCCGACGGCTTCGGCATGCTGGTGGGCTCCGGCGGGCTGCAAGTGCTGTACCTGCAGCACAACTTCCTCACTGGCATCGAGATATCGCCGGCGTCGTCGCTCCCCTCCAGCGTCTCGCTCTGCCTGATGTTCAATTGTATGGTGCCGCCGGTGTAGTTGTTGCATGTGCTTGTGTCTCTGCTGTATAGTGATGAGTAACATTGCCTCTTGATGTTGTGTGAGGTGGTAATGTCCTGATGATGATGGTGGTGGTGTTAGAAACTTGGATCGGTGATGATCGTTATTTTTGGTCATCTCATTGGGCAATATGACAAGCATTCTCTGTTTTGATAATTATTTGTATTCGAATGATGGACTTTGTTAATTATCTATCATGCACGTTGCAATTTATGGGACAAAAGGATGGAATTATTTGACCAAAATATTTGTTTTTTGGTTTTCTCGAATAAATTAATTGCGATTATAATATTTTACATCATATTTCAATTGGCAACAAAAAAATTCAGTTACATATGCTCCGCAGACATCAAAACATACAACAAACATCATTCAGGGGTACATTGGACCTTTCTCAGGGAAACCTCACATTCCTGGAGCTGGAGCTAGCTGCGTGCCAAACAGGATCACCTGCTCCAGGAACTCCACAGTGGAGCTGCTCCATGGTGGAGTTGGTGGAGCAGAGCAGCTGTTTGGGACTGCTCTGCTCCAGTTTTTTCAGCTCTGCTCCACCAACTCCACCATCGAATCGGTACGGAGGAGAGGAATTGTGTAATGGCAGTGGTGGGTAATTTTCTCCCAACTCCATGAGGAGATACAAAATTTCAGTTTCTGGAGTACCCCTTGAGGAGCTCCAGAAAAAACGTGGAGTAGGCCTTCAACTCCACCTTTTTCTTGGAGCAGAGTTCTTGGAGTTGGACCCGTTTGGCTAGACAAGTTTGGAGCAGAGTTGAAAAAGCTGGAGCGGAGCAGTCCCAAACAGGCCCTAAAGCCGAGCATCAGTGTCGCCGATAAATAGTCGGTCTTACGAAATACAGAAAAAAAATTGAGCCTCGTAGAAAGATTAAAGAGGGAAAAAAAGACTACCTTTATTGCTATGTTGAGATTATAGATTGCTCTTGATAAATAATAATCTTAACAAATAATTACAAAGGGGATGTTACTAGTCCTAACTTTGCTATTCTTTACCTCCGTTGCCTATTACTTGATTAAGATATCTCTATTGTCTTCTCTTGTAAGGTTTAAATAACGTCGAAGAGGTGTTGTCGTCTATGCAAACAGATGCCTTACCGATTTCTCACGTCCGGTCAAGTAATCCGTTGTTGTCAGAGAAAGAAACTTGACAATAATTGTTGATTAGTTACCATCAATGGGCAAGAATCATAGAGATAACCATGAGGCAGTTGTTCTCATATGCACAAGACCAAATCGTCATGCGGTTATTGGGGATAGAGGCATGCGTGCTTTATTTCCCCTCATGGGGAGGCTACCTAGAGTTAAACTTAGCTATCGAATTATACAATCCTTGAGTAATGGTTGATCGGATAAATGAGTAGTAATCATTCGACCAGGGGTATTCGGGTAGAATTATTTCAGGTGATCTACGACTATAATAGTTTAGAGCCTTAATTATGTATTAAAGCAATATTTAATAGATTATTCAATCCTTGTCAATGAGCCCCCAAGTGTTGATTGTTCTGTCCGGTTGGTTAAGCAACCACGATCAGGCAGAACCTTCGAGAATAATTGGTAAACAATTTGCCATCATGTTATCATCCCCTCCCACAACCTTGATTGCATTTGTATAAATTTGTAAGATTTTTAATGGGTTCTGCCTTCCTTCGAACTTTTCAATATTAATCGGTCGGAATCTATTCGACCAGTGTATCACTTAGAGGCCGGCTGAGAATGCTCGATAACCTGTTATCAAATCATGGCTTATTCTCTAAAAAAGATTGTAGCCTGTCGGAGATTGTTCCTTCGGTAGTCGTAATGGGGAGCTAGTGCCCCAATCCGGTCGTATACACTGGTATGGTGTCTCTGACCAGATGTTCAGTCCCGATGTTGTCGTAGATCACCTGAATCGTGTCCTTGATTTTGTCCCTCATGATGAGGGGGGTTTCTTCGTTATCAAAGATCATTCTTCCCTCATGACTTCCTTGTTAGAATCTTGGTGCGGGTCTTGCACCTGCTGATGGTTGATTGCCTGTCTGACCCCATTGGCTTATGCCAAGTGAGGAAAAGGTTTGGCTCTGTGACTGCCTTTGCTCCCAATACATCTCAGTGCATTGCATGGTTCACTGGAGAATCTCTGATATTTGACCTACAACTTGGACATATCATGGGGGTTTCTGCCAGAGCAGGGTCCAGATTGTTAAGAATGTCATGAGCACATTGCAAGTTTTAAGTAGTTACTGAAGATTTTGGTGCATTCCTATTAGCGGAAGGAGTACGATGACCTGAGTTTCACCCCCAAGTTCTCTACTCGCTCCACGCGACTCATCAAACGTGGATGGGGAGGAACAGGCAAACTAAGTGGTCGATGCTCACCAGCTCCATCATTTCCAACTCCTCCGTGTGATGATGGAGAGTTCGCACCATTCTAACTAGTGGATCGTGGGGGAACCTATCATGGAGGATTGTGCATGGTATTCACATTAGTATCACCGATTGTGTTGATCTTATGCTTCCAGCAATAATCTCCCCAGGAGTTCCCATCGAAACTAAGGGAGAGCTTTCCATTGCTTTGACTAGGAGCTCCTACAACAGAGACTGATTAGAGACCATCGTCTTTGAGGGACTGTGTGGTGGACTCAACTTGATTCGGTGAATTACCGATTGGATGGTGAGTGCTATTAGTTTCACTAGGCTTTCCACTGGGGGTAATTTCATTAACACC
The DNA here is from genome assembly GCA_017311315.1 of Dendrocalamus latiflorus. Taxonomy (NCBI): domain Eukaryota; kingdom Viridiplantae; phylum Streptophyta; class Magnoliopsida; order Poales; family Poaceae; genus Dendrocalamus; species Dendrocalamus latiflorus. The sequence continues at coordinate 7,032,132 of CM029651.1, read as the reverse complement.
GTGACTAGGTGTTGACCGACTCCTATAATTCATAGGAGCTATTGGCGAATAGCGATCTCCCACGGTCGAATTGAGAGTATTCTAATTCCCGGATCATGGCTATGTACTTTGGAGCCACGTTTTTCGATCAAGTTCATCAAACTTATCATAGTGTCAGGGTTGTAGTGTTGGGGTACTTTGGCAAGGTTGGGACACCTAAATCCCCAGGAAGTGTAAACGATACGGGCGATGTGTCTTCTTCCATTCGGTTGAACTCCTTGGGCGTAAGGACTAGTGACACTAGGATAGAAGATGATGATGATGAGACATCATGTTCCATAGCATGGATACATGCGTCCATATTGAGGTCGGCATAGTGATGTGGATGTACTCATGTCTTACACTTTTCAGTTAAATATATTTGATTGAAAAGAATTATTGAGCCGTATTAAAAAGATTAAATAGCATGTGAACTTGTTTTTAGTGAACTTCCTTCCATTGGTGAGAACAATATACTACCTCATGCCAGATTCTTCTGCATTCGCAAGTTTAAATATTATGACGATTCTGGGGCCAAAGCCAATGAGGAATACAAGGATGCAAAACTTAACTCGGCCAAACATGAAGGAGCGCCAAATTGGCCAAGTATCAAGGAGGAGAAAGCCCATGTGCATGGTCGAATAGACTAATGGGCTTGCATGCTATTGCATTCTGTACCGAAGCCAATTCAAGTAGTAGATAGCCAAACTTATTCATGTTAGACATGACACCTTGTGAAACTAGGTGTGGCCTGGTCTTGTTCACATCTGCATGGCTTGTTCACATGTGTACTTGGCCGTATGAAGTCATTAGCTAGTCGTTTAATCACATGAGTTATTTTGCACGTGAGTCCGGATAGATGAAGGCGAGTCCAAGTTGGCCTAATAGCATGCACGTGCGTGACTAGAAGTATAGGGTGCCCTATATATATAGACGAACCCCTCCATCTTGTAAGGTGAGACCAAATATGAGACCAGATATGAAACCAGATATGAGATAATAGATTGATTTATTTTGCTTCTTCATGATGGCCAAATCAGCCATAGGAGATTCGAGTGTTTTGCTAATCAAGATTGTTCAACCTTTCCGCTTGGTGTCGTGAAGTCCGGCGTGTGTGTTCTTGCTTATTTCAGAGGGCATGGCTATCATTTTCTGAGGCTAGTCAACAAATAGAAATAGATTTAGGAATAGAAAAGAATATCACAGATGGCTCGTAATCATCTGTGATAGTTGACTACTGTAATATCTAATGTATCATAGACGGTTCCAACTACAAACCGTCTACGATATTAAACTATCATAGATGGTTTGTAGTTGGAACCATTTGTGATACATCAGATATCACAGTAGTCAACAATCACGGACGGTTTCTACTAAAAACTGTCTGTGATAGTCAACTATCACAGATAATTTGTTGTTGAAACTGTCTGTGATAGTTTACATCACAGATGGTTCGAAAGCCGTATGTAATATTCTTATGTCATTACTGATCCATAAACTCAAACGGCTCACAAAACCATCTGTGACGGCGTTCTTGAACTGTTTGTAATGACTTTTTCTGCAATAGTGCATGATGCTTCATGGTGTAAATATTGGCCACCATTGCAAACACTTTATGCTAGTGAGACTGCTTCATATGCCTATCAGGAGATCGTCTCACAATTCATGTCGTTCTTCGTCAAACTCTTTATGCTATAGATTATGGTAGTCAATTAATTGAACTAACTGAAAAAACATGTAAATTGGTTTAATTATTCAATTAGCACTTTGCTGCCATGCCTCGTCACCTCCATGTTGGCTCACACCTCGTGTCCTCCCTACCCGTCAGCTCACGTAGGTGCCGCTCGGTTGGGCTGAAATAAACTAGCTTATGGTTGAAATTGTATTGTAGCTGGCTGAAATTACAATGTAGTTGATGGTAGCTTATTTGGCATAACTAAATTTAAAAAAATTTAAAATGGAAAAAATATATTAGCCTATTATAGATAATGCAAACGAATACGGGAAAAAAGAACTGGTAAAAAAGCTCAAGAAAAAAATTAAAAGATCAGAAAAGATAAAATTTAAAAATAGTGAAAAATAAGCTAAAAACCTCTCCACGGATGGGCACAGTCGCAATGCTTCCACCTTGACTAACTGGGCACATTCCCAGCACGTCCTGCCCTTGGCCAGCATGGCTGAAGCGCACCAGCGCAGGAGACTTCTCCCTCTTCCGTTCTAGCCATCGGCCATACTAAATAACATTTTTAATTTGCAAAAGATAATCACTAGGGTTTGCATAATTAGAGGGGCATGTGTTTCTGCCGGTTTATCCTTCTTTTGATTTGATAAGGGTACTAAATTACTTATCTAATATTCCACCAAATCTTTAAGTTAATACCTAGCCACAGTTTAAATACCTCTGTCTAGATATCTTTAATTGTGGATCATCGTGTTATAAGTAATAAACGACTCACGTACCTCAAGCATGTGAACGAGGGAAACACGTAGAGCGTGTGTTGGAGTCCAGAGGGGGTGAGATTGGGAAACACACATCTAGAACCCAGAGTACCAGCAGGACCCCTATTTGAGCCCTCAAATCTCATATTTGAGAGCTTGAGGCAAAAACAGAACTCCAGCAGAGCCCCTACTAGAGCCCTCAAATTTAAGGAGGCCCTCAAATCCTCCTTCCAGCCCTCATTCCCAGGGGCCCCCTACTCTGGCTCTCATTCTTCCGTTTTTTCCCCGCCTCGGTGAAAAATCCCCCGCCCCCGCCTCCCGGCTTCTGCTCGCCCCCCGCCTCCTCCGCTTCCTCGGCTCCTCCGCCCGGCGCCTCGGCTCGCCTCCTCCGTCCGGCGCCTCGGCTCGCCCGACGCCTCCGCCCGGCGCTCGCTCGTCGCCGCGCCCGATGCCTCTGCCCGGCGCCTCGGCTCGCCCACCGCCTCGCTGTGGTGGTGCCGTCCGCGGAGAAGTGGTGGCGCGGAGGAGGATCCGGAGGCGTGGCGGCCGAAGAAGGTGGAGAGTGGCGGTGCCGAGCGGTGGGCACGGGTGGAGGAGAGAAGGAGGCGCGGCGGCTGAGAGGAGAGGAGGAGGCGCGGGTGGAGGAGGGGAGGAGCGTGGCGGCCGAGAGGAGAGGAGGAGGCGCGGGAGAGGAGAGGAGGAGGCGCGGGTGGAGGAGAGGAGGAGCGTGGCGGCGGAGAGGAGAGGAGGAGGCGCGGGTGGAGGAGAGGAGGAGCGCGGCGGCGGAGAGGAGGAGGCGCGGGTGGAGGAGAGGAGGAGTGGGTCCTACATGTCATTCTCAGTTGCAATGAATTTGAGGGCCCTGATTTGAGGGTTTCTACTGGAGTTCAACTCAAAAAACAGGGACCTCAAAAGTAGGGGGAGCCCTCAAATCAAAAGTAGGGGCTCTGATTTGAGGGCTCCTGCTGGAGTTGCTCTAATCAATCATAAACATGATTATTGGCATCCTCTTCATTACAAGCAACGGTGTGATTGGAATCAGAGATGAGAATACACGTACTCTAATACTGACAGGATGACTCTCGAGCTAACCCTAAATATATAATGCATCTCTGGTCTAGAAATATGCTCCATTGCATGTGCTCGATTCCTACCCTACAGTCTTACACACTGATCAACATGATCGAAGAAACGGCGAGGCAGAGGCAGGCAGCAGGACGAGAAAACCTACAGCCGGACCAACGAGTTCGCATGCTGCATGCTCCTCATGTTTGCATATGCCAACTCAACATTTTTACTTTCTGGTACTGTATCACGGTAGCCGGCGGGCCGTGGGTCTGGGAGACGTCTCTCCCTAATTAGGCCATATTTGATAGATTTTCTGTTCTCAATTACTCTGTTGAATAAAATGAAACTGTACCAAACAATCAGCTTGTGAAAATTGGTCCATGTGGTGGTTCTACCGCAAGGTCCCGTCGGGCTTCTCAGGCGCCTCCACGGCCGAGGAGATCACCGCCGGCGTCGACGGCCGAGGCTTGGTCGCCTTCATCACAGGTAGGTTCCAGTTACCACCTCCAGGTTGCTTACACGCATCGGAGCTGCTTCTTTTATCTCATCAATATTCAGATGTAGTACTAGCTAATCAGCTTTGATTCCTGAGCTATCCTTGTAATGGCATCTTAGTCAACCAATCCTGGCGCTGCGCGGCGTGCGCGTCGTCATGGCCGTCCGCAACGTCTCCGCCGGCTTCAAGGCTAGGGAGGCGATCCAGGCCGAGACCCCCGGCGCAAGAGTCGATGTGCTGGAGCTGGACCTCAGCTCGATGGATTCAGTCAGGAGATTTGCATCAGAGTTTGACGCTCTGAACCTGTCCCTCAGCATACTGATGTAAGAGATGCGTCTCTGCTACTGCATATCAGGACAGTACAGGCAGAAATTTTGCCATGCGCGTGCTGAATTTATTGGTTGACTTCATCTATGAACTGAACAGCAACGAAAAAAATTATTTTTGTGAATAGGAAGAAAGGGTGAACATATCAGCTAATGCAGTTCATCCTGGAGTCATTGCGATCAGCCTTTTCAGGAACAGGTCTATTACCACTTGTAATTAATTCTGAAATCTTCCAAACAATTTTGTGATCTGAAAAAAGAAATTCTAAACCATCTCGATACCCGCTAGCATGGAAAACATGTTCGTGCAGCCCTGATTGTAACATTTTTAACTGTTCTTGTGTGTTGCTACTTGCTACTCTTACAGCCATAATGAACTCCATTGGAAGAATCACAAGTAAAAGCGTAGAACAGGACAAGAGTTCATGCATGCCTCGCGTGGCTTTGATCATTTTCAGTTGTATCTCTTGCTCTTTTTTGGATGTGGGTGAATAATTTGTTGTGTGGTACTGTAGTTTCATGGAGAAACAGCCATCAGGCATCACATTTGTTGCCTTCATCTTTTCAGGTGCCCTTGGTAGCTTAAACTCATCTTTCAACAGCATGGATGGCCTCAGACACTTTTCAAGCCTTGATCAAGCTAGGGGCCACACGCCTTCTCCCCTAGGAACTGTGCGGCCGAAATGTCTCCATCCGGAAGCCAATCCCTGCACACAAGTCGTCCCCTGTTGCAAACCGCCCATTGTCTCCCCATCTTCCTCTGAAGAAGCCACAGTTCAGCGCTACGTTCTCAATCTTGCACCGTACCTTGGTGCTGCGTTGGGTGCTGCCATCATATCCATCCCTCGAGTTCAGCCTCATGTTTGATGTCTGAGCGAAATGCAGCCTGCAATGATGAGAAGAGACATTGCTGTGACTATTTCATCATCTGGATTTGCCTTGCAATGCAACTGTAGGTGCAGTTGGAATAACATCTTATTGCCATATCAGCAGTTTTTTTATGAATAATAAGCAAAACTATCTGATGATCAGTGTAAAAAGACCTCATTTTAAATGTACTTTGTTACGAGGTCTGCAAATTTGACCCAGATTTTTGCATTGGCTTCAATGGTTTTTCTTATTCATGCATAGCACACATGTGTGTTGCTAATTTTTGTTGTACGGCGAAAATTTCAAGCTTTTCACTTAAGAGACGTGGAAGTGTTATAACTAGGAGTGGCATAGTCTATTTCTCTTAAATCCTTCCTCTTATGAATTTAGAACCAATCTACTAGCTAAATATTATTTTAAAATAGTTCTAAATTATAAAAAAATGGATTCTCAAAAAATGGATTCTCAGAAAATCTGTAACAGAAAATAAAAAATAAGAATCAAAACTCAATCCCCTTAATTTGCATATTGAAAACTGCAAGTCTGCAATGCTAGTTTTACGCTCGACTGACTGCCTGCACTGCAACTGCAGATGTCCTGAGCAGCCTGCGGCAGCTACGTCAGGGGCACGTCTCAATGTCGCAGGCAGGCAGGAACTGAACCCATGCTGCCCTGGATTTCTTCTTATGGGAATTCAGTGCTATTTTTTATTTTATTTTTTGCTTATCTGACTTTTGGGAATTCAGTGAGTAGTACTTTTGTTTGTGTCTGTCAACGAGACAACGACTGCCAGGCACGCCAGTCGCCAACACTTCTTCAGTTTCACCAGCCGTGGGTTTATATGGTTCTTTTTAATTCATAGTTTATAATTTTTTTAAACAAATAGATAGATTGATATCTTCGTTGATATTTTAAAATGGCTTATCGGAATAGACTTTTTAAAACGATTTATCTGCATCAAATTCGTTCACACAAGTTTGTACTAAGATCAAAAACCATAAACTGCAGATCTAAGTCGCAGCCGAAAAGAATTCATCCGTCTTAACACCAACAGGGGTGGAGTTATAAGTGAGGGGAATGCCTGCTTCGCTAAGCTGATCAAAGCTCCGCATCTGTTTGGAAATTGGAACCGACGAGTACGCCACTACGAGATCGATCGAAGGAACCGATGAAACTAAAGTACAGCAAAAGGAAGGGAGAAGAAACGTACGTGGTCAAGCGGAGTGGAGCAAGCATGGCCGACCTGCCTGCCAATATACCCCGATACACGGTCGCGCGCGTGGAGCTAGCAGCAGACGACAGGCCTGTTTGGTTGGTGCCTAAGCTTGTCATACCTAAGCTTAGGCAATATGTGGCTGCCACAGAAAGTGTGGCTAACAAAATCGAAGCCACACTTGTGGCAAAGTTTAGCAAGAAACTGAGTCTATGACGTGTGGGGCCGGGTGCTAAGAAAATGTGGCATGCCACAGTTACGTCAGTGAACCAAACAGCTACCTAAAAACTATGGCACGCCTAACTTGTGGCTAGGTAATTTCTGATCATGAACCAAACAGGCCCGACACCCGCGCCCATGCCAGTGGAACCCGTGCAGCTCACACATTCCTCGATCGCTCGCGCACGCGTGATCTCGCTCCCCTCTTTCTGTCCTCCAGGTAGATCCCCGAGACAGACCGATGCGCGACACTAGCGCGCGATGGATCGGTCGATGTGTACATGGGTGTAGGGAGCCAACCATGCAGCCGATTCGGCCGTGCCGCTCTCCTGTCGCCGTCGACGACCACTCGCTGTCGGCCGGCTCGGTTGCCTAGCTTCCATGCCTCGCGCGCGTTGCCTTTCCTCACCGCGATGATGATAGTGCAGTGCCCGCGCGCCTTCCGTGATCGATCTGCCAACAGTGATCCCGGATCCAAGCACGACTAGTCTACGGATCTGGTTTTTTTTCGATCTATAATTTTTGGTTGTGGTTTATAGTTTTTGAATTGTTCATAAGAGAAAAGATAGAGTAATAGAAACTTACATACGATTTTGACTGATATAAATAAAATCACTACAATATGTACTATAACCAATCTCGTTTTAAAAAGATTCTCTATTCAAAAATTAATGAGATACCATGTGGAGGTCGTCCCGTGTGTGTGATGAGTAATTGACATCGGTTTAGGGAAGTCGAGTTTGATTTGGTTGGTTCGGTCCTTGACGTTGCATGGTGCAATCGGGCTCGGTCGGACTTGGTCAAACCTGGTCAAAGTGGTTAGGATGAGTATTATGTCGACTTGTCAGGTTTAGACTATTTCATTAAGGCATTTATGCTTAAATGTATTGAGCGATGCTATTTGATGTGTTTCTTGTCTGGTTGGCTGCATGACATTGAGGCGGAGTCGTTGCGAGACACGGTGGACCGGATTAGGCGCAGGTGGCGCTGAGGTCAGAACGGTCAGGATGTATCGAAGACGACGTGGACTCGAGGTGGTTGCGAGGCGTGCGAGGTAAGGAACGCGGAAGCTTCCCGGAAGTTGCAGCAGGGGCGTTTCGGTAAAAGCGCAAGACTGCAAAAGGAAGCGGGTTAGCGGGCAAAGCATGGAGGGTAAAACGGGCAAAGCAAAATGTAAACCCATCAAGGAATGCTATAAATAGGAGTGTGTTTCCTGGTTGTTGGCATGACTTAGGGAGGGGTTTTAGGGCTTTTTGCTTTGTGCTTTAGTGGTTGAGAGAGTGGGTGTGTCTCCTATGCATGTGTGCTGAGTTCTTGAAGCATGTATGGGGACTTGTTAGTGGGAGATTGAGAGAGATGAGTTGAACAACTATGTAATCATTTCTCTATTTTAATCATGTATGTCTCCGTTTCGAGTTCTAGCTATCTTCTGTTTGAGATGTTCTTGGCTTTGTGCTAGTGTCATTTGCTGCCCTCTATTTGTTTGCTCCTTGATTTCCTTGTTTTTTTGGTAAAAATCAGTTTGAGCTTTGTGTTTTCTTGCTCAGAGGTATTTCCTCGTTGAGATCAAAAAGCTCATCTTCAGGAGAAAGAAGTGAATCATGCTTCTCCTTTAGATTTTCCAGTTTGTCAATTTCATTTGATCCTCTGTGGGAAGTTGTTGAATCTTAAGTCTTTATCTCTCTCACGTCTAGCAAGCAGGCCTTAAAGTCTTTTTGTCTCCTATGGTTGGGATTGAACTTGTATGTATCAAATGATCTTCCAGCCGAAGAAAACAATTTTAAAAAAAATCTGTGCAAAAACAGGCTCTCGGCAAAAAAAATCTTTGTCTTTTGCCCCTGCCGATCAAAGCTTTGTTATCTTGGTTCTTCTCTTCATGGAAGTGGATGGCTATTTGTTTCTTATTTTTCGATAGCATCTAGTCGTTTCAGTTCTCTGCCAAGTGAGCAAATATTTTCTTTCTTTTTATCTATCGGAGAAGAAATCGTGCGAGTACTCGGGGAGCGTTTTTCAAGGGCACCATTCATCCCCTCTATTGCCGTTCCGATCAAACAGTTAATTACAGTAGAAAACCGAAAATCAGCTTTTTGAAAGCTGGAAAAGAAAGGGCCGCGGCCGTTACGCTGAAAAGTTAGTGTTCATGTTCAGTGCACAGTCGTGGTCTTGTGGTGGTCGAGATCAATGGGCTTGGGCTGGGAGTGTCGAAACAAGAGCAGAGAGAAAATGTCCTCTCCTCTGCTTATCCTTTTCCTATTGCTGGCAAATGATGACGCTTTTATTTGGGAAATCTAGTCCAACGCTAGCTAGCCAGCGCCATCAGCCTTGATTCCCTTCTGGGGAGTGATGAAGGGCGTGACAGGAAGCAGAGGAAAGGCCGAAAGGTGTAGCCGACGCACGTACGTCGCACATACATCGACTTGCGAATGGACCTAGCTAGCTAATTCAATTCAATCTAGCCAGACTGGCCCGGAGCTCACATGAACAGAACTCGCAGAACAAGAGGGGCCGCCGGCGACGACGAGCCCGACCGGCGACTCGATCCGGAGCTTGCTACGTGCAAGTACACCTTGCCTAACCAGCGTACGTTGCTGGTTCGAGCGAGAGCGAGAGCGCGAGTGGGGCACGTCTTGTTCGATCTTGGACCGCTTGAGACATGAACAGCGTGAGATGTTCTCTTGACAGTTCAGATGGCTGCATGCAGTACGTGCTGCTACTTGTTCAGAATCTGGTAAGAAGTACCAAGACATACATGTGCTTGCTTCATGCCGGTGTACCGAATAGATATGCATGGTTCTGTACTATCGTTGAAACCCTCAGTCTGGTACGGTCATGATACTTTGTATTTAACCATTGTATCTAGCATTTGTCAATACTCCCTACCTCTGTAGATATGTGTATACCTCGATATGCCTCAAACAATGCTTAAATATAACCGTCTATATTTGCGGTTTACTTACAAGTTAAACCAATTTATTCTCTATATGTTTCTTTCCTCTCCCGGGCGTTGTCATATGTACACAGCATATATAGTTTGATCGATGGATGAATAGTTGCTGCACCGTGTTCCCCTGCTGAAATCACGAAGCATTGGAACGGTAGCTTCTGGATCTTGCTTAGTTTGCTTCACGACTCACCAGCACCAAAGCGGGCCTGTTCTGCACGCGTTTGAAAATATGACAGTTTGCTATCACAAGGAATACAAGGTATCTCTTTCTCTATAAAAGGAGGTAGAGTTAGAAAGAGCTAAAAATAGGAGAGAGAGAAAATTCATGTGTAAAATGAGTGGATCCTCTTTCTCATACCCCTCTTGGGGTTTATATATATATATATATATATATATATATATATATATATATATATATATATATATATATATATATATATATATATATATATATATATATATATATATATATACACATAAGGCACCTGGGTGCCTAGGCACCCATATCAAGAACCGTTCGATACATGTGTATGATTGATAATTTTTTTGAATTTGGGTATGAAAATGTTTTATACCCTTAATATATTTATGGTAAGTAAGTTTTGAAGTCAGTTCAAACTAGTTTGAACTAATTTTGAGTTCAATGCGACTACAGTGAGTATATACCATAAAAATAGTTCAAACTAATTAAACTGAAGTTGAATTTAATTTTTTCGGAGTTTGACATCTCAAATATACTTTTTTATGGGTATATGAAGATACCCACATCAAACGTTGCGAATCTCAAAGCAAATCAACGGGTATTGATATGGGTGCCTAGGCACTAAGGTGCATGAAACACTCATATATATATATATATATATATATATATATGGAGTATCCCTTTGATAACTACAAAAGATAAGAGTACATTTTTTACATTCCTCTATACTATTGGACCTAGTACAAATTAGACCAATTGCAAGACTCAGTCACGGGGGGTTGGACCACTCCAACAACAGGACTCCCTTCACAGCAAGCGTAGAGGTACCGATGAGCGAGCTGGCGTGACCAACTATCCCAGCCCCCGCCAGCAAGCGTGGATGTCCTGATGGGCGAGATCGCGCAATTGGTAGCTCCAGCCCCCAGTGGTGTGGATGCTGTAAAAACCCCAGCGCAGGGCTCTTTCACATGGGGCCGATCTTGGGCGCCGCGTAGGTGTGTGTGAGGAAGTCTGATGCCGAGGCTGCCACCATGTCGTGGAGGTCGTATTCCCGATGTGGGTGGAATTGTAGGTCGGGTCAATCTTCCGAGGCGATGTCTACGAGAAGGACTGCGAAGTCCTGTGATGCAGCCAAAGATGCCCCATTGAGGTTGATTTCTCGAGGCGTAGTCATGGGTGGGGCCGTCTCTCCGGGGCGATGCCTACGAGGAGGGCGGTGAGTCTCGACCGCAAGTTGGTCAAACAACATGTTGACGATCACGAGGTGGTCAGACGAAGTTCGTATGACCACGAGGTGGTCGGACGAGTTGTCAACCGTGAGGTAGTCGGACGAAATCACGACGGCGATGCGGTCGGACAAAGTGACCGTGAGGCGGTTGAACGAAACATCTACGACCACGAGGTGGTCGGACGAAGATTTGACCGCGATGCGGTCGGACAAAGTTTAGACCATGAGGCGGTCAGACGAAACGTCTACAACCACGAGGTGATCGGACGAAGTCCAGTCCGCAATGCAGCCAGATAAAGTATGGACTGTAAGACAGTCGAACAAAGCCACAACTGTGAGGCGTCGAATGAAGTCGCGACCGCAAGACCATCGGGCAATGCGTCCATGACCACGAGGCGGTCGAACGAAAGTGGACGAAGTCGGTGGCGGGTTGAAGACTTGCGCGCATGGTCCGTCCTCCATCCTTCGGACTTGTCATCGACGAAGTCGATGGCGGGCCAAAGACTTGCGAGTGGTCTGTCCTCCACCCTTCGGACTTATCGTCGACGAAGTAGGCTGTGGGCCGAAGACTTGCGCACGCGGTCTGTCCTCCACCCTTCGGACTTAGCGTCAGTGAAGTCGGCGGCGGGTCAAAGACTTGCGCGCGCGGTGTATCCGCCTCCCTTGCCGTTAACGAAGTCGGCGGCGGGGTGAATCGTTGACGCGCGTGGTTCTTCCCCCCATCGTTTGGACTTGGCATCGACGAAGTTAACGGCGAGACGAATCCCTGACGCGCACGGTTCATCCCCCACCCTTTGGACTTTGGGTCGACCAAGGCGGCGGCGAGACAAAGCTGCGGCGCACGCGGCCCGTCCCTCACCCTTCGGACTCGGAGTCGATGAAGGCGGTGGCGAAACATATCCTTACGCACGCGGCCTGTCCCCCACTCTTCGGACTTGCAACAAGCTAAAGTTGGTTGTTGTAGCCTTGCTACAACAGGGAGTACAAAGTACCCCTTTCTCTGTGGGAGGAGGTAGAGTTAGAAAGAGGTAGAGACAGGAGAAAGAGAACTCGTGTGTAAAATGAATGGATCCATTTTCCCCATATCCCTCTTGGGGTTTATATATATGAATAGGATAGGATAGGAAATTCTCAATCTAACTCTTTAATAATTATAAAAGGTAAGGGTACATAGTATATTCTTCTGTATTATTATGTCTATTACATATTAGGTTAGTTTTAAGATTCAATCATGAAGATAGGACCAACCTTATAACATGGAGTTTGATAAAGAGAAACTAGATTAGAATTTGAGAGGGACTGTTGAGGAACAGGCTCACCAGTCCACTACCTTCCTGTCACCTAACAAACACGAAGCGAGGATCTCTTTCAACTGTTCTTTGCTGCCATGCTCCCTAACAAATTGAAGATCTGCATACAACTTTTGTCGATCCGATGCGAGTTCGGTACAAAATCTTTCGGCACATGCAGCACCGTGTTTTCAATATTCCAAAGAGTGGATTTTTTGCTGCAGTTTATAGTTTATGGCCCTAATGCAAGAATTTATGTAAACGAATCGAATACTGATAAGTTAATAAGCCGCTTCAAAAAGATTGTTCTGATAAACCGTTTCGAAACAGCGACGAATAAACTGATTTATTTATTTGTTCGAGAAAAACCATAACTCATAAACTATAAATTATAGGATAAAAACGGATGGGACTCGGCGGCTCATCAAAAGGGAAAAAGGAGATGGCAAAATGTGAAAGTGAGTTAAGCGCACTGATCAGAAAATGCGCGACCCAGCGTCTAACGTTGTAACGACTCGAGAGCATTAGCAAGCAAACTAGCTGAATAATACAGACATGATTTAACATGAGAGAGCGAGTGGAAGTGGATTAGTTTGTGGGAAGCGTATGGTTAATGGTGAACATTGGTTTACCAACAGCATCTGATGCCCATGGAGTCAAAATTTCTTGTCGTTTTGATGGGCAGCTTTTGTCAGTGAGAAGTTAAGATAAGAGCAACTCCAGCAGTAGCCCTCAAAACAGGGCCTCTACTTTTTATTTGAAGACTCTTTCTACTTTTGAGGGCTCTGTTTTTTGGGATACACTCCAGCAGGAGCTCTCCAAACAGGACTCTCAAATTCATTCTTAGAGGGGATGACACATAGGACCCACCCTCACCCTCATCCTACTTTTGAGGACCGAGGGGCAAAAAAACTCACTCCAGCAGCGCCCCTACTTGAGCCCTCAAAAGTAGGGGCTCCCTCCAGACCCCAGGAATGAGGGCTCGAGGGGGAGATTTGAGGGCCCCTACTTTTGAGGGCTCAAGTAGGGGCCTTGCTGGAGTGAGTTTTTTACCCCTCGGCCCTCAAAAGTAGGATGAGGGCTCAAATAGGGGCCCTGCTGGAGTTGCTCTAAGGAATGCACGTGACCAGGTGGAACTCCGAAAGTACGACTTGTGATGCGAATAGACCATGGTATCTCGATGAACAAGCTGAACTGGCATTGTCTGATTGGCCCATCCATCGTTTTGCTCTTTTTTTAGGATTTAACTACTTTTTAGAGCAACTCCAGCAGGCCCCCTACTTGAGCCCTCAAACCTCATATTTGAGGGCTTGAGGCAAAAATGCAACTCCAGCAGGGCCCCTACTAGATCCCTCAAATTTGAGGAGCCCCTCAAATCCCCCTCCCACCCCTCATTCCTAGGGGCTCCCCCTCCACCCCTCATTTTTCTATTTTTTTTCCCGCACCGTGAAACTTCTCCCGCTCCCCCCCCGCCTGCATCTTCCCCCGCCGCCTCCCTCGCCCGCCCGCCTCCCTCGCCAAAAATCCCCGCCTCCCTCATTGCTCCTTCCCCCGCCGCCGCCCCCTCCCCTGCCGTCCCCGCCTCCCCCGCCGCCCCCTTCCCCTTCCCCGGCGCCTCCACCCCCTCCACCGCCGCCTCCGCCCCCTTCCCCGCCGTCCCCGACTCCCCCCCTTCCCCTGCCGTCCCCGCCTCCCCCGCCGCCCCCTTCCCCGGCAACTCCGCCCCCTCCACCGCCGCCTCCGCCCCCTCTGCCTCCGCCCCGACTCCCCGCCTTCCCCACCGCCCCCTTCCCCTTCCCCGGCGCCTCCGCCTCCGCCCCCTCCCCCGGCGCCTCCGGCCCCTCCACCGCCGCCTGCGCCGACCCGCCGCCTCCTCATCTTGCGCCTCTGTCGTCCTCGACCGCCCGACCGAGCTCTTCCACCGCCGGCCTCCACCGCACCAGATCCGGCCTCGGCCCGGTTGGATCCGGCCGCCTCCCGCCCGGATCCGTCCGCCGCTGCGCCGTCGCTGCCGGATCCGGCCATCTTCGCCCGAGGCCGCCGCTCCCCGCCCGGATCTGACCGGAACCGACGCCATCCGGCGCCGCACGCCGTCTCCATCCACCTCACCAAGGGCCTCCCCCTCGGCTCCGGCCTCGGCTCCTCCGCCGCATCCGCCGCCGCCTCCGCCAAGGCCGTCGACGCCCTCTTCGGCTTCCACGCAGTCCAGCCGCCGCCGGATCCCGCCGCCGCCGCCGCCGATGGAGTGAGGGAGGGGAACGGTGACGAGAGAGAGGGGACGAAGAAATTTGTCAGGAGTGGGTCCCATGTGTCAGTGTGTGGTGAATAGATTTGAGGGCTTAGATTTGAGGGGTGCTGTTGGAGTAGAAGCAAAAAAATTGGGCTCTCAAAAGTAGGGGGAGCCCTCAAATAAAAAGTAGGGGCCCTGTTTTGAGTAGTACTGCTGGAGTTGCTCTTAAGAAGGAAAAAATCACCTTTTGGCGTATGATGTTTATAGCAATAAATGGGCCTAATAGTTGGACCAATAACCCATTTTGGGTGGGATCGCGGCCCATAAAACATAGGCCTCCAGGTTAACGAATTGGGTGCGTAACTGTGTTTAGTTTTTGGGCCTGCTACTGCGACCCCTCGGTGGAACTAACCACCGCCGGCTCCGCCGCGAAGCCACTCGCGCGGCTCTGGCGTTGAGGTGGCCTCCTCGTCCCGGCGATCCATCCCGACCGCCTCCACCGCACCGAAACCGCGACGCTAATACCGCCGCCGGCGAGACCCAAACCCCCTCCCGTCCCCCAAATACACGCCTCCGTCTGGCCGCCGCCACCGCGATGGCCACCACCCCCGGGAACCCCTGGGACCCGACCGTCTCGCTGCGGCTGGGCCACCCGGCGCTCGTCCTCCTCGAGCGGTGCCGGGGCGGGGCGCGGCCGTTCAAGGCCATCCTCGCCCACATGCTCCGCCTCCGCCTCGCCTTCGAGACCTTCCCCATGAGCCGGCTCCTCCATTTCGCCACCGTCGCCTTCCCCCAGTACACGCGCGAGGCCCTGCTCCTGTTCGAGCACTTCACCCCTCGCCCCAACCTCTACATCTACAACCTGATGCTCTCGGCGCTCTCGCACTCGCAGAGCCGATCGGTCTCTCTCTACAAATCCATGCTCGCGTCATCCGCTTCCCCTGATGAGCAGACCTTCCTGTCGCTGCTAAAGTCTGTGGAGTGCGCGTCGGTCGGGAAGCAGGTACATGCTCACGTCCTTATGAATGGCTTGCATTCACGCGTATACTTGCGGAACTCGCTCATCAAGATGTACCTGGACGCCGGCGATGTGGAGGCGGCCGAGGCGATGTTCTCGTGTGCACCGATGTCAGATACGGTGTCTTGCAATATCATGTTGTCTGGGTACGTCAAGGAAGGATACATCAGGAAGGCGCAGCAGCTTTTCTGTGATATGGCGTCCAGGGAGATTGGTGTTGATCAGTATACGGCTGTTGCTCTCCTCGCTTGCTGTGGGCGGCTGAAGAATGCGCTTCTGGGGAGGTCCATTCATGGTGCCGTGGTGCGGAGGATGGATATTGAAGACAGGGGATTGATTTTGAGTAATGCTCTTTTAGATATGTATGCAAAATGTGGGGAAATGAACACGGCCATGAATGTGTTTGGTGAAGCTGGTGAGAAGGATGGTATTTCGTGGAACACCATAGTCGCAGGATTTGCTAATGCTGGCATGTTGGACCTCGCTAGCAAATTTTTCTTTGACACGCCTTGCAGGGATCTAATATCCTGGAATGCGCTTCTGGCTGGATATGCTCGATACGGAGAATTCGCTGCAGTGATGAAACTATTTGGCGATATGCTTGCCAGTTGTGTAAGACCTGATGAAGTGACTGCTGTAACTTTGATCTCCGCGGCTGCAGGCAAGGGAGCCTTGAATCCGGGAAAGAGCGTCCATGGTTGGGTGGTTAAAAAACATGGGACTCAAGATGCTTTCTTGGCTTCTGCTCTTGTAGACATGTATTGTAAGTGTGGAAATGTCAAGTTAGCCTTTGCTGTGTTTGAGAAGGCCTTGGACAAAGATGTTACCTTGTGGACGGCTATGATATCTGGCCTTGCATTTCATGGCCATGGGGCCAAAGCATTGGATTTATTCTGGAAGATGCAAACAGAGGGTGTAACACCTAATGGCGTGACATTGGTTGCTGTTCTCAGCGCTTGTAGTCATTCTGGCCTGTTAGATGAAGGGTGCAGGATTTTTGATAATTTGAAGCAAATGTTCAACATTGAACCAGGAATAGAACACTTCGGTTGTATGGTTGATCTCCTTGCACGATCAGGTAGGCTGTCTGATGCAGTAGGTTTGGCTAGGAAAATGCCAATGAAGCCAAGTCGGTCTATATGGTGTTCCATTTTAAGTGCGAGTTCAGCTTTTCAAAATACTGAAGTTGCAGAGATTGCTTCAAAAGAACTCCTTTGTCTTGAGCCTACAGAAGAAGGTGGATATGTTTTGCTTTCCAACTTGTATGCTGCTGGAGGTCACTGGAACTACAGCAATAAAGTGAGGGAGAATATGGAAAGGAAAGGAGTGATAAAATCAGCAGGTGCTAGTAGTTTTGGCTGTTGATGCTCCTGCTTCAGATGTTAGGTGTGTCTCTTGTGTATTACTTAAAGGGTCTGTCTATACAACATTCGACTATTTTTAAGACTAAAATTAGTCCGATTTTAGAACCATTGGATGGAGATCCAATACACCAGATTCACCCTCCAAATCCTATAAAATAACCTAACCCTAACCTTTCCCCCACCGCCAGCCAACTCCCCCGTGCCTCGCCCGAATGGCCCAATCCCCCACTGGTACTGCCCCCACGTTGCCTCCCTCCGCCTCGCCTTCGACGCTGGTGAGCACGCCGCCTATCGCCTCCCCCTGCCTTGTCCTCTTCTCCCCCGACTCCGTCCTCCTCTCCCCCCGCTCCGTCCTCCTCTCCCCTCGAATCATCCTCCCCCGCCGCTATCCTCTACCCCATCGCCCCCACCGGCCTCCAGTACCCTCGCACCGCTGTTCTACCCTGTCTCTGGCGGCTACCGTCGCCGGATCTGCCACCACTACCCACCACCTCCTAACAACCACTCCGGTCCTCACCCCCACCAGCCTCCAACGCCCCCGCCCTGCCGTTCTTCCCCGTCTCTGGCAGCTACCGCCGTTGGATTCGCCGCCACCACCCCCCGCCTCCTAACAGCCACTATGGTTCTCGCCCCCGTCGCCAACCCTGCCCACTTGCCCTCCTCAGCAGCGGCCGAGGCGGCGCCACCACTGCCTCGCCGCCCCACCAGCTACGCCTCCCACTGCTGGTCCGCGATCGCCCCAGCCTCCCTCTAAGCTCAGAGGGGCTCAGGTAAACCCTAACTGATGAACCCAAGCCCTAATCCCACAGGTCGCTAGCAGCGAAATTGGTGGCATCGCTGGTGGAGAAGACGCACACGAATCTTTGTGCACATCCAAAGGCGAGAAATCCGATTGATTTCTCCTCAAAAATCATGTGAATGTTGTATAGCACTTCCGTTACTTCAAATCTGATTTTTGTAGCAGACTTCTTTCTTCCGAGAAATGCGTGTT
This sequence comes from Dendrocalamus latiflorus, assembly GCA_017311315.1. NCBI lineage: Eukaryota > Viridiplantae > Streptophyta > Magnoliopsida > Poales > Poaceae > Dendrocalamus > Dendrocalamus latiflorus. The sequence goes on along the minus strand of CM029651.1, from coordinate 7,014,217 downwards.
TCGTTCGTGTGCATTTTATGTAAATTATTTCTGCTCCCTTGGGGACTTGAGTATCACAGTTTTCGGTTCAGTGAAAAGTACAATTTTTGTAAACCAAAAATATGCCGTGGGAGAGAACATGATGCTGACCTGAAAACAGTTATCTTGGGGGCTTAAATCTCCCCTCTTGTTTTACTTCTCCAAATTTCTTATTTACATAAGATGTTGAGGGCCTGAATACTTCTTTGATTTTTGTTTTCTTTTGGTACCCAGGACTTGAAGCAGAGAACATTGGATACAACAACAATAAAACCTTTTGTTCCAAACAAGTTAGGGTAGACTAGGAATGAAACCTTCTCAAGGTCAAAGAAAACATTGGTTAATCGAGAAAAATCGACTGGTGCAATATGCTCTACCTGCATTATTGAGAAGAAATCTGCACTTCTTGTGTAAGCTATACTGTTTGATATACTAATGTATTTCTTCCAATTGAGTCATCTCTGATTATTTGAATGAAGTAAGGCTTGTGCCTGTTTTGTACTGGGATTTAAGCATTTACTTCAACAGTGACATGACACAGAACTCAATCAGGTCCATATGCTAATCCTGATGTTGTTAGTTTAAAACCTCTGCTTTCAAATGTTCCTTAATTATGTATGACTCTACCAGCCAAGAAGATACAGATTGGTGGATATAAAAAGGTAGAAAATTTGGGGGGAAATAGGTACAATGTTTAATAACTGTTCATGTCCAGTCAAAATATGTTATCTGCTTTGCCTCTTATGAAATTTCTGAGCCCCTCAAAGTACCTTGTACCAATGGCCCAAATGAATTATGCAGAAAGTCCCATATCTTGGCTCAAAATGCTGTTCAAGTCATACTGCACTGAGAGGATACCTGTAAGCATATATTTAGGAACTGTTAACAAAAACTTGTAGATGTATGAAAGCTTATTCTATTAAATAGAAATCTTCCTCAGTTATGAAAGGTTGAATCGCACTTTTACTAGAAGAAATAGGAATTTTCTCTAATTATATGCTTCAAACGAACTAATATCCCATTCACTAGTTGTAAATCTTGCAGGTTGCAACTTATGTAATGTGTATTTGTGTCTTTTGACAGGTATAGTTTCATGGATGTGAACTTGCCATAGTTTGTTGACCTGGTGGGATAATGCTGATGACTACAATACCACATCCTTATAAAACTAGGGTCAGTCAGATTACTGAGCCCATTGAAACTATGGCATCATGTGACAGCTGTACAAGCAATTTTGATCATCAAACTGATTTACGGTAACAACTCTCTTCTTAAACACTGTACAAGCAATTTTGACTATTCACTTTCGTTCCCCTGCTGAGTTATGCCTAACCTTCACTCGAATTCTAACTAATTTGTTTGATTGTCTTCTGTTCAAATGTGGAGATATTTCAAGTGTGCATGTGCTGCTCCGATGGTTGCTTTCTCGTTAGCTCATTCTGAAACACTGTTTCATACTTTCATGATTTGTTTAGGGCTTCATTCAGTTTTTTTAGTACCTGAATGCTGATCTTGAAAACAAAAGTATCTGAATGCTATTGTTGAGTCTTGTGCTCCTGTCATGGCTATTAGGGGTATATATTACATGCAGAATAGGACCGTACGAAAGGTACCAAATTCCCGAATGATGTGCTGGTGTGCTGTGGTGTATACTTGGATTGACCGATAGATGTGAGTTGTTTTGTTCATGTAGCTGCTTTCTAATTGCTGAATATGTGTACTTGGTTCGGTCACCAATTTGAATATACGGTACTTGGTTCGGTCACCAATCGCTTCCTTTTTGGTTCTGAGATTAATGTGTACTGTCTGTATACTAAACCCTGGTGATCACTTACTTTTTGGTTCTGAGATTAATCTGTACTATGTGCTGCCTAAATGCACAAGTGATAGTCCAGATTGTTTGGTGGTTCATCTAATCAGTACATGATTGTGCTGTTCATTTAGTATCTGGTGGCCTGGTGCTTGATATGCAGATGAAGCAAGATCTCACAGGAGTTGTACTCTGGCAGCCACCACCGCACTATTTGGTGGGAAGGTCACAAGACTAATCTCGTTGTCATGTTAAATTATTAAGCCGTTTGTTGAGATGTGCGTATTTTTTGCTTTTACATGGTACAAATAGAACGCTTGGGTTGTTTTATTGACTCTATTTTATAGAGTATCTGATTTGAAGTATGATTATGTATCGATTGTAAAAGATAATGCTATATAGTAAAAAAAATCATGATTATATATATGTTCTTCCGAACTCCGAAGGAAGATGCCCTTGGGCTGGACCTGACAATTGGTTCAAGCCTATTAGAATGCAGTAACTCGAGATTGACGGTAAAAATACCTGTGGCTGGTGCCGTCCCACGAGGACTCTACCATGACCTTACGCTACTGACCGGGAGTCAGGGAGCGCGTGGCAGCGTGGCGACAAAGATCTGGACCTCGACTCACTTCTTGATGGACATGACAGAATCGACCTGGGTGTCGGGGTGGGAGTAGAGGGGTTCACCAGCGCATCCACGGACCCTGCTGGAGGCGAAGGGCGGGAATTTTGGACACATGTGGACCTCTAAACACCCGAAATTCCGTTTTTGGCCTTCAAACCAAAAAATTCCAAAACTGGACCCCCGCTTGAGCGCGCGTTCGCGTTGCGTCGACACGTGTCTGGTCGTGAGGTGTGGTACCGCACGATCGCGCTGTAGCACGGGTCGTGCGGTACCACACTGCACGACCGCCTCGCCCTCCGCGCTGGCCGCACGTTCCGGTTTTTTGAGCGCCTGACCGAAGCCTCGACCGCACGACTCGGTTTTTTGACCACACGACCGAAGTTCCGACCGCACGACTCAGTTTTTTGACCGCATGACCTGTGCTACAATGCGGTCGTGCGGTACCAAACCGCACGACCGAACACGTGTCGACGCAACGTGAATGTGCGCTCAGGCTGGGGTCTAGTTTTGGAATTTTTTTGTTTTGGAGGCCAAAAATGGAATTTCGGGTGTTTAGGGGTCCACATGTGTCCAAGATTCGCATGGCATGGTAGGGAAACCCTAGGACTGGATGCGAGCGATGGAGCTGGCAGGTGCGACCGAGAGTGACGAGGGTGGACGGAAAGGGGAAAACGGGTTGTAAATTTACTAGTAGTAAACTTACTTGCAAATGATAGCACGGTTTGGCACAGAATTTCAAAATTGTTGATCGATGGCCGTTTAGCACATCATGGCACAGTATGGCTCATTTAGCCTTTGGGCACGATAAGGCATGTTGGACATGGATTTCTAAAACTTTTGACAATTTACATAAATATTACTTTTGTATAGTTAGTAAAATTACTTGTAACAAACTGTAAAATTATTTGCGACAGGTAGTAAAATCTATCTCTACTACTTAAAAAACGTATTGGTGGCGGTGGTTCACCACCCTCTAGTTGGTAATGGTTCATCTACCTTCCACCAACACCTGGCATGTGGATCCTACTACCAACGGATCCTCACGCATGTTGTTCGCTCGCCCTCCCGCATCATCATCCCTTTCTTTTCCTACGACCAACACCTCCACATCTCCTGGCTCCCTGCATCTACCGCGCTGCCGCTTGAAAGCATCTAGGCCTCGAAAAATAGTTTTGGTAATTAATGATAATATGTAAATATGTTACTAACATATTTATTGAGTGCTTGAAAGGTATAGTCCCTATGATGAATATGACAACCTGGAAATGCATGCTAAAGGTCAACATGAGGATCAAGATGGTTCAAGATAAAGGTATAAAATAGTGTAGGATCCCTTTTGATTTTACCGATTTTAGGAGAAAGGATGGAAGACCAGATTATAGGTTAAATGCCGTATTATTAAGAGGGATCATGGCTAGTAGCTTAACAACATGTTCTTGTGTCATTTGGATCAATTTAGGATCGTGCATGCACTTAAAATTAAAATTGATAGTCAACTATACATTGTCAGGAAAATCAATAGTACCGAAATTTACTCGGCGGTACTACCGCAGTGCGGTGTGACTGGGATGGAAGTATGGTACTACTGCAACTCGGAAGTACCGACGTCTAGTTGGCGGTATGTTTTTTCCAGAGTTCCCTTGAAGCTCATTTGTTTCTCTGGAAAATAGTAGTACCGAGTTTGAACGGCGAAATTACCACAGAGCGGTATGACCGCAATTCCTGAGTGGTACTACCGGAGCTCGAAAGTTCTAAAAATCCGAGCGGTACGCTTTTTCCAGAGGACCAGGCTTTGGTCCTCGAGACAAATGGAAGTATCGCGCTAGAAATCGGAACTACCGAAGATTGAAACTACCGTAATTACAACGGCGGTAGTACCAAGCTATATTTCAATGGCTAGTTCAAAAACTTTGAAATAGTCATTACTGTTGTGTCAGAACAGGTGCGGTAATACCGGCCGATGAATGGCGGTACTACCGCTTGTTCTGAAATTTTCAAGAATGAGCTTGTAACGGTTTGACTTGGTTGGTGGGGGGGTATAAATACCTCCTCACCTGCTCAAGGATCGGGTTAGAGACTCCATTTAACATTCTTGATCAATAGAGCACTCTCCCACACCTCATTTACTCGCTTTGCATTCATTTAAGGTAGTCGAGCCAAAAATCAAGTGCATCCATTCTAGATTGATTCTTGGCACTTGATCGCCATCAAGCAAATCTTTTGTTTATTACTCTTGGTGCTTGCGGCACCTAGACAGCCTTGGCGGGAGATTGCGAGGTGACATCTTTAAGAAGATTGTGAAGAGGTCCGGCGTCAACTTGTGAGTGGTTCGGTGCTCACCATCTCCAGAACCGAGGAAAAGCAATCCCTAGTGGATTAAAGAGCGAGGCTTAATTCGTGGAGCCGGTCTATGTCGCTTGGGCTTTCCTCAACGTGGGCTAGTGAAGATGGGCAAGTCTTCGACACCACAGGCAGCTATACTAGACCGTAATTATTTAATTGAACTTTAATCACAGAAATTAACAGTAAAATTATAGAAAATGCATAGAAGATTCTGGAATATTATGAGAACCTTTTGTACCATTGTCCAATTTATTTTATACATATTTACCTGCAGTACATTTATATATTCCTTTCATGCATATGTAGATGACAGTCATCACGAACCGAGAGTTCGAGGAGTTGGCCCAGCATGGCCAAAACTACTTGACTTGGCCTTCTGATATCAAGATCGTACTTTGAGCCAATAAGCTCTACGCTGCCATCAGGATTGGTGCACCACAAGATGCCAAACCCACACTTGAGAAAAATGATCATGCACTTCACTTCCCCTGGCATTACCTCTGCTTTACTCTCAAGAATAAGTATATGGCAGAGAAGAGCGCGCTAGCATTATGGACTGCATTAAAGAAGTGGTTCGAGAAGCTAAAGTACACTACTCTTCCTTAGGTAGAACAAGAATGGATCCGACTGAGGTTCGCTGACTTCAAGACGATTAAAGAGTACAACTCTGCTCTACACAGAATTTGTACCAATCTTTAACTTTGTCTCAGTCAGATCACAGATGAGCAGAAGATTAAGAAGACTCTCTCCGCCTTCCACCCCCAATGCAGTGCAGTCTGTGCGCAATTATTGTCAAGATGGCTACAAGGAATATCCTGAATTGATTGATATTATGCAGGTTGCAGAGGCTCAGGATGAAGTTCTCCGTAAGAAGGCTAACGCAACCTGGGAGCTCTACTGGCCATGAGGCTAACGCTGGGAGCTACAAGGTGCGAAAGCCTATAATAAAGAAAAGTGGAAGGAAGGGTGGAGCCGCAGCCCAGAAAAGGCAACTCAAATACTCCACAGGAGAATAAGGTCAGCAAATCAAAGCGGAATGATAAGCCCTATGGTCAGCAAGACCAAACCTGCTACAAGTGTGGCAAGTGGGGGCACTGGTCGCGGATCTGTAAAGAGGCACAACATGTCATCGATACATTCCTTGCTAAGAAGAAGAAGGGTGGCAAAGAGCAGCATGAAACCCACTTTGCCTTTGTTGAGGGGAAGAGTTCTCAGCAACTGTCTGCACCAATGGAGATTGACTCTACTCTGCAGCAACACCCCTTCTTGACATTGCAGCCGCCACCATGATTTCCCAAGAAGAGCATCTCACTCCTGAGAAGACAGCAGCCGAAGTCTCTGAATTTTTAGCAGATTTAGTCTAATGCACAGAATGTATTTAGACTTTAATTGTCATTTATTTCATGTGTGGAAGGAATAAGTTAGATTTTGCATTTATCTCATCTTTGGAGGTTTGGATGCAAGGTTTATGTACCTATACCCACTCCACAATGTACAGCAATGGGTCCTCTTCGAAAATCTAGGATATACGTTGGTTATGTGACAACATCCATAATTAGGTATTTAGACCCCCATGACAGGAGATTTGCATACTGCCCGTTTCTCTGATAGTATATTTGATGGGAATAGTTTTCCGACAGTAGGGGGAGGAAATCAACCATTTGATGAAAAATATCGGAAAATTATGTGGCAAGCTATGGGAATTCATGCAGATGACCCGCGCACTAGTAAAGCAAATAGAGAAGTCCAGAAGTTCATCGACTTGCAAGCATTAGCAAACCAACTGCTGGACCACCTTAGTGATTTAAAGAGCGTGACCAAGTCACATGTGCCTGCACGCAATGCATCGGAAAGGGTTGAAATACCAAAGAAAGTTGAAGGTATCTATAATCCCGCCCAAAGGTCTCAGAATAAAAGGACGAGAACTCCAGCTCCTCAAATCCCAAATAACCAGGGACGCCTGGTGAAAAAGGATAAGAAGGATTTGACATAGCCAATCACTGAAATTCCCTAGAACTAGAAAGGGGGCCAGTTGAGACCTTGCACTAGTATGGCACCTTCAATGAAAGGCATACCAGATTGAGCATTCCCATAGAGGGAGAAACCAGCATGGATGTGTGTGCACACATCGGAGCTAAAAAACTAAAGGGGTTTGCCCCCGCAGCTGGAAGGAGTGTTGAGCAATTAGAAGCACTAGAAGAATCAACCCATGATGAAATATCTATAAACTATGTGCACACGGGAGAATATATGAAGAGGACAACAACCAATTCTGATATTTATTTTGCAAAGAAAATTGCCACAATCATCGATCTTGATCCAGAGCCTGCATCACTCACTGAATGTAAGAAAAGATCAGATTAGGAGGATTGGAAAAAGACAATAGAAACTGAATTATTATCTTCGAACAAAAAAGAGGTGTTTGAGCCTGTAAGCCACACGCCTCCCCATGTGCACCCCATAGGGCATAAGTGGGTATTTGTTCGAAAAAGAAATGAGAAAAATGAAATTGTAAGGTTTAAATCAACGCTTATTGCATAAGGTTTCACTCAACGTCCAGGAGTTGATTATGAAGAAACATATTCCCCGGTCATGTGTAGTATTACCTTTAGATATTTAATTTCGATGGTAGTAAACCTGAACTTAGAAATAAAATTGATAGATGTGGTAACGGCATACCTTTATGGAAACTTAGATTTGGACGTTTATATGAAGGTGCCTGAAGGTATCCCTGTCCTGAATCAAGACAGAGCAAATAGAAGCCTGTACAATGTGAAACTCAGAAAATCACTGTATAGACTTAAGCAATCAAGCAGGATATGATATAATCGCTTAAGCGACTTTCTTTGTAAGAAAGACCACACGAACAATGAGAATTGTCCCTGTGTGTTTATACGACGATCCCGGAATGAATTTTGTATAATCTCAATATATGTAGATGATCTGAATATCATCGGAACCCTAGAAGATATAAAAGAAGTAAGCTTTTACTTGGAGTCAGAGCTCGAAATAAAAGATTTGGGTAAAACTAAATATTGTTTAGGTTTGCAGTTTGAGCATACCTCTAAAGGGATATTAGCGTATCAATCCGCGTACACTCAAAAGGTATTAGAAAGGTTTGGCTTTGAAAAGGCATACCCTTCGAGAGTACCAATGGTCGAGCAATCTTTACAGCAAGACAAGGATTCATATCGACATAGAGAAGAGGGGGAGGAAGTCCTGGAACCAGAATTCCCATACTTAAGTGTAGTAGAAGCACTTATGTATTTAGCAAACTGCGCTAGACAGGAAATTGCATTTACCATAAACCTATTAGCAAGGTATAGTGCAGAACTTACCAAAAGGCATTGGTAGGGAATAAAAGATATTTTTCGATACCTCCAAGGAAGCAAAAATTTTGGACTATTCTACAGAAAGAACCAAGATTTGAATCTGACAGGCTATGTAGATGTCGAATACCTGTCGGATTCACATACTGCTAGGTCACAAACATGCTATGTATTCTTGTGTGGTGGAATTGCAATTTTATGCCAATCGTCTAAGAAAAGTCTTTATTGACTTCGACGAACCACTCGAAAATCATAGCACTGTACAAAGCCGCACAAGAATGTGCTTAGCTTCGCCGAATGATTCATCGCATCCAGCAGTTATGTAGGTTAAATATCGTGCAAACTCCCACAATTATCTATGAAGATAGTGCAGCATGTGTTGCACAAGTGCAGATGCGCTACATAAAGAGTCATCTCATAAAGCATGTCAACCCCAAGTTCTTCTATACTTATGAATTGTAAAAAATGGACGAAATTAAGGTATTGCATACTAAGTTGTGTGAAAATATTACAGATTTATTCACTAAGTCACTTCCAGCATCTAGTTTTAAAAGATGTGTACATGGAATTGGAATGATGAGACTTAGAGAAGTGCAGAATTCAGTAGGAGATTCTTCTCAAACTTACTATTAAGATTTGATTATGAATATCAAGTACCTAAATAATAAATCCTATAGATTAATGGAATTGGGTGGATTATACTCTTTTTCCTTTGACGAGTTTTTTTAAGTTTCTCAGTCAAGGTTTTTAATGAGGCAATTCATGCAACACAACATAACATGTATTATGTACTCTTTCTCTAAATTTTTTCACTGGGTTTTTATGAAGTTTTGATGAGGTATGATCGTGTCGGATGAGGATCCAAGGGAGATTATTGGGAAACCTGGGTCTGAGCCTGCAAGCCTAGTTCATTGGTGAATATCTTCTACTTAGTCTATAAATAGGGAGTCTCAATTGTGATTATATGTACCTTGTGAAAAGAGAAAGCAATAAAGAAGAAACTCCTCTATTATCTATTGTGTTCAATTTATTACTCTACTAGTTACGTACCTGTGCGTTGCAACGGAACTCATTGAATGTATAGAGAATTGTGCTATAGAAGAAAGTTGCTCTGATCGGTTGGAAAGTGGAGAATGATGAGAAATTGAGGGAATAGAGCGGTTAGAGAAGAATGGACGTACAACCACTAACTCGTTCTTTTATAATAACTAATTACGTACCCGTGTGTTTAACGGAACTCATTAAATGTATAGAGAATCGTGCTATAGAAGAGAGTTGCACTGATTGGTTGGAAAGTGGAGAATAGTGAGAAATTGAAGGAATAGAGTGGTTAGAGGAGAATGGACCTACAACCATCAACTCATTCTTTTATAATAGTAATGATAATGATTGTATTATTATGTATTTATTTACCTCTTTTGCATATAAAAAATTGATCGAACTGAATTCACTAAGGACGGTTCCTCAACAACATTAATACACGATGAACCGAGTACGCCCCATCGTATACAGTTCGTAAGTTAACACAGTTTGCAAGTCAACGGCTCCGGAAGAGCAGTTTGGTAACTGCCCTCACGAAATCCGTCCAGTTCCCGCCTAAACCCCCTAGTTGGCTCGCCCGGACCGAGTAATTACCCGTAGTTTCGAGAGTAGTTATGGAAATTGGGCGTCATTTCGAAATTTCGCCACAGGTGACCGCCCAAGCCGCGAGCACGAACGCACGACCGGACGGTTCAAAAGGAAACCTTACCTATCCCAAATTACACAACTACCCTCGCTTGCAGACATTTGTTCAACATTACGAAGCGTAATAATACTAGCATAGCTTAAGGGTCATAATATAAATATTGCTTTTTTTTGTATAAGGTCCCCCCTAGCCCCCGGCGGAAGCGAAAAAAAATATCTCGCTTTCGTTTGCGTCGCGTGAGGAGAAGGGAAGCCAAAAATTCGCGAAGGTAAGGGCTTTCCGGCCATCTTATCCGAACCCCCCAATTCCTCCAAATCCCCTCGAGATTTGTCGAATCGACCGCGAGATCCGCCCGATTCGCGCCCCGATCTGCTCTGATTCGGTGCCCGCCTCGTCGGATTTGGTCCGGCGTGCAGGGTTTTCGTCGGTCGCGTTCGAGCGGAGCGGAGGAGATGGCTGGGAAGGGAGGCAAGGGCTTGCTCGCGGCGAAGACGACGGCGGCCAAGTCGGCGGAGAAGGACAAGGGGAAGAAGGCCCCGGTCTCCCGCTCCTCCCGCGCCGGTCTACAGGTGTGCCCGCTCGCTTGCTCTGCTTTTTTTTTTTGTTCCGCTTGCTTCGCGCGCGGGTTTAGATTTGGTCTGGATTTGCAGTCTCCGTATGCGCGCGCGCTCGTTATGGGCGCGAGATTTGAGTGGTTGCGTGGTTCGCGCGCTTTAGGTCTCGTATCGGTAGCAGTAGCGAGGTGCTTGTATGCTGCGTGCTTAATCTTTTTTTTTTTTTGCATGCGTTAGATTCGTCTGTGGATTGGAGGCGCTGTGGCTTTGTTGATAATTTTTAGTGTCCCGTGGAGGTTTTAGTAGGTCTGGAGAAGCATTTGGCCTGTTGAGTTGTGTTATGTGGGCTTTTGTTACATGATTTGGTTTGTTCGACTGGGGCGCGAGCGGTTTGCGGAATTGTCGCTGTTGGTCTTCGTCAGAGGTTTGGAATTTCGTGATAAGAGAACAAGAGATAATACATTCCACAATACCTTGTTCGGCAGTGCGCTCGCTCTCGACAGCACCATCCAAACCTCTTCCTCTTCAGCTGCTTCCTCTTCACTCCAAGCGCCAATTTCTTATCCACCTTTGCTCCCCATGAAGCTTTCTTGTCTACAAAAGAGCAAGCTTTTATCTCCGCCTCCAGATTAGAATCAATCCAATCAAGAAGCTACATGATGTAGAAAGGCGAGAAGGCTGCACCTTTGGATTTGCCCATGCGAACAAATCAGTAACCAAGCTCACACGAGGAAGGCTGTGAATTGAGCGGCAGAAGAAAATTCGCCATCGGTAAGCAGCCGTGATTTGCTCGGCCCGTCAGGCGCATCTCGAATCTGCTCGGCCACTGACCATCATGTTGCCAGGATCTACTAGGGCAGGCCGAGGGTTTGTGTTTTTGCAACAAATCATGTACCTGATGTGTACTCAATTCCTTATTCACACAATATTCCTCCAACATGCAAAAGTTTCCACTTCGTCTTGGTTTGGTCATTGTCTGATTGATCCATCATGTGTACGTATATTCTGTTGTCACATCATTCTCACAATCCACTTCAAAGTTCAAACACGCAGAATCTGTTTGTCAGAATGTGCCATACTTTCTTAACATGTGTTACTTAACATAGGTTTGGTGATTGGTCTGTGAGACTGACTTCTTTGTACGTGATCTTTTTCACAGCACCTCAAGCAAGTGAATGAGTCAATTTGCCCATGACTTATTTGTATCCCCCTTCAAACTTATGAAACCTTTCTTGTTGACTTCTCAGGATCAATGATTAGGTGCTATTAATCAGATGATGCGCTAAATTCTTACTAGTTTGTGTGGTCTACTAAGACACTTAACTCTGGGTGTTTAGATGGTTTTGATTAAGGGTGCAAATGCAAATGATTGATGCTGTTATTGCTATGTTGTCTTTGTGCAGAGGAGTTTTTTTTATATTGAATTGTGAGATATGCTCCCTTAATTTTTGCTATGCCATATTTTCAGTTCCCTGTTGGCCGTATCCATCGCCAGTTGAAGCAAAGGACTCAGGCAAATGGCCGTGTTGGTGCTACTGCAGCAGTCTACTCTGCTGCTATTCTGGAGTACTTGACGGCCGAGGTTCTGGAACTGGCTGGGAACGCTAGCAAGGATCTGAAGGTCAAGCGTATCACCCCTCGCCACCTTCAGCTGGCCATCCGTGGAGATGAAGAGCTTGATACCCTCATCAAGGGTACCATCGCCGGTGGAGGTGTGATCCCGCACATCCACAAGTCCCTGATCAACAAGTCTTCCAAAGAGTGAAGATTAGGAAATGAGTATCGTAGTTTAAACTGGACTTTTCTGCACTCCTGTGTGAGGCAAGTCCTGGTTATCGACTTATCGTGTAGGTTTTAGTTAAGTTTCCAGATTGAAGTAATCCGTATGTGTAATGCCTCCCTGGTACCTTTTCAGTTATTGGAACATTGTATTTGTGGTCGGTTGTTTACTTTGGGGTACTAGACCTTGATGCAAACTTGGCTGTTTTTGTTTCATTTTGGTAGTCTGCTGTTCCAGTTGTTTACATCAGCGTTTCTTCTTAAGTTGGCTGCTTTTCTTCTGATTTCTCTAGTAGTCCTCTTTGGAGGGGTTCAAGCTCAGGGCTGTCAAATTTGTCGTTGGATTGCTCTTCTAAACTGATCGAAATGAGGATCTTCAGTCAGAGCGAACTCAGTGAAGTGTCTTCCCCAACGTTGGAGACGTCGTTACATGACCTGGTCTTCTGCTGTTCTGCAATTCTACTGCCGGATCGTAAGCTTAAATTATGCTCCGTGAGTGTTGATGTTGCAAGTCTACGACTGTTGAATATTGAACTGTTGCAATACATTTCTTTGTGTGCATGTATGCCTGATTATAAGCAGATGCAGTAATAAACGACGTACAACTATTTTCATTTAACCATGTGTTTGAGCAGTTTTCCGGTGACTTTATCGATAGTCACTAAGATCCTTCCTACATCCAGAACTACATTTTATTTGTTTTGTCATTATTATACGCTGGAAGCTGACTGGATCCAGCTTAGGTACAAGGAAGAAGTCAGTTTATTTTGACTATCTTAATTACCACAGGGTGATCTACTCCCGAAGTCTGAGCTACCTGATGCAAGGTTGTGTCATTCTGTTTCGAGTCAATTCTTAGAATCAATAACCAAACAAACTGTCCCCTCTTGTTTATCATGAGAAACTCACCTTGCACTTGCAACCCTTGGGACAATGCAGGTGCACCGCTGGAATAATCTGGGGGATCTTCACACTGGTATCATCTCATCACATTCTCTTGCTGCAACTCACATCCTTTTACCACCCATCAAGCCAACAAGGCCTTGCGTGGCATGAGTTGCATACTTGTATACTCTTCTTTTTTATTTCTGAAACTTTGTATTATATATGTTTTCTTATTTTTCTGGTTCTGAGTTGTAAATGTTTCACTGGTGAGATTGTGGATCGCCATCCTGAGCAGAAGCGCAGGGAAAGCGCAAGAAATGATTAGAACCTATTTGATATGGCTGTGACTTGTGGCTTTTAGCTGAAATTTTTGAATTTTAGCTGTTTGAGATAAAGATTACGGAGAAAAAGATACTTATTTGTGATTTTGGTTGATACAGATGTTGGGCTTTTAACGTATGCTACAATTAACTTGTAAATCCTATCTTGAAAAAATATTTCATTTGAAAGTTAGGAACTGTAATAAAAACCAAAAGTCACTCTTAGAAGCTGTTAAAAGAACATCCCCCATAAGAGCTGCCAATTTTTCCACAAAGTGCACCGCCCAGCGTGTCGTATCAGAGGGCCTGTTCTTTTCGGCTGTGGCTTTTGGCTGAAATTTTTGAATTTTGTCTGTTTACGGTACAGATTATGGAAAGACAGATGCTCACTTGCGATTTTGGCTGGTACAGATATTAGGCTTTTAACGTGTAGATCGCTTAACTTGTAGATTCCGTCTTGAAAAAATACTTCGTTTAAAAGTTAGGTACTGTAGCAAAAGCCAAAAGCCGCGCGGCTTCTCTCCTGCCAAACAGGCCCTCTGTCTCCAAGGCTCCAAGCACAACAAGGTCTTTTTTATTTACCCTCTTTCCCCCCACGATAGGATACTTCCACCCCGCTTCCCTCCTCTCGCTCGCTATATTTGTTCTTGCTCCCGTGAACTGCTTGTTTGTTCACTTTCTTCCCCTCCTCTCTTCACTCTCCTCGTAACATTCTTCTTGTGGTTTAGGCGTGTAGCTGTCAGGGTGGCAGTGGCAAAGTCGGCATGGAAGGGCTGACGAGCGAGCAGATGGTTGCGTTCCAGGAGGCCTTCTCGCTCTTCGACAAGAACGGCGACGGTTTCTCCTATCCCCATGCTTGAGTTTTGATGCGGTGTTTGTTGAGAACTTGAGATTTTTTCTTTGTTTTCTCTTTGTCAGTTATAGCTGGCTTTTGGAAGGAATGTTAGTGTTTCACAATGATCTTGTTTCCATTGTTCTTAGCTGTTGCAGTTTAAGGTATAAGCATGGGGACAAAACAGGGATCTTATAACAACTGCAGAACCTATTGCGTGCAGTTCTTCTTGCATTACTCGTTATTGAGACATAAATATCTATACAGGAAACTCCTCGATATAAAGCAGGCAGCCATAATCTGAATCATAAGATGGTTCAGGTTTTTTTTTATAATGTATCTGTTCTTGTTTAACTTTATGTGCTGTCGAGCAGTAGATGGAATTGGAATTCTTATGTTCTTAGGTATTTCCTAGAAAGTTCTATACTGTTCAATGATAGGGATTTGCTGTACGACTAATTTTAGAGATTCTTTTGGTCAATGAAGCCTTCAGTTTGTGACAAAATAAAGGTGCTTGCTATTGGCTCACTTATGCTCTTGAGGGCTCTTAAATCTTTGCAGTGGATTATCCACCTAACTTCTTTACGAAAAGTTGTTGACACATGCTTATCTAATGGTCAAGTTCCTTAAGTAATCCATGACATGTCCTTCAAGAATCAAGGCTGTTCTTTGATGTCTGTGGTGATATATACTTATCGTGTAACCTGTGATCCGCACATAGTTAAGTAGCAGTTCATCATGTTGGTAGCCTTAGACGTCTCTATCTTAGTCAAAACTTCTGACCGTGCTTTCCACATGGTGTCGTCTTGGTCCTTTTTTGGATATGCACAGAGACCTATGTGCTGGCTTGTTGTCATCAGTTGACCTGTGACATGTAAACCGTCATATGCAGGATGCATAACTTTGGAAGAGCTGGCTGCAGTGACTCGTTCCCTCGGCCTTGAGCCGACCGATCAGGAGCTCAACGACATGATGAGCGAAGTCGATACAGATGGAAATGGGATCATAGATTTTCAGGAGTTCTTGAGCCTTATTGCCAGGAAGATGAAGGTGAAGTTTTGCACTTTGATGGACACATAACTGATGGCTTATAGTATCTGCTTCCCCTTTTACCAAACTGGATTTGCCCATATCTGACTGTGTCGTTGCTTTCCATGTGTATTGCAGGATGGAGATGGCGACGAAGAGATGAAGGAAGCTTTCGAGATCCTAGACAAGGACCAGAATGGTTTTATCTCCCCTACTGAGGTGGTTTGCTGCCTTAACAAGTTCAGATCGTTACCAAGCTATTTTTAAGCACTGCTTACTTTCTTCTTGTCCATGTGTGCAGCTGAGGACAGTGATGATCAATCTTGGGGAGAAGATGACCGACGAGGAGGTTGAGCAGATGATCAAGGAGGCGGATGCCGATGGCGACGGGCAGGTGAACTATGATGAATTTGTGCTCATGATGAAAAATGCTGAACGTAAGATATCTGGGTGAACAAATGCTAGTGATAGATGTGAAACCACTGGTTCTCAGATTGGAGGCATCGCCTCCAATGTAAATTCCAGTTTCTCCAGTACTGTGATATTGTGATATGCTCTTTTTGAAACTATTGTAACAATAACAACAACAACGAAGCATTTTATTCCAAACAAATTGAGATATGGTAGGAATAAAACCTTCTCAAGATCAAAGAGATAAGGGCCTTGAAATAAAACATACAATGCTAAAATTCTAAGTCGTGCATCCTGCTCTCTGAGCCGAGAGCCTAAAACATTGCCTTTTTTTGTATAGTTTCGGTACGTGAATCGTTAACTTCCATGCGCTCATATCCAAATCTAATTCTTTAGATATATTCTAACACATCAAATCTCTTTTAACTGCTTCCTTCCGCGTCAGTCTTGATCGACTTTTGTCTCTTTTTACATTTTCAATATATTTTACTACATACCGGTGCCTCAGGAGGTCACCGTTGAAGATGTCCAAACCATCTCAAGTGATGTTGAACAAACTTCTCTTCAATTGGTGCTATCTCACCCTATTACGTATATCATCATTGCGGATGCGATCCCGCCTTGTGTGACCACAGATCCACTGCATCATCTTTATCTCTGCTACATTTATTTTCTGTATATGCTGTATTTTAGTCGCCCAATATTCTGCTCCATATAGCATCGCGGGTCTGATCGCCGTCCTATAGAACTTACCCTTTAATGTTTGAAGGATTTTTCTGTCACACTGGAAAGCAGATGCTTGGCGTCATTTCACCCACTCTGTTCTTATTATGTGGCTTACGTCTTCATCAATCTCACCGTCCTACTGTAGCATGGATCTCAAATAACGAAACATGTCCTTCTTAAGCACTACTTGTTTGTCCAGTGTAACATCTCCATCATCTGTCATGACACCGCTGAAATCACATTTCATACACTCAATTTTAGTTCTACTAAGTCTAAAGTCCTTCAATTTCAAGATCTTCATCCATATCTTGAGCTTCCTATCAACACCTATCCTACTTTCATCAACTAGCACTTTCATCAACGCTGACTCTTGGTGTAGTTTTATCTTAATAGGAAAGTCATTAGTAACACTACCACATGTTCTGTCATTAGTTACAACATTTTCGTACATGTCTTTAATTAGAATAATATATTTTGTTTGAAACTATTGTAAGGTTGTGATTTTATTTTAGAAGCTGTCTGTGAACTATGTATTAGAAATTGTTACATGCATTTAGAAGGCCATATATCCATGTTCTTTGGCTCTTGAACGCTATGTTACAATCTTTACGTTGTCCATCATCTATCTTGGCAATTTCATTTCTTCTGTACCTTGAATATGTCCTTCTCCTTTTGTTGGTATCTACATCATGTGCTTTAGTGGAAAATAACACCACTAATGTAAAATCATCCACCCATGAACAAGTTGTGGCTTCCAAAATGTCAGGTTGGCCCTAGAACAGCTTGTGTTTGTTGATAAAATTAAATAAATGTTGAAGACTCCCATAACCAAACAAGCTCGTGACCATCACTCCTGGACCGAACAATAAGCAGATGGGAAATTTGAAGATGAAACCTACTTTGCTTTATGAAGATATCTTAGCAACCAGCCAACCATATCAAGCACTAGATAAATTACGACCACACTGTATATTTACAGATCTGGCAGAGGATAAGAAACCCATCCTTATTGACACCAAGCACACATGATGGGCTCCAGGGGCAACACTGCCAACAGATAGGACGCAGTACAAACCAGACGGGAATATTGGAGCCAAGCCCAAATGTTAAGTCTTACCAGTATACAATCATATATCACTGGTTCTCTGTCGTAAAGAACCGTTTGTAATGCGAGATACAATGTTATTCCTTATCTGAAGCATCTTTCAGCTTCTAGGCTGCAACTGGCTCTCGCAGTTTTTTGCTGCCCTCTGATGGTGTCAAGCTGTCATAGTATTCAACAAGGACTTTCCAGCCACCCGGGCACATGAAACCATCTGGGGGACTCTTGCGGTTCTTGGCAAGAGTGCGCATCTGTATACGGAGGCAAGTTTGTTAGGACATCGCTACAAAAGTGCCAAAATTATTGATGTGCCAACAACACTGAGATGAATTACCTTAGTGCCAGAGATGAACAGGAAGTCATCTTTCCTTGATGGATCGAAGAAATCCATTTTCTTTTGCTTTGTGTCATATGCAGCCACCTGATCCAAAATAAGAATCAAGAGACATGTCGAGCATGCAAAATAAATCAAGGTTATCGTATTTGAAAATTGAATGATGATGGTTGATGTCGAGATCGAAATGTGCAAAGATGCACAGCAAACTGACAAATACAATATGCTGTATCTGCACACAAATGAGATATCTGGTCTGGAAGGATGACGCACCTTGAAAGGAAGGATATTGAGCCTCTCAAGTCCAGGAGCCATACTCAATACCTTTTTCCCATGATCCGCATCATAAAGGTCCCTTTTTTCAATTGGATGGCTCATACCAGCTGGATCTCTTCCAACGATATAAAAGTTTGCACCCGCATTGATACGAGCCTTAGCGTGCCATTGCACCTCAGTTGGCCCAGCATAATGCATTGGAGAGGGGAAGATGGCAACCACGGTTGACTCTGGGTTGAGGACACCTTCCTCAAGAACCTACCAGAATCAAGAAAAATGTCACAACAGTGCAAGAATCAGACCAGAATCAATGATTTCACCATAGGTCAAGGCATCGTTCATCTTGTCCTGGACTTTAATTAACCACCATTCTAGCCTTCCAGGACATAGTTGTCACCATATAGGAGTTGGAAAAATATAAATTGAGACAATGGGATGGTAGAATTGTTATAGTCAAATACCTTCTCATGCTGCTTCATTCTCCAACTAAGAGGCACATCATCTGCTTTTGTAAATCCTCCCAATGGATGGAGAAGAAGAACAGGGTTTTTATAACCCATCTCAAGAAGGCGTTTGCGTGTATCAGTCATGAGTAAAGCATGCCCATTGTGTACAGGATTGCGAAGCTGAAAGGCAAATACTGCATCAGCATTGCGCCTGGCAAACTCTTCACGTAGCTGCGCTGGAGACAAGCGATACTGATCGAGCCCATCATTATATTTGATTGGTTCTATAACCTCTAAGTCCCCACCAATCAACCAATCACCAGCATTTGTAATCGCCTCTTCTACATAAGGCAGTCCATGTGCAATTGTTCCCCAAGTCCGTGCAATTCTTTCTTCCTTATTATGCTTGTAGATCTCAATGCTGAAAGAAGAAGAAAAGGGTGTTACAGTAGGAATATAGAAAATTTAATGTCGTTTTAAGAAAAAAGAGTGCTGAATCCTTATTATGTATGTTCGTTTTCAACAGCAGACAATCATTTTTGTTAACAGTCAGACACAAAAGGTTCTCGTTATCATAGCCCATTCGACAAAAGAGGAAACTTCGTACCATCAAAATCCACCACAGTTACCTCTGTATCATGAGGTGACCTATCATTGACCAGGCTCTTGGTAAAGCGTAATTTGTACTAGCACTACAAGTTTAGAAAAGACCTCGTGCCCGAGTGGGACAAGCTCTATTATAGTTCATGAAATGTGGGAACTGCACAACACACTAAATCTGTATATTTTTCCAGTTCAAGAAACCACCTAAGAACCTGATTAAGCACAATATAGCCCCACAATTCCAACCCAAACGGCAAAATTTCTATCTTTGGGGTCCAAGTCCAAAGGCGTCGCACAAATCGATGAGAGGCAACCAAAACGAACCGACACTGATCCTACAACCCACTCATGTAATTCAGCAATTCTATTTTTTAATGAAGCGATTCAGCAATTGTTATTCCTTAATGAAGCGATTCAGTAGCTCTAACAATGAGTACAATTGAATGTATACGGCATATGGAAAGGCTAGAACAGCAATACGAGAAAGAAACTAGAAGGGGATTGGTCTCACTCGGTGAGGACGGCGACGGGGCGGTCGCTTGCGTCGACGAGCGCGACGCGGCGGGCGCCGGAGGCCTCGATGGCGCGGCGCTGGGCGTCATCGACGGCGAGCACGATGGGCACGGACATGTTGACCAGCCTCCCATCGTCGCCGCGGATGGCGTTGAAATGAAGTGTTTGGAGGAACTCGCTCTCGCGCATGAAGCCGCGCAGCGGGCTCGCCCACCCCTCGCTGAGCACGTGCGCCCACTCCGCCTCCACCCGACCCAGCCGCACACGGTGCGGCAGCGCCGCCGCCTCCCGCCGCAGCGCCGCGCGCCGCCCGCCCTCCTCGGGCGCCACCAGCTCCACCAGCCTGCCCCCGTCCGGCTCGATCAGACTGGCCTGGCACCGCACCCCGCGCGCCGCCGCGACCTTGGGACTCCTCACCGCCACCCGCGCCCGCGCCCCCGCGCGGTCGCCGCTCGGCTGCGCGAGCTGCGGGAATTTCGCGAGGACGGCTGCCTGCGTCGCCATGGCTCCTCCTCAATCCGGTCTCCCTCCCCGCCTCCTCCCTACTTATAATGCGGTGTTTCGTGCCCGAGGCCTGTGAGGCTGCCTGTGACCTTCCCAGTGGTTGCGTCGGGTTATAAAATGGAAGGGATGCACCTGGATGGGATTGCGGGGAGGGAGCGGCGCGGAGGCCATTGGCGCTGTGCACGTAGACAAGGGAAGGCAGTGGGGAAGGTGGGGCTGGGTTAATGCAGGCTGATGAGGATGCATGCATCATGGAAGGGAAGGCGGGTCTGCGTTTCTGCGCTCTTGTGCATCATGGATGGTGTAACCGGTGGTCCGCCTTTCGAACGCATGAGCTTATGTATCTTTTGTTAAGGTTGGATCGTCTACGCTATGCGATTTATGGTCCCCTTGGGTTGTTTGATCCGGTTTAAGTGTCTTAAGTGCGATGCAGCATGACTTGTTCTTACGTGTGTGAATAGGCCCTGACAGTGTACTAGGATAGATTTTTGCTGTGGCAATGTTTTCACATCTGGAAAATGTCTTTTTTTCTTTCTGAATGGGCACGTCCGGAAAATGTCACTTGATGTCTAAGAGCATCTCCAATAGTGACTTATGAGCTAGCTCTAAGCATATTATTTCATATTTTAATAGAAGAGAGAGAAAAACTAGCTCTTGATCAAGAGCTAGTCTCATACACACATTCCAAGATTATGTGAGTGTGTCATGTGAGGCTATTTATGTTATGAGCTATGTGCTAAAAGTTAGTACTATTGGAGAAGTTGTCTTAGAGCTAGTAACTAGCTCATACTGTTGGAGATGCTCTAAGTGCCATGTTGTCTAGGATTCCTATGTGTCTCAATATTTTTTAAAAAGTGATTTGTACAACTTTTAAAGTAGAACTGAATGATGGATATTGATTACTTACCCCTTTGTATGCTTTGAGATTAGTACTATTCTTATTAAAGTGAAAAGCATTGAAATACTACTCTATTTTCAAAGCCGCGGCATTTGTGATGACATTTTACTAATCTTTCTTTAATAAATGTTATATCGATCTGAGCTGGTCTTATATATCTATGGCATCGTTTAGGAGGGCTTTGCTTCTAGCAAAAGCTGCTTTTGGGTTACCGAAGAGGTGTTTTGGAACGTGAGAATCTCGTAGGAAAGGAAATATCCGCTCTCACCAGATGTCAGAAAGGGTCTCAATTGTACGCACTATTAGATGCGGTATCCAGTGTTTAGATGCAGAGAATCTACGCACTCTTTTGAATTATTGGCGGCTTTTAGAGTGGCAAGCCCAATAGATATTAGTCCGCTTTTGCTCCTTCCTGATCATGATTGCTGTGGGTATTTTTTCTTTGTAGTAGATATCCTCTTTGTTTGCAATAAGCTCTGCTTAGTGGGGGAATTAAAGACCATCCGTGACAGTATTGGTCCTAGCCTGTACTAATAAACGTGTTGCTATGGAAGGTACCAATCGAAAAGAACGTGGATGGACGACAAGGACTCTTCAACGATGGTACCAAAACGTGTGCAAGAACAATGGTCGTTCTCCGAGTTGCTTCATGTATTTCGTTTCCCTTTTCTTTCTCAAGTTCAGTTCAGTTCAGGAACTGAACTGCTCGGTATATTATTATGCTATTATACTCCATTTCATTATCAGATCTCATGGGTGTATAGTCAACATACAATTCTCCTCCGGACGTATTCCTTCACAAAAGAAAATCTCTCCTGAAGGCTTGAAGCTAAGGTGTGCCTTGAAATGGTGAGCCCAGATGGTGGTGAGATGATGCACGGCGGCGTTTTGCACATCTTCCCATCTATTCTACAACCAGACCGTCATTTTCGACATGACCTAAATCACACAATTCTTTTTCTTTTTTTGAAGCAGTACTTCGCTATAATTAAGTTATACAAGTACGAGAGTAGAGCAGCCACGCGAAGCACGGGCGGGCCCGTGAGCCGCGACCTGCTACCCACGCACGGGACGGGAGCGTAAGCGTCGACGCCGATCGACCCGCCGGGATCCACCACGTACGCGCGTTGCCCCGGCCTGCATCCACCGGCGGATCTAGAAATGAAACAAACGTGGGACTTATGACAAATTAGAAACCTCACTCGATTATAAGTAAAATATATCATAATCATAGTAAGACTACATCAAACAATAATAAAATTACCCCACAAAGAAAAAAGAATAAAATTAATTTAGAACAACGATAAGGCATATAAGTCATTATGTAACCGAAGTACCCTAGCAGCGGATAAAATTTACTGGCCACCGCAAATCGATACAATTGGCTTTCCTTTATCCATGCAACCCTTCATCAAGCTAATGACTTCATCATTCAACGGAAGGTACTCAGGAGCCCCACCAAGGATTATAAGTGCATCATAGGTTAAGCATCAACACTGTCAAATGACGTTGTCAAAGAAAAATCATAACCAAGCTTCTCACTATAAGTTTGGTCACTTTCAAAGTCATGAATGGCAGTTGGACACTTTTCCTCGGTACCCTTGTCATGGCAAATGGCATTAACATGGCAACCAAGAGTTTGAAGAGACTGAAATGGGACCATAACCTCATAATCCTCCATGTAATCCTATTTAGCATGTAATTAAGCAAAAAGGTTTAGTACAATGGTTATGACTTATGACAAATGTGAAAAAACAAATACCAAGAATATGAATTAATTTGACCGGGAAAGTTTTTCTCAAAACATACCCACAAAAGGAACAATATTCTTTTGATCTAGTCTTCTACAGAGCCTCCAAGTGCTTTTCACAAAAGGCTGATAAATATCTTTCCATCTAACAACAATCCTAGCAAGTAGCAATATACAATTCTAATTAGTTATTTCAAATTTGGCACTTGGACTATGTAAAACTAGGAATTAGGTACTAATTAATGAGTAATGAGGCAATTTACAAAACTATGCAAGGCAGTTTGGCGGTGGGTCACTCAGCGAGAACTTGATCCCTATAGGCACAAGCCTACAACAATTAATACTTGTCTTGCTAGATATTAAGAAAAATTTTGGATTATAATTGTAGAATCTCTCTGCGCTCGGTAAAAATTGACTCACAAAAGAACAAGGAAGCATATTGATCTGGAGGGGCAGAGGCAAAGGCAGGAGGTGGCTACCGAGACCTGTAGGGGCGGAGCTAGAGGCGAGGGGCTGTGGGCCCCTGGGTGGAGTCGAAGGCTGGAGGCGGAGGGCCTAGAGGTGGCAACCTCACCAGAGGGAGGCGGCGGTTGGGAGGGCGCACCCAAAGGGGCGGAGCCGGACTCGAGGCTCCGTGGGCGCCTGGGCGGACTCAGAGGTTGGAGGCAGAGGACGGAGCTAAAGGCCGGAGCCAGAGGGCCTAGAGGCGATGACATCATCGGAGGGAGGAGGTGCCGGGAGGTGGGACCGGAGGACTCTAGGGTTGGGAGGGAGGAGGTGCATCACGTATAGGGGATTGGTTGGCATTTTCTCTACGTGTGCATCAACGGGGCTACAAAAACGGTAGGCCTAATGGCCCATTGAAGTTAATAGACTGGACTGGACCGAAGCTACAGCCCCTAACCCAAGCCCTCGGTCCGCCTCTAGGCCACACCCGGTCGCTCCAGTCGACATTGTGACGCATTGCATCCGCCTGGCCCCACTCGTGGCATGTCACTCACGCCACCTTCCACGTCCGCTCGCCTAGTCGCCCACCTCCAATCATGGTTCATTCTCCTAGGCGTGCGTGGCGGTGGTGCCTATCGACATGGTTGGTGGGCGCGCTGGCTTTCACGTTGCTCGCCCCTCCGATCGGCATGTCCAGACATCCTTGTCCTGCTGGGCGTGTGTCAAATCTCAGCAATAAATCAGACTGAAATGGACGTGATTCGCTGATTTAGGTAATTTTGTGTGTAACCAAAAAGGGACTAGAGATGAAAGAGGGGAAAGAAACTAGGGTTCTACGACTACTGAGGAGACTAATTTTACTTCATCCATCTGTTTTTCTCTTTTCCGTATGTCTTAGGTTATAACCCATGGGGTTTTACAAAATGACAGCCATAACAACCATTCCCAGCTATAACTAGTAGGTACAGAGTAAAAAAAAAGAAGTGTTGTGATGGCTACAGGGCAAAACAGTAAATACTAAGTTCAAGCGTGACTCGATCTTCCTTGGCGCATCACAACTTGCACCCATGCCATAGACCTGGTTACGTGAAGTCGATGAAACGCTATGCATAACATCGACTCCTTGTTTTCTTCAGAAACTTCTGTTGAGAAACCAAACTCCTCCATTTGCCGGGATCAAATAATACCCGTCTTCCTGGAGAACCTTGTCCTCAAGGTTTAAAATCAGGGAAAATACTTTTGATAAATGTGGCATCCTCTCGTGTAACATCCTCTGCGCCAAGATTAAGCCATTGAGCCACCGGTTCATTCTTCCTGGGAATGATTCTCCTTTCTTGGTTTGGTTTTGATTTTTTCCATTTGGCCCGACTAATGGTAGATCGGGTATGGGAATTGCTTGCGGACCAATATGCTTTTTAAATTGGCTCACATGGAATACCGGGTGTATAGCTGCATCTTCAGGCAATTGCAGTCTATAAGCAACTGGACCAACTTTACTCATAACTCTGAATGACCCATAATAATTTGACCTCAGCTTAAGGGATCCTCTTAATCCAAACGCATTCATCATGTATGGCTACATCTTAAGATATACCATATCTCCAACTTTCAATTGCCTTTTAGTTCTCAGTCAATCTACAAACTTCATCCTTTCTTGGGTCTGCTACATGTTATATTCGGACCAGACAATATGGTCAGAGATTAGAGTGGTCTGATTGGCTCTGTGTGAGCGGTCCGAACAGTGAGTGGTATTTCTGAAGTTCGGAACTACTGGCTTGTGTAGTTGTACATTTTTTCAGAGAAACACTTGTGTGGTAGTTTTCTCCTCCCCGCGAGAGCGGTAGTTCCGCATGTGGGAGTGGTACTTCCGATGATTGGAAGTACCAAAAAATAAACGGCGGAACTATCGATTTTGATTGGTCCTTTACTTCTAATGACTAATTTCTGACCGTTGGAAGGGGAGCGAAAGTACCACAGTTTTACTGCCAGTACTTTTGATAATTTTATTTTTTCTGGTCCTTTGCTTCTAACGGTTAGTTTTCATAGTGTGGGTATATATACCCCCTTGTGGCCGGTTGGGGTAAGACTTTTGGTACTCCATTTCACTTTCTTGAGCTAGTGTGAGGTCCTCCTCTCAATTGTGCATGTGTTGCACCTTATGAGTAAGGAGGAATGCTCTAAATTGTATGTGTTGCATCTAGAGATAGATTGAGTATCCACTCGAGCTTGTGCATTCGTTGCACGTGGTGAGAGTCAAGCGAGGGGTTTAACTTATTATTCTTGGAGGTTACCAACTCCTAAACGGCGTTGGAGGTGTCATACGCGATAATCTTCTCAAAGAAAGTTGTGAGAATACTTGGCGAAGTGTAAAGGTTGGAGCTCACTTACCCGGAGTAGGAAAAAGTTACCACTAATGGATTTGAGGTGGAAGGCTTAATTTATGGAGTCGGCCTAATTCGTTTGGGCTTACCTCAATGTGGACTAGGGGAGACCGGTAAGTCTCCGAACACTACAGTAAAAAAGCAACCGTATCAATTGTGGTTTCTTCTCTTGCGCTCAACTTACATTCATAGAATTAAATTAATTGTTTGTCTTCCTAGGATTGCAAACATTGTCATAGACTTAAAATTGTTGGTGCACATAGTGAACTTAATTAATTTAGGTGTTATTTGTGCAAAACCAATTTGAGTTAAGCTTCCGCATTATATATTTGGTTTAGCCAAATAGAAAAGGAA
Organism: Dendrocalamus latiflorus; assembly: GCA_017311315.1. Taxonomy (NCBI): domain Eukaryota; kingdom Viridiplantae; phylum Streptophyta; class Magnoliopsida; order Poales; family Poaceae; genus Dendrocalamus; species Dendrocalamus latiflorus. Next base: position 6,988,258 of record CM029651.1, on the reverse strand, counting down.
ATTAATTGAAAGAGATTTTTAAGACCGCTTATTCACTCTCCTCTAGTCGGCCTCCTCGATCTTACAGCAGTAGATCTCTGCCAACCTCTCCCCTTTCTCTTGCGCAAATCTCATCGCCACATCTCAGATCTGTCCAGGCTTAGGGATTTTACAGTGGCAAATCTTCCGATCGCCACCAAGCCTCGTCGAGACAAATCTCCGCTTCGAGAGCCGTGAAGCTCTGATACCTTTGTCAGATCCTGGCAATAAATCAAATTGAAATGGACGCGATTTGCTAATTTGGGTAATTTTGTGTGTAACCAACAAAGGGACTAGAGATGAAAGAAGGGAAAGAAACTAGGGTTCTACCGCTACGGAGGAGACTAATTTTACCTTTATCCATATGTTTTTCTCTTTTCATATATCTTAGGTTATAACCCATGGGGTTTTACAAAAGGGGATCTTCATCATATACCCTCCCTTGAATTGGGGATTTCAGGATTTACCCTCCCACCTCACTGACATGTGGGGTCATCATAAGTCACTGACACGTGGGTCAGGAGGATAAATCCTGAATTTCCATCTATGAGGAGGGTATATGATGAATAAATCCTTTACAAAATGACAGCCGTAACAACTTACATCCATGCCACAGACCTGGTTACACGAAGTTGATAAAACGTTACGCGTAACGCTGGCTGCTTATTTTCTTCAGAAACTTCTGTCGAGAAATCGAACTCCTCCGTTTGCTGGGATCCGACACCGTCGAGGTGGAGAAGGCAGCTTGGGCACGTACGTACTATGAGTCCTGCCGTGCCGCGCCGCCTAGGATCAGCTAGCGAAACTTGAGCCGCCCCTGCGTGTCGGGGTACGCCATCGAGTTGGACCGAGTTGGCCGGGATCAAGAAGCAAGCCAGACGGCCCGGCACGTGCCTCTGTTGGTCCAAGTAGTACATTAGCAGTTTAGTATCTAAGCTGGTGCTTTCCGTGCAGATCTGTTCAGATTTAGCCCTGTTCGGTTGGGCTGAAAAGCTGTAGCTTATAACTAAAATTGTACTGTAACAGTTGAAATTTCACTGTAGCTGAAGGTGTCTTATTTGATGTAATTAAATCTAAAAAAATTAAAAATAAAAAAATATGCTAGCTGGACAACACAAACGAATATGGGGAAAAAGAACCAGCAAAAAAGCTTAAAAAAACTAAAAGTTCAGAAAAAAAAAATCTATAAATAGTAAAAAATAAGTCAGAAGCAAGAAACTGAAACCGAAATGAGCGGAGGCGTTGGTCCGACTAGTCACTATGCTACTCCCGCTGACACCCAGCCTACAACTGCTACAACAATATACTACTTAGATCATCGAGTGACTATGTTACATCACATACCATGTTAATTGCGCATCAATTTCTGCCGTGCATTTTTCTGTATGACTGTAAGTAGTATATGTGTTACTACGTGTTGACAGTTCACTGTGGCAACAGGGGTACCGTGGCACTTGCAGCAGTGCAGTTTGACTGACTGCTGCTACTACATGAGTCCAGTACTTAGTGGTGGAGTTGCGTGGTGAGGAAGGACGTTTGCCACATAAAATGTGCATAATACCATTCTCTAAGTAAAGCACCTTTTTTTCAAAAAAGAGTTTGATTGTATGTAGGATCTTTCTGTGGTCGAGCGTTACAAAAAATTCCTCTCGAAACATGTACAGATAATTATTCAGTGGATGGTGGTGCTGACTGCTGTGTACTGTGAACATCATGGATTAGGTTGTTGCAAGTCGAAACACCTTCAGTTTCTTCTCCTTTAGGAGAGTTCTACATTGCCTTTTGTTCTGTTAACCAACCTAACTTTCTCAGTAACATAATGTGGAGTTTTTGCACATAGCTAGAGACCAGAAAAGGATTTCTCAAGAAAAAAAGATTCCAGAAAAAGAAAGATAGATTTAAGAAAAGCTTTCCCTCCCCTGCAGCAGGATGCAGGAGGCAGCAGACGGAGGCACGCCCGAGCACACGCATGCCTTGAGCGTGGTGAGTGGTGAATCCGTGAATGTGTACTACTGTACCTGTGTGCACTTGTTGGATGGATGTGCTCACCTCTTTGTTGTGTTGCCCTCTGTCAGAGTATTGTACCCCTTACTACTGACTCTTGTCACCTTGTGTGCCCAACAGGGAAAGAGTGAAACTGTCACAGCATGATCTAACCATTACTTAGAAGCCTCATACATCACATTGCCATGCATATACCATGAATGCCCATTGAAAACCAGCAAGCTGGTTTTTCCATGAACAAGACACGGATGCTGCATGCACAATGGCATTGCCTACTCCCAGGAAGTTAGATCATGCTGGCAGCTTCACGCTTTCCCTTGGGCACTCAATTCGGTGTAGCCTAACTCTCAACAGGGCGGCTGCTTGTAGCCTGCTCACAACTGGTAGCATCCTTCCATAGGGGACACCCCGGCGATTCCCAAGGGCTTCAGCTTCAGCTTAAAGCTACCGAAAGCTTAAGCTTCAGCTCCGGTACAACTTGCAGTGAAGTCGACCGGATTTTAGATAAAAAAGCTAAGCCCTCGCGAACAAGACACGAACTGAAGCAGCTCATGAGAGTAAGGGACTGAAGATGTTGACAGATATGAGAAGGGGGATAAGAACACCGGAGTAGCGCCATTCGCTGCTTATATAGACGGATCGACGAACAAAGATGGATCACGTGGGTGCCAAAGCGTCCGGCCCGGGCGCCCGGTCAAGATCGGCTCATAATTTATCAGGGCCTTGTCGCTGACCCTGAGAGGATCCGAGACGCGATGCCGTTTCAGCCGGGAATCAGCCGGTGCCAGTCGGCCAATCAGCGCCAAGTCAAAGCGCTTCCAATCGAAATCGCGACGCTTCACATGGCAAGGATGGGAGGCAACGGGGTACGGGAGGGAAACGCGGCCTTGTCGTGGCACGTCGCGGAGGAGGAGAACATGGTCTCGGCCCTCGACAGGAATTAACTACCAATCTTGTCTTAGCTTGCAGACAATTCGATCTCGAGAAGGCAAATCACTTTTTCTATTAGTTTCTGTAGCACAAACTGACTACGCTTTTGGTCCATGCTGTACTCTAGTCAAAGGTCAGGCCTCTCGAGCCCGTTGTTAAACTACTGCAGTTCAAGACCCACCAAAAATCCTGACAAGTTTTTCAGATCGGTGAAGGAACCTCACTGTGTTTAGAAATTAGAACAACGTACAACTAGTATATCATTGTATAGTATATAGCATGTACACGTCGAAGAAACACTTGTCGATCTTTATTGTACTCCCTCCCATCACAATAAGGAATGCCATTTTAAACATCATTTCTAAAACGTAACTTTAATTACTAATTTTTATTATACCTTTACTATTATATAAAGAGGAGTTGGTGATGGGTCGTTCGTTTTCCTTCGTCTCTTAGCCGCCTATTTTCTTTCGACTCTTCATAGTCGTCCGATCTCACGATCTTCCTCCCACTCGCAGTCTCCTCTACAACAGCTCCCGATGACCAGAAAACCCCCCTCTCTCAGGCACATCTCAACTCCCCCTCTCAGGCAAATCCCTTTCTCGGTTTCTCCCTCTCGCTCTCACGTGATGCCCTTCTCTCTTCCGCTTTTACCCTACCCATCGCCATCGCTCCCCTCACCTGCCCCTCCCTCGCTCCTGTTTCCCTCACTCCCGCTCCCCTTCACCCGAGCGCCGAGGCCTCCTCGAGCAAGAAGGAGACACCGCCGCCCTGATCTACCGCACCGGCAGCCCCCTCGCTGCCGGCGGCCTCCCTGGCTCCCCTTGGTCTCCCTTGATCTCCAGTCGGCCCCGGCTAACCTCACCGCCCTCACCGTCAACGGCCTCCCTGGCTCCCTCTGGTCTCCTTTGACCTCTGGTCGACCCCAGCTAGCCCCGTCACATCCACCTAGTGCTGCGCCGCCCCTAGACTTTCCCTTCCTCCACTATCGTCGTCTCTGAGTTCATCACCATCTACCCCCGCCAAATTCGACCCGCCAGCGACTGGATCTGGTCGCCATCCTCACCTTCTCCGCTGGCACCTAGCTTCACCTGAGGGCACCATGGCCTTCACTTCCCTCCTCTGTTTCTGATTGGGAGCGTCGATGTGGAACGGAGCGCGCGACGAAGATGGAGCTCGTGGTGGCGACGGATGCAAAAGGCGGGCCTCGACTATTCTATCTACTTTTGTCACTCGTGTTCTCTCCGGTGGAACTGCTCGTGCGTCGCCCACTCCATTCCTCCTCGCCCGTGCCTCTATCTCCTCCCCTTCGATCGGCTCGCTCCTCTCGTTCTCTCCCTCTCCTCTCTCCCAGGCTGCTACCAATGCCACCGCCACTTCGCTTATCGTGACGGTACTCCGACAAGCTCTTGTGAAGACACCCATCCTATTAACCGATGTCCTTCTCTCATTCCCTATCCACGATGGCTCGCCCAACCGTGCTCCTGTACCATCACCTTCTGCTCTCCGGTAGCCTGCTGTCCCTCTATGAATCTACATGGTGTGTTCTTGTTCCCCAAATCAACCCCTTAAAAGTTAAAATCTATCCTTGCATGTATGCTTTTCGGAATCCCCGCCTCATAAGCTTGCAACCCATCTAGATTTTGTTGATATGCATGGCCATTTGGAAAGTTTTGGGATGGAGAGCACTAAAGCAGGTTGAGTTCTTCCTCTTTCTTGCCTAAATCAACCCATCAAATTGTGAAATTTATCCTTGCATGCATACTTTTTGCATTTTCCATCTCATGACCTTGCCATTCATCTAGGATTTATTGGCATGCATTGCCATTAGGGAGTTTTGAGGTGGAGCAGCAAATCAAGACTGCTCGGCGTTAGGTGTGGCACGGTGATCTTGGCGGGAGGCAATGGCTCGATGAGGCGGCAATCACCGACAGCCAGCTGCAGCGATGTTGCTGATCCTCTTGGTGTACCCCTCATTCTCCATTCCCTTTCCTCTACATATCCCTCTCTGTCTTTACACCTTGTCGTATTTCCATGCCTCCCCTCTATTCTTGTCTTTGTTTTTTGCTTGGTATAGATTTCATCAAGATTTTTTGGGCCAACAAATGAATAGGTCAATTCGAGGTGCAGCTTTTAAATATGTTGTTTCATATTTATGTGACTGGATAGCCTGCCAATTGCTCGATAGTGTTGGATATAATCTTGTTGTAGCGCATGGTCGTAGTCAAATACTCAGTGTGTTCGAGTACTGTGTGGTCGTAGTTGAGTACTCGGTGTGTTCGAGTACTTTGTGGTAATAGTCGAGTACTTGGTGTGTTCAAGTAATGCGTTTCGTAGTCGAGTACTCGGTGTGTTTGAGTACTGCGTGGTCGAAGTCGAGTATTTCGTGGTCATAGTCGAGTACTTGGTGTGTTCGAGTACTACGTTTCGTAGTCGATTACTCGGTGTGTTTGAGTATTACGTGGTCATAGTCGAGTACTCAGTGTGTTCGAGTATTGCATAGTCAGTGTGTTCGAGTATGTGTAGGAGTTGAAGACCTGGAGTCAGAGAGCAGTGGAGACTTCGGGCTGGTCGAAGGCGTGGTCGACAAGCTGTGGTTGCAGGCGTGGTCGAATCGTGGTTGATGCTATGGTCGAAGGAGTGGTCAAAGCCACGGTGACTCAGTCGGTACTCAGAGGAATACTGTCACAGTCATTAGTCAAACTGTGCTATGGTCGATGGTCGATAGTCGTAGCTACAGTGGTCGATAGCCGGTTGTCGTAGCTGCAGTGGTCGATGGTCGGTTGTCATAACTACAGTGGTCGATGGCCGGTTGTTGTAGCTACAGTGGTCGATGGTCGATTGTCATCACTATAGTCGACAGTCGGTATTGAAGACCTGTGTGGTTGGAGATGCAGTCGAGGTGCTGTGGTCGACATGCCTTGGTTGGTGAAATGGTCGACATGGCGCAATCGAGGATGGTGGTCATAGTCAGTGGTCGAAGACTATGGTCCTAGCCAGTGGTCGTAGCCACAATGGACATAGCCATAGTGGTCGTAGCTACAGTCGTTGAAGCTGTGGTCGAAGGCATGGTCGACAAGCTGTGGCTGAAACCATAGTTGAATGCATGGTCGATGCCGAGGTCGAAGCCACGGTCGTAGCTACAGTAAGATGGTCGGTGCTCGAAAACCTGTGCGGTCAGAGATGCGGTCAAAGAACTATGGTCGACAATCTGTAGTCGGTGAAGTTATGAACAAGACGTGGTCGAGAAACTGTGGTCGTGAGGTGTGGTCGAAAACATCGTGGTTGAAGGCGTGGTCAAAGCTGTGGTCAAAGCAGAAGTTGGAGGACTCAAAGCCTATGGTCGTGGTGCCTGTGCGTGGAGTCGAAGTACATGGTCATGGTCGTAGCTGCGAGGAGTACTATAGCAGCCGTGTGCAGTTGTCACTATAGCAGTTGTTTGTCACTGTAGCAGTTGTCAGCATACTGCGCGGTGTGGGAAGGCGGCTGAGCAGCGTGGGCAGGTGGCTAGTAACTGTAGCAGTCATCAGGCAGCTGAGTGGTGTGGGCTGGTGGCTGAGTGACGTGAGCATACGGTGTGGTAGTTGAGGCCAGAAAAATCGGATCAGGAGGAGTGGCCATCAAAGTATGTAGCAGTAGTGGGTGCATGCATAGGTGATGTAACCATATGTGCGTGAGGCCTATTTAAGTCATTTAAATATGTAGAGCTCGAGTGTGAGAAAATAGAGTGAATAGAAGAGGAAGGAAGAAAAGGGGTGTGTCACCAGAAAAGAAGCCCCTCCTGTGTTTCACTCGTTCTCCACTCATGTGCGTCTCTTCCCTTGGCTAGGCCAATAGATAGAATGCCTCAACTACTCAACCAGGCAGCTTAATAAGGAAATTTGGAAGGGCAAGTGTTCTTGATGCTTAAACCAACATGGTATGCCACCTACCGCCACTTCGTCCTGTTTCTTTTGCTACGCATAGTTGCACAATACTGTATACTAATTTCCATTTATTAATTGACTTGGCCATGTACATTTTTGCGGGTAGTGTGTGACCATCTATTTCATTTTAAGCCCTCTTGTCAGTTTTGCTGATTTGTTGGATGGTATCAACGAACAACTTTTGTAGTTGTTTGGTGCCGTCAATCGGCCCCAACATGCTCCTATGTCTGGTGTCCCCACTGCGTCAGATCTGAGTGGCAGGTACGCATTCACTCTCCACTGTTTGCTATATGTATGTTAGATCGTAACTAGCTGAATGCCCGTGTGTTGCTATAGATTTAAAAAAATAGAACATATTTGTATGTATGTTCTAAAAAATTTTACCACCCGTTAGTTTTAGAACATATAGTATGATAAAATTTTAAAATCCGTAGCAATGCACGGATATTCAGCTAGTATATTTAAATTTTAAAATCTTCATGCATACTACTGTTGAATGCAGAGGAGGGCCAGGACAGGAGGCGTCCAGATGTTCACATCATATGGCCTGCTGCCTGCTACTGTTGAATGCCGCTAGATGATGAATTTTGGAGTGTCCAATGCCGGTTTCTGTTCCAATTAGTATACTACCTAAGTTCTACTTTCAATGTTGTCTATCAATTACTATACTGTTCTGCTGCCTGCTACTGTGCTGTGTTGAAACCATACAAATTAAAATGAGCTAAGCTCTGTGTTGAATTATGTGGTTTCTGTGTTGAATTGTGCGGTTCGCGAGCCGGCTTGAGCCAAAAAAATGAGCCAAGCTGAGCTAGGCTTTTAGCTCGTTTCTTAAATGAGTCAAGCCGAGCCGAGCCTAGCTCGGCTTGTTTCCACCCCTAATGATGATTGATGGATGTGATATCGTTGCTTTAGTAGTTTGATTAGGGAAAATTTTGAGTCTCACACGGAACTAACTCATGAATGTAGGGAAAATGAGATATTTTGTTTAGGGGTTTTTGAGAGTTTAGAATTTATGATATCAATTATTTAAGATCTGTTGTAATGTACAGACACTTGTTAGTGCGTTTCAAAAATTTAAAAGCAGGTATCCTTTGAACCGAGTATCTGTTTTGCCATCTGTTTGAACCATCATATTTATTACGATGAATTCTACAAAATAGACCCACATTATATATGTTTAGGCTTATCGATTTTAGCATATGTCACGGAACAAACATAAAAAAAGAGTGGAAAATCATGACATCTGCACATGTAACCAAATCAAGCTCATGGAACAATTCAAGATTTATTAGTGAAACAGACCAAAACTTTAATGGAACAATTCATGATTATTAGCTAATAATAAAAAAAATAGCCAAACAAACAAAAACTGCCAATGGAACCATTCAATATTATAAGTGGAAGAAAGAAACAAAATATTAGTGGAGCAAATCAAACATGCTCGTGAAACAATTCAAGACTATTTGTGCAATAATTCAAAACTATTAGTTGAAAATATAAATAATGTTAATGGAACAAATCAAGGCAATTAGTTGAACACATAAAAACTATTAGAACAAAAGTAGATAAAAAAAGTGGGCATAAGGAACAACGAAAAAAAGATCTACTGCAACATGCAGCAAAAAAAACTGCAACTAAATGAAAAGAAAAAACTTATACCAATCATATAAATAAAAGGTCAACCATAGCATAGCCTAGTCGTATGGTACCCTCTCTCTTGTTGAAGACTAGAGTTCAATTCAAACAGATCGTAGGTTGGGTGAGTTATTTTTGTATATTTTCACTAGTATTTTTCAAGATTTGAACCCACGACATGTGGGTTATGAGATGACTATACTGGGCATTTTCTTCTCGGTTTCTAAAGGCTACTTTTTGGTTATTTAGAATAACTAGTTTTCAAACGGAATATTTTTTCAAGACAAAGACTACAAGTTTATTGTAGTTTACACTATAACAACTTTATTTATATTGGCCAAAACCGTACGCGAGTTTCTAATACTCCGTACTCTCTCATGAACAGTCCAAAAGACACAGGTCGCAATCATTAGCCATCAGCTGAAGCAAAAAAAAGGCCCACTAGCCAATTTTCTCACCACCTAAAAAAATCATATTAGTATGGAACACATACCAATTCATATCAATAAACAAGACTCAGGGCATGTTCTTTTCAGCTTCTAAAAGCTGCTTTTCGGCTTTTCTATAGTAACTAGCTTTCAAACGGAGTATCTTTTCAAGATAGGGTCTACTAGTTAATTGTAGTACATACTGTACCGACTTTATTTATATCGGAAAAAATCGTACATGAGTTTCTATTACTCTGTAATCTCTCGCACAAACAACCCAAAAGCCACAAGCCGCAGCAAAAAGCCATAAGCTTCAGGGCCTGTTCTTTTCAGTTTCTAAAAGCTGCTTTTAGGCTTTTCTATAGTAATCAGCTTTTAAACGGAGTATCTTTTTAAGATAGGGTCTACTAGTTAATTGTTGTACATACTGTATCGACTTTATTTATATCAGCAAAAATTGTACGTGAGTTTCTGTTACTCTGTAATCGCACATGACTTCACATACTGTAATTGTTGTACATAACCAGGTAACATGGAGTTGTCATTTGTCAACAATATCAGAACTTGAAAATTGGAAAGCCAAACTTAACAATGCATCAGGTAGAATCTCGGAGTAATGCCAACAACAACAATGCTTGACAAAGTTGACAATTTAATAACCAGATAGCATCACCAACTATACAAACCTGGGGGGTTCCGGCCCCCCAGGCTATCCACGTCGCCCCCCACGCTCGGCCGGCCGGCGCGTGTCGGCGCAATTCGCGTACGGCCGGCCGAGGCATTTTCCTCCGGTTTTGCAAAAATTACGTATAGGTCCTTTTTTCTCGCGAAAAGGTCCCTGTAAGTTTTTTCTTTGCAAAAAATTTTGGATTGTGCCCGGCGGGTTTCAAAAATTACGTATATGTCCTTATTTACTTACGTACAAGTCCTTACAAGTCCTCGATTTTTTTTCAAAAAAACCCTTTGATTTTCCCGAAATTACGTATTTGTCCTTGATTTTTTTTATGAAACTCCCTGCGAATTATCGCCTCTTTTATTTTGGTCCACACGGTAGCTAGCGCGCGTGCGCCGCGCTTATATGCAGCTAGTTGGGTACAATATCAGGTAGCACACGTATCAGGCATGCCCATGCGGCCATGCCCGTGTAGTATTTTTTTTTCTTTATTTTTGATATCGCCATCTACAGTATCAGGCATGCCCATGTACGCAGCCATTTATGTTAGTTTGTTTCAATACATCAGGATGGCTGCTGCTAGTATCAGGTGTTAGAAACAGCAGCTGGGGAATGGGGATAAAAAAAACACTCGGGTTGTTGCTGCATTCTTAACCTGAACGACCTAAACCTGATACTTGTTCATGAACAAATTAGGCCGGCCGCTGGCCTGGCCCAGTCCACATCACGCTAAGGAGGGCCCTAGGGCCGTGCGGGGCATGTATCAAGGAGCCACTCACCCGGCGGCCCAAGCGCCACGCGCGCGGCCCACAGTGCGTAGCCTGTTCCGGAACCACGGGCCACGTTCGTGTAGGCCCATTAACCAGACCGCGCTGCGGTCGTTGAGCACGCCGCGTGAGCCGAGCGCGTGATGCCCGGTTGTCTTGGCCAGAGCATGTGCTCTCCTTTTCGGCTTATGTTTTATCCTTTTATCCCTAAAAAAACAAGCTAGTTAGTTTTTTTATTATATTTTTGAAGTGATTTGTCAAAACAATATTTTTGATTATGCCCGGTAGCTTTTTTCTTTATTTCATGTTTCTTTTTCTACTCTCTTTCTTTTTTTTTCTTTCCTTCCTTTTTCTTTATCTCCCGTTTCATTTAGAATTTTACATGCAGTGTTTTAACCAGATGTTGCAGTACGCATTTTTCTTCTTATCATCTTCTTTGATATTGAGTATTAATATTGTTTGATTTTGTTCAATTAATTGTCTTGATCTCATCCACTAATATTTTTTATTTTGCTTCCGAACATCATCAATGGATGGTTGGAACATTGCTTCTTCGTAGTGTTTATTTTTGGCTTTGCTCTACGTAAGATGTTGAATCTGTTTGTTTTGGAAAGCTAACTGTCGGGTACGACTTAACAAGATTTAAAGGAAAAACTAAGAGCAAGAGCTGTATCAAACACCCTCTTACTATGAAGTCAGCCCTGCTCCAAGAGCATATAGTGATTGTTCCATGTGTGTTTGAAAATGTAGATCAGTTGAACGAAGGTAATTGTTAATTAATTAACGTATGCATTGTTTCGTTATTTGATGAATGCATGCATTGTTTGTTGCTCGTTTTCTTATACGCCTAGTGTCTTGTGCATTTTTGGGCAGTGTTCTTGATTTTATTTATGGAATTTCTTCCATTAGATGCAACTGCAGTCCCTCTTTTTTTTTTTCTCTCTCTCTCTGCGCGAATCAGGTGCAACTGGAGCTTCTTTTTTTCCTTTGCGAATCAAATGCAACTGGAGCTATGGCGCAAAAGAAAACTCTTTGTGCTGCTGTCTTGATAAATGCAAATTAGTGATGCCGAATTTCAGTGTCCCTCGTATGATCTCCCTTTTCACCCAAATTTTTGCAGGATAGCGCCCCGCAGTTTTCTAAATTACGTACGGGTCCTCATTTATTACGTACAGACCCTCGGTTTTTTACGAAAAAAACCTTTGACTTTCCCATTTATTACGTACAGGCCCTCGGTTTTTTACGAAAAAGACCTTTGACTTTTTCGAAAATACACATGTGTCCTCGATTTTTTCAAAAATTTTTTCCAAATTCCTCACGGATTATCGCCTCTTTTACTTCGGTACACACGGTGGCTGGCGCGGCGTGGCGCCGCGCCTATGAGGCTAGTTTATACTAAACCATAAGGATTTCCGACCCTCTGCCATACTCCATGGCCGTTGAATCCAAATCCTCAGTATTGTAGGAACTAATCTTGTCCGTCGGAGTTTTGATCCGACGGTCTGTATTGATCCACGTGGTATATCAACTATGTTCCCTGCCACTAGTTGCAGAGGATGCCCGTCCATCCCTCCTAATGTAGCTAGACCGGGAGTAGAATCATTTACCAGTAAATAAAATACAGGGGAAAAAGCTGTGTTAAAAACCAACTTTATAAAATACTAGCAGCACACGATACAAAACACGAACGGTATTACAGTACGAAATGAAAGGCTTCATTGAACTTTATTTATTTATTGAAAGGAGGGCGATAGATCATAGATCGTCTACCACCATGTAAGTCGCAAAGCGTTCGACCGATGCTTAGATATAAAACGTAGCGTGTCGTCTCAGTGAAATATTTAGTATGTCAGATAACGTTGGCGTGCAGTTCACATCCGGGAATGGTAGAATGGAAGCCACCACCGACGGACCGTCGAGCTAGAAGTGGTTGGTCCAGTCGGCGGCGCTGCCGACGCGAGGGATCCCCGAGTCCTTCTTGGCCTCGCTGTCGACCTTGTAGGTGGAGCCGCACATCTCGCCCTGGCTGTCCACCCGCGGCACCGCCTTCATCTCGTTCAGTGGGTGCTCAAAGCTCTGCAGCCCTCCCGAGGTGGTGTAGAAGCAGCCTGATGATGATGAATGTATGATGATGTCCGTCAGGGTGCAGAGAAGTTCAGCAGAGTTCTAGGGATGCAGCAATGAGATGAATTGATGACTGGAACTGTCCGTGTTATTTTGTCATGTGATGTACCTTGGGGGAATGGCGCGAACGAGTTCCCGCAGCCCGCCTTGAGAAGCTCAGCGTTGTCACAGAACACAAGATGGTCCTCGGAGTCAACACCCCAGAAGAAGGGGATGCTACCATCAGCGTCCTGAGTTCAGACATGGCATCATTTGCAATTCAAACCAGCCTACAGGCCTACAGGGTACAAGTACATACAGCATGCTTCGAGAAGACAGACGTACTTACAGCAGCAACGAAGGTGGATTTCGACAGGGTGTCGTACAGGATGAACGTGAACTTTCCGCTGAGATCTCTCACAACCTGGCTGGCTGGGAGAGGGCCCCTGTCCCTGAGGGTTCTGTAAGCCTCGATCAGGATGGTAACCTCATTTGCTGTCTTGCTCAGACCATAGTGTTGCTTCAGATTGGCAATGTTCTCAATGTGTCCTTGGAACAGGCAAAATATGTCATTCACAGCACCAAACAACCTGGGTAGGAGCACAAGGTACAGAGTCAGGTAAATATAATTCAGGTAGTCGGATAGAGACAACAGCTAGCGAAAAGAATTTGCAGGATCAGTCATAATTATGTGTCGTCATGCATCTTCTCCACGTTAAGAAGACTGACAGAAATTTCATGCTTTTGCTATTTGTTGGAATTACCACATGCCTAAAAAACCAGGCTATTGTACAAAACATTTTCTTCAAGCCTAAAAACCAGGCTATTGTGCAAAACATTTTCTTCAATAGTTGGGACTTCCTTCAGAACACCAATAGCATGATGCTTTAAACACAACTATGTTGTTGGACTATTATAAATATCCATAGTTGCTAATTCTATTTTGCATCTCAGCAACTGAGCAGCTAACGATAGGTTAGACATGTAAAATCAGCAAGCACGTTGTTATGTTTAAATTGCTTTTCTATAAAATGAAGATTTGCTATGCGCTTTGAGTTAGTTTGATGGAACTCAACTCCTGACTGGTCTACACAACCATTTTATTTACTGTACATAACAAGTTACTACCTAATAAAAAAGATCACCAGTCACCATCGTCCCTGTTGAACTAACAAGGTAAAGTTGCTTAACAAGTATCAAATTGATATGTAATCTAGTTGTGTCAACAAAGGAGAAAGGATATGTGTATGGTATCAGAAACTCCAGCATTAATTTCTTTTTCTGTTGAATATCTAGACTATAGTGACAGACATAAATATTCAAATATCAGATACAATACACAGAATGTGAGGGGAAAATGGCATATCTACACCACAGGTTTATCCAAGGTTCACATAGCAAACCTCATCCTCATGATAATTGTTGAGTCTCTTCATGCTGGATTGTGTATTCATGATAGACGTTTGGACTCGGAATAGCACAATGAACTTTGGACTTAGAATAGCACAATGAACTTTGAACAACAGGGCTCAGGGTACAAATCAATTTCAACAGCACCAATGTGGCCATTCTATACTTTTGTCTAACCAAAATCATGCTAAGCATTTTGCTAAATTGTTTCACTAGGTACCACTAAATTCAGTTAAGAACTTAAAGGTTAAATAAATCGACTCATAAACCGTTCCCCAGTGTCTCTGACTACTCCATACTCAACTGATCAAATAGAATTATCGTACAACCATGAACAAAATGCATCAAATGAAGATTTTTTTTTCTTGAACGGCGATGAAGGAACTAATTCAGCTAAAAAAAATGTCTAGATTTTGACAGAATTGAATCACACGAAAAGAATGCTTAAATGAACAACCCATCCTGCTCATCAAAATTATACTCTCCTAAGTTTGGTGCAGATCTAAGCAGCTAGATTGAACAGCTTACCCTAACTATACGCAATAAAAACCTCCCAACTTTTTTTTTCCAAGAAACGCTCTAGATTACACCACATCACCCACCAGACCAACACCAAACCAACATGTAAACAGTAGTAACAACTAATCGTCCATTTCACCCTTACCGAGAGAGAGAGAGCAAACAAACTTAGCAAAGATCAGCTAGTTTTCCCCAGGATCGCCATGGAGAGCACCAACACCACTGAAAACCACATTGCTAGCTAGCCCCAAGAAACCAAAAGAAAGGGAGATCTCCGCACATGCCAACAAAAGCCTTCAAAGATTCATCGTTCTAACCGCACTGAACCAATCGCATCACCGAATCTTGGGCGGAAGCGCCCTAAACACCACGCATTTTTTCTTTTGTCATCACCCGACGCATTACAAGCATCCGTTAACTAGTAGTAAACAGCAAGAAGCCAAGAAGAGAGCAGCACCTGGGTACAAGGGGGCTCTGGTTGGCAGCGGAGTAGGCCAGGGCGCCGGCGGGGCCCAGGCTGACGGTGACCGCGCCGTCGTTGGCTCCGGCGAAGCCCTTCATCAGCGCGCCCACGCCGGCGGCATCCGCGCCGCCGCCGGCGACCGGCCGGCTGCGGAGGCCCTCCGGGCACTTGGCCACCGTCGAATCGAACACCGCCAGCATCTCGCAGCCGTCCGTCTGATGCTACCACTCCTCTCTTTCCGTGTGCTGTCCCCTTCCGCTTCTCCTTTGTCTGCGTGCTGTTTCTGAAGGCCACAAGTCAACAAATAAAGAGTTTTTCGCTTCCCATTTTGCCCTTTGGTAGGTTTGGCAGGATTTCTCTCTTTTTTTTGGGGCATTTTCGTTGCTTGCTCAGATATATTGTGCTGTTTCTGAGGTCGCCAATGCTTTTGGCATTTGCTGCAGGAGCATCAAGAGTTTTATTTTATTCAATTTTACATGAAATCTAAATCACATAAACTCAGGGGAAAAAATCACAAAGGTTCAGGGCAACTTGGTCGTCAGATATTTTACAATACGGGATGCAAAAAATAGTAAGGTTAAATTGTTGCAAACAGCTCGTGACTTGTTAAAAATAGATACTATGTGATGTCTGTTTTGCACTAATGGTGTCTATATATGGAATATCTAGCTGTAAAACAAATTGCATCTCAGGGTAGTTTGGTAAATTCGGTGAGCAAACAGCCTCTAGTCCTTATCCGGTTTTACATTCCACATTTCAGCATGCACTGACGTGGAAAGCGTAAAAGGCTCCTAATATCCGCAGAACAGACTAGAAGCATAACCGACCACGAAAATTCTGATTTTTAATTCACTATTTTTTATTTTTTAGGTTTTTTATCTTTTCTTTTTTCTCGTATTCCTTCGTATCATCTATGATGGACTAATCTCTTTTTTATTTTTTTAAAATTTAATTACATTAAATAAATCACTATCAGTGAAAAATAAATCATCTATCAGTGAAAAATATATTAGCTATAGTGAAAAAAACTATAAACCCATTAGCAGGAGAAAGAGGGAGCCATCGTTGTCAAAGTCAATGTCCACGTTTCCAGATTCATCGTGGAAGACATCAACTTTGATGACTCACCATATTCTTTATCGCCACTGGGTTGAAGCTTTCTAGATCACTAGTTCACCATGTCGCGTAGTCATCGTGCCAGTATCGAACTGTTCATACAATTATTATTAGGGTGTGTATAGGTATCACCCAGATATTTTATTCCTAACAATCATCCAAATTTTTGACCGTTAGATTAAAGATCCAACAACCTATTATTTTTGGAGAGGGGAGATTTTTTTTAGGGGGGGGGGGAGATTTTTTTTGGAGGGGACGGGGAGAATTCGTGACCGTTGGATCTCTAATCCAAGCGTCACAAATCTGGATGATAGTTAGAAAGAAAACGTCCGGATGATATTTATCAATACCCTTATTATTATAGCCATTTTTAAAAAAATTAGCCAAATGTCCTTGTATTACAACAGATCTCAAATAATTGATGACACAAATAAGTCTTATTATAATACTTAAGAAAACAAATATATAAAAAGATAGAGGAGTGATCCTAAAAAGTTTACTACAACTAAATTAAACTATGTCTAATAGTCAAACAAAGAAGTATCAGGCTAAAGTAGAAGCTAATGCAGCTATAACTGAAGGTGATTACACAAACAATACAAAGGAGCAAACACTATATATCAAGCCAGCATCACTATAAATCTTTATAAGGGCGTTGTATGTTATTACATCCGGAGAAACTCATACTTCATGCATTTTAATAGTAGTTATGCCTTGATCTTCTTTACTTGCTCCTTCAAAGTCATTTGTGCTGATTTTCTGTGTGTATGTCCATTTGTCAGCATTGCAACATGAAGAGATCATTTGTTCATACATCTTGGCAGCATCTACGGGGTTCTTCTCGCAAAGCATCCGCTTAATGAGTGTTAACTGTTAAATGTACAAGTTGTTGGTTTTATCCCCTGCTTCTTCATCTTATCTAGTAAATCCATAGCACCACCCATCTTTCCTGTTTGCACATACCATCAATAAGGGCATTGTAGGTGTAAACATCAGGCAAACAATCCTCTAAAGCCATCTTCTCCATCGGTGCAAAAGGAGAATCAATATTTCCTACTTGACAATATCCACGAATCAACAAATTATATATGAAGGCGTGTACCTTGATGCCTTTTTCAGAAAGATGGGTAAATAGAGAGTCAGCATCCTCCACTCTACCTTCGTCGCAAAGAGCATCTATAAAGATAGCATAAGTCTGTCGATCTAGAAGAACATCATACTCCTCCATCAATTCAAGTAACCGAAAAGTTTTCTTGATATTACCCACACTGCACTGACCGAAAATCAACAAGTTGTGTAACAATATTCAATGACAACCCAGCCCTAATCATCTGTGTCAAGAGGGCCATCGCCCTATGCACTTTACCATTGCAATAGAATCCATTGATCACCTCACTAAAAGTCTAGAATCTAGGTTAACCCCGTTCCTCTCCATCAACTACAAAACATCAAGAGCAGTCTTCACATAACAACCCTTGCAATACCCATCAATCAATGCACTATAAGTGCTAACTCCCAGCGCAAAGCCCTTCCTGAGGGCTTCGTGCAGCACCTTGGCACCACGTTCCACCTCGTCATGCAAGAATGAACCGAATTCCATTGAATTAGACTTGTTTGTGTGAAAAAACAGCGAAATCTGACCAGTAATGGCAACTTGGCAGGCATACTCATAGTAAACAAAGAGGGAATTGAAATCAATTAAGGGCTTAAATCCATAATTCCAAGTTTCAACAAGGTTTAGCACAAGCCAAATTATCATCTTGCAAAATTCTAGTATGATCCACAAAGTACCATGGTGAATCACACAGACAAGGCCATGTGTAATTGAACTGATCACAGCTTCACTATGCATTTTTAGCAACACGCACATATGGTACAAATGTGTTTATAAAGCACTAAGTTCATTTAATAAGAGAACAAATTAAATGTATATGTGAAATACAATGGACTATGGAGACCAACTGTTTAGCTTTCCTGTTTGAATCTTTAATCTTATCCATCCTTTGAAATCCATTTCTGCAGAAAAATATGTAATATGAATAAAACTTCGAATCAGAACGACTTAACAAGACAAGCAGCTAATAATCTGAGTGTTATGGATAAAATCATTAGAGCTTAAAACATTGCACTTTAACCTGCAGTAGTACTCATTTATTCTTGAGGTCAAAATTGCCTATTGCAGCTCCCAGGTAGACAATCTATTAACCTAGATCTTAATCTAAATGCTTTTAGCTTTCATGTTTCTAGGCTCATGATTCTATTTGTATTGTGATTTGCACAGATCCACTTTCCCCATGATAGAATATGGGATAGGAGCATTGCCCAAACAAGTTAGAGCTGTAGTCTCCTCAAACTTCAAACTTACTTTAGGTCCCAATGAAAATGAAGTGCTATATACACCAGCTATTTTATGTAAACTTAACCACACCTGTTTTACGAAAACTTTAGGTCCTAATGACTTACAAGGTGCAATTTCACTGAAATCAGATCATCTAAAGGTCAATCAAATCAGCTGCATCTAAAGGTCAGTCCTCTGTGTACCTAAAGCAACACTAACTAAAATACAATGATGCACAAGCACAAATGCCCAACTTGTCTCACAGTTCATCTATCACAAAACCACTGAGCAGTAGCAAACATAAAAATTATTCCTCAGATATCCCAATCAGAAACAATAGCTATTGCTCACTATAAAAATGAAAAATGTCCAACCCATGTCACCAGACCAACAATAATACTATCTAAATACAACTATACCTGAGCCTACAACACACAACTTGGCTTAAAATCAGTATTGTCTAACACAGTGACACCCACCTCCCATCTCTTTCCCGAAGCACTGAAATGGAAGCACTGACCCTAACTCAAATAGGACTCTCTTACATGCCCCTCAAAATCTAGTACACTATGAATTACTGATCCCAGCAAGCTCAATTCATTTAACCAGAAGGGCAACGACATTACACAAACAATATGGGATTAATACTTTTCAGCAAACTTCAGCTCAATTTTAATTGTATCAGTAGAATAGCACCTCTCCACACATTTTAACAATGTAACTTGAAATGCAGTGGAGTTTCACTAGTCCCAACCAAAGACAAAGTGGCTATACCTCGATACCATGGTAGCGACTGCTCCAACCCAAAGATTCTTTGTCATGTTCATGGCGTCTGCTCCGGCACAAGCCTCATTCTCCTCCACCAGCTTCCCCTTCATCTTTGCCTCCATCACCACCTACTCCTCCGCCCTTCTCCTCTTCGCCTGCGAGCAATCCTGCCGGGCCCCACACGAACCCCCTGCCCCCTTAACCGACATCATGAGTGATAGGAACCCCGGTGACGCCCGCCGCCGCATGTCTAACGACGCCGAGCAGGCAGCCTCCTGCCTCGCACTCGTCGACGAACCTATGCCTCGCTAGCGACTGGTCCTTGCCCTGTGGCACGAGCGAGAGCTCCCCCTTCAACTCCTCGAATGGTTGGAGAAGCACCCCGCTGAACACCTCCTTCCTCTTCCCCGCCACCTTACACACCTCTGCATTTCGCATGAAGCTCTGCCACTGAGATCTGGCCGGCAAAGGAGGAGGCCCTATGACCAGCGACCTCACCCTCTCTATTGGTCATCGAAGTAGGCAAAGGAGGAGGCGCACCGACCGACACAGCCGAATCTGTTGGGTGCACGGAGGAGCAGTGTCTCATCTTCGTCCCCAGTGGTGGGATTTACATGCTATTCAAGATGAAGGAGGTGAGCGAGAGGCTCATGATCATTGAATTTTTTGTACAGATAATCTATTTTTTATTCGAAAATACATAAATATACCCGCGGGAATTTTTTTTTACAAAAATAGACTTCAGTCGCCCCCCCATTAGACGACTGCCGCCTTTCGCCCAACCGGGAGGCGACAAAATTTCTGTCACTCTACGTTCGAGCAACTGCAATCAGTCGCTTTCCTATTGGGCGACTGTCATGTAGTCGCCCAATGGATGGGCGACTAAAAGTGCAGTCGCCCAATGGAGGGGCGACTTTACTCAGTCCCCATGATTTTTTAGAGTTTTGTCAATTTTGTAGTTTTAAACTGGAAAAAAGTGGTATAGTTGTAATAAAAGTTTATGTTTATTGTATGTTGTAGGTGCATTAAAAATTTTGGGAAATTTTTTTAAGAACAATTGACTATAGAACGTTTGATATATACATTGGTAAGTGATATTTTCATGTTACTGAGAATTAGTTTACGAAGAGAACTGGTATGTTAATATTGTTAAATGGCTTGCTATTTGAATCATTGAATGCGACCAGACGAGATAATAACCTTATGTGAATAGAAATAAACTTCATAATACAGTTGGGAGTAACATGCCGCGTTGTAAGATCGAGGAGGCCGACTAGAGGGGGTGAATAGGCGGTCTAAAAAATTTCTTCAAATTAATATTAACAATTAAAGAGCTTTTCTATTTGCCTAAACCAAGTATACAATGCGGAAGTTAAATTTAAGTTGGTTTAGTACAAATAGTGCCTAAGTCAAATGAATTCACCTAAGTGCACCAACAATTCTAGCCTAGGTCAATGTTTGCAATTCTAGATTTACAAGCAATCAAAATAATGCTAAGTAAGTAAATTTCTTGAATGTAAAAAGATCACAAGAAAGCAAACCACAAATGACACGTTCTCTTTTTACTATGGTGTTCGGAGACTTGCCGGTCTCCCTAGTCCACGTTGAGGTTAGCCCAAACGAATTGGACTGACTCCACAAATTAAGCCTTCTACCTCAAATCCACTAGTGGTAGCTCTTCCCCGCTCCGGGTAAGTGAGCTCCAACCTTCACACACGCCGGACCTTCTCACAGGTTTCTTTGAGAAGATCACCGGGCACGACGCCTCCCACGCCGTCTAGGAGTCGGCAAACTCCAAGAGTAACAAGTCAAGTCTCTCACTTGACTCTCACCACGTGCAACGAATGCACAAGCTCAATCCGGACACAAAGTGCTCATCTAGATGCAACACATGCACTCTAGATCACCTTTCCTTTCTCACAAAGTGCAACACATGCACAATTGAGTGGAGAGCCTCACACTAGCTCAAAAGAGTGAAATAGAGTCCCAAAAACCTTACCCCAACCGGCCACAAGGGAGTATTTATAACACACACCTCAAAACTAGCTGTTGGAGTCAAAAACAGGATACTGCGGTACTACCGTCATTATAGGACCGGTACTACCGCTCCCCACCATAACGGCTAGAAAAATAGCCGTTAGTCAGCCATTTGCGGTACTACCGTAGTTATAAAATGCGGTACTACCGTTCTGCGGTAGTACCGGGAAGTCGGCGCGGTACTTCCGCTTCAGCACAGACAGCACTCAGAAAAACGGTCATAACTTTTGACTCCGATGTCGGAATTGAGTGATCTTGGACTCTATGGAAAGCTTATCCAGAGGGCTACACAACCCATCTATTTGCATGATCTCAAACACATTAGATCAATGCAGAAATCAAAAGAGATCCAAAAGAGTCACTCCCATGGTCTATGTTCAAAGGAAATAGCAATAAGCAATCTAGACCATGCCAAGGGATAATACATGATCTCCAACTTTTGCAAAACATATTTGCAAATTTAGATCATATCACAAGGAATAGGTACATGGACTTCAACCTTTTGCAAAACACATTTGCAAAGTATAGTCACATGTTACAAGGATTTGCCACATGAGCTTCAACCATTTGCAAAACACATTCGCAAATGCAAGTCTCATGCCAAGATGAGCTAGAGCAAGTGAGGTTGAGCTATCAACACATGATGAGACTCAAACTACTAGACATGACCCCTCTTAATAGTACAGCAACCTATACTAGCAATCCGGTCTTCCAACCAAACACCAAGACCGGTAAAAGACTAGGAATACATCCTTAGCCCTAGCTAGTCATACCTTTGCCTTGGGTCATTATCTCGATATGCATCAACTCATGATGCATCCTTCTCGTCAACTCCATCAACACATGATGGTCTTTCTTGACTTGATGATCAACACATGAACATCTTCACCTCGGAATCTTGATGTGCATCAACACATGATGCATCCTCTTCTTGATAACCTTCAACTCATGAAGTCATCCCAAGTCATCCTCATTTGTGGAACCTAACCTATTCATCCAACTCATGAAAAATGTTAGTCCCACAAATTGATTGTTATTAATTATCAAAACTCACCATTAACTCATAATGGAGGGACTAAATTCTCAATCTTTCCCTTTTGGTAATTGATGACAATATCAACAAATAGTGAGATAATAAATTGAATATAAAATCATTTGAATTCAAAGTGCGGTACTACCGCCGTTATAAACTCCGGTACTACCGTTCTGCGGTAGTTCCGCAAAGTTGGCGCAGTAGTTCCGCTTGAGCCGGAACCAAACTTGGCGCTCTTTGGAAAAAAGGCTCCGCTCTACCTCCGGAGCTTCCGGGCTCCGGAAGTACCGCTCCAGACAGCGGAACTACCGCACCCTGCGGTAGTTCCGGCGTTGAAATCACCGGTACTTTCGATCTCGCGAAATCTAAAATGCATCCGAAGGGTGCTCTCTGGAAAAAAAAGCTCCGCTCGCAATCCGGAGCTTCCGGTCGCTGGTAGTACCGATTCTGGGTGCGGAACTTTCGCTCTCCGGTAGTTCCGACGTTGAAATCTGCGGTACTACCGCTCTTCAAGACAGAGCACAGATTTGGTTTTAAAATAGATTTTCAATGAATGCATGATCCTAGTTTGATCCTAATATATGTATAAAATGAAACATGGATCAATACTAGTGAAACTCCAAAACATAGAGAGAGAACCCCCCTAAATGTGTGCATACAAGTCTATATGAAGAAAAACATATGCACATATTCATTTGAACTATTTGAGGGGTTCAATCTATATTTTGGATCTAAGGAATGTATTAGCATATGAGAAAGTGATTTTGAATGCATACCTCTTTGATTTCACCTTTCCATCCAAATGAGACTAAACATAAATAAACTTAAACAAGTATATTAGTCTCATATATGCATTTGTCATTATCACCAAAATATTATAAAAGTATTTGTCATTTATATCAAAATCTCATAATGACATTTGTCATTTAACACCAAAACCAACTTAAACGGAGCTTGATCTTTCATGCGTACAATTTTATTACATGCATAACATATAGCATGATATGTGACTAACCCACCCAACTGCTCGTACCACCTACTGTGTGGACCGGGGCCACTTTCCCTTCCTCGCCCGCTCGGCGTTGAACTCCTCCGCGGCCTCTTTTGCCTTAGCCACAATTTTCCTCTTTCTCTCGCGCTCCCTCTCGCGAGCCTCCCGCACCCTACGGGTGCACGCTTCGAGATGAGCTTGTGTCTCGCGTTGTATACGCAGGGTGTGCTCGTTCTTGCGGCGCTCCTCCTCCAGCAACTCCTTCTCCTTTGTGACATTCCACTCCTCGAAGTCGAGGGTCCATTGGTCCGCAGGGTGGATCTCAAGATCGATCCATTTGCGGTAGCCACATAGGGGCTCTGGAGACTGTAAATAAAGGAGAGATATTGTTAGTGCGTGTTGTGAAGGAGAAAAGGTAAGGGAAAATGGTGCATGTGGTCGTTACCGGCTGCCGATAGGTTGCGGTGTCAAAATGGCGGTTGAGGTAGTCACTGGAGTAGTTTGCGCAACCCCAGTAACGCATACCTAGACTGATGCGGTGCTTAGACTTGAAGAACTTGCACACGTCCCTGCACCAACAAAGGGGAGGTGTCTCCCCCTCAGGTGGTAGTTGTGGCGAACGCTCGGTGGGGACGTCCGGAATGGGGTTGTTGCTACGCGAACGCTCTTTGGGGGGACCTTTCATCGTAGCACGATGGGCTTGTTCTACCTGGGCCTGTATAACCCTTATTTTCTCATCGCGGGCGGCAACTGACCGTGCTATGTCACGGATCTCCTCCCAATCCTTCACCATCTTGTCCCATTGCTTCTTCTTGCCTTTGTCCATCCCGGTGGGGTGAGGGAAGCGCGGTGTAGTATGGGGTTTGGATGTGCAATGTTTGCTGGGAAATGGAATGCACACCAATTTATAGGGTCTGTTTTCTCTCTACTTCTACGTGTAAAGCTGGTCCGCGTGGTCGTAGCAGTGAGCAAAACTGCCCTGTTTTGTCATCTCACTAAGCAAAGCTGACATCTTTTTGTCATGTCACTGAGCAAATCTGGCCTCTTTTGTCATGTGTGTGCAGAAAGCAGCCATGTTTTCTCATCTTTCTGCGCAAAGCTGCCCTCTCTTGTCATCTCACTGAGCAAAGCTGCCCTCTCTTGTCATGTCACTGCGCAAAGTTGCCCTCTTTTGTCATCTCACTGAGAAAAGCTGCCCTCTCTTGTCATGTGTGTGCAAAAAGCAGCCATGTTTTGTCATCCCTCTGCCCAAAGCTGCCTTCTCTTGTTATCTCACTGAGCAAAGCTGCCCTCTCTTGTCATGTCACTGCGCAAATCTACCCTCTTTTGTCATCTCTTTGCTCAAAGCTGCCCTCTTATGGCACGTCACTGCGCAAGTTCTCTCGTTTGGTATAAATAGCATGGTTGGGGTCTCATGACATTATACACAGAGAACCCCGTAAATCGAACATAGAAGTACCATCTCTTTCGTGGTGGAAAATACCATGTCGAAAGCTGAGGGGCCAGTCAATTTTGGGTCACCGAAGGAAGACCTTCCCTTGGAAAGGAGGGAGACCTTTGGTCCACACTACCGTTTGATACCAAGCCGGCGTACTCAACCAGCGCGGTCGAAATGCAGACACAATGAGTACGCGGTCGTGCAGGCCCTGGATGGCCCGTTCGATGGCGGGCGCCGTTTCTTCCGATGCCCACGCTCCGGGGGTACAAATTAGTAATAGTACATTTGTTGTTATTGCTTATGGACCCTCCATGTTTACTGTCCTTTCCCGCAGATGGTGAAATGCGACTTCTCCCGGTGGATCGACCCTCCTCATGAATGGTATATTTGCCGTTATGTGGATACATTATGGGATCGAGTCTTGGAGTTGCAGGACCGAATCGAGACTCTCAGTGAGGAGAACAACGACCTCCGCCAACAGATTCAAGGCGAGAGGGGCAACGAGGAGGTCGTGAACATAGGAAGCTCTTATGATCCCACATGTTGTTGCGCGAACCCGAGCTGCATATGTGCGTGCTACTACCACGACGGCCAGCCACGTCCGAGGCGGCCCCCTCAGCAATTCTCCATGTGGGTGCCACGATGCTCTTTTGGCATATAGGCAACGAGGGGTATGGTTGTGTCGTATTTTAGTTCTTGGTTGTCGTGTTGTGTTGATGGTGTGGCGCTGGACCTGTTGTCGTGATTTAAATTCTTGGTTGTAGTACTTCCATATGTTTTGTATATGCAATGTATGTGTTGTTCTCCATGTGGGTGCTATCGCATTTTAACGAACAGCAAATACATCTAGTAAGTAAGCAATACTAAGCTACCAGCACAACACCAACTACATTACAGAAAAGGGATGTAACATACAAGTTTTACAAATGGTACATGAAATTTAGCATGCATTGCAACTACTGATCAGGACATGCATTGCATCGTCTAGCTGTGTGCCCCTCCTGACCGCATTGCCCACAACGTGCACCAGATGTTCCAGCTTGTGATTCGTCCATGTCATTTCTAATACGTCGGCTCTGTCGCCGACCCTCCCACCCTTTATCATGTTAATATCCGGAACCCAGGTCCTCGCTGAAATGTCCAAAGTGGCGAAGTTTCCCACCACCCTGAACCCCCAGAGCTCCCCACACCAAGCTTACAGTATTATCTCCTAGAAAAAGTACTCGGACATGAAGTTGGAAAGATCCATGCCCACGGTCCCGCATGCACCGAGGACATGAGAGCATGGCTTGTGTAACAACTTAAGCTTGTTGCATGTGCAACTAGATTCGTTTGCATGATCTCCAAGGCATACCTCATGAGTAATAAGTGAACGAGATGTCCCAAATCCGGCTCTGTCACGGAGTATCACCTCGAAACGATGCTCCCTGTTGCCCATGACATGCACTGTGTGCAATTGACCCTTCTGTGCCTTCGTCTCCATGTACGCAGTAATTTTTGATGAATACAGGGCTTCGGGATTGGCCGCATGAAGTGCGGCACTCGCGTGCCTCTCCCTGAAGTAGCGGATTGTGCTGTGAAGAACACCTTCCACGATGGCGACAAGGGGCTGAGAACGGAGACCCCTGAGAACCCAATTGTAGACCTCGGCAAGGTTAGTTGTCATTATTCCGTACCTTGCGCCATCCGTGTCGTGCAACAGCGACCACTTCTCCAATGGTTCCCCCTCACTCCACTGCGAGAAGCACTTGATGTTTCGTGAGCTCCTCCTTCTTAGATCACTTGGGTTAGGCTCATCGATTGTTGGCAAGCATTGCGGTTGTGCCGCCCCAAGAGTGACCGGCCCCTTGCTCCTCTCTTCGACGTTCTTCCTGGTGTGCTCATCCAACAACCCCCATAAAGCATCAAATTTCCTCTACTGGTTCTGCCTAGCTAGCCTCTTGAATAGCTTCATCAAAGATTATTTCGGGAATTGCTTGAAAAAGTTTGCCCCTAAGTGACGACTGCACCACCGGTTCCTCATGTCCGACCAATGAAAGGTCTCCTCAGGGTCTTCTTGAAGTTTTCGTATCGCCTTTATAATACCGGCGTGGCGATCATGGATTACGCACACACCAGGACGGGTGCCTACAACTCCAGCCCTCACATGTCTGAGAAACCACAGACAGCTCTCATAATTCTCACTCTCCACAAATGCAATGGCCAGCGGCAGTATTTGATTATTACCGTCAACGCCTATGGCCGTCAGGAGCTGCCCTTTGTATTTGCTTGTCAAGAAGGTCCCATCTATTGAGATCACTGGCAGCATGTGCCTGAATGCTTCAATGCTAGCACCAAATGCAAACAATGCTCTCTGCAACACTGCAAATCCCAGTGGACTTATGGATGGCTTGTCGTGCACGGCGATGTACGTGCCCGGGTTCCTTTGCTGCAACACCTTAAGCATACGAGGAAGGTTGTCGTACGCCGCCTCGAAAGTGCCAAAATATTTTTCCAATGCCTTTTGCTTTGCATGCCACGCCTTCGCGTAGCTAATCTTATACTTGAATTTATTCTCGATAGCTACCACAATATGCGTGGCCGTAATATCTTTCTTCTCCACTATCTCCCCATACATCAAATTGGCTATAAATCCGGACGTCAGGTTACGATGCCTCGCCAAGACAGTGTTTAGAATGCAGGAGTACGGCTCCACCTTGGACACAATCCAGTGAGTCTCATACTTGGGTCTACGTGCGTGCACCCTCCAAGGACAACCAGCCTGCTCGCACTTCACAGTGTACTGCTCCTGGCTTGATTTGACGACGCGAAATGTCCGCTGCATTGAAAGGGCTCAAAGCTTGATGGCATCCTGCAGCGCTTCCTTGTCAGCAAACATAGCATGCAACCGAGCCTCTGTCTCATGATACTCCCATGGTGATTCATGCTCATCATGTGCGGAAACACCCTCCGCATTAAACTAGTTCCATTCCTGGGGGATAGGAACTTCTTCATCATCGGAATTGTCCTCCTCCTCGTCCTCTACAGCTTGCTCTTCATCCCTTGCCCTCTGGTCATCAGATTCTATCTGCTGCACGATATACTCATTATGCTCTCCTTCATCAGCTTGCCCAGTTCCCTCTCTATAGCTTGACGGCTGTAACTCTCCTCCATGTACCGCATTGCCTTCATCACGAGCAACTTCATCAGCTCCGCCAACGTGCGGCCCGCCCAAGCTGCTAGCACCTCCATACTACAAAATGTATAGTACAACTTTTTGACACTAATATTTCCATACTAAAATTGTACTATATTTTCTACATTTTCTACATCTACAATTTTTACTAACACCAACATTTCATCTAAATAATAGTGCAAATACAACATAATAAAAAAATACCTGGATCCAAATGGATGGAATAGCTTCTACTCCTCCTTCCTTCCTCCCTCACCTCCTCCTTCCTCCCTCACCTCCTCCTCCAACCCTGTCCTCCTCTCCTTCTCTTCTCCCCTCCTTTTCTTCCCCTCCTCCCTCTCTTCTCCCCCTCCTTTTCTTCCCCTTCCTCCTCTCCTCTTCTTCTCTCGCACAATGAGTGCCCCTTCCTCCTCTCCTCTTCTTCTCTCGTTTCTTCTCTGTGCGTAGAATGAGAGCAAAAAGTGGTGGGTGGTAGTGGGCGGCCGACTGTGCTGTAATAAATTTCCCCCCTATCGCCCTACCGTTGGGCGACTGGAATTCCAGTCGCCCAACCGTACAGTGACTAGAATAAGTCGCCCAACGCTCAGGCGATACCATTGATTCGCTCAACGGTTCCCACATTCCCTAAATGTCGCCTCTCGGTTGGGCAAAAGGCGGCAGTCGCCCAATGGGGGGGGTGACTGAAGCCTATTTTTGTAAGAAATTTTCCCGCGGGTATATTTATGTATTTTCAAATAAAAAATGGATTATCCGTACAAAAAATTCGATGATCATCGAAGTTGGGGATGTCAGATCTGGGTGTCATCGTCGCCTCCGACAGTAGGAGCACAGGGAAGAGGCGACCACTTCGGTGTAGAAGGCGGCATAAGGGTAACGAATTATCACCACCGACTCTTTCTTTTAAGTAGTAAAAATTTAATTCTTGAATACCTATTTTTATAAATTTAGTTTTCTCCATTGACTTACCGAGCTCAATAAGTACCTAGCAAGCTAAAAGAGCTCGGTTGGTGCCTATCAAGCTACAATAGCTTGATGGGTATCTACTGAGCTCCTCTAGCTCGACAAGTGACCTACTGAGCCCCCTACACGGTAGTAGGCCGACTGGCCTATGGAGGCTTTATTTAACGGTTTAATTAGTGTTATTCGCAATTAATTAGTACTAATTATAACTAATTGGTACTAATCATATTTAATTAGTGATAATTAAAACACTAAATTAATCTTATTACAATTAATTAATACAAATCATGCGTTTAATTAATCGCTGACCATGTGCATAATTGATGTACTTAATTACATGGTATTATTCACAAGATTTAGTCATACAATCTATGTTATTTTGACCATTATAAAACCCCCAATTATCATATTTTATTTTATTGTCCTAAGGCTTCTATAAGTGTCAAACCTATAGTTGCCTTGCAACAACAACATCTAGAGAAGGTTGATACTGATGATAATAATAATGCACTTTAAAAATATTAGAATCATTGGTAGTTTAATATATGCATGCGCTTGCCTTTGAATATTCAGCTAGGAGCTTTGTAGCAAGTAAGTAATAACCAGCATAATAGTTAAATAAATATTTATACTATGATAAGATAGGCTACCTCATTAACTAGCAACATGCACTTTGATCTATTGAATTCGTGACTAGTGTTAGAAAAAATCTCATATACGTACTGATTTGTTCCAACAAGTTACAATTTAGATCAGTTTAGCTCTAGTTATTATTCTATTATGGGGCATTCGTATTGGTTTTTTGTTATGACATTTTGCTAAAAATAAATAGTAGTGACCGAAATAAATGGTTTTTAGAAAGAGGAGCGGGCAGTGAAAAAAGTGAGGCAGATATGCGTGCACGTGACAGGAGTGAGAGGAGTGGGGTACATGATACACCTGTGACCTCCTGCCTTATCCTCGGAGCGAGAGGAGTAGAGAAGCCGGGTGTTCGTATTGGTTTTTGACTTTTCTCAATAGAAATTAATACAAACAAGGCATATATCTAGCTAGTCCCTAGGAGATAATATACTCTGTACAATGGCAGCTTGATCCGGTCTTCTGTATTTTATACTCGATGTTTCGCCGATATGTGTGTCGTGTAATCTCATGACAATTAGCGCTTAAATAAGCTCATGATTAGTGCTAATTAATTATAAGTACTACTAATTAAATATGATTAGTACTAATTAAAACACTAAATAAAATGAGATTAGTTTAGTGCTTTAATTAGCACTAATTAAAACTATGATTAACCTACAGGGAACTAAATTTGTAAACGCGGCCGTTGAGCAATCACTGCACATTTTATATTCACCCGATACTAGTCTACTAAATTAAGTCATTTTATAAAAAGGCGTACGACAATGCTAGCATTAGCTCGTGTGCCTACCGCTGTGTGGCAATTGTGCACCGAGATACTTGCTGAAGAGTTATGGACCCTTCACATGATTCAGGGCAGAAGCTTCAGATTAGGCATGATAGGGTGCATCAACTTGTTCAACCAAATCTGTTGCATGTATGTGCAAATGAACTGAACTGTAACTGAAGGGTGCTCAAATTACACCCAGTCAATGAATGAACACCACCACTGGGGGGGGGGGGGGGATGACAAACCCCTTTCCTCACACCCCCAAGACAAAACATCGACAGTACAACATCATCATCGTCCACCTCTACCATCACCACCAAAGCATCCTATACAAACTTTACAAACACTGGTTGCCACCCCGCATGAATCCTTTCTCCTGAAACAAAGAGGAGGAGGTAGAACAAGCAGATAATTCACGGTATAAGACTATAATGTCAGCACAACGACGCCTCGATCGCCTCATCCACTTCTTCCTTTCAACGTGTTTCTGTCGTATTAAGTTTAGCCTGAATTGTTGACTGGCTTGGGCATCACGGGGTATCCTCATATAGCATGTTTCTGAAAGCCGAGGCCAACTCTGAGCTCTTGTTGTCAACACAAGCAGGCGCTTGTCAGTTTCTCGATGAGAAACGACCAAGAGATATAATTTAATCAATGTTTTCTATATGTGCAGATGAATCCTGATTATTCTCTGTCGCTATGAACCCTTAAAGCTGTCATCTTTCAGTGACCACGAAAACAAGTGACCACTGGCATCCCCGCTCAGGAGCTGCTTCAGGTCGGGTGGAAGACAAAGGGCAGTGACCGGGTGCTTGTGTGACTTGAGCACCTTCTGAAGAAGTAGCCTGTACTCCAGCGTCTGGCCATTCAGGCCCAGCCCTCCAAAGGTGGTTGCAGGCGATTTGCTTTTGCTGTTTGTTGCCTCCTCAGACGTGCAGTGCACCATCTTCCATACCTTCACAGCACCGCTTTGATGACCTGTCACACACCAGTTTGTGTCCTGCCAGTCTGAATGTGTAGTACTTGCCACAGACAAGATGAGATCAGAAGGAAGCTGAGAGGTGTTCACCACAGCAAGACAGTCTCCATTGACGCTCCAAACAGCAAAAAGAACTCCAGCACCGGTCAGAATCTCACCAGTGAGGTTGTTCACATGTAACGCAGACACTGATGCTGGGAACTTTGGTAGCTGTTTCACAAAGACCAAGCTTGTCAGGTCCCACAAGATCACAGAACAGTCATCGGAGCCTGAGACAATTAACGAGTAAGGCTGGCTGACATAGACACATGTTATCTTGGAAGTGTGAGCACATAAGGCTTTCTCCATTCTCAGGAGACGACGACTGCCATCCTTCACAAATCTCCACACTGCAACTACTCCGTCATCACCACCTGTGGTGAGAATGTTGCCATCATGGCTCACTCCAGTGCACTGAATTTGACTACCACCATGAAGGTTTTCATGTGTAGATAGAAGTTTATCCTGATCATAGGTCAATATTCTCAAGCTGCGGTCAGGGAATCCCCAAGAGATGTACTCGCTGTAAGTTACTGGCTTGAGCAAGCTGTTCGCCGCAGCAATTAAGACCTTATCATTGTAGGTCACAATCTGGGACATGGACGATGCTGTCTTTCGAATCTCTTGGTGTGTAAGATAGGCGCTGTACCGTAGAGGATGAGGAGGGACTTTCCTGTCTGTCCGTCGCTGCGGATGGGGTTTTTGGAATAACTGTTTGGGGGTCTGACCAAAATGATTGATTTGTGCCAGTATCGAAGCCTTCATGGTAGGATCTGATACCGCATCTATATCAACATTGCCTTCATATGTGTAGTGATAGAAGACATTGACGGCATCTTCAGCTGCCTATCATATACAAAAGAAAATAACCATTAAAAATCCCATCAGTAAATAAGAGTGACCCCTAAAAAGTGAAATATAATGCTGCAAGAGACCCCAGGACAAAAACTATTGACAGGTTTTGCATGGGTAAGATGGGAAAATCAATCTATAACAGAAGACACACGCTTGTTTTAACCACAAACATATTTGTGTTGTCAAGATGATGGCAACGGCAACACCACTAGTGAAAAGATGGAAATGCAGAAACCTGAGGCGGTATATACCTTTCCACGCTGCTTATATCCAAAAATAAGATCAATCCAATGATGCAGATTCTCAGATACATAGTCTGACTCCAGGGCTTCCCGGTGCTTCTTAATGAATTCTCTGGGGCTACCTTTAGCCCAAGGTGGCAAAACAACATCACCAACCTGAAATAATTATTTCACAAAGTTACATGCTTGGCTCCAACAAACTTGAGATTTGATTAGAGTATTATCATTACATCCAGTGGAAAGATTAGTGCACTTACCTTCTCTCCTGATTGTTTCTCCCCCAAGTTCAGATTAAACCGATTCTCCAAAAACTCAGGCAGATAATAGAACTCAGGAATCAATTCTTTCACATCTGATGTGTTGCTCTTACCAGCAGCACTTACCCATGTATCTCCCACACTATTGAATAGCCGGTCTGCATGGTCAAACTGCCCCCCCTGCAATTTCTGGTTTTCCATGCTAAAGGGAGGCAACCTTAAAAGATAGAAAAGGACAATCCCAGCACTTGAATAATGAGAACCATAATGGAACTTAGGTACATCAGGGTCATCCCAGCTATCATATCTGAAAGGAACAAAAGAAAGTATTTCACTTGATGTTAGATGAACAGACCTCTCGTGTTTAGCAACACTAAAGACTCTAGTTTACTTTTTTTTAAATAAATAAGAAACAAAAAAATATATTTATGTTTATGTTAGATGAACAAACCTCTTACGGAATTCCTCTTCTCCTTCCTCTGTTTGACATCCCATTGGTTTGTCAAGCTTACGAAACGTCTTTGGATTTCTCAGATCTAAAGTATCGCTATCGTAATCTGCAAGAACCCATGGAAATACTGGGTACTGTGTAAGGTCACTATACCCTCGACCAGCAAGTGTATTTAGATGCATGAGATATTGGAAGTTGGTAATTTCACCACTTTGCCATCTTTTAGAGAATGATTTTGCCATGAGTTTGAAAAGACGGCTCCCCTCACTGCTATCCAGTTTTGATGACGCTGATATTGTTGTGTCCAACCTGTGGAAAGGCACATTTTCTTCAATTATTAGGAAGTTCCTCTGCTCGGCATCCGAATGATAAGTAAAAGCATTAAAATGCCAAGTCATACAACTTCAGATAGTTAACAAAATGTTAAAGATAAAAATAATCTTTTTAGCCACCTATGGAGCTATAAATTACAGGAGACCATGCAGGAAGAAAAAGAGTTAGAAACTAGAAAACTCCACTGTATAAAAAAGGCCTTAGAATTTGAATTGGAAGAAGTCCACTTTTGGTCCCTCAACTTATGCCCTAAGTCCAATTTACACCATCAACTACGGAACCATTCACTCTACACCCCTCGACTACGAAACCAAAGCAAATCACTCCCTCACCCTAAACCACCTGGTTTCGGATAACGTGGACTTCTTCCTTAATTTTATGTATCCTAAAATGAACATCTACCCACCAATTTACACAAGCACTCACAAGTCACAATATGTGCCCACTGGAGGCAATAAAAACATTCAGAACTTGCCTGTGACTGCTACCCATATTTCATTGGGATGGCCGGATGGGTGGGATTTGCCTAATGAAAACCCAGATTTTGCAAATTTGTGCATTTGTGGCTGCCTGGCTGGTTTTCACTGATAATGCCAGCTTATCATGGTGTTCTTCCGAAAAGAACACTATTTGATCATGCTACTAAAAAACATAATTTGATTCTTAGAAGTATTTGGTGAAAATCGGTAGCCAGCTTCCAGTCAAACCATGTTTGATAGTTATAATAAACCTATCAGGCCAGGGAAAGAAACACACGAAACGGTTGTGAGTTGTGACCCTTTGTCTGGGAATCAATTCCAACATGGTTTCAGAACTACAGCCTAAATACTGAAAGTTGTAGACAAAAATAAAGTGGACAGTCACATTTTTAACAGGGAAGCTAGCCACTGAAAAAAGAAATTCCCTCACATTGAAACATGAATGCTACTTCCTCTGGAGGATGATGTTATGAATTGACACATTATCTTTCATGCCATTATAGCTGGAATAATTCTACAGATTGCTAATTCATTGTTTTGAAATAATTGCAATTCTAGTAGGAAATGATATCAAATCTTAACTAAGCAAATGCACATAGTAATTACTGAGCACATGTAACTGCAAAGGATTAAAAATACAAACATGCTATTCCGTGGGAGGTTCATGGCGATCAGATTTTTGAAAACTTCCTCCCTCTCCTTCTTGTGGAAAACTAGAAGCTCATTACACCCGTCCATGCTGAAAATCTCGATTGCAACAGGGCGGAGCTGATAATCACATTTTAGGAGCTCATGGACACTATCAAGCTTCCACATATGCCATGGATGAGGCAGGTTGCTGCTACTGCAAAGCTTCTCCTTACCCCAAGCACCTCCATTGTATGCCCATGCTCTGCCACCAAGCAAAACCTTTGCAGTTGCACCCCATGTTGAAGGTGATTTCTGCTGAGAATCACTGCTTTCCATTATATCCTTTTTCACACCTAAAGCTTGATCGATGACAGAGAGCTCATCTTCACTGCCCTTTTCGCAAATGCAGTTGGAATTATCGATGTAGAAGTTCTCAATAATGTATAAGCAAAGTTCTCCTATTAGAAATATTCCATCGTGCTTGTCAAGACCAGCAACCCGTTCACAATTGTATTTGTGCCTTATTTTTTCAGAAGGTTCCAGATAAGGTCTGATAAGATATTCTCCATTATCGAGCAACTCCTTTTCTGATTTATCTTCTGAGTTCCTTGCATCAGTACCTTTAACTGAAGGTGCCCGTCTTGGTGAACTAAGCTCAGATTTACCTTGGACACTCTCTGTCATGTGATAGGAAAAGGAACTTGATTTTGCACCAAATTCGGTGGCAGAGTGAAGACTTTGCTCATTAATGCTGCTTTTATCATCAGTCCAGCCAATTGGAGCTGACATTGTGCTTCCTCCTTTGAATATGTCATCATCCTCTTGGAACGATGCAAAATCAGCAGTATCAAGTTCCTTCCGTTCAGTGTCATAGGTCAAAAGATTCAAGCCTGACATTGTATCTGACCCAGATGTCATCAACACGTCTCCATCCTCTTTCTTCACCATCTTAACATCATCCAACCCAAGGTTACCAGTTAGAACATTCTGAATAGTATCTATCTTAAATTTGGAGTGTTCAAGTTTCTTCCGCATTCTATATGGTCCTTCAACAGCACATAGCTGCCATGCAGGTTCTGTGGATAATTGCCGCATCGGGAAAATACCTCTTTCATGCACAAGCTGTTGGAGCTGGCTCTGCCACTCACTTTCTCCATGCAATATCCATCCATATTTGTCTTGACGAATTGCTCTTAGCTCTGTAGACATCACATCACGAACCAAATCAAGATTGTACCTTCTTTCATTTATCTGCTCCCAGTGCTTTGCATCTACTTTTGCAGTTTCACGTGATTTCCGTCCCATCTCTTTCTTGCGCCTGACTTCCATGCCTTTTATTCTCACCCCAGGAAATTTTGCTGAGCCAGTAATATATTGAACCCACATTATTAAAGCACACTGGTCCAACACTTTGCTAATTGTTTGCTGAGAATTCTGGAGCCATTCAAAAAACATCGATGTACTTCCAGTCAGTAGTTTGTCGAGCCCTCCATGCAGGATGTCCATTTGCTGCCCTTGGTTAGGCTTACAAACTAGCAGGTCCTCAAGAGATGGCCGTCGATGCACTACCAAGTATTTAAGTAAATCCACAGCTAAGTTTTGAGCAGTTAGTCTCTTGTCACGAAGAAGTGCCATTAGATTTACGCAGAAACAGCACATCAGATCAGTACCAACATTACTTGGGCACAGCACCAGTCTCTTGTTGGCAATCAGAAGCTGAAGAATAGTGCATATATCAACAGGATAATCTTCCTGAGAAGGTTTAGAAGCTAAGCTTCCCCCAGTTTCTGTTATGAAAGCCAGATTTGCAAGCAGGTCATCCTCCCCTATATTCCTAAGGAATGCTGGCAGGAAACAGTACATTATCATCCGGTTTGTGTTCTCCAATATGGCATGGATGTAAGGGTCGAGTTGCCTGCTTCCTCGAGCAATGGACAAAATACCTTTACCTGAAGGTACTGCATTTTCAATACGACCATCTTTATTAGCAAGCTGCAACATGGACATCAAGAATTCTAGCGTCTGTAGTACCCCGAGTGGGGTTGGAAAACAGCCCATGTATACACGATCAACAATCATCCAGCAAAGTGGGTCTAAATTGACGGACCAGCGGTTCTTGTCAAGTTTCTTCCCATCTTCTTCATCATCGAGCAGGAGTTTTCTTTCCAGGAAGTTCATCAATCTGCTTAGACACAAACCTTGAAAAACCAAAGCAGAATCAATATCTACGAACAAAGGCACAGACTCCAGAATGCTCTCAATAAAAAGTGTTGCTTTAAGCTGTTCTGAGATAATATCAGCTAGGATTTGAGCAATGAAATCAAGAACAGCAGTAGCTCCTGCAGAGCAAGGGCCACCCCCAT
The DNA here is from genome assembly GCA_017311315.1 of Dendrocalamus latiflorus. Lineage (NCBI taxonomy): Eukaryota > Viridiplantae > Streptophyta > Magnoliopsida > Poales > Poaceae > Dendrocalamus > Dendrocalamus latiflorus. The sequence continues at coordinate 6,951,487 of CM029651.1, read as the reverse complement.
AACCTAAATCATCTATGTCAAGCAAAAGCTTGGAATTGATTGGGAAAAGTGTGTTCACTGCAGGTGATCCCTGAATGTTTGTCTTCAGATCAGGAGATGAATCCAGGTCCATCCCAGATATAGTTGAAGACATGGATGGAGAGGCCGTTAGGTGTCTACCATCAGTATATGATCCTACACTACCAGGCCCAGATGTGAATGGGGCCATGGGAGATGCAGTAGGAGTACTTGATGCTTTGTGAGTTGATCTCTCAGATAAAACAGGAGATCCAATATTATTCATAGAAACTGAGCTGGGTGAATGTGAATCAGCTAGTTTGTGGGAATCAGCAATGCCATTTGAAATCGGTACTGATATCTGTCCTTGATCATGAGCATTCTGAAACACTTGGTTTGCCTCTCCATTTAAAAACTTGGAGCTGAGCTCCTGATTGGAAGAGCCATCTGCTTTTGCTTCAGCAGTATCAAAAGAGTTCTGCATGAAAGTACTTTCTGAGCTGGTACTTTTCTGCTCCTGAGGAAAACTTGCAACACTCAATGTTATGGCAGATTGTTCCTGATCCTGTGGCAAACTTGAAAAGGTATCTTTTGAACTTTCATTGTCATCATCATGCATATTCTTCTCCTCTGTTGCTGCTGTAGTTAGATCTTTTGCCATCTTCAGGGCACAATCAGATCTGCAGAACAAAAGGGAAGGGTTAATATAAACATGTAGAGCACCAAGTAACTTAATATATGCACACCATACAAACCTTAGACAAGTGAAATATAGATCAACACAGCTATCCAGGAAATCATGTCGCCTGCAAACAGCAGAGAACGGCGGGCACATCTTTGCCAAATCAACCATGAACCGCAATATTGAAGTAGCAACAGCAGGAGCTGCTGCTTCACCGCCCATTAACCTTGCTGCATATGTCTTATGCATCAGAGCTTCTCCTTGAAGATCTCCCATGTCTGATGTCGCTTCCACAAGATCCGCAACCAAGGTGCCATTAAGGTGTGAAAGATTGTTATTCTGATGTGCAAGCATAGACTTCATAATCAATGAATCAAATGTAGCTTTTGCCATTGCAATAACAGTATCCAATAGATCCACAAACTTCAATTCTCCATAGTTTCCATCACTAGGCATAAGAGCGTGGAAATCAAGCATGCGAACCTCCGGCACTCGAGGATAGACACGCTTCCCAAAAACCAAACAGAAGAGTATGTAATATATTTCAGGAGAATCATAGAAGCTTGGAAGCACATGATTCAACCCTTGGAAACCACCACTTGTACGGAACTTCAAAGCAAATGTAGTAGATGATGTAAGGCAAACTCCTAAGAGAGTCGTGATCCATCTCATACTTGTCGGATGCACAGCTTCATCAAGGAAATATGTGACCAATCTGGATGAAACAACTTTATGCCATTGCTCCAGCAACTCTTCAGCGTTTATCGTTACTTGTAGATCAATGAGCATTTCCAATAACATGTTCCTCACAATGACATGCTTTCCCATAGCCTCCCGGACAAATTGGCGGTTTGGTGTAAGTTCTGGAGGATCAAATGTCATGATTATGAATCTTACAACAAGCTCCAACTCAGAAGCTAGAAAACCATTCTCCAAGATGACACCAAGCAGCACAACTAGCTTCTCCAGCACAGGAATTTCAACATCACCACGTTGTAAAGTAACAAGAAGATGTTGCACAAGATTAATTCGACGCAATATAGTGAGGTTGTGATTTCTAAACCAATGCATTGATACCATCCTCTCAAGAAATCCCAGAAGAGTAATTTGTACTGATATAGGAGCAGTAACCCATATAGTCCAGTCCAAGAGAACATGTTCAACCATATCAGCATTTGACAAGACTATGAACTCAGAAGTCTCACCAGCTAAGTCAGCATTCTCAAGCTCAGAAAGATGGCTAAATGAATCCTTTTGAGCTGAAAAATCATCTAGATCTCCATGTGATCCAACAGAAGACACATCATCACCAAACTTGGGTAAGGTAAGATCATCAAGACTGGCCTCCGGGGAGACTCCAGATGCCGGGGAGACTCCAGATGCATAGCTTGCTGTTCGGTTTATATTTGATTTCTGTGGCTCGGGAAAGGAAGCCTCACAGGCAGCGATACGGAAGAAGATATCTAGAGATTGCATATCGAATAGTGACATTCTCCTGTGCAGAAAAAGTGCAAGAAGATGATACCCCCTCAAGGCCTGCATGTCCTTCACATTTTGATGGCTCTGCTGAAGAGATAACGCAAGCAATTCCAGTGCCATGTGCAGCATATCCCTAGTTTCAGCAGCTTCAACAAGCGCAAGCACAACAGGCATCCCACCAACTGTTTGAACAGTGTCACCAATTGTGCACTGATTACACACATAAACATCACCACTTAGACGTCCATATCGTGGTATACCTGTAAATATGAAGGACTAATTGAATCTTGACACATTCTGATTCAGAAAGACAAAATGTAAATTAAATAGCTGGAAGAAGTTCACGCACCTCCTATTGGGGATGCAGCAGCAGAAGTTGGATCGACAAGATTCAGCAAGGAAAGAGTCCCAGATGCTCGAAAAGCATCTGATGATGTTCCATCAAAAGCAAATATTAGCTTCCTCCCAGACAATTGTAAGGAGAGATTTCTTAACATTTCCATATCCCATACAATTCCACTGCTCTCAAGTCTAGAATTCCCATGTTTCATTGAACTATCAATGTGCTGGCTATTTGAAGGTGCAGCTACTTCCACTTCTAATGAATCAAGAATTGCCATTACCTCCCCACCGCAGGCCCGGTTTGGGACAAATCTCAGAAGATCAGTGTCCTGGAACAATCCCCGATAACCTTGCCCAAGAATATACATGAAGCAAATGCTCCCTTGTGTCAATACTTCCTCAAAAAGATAACAACAGCGGAGCTGCCATGACAGATCAGAAACTTTGCCTCGGGTAGCAGGTGTACCAAGTGTTACTTGCAAAGATTTACCAAACGGGGATGGCGAGTACCCAAGCTTACCAGTGTGCCGCAGCTTTCCATCAAGATAAAGGCTAGCCACACTTGCTTGGAAAAGGCCAGCTAAGGCATTTGGCTTGCTATGAACAACTGCAAGATGATGCCATCTTCCTTCTTCCATTTCAATGCCAGGAAATGACAATGAACTTGAATTGCTTGTTGCTATAGTAAAAACACCATTGTCATGGAGATAAAGTTCTGCATACAAAGTGTTGGCATCATCCACTGCACCTACAGAAAAGATGCGCAAAACTTGTCCACTCCTTTTACCATAAGCCCTTTTCGATGTTTTTTCTGCTTCCTTAGGATGGCTTCTAAAGAAGTTTTGAAATTGGAACCAGCAAACAAAAGAGTATCCAGAAACAGGTGGCCATGTCCTTTCTCCTAATGAAACCTGAATAGATGCATGGCCGGCTTTGCTCATGTCCATCTCGATGAAAGGGGCTAGAGAAATATTTCCTTGTCTGACATCTTCCATTTGAATTAACTTGTCCATCATACTAACAAAAAGATGACCTGAACGCTTCACTTTCAGCTGAAGTATATACCTCACGAGAAGTCTTAGTTCAGAAGAAGACAGCCTGAGAGAAAAGAAGAGCATAAAACGTACCGCAAAATAACAAAACACGAGCCACTATGGAGAGATCAGCATCGGAATTTCATGGAATATAACTGACCTATAAGCACCTAGCAATTCAACAATTCTCAAAGCATGATTAAGAATAGGAGAAGAACCCTCCAAAAATGGGTTGATTGTCTCAAGTATAAGACCAACACATCCTGTATAACAAAAAGGGCAAGAAAAACATAAGGCACTCTTGTCAACCAGAGTCGCAAGAAAAAAAATAGACTAACAACTTTCGCCATACCAACAGAAGTTAAATTCTCCTGGTTGAAGGGGCCAGCATTTGCTAGCTTCTCAATGAATCTCAGTAACTCAAGTTGAACTTTAGGTGTAAATATTAGCAAGGAACGGATCAATACGATAACTGCACTAGCATTATACACTCTCAACCTGTCAATCCTTGAAAGTCCAAATGAGGTTACAGACAAGAAACCTGATTCATCCTCTGAGGTTTCAGATGAAATGCTCTCTACCTGCAGGTTACTGGTGGGAGGACGAACAACCTCAAGTGCAAGCTCAAGCAAAAGCAAGATTACTTGCTTTTCGCAATCCACATAAAGCAACCCAGACTCAGAGATAAGATCGTAGAAAGTGTGTGATGACAGGATTGTATGCAGCCTTATCCTATTAACAGAATTGTTGCATACCGCAGCAGTCATAGCTCGCATTAGAAAACCAAAGATCTTCATGTGAGTAAGCAAACATGATTCAGTCTCGTCATTTTCACTGTCATTCTGGAAACTATGAAGTGTTGTTAGTAGCAGAGAAAATCCAGTGGCTTCTCCAAAAATTCTTTGTGCTGAACTGTTGGCCCCAAGAATACGCCACAAAGCACCAAATGTATCACACTTTGCATCATTGCCAAGCTTGTATTGAGAACCCAATGAGGTTGATACCATCCCACTCTTCAAGATTTCAATCAGAGACCCTATTTCTTCATGATGAGCCTGAAAAGGGCAAGGTTGTCATGTGTTAAATAAGTCATAGTTCACCCGGCATGCTGCTAAAATTCACTTAATTAGCATGATTAAAATCAACAAGTCATCCGGCAAAAATAGGTAAATAGGCCCTTAAACTTGCATAGGTGCTCCACTTAGGCCTATGAACTTGAGAATTCAACATATATGCCCCTAAACTGAGATGATTCCATATGAAAAATGATTTGTTGCTTTCATGGTAGAGTAAGGTGAAAACACAAACCTGAAGAGAATCTTCAATTATCAGGCATGACAATAATCGTAGTACCCCAGATCTGTGGCTTTCAGATACCAACAAAGGAAGAATGGTGTTGACACCATTGGAAGATCGGAAGGACTGCTGGTTAGGCTCGGCTCTCTTCAGCAGATAGAAAAGGCAATCCCAAGCAACAGTAATTGTCCCTTCATCTTCAAACATGGGAAATTTTGTGGAATCAGAAGCCATTAGCTTTGGCGAAAGAATCGCGTCTTTGTTGTCCACGGTTTTCTGAAAATTACATGCGTTGAGCATCCTGTCTGGAAAGTCAGAGGCCTTGCTTTGCTGCTCATCTCCAGAGAAAAGCTTGTTTTGTTTCAAGTCATCTAACAATGCCCCCAGAACACCCACTTCCCTGAGAACTTTTTTGTACTGTTGATCAAAGGAGAGGAGCTTTATGAAGAAAGAAAGTATCGTATGCTTAAGACTGGTAGAAATTGGTTGCTGCAATAAGCAACAGAGTGATAACAACTCCTGCTCCGGAATGCAGTTTACAACTGTGACTGCATATTCTAAAATTTTTAACATGACCTCTTGAAGTGCTGCAGGGAAGCGGCCCATGTTTAGGATAAAAAGAGGAACAGTTCGCAGTTGTTGACATAGCTTGTAGTTTTCAAGATGGCTCGAGAAAATCTTGAACATTCTATTGAGAACTTCAGCTTGCACTTCCAAGTTGTCTGCCTTCAGAAAAATATCCTGTAGCGTCTGAATGGCTTCAAGATCTTTTACCTTGGGGCTACTAGTTTCCAAAACCTCGTCTGTGAACTTGTCAGCTGATGGAGTCCGGCTCCTATTATGGCCCGTTCCTTTCCCATGAGAAGATTTCATATTTTTACCAACACAATTTTCAGATGGTCCAGTTTGTGACAAATTTACAAGAACATCAAGCAACCTGGACAGCTGGGGTGAAAGATCACATGGGACTGTATTTTGTTTTAATCCACGAGAAGGATCCAACCCATCCTCTTCAACTACTAACTTGGGAGAGGATTGGAGAGCCTGGTTTTTGTGTAAGCTACATAGTGTAAGAGCAAACTGAACAAGGAACTGGTAGCCATGAGCATTATGTATGTCTTCCCTGAGCCTAATGGATCCGGCCTCTGCAAGTTAAACCAAATATCAAAAAATTAGCATGCATAAAGTGTACAAGACTGACCATTTCATTCGTAAACTAAACATTGAAAAGTTCGAATCAATCCATCTCTACTTGGAAGAAATGTGTTTGAATGGCAAAAGTCTGACAATATTTACCAGGCCTGTAAGACAACTCAACACATTCCAGTAACAAATCCACAATGCCCATGGTGTAAGCAGCATCACCACTCTGAGGATTGAAATCTTTCACAGCCATAAGGAGTACTTTAATCTAAAAGGCATGACCAACAATGTGTTAATAGACTAATTAACAATATATGCAAAAGAATAGATGTTCCACCAAAAAAAGAAAGCTGTCTAAATGAAATATAGATGATTCAACAAAGTTTTTTTCTGCTCTTCAAGAGTTATATCATTTACCAAGAAAGGTCAGTACAGACAGCAGGTCACAGTTAAGACATATTATATCGCACCAAGATCACTAGGGACACATTGTTACATGGTGTTTGGTGTCAAGAAGTCATTTTAACTACTAAGATAAAATAATCGCCAATAACAGAACAGCAAAAGTGAAATATTTCCATCCACAATGAAGAAGAGAGAAAGAATGTACCAAATGGTGCTTCCTAATGTACTTTGCAGAAGTACCATTGTCATTTGCAAGAAGAAGGCCAAGAACCTGTTTGGTTATGAACTTAATATGTTTAGCAACTTGTGATGTGACATGAACACAATCATCTACCATAAATAATGTAGCATCATATCAACTTACCTGCATCACATGGCGATGAAGCTGAATTGTGTGAAGAGGAACAAGACCCTCCCTGAACTGAGAAAACACGGTCAGGGAACCATTTGCAACCATGTGGAAAAGAAGCTGTAGAGCATCATCTTCAATTAAACTTGGTGCAGCAGATGGATGGCTTGCTAGTGCCTTCATTATATGTATTACACTTCCCTCAATCTCCGTAGAACAAAAACAAGAAAAGAAGTCAAAACACAAATTAATCATGACAAAGGAAAGTAATAAATAGAGTCAACATATCACATATTTGATCATAAAGCAACAAACTTGTAATAATTCGTATGGATACTGCAGAATAGCAATATCCGAATCTCAGCAATAAAATGTTAACAAGCTATGATTTTGAATCAGCATATGTAAATAACCATGGAATCTTGCAAAGGAAGTCCTCATTCTATGAGAACTAGGAGACCAGCATTACCTCAAGCCGCCGTGATTGCATAGGACCCCAATCTTTTCTCTTCTCACTTGTTGATCCTACTCGGCCAATAGGAGAGGATTTTTGGGAGGATTCATCAGGACTCAATAGGGAATTGAGGATATATATAAGGCAGCACAAAATACCAGAGTCCAACAGAGGCTGTTTATCAACAGTCTGTAACCAAGAAATTAAACATGAAATACATGTTAGTCTGAGCATTTGTCAAACGTTGTTTCATCCTGGATCTCAAATACCAGACATCAACTGTGGAAGACCTTATTATAGCTAAATTCTTTTTTAATCAGAAAGCAGATACCTCTTGCTTCTTTGTACTATGTACTTCATGCTTCAATTCTCAATGCACTACAAAAGTTTCAAATGAAAGCACAGAAAACTAAAGTTGCTGTATATTCAATTAATCCACTTGCACAGAGCAGCACCAGTATATAACACCAAACATTAAGCAACAGTTTAATGACTGGTTGCTTAGCTATACGGTGCTCTTTGAAACATCCATTGGCAAACATTAAAAGAAAAGTCCATTGGCAAATACAGAAGCGATGCTGTACAGTACAACAAGAACTAGCAATGTTTTGACAAGGTTTGCAATAACAATGATGTGCCTCTTTTATTCAGATGTTTAGAATCATTTCCATCCTCCAGATGGCTTGGACAGTGTACTGACAGAGCAGACAAAGTGACAACCCAATATACAGATGAAAAAAACATTACAAAGAAAAATAAACACTTTATGTGGCAGCAGCATAACACTATAAAGTTAAACAGATGGGGTTCTTTTCATATGGCCTATGTATCAAGAACAGACTAGCTTCTATTGCAAATTTGCAATGAACTTTGTACCACCTCATGTTAACAATTAAAGCCTTAGACAAACTGCAGCACTAATCAACTATCAAAGAGAACTTTGTTGCTTTTATGTTGAAACATATATTAACACCTGATAACAAAGAAAATAAAATACAAATGGAAAACATAATGTCTTGATATTAACAAGAGGAACTGCACAAACCTCCGTGACAAGAACTTCGACTGCATATAACAAGTTTGAACCTGGACATATGCCAAGCTGGATCATGGAAAAAAGTTATCAGAGAGTGTATGGTCACCTGAAATCTGGAAATTGCGCTATATTAACATTACAAGGACAAACCTCTGTGATATCTGAAAAGAAGCCCATAACATCAGCAACAAGCAAGGATCTTCCTTTGCTGTGGATCCGTAGTTTCTCCACATCAGTAACAAAAGCTCTTCCAATAACAAAAGCAAAAACATGTGCTTCTACTAACCTGCAGCAATTATGAGAGAAGTTAAATAAGGACTTGGATTAACATATCTTTCATAAAGAACAGATATGGGTTCACTAAAAATAAAGCAAGAACATATATGAGTGCACTAAAAATAAAGGAATAGTGTGTAGAAGTGTAACGGGTCATACTTTGTAACTAATTGAGCTACACTAGACTGCTGCTTCACTAGACTACAGAAGGCATCTACTGCCAAATTTAAGGCCCTTTCTTTCTCCTGCGCAGGGAAAAATGAAAACACAAGCGTTGGGGTAAGAACCAATTAGCAAGGTGTTATTGTTTTGTGTTGACAAGGTGAAACAAGTGCCAAGATACCTTTTCGGAGCTGGAAGAGCGGAATTCTTCCCAGAACCTCCTGAAGTCCAACTCCAATTCATTTTTTCCCCTGCAAGTGCAAGAGGAAGAATATTAAGAAAGTATAAACTATATTATTTTTGCAGAATAATAGCATCATTCAACTGAAACAGCAGAACCAAATTTATAATCAATATTTGAAATGAAGGGTTGCAATGCTTCTTTTATTGTTGTAAGGTAGAATTCATGCATTGGAACCATATGATGCATATATAGTGTAAGAGTGTCATTGGCACTATACATACGGATACATGAATTACCATGCAGAGATTGAAGGGAAAAGTAACTAGTAAAAGAGAAATATTATATCAGAGTATGCCCCAGGTCCTAATGTTATCCCTTTTCCAAGGCCAATGTACCTTACAAGATACAATGCGCCTTTTTTCAGGCAAAGATACAACACACCTTGACTCACACACATGACTAGAGTTCCATCCCTTATCAACAGATTATCTAGTGGTAGTTTACACAAGGGATGAGACTGTCAGGGACTCATTAGTGCTGCAAGTTCATAAGTTATTTTTCTTTCTTGGTAGTTAACACTTTTTAACAAACACTGGAGCAATGGCAAAAGAACAAATGAACAGTAAAGAATATGAATTTCTAGACCAAGAAAATCAAGCATAAACAAACAAATACGACTTATAAGTCTATATTCTCTACATAGTTTCTTCTTCACATATGAAATCTATGCAATGGGTTCAGAGCAGACCTATTACGTAACTCCACAGTGATTACAGTAGCAACCTTCATTAACAACTGTACAGCCAATGTTAACTGACCATGGGGTGGCCAAAGAGAATGCTAAGTTGCTAACCATCCTCCTGGCATATCAATATGATAGTAGTAACTAGTAACATACTAACACATGAGCTCAATTCACACTTACTTCCAGAATGATGTGTTAGCACTTATTACATATAGACAATGAAGTTTCTTGCTGTAGAATTTGAAATATGTCAAGACATTCAGCACATCAAATTGAATAATTCAAGCTTCTTTTCCAATGGAAACATGAGCATAACCCTAGCAAGGCATTCAAATTTCAGCAAGTGGAGATTCAAATTTAGCATATAACCCACATAGGCAATCTAACACAAACACAAACTCTACCAACTTTAAACGATATCTTAAAATGATATGCATCATATCTTGTGCATTCAAGAGACTAAATAGGTGGGTCAGAAGGCAAAAGAGGTGGAGCATACTGACTTCAAGCTATGGTATACTGGAACAGAACGAAACAACAATGGAGTGAGCATCTTAATCGATAAGCGCCTCAAGAGTGGAGTTGTCGACATGAGGAGACAGGGGGATAGGATTATCCTAGTCAAGCAAATCTTTGGTGACTTGGTTTTAAATGTTGTTAGCGTATATGCTCCATAAGTAGGGTTAGATGAGACCACTAAGAGGCAATTTTGGGAAGACTTAGATGACATGGTTAGAAGTATGCTTATCAATGAAAAAAATTTCTTAGGAGACGATTTCAATGGTCATGTTGGTACAACTAGTGGAGGGTTTCAAAGGGTTCATGGGGGTTTTGGTTATGGTGATAGAAATCAAGAGGGAGAAGATATCTTAAACTTTGTCGTAGCCTATGATCTCATGATAGCTAACACCTTTAGTAAAAGACATTCTTATTTAGTTACTTTTAGCAGTGGTCAGTACTCTAGCCAAATCGATTTTGTTCTTGTTAGGAGGGAGGACAAATGAGCCTGCATAGACTGTAAGGTTATTCCTGGAGAGCGTGTTGTCCAGCAACATAAGTTGGTAGTCTCCGACTTTCATTTTACGTTACGGGTTCGACAAGCTAAGGTCGCCAGAGCCACGAGGATGAAGTGGTGGAAACTCAAAGGAGATACCGCACAGGCGTTTAAGGAGAGGACGGTCACGGAAGGAAAGTGGGATGTGAGAGAAACGAATAGCGAAGCGAATAATATATTGACAGAGATGGCAACTCGTATTAGAAAGGTGGCTACAGAGATGCTTGGCGTGACCCAAGAGACAAGAGGAGAACCAAAAGATACATGATGGTGGAACATGGAAGTGCAAAATACCATTGAGGAGAAGATATGCTACAAGTATATGCATCATGATAGGAGCGATGACAATGTACAGAAATACAAAGCAACCAAAAAGAATGCGAAGAAAGCAGTGAGTGAGGCACAAGGCAAGATATATGAGGAAATTTATCAGAAACGAAGAACAAAGGAGAGAGAGACAGATATCTACAAGATGGCTAAACTTCGAGAAAGGAAGACAAGAGATTTCAACAAGTTAAATGCATCAAAGACGACACTAATAGACTTTTCGTGAAAGACGAAAAGATCAAGGATAGGTGGAAAGATTACTTCGACAAGTTATTCAACCACGATAATGATGATAGTATGATTGAACTGGATGATGCTTTTGACGACATCGATAGGCGGTTTATTCGAAGAATCCAGGAGTCGGAAGTAAGAGAGATCTTAAAAAGGATGAAAGTGGGTAAGGCGTTGGGGCCTGATAATATTCCTATTGAGGTGTGGAAATGTCTAGGAGAAATGACAATTGTTTGGCTAAACGAGTGGCGGAGGAGCATATTAGTACCAATTTTCAAAAATAAAAAAGACATTCAAAGTTGTACTAATTACAGAGGAATTAAGCTCATGAGCCACACAATGAAACTTTGGGAACGAATGATTGAGCATCGTTTAAGAAAAGTGACTAGCGTGACGACAAACTAATTTGATTTTATGCTTGGGAGGTTGACCACGGAGGCGATTTTCTTGCTACGACAGTTGATAGAGAGGTATAGGGAGCAAAAGAAAGATCTTCACATGATGTTTATTGATTTGGAGAAAGCCTATGTTAAAGTGCCAAGAAAGGTCATGTGGTGGGCGCTCCAAAAGAAAAAAGTCCCAACAAAATATATTATCCTAATTAAGGACATGTATGAAAATGCTATGACTAATGTCAGAACATGTGATAGTGTTACTAATGACTTTCCTATTAAGATAGAACTATACTAAGGGTCAGCGTTGAGCCCATATATTTTTTCCCTAATGATGGACGGGGTCATACGGAACATACAAGGAGATATCCTTTGGTGTATGCTTTTCGCTGATGATGTGGTGCTGGTTGATGAGAGTAGAATATGTGTTGATAGGAAGCTCGAGTTATGGAGAAAGACTTTAGAATTAAAGGGCTTTAGACTTAGTAGGACTAAAACTGAGTATATGAGGTGTGAATTAAGTTTTGTTAGGGCAGATGATAGAGATGTTAGATTGGACGGACAAATAATGCCTAAGAATGACATGTTTCGTTATTTGGGATCGATACTACAATGGGATGGTGAGATTGATAAAAACGTGAGCCACAAGATAAGAGCGGGTGAGTGAAGTGAGTGAAATGACGCCAAGCATCTAGTGTCCTGTGTGATAAAAAAGTCCTTCAAAAGTTAAATGGTAAGTTCTATAGGACGGTGATCAGACTCACGATGCTATATGGAGCAGAATGTTGGGCAACTAAAAGACAACATATACAGAAAATGAGTGTAGTGGAGATGAGAATGTTGCGGTGGATCTGTAGTCACACAAGGCGGGATCGCATCCGCAATGATGATATACATGATAGGGTGGGGGTAACACCAATTGAAGAGAAGCTTATCCAACATCGCTTGAGATGGTTTGGACATCTCCAACGAAGGCTGCCTGAGGCACCGGTACGTAGTGAAATTTTAAGGCATACTCCCTAACTTGATTGGGACAAACGGCTTTATTGTTGTTGTTGTATATGCACCATCTTAATCCGACAGCGCCGCCAATGCTAACATGAATCAACGAATGAAGCCGTCAAAGTTTACCAAGTTGGCCTAAATCATGAGTTCATGACAACTAAACAATCCATTTTCTCTGCTAAAAGGAACGCGTAAAACCACAGCTATGTAATTATACAGAAGCACATGCAAACGCAAAACAAAACCAAAAGGACGAAGGCCATAGCATACAAACGCATTCAAATCCATGAATTGACCATGCAGCTAACGCCTCGTCCAACCACCATGCTAGACCAACATCATTTCGCCTGAAGGCAGACAAGCAAAACCAAAAAAAATTGCAGCTACCTTCATGGCAAGCTTGAGCTAAGAAAACACATTCAGGTGTATCAATTCGCAAGGTCAAAACGTTAATCACCCAAAAAAATTGCAGCTGCCTTCATGGCAATCTTGAGCTAAAAATCACATTCAGGTTTATCATTCCGCAAGGTCAAAACGTTAATCTAACGCCAAATCCCGCATCCACCAACCAAATCTCCAAAGAGGGGAAGCATAGAGGAAGGGGGGAATGAGCATCTACAGTCGAACGCTCCCGAATCCAAATCCGATCGCCATTGCTCAATCCGGAAACGCACGCAACAGGATCGCATCAGAGCTGCCTACGCATCGATGGATTCAGGCAAGACAAAACGGCGTTGGGGCCCACCTGGCGGGGGATGCGGCAGCGGAGGGCGAGTTCCCGGACGCCGCGTCGAACGCCGCCGCGAAGCCGCCGCCACCCTCTTCGGCGCTCCCGCTGGTGGAGGAGGAGCTGAGCCGCGGGGTGGCATGGTGGAGCGGGGACGCCGGTGGCAGCGGCGGCGGGGGCGGCGGCTCCTGCTGCTGGCCGGCGAAGACAACCTTACTGAGCAATGTCGACCATTTCATGGTGCCGACCCCTCATCCGCCGCGCAGATCCCGGCCGGATCCCGCCGATTTGCCGGAATTCCGACGCGATTCCCGTCCTCTACTCCTCCTATCCTCCTCTTACTTTTATTACTATTGTTTCTCGCCTCCCCTGCGTGCGTGCGTGCGTGCTCCCTCCTCTCACCTCCGCCTCCTCCTCCCTCTCGTCGCCTCCGACTCCTATTTTTGTTGCTGTTTGTTGCTCGTGTTTTCTCTGCCTAGCTTATTCCCTTCTCTTTTTGTTTCCTGCTCTCTCTCTCTCTCTCTCTTCTTCCTCGTCGCCTCGCAGCCTCGCTCTCCCCTGTTATATTTTATTTGGTCGTTGCTTCTTCCCTACCGATTTTTATTTTTCTTCTTTAAAACAATTGTCGCTTGGAGGTAACATCGTTAACTATGCTACTAACCTTGTCTGACTTTTTGTGTGTTTTACCCGGAGGGCCGGATCCAGCCTCTTTAGCTTCTATAAGCTGCTCTAAACCTTTGCAGTTGTTATAGTTCACTTTTAACCGTTACAATGCATTAGTAGTCATAAATCAAAAGTCGTCAGGCGTATTGACCATGGCATTAATCTTTGCGACTGGTTGTTGACCCCTTCGTACAACTTTATATAGGAGAAATTATTTTACCTGGTTCTAACGTATGCCTTTTTATTTATTTTCCCCCTTTTGTGAAAGCGGCTTGTTTGGTGATAGTATTTGGGGTGTGCAAGTTGCAACAACCATGAAACTGTCCATCTCAAAAAAAAAAAGAAGAGGAAATTGCTAAAGAATATGTTGCCTTTATTATGTCTTTCTAGGATTTTTCATGCAAGATTTCATGTTTGATGGATGGTATCTAGAAAATATTGACTAGTCAATACGGTAGAAATAAAACTGGTAAAGTAAAATAGAACACATTTTTCTTAGCCTGAGAGACAAAGATAACGACGCGGTGGTTGAGCGGCGACGACGAAGGGTAGGATGTGCACCGACTCCTTACACACTCACCATCTCCTCTAAACTTAGATATGGGCGAGAGGGTTGCCACCCTCCTCTCTCCCAACCCTAGATTTGGTCCATAGAGTCGCTGGGATTGATGATAGAGCAAATCCGTCATGATGTTCGTTGTAGGAGGAGGCAGTCGAATGGTGGTTTGGGCACTGCGGGGCCTTCCCTGTAGTTTTCTGTAAAAATAATGGTAGTTTGGGCAAATTGAGGAGGATGACAACATAAAGATAATGAGGAAGTGGTGAAGCCGCGAAGTGCCATCTATGGTGGTGGCCGGCGGTAGGGGAAGCATACCGACACGAGTGGGAGGAGAGAAATCGAGAGTTAGATCTAATGTTGTGGCCACAATTTGAAGACTTATGTAGGATGAGAGCAAGACGTAGGGCTAAATAAGGTGTGAAGCCTGTGAGCATTCGAGTGGTCGAATGTTACCAAGCGGGTGAGTTCTGCTAGCGAATTCGACCACGAAGCGAAGTAGCGCGATGAGAGTTTTACGATCGGTCGTTTTTCGATCACGATCAGAAGAGCGAAGTGGAGGCAATCATTCACCCCCCTTTGATAGCACCATACGGTCCTACGGTACCTTACCCATTCAAGAAATACACCATGAAATATGAGATAATTCCACTGACCTGCTTGCTCGCACGTACAACTATATGGCATATTTTCTATAGAAAAGCGCAATCAAGTACAAACCATGACATTGAGCCAAATAATCGTTGAATCATCATTTCCATCTTAACCAAAACTGGCACATGTTGGGCGCCCTACCATGGAATAAAGAGAACAATTAAAAGCACAAACGGATGTGTTGAAACAAAGCATATAACATTAGCAAAGTTTTATGAGGCTATTAATTCAATCATTATAGTATAGCCAGGTCCATACATATTAAAGTGTTATTTTTGCATTTCAGATTAAAGAGTTGGTGTTATTTTTCCAACCTTGACATGTATAATCCAAGTGTAATATGGTGCATCATTTGTTTCTTTAAATCAAATAGCTGCTTCCCTAGCATTTGTAGAAATCATACTAGCCTAGATGGGTCGATTGGAGAACTGACAGTCGCCTTCATCTGAGGAAGTGCACCTTGTGTGGTAAGCATGACAAGGCTTTTACAACCAAAATATTTGCAATTACAAATTTTGGTCAGATTATAATAGTTTACACATTGAGAAATTTGTCAAAATAAGGAATAAGCAAATAATGTAACAGATCAGCTAAAGGTAGTAGTATCTTCTTTTATAGTCCCTCCCAAAAAAACAAAAAATAGATGTTATCCTAATTATATGGTTGCAAAGTTCAAACAATTATAATCTAGAGATTAAGTATGACTTGATATGACATTCTTAACATATGAAAGAATATAGGGAGCATCTATATTCATCATGGATTTATACAATTTAACATTTTTTAATTGCATCCTACATTGCCCTACTGCTAGTTTACTTCACCTTGCCCATATGTTGGGGCCACATACCCTGCCTAAACTTTCCATCGCTGAAGCATTCGATAAATAGCCAATCAATTTCTCAAGACTGAATATCTAAACAAGCTATCTTTTATTACCATAGAAGAATAAGAAAAGTCAAGGTATACCATCTGAAGAAAACATACAGTTACGATATAGAACAAGAAAGTTTCATGAAATCTACATTAGTACATTACCCATGCAAGAAATACACCATGAAAACTAAGAAATAATTCCACCGACCTGCTTGTTCGCACATAAAACCATAGGGCAGATTTCTACAGAAAAGCGCAATCAAGTACAAACCATGACATTGAGCCAAATAATCGCCAAATCATCATTTCCATCTTAACCCAAAACTGGAATGTGTCAGACGCCCTACCATGGAATAGAGAGAATATTTAAAAGCACAAACGGTTGTGTTGAAACAAAGCATATAACATTAGCAAAGTTTCATGAGGCTATTAATTCAATAATCACAGCATAGCCTGACAAATAGAAATATATTGATATTCCAGTGCAAATGGAGAAATAAGATAGCAGTGTTCACTTCAAATTGCAGTCACGTATTTATGCTATTGTATTAATAACATAAGAACTGCATAGAAAGCATTGTTGCCAATAATATGTGGTCATAACAATAATACAATACATAAGGGGCTAAAACTGAAGAGAGGTTGTAGGAACTAAAACTAAAGAGAGGTAGTAGCATCACGCACCATCAAGATGTTGAGGGTGGATCCAGCATAGTCAAGGAAGAGATCCAGGCCACGTGTTGTCCCCACAAGTGTCGGTGGCAAGGCATCACCAGCTTGGTTGGCTGCTGCAGAGATCTAGGGCGGAATTGTCATCAGTTGTAGGAGTGATTAACTGGCGAAGGGAAAAAGAGAGAGGGAATGAGTAATAAACAACTCACCGGCGGGGAAATCGGTGGTGGCCCAGGAGGTGATGGCGGTAGCACAATCTAGGGCGTGCTAGGGTTTGGGCACGTGGCCACCTAGGGGCGGCGACAGCAGTGTGGAAGGCCAGAAGAGGGATGGAGGAGCAACAAGGAATGCGGTGGGAGATGGATTTTGTACAGAGGAGGGATGGGAGGGCGAGCACAGCAACAAAGCAACCAAGACGGTGGCTGGGCAACTATGATGGGGATGGGGGTGGTTGCGAGGAGAGAATAGGTAGGACGGCGGTCGGGTGAGCACGACGAGAGAGTGGGTGGGACGGCGGCCGGCCGATGGTGATGCAGATGGGACAAGCGCACCGAGGGAGCGGGCCGGACAAGGAGAGGGTGTGAGAAGAGAGGGGTTAGGGGAAGAAATCGTAATGGGAGGATGTCGTAGAAGCTTTGAGACGGATGGATGGTTCAGATTGTTTCAGTCGGGAGGGAAGGAGTTGGTGAGAAGTGAGAACGTACCAGCTACCAACTCCTATTTTTAAGTTGTGTGTGTGTATACGGTAACGCTATTCAGCGCCTGCATGTACGCTACGTGCAGGTCCTGCTTCCTAGCTCATGTGCGTGAGTGATAATTCGGCAGTAACTTTGCAATGTGAAGGTTACCATCAGACAAATATGAAGTTATTGTCACCAATTAGCCAAACATTTATTTACTTTCCCAACTAGCTATGGTCTATTACACGTAAAGTTATTGACATCAGTTACGCCTAAAGTTATCCCTCTTGTAATAGAAAGTTATGGTCTATTACACATGAAATTATCATTAGTTCATGAATTAATGATAGCCAGCGTGTAGATGTAAAGTTACTGGTATTTCTGAATGGAGTTACTACTAGTAGCAAGTGAAGTTATTGCTGATCGCTCACAATACACAGCCGGTGATAACTTTTCTCACAACAGGTCGTAACTTGCCTCACAACAGGTAGTAACTTTCCAGTGCGAAGCTTGCATGCAAGCATGCAGCAGGAGAGAAGAGAATAAATGCACTTGACTTGTATATTTAGCTTGTAAACTTTTTTACCAAAAGTCCAATCTGCGATTTGTTTTCACCATTGTATTCGAAATTACGAGCTTAACAAAACAATACCATGTTGAATATGTTTTGACGCTGTGAAAATCATGCCATATAACTATTCCTAATATGAAGATATGCATCTAGCAATTCCTAATCCTGCATTACAGTACCGCGCACCGTTCACGTCATGCTGCATGCCTCACTGGGATCATAGACCATGATATTACATCCCTCACGATGAGACATCTCATCCTCGAGGTGTTAGGTGGTGGCCATAGTTGAAGTCCTTCGTAACTCCATGTCAATGAAAGGGCATAATGACGACATCTCGAGGAGACATCATGCGACATGAAAGATGATCAGTGAAGCCCTGTTGCACAATAGCGAGGATAACCCTCTAGCGCTGGCTGACATCACAGGAGTCACCGACGGCAAGGGCAATCGGCGTAAGACAATAGCATCTTTCTCACATCGGGATGCAATGTGGGAGAGATACGACAATATCGCTGACCCCCACATGCCAGTCGTTGCGTTCCGCATCTTTGTAGGCACGGTGTTGGCTAAGCAAGTGGAGAAGACCGTCACAGGACAGTGGCAACCTTTCTCCTCAGTAAAGACACCAGAGGTGCAGCCAAGGATAGCGAAGCCTGGAGAGGAGTCATCATTGGTGAAGGCGGTAGTAGCACTAATACTGATGACGATGATGGGGATGATGATGGCAGCGTTGCCATTGCAGTGGCAGGCGTTGCCATTTAAGTACCCGTAAAGAATGTTACTGCCGCGCGCACATGGTGGCAATAGTTTGCAGTGCCGGAGAAGTCACTGCACGCTACGCACGGTCGTTCGACGATTAAACATAACCTATAGCTAGTACCAGTCCTAAAAAGATTTGAAATCCATTCTTTGCTCGTAGTTAGCTTTGAGCCGTAACCGAGAGTAAACGCTAAACACCGTGTGAAACCACGATGCGCATGCGGTGATGATATGCAGGTTGGTAGCTAGTGTATCCACATATCGCCGATCGCCGCGCACGCTAGATCGATCGCGACAGCAATCCGATGGGTATGTACATGTACATGGTCCACGTTCATCTCCATGATTTACTAATTTTGACACGGTCCGTGCAGATGCGTGTTCATCCGTCGAGGCATGACTTAGCCAGAAAAAGTTTCTTAAATCCGTTGTTTGAATCGATCGTACAAGTGAGATTGGGCAGCATGATTACGTGCCCATGAAATGGCACCACCGATCATTTCTTTTAAATAATTGCGTAAATCGTTTGAATATTTCACTTGGTATGTTAACTTGCAGAAACATTTTTTTTAAAGAGGGGATCTTAATCACAAGGATCTTTCTTTGAAAGAAAATATCAAAATAGTTGCAGGGAAGGATCTAGCTAGGTATGCTTTCGTCCGGTACGTGCATGCACGGACCGTGTCTGGCCCTCGCGCGCGCGTGATATGTTCGACCACTCCTAGCTTAGAAATTAGACCAATCGGCTGCACGAACGAGTCATGGCTTGGTCCAAACCAAACAAGAGCGGATGCGTACACAAATCCATGCAACATGCGTACCACGAGCACCTCACAATCAAGCTGGTCACACCGTCAAGCCAAATATACACTTTACAAAAATAGACTTAAAAAGGCTATAGGATCAAATCCTGCCGACAAAAACGGCCAAATGACGGGGAAATATCCCTAGCAACCTTCAAATCTCGAATAATAGGATTCGAAATCTGGTTAGATTAAACAACATAAATTATTTCTGTAGGTGGATTTGAAACGGTCGGCAACTCGATCTCCGATCTACCCAGTCGCTACATACCATTTTTTAACTGTGCCTAACATCTGGCTTGCTCTCAGGGCCGTTTAATATGGTGGTTTCAGCTTGTAGCTTTCGGTTATTAGCTTTTAATTAAAATTACATTATAATATATATTACCTTTTTAATCATTGAGTTAAAGAAAAATAAGATAAATAAAAAATATCGCTATATCTCCACAAACAATACAAAAGAAAAAAAGTCAAAATTAAGAAACTAACACGTTCATTCTGGCTTATGAAACGGACCAATCAAGCTGCAGAATGTTTTGCTTCTCTGACCATCTAGTGGCCTTTTTTTTTTTTTGTAACTTTAGCTCCATTGGTATTTTATTTGCGGTTTTGGCCTCTTCTGAGCGCGGATGAAGTGGCGTCCGACCGCTGGCTGTTCTGCGCTCGGGGTCCGCGGATGAAGCGCTACCCACGCCACCCGGGTGGCAGGAAGAGGCCCCCGCAGCAGCCAAGCGTGGAAAGGAGACGAGCTGGGTTCACTTCAGAAAACGCGTTGAACACGCATTCATGCATCCAGCTCCAGGTTCCAAGTGTAAACCAGCTGATCGGCAATTTGTTTGCTCCTTCGCGATTAATCTTGGGGCCACTTCCAGCGCTCGGCTGGCGCGGCGGCCTCTGGTGCCCGGGTGGCGCGGAAAGCACTTCCCACGCCCGGCGACGCCTTCCCATGCTCGCCGACTGTCCGCGGTCGCCGCACCCGCCCGGAGCGTGCAACGAAGCCAGCTGTTGGACGCCATTTCGCCCGTGCTTGGGAGGAGGCCAAAACTACAAATAAAATACAGAAGAGGCTAAAGTTGCAAAAGAAAAAAGGCACTAGACGGCAAGAAAAGCATAAAATTCCAAGCTGCAAGCTAGCTAGGCATACGAAAGATCGGCCGTCAACATCAGGGAAAAAAAAAGGAAAGGTGTATGCATGTATGCGGTTCTGATTGCATGCCTGAACGATCGGTGCATACGAACGTCCTACGTTTGTGTCTTGTAAATGAGGCAAAAGGCGGTGCCGCAGGTTTTGGATGGGCCAAACTAATCCTGTTTTTAGTTTCTATTTCTAAAAGCTAAAGATAATATAAATATCCTAATTTTTATAAGTTATTTGTATCAGTCACTACTGTATGTTTTTCACATAGATAACGAACCTTGTATTTTATTATGTCACAATTCCATAAGTCGTATAGTGGTTCAAATATTTTAGTATCTTTCGTTACATCGTCTTTCCTACATAATATATTTCTATTTATCGGTCACTATTATTTATCAGTTATTTCTATTAACTATTACTATTCTTCAGCTATGCTATTGATAAAAAATAAATATCAGTAAAAGCAACATGCCCTTGTCTGTCGCTTTATGTTCCGCGACTCCCGCTCCCGTCTTGACTTCCCGACCTTTTCATCACCCCTTCCCACTACTGATCGAGGCTACTGAACGAACGACTTGTGACTCCCACTTGGGCCGTGGGACCCTGCAAGCACAAAAGGTGTGGATTCAACAAGCCTTAACGTGTCCAACTAAAAATAGGGACCAAAGTGTAGATCTAATGTGACTATACACGTTAGATTGTAAATATAAGGTCAATTTGGAACGCTTTTCCCCCCCAAGATTTTTTATAAGAATTAGAGATATTTTATAAGAAGGACAATGATAGGACTCAGGCGTCTGATACCATCTCACACATCGGACAGACATTTCCACGCTCACCCAGTCCCCACCACCACTGCACAAACACTCACACACATCCCCTCGACTGCACTACCCCTCCCTACTCCCTCTCCACGCAATCGAGTGCATATGCAACCTACTCTCTCTCCATCTTTCAGATTTTGGCGAGCTCCAACCGGTCGAGCCGCATCAACCTCTGGTGAGCTCCAACCCCACCCCGCTTTTGGCCTCTTCCTTGACCTTGCTCCAATGACTAGCCAAGCTGCATCTACATCCAGCAAGCTTGGCACTGCCTTGCCTACAGCTGCTCCCTTGACCATGCCTCCTACAAGCTCCGGCACAAAAGTGGCGCTCTCTACTCCCCTACAACCTTGCCTCCTACGACCTTGCCGCCGGTTCCACGCTCCTCCCCATACAAGCCACATGGATGGAGGGGTTTTTTCAGGAGGAGGTGCAACATCTGTGGAGCTGCTTCTAGGAGCTATGGCGTTGAGTGGAGGGCCACTCGGTGCTCCCACGCTGGTAGAGGTGGTCATGAACTTCATCCGCCCCTACTCGCTCGCTTCCCCTCAATGGCATCCTCCTCTTCCACCATCCCACTAATCGAGCTTTGATGGAAGCCATCAGCCATGCCTAGACTTGATTACCCAAGAGTGGCTTGAGCGTGTCGTATTCGCTGTTGGCATGGCTGGAGCTCACCAGATCTATTGGCACCACAGGTAAATCACTTAGATCTAGTCATATTGTTGCAGGATCTGTTTTTTGGTGTTGCATTTTTTGTTGCAACATTTTAATTTTATGTGTGCAACAATCAGCAATAACTGGTGCAACATTGAGATTTTTGTCAACCATGGTTGTAGCCCCTTTCTGTGTTTATTGTAGGATCTATTCCAATTTGCTGTGGATTGTTTTTTGGTTGTTTCAGTTTTTGTTGCAATATTTTGATTTCACATATACAATAATAAGTATAACAATTGTAACATTGAGATTTTTAATCTACAAATATATGGTTTATTCATTGCATTTGTTAGATGCAATGTATGTTCTTTCAGTTATTTTGTTGTAAGTGTCCTCCCAAATTGTTACATATGTATTTTCAAATGTTGCAAAGGTTATAGCATCATTGATTAATGGATTTTTGAACTTCCGTGCTATTTTTTAAGTATATCTATATATATAAACGAGATCTATAATTTTCAAGTGAATTTTGACAAGGAACTAGCTCTACAAGAAATTTGAGCATCGGTGATGATACGTATTTGTCACAAAATCATGGATTTTTGTCATAAAAGCATAATAGTGACGATTTTCTTGCGTCACGCGGATCGTCACAGATTCTGCGTCATAGAATGTTCTTAGTGACGATCATGGGGAAATTGTCATAAAACAATACACATTTATGACGAATAACAGATCGTCATACAATAATATTTATGACGATTTACTTAGTGTCATAAAATATTTTATGACGATCGTTTTCGTCATGACATGTGGTCCAGGACGTGTAATTTATGACGAAATTATTCATCATGAATATATTTACAACGTCACAAAATTTAATCCAGACATACATGAATGACAAAAAAAAACATCATGAACAGTAGCATAATTCTCCAGATAATCGCCATAGAATTGTTCCATCAAAGCATATAGAATTAATTTACATTTATCCAATACATGCCATTACAACCATTGGTTCAACACATCATGACAGAAGCATCAATCATATCATGATGTTGTAGGCAAAAATTCATCAAGAGTTCTATCTGAAGGATTTTGTTCCACAGCATTAAAAACTCTAAACATGTCTTGCATTAGAGCAACTGATGATTTCGTGACAATCCAAATCAGTCCACAAGGGTACCCAATATGTCATGCTCTCTGAAAAGGAAGTACCTGAAATTCCACAAAGTAAAGATAATTAGAACTGCAATATAAGTGAGCAAACAAACACTTAGATTATATACAGAAACTATATTAGTCTACCAAAGGTAGAAAAGATAAGTGTCATTAAAATTTGCAATATCTTGGATGGATAAAAACACAAAACAGATTATGCTGCCACTCAAAAGTTAGGACAAAATGTTGCGATCGAGTAACAAAGAGCATGTTAAAGACTGGAATATCAGTAGGCAGAAGTCAAAAATGAAACACTTGTCCTTAATTGACTAACATTTAGGTGCTATTTGTGTACTTAGAACTTCAATATGAACATATCTAGGTATCTAGGCTATCTGTGCATTGATAAGCTAGCTTAGCTTTGTTTTGTTCAAAAATACTGTAATAGATTGATTCTTTGTTTTGTGAATAGAGTAATATTGTTTTTGTTTTTTCTAATTATTTCTACATTATGCCCTACACCAAAAAGTTGGCACCTTGTATGTTAACTAGATCTCCATATTGTTGTTTGGACTGCAAAAATTGTTGTTACTCTCGCTGTAATAACTAATAACTATTCCATTCATTAAAACCTAGGAATGCTGGTGATTTTTACCCACCTAACTATGCTTTGAATTTGTGCCGATGCAGTTAGTCATGTGCTGTTGTGCATTTTGTCCACAAATTTCTAACTTCTTTTCAAAGGGTATATGCTTAGATTTGATGGCATCAGCCAAATCGTGTTTTCCTTTCAAGTTAAAAGTTAAAACAACATTTTGCTGAATATTGATGTGCTATTTCCCTTTTGCCAAATCCATTCTTTGTCTTGAAGGCAGTTTTTTTGTGTTAAATGAAGATAACTTTGTAGAATGATAACTAGTGGGCTGTTATAGCACATAACATTTGGGGCTGACCGTTAGATATCTGTAGATGGAAAACTGTATTAACCTTAATTCTATGTTATAATTGGCTATGGCACAAGAAGGATTTTGACAACAGTCAAGAAACAAGCAGTGTCTTTTGTGCTCTCTGCAGTGACAATTGCCGTATAGGGATGACAATAGCTATCACAGTGTCTTCATAATTTCATTAGCTTGTTTATTTGATATATATATATATATATATATATATATATATATATATATATATATATATATATATATATATATATATATATAACGTATCGCCGTATCAGCATTTTTGGGTAGGTCAGAGTTTTACATAGGGTACAGAAATTTAGGCGTTCTGCATTGGCAATTTAAATCTCCCTTTCAAGAGGGAAATTCAATGATACATGAACAGACTATGCAAATGAATACCAGGACCAAATTACAGGAAATAGAATGCAGAACACAAAGATAAATAGAGAACCACAACTAAGTCAGCATCATTCTTATTACAAGAAAACCAAGCGCAACAAAGTGAGAAATACTCATCCATGTAAAGATACCATTTTTCCGAAGCCAAGCAGTGAGAAAAACAGGAACTAGAAGAACCTCACCATCTCAAATAACACCATTACATCAATTTAGTAACAGAAGCTATCCATGCCATTATGGAGCTAACATTTCAAGTTTTCAGCTCAACATGGCTTGAAACAAAAGAGGGACAGTTCATAGAATGGTGCAGACTATTATGATCACTGTTAACTAACATTTTAGAGAAGCATAAGTACAACAGGAATGAAAGCAATTCCTCCACAATCATCACTGTTAGTTGCTGCTTCATAGCATAAAACGCAACCGGCATAAAGAACATCATATAAACTGATAGATTTGGTCATCCATGTGGCATAAACGAGTTTCCAGGTAGAAGTCTGTCCACTGCGCTTATTTATATACCCAACAGGCAACAGCCACTTATTGCATAATCCAATTAACAACTGCGGAGCAGGCTATTTATGATCTTGGCAATGCATCATAAGCCATAAGACATCTGGTCACCAGACATGCATCTTAAACACTGTACCAAACATAACAGGATTTATCACCAAAATGGAGTGCACATCAATATGTGAAGACATTGTTATGATTTGTTAAGTGATTATCTTATAGATGAGGGCTTGTGTGGACGGACAGTATCAGTATGTAATTCGGTATATATGCGCTGCGGGTGGTGCGTACCTCCCGGCGCGGTAGACGTAGAGGCCGGCGCAGTCGCGGGTGTGGAAGAAGGCGCGCGCGGACTCGAGGGCGCAGCGCACGATAGCGGCGTCGGAGGCAGGCAGTTGGAGGAGGACGGCGTGGTGACGGCTGAGGGAGGCGGCGAGCGCGTGGATGGCGTGCGCGTAGGCAGGGGCGGCGGCGCCATCATGCGGGGCGACGTCGTCGAGGCGCTCAGCTGCTGCTGCTGCTATGGCGTCTGCCTCCTCCTGTCGTTACTTCGCCCGCCGCCGCCTCCGACCGCCAGTGCAGCGCAGAGTGCACTACTGCACAGTCCACAGTACTACGGGCTAGATCTGGATCTGGAGGTGGGGCGGGGTGGCGGCAGCCGACGGGGAGGAGGATGTGGGAGGCAGCCGACCGGGTGCGACGGCAGATCTGGGCGAGGCGGAGGCGCTGAGGGCTGAGGCGAGCGGGGCGCAGGGCTGCGGGCTAGGCGAGCGACGAGGAGGAGACGGATCTGGGGGTGGAGGAGGAGGCCGGCGGCGGGTTGGGGGCGGAGGAGGAGGAGGCGGTTCTGGGGGCGGCGGAGGAGGCCGGTGGCCGGGTGGGGGGCGGAGGCGCCGGCGGAATCGGTGGATGAAGGAGGAGACGCGAGAGAGGGGCAGAGAGGGGCGGCGGGCGAAGAGGTATCTAGGCGGGCGGCGGGGAGAGTTAGGGTTTACTGTTTTTAGCAGGGCCCACTTGTCAGTCTGTTTTTTGACAACACTTTTTTCGTCATGCAATAAATCGTCACGAATAATAATTTCTTTGATGACGAATATAAACAATCATCATGATTTTCTGTATATTCTATGACAAATATTTGTTTTCGTCACAAAACTAGGCGTCGAAGGTACCGTCCCGCATATTAATGACGAAATCACTTGAATCGTCACGGAATGATAGCTAATCTATGACATTTTCGTTTCTCATCATAACTATATTCGTCACTGATACTCAAATTTCTTGTAGTGTAGATCACCCCTCTCTATTTTTCGAGATCAAAGTACTTATGTTGCATGTGTTGAATTTTTTTGTTGCATATATTGTCAAGACATGTTGTATGATGCGTACAATGGGAAGCTTGTACGGACGCTTGTAGCCCCTTATAAGAATTAGACTGTTTTTTTTATATAAAATTGCCTTGTTCCAAGTATGTCCTAATTGTATGCTTCAACAAGACCATTTCATAAGCGGACATTACCGATCATAAGCGTACTTTACACGTGGTTATGTAGAACTAGCTACAGAAGCTACCGCACATAAGATCACCGTCACTTCGCACCCAATCAAAATAGGAATTTTTTTGTATAAATATTCTATTTTTATTCAAAATAACATAAATATACCTGTGCGATTTTTTTTACAGAAATAGGCCCCAGTCGCCTAACCGTTGAGCGACTAAAACCTATCACCCAACGGCTATATGACATGCAAGCAATCCACTGGCCGTAGGGCGAATTGATTGCTGTCGCCGAACAGTCGGGCGACTGCTTACAGTCGCCCATCGGTTAGCCGACTGGAGTTGTAGTCGCTTGGTTGTGCAGTGACTGCAAACAAGAGACAGTGTGGGATAATCCATTTGTGATTTTTAAGATTATGAATGAAAGATAATCTATTGGATTCGCAATAAGAGTTTACGATCGTTGTATGATGTTGTAGTGGAAAAAAATTCGTGAAACTTTTTTTAGAATGATTGAAATATGTAAGTACGAGGGTAAGTGATATTGTGATATTACCAGGAATTCGTACATAAAGGAGAACTGGTTTGTTAATGTTGTTGGATAACTTGCTACGGGAATAATTGAATGCGAAAAGACGAGAAAATAAGCTTGTCCGAATTAAAATAGACTTCATAGTATAATTGAGAGTAACATGCCACATGGGGTTTGATTACATGCATAACATAGAGAATCATGTGTGACCAACCAACCCAACAGCTCATATGATCTACTGCGTGGACTGGGACTATTTTCCCTTCCTAGCGAGCTTGGCGTTGAACTCCTTGGCTGCCTCTTTTGCCTTGGTCACCATTTTTCTCTTTTTCTTGCGCTCCTTCTCACGAGCCTCGTACTCCCTGCACGTGCATGTCTCGAGATGAGCTTTCGTTTCTCGATGTATACGCTCGGTTTGCTTGTGCTTGCGGCGCTTCTCCTTCCAGATCTCGCAGGACCTTTTGACGTTCCACTCCTCGAAGTCGAGGGCCCACTGGTCCTCTGAGTGAATCTCAAGATCGATCTATTTGTGGTAGTCACATAGGGGTTTCGGGGACTGTGGATACATAGGAGAGGTTGTTAGTACGTACTTTAAAGGAGAAAAGGTAGGGAGAACATAGCGTATCTAGTCCTTACCGGCTGCCGATAGGTGGCGGTGTCTAGACAGTGGTCGGGATAGTTACTGGAGTAGTTTACGTAACCCAGTAATGCATACCTAGGCTGAGGTGGTGCTTAGACTTGAAGAACTTGCACGGGTTCCGGCACCAACAAAGGAGGGTGTCTTCCCCTCTAGTGGGTGTTGCAGCAAATGCTCGGTAGGAACGTTCGGGATAGGGTTGTTTCTATGGGTGGCGTCATTGCGGGGAGCTGATCTCGTAGCATGCTTGGCTTATTCTGCTCGGGCCATAGCAGCCCTTGCTGTTTTGTCGCGGGCGGCAGCTGACCTTGCTAGGTCGTGGGTCTCCTCCTATTGTTTCATCATCTTGTCCCATTGTTTATTTTGCCTCTTGTCCATCTCGGTGTAGTGAAGCAGCGCTGGTATAGTGTTGGGTCTACTTATGTAGTGTTCTCTCTGAAATCTCTTCAACCTCCTTTTATAGGGCCCTCGTGTGGCCTTCTCGCTGCATGAAGATGCCCTGTGTAGTCTTGTTACTGTGCAAAGCTACCTAGTGTAGTCTTGTTAGTATGCAAAACTAGCCAGACAGGTCTTCGCACTGCGCAAAGCTGCACCCTTTGGTCTTATCGCTGCACAAAGCTGGCCCATGTAATCTTATCGCTACGTAAAGCTGTCCTGTCTGGTGTACTCGTTGTGCAAAGCCAGACCATTTGGTCTTCACACTATGTAAAGCTGGCCCGTGCGGTCATGTCATTGTGCAAAGCTGGCCCATGTGGTCCTGTCGCTGTGCAAAGGTGTCTCGTCTGGTCTTGTCACTGCGCAAAGTTGGCCTGTGTGGCCTTGTTGGTGTGCTAAGTTGTCTCGTCTGTTGTAGTTGCTGCACGAAGCTGGCGCCTATGGTCTTGTCACGATGCGAAGGTGCCCCATGTGGTCGTGTCGTTGTGCAAAGTTGTCACGTCTGATGTAGTTGCTGCGCAAAGCTGGACCATCTGACCTTCCCACTATGCAAAGCTGGCCCGTGTGGTTTTCTCGCTGCGCAATGCTGCCCTGTGTCATAAAGCACGCCGCGACACCCCAATTATGCTATAAAATGCATGCCCGAGCCATTGATGGTAGGAACAACTATCTTCTCCGTCGTAAAGTAAGCCACTATGATAGACGCCAAGGGACTTGTCGAATCTGGGTCACCAAGGGGGACCTTCCACTTGAAAGGAAGGAGGATTTTGGTATTAAATACCACTTATTGCCAAATAGTTGCACTCATCCAATGTGGCCAAAATGCAGACACATGCAGGACGCGATGGTGCAGGTGGTAGAAGGCTATTTGGATGGCGGGTGACGTTTCTTCTGATACCCACACTTTAGGGTACAAGTAGGCAATCATCTATTTTGTAGTACTAGTAATAGAGTTTCGATGTTAATGTTCCTTTGTAGCAGATGGCTAAATGTGACTTCGTGCGATGGATTGATCCTCCCCATGAACAGTATGTTGCGAGGTACGTGGATACGTTGTGGGAGCGAATCGCTGAGTTGGAGGCACGAGTTGAAAGTCTCAAAGAGCCCAACGATGACCTCCAGGTGCTAGGCACGCACCCGAAACTGTGAGAGCCACCTCAACGACGGCTCATGTCTCTGAGCCAACGGGAGGACGTAGTACTCCTCTGTGGAGCCAGGTGGAAGGACACTCTAGAATCTGTCAAGTAGGTCCGCGCGCCAGCCGGGGCCTTCGGTAGGAAGGTAGCAGCTCCCGCAATAGGAAGGCCGAGCAGTAGGGACACGTCCTGTAGAGTAGGAGTCGTCTGCTCGAATGGGAAGTGGAAAGTGTGTGTCTTCGACCACCAGCAGTCCACCAAAGCTATCAGTAGAGAGCGATCAAGCGGGAAGTGTCGTGATCACTCCATGCCATCGTCCCCACCAGCAGGCAAGGCTGGTCCATCCTCGTCGATGGCCTGTACCATCCGTGCAAGAGGGAGTAGCTTAGCATCATGCAGCCTGCGAAGCAAGTAAAGGTCAACATGTAAACTACTTATGGCAATAGTACAACGCTGCCAAAGTGCACACCTGGCTGTCCAGCGGGGGTCTAGTCTCCAGGCCACTTGAGGTGTGCGTGTCTGGACCACTCCCAAGTCAGCTGGCTCCTCTGCGCTCCCTGGAGGCTGGTCACGACGGGAAGCACGATGCAACCGGTCGACATGCTTGTCCAACAAGTTGTAAGGCCTATCCGATCTACGAAGTTCATGAGCCATACCTACAAAATGAATTCAAGTTAGCATTTATTTGGAACAAAAAACATCATATGTAAAGCAACAGTAAATAGAACTTGTAAATAAACAAAGGAAAGAATACTAGACTATCAGCACAATACCAACTATATTACTGAAAAGGGGGAAGTAATATAATAATTGTACAAATGGTACATGCAATGTACGATACAATTAGTACGACAGTACGCACGTTAAAAGTGCCAACTAACAGTACAGACATTTATTTGTAGTCTCCAACAACTAGTTGTAGAAACCATGCAGGTCTGCCTAGTGATTAGCACATATCTTGCATCATCTAGCTGTATGCCCCTCCTGACCGCATCGCCCGCAGCGTGCACCAGGTGCTTCGGCTTGCGCTTTGTCCATATCATTTGTAATACGCCGGCTTTGTCGCCAACCCTTCCCAGTCTTTAGCATGTCAACATCCGGAATCCAGGTCCTCCCTACAATATCCATGGTGGCGAAGTTCCCCGCAACCCTGAACCCCTAAGCTCACCATACCACGCATGCATCACCCTATCCTTGAAGAAGAACTCCGACATGAAGTTCAAAGAATTCATGTCCACAGTCTCGCATGCAGCGAGGACATGAGAGCATGGCTTGTGTAACAGCTTCGGCTTGTTGCATGAGCAGCTAGGTTCATTTACATGATCTCTAAGACATACCTCATGGGTAACAAGGGCACGAGCCATCCCAATCCCAGTGTTGCGATCATGGATTACGCACACACCAGAACGAGCGCCGACAACTCCAACCCTCACATGTCTAAGGAACCATAATCAGCTGTCGTAATTCTCACTTTCCATGAATACGATGGCCAGCGGCATAGTTTGATTATTGTCGTCAATGCCAATGGTTGTAAGGATCTGGCCCTTGTATTTACAGGTCAAAAAGGTCCTATCAACTGAGATCACGAGCAGCATATGCCTGAATGTCTCAATGCACACACCGAATGGTAAGAAGCCCCTCTGCAACACCGCAAAACCTAGCAGTCTTGTAGATGGCTTGTCCTTCATAGCGATATACATGCCTAGGTTCTTGTCCTGCAACACCAGAAGCATATAAGGAAGATTGTCGTAGCCACCTCGAAAGACCCAAACTATTTTTCCAATGCCTTCTACTTCGCATGCCATGTCTTCGCATAGCTAATCTCGTACTTGAATTTCTTCTCGATAGCTAGCACGATGTGCGTGGCCTCCATATCCTTCTTCTCCTCTATCTCTCCATACATCAGATTGGCTATAAAGGCGGACGTTAGGTTACGATGCCTCGCCAAAACACTACTGAGAATGCAAGAGTGCGGCTCCACCTTCGAAACAATGCAGTGAGTCTCATACTTCGGTCTACATGCGTGTACTCTCCAGGGACAACCGGCCTACTTACACTTCACGGTGTACTGCTCTTGGCTAGATTTCACAACCTGAAAAGTCCACTGCGTAGACAAGGCCCACAGCTTGATGGAATCCTGCAGCGATGTCTTGTCAGCAAATATTGAATGCAACCGAACCTCTGTGCCATGATACTCCCATAGTGATTCATGCTCGTCATGTCCAGCAACACCCTTAGCATCAAACCGGTTTTATTCCTACGAGATGGGAGCTTTGTCCTCATCTGAACTGTCCTCATCATCCTCCTGTACAACTTCCTCCTTAGCCCAAGCTGTCCAATCACCGCTCTCTATTTGATGCACTATGTATCCTTCATCGGCTTGTCCTGTACCCTCACCATGGCATGTCCGTTCTCTCTCTCCTCCATGTACCGCATCGGCCTCGTCACGAGCAACTTCCTTCTCTTCACCAACATGCGAGGCACCCGAGCTGCTCGCACCTCCCGGATGATGGCTGTTCGCATGACCTTGCACAGCTTCTATTGGGCATGCTTGCACAAACATCACGCACTCATATCCACAGCGCCGGCACCCTTGCACAAACCCTTTCCACGCAACAATGCGCATCAATATTCTCAACTCTCATATGATGTTTGTGGGAGAACAGCTCCAAAGCCCTTGTATGATGACACTGTACATCTCAGGTTCCAATGAAAAACTGCGGGTAAGCCAGTGCATCACACCTGCGATTCGAGCATTCTTGCCGTCCGGGTGTACCAGAGTGGCTTGCACAAAACCGCTCAAGTTCACACCATTCGGACCTTCATGAACGGTTCCAAAACCGTAATGCACTTTTAATGTAGTGGGTATCGGCATTACTGATGTTTGCTTGCATATATTTTCAATTTTACAACTAATCAAATCGCATCACACATTACGATAGTACTGATGTACTGTAATTTACATTTCAATGATCGTTCGCCTATCGTAACCAACTACATTACCATCATAGCATTAACTTCCTATCGGCAGATTGTGCACTGACGCCACTCTTTTCTCGCTACTCGAGTTCTCCCCTACTGCAAATAATTCCTAATGGGTTTCGACAATTTACATGACATATCGATTTAAATGCCTATATACCAGTTATAATGGTACACATGTTTTTTCAATGTAGTAACGACATTACATTAATTCGTAATTAATAATAAATGTTGCGTATTATTGTTTTATACAAAACAAGTTATTGAATTCTTACAAAAATATTGACTACATTTTGAATAACTAAAATTTCTACGGAGGATTAATTTCTACGTAACGTTGACTAAATTTTCTACAACTATAATTTTGTACACATGCTAATTTGGTAAGGATGCTATTTTCCTACAACTATATTAACTAAATTTTCTACAACTACAGGTTATTACGGCTGCTAATTTTTGTAAAACTAGATTGACAAAATTTTCTACACCAAAGTTGTACTATTCTTTACTACATCTATAATTTTCTACAAATATTAACACTAAATAAACTATCTACTTCATATACAAAATTTAAACTACAACATACAAAAAAAATTACCTCACAAAAATCGCAAAACCTCTCCTTCTTCCTCACCCTCTCCTCTCCTCCTCCCTCTCCTTTCCTCTCCTCTCCGTTTCTTTCCTCTCCTTTCCGCTTCTTTTCTTTCTATTGCCTTTGTTCACAGAGCAACCGAGCTCGCCCACTCGGCCGTGCGATTCTTTTATATGCGCTTCCAGTTGCCTAACTATTCAGCGACTGCAACTTCAGTCGTCTAACCGATGGGCGACTGTAAACAGTCACCCGACCGTTCGACGACTGCAATCAATTCGCTCAACGGCCAGTGGATTGCTTTCATATCGTGTGGCAATTGGGCGATAGGTTCCAGTCGCCCTACGGCTCGGCGGCTGGAGCCTATTTCTGTAAAAAAATATTCGCGTGAGTATATTTCTATTATTTTGAATAAAAAATAGATTATTCATAAAAAAAAATCATCAAAATAGTGAGTAGAGGGCCTAAAAGATCCACGACGACACACTCCATGCTAGTATAATGCGAGACACAACGTAGGATCGACCATGCACAACTTGAGACATCTTCATTAGGTATCAAGCTGCTAAATCAATTAACTTTGCTAGTGTTTGCTAAATCGCCTGTCTTAATCGACCTGGAACACAGGAATTCCGTAAGAATTTCATAGAGAAAGAAACATGCCACCTAGCTAGGAGCTGGTTAATTTACTTTGTAGAAACTAGATGATAAAGGTTTGCCTATATGTAGCTACCCTTGTCTTTTGGGGAGATACGTTAGTTAAACTTTTACTTTATCTCGATCCAGGGGTGACAAATCAAACGGGGAATCGGCTTAAGTAGTATTATCCCTCTTGCAACACGGCCGCCCCGCGTGCTAGCTTTTGACGAAATCTTGGAAACGTGCCAATTCTTTTGAGAAATCGATATTGGTGTGTTAATTGACCAACTTTTGCTCGGATCAACTCACCGAGACCTCTAAATCCGTCATGTGATTAGAACACAAAATAGCCAGGGACTTTCTAGTTTGAGTTGCTAGTCAAAGTTTAAGCACCCGCACACAAAATTTCAGGCCATTTCTCAACTTCCGTATGGTTTGAAACATCTCAAAAATTCAAAAGCATTTAAATTATTTTTGGATTTTTATTTGAATTCCTTTTCCTTCTCAATTTGGTAACCCTCCTTGATTTCTTACTTTCTTCTTTTGGCTAACCCACCTTCCCTCCCTGTTGGCGCAAAGCCGCCTCCCGCCATCGGCTCCCTGTTCTCTGCCTCCACACGTCCGCACGCCATCGCCCAGGATTACAGCCGAGCTCGCTCTGGCGTTCACACCCACCTTGCCAACTCCTGCAACCATGGCCCCACCTCTCAGTCACACGCCTCCCCTACTGACCTCACGCCCTCCCTCGCTCTGCGCGCCAATTGACCGACACTCGCTCCCACCGCAGCTCACCATCTCTACCGCCTGGTGTGCGCTCTTGTCGTAGCACCCCTGCCACTCCCCTGCCAACTCCTGCAAAGACGCTAGTGCCACTTCGCCTGCAATCTCCCTCCCCCAGCAGAGCTCCCGCCTTCTCACCCCTCCATGTGCCGGCGTCGCCTGAGCTAAGCCACTATTCCCACCGCCTTTCCTCGCCTTTTTGACCCAATTGCCTTCACAGAGAGCCCCGCATCACTCTCCACTTCTCGCCAGAAGCAACCAATCAAGCTCTCTCTCATCACAACACCATCGCTAAAGTCCCTTGAGCCTGGTGAGCCCCTCGGCCTAACTTCCACTTCTAATCACCAAATCTCGATTCCTCACTACCATAACACCCTCAGAGCACCACAACCACTTAGCTGAACTCAAATCCATGTAAGCATTTTGGTAGAGCCCCACCGCCGACCGAAAGGCCTTTCCTGTGAACAGCTTGTCTGAGAACCCCTCAACCCAAACCCTTACCACCATCGTAAACCCTACACCCCAGAGATGGCCAAACCACTTTTAACCTTGTCGAAAGTTCACCGGACCTCGTCGAAAGTTCACCGGAGTATCCCCAAACTTTATTGCATCCACTCCCTTTAATAGAACTAGTATATTCCCTTCCATTGACTATCCTTACAAGTGGTTAAATTAGGGTTTACCCTTGTGACTTGATGGGTACGGTTGTACTCATTACTTGCTAAATTACAAATAGAAGAACAATGGAATGATGATGAACAAGCTGTTGAAGAGGAGCCAGAACAGCCTTCTTCGTCGATGATCCGTGGTTCTAAGTCTTAGCCTCGCTCGAGCTTGCCTATGGAATTCCTTTTGTGATGTAAGATAACTTTGGGCTTATACGCCTGCTGCGTCCAAAACTAGGCTGTTAAGCCTTACTTTTGTAATAAAGTTTAGTTCTTGTTTTGTAAGCTGATGCTCATTCATGTATAGTACTCCACAACTGAACAGTTCTAGATAGTTGCGGGGATTACTAGCGCTCTCATAAATGAGGGCGTTACATAGTTACCGACCATGAGATGCTCAACAAAGACAAAAATAATTTCCTATGTTCAGAACAACAAGCGGTTTGTTGCTGGTGGAAAATTCCTTACAGCAGCATCACGTCCCAATGGAGAGTACTCTTTGGTATCGTATGTAGCGTACCAGTAGATTTTCTAGCAAATCAACAAAGTCACCGATAGATAAACCTGAATGAAAGCCGATTTTGGACGAAACGTCGATATGAAGCAATAACGAACATGAACGAATATCAAAACAAGGGATAGGTAGCGCATCGATATGAAGCAATATTGATCAAAGTCGAATTACATACATAAGATTCTACTGGCTACAGTCTACTCATAAGGTACATGAAAAATAGATACAAAAAGGTAGTAAAGGTTAGCATGTGCATGTTTTTTCATTAGTAGGTACATGGTATTTATAGTCTAAAACAAGTAACTCGATCTTGGATTGCACTTCAAATCTCTCTCTCCGTGTTAGTTCAACCTTTTCTTTGATAGAGTCCTTGCTTGCTTCTGAGTTGTCATGCTTCCAATCTTCTGTTAACGATTTCTTTCTTTACATCTACCTTTCCTTAGTCGGCATCTTCTATAGGCTTCCAGTGTGGACGATGCTTTTGGTAATCTCCAATCTTTCCTTATAATTATGTTAAATATCAAAAATACTTTTGCTAGCTATTTTACATTCTAAAATTTGATGGTAACACGGTCTAACTCGCTAAAACATACATATTGATTAGATAGAATCGCACGTGCGACTTTGACAACACACACTAGGGTTTTTTTTATTTTCTTTTTTGAATAGAGGATTTCCTATTCTCACTCATCTATATATTTCCCAGTACTGACTTGGCCCAGTTCGCAAGCGAACGCCATGAGGTCAACGAACTGATCTAGGGCGAGGGCATGCATGGTGCCTCGTGTGCGCGCACGCTAGCTACCATGCTGCTATCCGTATATCTTGACATGAGATGAACCGGTCCATGGCTTTTGCTTCCTTCCGATTGACTATCCGTTTCGATGTTTGGTTTTTTGACTTTATGAGAAACTAAAAATCAAAAGTAGAAACAAATATGAAAAATAACCGGGCCTATCTTATTGCTCCATTGGCCCTGGTGATGCCACAACTCCACTTTACCCCCTCCATGCCATCATTGGATTGTACAATTGTACATGCCATGTATGCGTGCACGTACACACATTTTCTCTTTCTTTTTTGCCCTCTTCAGAAATCTTTCAAGAGTTTAAAAAATCTTAATGGAAGAATGATATTATCAATAATTAATTGATTGATTAAGAACATCTAGGTGAGAGGTCTTCAAGGGATTAGGAGGCGGCCTTTATGACGCCACGACAACAACATTTCAACGCACAAAAGCAAGGCCTCTAGAACTGTAAACGTGTCAACCTAGAGAGTGCTCACTACCTGGTAT
Organism: Dendrocalamus latiflorus; assembly: GCA_017311315.1. Classification (NCBI taxonomy): domain Eukaryota; kingdom Viridiplantae; phylum Streptophyta; class Magnoliopsida; order Poales; family Poaceae; genus Dendrocalamus; species Dendrocalamus latiflorus. The sequence continues at coordinate 6,914,581 of CM029651.1, read as the reverse complement.
TCATTCATTCACCAACCGACGAGTGCGTGCTCACATTTGATCGTACTCGATCGACACTAGGCACTAACTGTAGGCAGCTATCAACAACTTCCAATTGTGTGATGTTGCTTGGAGATTGATGTATGTTTATACAATCGATGAGATCTTTGGCTAGTTACATATATACAAAGGCCTTGTTTGGTCTTAAGCCTAGGTTACGCCTTGTTTGGTCTTAGCCTAGGTTAAGTTTCACTTACCATGAGCATGAAAAGTAAACTTTAGTCAAAAGTTATGAGCAAGCAACCAACTTTGAAGATAATGTCACACTTCTAAAGCTTGTAATGCCTTGGAAACTAAGGCTATGCAAACATCTTCCATAGCTACTCCCTTTCGCTGAGAAATTTGCATTGCTTGAATTAATTGTTTTGCAAACGTACATATACTTTGGTGAAGCTATCACTTACCAAGATTTAGGTCCTTTTTAGAAAACTAAGGTCGATCTTTTCCTACCGTGGTTAGTAAGGATAGAACAGATCACGACTTTAGGCTAGTGCACTCACGCTCCACCACACGGAACTCGTTCAGACGTGGTTAGGTGACACAAAATCAGGGCATCTTCATGGATAAACCTATTTTCTCAATTGACAAAGGTCCCATGAACAGATATAATTTGTAGTGTGCATTCTTTTGATTTGCGGCTGTTGGTTTTTTGTTGCAATTGATGGCTTTTAGTTTTAGCGTGAGCGTTTGTGCGAATAACTAAATACTGATAAGCTATTTTAAAAAGGCTGTCCCAATAAGTTACTTCGAAACGACGACGGAGAAATTGCCTCCGTTTGTTTGTTCGAAGAAGCTATAACTCGTAGGCTATAAGCTGAAAAGAACTAAACCATATACGCTGTTCTTTTGGGTTATGATTGATGGCTTTTGCTTGTGTTTTTCGAGACGACGACGGACAACAAAGACGTCAACACGAACGGCGCACATGATTTAGCCTCGAGAAGCCGTTTGAAGAAACGGCTTAGAGAAGTCTCGTTTCTTTTGATTTTCATAGAAGTGGAAGCTAAAAGCTACTAAAAATAAGAAAAACGAGCCCATAATTTTGTCATGTGGTGTGTGTTTTTGTTTGGATCCAAATCTAGCTTAGCCAATCCATAATTCTCCATGCATTGCGCAGCACCTTGTCACGTTTTGAGTGTTTTGACTCGAGCATATATGATAGGCATGGATATTTGCTGCGGCAGAGTTAGCACTGCACACGCGTGCAGACATGGGTCAAAAAGGGATGGTTCGAACAAATTGGATCGATCACCGTGTGAAAAAAAATCGATTTTATTTTATTTTTTATGTCTTGGTCCAAACCATCGCGAGTACATGATCTATAAACCCCTACTTGCATGTAATTATAGTGGTAAGTAGGAATAGAACTCACGTCATTAGCGAGAGACGGTGTCATACCAACACGGCTGCTATGCATCTTTACGGTTTATTTGGTCTCAGCGTCACCCTCAGGGACGCTTATTTTTAGCTTATAAAAACTATTTTTTGACTTTTCTACGATAACTAATTTTTAAATAGAGTTACAAATTAAGTATAGTACGCTGTAACAACTTTATTTATATTGGTCAAAATCGCACGTGAGTTTATGTTATTCTATACTCTCTCATAAATAGACTAAAATACATAAACCACAGCCAAAAATTATAAACCAAAACAAAAAGATCAGACCCTCAACCTCTAAAAAACAAAAAATACAAGGATTCGTGTATGGACACAACTAAGAAAACAAGAAGCCCAAATAGCATATGCAGAATGGCCCAGAAAAGGGTCCAAGAGATAGAAGAAGATTCGTGAGAGCGATGGGCTAACGGCTCCTCTGCTTGCGCTCCCCGTCGCCGCTCGCCTCGCCAGGCGTTTTTCATTGTGGCCCCTGAATTTTCTTTTTATTTACATTTCCCTCGACAGTTTTTTAGCCACTAACCCCTCCACGTATTTATATTCCACGTATCTACGATCCCTCCTCTTCTTCCTGTGGATTCCGCCAGCTTCCGGCCGCTCCTCCTGGCCCTGGGTAAGGATTGCTCGTTTCCCCTTTCGTTCTTAGTCCTTGAATTGTTTCGGATTGATTTGCCTGATTGTGCGATCTGATACGGCGGAGTATGGAGGTCTCTTTGCCTGTGTTGGTTGTGATTTATGGGCTAGAATCTTCAGTTTCGTTCTCGGTTCTTGAAAGGGGGAAAAGGGCCAGCTTTTATTGATATTGAGTTATTCATGAATCATGAGCTGATGTATGTGTAGTAGGGGTGGCCCCACCAGAGCCCATCTGGCCTGTTAGGGAATTGTAAGGCCCAATATGATATATGTAATGACATATATACCCTTATGGAAGATATATGACTGTAAGGGCAATATTGTAATTGTGCTTCATGAAGAAATATATATACACCTTGATCATAGAGAAGGGGCAAGCATTGTCCATCCATCACAGCACTCAACCACTCTCCTACTTTACTGTTTGGTCAGTAGCCACAACGGTTGCCGCCGTCCGTGGGGACGACAGAGAGCAAGCCGTGGATTTCGAGAAGTGACGGCACCTAAGAAAGCATCGTCGACGACGAAAAGGAAGCAGAGCACAACATCAGCGGGTATGCCACCAACTCAAGAGCTAGATTTCACCATTGATCTTATTCCGAGTACAACCCCCATATCAAGGAGACCTTACCGAATGACCTCAAAAGAATTGGTGGAACTAAAGGCCCAGTTAGATGAGCCAGAAGCTAAGGGGTATATTAAGGAGAAGCTAAGGGGTATATTAAGGAGAGTGTATCCCCATGGGGAGCCCTCGTGTTATTTGTAGAAAAGAAGGATGGAAGCCTAAGACTTTGCACCAATTACAGAGAATTAAACAAAGTCACCGTAAAGAACAAAATATCGACTGCCCAGAATAGATGACCTTTTCGATCAACTTAAAGGGGCATGTGTCTTTTCGAAGATTGATTTAAGATCCGGATATCACCAGATAAAAGTGAGGCTAGAAGACGTTCCCAAAACGACATTTGTATCCTGTTACGGACATCATGAATACACAGTGGTGCCGTTCGGGTTAACTAATGCACCAGCAGTCTTTATGAATTTAATGAACAAACTCTTTATGAAATATCTGGATAAATTCGTAATCATCTTTGTTGATGACCTCCTGATATTCTTGAAGAGCAAAGAAGAGCACATCCAACATTTGAAGATTGTGTTGCAGATCTTACGAGAAAATCAGCTCTATGCCAAGTTTAGTAAATGCGACTTTTGGTTGGATCAAGTCACATTCCTTGGACATATAATTTTAGGCAAAGGCATAGAGGTAGACCCACATAAGATTGAGGCCATCAAATCATGGGATCATCCCACCAATACCATCGAAATCCGGAGCTTCTTAGGTCTGGCCAGATATTACCACAGATTCATCCAAGGGTTTTCCTGAATAGCCTCTCCACTTACTAAACTACTAAAGAAAGCTGAGAAGTACCAATGGACAGAAGCTTGTGACCAGACTTTCCTGAAACTCAAAAGTCTCCTTACCACTGCACCTGTACTAACCCTACCAAAGAGTGGTGTGCAATATACCGTGTATTGTGATGCTTCGAAGTTAGGATTGGGATATGTGCTGATGTAGCGAGATAAGGTCATAGCATATGTCTCCAGACAATTAAGGCCACATGAAGTGAGTTACCCCACTCATGACCTAGAATTGGGAGCTGTAGTTTTCACACTTAAAATCTGGATACATTACTTGTTTGGATCAAAGTATGTCTTATGCAGTGACCATAAGATCCTTAAGTACATATTCACCCAAAAGGAATTGAATATGAGACAACAACGATGGCTAGAGCTTATCAAAGACTACAACTTGATCATAAACTACCATCCTGAAAAAGCAAATGTTGTCGCAGACGCACTCAGTAGAAGATCCCACTGCAATCAAACCTCAGTTGCTAATCATGACTCCAACCTGATACAAGACATAGCCAAAATGGAGATCAACTTCCAACCTTCTACCATAGAAGTCACTATAACCACCATGACTGTCCAACTGACCTTGCATGACCAGATAAAAGATAAGCAGCCAATGGACCCTTTCATAACTAAGGAAATCAGCAAAATTAAGTTGGCACAGCCAACTGAGTTTGAGATAAATAAGGAAGGAGTGCTATGCAACCATGATAGAATCTGTGTACCCAATGATCCCAAGATCAAAATAATCATTCTCTGAGAAGCCCACGACACCTTATACACAATACACCCAGGGAGTACCAAGATGTATAGGGATATCAAGGGAGATTTTTGGTGGAATGGGATGAAAAGAGAGATTGCCACATACGTTAATAAATGCGACACCTGTCAAAGAGTAAAAGGCAAACATCAATGCCCCGCAGGGTTATTACAACCATTAGAGACCCTAAAATGGAAATGGGAATGTATAAGCATGGATTTTATTATGGGTTTACCAATGACCCTAAAAAAGAAGGATACCATTTGGGTAGTGGTAGACCGACTCACTAAGTCAGCTCATTTCATAGCCACCAAATAGACATACTCTTTTGACAAGTTAGCAGAGCTGTACATAGAAAGAATAGTGACCTTGCATGGCATCCCTAGAGTAATCATCTCTGACCGAGGGTCTGTATTCACCTCCAAATTTTGGAAGAGCCGACAAACTACTCTAGGGACTAAATTGAATTTCAGCACAACCTATCATCCACAAACTGATGGCCAAATGGAACGGACTAACCAAATTCTTGAGGACATGTTGAGAGCATGTGCCTTAAACTTTGGAGAGTCATGGGACAAACACCTACTGTTAGCAGAGCTCGCCTACAACAATAGTTTTCAGGCAAGCATCCAAATGGCACCTTTTGAAGCTTTGTATGGTAGAATGTGTCAGTCAACCATTTGTTGGTATGAAGTCGGGGAAAGACCTTTATTTGGCCCTGACATCATACATGAAAATGATGAGAAGATCCAAGTAATCAAGGATAGGCTTATGGTCGCCTAGAGCCGACAGAAGAGCTATGTCGATCGATGAAGACGAGACCTTACCTTTGCAATTGGTGATTGCATATACTTAAAGGTGTCACCAATGCGAGGAATCTGTCGGTTTGGATTAAAAGGGAAGATTAGTCCTAGATATGTCGGACCATTCAAAATATTAGAGCAGAGAGGCGGTTCTACGTATCAGTTGGATTTACCCAAGCAATTGTCCAGAGTACATAGTGTATTTCATGTGTCTCAACTCAGAAAATACCTTAACCAACCGTCAAAGCAAATACTTAAAGTAGACATTCCTTTACAAGAGGATTTGACCTATGAGGAATGTCCGTGGAAGATTTTGCAGATCGAGGATCGGAACTTAAGAAAACGGACGATTCGCTTTTGTAAGGTCTAGTGGAGGAACCACACAGCACGAGAGGCGATGTGGGAGAAAGTGGAGGATCTGTGCATCAACTATCCAAACCTGTTTAAGTAAGACCTTGATTTCGAGGATGAAATCTTTTCTAAGGAGGGGAGGATGTAACATCCCATATTTTCTAGCTAATCTAATCGACGTAATTAGTGTTAATAATCATAATTAGAGTGGTCAAATTATTACTAAGGACCAAACCTTCTAATTAAATTATTACCTTGGGAACCAGTCAACCGTCGATTTTATCTCTACAGCTGCACTGTGGAGTAGGGACAACGAAGCTCTTCGAGAAGGCACATCACAACATCGAAATGAAACCAACTAGTCGGCACCTCCTATAACCATAGGGTCATCACTAGGCGTAAAAAAATCTGACATAGATTCAAATACCATAGCAACTGGTCAAATATCCCAAATCACTCAAAAGATCAACCAGCCACCTCATCACTACAGTAAAGGGACAGCATGACTCATCTAGAGAACATGGCTACAAGCCAGAAAGGAGACACGCAGTTAGCCGAAGAGAACAAGAAGAAATACTGAGCACGGCAGTGAGACCTCTACTCTTCTTTTCCTTTCTTCCACCGCCGCTTGATCCAACTTGTGAATCCATCTTCATTTAACCGTGCCAACAGCCCTAATTTATTTCTCACTGCATGGCTGTCATCTGTCTACCCGCCCCTCCCCTCCCCTCTCCTTAGTCACTGACATGTGGGGCCTGCCTGCCAGCCCATCTTCTACCTCTCCTTCTTCCTCCCCCGATCACCGCCATTAATGCCATCACCAGAGTGTTCAAAGCTTCCGTTTTCACCCGTTTACCTCCTGAGCATTTGTGCATAAAACTTCCCCGGCCACTCCGCATTCACGTCGCCCATTTCTCCCTCCTTAACCCCGCTTAATTGCCCATTCTATCACCGGTGCCATTAAACTCCAGTGAGAGATTACTCCGGCCGTTCTCCTCCTTCGCCCTATATAAGGCAGCCCCTCCACCCTCGTTCTTCACTCCACCTCTCCCTGCGCCCCATTCTTCTCCTCCGTGCCTAAGTTCTCCCCGCACCGAGCTCCTTCCCCTCTGTGCCAGCGATCTCTTCCCGCGAGGCATTCCAGCCGCCCCGGCTACTCTCGCGCCCCGCCGAACTCTCCACCGGCTTCACCGCACCTCGGCTAGTCTCACCCGCCCCCTGATCGAGCTTCTCCACCACCAGAGCGCCACCGCACCTGGAGCCGCCCGCCACCGCCACCTCCTCCACGTCGCTGGCCGCCTCCGTTGCTCCCTCGGCTTCACGGGAGGTACCATCGAGTTCCCCTCGCCCCCTCTCTCTCGCACACCATTCACCGGCCGCCGCCGCTCACCATAGCGTCGTCAAGCCCTCGGGCCCAGATCGTCGCCATGCTAGCCATGCCACACCAGCGGTCGAGCCGACATGTCCGGAAATGTGGTTGCCAAGTTGCGCCGTGTGTGCGCCACCTCAGCGCCAGCAAGCCACGCAGACACCATGCTAGCCCGTGTGCCACCTCGGCCTCCTCCCTGGTCCATGAATCTAGTTCACCATAGACCCGACCCCACCTATCAGTGAAATAAAATCCTTTTCCTATTGAAAAATAAGTCAACCAAAAATCAAAATTCCTTGCTGAGGTCACCTTGACGTCATAAATCCCTTTTTCCATAGAAAAATAATTCCTTCGAAAAAGAGACCCTCTTGCTGATGTCATAATTCAATTTTAAGTACAAAAATAATACAAAAAAATCTTCTTTTTCCTTTTTCTTTAGTTTCAAACTTCTAAAAGCTCGTTCTCCTTCATCCTAGCTTCGATTGGACCAATTCAAATTTCTAAATTCCTCTAAAATCTAAAATCCTAAACTACCCATTTTTACACCTTGATCATGTTGATATTAGTTTACAAATAAAATTATTTTGTTTTAAATTATTCTGCGTGCATATTTTTATTCAACGTATTTCAATCTAGTTTTAAACTTAGTTATTGCCTGCTTGTTAATACTTCCTTTGACATTGATTCTCGAATACCTTGTCACCCCAGAATAAAACTCTAGTTAGTACACTAGTATGGACTAGAGAATTTTGTATCAAATGCTTAGACCAACTTAGATATAATTTTTGTTTTGGGACACCTTTTTCAAATAAAATGATCAGTTTTTCAAATGTATTCTTGACTTTGGTGAGTCAAGAAAGGCTATGTATTATTTTAAAACAAAATAAAAAAAATTTGGTTTAGACTTAGGCAAATGGTTAGATGGTGGGTGCTTACTGGCATGCATTGTTGTTTGATGACACAATGTTGATTGCGAGGCATAAGGTGTATATGGTTGGTGCCTAAATCAAGTTAAGGACCACTCTGTAAGCTACTGCTACAAAACCCTTTGTACTACCACAAGGCTGGTTTGGGACGGTCCTAACTGATTAATTTGTGGGTCCCAACCTGAGTCTCACTATAGGTTGAAAGTGAGCATGACGTAGGCCATGAGAAGTCTCACTCAACTCAAGAGGGGGCTACAACTCGTGGATTCAAGTTATAGTGAAACCTCAGCGTTAGCTTGGCCAGGTTGAAGGCTTTGTAGTGTAAAGACCTTGTCATGATCTCCTCGCTGCACACTAAAGGAAGTGTGTTTATCCGGTGGCAATATGGGATGATCATGTCTTGTGGGTAAAGTTATACAACTTCTACAGAGTGTATAATCTATCCTGGATAGCCATGCCCATGGTCATGGGCAAGTTTTTCACATGTTAGACTTTGATATTCAAAATGGTTTATGAAAAACGTATGGATGGATGGAATCCATATGAGATCTTTTTGGGAAAGATGGTCCGAGTGGGATACCTGTGGATAGGTTAGTGTTTGGTTGGAGCCTACACTAATGATATTATTTTGTTAAAATCTTATTTTTATTTATTGTATCAAATTCAGCTTTCGAATCTACTTACAATATTTACTTCAAATCTGTTTTTGCTCAATTAACCTTATTATGCCTTCCTTTGTCAATCCTTATGCATGCATTAACTCTGTTAAATCTCCTGGTGTAACTTGTGGAGTACATTACGTGCTCATGTTGCTCAATTCCTCTTTTTTCAGAAGACGACTTCAACTTCAGTGAGGATCAGAATGAATAGGCTGCATCTTACTGTTGTTTCCCGTGGGCAGGCTCAGTGGGCTTCTTCCGCTTTGGTTTTTTCCTTCCGCTACTTATATTTAATTAACAAGGCCATGCTACTTGTGGTTAAAGAGTTAACTATAGTCGGGGGATTCGTATCACGTGATCGAGAAAGTGTGGTCGAGCTAACTAACAAGGATGGCATGTACTCATCTTGAGTTTGACCGATATCGTGAGGCAAAGGGAAATGCATATGAGCTTTGATAAGGTTTGTCCGATATGACATTTATGTATACTTGGGAGTCAGCATGTCTTGCTAGGGGCCGCTACTAATTAGTGGATGAGTAGGAGTACTCGGGCCATGTCCAGATGTACGTGAACCTATAGGGTTGCACACTTAAGGGGTTGGGATACAACTCGGATGGTGATCTCAAGTTCCTAATGGGTCCCAAGTTCAAGGACCATTATGGATGCCTATATATAGGAGGGCGTGGTGGAATAGGGGTGTGTGATACAGAGAGAGAATTCAGAATTCTCAAAACCCTAGATGCCACATCTTCCACATCTAATACCACGCCACCGGTGCTAGCACTCTAGTGCGTGGTATTCCTGCCCCGTACGTGTGGATACCTTGGAGGTGTTGATGCGAAGCTTCAAAACTAGGATGATCTACAACCTATGACGAACTCGAGAATCCAGAGAAGGAGATGTGCAGTAGTACGACTATGACCGCATCAATATGCTACATCGACTCTACTTCCGCTACGAGTCTACATGTCTGGTGGTAATCCTGTGATCTATTACTAGCTCAGGTTCCTTGTTTACGTCATAGATTTTTGAATTTGTGCTTGTCTAGCCTACCCGTAGCGCTTCAGAAATCACCAAGCCGGTTGTACAAGATCATCCTGAGTGTGATACAACTGGTTTGCCTAAGCCTGCAGGTCGACGACACGGCATGGCGCTGGCATGCCAGTTTGGGCACCTCAACTTTGACACGCTTCAGAAGATGTCGACAACGGGCATGGTGCGCGGACTTCCTCATGTGAACCACGTCGATTAGATCTGCGATGGGTGCCTCGTCGGCAAACAACAGTGCACTTTTTTCCTTTGGAGACCAAGCACCATGCCAATGGCAGCCTCGACCTAGTGCATGGTGACCTATGCGGACCCGTTACGCCGACAACACATGGAGGCAAGCGCTTCTTTCTCTTGCTCATCGATGATATGAGTCGCTACATGTGGCTCATTCTCCTCCGAGGCAAGGATGAGGCCGCCGGCGTAATCAAGAAGTTCCAGGTCGTAGTTGAGACTGAGATCGGTCGCAAGTTGCGCATCGATTGTGAGGGAATTCACCTCTGTAGACTTCACCGAGCAAGGAGTACACCGGTAGCTCATGGAACCGTATTCACCCCAGCAAAATGGTGTTGTTGAGCGCCAGGACCAGACGATGATGGCAATGGCGAGGTGCATCCTCAAGGCCCAGAAGGTGCCCGGCGAGTTCTGGGGGGAGGCCGTAAGCATGACTGTCTTCGTCCAGAACAACTCTCTCACAAGCAGCATGAACGGGAAGACCCCCTATGAAGCCTGGCATGGTATGAAGCCAGCTGTGCACTTCCTCCGAACCTTTGGCTGCATAGGACATGTAAAGATGACACAGCCACACATGCCGACAATCTTGACGATCGGAGCACTCCCATGGTGTTCATCGGCTACGACGATTGCTCCAAGGCGTATCGAATGCTTGACCCATCATCTGGCTGAGTACACATCTCTAGGGACGTCGTCTTCGATGAGGGGAGAAGCTGGCATTAGGAGCAATCCGAACAAGCCAACAACCATGACGACTTCACCATGGCCTACTCTGCACCGATGGTAAGATCAGAAGGTAACTTGCCTGATGTTGGCATCACCAGGTCGACCGAGGCAACGGGCGAGCACTCCATGGTTTTGACCGCATGCGCCAGTGCTCCAACAAGAAAATTGGCACCCTCACCATCGAACATTCCATCAGACATTGACCTCGATGACGAAGGATCTCCTTGGAGGTTCCGCATGGTGCAAGACTACATTGACGACACCCTTCCATGCGAACTCGAACCTGATGAGTTGCACATGCTGACGATGGAGGAGCCAGCCTCTGTCACCGTGTCTCTAGCTAACCAAGGATGGTGGATGGCAATGCAGGAAGAGATGAAATCCATCGAGGAGAATCAGACATGGGACCTCGTCGATCTTCCCACCGAAAAATGGCCAATTGGTCTTAAGTGGGTGTTCAAGCTAAAGAAGGACGCCCGTGGCGAGATCGTGAAGCGTAAGACACGTCTGGTGGCCAAAGGATATGTTCAACGTGCCGACATAGACTTCGATGAGGTGTTCACACCTGTGGCACATCTTGATTTTGTTTGAGCCCTTGTGGCGGTGGCTGCTCATCAGGGATGGCTGGTACATCACCTCGACGTGAAGTCCGCCTTCCTCAATGACGACCTTACGGAGGAGGTATACGTGACACAACCCCCTGGCTTCATCTGCAAGGGCTACGAGCAACAGGCACTGCGTCTGCGTAAGGCACTCTTCAGACTCCGTCAAGCTCCCAGGGCCTAGAACGCCAAGCTCGACAACACGCTAACCTCCCTTGGCTTCAAGCGAACCTCGTTAGAGCACGCCATGTACACTTGGGGAACTGGCGACTCTCGTCTACTCTTGGGTGTGTACGTCGATGACATGGTGGTGACCGGTGGCCACCTGGAGGTGATCAACCGATTCAAGGCCCAGATAGAGGCCAATTCAAGATGAGTGACCTCGACCCTCTCAGCTGCTACCTGGGAATTGAGATCATGTAGAGTGAGGGTGAGATCACTCTGTCGCAAGCATGCTACATGGCCAAGCTACTAGAGAAGGCCGGTATGAGCGACTGCAACTCCGTCCATGTCCCAATGGAGCCATGACTGATATTGAGCAAGGAGAGCTCAAATCCTCCAGTCGACATCACATTCTATTGCAGCATCATTGGAGGTCTCCGCTATCTAGTGCACACAAGGCTAGATATCGTGTTCGTAGTTGGCTACATAAGCCAGTTCATGATGTCGCTCACCACCGAGCATCTCAGGGCCGTTAAGCACCTGTTGTGCTATGTGGCTGGGACAATTGACTATGGGTGTCGGTATGCTCAAGGAACAATGGCGGCCAAGCTCGTCGGGTATAGCGATGCCGACATGGCCAGGGATGTCAACGACCAGAAGAGTACCTTTGGCATGATTTACTTCATTGGGGGAGCCCAGTAACCTGGCAATCACAGAAGCAGAAGATTGTCGCTCTGTCATCCTATGAGGCTGAGTACGTCGCTGCCTCAACAGCAGCATGCCAAGGGATTTGGCTCGGGGAGTTGCTCGGCAACCTGCTCAACATGGAAGCAAGTGTAGCAACTTTGCTCGTGGATTACAGGTCTGCAATTCAGCTGTGCAAGAATTCGGTGTACCATGGTCGGAGCAAGCACATTGAGATGCGTTACCAATTCATCAGGGAATGCGTTGAAAATGGCAAGGTCCTCATCGACTACGTCAAGTCAGACGAGCAATTGGCAGACTCGCTAATGAAACCTCTCGGGTGGCTGAAGTTTTAGAATTTGCGCAAGAAGATTGGAGTCGTCAATGTGAAGGGCAACTAGATCAAGGGGGAGATTGTTAGGAAGTTTGATCGAGTTACTAGTAGTCGGTAGTAGTTGGGCATGGCCTTTGGTTGTGCGCGTCTGATGTTCAACATGTGCTATGTTCACATGGAAATGGTTGCTTTGTTTTCATCGGTGTCAGTTAGAAGTCGTGCGTCATGGCTAGTTCATGGGATGGCGCAGATCGTGTAAGTCATGGTGTATGAATAGGGCCTTGAGTGGCCATGATCTTAGTGGCCACATTCTGTACTCTTTGGTACTATAAATTCATGAAAGCTGCAGAATTAGAGCAGCGCAATACCTCTGCAGATCCCTGAGTGTTGTCTCTAAGTAGGACTTCATAGTCATAGTCGAGCTGGGTTGTAGTCTTTGTGGTCATAGTCGATTAACGACCATCAACTTGCTGCAGCTTTGAGTGGTCGTAATCAACTAGAGGTGGCCAAATGGGCCGGGCTGTGACGGGCCGCACCGCGGCCCGTCACTGTAGACCCGGCCCGGGCACGGCACGGCGGGACGGGCCGTGCCTGGGCCGAGGGCGCGGCACGGTGGGCCGGCACGGCACAGCCCGTTAAGAAATCGGGCCGTGCCGGCCCGGCACAGCACGGCCCGCCCAACGGCACTAAACGGGCCGTGCCGGCCCGGCACGGCACGGTCGGCCCGTTAATTTGAAAAAATAGCCGTTTTTTTACCGTTTGGGGTAAAAAATTCGGAAAAAATCTGAAATTTTTCCTATAAATAGGGGGGCATCCGGCCTCAATCTTCCACACCTCAAATCTCATTCTTCTTTCTCGGTTTAGCTGTGAAAAATCTGAAAGTGTTAGCGCAAATTTGGTCAAAATTCGAGCAAAATTCCGAAAATTCAAAAATCTTCAAATTTTTTTGTGAGAGCTACAAAGGAGGTAATAATGATGTCTTATTTTAATTTTTTGGTATTATTTGTTGGTTTAATTTTTTGTTATTATTTGTAGGTTTAATAGTAAGTTAATCGTTTTTGCTATTTCAATTTGCAGTTGATTACTTGATTTAATGGAGAACTATGATTTTCAACTCTCCGAATACGGCCTCTCGGCGGAGGATATGCAATCGTTTCAACAAGCATATCCATCCGCGGAAGGTCCACATGTGCAAACTGGAGATGCCGAAGAAACGACGGCCCCGGTGGCGCAGGGTCCAATCGATCCATCTTCTGCTGGCTCAACAAGTGCATCCACGACCCAAAGCACGGGTGCAAAAAGAACAAGAGCTAGTACATCAATAGTTTGGAATGATTTCGACAAGAAGATCAAGACCGAAAGTGATGGAACTGAAGTGAGGTATGCTGTTTGTAAAATTTGTGGTAATGAATTGACTGCAAAATCTTCAGGTGGGACGGGTCATCTACAACGACATGCTGCAAGCTGCAAGAAAAAGTAAGGAATACAAATGCGCCAGACACAGCTGCAATATAACCCCGACGGCTCGGTACGTACGTGGGAGTACAACCCAGAGGTAACTCGGGAATCTCTTTGTAGATTAATTGCTTCTCAAGATTTACCTTTAAATTTTGGTGAATCTGATGCTTTCCAAAAATATATTAAGACTGCTCATAACCCTCGATTTAGTACTGTATCTAGGCAAACAACAATTAGAGATTTAATTAAATATTATAACAATTGTCGTGATAAATTGAAAGAAATGTTTCATACATGTACATTCTCTATTGCTTTGACATCCGACATATGGAGTGGTAGGGCTAGAGAGGATTATATTAGTGTTGTTGCTCATTATGTTAATGATGACTGGATAATGGAAAAAAGAATTATAGGATTTAAATTAATTAATGTTTCACATAATGCTGAAAATATTGCAGAAAACATTATTAAAGTTGTAGAAGATTTTGGTCTCAGGGATAAGATTTTTTCCATAACTTTAGATAATGCAGCTGCAAATACTAAAGCTATGGAAATTCTTACTCCTTTGTTTGATACTTATGCACAGTCTTTCTTATTGCATCAACATTGCGCTTGTCATATTATTAATCTTATTGTTAAATCCGGTTTAAAAAGATTAGATGCTTGTATTAATTCTTTTAGAGATGCAATTTCATTTATTAATTGTTCTAACCAACGGATAGCCGCATATAAGAGTTTTTGCGTAGCAATGAATGTTCGTCCTAGAAAATTTGGTTTAGACATGCCTGTTAGATGGAACTCTACTTATCTTATGCTTAAACATATATTGCCACATAAGAGCACTGTATCTGTTTTCCTTCACACCCAAAGTCATCAATCTCGTAGCTCCTCAAGTAGAACCCAAGTTAGAGACCCTGAACTTACTGAGGACGATTGGGATGTTGGTGAAAAAATATTTTTCTTTCTAGAAATTTTTCATAAAGCTACAGTTTGTCTTTCTGGAGTATACTACCCTACATCTCCCATGATGGTTCATAATATTGTTGAAATTGCCACTTACCTAAAGGCTTTTGAAAATGATCCTATACTACGGGATGCTGTAGGTGCCATGAAATCTAAGTTTTTAAAATATTGGGGCGAAATTCCTATTTTATATGCATTTGCTTTTATTTTGGATCCTAGGGCCAAACTCCAAGGATTTATAAATGTTTTACAAGTTTTAAGTGAGGCTACCGGTTTAGACTATTGTTCATACTATACACAAGTTAAGAATAAATTAAATGAGGTATATAATAAATATGAAAATAAATTTGGATCTGTGCGTTTAGAAAGACCCCCGGTAGTCCCTAGCACCTCTAGGGGGGCTATGCAATGGGGCAAGATTTTTGGTTCTTCATCTAGTTCTCGTGCAGGTGCAGGTACACAGCAGTTAGGAGGAGGAAGGCGACAAAACACTGGAGACCTATCAAGCTATCTCAACAGTGATAGCATCAGCTTCGAGCAGGAGTTGAACATCCTCTCATGGTGGCAAACCCAGAAGGTATCATATCCATTGCTATCCATATTAGCGCGGGATGTGTTGACAATTCCTGTCTCTACAGTCTCCTCGGAGTCAGCATTCAGTCTTTCCGGAAGAATAATCGATGAGCGACGAACAAGTCTCTCCAACGAGATGGTCGAAGTACTTATGACCCTCAAAGACTGGGAACAGGCTGAATCAAGACTCCAACATACTGCAGATAATAAATATTTAGAAGAATCTTTTGAGAATTTGTATTTAGATAGCAATGAATAGGATTTTCAATATTTTTCTTTCACATGTGGTCAATAATGAGCTTTATAGGCTGTACTCTTTTTTCTTTACCAAGGTTTTCTCAAATTGAGTTTTTACTTGGTAAAGTTTTTAATGAGGCAGTCATCCCATGTAATTTAATAAATTAATAAAGCTCATTATATCATTGCAAATATTTATTTTTATGATTAACAATGTCTACAATTTTCTATATTTTTTCTGAATTTTCTACAATTTTTTTACAATTTGTCTTAATTTTCTACAATTTTTCTTATTTTTTTCGGCTAAACGGGCTAGCCGGGCCGGCACGGCACGGCCTCGGGCCGTGCCTGGGCTCCCACCGCGGCCCGCGGGCCGGCACGGCACGGCCCGTTTAATACACGGGCCTTAACGGGCCGTGCCGAGCCCGGGCCCGTGCCGTGCCGGCCCGGCACGGCCCATTGGCCACCTCTGTAATCAACTGCGTGGTCGTAAGCGGCTTCGGGTGGTCGTGAGTGACTTTATGGTCGTACGACTGTGAGCGAGTCCACTCGAACAAATAGTTGAAAATGCTCCACAAGTGGTTTATGTTTCTCTGTGAAAATTTTACGGCTGCTATAGTATTTATGACTGCTATAGTACTTACGACTGCTATAGTGCTCGCTATGACTAGTACAGTGCTTACTACGACTGTTACAGTAAATATTCGACCACAGACACTTCCGACCATGAGTCCAACTCAAACACACGACTCCGACTGTGGCTTCGACCATGGCACATCTACTCGATTCTTCGTCCACGGCTTCTGGACTCGATGCTTCGACCACCAAGCATCGCCTCGGTGCTTCGACCACGACATCTAAACTCGATGTTATGAACATGGAAAAGTATTGTAGCTACAACATCGATCGGTTACTATAGCAGATGAGAGTACGACCACCAGCCGATTCATTGCTGCATACGACCGGTTCACTGATCGTGGTTGAAGCCAACCGATTACCTGCCGTGGTCAAAATGTCGTGGGTAGAAATACCGTGGTCGAAGCCTAACATGGTAGAAATGCCATAGTCGAAATAACGTGGTCGAAGCCTGCTGTGGTCGAAATCTTCGTCCACACTGCTCGAACCCTAAGCGATACCAGTCGGGGCTTTGATACCACTTGAACGTCGTCCGATCCTCCAACGCCACTTGAACACCGTCCAATACTTCTATGGCACTTGAACGCCGTCCGATGCTCTAGTGCTACTCGAACACTGTCCGATCCTCCAGTGCCACTTGGACACCGTCCAATATTTCTGTGGTACTCGAACGCCGTCCAATACTTCTGTAGCACTCGAACGCCGTCGGATCCTACTCAGACCCGATCAAAACCACTCAGAGTCGACCAAAACCACTCTGAGCCGACAAAAACCACTCGGAGTTGACCAAAACTATTCGGAGTCGAAACCTTTAACTGCGATCAACTGAAACTTTCACAATCGTAAATTCCAAAGCAATTCAAATATCAATTGTTCATCATCACTAAACTTACGACTATCCACATGGTCGGTCTAACAGATGTCCGTGCTGATCCATACCACACACGCTGCCAAGATGGGGAGTTTTCAAAAGATTAGTTTTGTTCTGATGTTCTGCTTGGTGCTTGTCGATCTCCAGCGAAATGAGGATTTAACATAGCCATGCTGCACCAAAGACCACACGCACATGCAGGCACTAGCATCACGAATCGACCACTGAACTAACACCTACTCCAGAAAATAAATAAATCCTCATGAACTAAAATGCTCCTACCATGGTCCATGCCATACTACTATCGCGTGTCGCCCTATGTTTGCTATCGCTTGACAAGGCTTAATTGGTATTTGGTACGGATCGAGCAAGACAATGAGTTTTTGGCACTTTTGGCACGTTTTGAACCTGTATTTGTAAGAATAGCCGTAGTCGCTCCGTATTTGTAAGAATAGCCGTAGTTGCACGACAATTGCAAAAAATGTTATTTCTGTCGTCTGGTCACCGGACGGCAACGTCGTGAAGCTAACAAATGGCCGAAGGAGTTCCGTGGCCGTGCGGCAAGGGCCTGTCGCCCGGCCACCGAGCGGCCAAGAGCCTGCCGCATGTCCACAGGGCAGCAGGTCAAATGGCCATGGTGAGATGGCTAAAGTGGTTGAATGACCGGTCGAATGGCTAAAGTGGTTGAATGGTTGTGGTCGACCACCTCGGCCATTCGACCACTTCAACCGTCCGATCACGGCTGTTCGGCCTATTCAACCCATCCGATCACGACTGCTCAACCACTTCGCCCCATCCAACCACGGTTTGCCGACCACGTCAGCCATCCGACCTGCTGCCCTGTGGCCGGGCAGACAAAATGAACTAGCTCAGGTGTCTGAACTCCACATAGAAACAAAACATCAATTCATTCTGCCCTTTTCTGTTCGTCACTGTTGCTTCACTCAATGAGGCAAACACCAAATGGAATCATATGTAGACACACCTGAAGGCACTGAAGCGTGTAGTAGTACGTGCGTACTTCCTCCTTGCAAGCCACACAGAGAAGAATGAACAAGCTGAAGATTACTGACAGTCTCAACATAGAAACCGAACTGACCTACTTGTATACGCATTAAGCCGCCTCCTGAAAACTGCCTTGTATTTACAAGTACCTGATTTTGACTTGATGAATACTACATCTGCGTTGTTAATTTGCTACTACGGTAGAACTTCAACATTTGGAGAGCACAAACAAATGATCCAAGCTGCCCTTGACAAAAAATCCATCAATTCAACTAGCTCACTATCTGCCCTTTTCTGCTCATCACATCAATATTGCTTCAATCATAATACAGCAAATTGGAGCATACATAGAAACATCTGAAGGCACTCAACGATGTAGCATTTCTGCACTTGCGTACTTGCAACCGACAAAGAACACTGAGCACCTAAACAATACAACATAGTAACAAACAATCTTTTCAGCTTCTAAAAGCTGTTTTTTGGCTTTTCTACAGTAACTAGCTTTTAAATAGAATATCTTTTCAAAATATGGTCTACTAGTTAATTGTAGTACATGCTTTACCGACTTCATTTATATCAGCAAAAATCGTACGTGACTCTGTAATCTCTCGCACAAACAGCCTAAAAGCCGCAAGCCGCAGCCAAAAGCCACAAGCCACAGCCAAAAAGAACAGGCCCATAGCCTACTGAATTTGTATATTCATTAAGCCTCCTCAAACAGTCTTCCTATACGTTTACATATACCTAATTTTCACTCATAGCTAGCTCCCATCGAACTCAATCTTCTGTTGGAAATTTAGTCAATTTTCGGCATATTTTAATTCAGAAATTCAGCATGCAAAACATGACATAAACATGCATGAGTGATCTATCAACGATGTATTCGTATTCGCTAACGAACAAGCTAACAGAAACATCTATTAACATATTCATAGCGCACAGAAACAAATACACCAGAAAAGTTTTAGATTTATACCCTCGGGCGGGGCCAGTGCCGAAGACACCGGAGGCGCCGTTACCATCAGTCGACATGATGGCCTATTCGATGTAGTCGATCAAGGCGTGATGCAGGTCGAAGCTTGATGCAGGAAGATGTTCGCAGTGCAGTCCCGCGAACGGTTCACCACCAGGAAGAAGACGTCGCAGATTGAGTAGTCGCGCCGATGCGCTCCCCAAAAACTTGATCGCCCGCCTACCCGTGCAGGTACACAAACGGACGAAGTTCCGGAGGCCTACTCGCCCAGAAACTTGTGCGCGCAAGGTTCTGGACCGGAGATTGCAGAGAGCAGCCACAACACAGTGAGAGTCTTCTGGTTTATATTCGTATATCCCCTCTTGTATGGAGAGGAGAGCCCTCTTTAGTAACAGCAAAAAATAAAGAGACTGGTAACTGCAGTCATTAGTCACTAGTAACAGCAACCATTACTCGAAAGTAACTGCAGCCATAATCCCTCACCGTTACTGCCAGCCATCAGTGCATTTCGTTTTTCGAATAGATAAAGAAAAACGCGCCCGCACCCGACACGCCTGCGCGCATACGCACGCACACGCACACGCACACGCACACGCACACGCACACGCACACGCACACGCACACGCACCGCACCGCACCGCACGGCTCGGCTCGGCGTGGCGTGGCGAGGCGAGCGAGCGAGCGAGCGCGTGTAATGGCTCTCTCCAATTTCACAAGGGGGTTACCACGTTCCAACTTTTAAAGTGGTGTAACTCCCATTCAACTCTCCATATGGGACTAAACAGTTTTTCCATGTGGGCCTAGTAATTTCATTTGATTAATTGCTAAATTAAATGGACCAAGCCCAATTAATCCAACAATCCCCACCAAATTTCAAGGCACACGAGAAATACTCTCAGTTCTGCTGTTGTTTGATATACCAGTGTTTCGATGGAGACTGTTAAGTTGAACATCCATCTAGGAAAGGAGTTACACTCGGATCACATTAAGGTAAAAACCAACCTGCCATACAGAATAGGAGAGAAGCGCATCATTGAAGAAATGAGCCCTGTAAAGGTCTCTCCTCCCAGTCAACCAATAGCTTGCTTCACCATCCTACTTCACGGGATCTCCGATCACGTAGAACAAGTTACCACTGTGGTATGACTCATGTGGGTCTCAGGCCCATCTCACTCGATGCACTATCTATCACATTACGTGATAAACCCTTTGTAAATTGGTCGGCCAGATTATTAGCTGTCTGGACATAGTCCAGCGCTATCACTCCGGAGTTTTTCAGCTTTCTGACAGACTTCAACCGCCTCTTAACATGCCTAGATGACTTCATGTTGTCCTTAGAACTATTCACCTTGATAATTACAGTCTGATTATCACAGTTCATCAGGATAGCCGGTATCGGTTTTTCAACCACCGGCAAATCCATAAGGAGTTCACGAAGCCACTCAGCCTCAACAGTAGCGGTATCTAATGCTGTGAGTTCTGCTTCCATTGTTGACCTCGTTAAGATGGTCTGCTTGCAAGACTTCCAGGAAACAGCACCACCTCCAAGTGTGAACACATATCCACTCGTGGCTTTTATCTCATCAGCATCAGAGATCCAGTTTGAATCACTGTAGCCCTCCAGTACTTTTGGGTACCCAGCATAGTGAATTCCATAGCTCACGGTTGCCTTTAGATAACGCATTACTCTCTCAAGAGCACGCCAATGATCATCTCCCGGATTTGAAACAATCCGGCTTAGCTTGCTCACAGCAAACGAGATGTCAGGCCTCGTAGCACTAGCTAAATACATCAGTGAGCCAATGATCTGGGAGTATCTCAATTGATCCCTTGTTATT
This sequence comes from Dendrocalamus latiflorus, assembly GCA_017311315.1. Classification (NCBI taxonomy): domain Eukaryota; kingdom Viridiplantae; phylum Streptophyta; class Magnoliopsida; order Poales; family Poaceae; genus Dendrocalamus; species Dendrocalamus latiflorus. Next base: position 6,893,887 of record CM029651.1, on the reverse strand, counting down.
CTTCGGTTTTTCCTCAATAACACACTAGGATCATAAGGAGTAGAAGTAGGCTTGCAGTCACTATAACCAAAGCGACTCAAGACCTTATCCACATAGTGGGATTGCACGAGTGTAACCCCACCATCACCTTCTCTTAGTAGCTTAATGTTAAGAATCACATCAGCCACTCCCAAATCTTTCATCTCAAAATTCTTGGACAGAAAGTCCTTGACCTCCTCAATCACATTGAGGTTGGTCCCAAAAATCAGTATGTCATCAACATACAAGCACAAGATCACTCCTTCTCCCCCACCATAGCGATAGTACACACATTTGTCAGCTTCATTCACAACAAAGCCAGCAGATGTCAAAGTTTTATCGAACTTCTCATGCCATTGCTTAGGTGCTTGCTTTAGGCCATACAAAGACTTCAACAACTTGCACACCTTTCCTTCTTGACCTTCTACCACAAACCCGTCTGGCTGATCCATATAAATCTCCTCCTCCAACTCTCCATTTAGGAAAGCTGTCTTAACGTCCATTTGATGAACGAGCAGACCATGAGAGGCAGCCAGGGCAAGTAGTACTCGAATTGTGGTCAATCGGGCAACAGGTGAATAAGTATCAAAGAAGTCCTCGCCTTCTTTCTGGGTATAACCCTTGGCCACAAGCCTTGCCTTGTACTTTTCAATTGTACCATCAGGCCTAAGCTTTTTCTTGAAAACCCATTTACATCCTACAGGTTTACACCCATAAGGACGGTCAACGACCTCCCAAGTTTCATTAGACATAATAGAATCCATCTCACTCCGTACTGCTTCCTTCCAATAGTCAGCGTCAGGAGAAGAATATGCCTCTCCAATGTTTCTAGGAGTGTCATCCACGAGGTATACAATGAAATCATCACCAAAAGATTTTGCAATCCTCTGTCTCTTACTCTTTCGAGTAACTTCATTGTTATCCTCCTCAGGATTTTCCATAGGCGTTTGCTCAACATGTTCTATCGGCACAAAAGAATCAAGGGAAATTATAGGTTCTTGACTAGATGAGCTAGGTACATCACATTTCATAGGAAATTCATTCTCAAAAAATGTAGCGTCTCTGGACTCTATGATTGTACCAACACGCATGTCAGGTACTCCAGTTTTTATAATTAAGAACCTATAACCCACGCTGTGCATAGCATAACCAAGAAATACACAATCTACGGTTTTTGGTCCAAGTCTGCGCTTCTTGACAATTAGCACGTTAACTTTGGCCAAACATCCCCAGGTGCGCAAGTATAAGAGAGTCAACTTCTTCTTTTCCCATTCCTCGAATGGTGTTACTTCTTTATTCTTTGTAGGAACTCTATTCAGGACATGACACGCGGTCAATATAGCCTCACCCCACCATTCCTTAGAAAGTCCCGCAGTGTCTAACATGGCGTTAACCAAATCAGTTAGAGTGCGATTCTTTCTTTCGGCAACCCCGTTTGATTCGGGAGAATAGGGAGGCGTCCTCTCATGAATAATTCCATGTTCCTCGCAGAATAAAGTAAACTCATTTGAAAAATACTCTCCCCCACGATCAGACCTTACCCGCTTGATTTTCCTCTCAAGTTGGTTTTCTACCTCAGCTTTATAGATCTTAAAGTAATCCAACGCTTCATCTTTTGTTTTTAATAAGTACACGTAGCAAAATCTAGTGCAATCATCTATAAGCGTCATGAAATATTTCTTTCCACCTTTAGTCAACATGCCATTCATTTCGCATAAATCAGAATGAATGAGTTCTAACGGTGTCAAATTCCTCGCCTCTTTTGCTGCCTTGTGAGGCTTGCGAGGTTGTTTCGATTGAACACACGAATGGCACTTAGAACCTTTGACCAAAGTGAATTTCGGAATTAAACTCATATTAGCTAAGCGCGTCATACACCCAAAATTAACATGACAAAGTCGTGAATGCCAAACATTAGATTCATCATCATCGTTACACACATGGTTCACAATTTTATTATAGGAATCCATCAAAGAAAAACGGAACAAGCCTCCGCTCTCATAGCCTTTACCAACAAATGTTCCATACTTAGACACAACACATTTATTGGACTCAAATGCAAGCCTAAAACCATCTCTACACAGTAGAGATCCGCTGACGAGATTTTTCTTTATGGAGGGGACATGCTGCACGTTCTTCAGCTGCACGGTCTTTCCCGAAGTAAACTTCAGATCGACCGTACCAACACCATGAACAGCTGCATGCGATCCGTTCCCCATCAACAAGGAGCAACCTCGACCGACCTGATAAGATGAAAACAAGGAAATATCAGCACAAACATGAATATTAGCACCAGTGTCAACCCACCACTCAGGTGATTGACAAACAGAAAGAACTGTAGGTAAATAATTACCGTACCCCGATGTTCCTCCAGCTTCACTAATAACCATGTTGGCAGACTTCTTCTGCTTATCCTTGCGATCTGGACAATCCTTAGCCCAATGGCCAGAATCACCGCACACAAAGCAGCTACCCTTTCCTTTGCCTTTCTTCTTAAACTCAATAGTAGCCTTGGGCTTGACAAAAGGCTTATTTTTCTTTTTGTTGTGGAAAGCCTGAGGATTCTTCTTCTGCACCAAATTGGCGCTAGAACCTCCCTCAGCAGCAACTTTCTTGCCACGAGTATCTTTTGCCCTCGCCTTCTCTTCAACACCAAGAGTGCCAATGAGATCAGTAACACTGAACTCCTGCCTCTTGTGCTTTAGAGAAGTAGCAAAATCGGACCAAGAGGGTGGTAACTTGGCGATAATACCGCCAGCCACAAACTTGTCCGGTAACTCGCACTTATTGTTCTCAAGCTCCTTTGCCAGCGCCTGAATCTCATGAGCTTGCTCTACTACAGAACGGTCATCGACCATCTTGTAGTCATAGAACTGCTCCATTACATACAGCTCACTGCCAGCATCGGAAACTCCGAACTTGGCCTCAAGTGCATTCCACATATCTTTGCCCGTAGGCAAATGCATGTACACATCCACAATGTTATCCGCCAGTATGTTGACAAGTGCACCTCGAAAAAAGTTATCCGCTACATTGAACTTGCGTTCATCCTCATCAGACAGAGGCTCAGCGGGCTTTCCTTGTGCAACATGAAAACATTCCATGGCAGTAAACCACAGGATCGCGCGTGCACGCCATCTCTTAAAATTTGAACCATCAAACGGAGGGTGTGGCTTAAGCGACGCAGCAAAGCCAACTACCGAAAAAGACCTATCAAGTTTTTGGATTGTTGGAAATTTAGTCAATTTTCGGCATATTTTAATCCAGAAATTCAGCATGTAAAACATGACATAAACATGCATGAGTGATCTATCAACGATGTATTCGTATTCGCTAACGAACAAGCTAACAGAAACATCTATTAACATATTCATAGCGCACAGAAACAAATACACCAGAAAAGTTTTAGATTTATACCCTCGGGCGGGGCCAGTGCCGGAGACACCGGAGGCGCCGTTACCATCAGTCGACATGATGGCCTATTCGATGTAGTCGATCAAGGCGTGATGCAGGTCGAAGCTTGATGCAGGAAGATGTTCGCAGTGCAGTCCCGCGAACGGTTCACCACCAGGAAGAAGACGTCGCAGATTGAGTAGTCGCGCCGATGCGCTCCCCAAAAACTTGATCGCCCGCCTACCCGTGCAGGTACACAAACGGACGAAGTTCCGGAGGCCTACTCGCCCAGAAACTTGTGCGCGCAAGGTTCTGGACCGGAGATTGCAGAGAGCAGCCACAACACAGTGAGAGTCTTCTGGTTTATATTCGTATATCCCCTCTTGTATGGAGAGGAGAGCCCTCTTTAGTAACAGCAAAAAATAAAGAGACTGGTAACTGCAGTCATTAGTCACTAGTAACAGCAACCATTACTCGAAAGTAACTGCAGCCATAATCCCTCACCGTTACTGCCAGCCATCAGTGCATTTCGTTTTTCGAATAGATAAAGAAAAACGCGCCCTCACCCGACACGCCTGCGCGCGTACGCACGCACACGCACCGCACCGCACGGCACGACTCGGCGTGGCGTGGCGAGGCGAGCGAGCGAGCGCGCGCGTGTAATGGCTCTCTCCAATTTCACAAGGGGGTTACCACGTTCCAACTTTTAAAGTGGTGTAACTCCCATTCAACTCTCCATATGGGACTAAACAGTTTTTCCATGTGGGCCTAGGAATTTCATTTGATTAATTGCTAAATTAAATGGACCAAGCCCAATTAATCCAACATCTTCCTTGCCCACTAGAGCAAGATCAGGCCAGCAACATATCTAAATGATCAGATGTTTCACCATACAAAATGGAAGCAAGAATTAATCAAAAGTGGAAGAATTTTTGAACAAAACTGCTAACCAGTTAATATTTTGTTCGGAAACATTGTTCATATATGTATAGGATGTACAAATTGTATTACAGATGTATATGTACCAACAGTATCCACATAATCGGTAACATTGTTCATATACGTATAGGATGAACAAATTGTATTACAGATGCATATGTACCAATAGTATCCACACCTTCGGTATAGGGCAATAGAAAAATCTAACCAAATTCTGCTAGGATTCACATTGAAGAATTTTTTTATCATCATTCTCCTCCACTTTTTGCCAGACAGCATCAACGGAACAAATTCATTCTCAGCGTGCATGGCCTTTTGAAATTTATAGATGACCTTTGGAAAAGCACGTGAGAGCATATGTTCAATTTGTCTGTATTCAAACAGGACGGTCCTCTTGCCTTTCGGTCCAACTGAATGAGGATTCAACAGGTGTTGCACGGTGTTCCGGTGGAATTTGAGCAAACCACTGCTATCAATGTTGTATGAATCACCGCCACCTTCCACAGCAACAGGAAGACCACACTTACCTCGCACTACCCCAGCAACAGGACCACCCCTACCTCGACGTCCACCTCCCCAACCAACAAGAAAACCACCCCTCCCACCTCCTCCCCCAACCCTACCTCGCCCTTGGGCACCACCAGTTGACATGACTCACCCTCGAACAGCAGCAGCCAAAGGGCTTTTGTACTTCAGAACATGAAGGAGGTAAGAATGAAACAAAACCTTTTCCTTCCAATAATTCTTCCCAAGTTTGCAATACGACATTTTCTTGATGATTCGTTTGTATTTTGCAGGTTCAACCAGATGCAATTGGTCAAGCCTAAGATAAAGTGATCCAAATAAAGCAAGCTTCTGAACCTCATTCTTGTTTGCAGGATGATTCACAATAAGGTCACAATACTGCTCCCGGTAGTGTCGAAGCAACCACAACAGATGCTTTGTATCAAATGACAAATCTGATTCTCCTGAGAGGAGTCCATATTCAATAAGATCAGCAAGGTTGTCCATATCACGCATGTTTCTTTTGAGGGTTGACTTCTTCAGGAGTTTTTTGTCTGGCAACTTTCCTTTACAACACCAAGAGAAGTGAGGTGGAGATCCAATGCATTAAATTGCCCATTAAATGACCAACCCAAAGAATGCAAGCCAGAAATCCACACTATAATATAATTAGTTGGCCCCAACGTGAGATCAGTTGGCTTCAGGTATATGCCTATATCATTGGAATCAAGGGGGGTTTTGTAGCCAGGAACTACAACAGACTCTATCATCTCCTCTCCTTTGATATACTCGAGAAGCATGTAACAATTCTGGACATGTCTTTGAGAAATGAATAAATCACTCAGCATACTTTTAGACACTCCTTTGAACTCAATCAAACATGGGGAAAAAAGAATTTCAGAGTAACTCGAGGATAATTTGAAAAAAGATAATTTCAGAGACACTCCTAAAAGTAACAAGTAAATATTATTTTTTTCGAATGATCGGTAATATTATTTTAAATTAAAATATTTTGAAAAAAGTGCATTGTGCATGCACGCTTATTAGTAAGACAAAACAAAATCAGTGCCGACTGTTAGTTATGCGCTCTCCATTATACCATAAACCCTGCAAACATGGGAAAATTACTCTTAGAAACACTTGGCAAATGTAAATCTAGCAAACACACGAATGACACAGTTGATAACAATACACAAAGCAACGTAACCAAAGTATGACCAAAGTAAACATACAACCAAACCAATTGGTCAACTATACAACCAACTAAACGAAAATGATACAACTCTAACAATCAATCTCAAAACAAAAATGATGGGAGGTCAGGAGGCAGTATACATGTTGAAGTCTGCCAGAGAGAGGACCACAAGCCCCCCTGGCTGGGGGCGCCCGACAGTTCTGACCATCAGATCTTTGCGAAAAATTCCGAGAACATACCTACTAATTTCGGGCTCGGCTTCAACAGCGGCGAGAGGACGCGACAGCGCCGGCGACGGTCTCCGGCTCGAGACCGCCCGGCCCCAGCAGCCGCAGAAAACCCAAACCCTAGAAATGCACAAGACAATGGCGAAAATTCTAAGGATTTGGTATCAGATCTAAGCCACAGAAAACCCTAACCCCAGAAATGCACAACAAAATGGCGTAAGATCTAAGATTTCACCAACTAGAACGGTAGTTACGAAAATACCTTATGTTGTTCGGCTAGGGGCCGGCTGAGGCTACCAGCTTCAGGAGGCGGCGGGGGCGGCGGCGTCTTAGCGTTGACGATTTGACAAGGATGGATGAATCTGTGTGCCTATTTATATAGACAAGGCCACGACGATCTACATTGGACGCCGATGTGGGACTAAAGTGTGCGAGAGTCTGCGCTCGGCGCCTCCCGACCAATGGCGAATTTAGGATTTTATGAATGGGTGTTCGCTAATTATATTATGTTACATTTTTTTAATATATACTTATATTGGTTTATAAAAACTGAAGATAAAAGTCACATTTCTAAGTCTATTGAAAGTCAATAACACTAAAAAAAATTTGAAATAATAAACTAATACTAACACTTTATTTGGTGGCAGCACAATTACAACTCTTTGGAGTAAAACTATTACAACTTTAGTTGACAACGCAAGTGTGCACTTTGTTTTTAAATAGATATTAGCTTTAACCCACTTCTCTTTTCTTATTTTCTATGTTAGCATATTAAATGGTGTTTTTCACACACATAGAAAAAGAAGTAGTACATATTTTTGTTTTTGACATATATTGTCTCTATTTATGATTTACCACTCTCTAAGAATAACAGTTAACATGGCCACTTTGAACATATTGCTTCTGAAAAATAAAATATAAATATTTATAAACCAACACCAACTCTCTCAAATGATGTATATTTTGGATTGAAAGCATTATATAGATTCTTGTGACCAATAGATTTATGACAATTGGCACCATCAAATTCTTTCGAATAAAGCATGTAAAATATCTAGATATTTCTAGGAAACTATCTGGATTTAAGATCATGTTCATGGGATCTCTAGAACCCATAATTATCTACATCTTTCATATAGATAAATCATCCAATATTTCATCCAGTAATTTTAATCTACAAATTAATATATGGTACTAGAAGATGATAAATTTACTAGATAGCCAGATTACAAAATTCATATCTTAAAATCTATTTATCTGATCAATATAAATAAATATTGTACAGAAAACTATCGAATTTCTCTACAATTATCGAGTAGATGATATTTTTAAATTACTCTCATACAGTACCCAAAATTACAGGAGAACAATATAGCAGATTAACTGATATACCTGTGAGGTCGACAAACCGATCTAGGGTGAGTGCATGCATGGCGCCTCATGTGCATGCACGCTAGCTACCGTGCTGCTATCCGTATATCTTGACATGAGATGAACCGATCCATGGGTTGCGCTTCCTTCCGATTGACTTGAATTCGCATGAACGAATTAGGAGGTGTTCTTTTGGGTTGTGGTTGATGGCTTTTGTTTGTGTTTTTAGACATGACAGCGGACGATGGAGACACTAACACCGATAGTACACAGGGTTTTGGGTTCAGAAAGTTATTTGGAGAATCCACTTTAAGGGACTGTCCCATTTCAATGTTTGGCTCTTTGACTTTCTAAGAAACCAAAAATTAAAAGCAAAAACAAATATAAAAAACAGGGCCTATCTTATTGCTCCCTTGCCCTGGTGATGCCACAGTCCTCCACTTTGACCCCGTCTATGCCATCATTGGATTGTACAATTGTACGTGCCATGTATGCGTGCAGCGTACACACATTTTCTCTCTCTTTTTGCCCTCTTCAGAAATCTTTTAAGAGTTAAAAAAATCTTAATGGAAGAATAATGTTATCAATAATTAATTGATTGATTAAGAATATTTAGGTGAGAGGTCTTCCAGGGGTTAGGAGGAGGCCTTTATGACGCCACGACAACAACATTTCAACGCACAAAAGCAAGACCTCTAGACTAGAACTGCAAACGTGTCAACCTAGAGAGTGCTCTCTACCTGGTATTCATTCATTCACCGACCGACTAGTCACTAGTGCGTGCTCACATTTGATCGCACTAGACTTCCTCTAAAGGTCCTAAGTTTGCACGGTAATCTCGTACCCACGTTTACTCTGGAACGGCCCATTGGAGCCCACCAAGACACCGGAGCATAGCCTCCTAGGGTTTCCTTGGGTGCTTGTATAGTCCACCAAGTCGCCGCTGGCATGACCATCCCTTCTGTCCGCCTCTCCCTCCGCCACGGCCTTCGACCTCGCTCAACAATGCCGAAGCGGCCGGCCGATGAGCGTGGCGGTGGCCGTAAGGTCAAACGTCGGCGGCGGCACCTGTATCTTGTCATTGATGACTGGGAGTGGGGATACAGCATCCGCAAGTTCGATTTGTCGTCGGACTTTGATTCCGATGACGATGAGCTGCCGCACCAGCAAATAACTGCCGTCACAGACGACGGTGCGATCGATTGGACCGAGCAGCGCCTGCCACCGGCTGTCTTCCGCTTGGAGGCTCCGCGCGGGTTTTCTGAGTACTTCGCTGCCTTTGGCACGAAGATCATGGCCACGCATCTCATGGCGCCCAAGACCAACACACATCCCTTGGTGCCCAGGTGCTTCGCCCCCGTCTTCGACGTCCGCACGCGGGGCCTCATTTTCGGCCCCCGGCCCAAGGTGGCCGACCCCATCTACGTGTCCATCGGCGACAAGCTTTTCGCTTTGGGTGACGGCTCTTTCCATCTGCTTTACCCGCCTCCGCCACTGGAAGGTCCCTGTGTGTGGTTTTGGCTCAAGCTCCGGAAGCCGCCCTTCAAGCGCAAGTTTGTCACCTCCCACGCCGTGCACCCTGATGGGCGAACCATCTTCGTCAGCACCACCGTCGCCACCTTCACCGTTGACACGGCGGAGGACACGGAGGAGAGCTTTGAGTGGAAGCGACATGGCAAGTGGACGCTGCCCTTCACCGGCCGCGCCTACTTTGACCGCGAACTGGAGGCCTGGGTTGGGTTATCCGGCGATCCAAACAAGCTTGGTTACCTCTGCTCCTGTGATGTGGCATCCGCTGACGCCGGCGCCAGCGACAGGCAACCCCCGGCCTGGAAGCTCAGCAAGGAGAAGCTGTTTAGCAGGGACCCAACCAAGAACCACATTGGTGTCACCCTCGTGCACATGGTAGGCAGAAGCAAATTCTGCCTCGTGCAGTGCATCTCCATCTACGATGACTGCCACGATGAGAACAATTACTACAAGTGGGAAGAGAACCTGCCTCAACCATGTCGCCATCTGCTTCGATTAACGACGTTTTCTCTCAAGTATGACAAGAAGGGAGACCTGACTCTCACACACCGCCTGGTTCGACACTACGAACTGCCATATGCAGTAACAGACTATCTTCTGGAGCGGCCTGTGGCTTTCTGGATGTGAAAACCATGATATGGATAATATATTATGGATGTAAACCAGCAGCAGCTTCTTTGTGCGCGTGGGGTCGTCTGTGACTCTTATGATATACTCTGTAACGATGGATTCCGTCCGCTAATGTTCCATTTGTAATAAATTAGCTTTAATAAATCTCATCTAATGTCAGGATCATGGTTTAAAGTGGTTGTAACATCTGCAATAAACTTCATGATCACCGCCGACAAGTACTTGACCACTCCTTTTACCATAAGCCCCTTTTGATGTTTTTTCAGCTTCCTTAGAATGGCTTCTAAAGAGGTTTTGAAATTATAACCAGCAAACAAAAGAGTATCCAGAAACAGGTGGCCATGTTCTTTCTCCTAATGAAACCTGAATAGATGCATGGCCGGCTTTGTTCATGTCCATCTCGATGAAAGGGGCTAGAGAAATATTTCCTTGTCTGACATCTTCCATTTGAATTAACTTGTCCATCATATTAACAAAAAGATGACCTGAACGCTTCACTTTCAGCTGAAGTATATACTTCACGAGAAGTCTTAGTTCAGAAGAAGAGAGCCTGAGAAAAAAGACGAGCATAAAACGTACCGCAAAATTACAAAACACGAGCCGCTATGGAGAGAACAGCATCGGGATTTCATGGAATATAACCGACCTGTAAGCACCTAGCACTTCAACAATTCTCAAAGCATGATTAAGAATAGGAGAGGAACCCACCAAAAATGGGTTGATTACCTCAAGTAGAAGACCAACACATCCCCTGAGGTTTCAGATGAAATGCTCTCTACCTGCAGGTTACTGGTGGGAGGAAGAACAATCTCAAGTGCAAGCTCAAGCAAAAGCAACCCAGATTCAGAGATAAGATCGTAGAAAGTGTGTGATGACAGGATTGTATGCAGCCTTATCCTATTAACAGAATTGTTGCATACCGCAGCTGTCATAGCTCGCATTAGAAAAACCAAAGATCTTCATGTGAGTAAGCAAACATGATTCAGTCTCGTCATTTTCACTGTCATTCTGGAAACTATGAAGTGTTGTTAGTAGCAGAGAAAATCCAGTGGCTTCTCCAAAAATTCTTTGTGCTGAACTGTTGGCCCCAAGAATACTCCACAAAGCACCAAATGTATCACACTTCGCATCATTGTCAAGCTTGTATTGAGAACCCAATGAGGTTGATACCATCCCACTCTTCAAGATTTCAATCAGAGACCCTAATTCTTCTGGATGAGCCCTGAAAAAGGCAAGGTTTCATGTGTTAAAGAAGTCATAGTTCACCTGGCATGCTACTAAAATTCACTTAATTAGCATGCTTAAAATCAACAAGTCATACGGCAAAAATAGGTAAATAGGCCCTTAAACTTGCATAGGTGCTCCATTTAGGCCTATGAACTTGAGAATTCAACATATAGGCCCCTAAACTGGGATGATCCCATATGATTGTTGCTTTCATGGTAGAGTAAGGTGAAAACACAAACCTGAAAAGAATCTTCAATTATCAGGCATGACAATAATCGTAGTACCCCGGATCTGTGGCTTTCAGATACCAAGAAAGGAAGAATGGTGTTGACACCATTGGAAGATCGGAAGGAGTGCTGGTTAGGCTCAGCTCTCTTCAGCAGATAGAAAAGGCAATCCCAAGCAACAGTAATTGTCCCTTCATCTTCAAGCATGGGAAATTTTGCGGAACCAGAAGCCATTAGCTTCGGCGAAAGAATCGCGTCTTTGTTGTCCACGGTTTTCTGAAAATTACATGCGCTGGGCATCCTGTCTGGAAAGTCAGAGGCCTTGCTTTGCTGCTCATCTCCAGAGAAAAGCTTGTTGTGTTTCAAGTCATCTAACAATGCCCCCAGAACACCCACTTCCCTGAGAACTTTTTTTGTACTGTTGATCAAAGGAGAGGAGCTTTACGAAGAAAGAAAGTATCGTATGCTTGAGACTGGTAGAAATTGGTTGCTGCAATAAGCAACAGAGTGATAACAACTCCTGCTCCGGAATGCAGTTTACAACCGTGACTGCATATTCTAAAATTTTTAAGATGACCTCGTGAAGTGCTGCAGGGAAGCCGTCCATGTTTAGGATAAAAAGAGGAACATTTCGCAGTTGTTGACATAGCTTGTAGTTTTCAAGATGGCTTGAGAAAATCTTGAACATTCTATTGAGAACTTCAGCTTGCACTTCCAAGTTGTCTGCCTTCAGAAAAATATCCTGTAGCATCTGAATGGCTTCAAGATTTTTTTACCTTGGGGCTACTAATTTCCAAAATCACCGACCATGACTGCCTCCATACCCACCTGCACATGCAAAGAGCATGTGTAAGTTGTGTCCATGTGCTCACGTGTGTTCGATCTGTGGGGAATTACCCAACATATGGTATCAGAGCCTCAAAATCCAAGAGCGAGGTGTGAGGAGAAGCTGCTTGGCGATGACTCACTGGACAGCGTGATGGTGTGAGCAGCGACGCGCATCGGGCGGAGGTGCATAGGTGCTGGCAACGAGTCGGCTGCAGCACTGTGCGCTCAAGAGCATGGCAGCAAAGATCCGTGCGGCCATGGCGAGGCCAGCATAGTGTGCCAGAATCGCATATGATGTGTGCACCGGTGGCGACGACGTGATCGCCAAGGTGTGGCATCGATGGGCACACCAACAGCAGACTCCATGCGAGGTGGAGGCCGCGGCTGATGACGACAGTCTCCACTAGAGGTATGTTGAGGCTGGCGACGGCACAGATGAACTGCAAGGCATGAGCGACGCCATCGGCGAACGACGTTCTTCCACCATCAGTAGTGTCATGGTGTAAGGCGTTGTGGAGACGGCAATGTCTAAAGCGGCGACGACATCATTGGTGTGTCTGAGTCGATTTGTGTATTTGGCAAAGTAGCAGTGTTGCATGTGTCATTGAGTTGTTTGTGCACATAAGAGGTGTGTGACATGCGTGCGCATATTTGTGTCATGGTCATGCACGTAGGTGAGTCAGTGCATCATGCATTAGTGTGTGAGTTCTTGTAGTCGTGTCCAAGTTCTCATGTGTGTAAGCTCTGATGAGAGTTTCCAACGCCGTCAAGATGTGTCACTGGCGAAAGACAATTGAAGCTGAGAAAGTGGTTGAAGTCGTTGGTGAGGTGTGTCACCGACAGTGAAGATGTGAAAGGCACCGGCAAGTTGTGTCACCGGCAGCATGGTCAACAAGAAGAAGCCAAGATTCCTTGGAGACGCGTCAGGAGATCGGACTTCATCTTGTGAGTCAAAGAATCAAGATTAAGGGGGGATATTAGAATTAATCTTGATACTTTGAAGTGGTCGTAGGCTTCAGTCATGGCCGAAGCTGTAGTTGAAGCTATCGTTGAAGCCACAGTCGAAGCTGTGGTCGAAGCTGCAGTCGAAGCGCCACGATCGGTCCTCGAAATGCCATGCTCAGAGGACTCGAAGCCTCTGTGTGTGGTCGTTGCGACCAGCGTGGTCATTACGACTGGTTTGTGCATGGTCGTTGCGACTAGCGTGGTCATTACGACCAATTTGTATGTGGTCGTTACGACCCACTCTAGTGTATGTGTGGTCGAAATGACTAGTGTGTTTGTGGTCGAAACGACCAGTGTGTGTTGTCGCAAGGACCAGTTTGTGTGTGGTCGAAATGACCAGTTTGTGTGTGGTCGTTACGACCATATTGTGCGTGGTCGTATACGACCAGGTTGTGCATGGTCGTTGTGACCAGGTTTGTGCGCGGTCGTTACGACCGGCTTGTGCGTGGTCGTGGCACAGTGGTTCAAGTGCCATGGTTAAAGCTGTGGTCGGAGACGTGGTCGAAAACAAGCAGTGATCAGAGACGCGGTCGAAGTCAAGCTGTGGTCAGAGACGTGGTCGAAGACAAACTGTGGTCAGGAGACATGCTCGAAGACAAGCTGTGGTCAGGAGATGCGCTTGAAGACAAGCTGTGGTCAGGAGACGTCATGAGGGCTAAGACTATGTGCATTCTACGTTACCGTCATATGCAGGAAATCATGAGTGGTAAGATGAAGGATTTAGAGGTTTATCAATCTTGTAATAATTATATCCTAATTATTAATTTAAATATATATATGCTTACTACTTTACTTCTCCTAGAGATAGGGCATGACAATCAAATCAAGTACATTCGATCTAAACGAACTCTTCGATATTTGAGGATGGCTCTCCACCTTCATCATGATGGATATCATTGACTCGAAAGGAGAGTTTCACTCTGGCGACACCGATTAATACATGTTCAAACAATTGATTCAATTGTAACTCTTGCTAGCGACAATACATGCATGAACATTCTTTTGTGTAATTAATCTGTAAAATTGTGTATCTGTGATACACTGATACATTGTGTATTTGTGATTGATATATGTGTATTTGTGTATATGTCAATTTGTATATCTGCTTGTTTTTAGATGGCATGACTAGCATTTCCTTAGGCTAGCTAAAAAACAGAGAAATTTCTAGCTATACAGACAACTATCACAGATGGTTTTATGGCATAAACAGTTTGTGAAGGCCTTCAATCACAGACGGCTATAACCAAAACCTATCTGTGAAGGCCTTCAATCACAGACGGTTACTTTTACCAACCAACTGTGATATAGTACATATCACAGACGGTTTTTTGTTAGAGTTGTTTGTAATATCCAATATATCACTAACGGTTTTTTGTTACAGTCGTCTATGAAATCCGAAATATCACAGACGATTTTTGTTTATAGCCGTCTATGTTGTGATTTATATCACTGACAAATAAATTCAGATGGTTCAGAAACCGTCTGTGATGATGGTTTTGAAGTTTGAACCGTCTGTAATGACCCTTTGTGTGGTAGTGTAAATGGTTCCATATGGTATATTACTCCCATATGCTATGACACCTGAGGGGAAGTATATGGTGTAAAATGATCATAGTTTTGTTTCCTTTTATTTCTACGTACTCGATCCAATGTGGACAATAATTTAGCAAAAATAATTAAAATATTTAGAAGTAATTTTTCAAAACAATTTTGATGAGGTTATTTTCATGTGGTATATCTATATAGTTTTATTTATATCAATGATCAAAGTTTTAAAAGTTTAATAACAATCTATTTAAGTTTGAGTTAGTGGAGTACATCCACGACTCCATGTGTGGCAATGCCTTCAGATCCTTCGTGTCTAGTTGAACGTTTTACTCGGATTTTGAAGGGCTAAGTACTAGCAAAGCATGGACATCAATTGTTAGCAAACGCACCCGAAATCCAGGACTACCTTTTTCCTTTTCTTTTGAGAGGCAATAGGCATCTCCCCCACTTTTTTTTAAATAGTAGCGACAATGGGAAAAAATAATTAACTAGGTCACCATCATTTTTCTCCCCTGTAACTTGTATCATTTTTCTCCCCTATAACTTATCTTCGTCCATAATCTCTAAGTCCTTATTTGAAAGTTCTATTCCGGCTGAGATCTTTATAGGTAGACTGAAATTTTAAAATAGGTCTCCCAAACAACGCCTAAAATTGATTTTTTTTTTTTGCCGTATGGGAGGATAATTGGTGGTGAAATAAAGTGTATGCCGCACAAAAAAAATCTCGTTTAGTCTACCCTCTCCGACCACTTCTTTTTTGTGTTTTATCATGATTTCCAATTTTGTAATTCCCACGTGGACGCTTACTCGACACTGATGCAGGCACGTGGCACCTGGAAGCAAACGGGGACTAGAGTAGCCGTGTCTAGTCAACCAGGCCACGGCTAGGACGCCGTGTGGGCCGAGAGGGAGACAGGCACCGACGGAGGCGTCCATCGTATGGGCCAGACCCAGACTCGGACTCGGAAGTCGGAACCCTTAGAAGGTACATGCATGCATAGATTGAGACGATCAGGAGAGAGGAGATAGGGATGGACGCCGCCGCCGCCGCCGCTGCCCTTTCGGCGACGACGGAGGAGCGCAAGATGAAGAACAGCAAGAAGAGAGGCGCGGAAGCCGAGGAGGAGTGGGACGATCTGGGGTACAGCTTCCCATTGGACAATCGGTCAGGAAAGCTGCCCAAGTGGAACACGTGGGAGGAGAAGAAGGAGGCCGAGGCGAAGGGGGTGGATCTCGTGCGGAGGCGCGTGGAGGACACCCACCGGCGCCGGCTCGCCGCCACAGTTCCTTCACCGTACGCGTGTGCGCACGCATGCCGGCCGCCATGGCGTTATTAACATGTGCCCGAACGACTTGTACGAACTCTTTGCGATTAGACGTCGACGATGCTGTCTCATTATGTAAATGAATTGGTACTTCCCTCTTAAGCTCAAACCCTATTTTCCCACCCTGCAGATTGTAATCTACCTCTTACCACTTCAAATGTTTGGATCCTTTGTATTTTAGCGACGTTGATCAGTCTGCCACTGCTATTTTCTCCCCCTTTCCAGCCTCCTCCAACTTTTTCATGCATTGCAGGGGTGGAGCCAGCCCAGGAAGGGAGAAATTTTATTGTGTCACAGGTTCTGGGAGATTTTATTGTGTAATGGTGACATAAGTATGGTTTATCATGAATGAATCGGAAAGCAACGCTCAACACGGTAACACTATAGCAATACTATAGATTATACATGACAAATTAATTTCTAATACTGCTACAACACTCAGTTGTATAGAAAAATAATTTTTAATAGCTACTTACTGGTTGCAATCTGTGATCATAAGCTGTAATCGTAAGTTGTAAGCCATGGTCGTGAACGTGGTTGTAAGACGTGGTCGTATAAGCTGTAGTCGTAAGCCGTGGTCGTATGCCGATTTATGACCACGGCTTGCGACCAGTAAATAGCTATTAAAAATTATGTTTCTATACAACTGAGAGCTGTAGCAGGTATTAAAAATTATTTTTTGTACAATCTACAGTGCTGCTACAATGCTACTGTGCCACATGCTGCTTGCCGATTCACTCGTGACACTCTCCCAGGAGTGGTGGGTCTTTCGCTTTACACGTGCCAATGATTGATTTGGTTATTACACAATGGCGTTGTGCAACCGTGACACAACCACGGCTTACGATCATGGTTTGCGACCAGTAAGCAGTTGTTAAAAATTATTTTTTCGTACAACCAAGTGCTATAGCAGTATTAAAAATTAATTTGTTCTGTACAATCTACAGTACTACTACAATACTATAGTGTTATCGTGCTGCCCCAAGGAGCTGGCGGACATCATGACGCGGTGCTGGGACAGGAACCCGGTCAACCGACCGGAGATGTCGGAGGTGGTGGCGCTGCTTGAGAAGATCGACACCGCCCGGGGCAAGGGCATGACGCCCGTCCCTGAGCACGCCGCGCAGGTGTGCTCCTACTTCGGCTTCGATCGCGCGCAGCGCCTGATGAGCTTGAGCTCTGTACGACTGTACCCATTTCCTTCAAGTCTAAAGGCCTGTTTGTTTTGGCTGCGGCTTATGACTTTTGGCTGAAATTTTTGAATTTTGGTTGTTTACGGTACAGATTACGGAGAGATCGATACTCACTTACAATTTTGGCTGGTACAGATGTTGGGTTTTTAACGTGTACAATGTTTAACTTGTAGATCCCGTTTTGAAAAAATACTCCGTTTGAAAGTTAGGTACTGTAACAAAAGCCAAAAGCCGACCGGCTTGTTGCTTGCCAAACAGGCCCTAAACTGATTGCCAGCATCGATCGTGTTTTAGTTGGTACTCTCCCTCTCTGTTATTTTGTATTGATGCGGGCTTGTTCGCGATGGCATGGAATTGTACCGTCAGTACTTGGTTGTGGGTGAAAGCCATGCTCGCCTAAAATTGTGCATGTCTGCGAGCCTTGCTATGCATAATGGCATCCTATTGTGCGCATCTTGTTTTCTCATGTACGCGTATATGTAGTGTGTATTCGTGGCCACTTCAAGTTGAAGCTGCCGTATCTTGGTTCCTTAGGCTGGGAGTGGAAACCATGATTTGCGTGGATCCGGGTACTTGTCTTACTGACTCTCCTCTCTCTAAAAAAAAAAAAGAACTGTGGTTATGTCCATCTCCAGATGCTTAAAAAGGTGCTTAGAAAAAAATCGTCTTTTTTGCTATATAAGATAAATAAGATGCTAAATTTGTAACATCCACGAGGAGGCACCAATGCTTAACAGGTGCTCGTATTTATGTTTGAGCAGTAAATATGTGCTAACTGCTGCCACTAGGTCAATTAGAATTTTTTTCAATTGAAGTTTGTTCATTAGGTTTTTTTTTAGCGGATGTCAGTAAAAAGGCAGAATTGGTTAATGGCCTGGGCCGCCGTTTTGATTCACAGGATTCTCAAAAAGCAAGAATAGAAAAAAAATAGGAATAAGATAGAAATACATGTACAAAATAGAGGATTGAAAAACACAGAAATTTTGTAGGACTAAGTGTTTAGAACATATGAATAGAAAACACAAAAGAACTTGCCTCGATCCTATGCATAGCAAGAAAAAAGAGGCTTCAGTAGATGTTTGTTTTCCTATGGTTTTCCTTTGGAATCATAGGGATAGAAAATTTTCCTACATTTCTGCTTTTCTCCATTCCTATGAATTAAATGAATGAACAGTTGCTATTCCTGTGGAATTCATATTCCTCCATTTTTTTTTCTAAGAATCAAAAGGCCCTAAGTGTCCTCTCGTCTTAAGGATCTCAATTTGGCCCGGCCCATTGACCATCCAACTCAAATCAATGTCCGTCCACTTCTGCCTCTTGGCGTCGCGCTCTCTTCTCCCGCGCCGTGGCCGTCCTCTACCGGACTTGCCGCTCCCCGCCTCCCTAACACACGCGCGCCGCCGTGGTGTACGCCGCGTCATCCCCTATAGGTAGCCACCTCCCAGGTCCCAATCTCGTAATCCTTGGCTGCTTGAGACCGCCCTGTCCACCGAGGGCGGCGTTGTCCTATCGCGCACGCGAGGTGCTCGACGATTTGCCCGCGTGGCTACCGAGCTTGAGGATGCGCCGGTGCTGCCGGGTTCTCCTGTCGCCGTCGCCGAAGTTCGGGCTGCGCAGCGGTGAGCGCGTCGCGTCGCGCTTCTCCACTGCGGGGTTCGACCTGCCCGACTGGTTCAGGAACCCAAAGGATGATGGCTCTTGCGCTGGCTTGGACGACGACTTTGTGCTCCCGACTAAATCTGGCTTTTTGGAAGAGCGGAGCCGCGGCGGCGGCTCCAAACCGCTGTCGATCCGCCCCGGCTGCCCTGCGCCGGCCTCGCACGAGGACGCCGAGTTTGAGGCCGACGTCGACGAAGTCAGCAGGATCCTGAGCTCTTGCTTCGCGTCTCCCGAGGCCATCGTGATAGCCATGGACTGCTGCCCCGTCAGGGTCTCGGACCACCTGGTCGACAAGATTCTGAGGAGGTTCAGCAACGATTGGGTGGCGGCGTTCGGGTTCTTCATGTGGGCCGGCGCTCAGGGAGGCCACTGCCATTGTGCTGATTCATATGACTTGATGGTTGACATACTGGGCAAGTTCAAACAGTTCGATCTGATGTGGGGTTTGATCAGTCAGATGGACGAGGTCGGGGGCTTGGTGTCGCTGGCAACAATGACAAAGGTGATGAGGAGGCTCGCCGGGGCCAGCCGATGGACTGACGCAATAGATGCCTTCCACAAAATGGACCGGTTTGGGGTCGCGAAGGACACAAAGGCCATGAATGTGCTCCTGGACACATTGTGCAAGGAGAGGAGTGTGAAGCGTGCGAGAGGCGCCTTCCAAGACTTGAGGGGGACGATACCCCCCAATGAGAGTAGCTTCAACACGCTGGTCCATGGGTGGTGCAAGGCGAGGATGCTGAAGGAGGCTCGAGAGACGATGGAGGAGATGAAGGAGCATGGCTTCAGTCCTTCAGTGATAACTTACACCAGCCTGATAGAAGCTTACTGCATGGAGAAAGACTTTCAGACGGTTCACGCTATCTTGGAAGAGATGCGCTCCAAAGGGTGCCCTCCAAATGTTATCACATACACAATCGTGATGCACGCGTTAGGGAAGGCAGGGAGAACGCAAGAAGCTTTGGATACATTGGACAAGGTGAAGGAGGATGGCTGTGCCCCAGATGCTTCCTTCTACAACTCTCTCATATATACACTTGGCAGAGCTGGGAGGTTGGAAGATGCTTATTTGGTGGTTGATGAGATGTGCAGAACTGGAGTTTCCCCCAATGTCACTACATTCAACACCCTGATTTCTGCTGCTTGTGATCACTCTCAGGCAGAGAATGCCCTGAAGCTGCTGGTTAAGATGGAGGACCAATCATGCAAGCCTGACATAAAGACATACACTCCCTTGCTGAAGCTGTGCTGTAAAAGGCATTGGGGAAAGATTCTTCTGTTCCTGATATGTCATATGGTTAGAAAGGACATTAGCCCTGATTTCAGCACCTACACCTTGTTGGTGAGCTGGCTATGCCGAAATGGGAAGCTTGCTCAGTCTTGCCTGTTCTTGGAGGAGATGGTGTCCAAGGGTTTTACTCCAAAGCAGGAGACATTTGAACTTGTGATAGAGAAGCTTGAGAAGCGGGATCTGCATTCAGCAAAGAGAAAGATTCAGCTTCTGAGGATGGAGGTAGCAGCTCGGAAGCACACTGGCTTCTCTTATTTGAGAGAGGATGGTGACGTTAGACAACAATGTGCTGTATTGTCAGATACTTCTAGTCCTGAATCTTAGAACAAATGGAGAGGAAGAAATAAAAAGGAAATCACTAGTACACACTGCTTATTCATATATTCATGCAAATGCAACAGTGATTAGCCTGCTGTCGATCTGCTACAGTTGATCTGCTACATGGAAACTCTGTTACAGTTCTATGGCCTTGATAAGAAAAAAAAAATGTGACCTACCAATGACTGACATCATTCTTAAGTACATTCGCGTCAATGTCTGAAATATAAAGGGAAGATAAAAATTAATCGGTTCATCATGAAGCGTTGCTTGTTTCAGCATATGCAAACATGTCCTTGTAAGCCCTGCTAAAGTATGCATAAATAAATACAAAGGTTATTCACGAAAGAGCAACTGAACATGCACAAAAGAAAAGCTGTGTAGCTGCAAAGGGACAGCACTCAAATCTCGCATTAACAAAACCAGCCCCTTTCCCACAGTTTTAGCAACATGTTTACGTTTTTCTTATTTCAACAGTTGAGCCAACATGTTTACGCTTACGCCTTTCTTATTTCAACAATTGAACCAACATATTCACGCCTTTCCATATACGTACAGAGTAACAGCCGCTATTACAGCCTTTCTTAGAACTCAAGACTGGCATGCAAGTTAGTGCCATTGTCATTATACATGCGTCCGTGTGTCATTGTCATTATACATGCCGGATCCAGATTTAGACAATCTAGAATCCTCTATGAAACTACTATACTATTCCCTGAATCAGTAAATAGTACTCATAAATATATCATTGAATATTTTATATACAATGTAAACCATACTATACATTAATATTACATATCAGAGTTTAATTGGACCGTATCGGGTCAAGTTTACATTAGAGCCGATCAGACCAAATAGATACATTACATAAAGTAGAAACATACATAAGGCGGAAGTGTTTGCAAAAAGGAAGAGCGCATCTCACCACAGGCAAGAGATTGGCTGAGGGTAAGAGCCTAAACCAATAGGGACTATCCTAATCTCCTCCGTCTTCTTCACCATTAGCTTCTGGGGCGTCGTAGTACGCGTAGTGACCTTGATCCATAAGTTTTGAGGGATTTAGTGAACGAGGGTGAGCACAAACAACCATGTTCTTGAGTCAACACACAAAATACAATATTGTACATGCAAGGTTCATCAAAGGTAGCTTGAGTTTTTTTTATTTGCTAGAAGTAATATTAAAAAACTACAATAATTAAAACTTTCTACAACTTAGTATTTTAACTGAACCATGTTTTTATTAAAGAGAGTAAAGGTGTGCAATATTAATAGCAGTGTAGGTTCCATCCACTTATTAGATAGTTTCATCCACCATATGCTAGTTTTTGTGTCCAACGATACATCCACTCATTATAATCGCTGAGCTACCTCCACCCGGGCAAATCCAAATTCAGGGCTACATCCACCTAATGAGTTTTCATCTTACCCACAAAGTTTAGAAATAGATACTAACTCAAGTACGTTACCATGGCCGCCTATGACCATGGGCACAACTGTTCGAACAGCTTACACTCTGTAGAGGTCGTATACTTTACCTACAAGAGATAATCAACTTGTTATAGTTCATACATTTCCTTAGATGTGTAAATCAAGGATATCACCATAAGACATTTACAATGCATCTCCCCAGCGAGGCTACACCCACTAAGGTTTCCATCGCTGTGAGGCTACGTCCACCCACTCCAGAAGCCCCCTCTTGCGCTGCACAGAGGCTTAAGCCAACACTTTTCTCGTGTTCCACCGGATGACGCAACCCACACTGGGTCGATACAAATTACTTGACCAGGTCGCACCTATTATAGACTTGTTGCACTGTTTTACATTAGAATGTCGTCACTAGATTTGGTCCTTAAAGTTATCTGGGTAGTGTTTCTACAAACTACATATTCTCGTGCTACATCCACATCAATACCTCTTAGTCTCTTACCATCCGCTCAGACATGTAATGAAAATTTTAGGGTTTTGTGAAGCACAAAATTAGGTTATCTTAATAAACCAGCCATCTCCCCCCAATGGCTGCCCTAAAACTAGTTTCATGATTGAAAAAATGATAATAAGACAATTTAATGCTCTACTACTTAAGCAAGACTAAGCATGATGCTTAAGTATGACTTATAGCTAATATGATTACCATTATATTTCTAAGGTGACAAGAATTAAGTGCTCAATTGACCAAGGGATGGGGTATAATAATACAAGGTTGATTAGGCATATATCTACAACCTTAAACTGAACATATATTTGCATATCAAATAAAGCATGCAATTTGATAATTTAAATAAATATAATTTGCATAGAAATATAGGTTGAGTCTTGAGAAACCTTTTTTTAGCCAAAAAAATGTTTCGAGCATAGTCATTTCGCTTTTTAAATGAAAATAATCAGGCATTTCTGGGAAAGGACATCATACAATTGTGATGCATCATATTGTTGGTGCAGCTTCTCTGGACTACGTAAAAACTTTCTTTGTCCTTGTTGATGCCATCCTGACCTCTCCAGATATTCTTCAATCAACCTGATAATACCAGCAATGAGACCTCCAAAGAATTTAGTAACATCAACAATAATAACAATGCTTTCTGTCCCAAACAAGTTAGGGTAAGATAGGAATGCAACCTCCTCAAAGTCCTATTTTGGATTTCATTTCATGAAAAGATGGCTTAATTTTAAATTGGCTCGCTAAACCTAACACAACCCTTCTTTTTTTCTGATCTTTTTTTTGATTTAGAACAGGATATGTAGAAAATTACATAAGCAAAGTTCTCCAAAGAATTTAGTAGCAAAACAACAAAAAAGAAGATGCTCGACATGGAACTTACATGCTACAGATCGACTTTTGGGAACCCGCCAATTCACGGTCGGGAAAGGAGTCCTCCAATCTGAAGCTTAACCACACATACAACTCCAGGACCTGCAGTACGCACCATATGAGTTGGTGATTAAGCTCATTGTAGAAACTGTTTGGAGACAGTGATGTACCGAAAATGAAAGATACATGATTAATATTGCTGTATAAACTGTTTGGAGTTAAATGGTATACCGAAATGCCCACGACCTTTTTGCAAAAAAGCTTATCTTATACACAAAATTTAACCACTCCCAGTTAATTATTAGATAGCAGGCTCTTAGAAAGTTTGTACAAACTGCGATATTCATCATGGGCAGTAGTTAGATCATATTAACAATCCACCAGCACACTCCTATTTATCAATTACCTTTTCACGTGTCTTAGTACCATATGGGATAATCCACTTCACTAAGATTTGGATGACTTTCTCAATCATACTTAGACTGCCCTTTTGAAGTTCAATTCTGACACATTTGTTCTTTAATTTGAATTGGTAATTGCATTAATGCCTACATGCACAAGAACAACTCAAAAAAGTAAGATATCATTCTATCACACCAGAGGCCTGTATACATAAGGTACCATGCTTGCATGAGTGTTGTATCATCCTTAAAATTTCAATATCAAATTCAAACTGTGCTATGAGAAACAGAGAGTTTTTTTTTCTTCTGTGGATAGTCTGTCTTTGCCAGGATTTCTTTTCCCCCTCAAATCATAGATTGATTTGAACTTGAAATTTTATATGAATGTAGAATATATTGAGAACTGCTGTTACAGAGGAATAGATAATGTGCACGCGTGTGTTAACTGCCTTTTCATAATATAAACAAAAAGAACAAAGGAATTTGTGTTCAGAAGACCTTGACAAGAAATACAGTAGTATTGACTATTGACTGACAAGATACAAGTAGTATCTATTGACAGAATTTGTACTGGAGAAACAAAAGTTACATTAACCTTGTGAACTGATTCAAGTTCCTTGAGTTGCTTGTGCGATTTAGGCACTCGGAGTGTTCCAGGTGTAAATATTTCTTTAAGTCGAACAGTGCCTTTCTTTGCATAATTTTCTGCAAACTGCATCTCAAAGAAATTAGTGTATCGTTTCCTAATTCTACACAAACATTGAAAGGAAAAATAGTAGGATAGAAATGCTTGCCTGAATTAATCCTTGAGTAGATATATCATCACGCATGTCCACTGGACTGCAATATGAAAAGTCAGAAAGTGGTCAGATAATTGACATTAACAGATGTGGAGCAAGACAAAAGAATAAGATATACAAAAGAATAGGTTGGTCTAGTATCATAGTATTACAGATCACCTGAGACAAAAGAGGTATTTATCATACAATCCAAGAGGCAACTCATCGACAATAGCAGCAATTTTCTGTTAACAGTGCGAGGAAGAAATGGTAATTAACAAAACATAATCTACCTGAATCTGCAACTCAACAGAAAACATAATCTACCTGGTAAAGTTTACTATTATTGTAAATTTAAATATAATGCTACGTTGTTGTTTTTTTAAGCAGGGAGTCAGGCTTTTCTAACCAGGTTATCCTGTTTTAATTTTCTAGCGTCCCTTATAGAAGATTTGACCAAACATAGAAAACTGTGCTTTTGAGGAAATAAATACCAGCATATCTTCACAATCAGCGATAAAATAGTCTGAGGATAGTTTGGCATTCTCTAAGAAACGTACCTGCAGTAGAACAAAAAGAAAAGTAACACACATTTCCTGACCATTCGAAATAGCTGTAACTAGACAGAATGCATTGACATACAGTTCATGGGAAAGAAGAAGATAACAAGTTATTGAACAAGAGGTAGATAGAGGGGACAAAGTCTACTATTTAATTGTTGGGAACAAGCAATGTCAAGCTGAAGTCTAAACAAAAACAGGATACCTCAAAATAGAGCCAAATTATTGTAGGGGCAATTCAATTCATGCCACTGCAGAAGTTATCAGGACATAATTGATTGAACCAACAACAGAACAACTATTGGGCAGCTACAGTGCTAGAAAATTCCGATATCTATACAACAATAGCAGAGTAACTCACTGTGCCATGATGCCATCCAAACTAACACAACCAAAAGGATATCATCATTAAATTGTTTATGTAGTATAACATTTAACTTTGCTATTGCCGTTCACATGTTATAAAAGTATGAAGTTGCTATGTGCTTACATTGAGGCATTTACCATATATAAAACCAAGAAAGATGGTTTGTTTAGCTTACCAGTATAGGGTGAAAAAAGTCAGTTCCATGCAATCGTGAATACAGAGACAATAAATCGAATGTGGGCAAAAGGCCAGCACGCTGCAGATAATGCAATATCAGTATTTGTCGTTATCTTTACTCAGCTATAAATTATACAGAACTTCTTGCAGTTTTCATCATATAACAAGTGCTGGAAATCAATACATTGCACGGTAATTGGTGCGCACCTCTATAATGGGGGAAGGTGATTTCAGTGATGAGTGTATTAATGGGAGATCTTCATCATCTAGACATGTCACTTCGCCAACTGGGAATTTAGACCCATATCTCCCAGCCCTACCTAAAAAAAGAAGACAATGCGAAACATGCAGAATGTGCTCAATCCACAGCTCACGTGCCTGTGCAACAAGGGAAAAAAATAAAAAAGAAAACTGCCAGAGGTAAAATCATTAAGAAGCAAATCTAATACCAGCAATCTGTTTGATCTCAGCCACAGTTAGTTCCCTGGTGCATACACCATCAAACTTCTTCAGTGTAGAGAAAATAATTCTAGAAATGTTCAGATTAAGACCCATTCCAATAGCATCAGTAGCCACTAGCACATTAAGGTCACTGGTTTCATCATTGAACAATGTCGCCTGCAATCTTAGGGAACAGATTAACAAATACATTGATAATAAAGCATGACATGCCAAAAAGTTTTTTTTATGCATACAACCATAACTGGTAATCTCTACAAATTCTTGCTAAAAACTGTGAGCGTGTAGCATTAATTATATAAACAAACAAAAGGTGTTTGGTTGGGTTCCTTTAAATCCATTTATCAATAGCAGGTACGAATCAACAAAATAGGCAACTGAAAGTCCATCTCCCGAACATTGAACAGTATGCTCAACTCATTAGCATATGAAGCAGCATTGACATTGCGGACTTTCATTGTAAAAATTGTTTCATTATTCAGATGGTTGTCTGACTCAGTTTCCACAGAACACATTAATTTTGTTAATCAAATTTCAGCTGGATGACATTGTACAGTATATATATTAAGTATTAGGCTAACAAATTACATATGCTGATATGCATTGAAATATGTTCAAATGGAAGGTGTGGTTTCACTTTACTTAAATTAGATGGGGACCTAAAGACACATGAAAATGAGGCATATGCTATAACAGTATGGTAGCAAATATTGTAAAGAAATTACCTGTTTCGTTCGAGTTTCTGGTGGCAATGAGCCATAGACTACAGAACAAAAGTGCTTTCCCTCCAATTGAATTCTTTTCTGTATGCATGAAAATTTGCAATATAAAAAAGGTAGCTGGAACTTAACAATCATATATAGCATTCTGTAGCCTGTAGATCAACAGACGGATGCATTGCTACATTGCATTTGTTATCAGTGTCATACAACAACAACAATAACAACAACAATAAAGTCTTTTGTCCTAAACAAGTTGAGGTAGGCTTGCTATCAGTGTCATATAATATTAAAAAAAAAGTGCCATGTATTTGGATACATAGCCACTCAATTCAGGGGTGGGTCTAGGGGGCAAAGTTGTTGGGGTCACACACATTATGGGTATAAACTAACAAGGGTAAGTAGTAATGTCACTATGAGCATCAACTTTTTCCTGGGTTAGGCTAGGCAGCGTTGGGGTCACTGGACCCCAATCCCTGTACGTTGGATTGTCCCTTGGCTTATTTGGTTCATATTTTCGAGATGACCATGGGTTTGCATTTTGAGTTTCACTGCTTCAATTTATTTGGAGTATTCAATCAGTGAGTACTATGGAAAGCAAAAGAAGACCAAGGATGCTTCGATGGTTGCTAACTACAAAAATAGGTTTCCACAGATCAAATTTATGAAAAATAGCTCGGCTGCTATCAATTGGACTATATATATCCTGTCATATAAATACACCAGCTATCTCAAATACACAACATAACACAATTACAACACAACTCTCCCTATTACAGGGTGCAAATGTTGTGCTATTCTTACATTGTTGCATTGCTTTCACAGCTTTACAGGGTCCCCAACTTAAAGTGTTTGACATTTTATTTAGGCTATTTCAATGGTCAGATCTTCTCCATGTTTGCAGATTTGATTTTAAGCAAATATGAATAACAAAATGTGGTTTGATAAAATAATTTGTCTGCCCCTTGACATCTGCAAGTCCTATAACGCACTTCTTTGAAGTGTAAACAGTTGACATTCTATGCCGCGCGCGTAGAACAACATGTTCTTCGTACAAAAACTGCCAAGGCTTCTATCAATTTTGTGGGTATTTGATCATGTACAAGTTTTTTTTGGTCCTTTTCATCATTTTGGTACCAGAGGTTTTCTTGTTCCTTCATTGAGCATAATACCATAAATCAAGATCAGATCTCATGAAGTTTTAGTACATAGCCAGAAAAAGTTGAGAAAATATTTTCTAAGTCAAATAAGTGCATTTCCTTTTTACCGGGAGATTTTAAAAAGTGCAGTGTTGAAATTGAGAAGAGTGCCAAGCAGCTCTAGATTCAAGGATTTTTTTTTTGGTCATACTTGAATGTGAGATTTAGGTCGTTTCCAAATTTATATGTGTTAAGATCAAGTTGTTCCGATAGGCCTAACAAAGTTGACATTCAAGATTTTGCTCTTTTTCGCAATAATTAACATGAAACTTTGTCGCAGAAAGCATCTACTTTACTCTTTTAGATGTGTAAAATAAATCAGATAAATACTATTTACAATATCTTACAAAAAAATTGAAGCATTGCTGCAACAGTCACTTGTAGAATACCAACCTTGAGCTTATATATCTCAGATCGTGAGAACGTTACCATGCAATCCCCTGCCTTGATGTTAGAGAAAGACCCAAGTGTGGACTTCAGAGGAACCAAAGGAGACAGTCTCTCATAATATTGAACCTGGTCGGCAACATAGAACCAGTAGGTTAGCATATTTGCTATACGACAACATGTTGTCTAGATGTTTGAATCAGTACTTCAGCGGTATTAACATCAAAAATAAATATTATGCAGCGCAATGGGCAGGACAAGTTTGAAGTTTATCAAGTTCACTTGGAGTATTCTCTGCAAGTACAAAACAGCATCATATCACCAACAAAAAGAGATACATATGACCGCCCGTAATTCTCATGTGGAGGTCCAAAAGTAGTGTTACTACTTACTACACTTGCAACCTAAATTTTGGGCATGGGCCTAGAATTGGTATGTGGCAAGGCATAAATTGAGTAGCAGGACACAAAGCATAACTTGGACAAGGGCCTAAGATAGACTGCTGGTTTCCTATGAAATTGTGTATGAAAGGCATATATGATAAGTTCAGAAGATCATAGTCTGTCTTAAGTTAAAGGGGAGAGAATTTGAAAACATGAGATGTGATAGTTACTAATGTTTCATCCTATACTGAGTAACTACATTGTCTGTACTCCCCTTACCTGTCCATGTCAACAAATCCAATTTCATAACTACTGTAATATCCTGGCAGAGCAACATAATTGGCAACCATAACACACTTCGATTTGACAACTACCATATGTGGAGCAGAAAGTACAAAGTATATCGGTATTCAGTATGCGTTAGGAAATTTAAATTAAATTACCGTAACCACATCACCAGTAGCTTCAAGTATTCGCTGAATAAGAGGAACAGCAGCTGGATCACCACAAACATGAAGCTCATCTGAACAAAGCCCCAGAAGTGCACGTGTGAATGAAAAACCTCTTGTTCTACAGCCAACCATCTATTACATAGAAGCAAATAAGATAAGAATGATGAGGAATATTCCAAACAACACTTAATAGGCAGTGGAAATACGGTTGGTTGGATGATTTAGTTCAAGAAATAGCTTCATAATCCTGTACATTCCTATTTGTAATATGAATATACATCTCCCTAGCAGGTCTACAAAATGCAAGTTACTTCACGTACCTGAATTTCATCAATTACAGCACATTGATACTCAGTTGTCACATCAGCTATCTCAACTGTCACTGAGCTATGCTTTGCACCATCAATTTCTTCTCTTTCTTGTCCCGTAATCAAGTTACAAGGGACATTAGCTTTATTTAATCTTTTTGATACCTCCCATGCTAACAATCTCAGAGGTCCACAGTACACCCCTACAGTATTTGTCTATTTGATGAGAATTTAGAGCAGTCACTGTAACCGTATGTTCTTTCAGTTTCACTGAGTAGATCAAAATACTACCTGAAGAGCTCGCTTCTAGTCGCTTGAGGGCATTATGTGTTTTCCCACTGTTTGTAGGACCAACATGTAAAAATACATTTCGCTTCTTTTCTCGGGCATTCGGGTACCACATATGAGGATGGCTGTTATTCAAGATATCGCAGAACTAAAATTCAATTCTTTATAGGACAGCAAATGAGAATATACAGTTCTCTACACTATATCTTGGCATATAAATTAATCTTGAAGACTTACATTACACTTCAGTATGATAAATGCTTAGGCAAATTTAACAAAACTAAAATATCATGTGCAGCCCTATTGTGTCACCAGTTGTCATATTTCATGCTACAATAATATGTTACTTATTTTTGGTGTTTACATTGGTTAGATGAATAATGTTGGATACCAGCATCTCACACTGGAAGATTGTTTTCAATAGTCAAAAAAGAGATTCGCTTGAAGATATGGTACAAAATGCACAAATTTATACACCCAGACAAGAATATGTAGAGAAAACTTGGATGTTGCATAAAGGAAGGGGAGCTAAATGGATTCTTACGTCATATCAGTCAGATCAAACTTCCCAGAGTTGTGGTAATCCCTCCAGAATCTCAAATTGGTAGAATTGGCCAAGGAATATAGATCATAATTGGAGAGAAGGGAGTGAACATAAACATCTGTAAGGAGTATGCACCGTGTTAGACAAAAGTTCTTAGCAAATCTGAATGCATAACAAATGTACAATGGACAAACCAACCAAAGTTTTTGACACCGAAATAAAGTGTAGTACCTAGAGAATGAAAAAAGCGCATGGCAGAGTTGTACAAAATAACATCCAACATAAAAAAAATCACGCTACATTAATATTGCTTCCTTTGATGCCATGTCCACCCCAAATAGAAATTGTCTCACTGTGTTCAACAGTAAGATCAAAAGGTCATGTTACCCAACAAGGTAAATTTCTCCATAGCTGTGCTCTATTCATCAGAACAACATCCTTCTCTTGATTGCCCCTTCTCCGATCAAACACACAACATAAAACTACCACATGACCTGCAAATGGATGCTAATCGCTGATACCACTGTTTCCTTGATCAAGAATGGTCGCAGAGCGCGCGTCTGGTTTTGGCATTCCACCGAACACATACCGTGCACCCCAACAACAAGAACCGATCAACCACCACAGACCACACAACACAGGACGCCCATGAATCCGACAGCGCGTCAAGGAAAGCAAAAACTAACCATGACGGCACGAAGAGAGCGCAATGGACGACGAAAGCGCCCTCCGGCGCAGGAGCGCGGCAACCGCCATTGCGCCGTACACTTCCTTTCTTCCCTCGGTGGCACAACTCAGAGGGCGGTGACGGCCACGGCTAGGCACCACCACCAGCCCGGTGATGCAGGGGAGGAAGGCAACAACGCGATTACGTGCGACGCACGCCGGGTGGGGGTGGAGGCGATGGCCTTGGCTTTCGCCGGGAAGCTAGGCGGCGGAGGAAGCGGAGGGATTAAAGCTCGCGTGGTCGCCAAGGCCGGAATATTCCATTCGCTTCTCGGCCCAATTTACATGGGCCCATCTAAGCTATCAGTGGGCTTCAAAGTTTCGAATCCGCGAGTCCAAATCCAACACGTCTCGGGCCGGGCCCGAACTATCCAACACGAGTCCAACTCGGGCCTGTTTGGCATGGCCGTAGCATTTCTGAAAAACAGCTTTCGGCTGGGCTATATGGCTGAAGGATTATGGTTCCGTTCTTTTTCAGTTTTTGGATTTTCTACAGTAACTAATTTTTAAATAAAATATCTTTTCAAGATAAGATTTACTAGTTAATTGTAATATATACTGTACCGATTTCATTTATATCGGCAAAAATCGCACATAAGTTTCTGTTATTTCGTAATCTCTCACACAAACAGTCTAAAAGTCACAAGCCGCAGCAAAAAACTATAAGCTTCAGGAAAAAAGAATAGGCCCTATATGGCTAGGCTGAAGAGGTTTGGTATTTAGCAGCCTATCTTTAGATAGACTGTCTGGCTGTTCTGAGTGAGGAAATGTCTGAAATGCCCCTAAGTCAATGGACGACTTTGTTTGATGCTGATTGAGACTTGCTTCAAGTTCACATACTAAATCGAGAATTTTCGAACTTTTGAATTTTACTTGACTTAATTAAATTGATAATACAAACTATTTACTAGAAAACACTTTAACTAATTATTGGTGAATGATGACCAACCAGCACAAAATTAGTGCTGGCCAAATGCGCGGTATGGCTCGTTACAGCACGACCCATTTAGGCAGTACCACTTAGCCTGTCAGTCTAGACAGGCCGTGCTGTGTGAATGATCTAGACTCGTCATTATGAGT
Source organism: Dendrocalamus latiflorus (assembly GCA_017311315.1). Taxonomy (NCBI): domain Eukaryota; kingdom Viridiplantae; phylum Streptophyta; class Magnoliopsida; order Poales; family Poaceae; genus Dendrocalamus; species Dendrocalamus latiflorus. The sequence continues at coordinate 6,861,821 of CM029651.1, read as the reverse complement.
TAATGACATGTTTTGGTAATTAATAACAATCAAATTGTGGGATTAATAGTTTCACTGAGAAGAATGAACAAGTTAAGTCTCACGGTGACGGATGACTTGAGATGGGTTCATGTGGTTGATCATCCTCCAGCAAAGACTTCATGCGTTGATGAGTTAAGTCATGACCCAAAACTTGAAGTTGAAATGTTTGTTGTCAAGCTTAAAGTGGATGTGCAAGGTAAATGTATGACTAGCTAGGACTAAAAATATGTTACTAGTTTTTTACTAGTCTTGGTATTTGGTTGGAAGACAAGGTTGCTAGTATAGGTGTCGTACTATTAAGAGGGGTCGCGACTAGTAGTTTGAACGTATCATGTGTTAATAGCTCGATTGCTCTAGCTCTCTCCATGGCATGGTGCTAATATTTTCAAATGTGTTTTGAAAATATTGTACCTCATGCGTAAGTCCTTTATGACATGTGACTAGATGTTTGCGAATATATTTTGCAACATGTTGAAGTCCATATTATTTCCTCTCCTTGAGGCATGATGCTAATATTTGGGATGTTGGGTTGATCGTGGTATACTAGCCATATGTTGGTGGTACTACCGGGCCTCGGGCTGATTCTTGCCCTTCCCCGGCTAGTTTTTAATATAAGTGTATGATACCTCCTTAAGGGCTACTGAGAGAAGGTTACTGGGCTATTCTTCCATTCCTTGAACTAAGAGTAAGGCTTCTCCTCATTTGTGCATTTGTTGCACTTAGTGAGTGTGGAGAGCGATAACCTTGTGCATGTGTTGCACTCAGTGGTGGACTTTGTGTCCGTTGAGCTGAGATTCTTGATTCGTTCAAGCGAGGGTCTCTGACTTGTTACTCTTAGAGTTTGTCGACTCCTAGACGGCTTCAGAGGTGTGGTAGTCCGGTGATCTTCTCAAGAAGATTGTGAGAAGGCCGGGTGTGTTGTGAGTGATGTGGTGCTTGCCATCTCCGGAGTAGGGAAAGAACAACCTTGGTGGATTGAGGTGGTTAGGTTTAATTCGTGGAGTTGGTCTAACTCAGTTGGGCTTACCTCAACGTGGATTAGGGAAAACCGGCAAGTTTTCGAACACCACGGTAGAACATCGTGTGTCATTGTAGTTTGTCATCTTGTGCTCAATTTACATTCAAGCAAATTCATATTTAAGCAATTTATATTCATTGAATTAGTTAGAGTACTTATCTTCCTAGGATTGCTTATCTTGTTCTAGAATTATATCTGTTGTGGTTACAGACCAAACAGAGAGAGAGATGGTAGTGGAGAGTGATGAAGATGAATGTAATGGCCTGGCCCTCTCCCCATGGCTTGTACTCATATATATATATATATATATATATATATATATATATATATATATATATATATATATATATATATATATATATATATATATATATATATATATATATATATATATATATATATATATATATATATATATACATAAATGAGGAGTGCTTTTACAGTTATACCCTTACATCTGGTTATCCCCTCTGGGCAGTTATGTCATTACACATGGCCTATTCTGGGCCTTATAATCTCCTACCAGGCCTGCTGGGTTTAGGTGGGGGCCATCCCTACGACAGGAGCCTCTCATGGTAAAGGGCTTCACAAGGCCGAAGCCATGTTGCCGAGTCCTTTGGCCCCCTCCGTCCCCACGGCCTGTGAACTTTTCCAAACTTCCGGGGCTGCGCTGTGGCCGAAGCAGACGTGCGCGCTGCTGCGATGCTCGGACTTCCGGCCGTCCACGTGGTGCAGCGTGCTTGGCGCGGTGCGGGCGTTGAGGCGTCGTTACCATTAATATGGCGGCGGACTTCCGGCAGTTGGACTTCTGCCGATTGGCCTTCCGCCGGTTGGCTCCCCTGCTGATTGGGGTATATATATGGCGCTGGTGCGGCGTTGCTCCTGCGTATATTGTGATAGAAGCTGTTCCCCTAAAATGGGCCCCTGCCGTGCATCAACATTCCTGGGCGACGCTGAGCGGCTTGGGGAATGTTGATGCACAGAAGGAGGTCCATTTTTCCTGGGAGCTTGATCAGCGCCGGCTATCGGCAGGCAGCCGCGCTTCCTGCCCCCGCACCGCGCTTCCGTGGGCGATAGCGAGGTCTGCCCTGTTTTTCTTAATAGGCCTACCTACAGTCGGTGTTCTTGATGGAGCCCGCCGGCATTACCTTTTATGTTGATGCACTGTAGGTGGCCTGTTAAGGAAAACGAGGCAGATTTTGCAGGACAAGACTCCCGCCTTTGCTGCGCCCCGCCGAAGTGGACGCGCGCGCGCTCCGTCCCCTACCCTTCGAACGGGTGGCAGCGGAGCTGGCGGCCAGCCGAAATAGACGCGCGCGCTCCATCCCCTACCCATGGAATGGGTGGCCGCGAAGCTGGCGCCTAGTCGAAGTAGACGCGCGCGCTCCGTCCCCTATCCATGGAACGGGTGGCAGCGAAGCTGGCGCCTAGTCGAAGTAGACGCGCGCGCTCCGTCCCCTACCCATCGAACGGGTGGCAGCGAAGCAGGCGCCTAGTCGAAGTAGACGCGCGCGCTCCGTCCCCTACCCTTCGAACGGGTGGCAGCGAAGCTGGCGCCTAGTCGAAGTAGACGCGCGCGCTCCGTCCCCTACCCATCGAACGGGTGGCAGCGGAGCTGGCGGCCAGCCGAACTAGACGCGCGCGCTCCGTCTCCTACCCTTCGAACGGGTGGCAGCGAAGCTGGCACCTAGTCGAAGTAGACGCGCGCGCTCCGTCCCCTACCCTTCGAACGGGTGGCAGCGAAGCTGGCGCCTAGTCGAAGTAGACGCGCGCGCTCCGTCCCCTACCCATCGAACGGGTGGCAGCGAAGCTGGCGCCTAGTCGAAGTAGACGCGCGCGCTCCGTCCCCTACCCATCGAACGGGTGGCAGCGAAACTGGCGCCTAGTCGAAGTAGACGCGCGCGCTCCGTCCCCTACCCTTCGAACGGGTGGCAGCGAAGCTGGCGCCTAGTCGAAGTAGACGCGCGCGCTCCGTCCCCTACCCATCGAACGGGTGGCAGCTGAGCTGGCGCCTAGTCGAAGTAGACGCGCGCGCTCCGTCCCCTACCCATCGAACGGGTGGCAGCGCAGCTGGCGCCTAGTCGAAGTAGACGCGCGCGCTCCGTCCCCTACCCATCGAACGGGTGGCAGCGAAGCTGGCGCCTAGTCGAAGTAGACGCGCGCGCTCCGTCCCCTACCCTTCGAACGGGTGGCAGCGAAGCTGGCGCCTAGTCGAAGTAGACGCGCGCGATCCGTCCCCTACCCATCGCACGGGTGGCAGCGAAGCTGGCGCCTAGTCGAAGTAGACGCGCGCGCTCCGTCCCCTACCCATCGAACGGGTGGCAGCTGAGCTGGCGTCTAGTCGAAGTAGACGCGCGCGCTCCGTCCCCTACCCATCGAACGGGTGGCAGCGGAGCTGGCGCCTAGTCGAAGTAGACGCGCGCGCTCCGTCCCCTACCCATCCCACGAGTGGCAGCGCAGCTGGCGCCTAGTCGAAGTAGACGCGCGCGCTCCGTCCCCTACCCATCGAACGTGTGGCAGCGGAGCTGGCGCCTAGTCGAAGTAGACGCGCGCGCTCCGTCCCCTACCCATCGAACGGGTGGCAGCGGAGCTGGCGCCTAGTCGAAGTAGGCGTGCGCGCTCCGTCCCCTACCCTTCGAACGGGTGGCAGCGAAGCTGGCGCCTAGTCGAAGCAGACGCGCGCGCTCCGTCCCCTACCCATCGAACGGGTGGCAGCGGAGCTGGCGCCTAGTCGAAGTAGGCGCGCGCGCTCCGTCCCCTACCCGTCGAACGGGTGGCAGCGGAGCTGGCGCTTAGTCGAAGTAGACGCGCGCGCTCCGTCCCCTACCCATCGCACGGGTGGCAGCGGAGCTGGCGCCTAGTCGAAGTAGACGCGCGCGCTCCGTCCCCTACCCATCGAACGGGTGGCAGCGGAGCTGGCGCCTAGTCGAAGTAGGCGCGCGCGCTCCGTCCCCTACCCGTCGAACTGGTGGCAGCGAAGCTGGCGCCTTCGCCTCGCGAACACCGCCACGCGTGCGGTGACTTGTGGTCTTGCGACGCGGCCTTGCGCTGTAAAGGTACCTGGAATCACGCCGGCCCCCGGCCTGCCAGCCGTACCGTGCGACCCGACGCGCCCGGAGCACGTGGCGGCCTATGACCGGCGGGCAGCGGGATGTGGACGGTTGCGTGTGCGCGGCCGCTCGCCTCTTCCCTAGGCAAGGGGGGCACGGGGCGGGCGGTGAATGGCCCGGCGCCGGAGCGGTTGTGATCCCCTGGCCCATTATTGCGCCTTTAACAGCGGCTAGGTAGCGTCGTGCTGTGACGGCCTTTGCGCTGGTGGTCGTGGCCTTCCAACTTTGGGTATGGGGCATTGCGCCGGACGGGCGCTTGTACGACTGCGGTCGCGCCCCGACGCGGACCTTCGCGACGCTTCGCTTTCCGTTACGAGGAATCGCGCGGGGCGGACCTTTACACCGCTGCGGTTGCATCCGGCACGCGGATCGCTGCGACGCTTCGATAGCAGCGGCACGCGGATCGCTGCGACGCTTCGATAGCAGCGGTACGGGCAAGGTGGCTTGAAATAGCCCCCCTGTAACAGCGCCCCGCACCTTTACGCCCTTTTTCCTGCCTGCTCCGCCCTTGACATTTTCGCGATATCTTCACCGCTTCGATCTTTCCGTGGGAAGCGATGGCCTCCAGTAGCGAGCGCAGCCAGATGGTTGGTGGCTCTGTCGTTCGCCGGCGGTCCTCGCAGTTAAAGGTGAAATACACGCTCCAAGAGCGCGACCCGGCGGCGGCTGACAAGGAGTGGCTGGTGGCGGAGGAGGAAGGCACGTTCTCCGGCGAGTTAGGCCCCTCGCTCGTGACTGAGGAGACGATCCAAGGGCTACTGCGCGCGGGGAAATTGTCCGAGCGCCAGGAGGTACGATTGCTTGCTACCGACGAGACGGAACCACATCCCGAGAGGTCGGAGGCGGTCGTGTTCGTTGCCTTTTTCGATGCGGGGCTCCGCATCCCCGCGATGACGGTCGTGGGCGACGTGCTGCGGACCTTCGGGCTGGAGCTGGCGCAACTGACTCCGAACGCCGTGGCCCGGCTCGCGGTGTACAGCTGGGCCGTGCGCTCGGGGGCGTGTTGGCCCAGCGCCTCGTTGTTCGCCTACCTTCACGAGGCACGATGCCAGCGCAAGGACCGGAAGGACAGGACGTTGTCGAGCTTCGGTAGCGTCACCTTTGTCTTTCGTTCGTCGTGCAAGAAGCTCTTCCCCGCGAACGCAACTCGCGGGAAGTGGGAGTCTTACTGGATGAAGCGGTGGTTCTACCACCGTGTGGAGAGCGGGAGTGGCCTTGAGTGCACAGGCCGACCGATCGCGTTCAAGCCCTCGCCAGGCCGAACGCTCGATGACGAGGACAAGCGGAGGGTCCAGCGGCTCGTAGGCGTGGCCGCCTGCTTCAATATGCGCGACTCGCCGAAGAGTTCGTGATGTACGGCGTGGCGCCGCTTGCCCGCGACTGGCGTCTTGCCGCCGAGAGGCGTCGAGACGATAATGTTTTGCCATAGGTTTGCTTGCTGCTGGCGCCCGGCGATCTCCGTAAGCCTCGCTCGCGTCTCTCCTATGTTCCCGCGGAAATGCGTGATATGCTGATGGTCTTCTCGTTTGTTTCAGGGATTTCCTTGGAGGAGGCGGAGCAAGCCGCGCGCGTATTCCTGGGGCCGTACACCGGTAGGGAGCATGAGCAGCGCGCGGCTGCTATTGCCGAGGCGGGGCTGGGGCGAATCAGCCGCGTGTGCGAGGCTCTGGGCCTTGCCGTGCCGGACCGTGTCGCTCCAGACGACGGTGCCGCGAACAAGAAGAAGACCCCGTCTCGGAAGAGGGGCCGCAGCGGGGCGCCTGCCGCGCTTGGCGCGGCGGCTGCTGCTGCAGCTAGTGCTTCCGAGGGTGCGGCGGACGCGGAGTCAAACTCGGCAAGGTATGCCGATTCCGGTTTGTGCAGCGCAGACGTCGAAGGCGAGGTATCTTCGGCGAGCGTCCCGGATGGCGGGTTTGCCGCGAGCGGCCGAAGGGGGGAAGCCTCACCGCCCGCCGAAGTCACCGAGGCGGCACCCATGCGGACCGGCGATGTCGAGGTGGAGCTTTCGATCGTGGCCGCTGTGGTGCCGGAGGCGCCTTCCGCGGGGGCGCACGAAGCCGTGCTGCCCTTACCGACAGCAGCAGGAACCGAGGTGCCCCCTGCGACAACTGCCACCATGGAACTTTCGCCCCCGGGCGCGACAGCCGCGGGGGCTTCGCTAACCGCGGCTGTGGGGGCGGTGTCGCCGCTGGCTGCCCCGGCCAAACGGTCGTGCGTGCGGCCGGAGCTCCACCGGACACCGCGGGGATTCGTCGTGGCCACGGGCATCAGAAGCTTGTGGGATGCCAGCGCAAGCGCCGGAGACCCTGCGGCATACGCACCTTCTGCCCCCTGGCCACGCCGCCCGCCGCGCGGGGACAGCCGCTGCCATCCCCGGACGCGGAGGCTTCTGCCCGCGGCGGGACCATTCCTTCTGCTACCGAGGGTAAGGTGGCTTAGCTTCTTCTGGTGTGTGCTTTTATGCCTTGGGGTGCTCACCCGTATCCCTATTTGCAGCGTTGCTCATTCCGGAGGGGGAGCACTCGGCGGAACACGGAGCCTCCGAGCACGTAAGCCCCGCTAACTTCGTGCCGCCTCCGGATACGCTGAGGGCGTGGCGCGGGATTGTGAATGACGCGGCCACGAGCGTCGATCCGCAAGTGCTGCAGGCCTACGGTGCGGGACGCCTCGAGGACGCCTACGAGGTGTCTGGGGTGAGGGTAAGTACTCATGCGACAACGCCTGATCTAGCTGAGCTTGCTGAGTCTTCTCCCTCTGCAGACCCTTGTGCTGGGGCAGGCCTTGCAAGCGGTCTATACTCGTGACCGAAGGGCGCTCGAGGATAGACTGCGGGTCGCCGAGGAGGGGCTACGCGAAGCCTCTGGAGCCCGCTCTGCCCAGGACGCCCGCATCCGCCAGCTGGAAGCGGAATGTGCCGAAGCGAGGGCACACGCCGAGGGACTTGTTGCGTCGGCGCAGGAGTCGGCCGCGGCGGCTGCTGAAGAGAAGTTTGCAGCGGAGCAGGACGGGCTCCTGGCGCAGGTCGCCTCGCTAGAGAAGGAAAAAGGCGAGCTTGCCTTGACCCTAGCGGAGCGTAACCAGACGCTTGGCGACGCCTCGGTGGTTGCGTGGGACGCCATGCAAGCGCTGGAGAGCCATCTTCAAGGGCTGGTAACCGAGGTGCCGGACCGCGCCTTTGGCCCGGAGGAGTTGTCTCGGACCCTCCGCTGGGTCGGGGATGCCGCCAACGTCGCGCGCGGCGCCGCGACGTCCTTTGGCACCCACTGCGCGTACACTTCGGCCTGCTTGGTGTGTGCGCTCCTCCAGCACCGCGGCTGTACGCACGTCGCCGGACTGGATGATCCCCAGTTGGAGATGCCTGGCGGGGCCGGAGTAATGTCCAGCGCCGTCCGCTCCGCTCGCCGTGCCCTCGGGCCCTTCTTCGACCGGATCTGGGATTACATCGGTCCGGAAGCTGCACGGATCGAGCTCCGGAAGTCGCTCTACAGGACGGGGAGCCTCGGCCAATTTCTGGACGGGGTCCCTCAACGCGGTGAGGGCGACGCTGGGCCCTCCGAAGGCGCCGGGAACCCGCAGGTCTGACGCCGCGGTGCCTAGGTGTAGGCGTGTGTTGTACTGTTCCCTCTCTTTGCGAATGGAGTACACACTTGCTGCATTTGTTCTGACTTTCGCCTACCTCCCAGGCAGCTTGCTTGCTGGGACCGGCTTCTTGCGGCCGACCTTCCGACCCGGCGACGCCTTCGATGCTGGCGAAGGGCCGAAGAGTCGCTGGACTTTTGGGCGGGCCGACCTTCTTCGAGCGGGGCCCCAGCTCTAGCACGTGTTAAGGACGAACCCGCGGGATAGCAGCTTAGAGCGGCAAGGATGTTGCCGGACCTTTGTACTTGTGAGTCTTCCGGTATGCAGATTTTCTGGCTTTTTAGGATATGCGCTGTGTTGATGCCACCTTGGATTCACCGGTACGCCGCATGGCACCTCGCCTTTTTACAGCCCGTAGACTGGCGTGTGCGGAGGCGAACCTCAACGCTTCGCCTTTTGATAGTCCGTGGACTGGCGTGGGCGGAGGCGGGCCTTCACGGCACGACTCCCTTTATAGTCCGGAAACTCGCGCGTGCGGAGGCAGACCTCAACGCTACATCTTATTTAGAGTCCGTGGACTAGCGCGCGCGGAGGCGGATCTCGACGCTACGTCTTCCTTTATAGTCCGGAGACTCGCGTGTGCGGAGGCGGACCTCGACGCTACGTCTTCCTTTATAGTCCGGAGACTCGCGCGTGCGGAGGCGGACCTCGACGCTACGTCTTATTTAAAGTCTGTGGACTAGTGCGTGCGGAGGCGGACCTCGACGCTACGTCTTCCTTTATAGTCCGGAGACTCGCACGTGCAGAGGCGGACCTCGACGCTACGTCTTATTTAAAGTCCCTGGACTAGTGCGTGCGGAGGCGGACCTCGACGCTACGTCTTCCTTTATAGTCCGGAGACTCGCACGTGCAGAGGCGGACCTCGACGCTACGTCTTATTTAAAGTCCCTGGACTAGTGCGTGCGGAGGCGGACCTCGACGCTACGTCTTCCTTTATAGTCCGGAGACTCGCGCGTGCGGAGGCGGACCTCGACGCTACGGCTTATTTAGAGTCCGTGGACTCGTGCGTGCGGAGGCGGACCTCGACGCTACGACTTCCTTTATAGTCCGGAGACTCGCGCGTGCGGAGGCGGACCTCGACGCTACGTCTTATTTAAAGTCCGTAGACTGGTGCGTGCGGAGGCGGGCCTCGACACTACGTCTTATTTAAAGTCCGTAGACTGGTGCGTGCGGAGGCGGACCTCGACGCTACGTCTTATTTAAAGTCCGTAGACTGGTGCGTGCGGAGGCGGACCTCAACGCTACGTCTTATTTAAAGTCCGTAGACTGGTGCGCGCAAGGGCGTCCCCCTGGTGCGTCTTTTGTTTATACTCAGGCCCGTCACCTTTTGGCTACAGCGAGTGCACACGCGAACATGCGACTTCGATTTATACTCAGCCCCGTACCCCTGGCTACGGCGAGTGCACACGCGGACGTGCGTCTTTGTTTATACTCAGGCCCGTCACCTTTTGGCTACGGCGAGTGCACACGCGAACATGCGACTTCGATTTATACTCAGTCCCGTACCCCTAGCTACGGCGAGTGCACACGCGAACGTGCGTCTTTGTTTATACTCAGGCCCGTCACCTTTTGGCTACGGCGAGTGCACACGCGAACGTGCGACTTCGATTTATACTCAGTCCCGTACCCCTGGCTACGGCGAGTGCACACGCGAACGTGCGTCTTTGTTTATACTCAGGCCCGTCACCTTTTGGCTACGGCGAGTGCACACGCGAACGTGCGACTTCAATTTATAGTCAGTCCCGTACCCCTGGCTACGGCGAGTGCACACGCGAACGTGCGTCTTTGTTTATACTCAAGCCTGTCACCTTTTGGCTACGGCGAGTGCACACGCGAACGTGCGACTTCGATTTATACTCAGTCCCGTACCCCTGGCTACGGCGAGTGCACACGCGAACGTGCGTCTTTGTTTTATACTGCGGGAACGCGCGCGTTGGCTAAAGCCTGCGCGCGCCTTCACCGCGTAGTTGCGCGTGATAAAGAAAGATTAGCGACAAACGGCGATCTTCATTACATCCCCGTTTGCGCGGGTGAGCAACTACAAAGGATGGATATACTAACCGTTTGCCCTTGGTGCGGCCGAAGCCTCTAGTCGCTAAACATCTGCAGGGCCCGCCAGGGCGCCTGTGAATGGCCCCGCGGACCTCCGTGCGGTGACGCCAGCTCTAGGAGCGTCGTTGGGCTTCGCGACGTGGGCACCTGGTACCTGGCTCGATGCGCCGAGCCATATCCTGGTCACCTCGGATGGTGATGATGGTCCGGGGTCCCGGGATCTTCATGCATAGATAGCCGTGATGTGGTACCGCGCCGAAGGAGTTGAGGATTGGGCGCCCTAATATGGCGTTGTAGGGGTACGGAAGGTCGACCACGTCGAAGGTGGCATCTTCGACCCGCACATTGTCATCTTGGCCGAAGGAGACTTGAAGACCTATTTGGCCCAGCGCCCGCAGGGGCTGTCCGCCGAAGCCCTGCAGTGGGATTCCCGAGGGCCCTAGGCGGCTTCGAGGGATCCCCATCTGGTCGAAGGCCACCGCAAACAATACGTTCGCGGAGCTACCGCTGGCGCGCCCCACGTCGCATCCCGCGATAGTAACCCGGATGACCAGGGGGTCCTGATGAGGGAAATCCACACCCTGGGCGTCGTCGGGTGTGAATGTAACTTCGTGCTGCGCCCAATCCGGCGGTGCTTGCGCTGGGTATGCCGCCACGTGATGTAGTCTTCGCGCATAGGCCTTCTGCTGCCGTGCCGAGGCGAATTCCAGCGCAGAGCCTCCGGATATGACGTTAATGACCATGCGGTAGGTTGCGTCCGGGGCCTGCAGCGACAGGAGGCCCTCCCGAGGCTGCTGTACGTGAGCTTGGATCCGTAAGGTGCCTTCCTGGGGTTGCATCCCTTGCGCCTGTACCTGCATGGGGGCCTCGTATGGGAATTGGACGTGGGCCACCGCAGGCGGGCGCGCCTCCGGGTTCCTGTCCCTAGCGACGCTGTCGCAGAGCGCCGCGATGGAGGTGCAGGCGCGGGTATCATGGTTGCCGCGGCCGTGGACTACGCACCACAGTCCCTGATGCTGGTCGTCGTAATCTCCACGACCCTTATCGTCGCGGCCCCTGCCACGGCCGCGCCCCCGGCCACGGCGCCCCCGACCGCCTCGGCCCACGGGAGTACCTTCGTCGGACCCGCCTTCGATGTCGAGGACGTACCGGTTTCACCTCGACCTCTGCTGGCTGCGCTTGGGCTGATCGGTCGACTCCTTATGCGGGGCGTCCCTGTGGTCGGGCGCGTCCCTGGACGACTCCTGCTTACGTTTTCCCTTCGAAGAACCGCCCTTCGGCGGGTCTTCGGCTTTTGCCGAGGCTCCGGCCTGGTTGGTGTCGGAGTCGTCACTTTGTCTTCGCCGCGCGTCTTCCTCCGCCCTGGCATATTCTTCCATTTTGTCGAAGAGCTTCGCCACCGTCTTGATTGGCTTTCGCGCGTTGTACTCGGCCATCGGGTCCGGGCGAAGGCCCTGTATGGCTGCGTTAACGATGGTGGTTTCGTTAACATCTTTCACTTGGCATCGAATCTTGGCGAAGCGTTTGAAGTAGTCCCGGAGTTTCTCCGAGGGCTTTTGCTTCACCGCAAAGAGTTGGTCTGCGTCGACTCGGTCGACGTAGTTTCCTTGGAAGTTGTTGTGAAGGCGGACGCGAAGCTGCTCCCACGCGTAGATGCAGCCCGGCTCTATGGTAAAGAACCAAGAGAGCGCCACTCCTTGCAGCGCGAGGGGAAGTCCTTCGCCTTCGTGGTGTCGTCTCCGCCCGCGGCTTCGATCGCGGTTTCGTACACGCGCACGAACTCACGGGGGTCCGTGTCGCCTTTGTACGAGTCGACGGCGCTAGGGAACTTGAAGTCTTCAGGCCATGCGGCCTGCTGCAGCCCAGCCGAAAGCGGGGACTCCGGATCTACGCGCCGCAGCGGCACGCGGCTAGACGTGGGGGCTTCGCGACTGTCCGCCCTCTCCGGCGGGGGCTCGGTCGCGATTGCCGGCGCGGCCTGCTGGCTCCGAGCCTCTTGCATATCTCGGACGGCTCCGTGAAGGTCCCCTAGCTCCCGCTGGAACGCGTTGAGGGCCGCCAGTAGGGCGCTTTCCACCGCCTGTGCGGGCGGGGTCGCCGGTGCTCCCAACGGGCGGATCGGCGCGGGGACAACCGCGTCGCGAGGTCCCGAGCTGCCGGTCGCTCCGTCGTGGCTACCTCGAACCGCCCGGTCCGCGTCGCCGGCGAGGGTTGCAGTGGGGGCGGCGAGGTCGGCCGTCGTTGCGTCGGCGGGGTCGGTTGTCGCCGCACCCGCATCGACGTCTTCGACCGCAGGGTCCGTCCCCGCAGCGCCAGTGACGGGGCGGGTCGTCGCGGTGCCGGTGACGGGGTTGGTCGTCGCGGTGCCGGTGACGGGGTTGGTCGTCGCGGTGCCGGTGACGGGGCTGGCCGTCGCGGTGCCGGTGACGAGGTTGGTCGCCACCGCGCGAACGTCGACGTCTTCGGCCACCGCGCCTGCGTCGCCACCCGCGCCCGCCGCTGCCGATGCCGAAGCCCTGGTACTCATGCGACGCTCCGGCCCGGCCGCCTTCTTTCCCTTCGCCGCCACTGAAGAAGCTTTTTTCGGTGCCATCCTTCTTCTTCGGTCTTCAGGCTTGCTCCTGTCCTCCCCCACGGACGGCGCCAACTGTTGTGGTTACAGACCAAACAGAGAGAGAGATGGTAGTGGAGAGTGATGAAGATGAATGTAATGGCCTGGCCCTCTCCCCATGGCTTGTACTCATATATATATATATATATATATATATATATATATATATATATATATATATATATATATATATATATATATATATATATATATATATATATATATATATACACACATGAGGAGTGCTTTTACAGTTATACCCTTACATCTGGTTATCCCCTCTGGGGGCAGTTATGTCATTACACATGGCCTATTCTGGGCCTTATAATCTCCTACCAGGCCTGCTGGGTTTAGGTGGGGGCCATCCCTATGACAATATCATTGGTGAACTTAGTCAAACTTCGATAATTTAGACTTTACTTGTGAAAACCAAATAGTTTGCACTTTCACATTATAAATTTGGTAATCACCTAAAAGAATTTTTAAAACTGCCTATTCGCCCACCTTCTAATCGGCCTTCTCAATCTTACAAGTGGTATCAGAGTTTGGTGTCTCTTTTATTAGGCTTCACTGCCTAGAGAGTAAAGGATAGCGACTAGTGATATAGTGCACCTAGGTGAGACACCTCTTTTTGATGACACAAATTATGCCCATTGGAAAATCCGCATGACACTTTACTTTAAGGCCATGAGCCCTAAAATATGGTGGATTGTAGATGTAGGCTTTTCTCCTCTATTGGATACGCTTGCTCCAATAAATAAGGAAGAGAAATGGTTACATCTCGACACTCAAGCAATTAATGCTTTATTTAGTGTTTTGAGTGTAGAAATGTTCAATACCGTATGCAATTTCAAGAGCGCTCATGATATGTGGACACATCTTCAAGATAACTATGAAATGTCTACTTCAACTAAAGAAGATTACATACAAGAATGGATGTTGAATGAAGAATGTTCAACCTCTTGCTCCGACGATGAAGAATTCATTAGCTCCTTCACATCAATTCATTGCTTCATGGCCAAAGGTAATAAATGTTAGAAATTGGCCCATTTGAGCATGGCTCATTTCCTTAAATCCAAAGCATGCATGGTTTAGTACCATATTGCTAGGGTTAGATGAGGAAGACCAACTTATAAGGTGGAGTTGCTACTCCTTGAATATGGATAGAGATGGTATGAGGAGAGTTCTGGCTAGTCACACACGCGGGCACGCACGCATATTCGCGTATTTTCGCTTGAAAATCGTGTGACTTATGACTTGCGACACGCGACCGTGCTGTGACGTGGCGCGCCACTTGGCAGACCAAGTCTATCTTTATTTTTTACTGAACTCTGCACCACTCTCTGTGTGTTTGAATGAGATTCAAACGTTTGAATTTAAGGCTTTATTGGGGTTTTGATGCCAGGAAGTTACCAGTGGATAAATGGCTTATTGAATGTGTTAGTTTCCAGTGGGTAAATGGCTGTTTTAATCATGTCAGTTATCAGTCCGTCTATTTATATGCCTGGAGACGTCCAGAGTATGTGTGAGAATTTTACTGCCTCTATTTTCTTCTTCTCTGCGATCTTGTGCTATGGTGCTGTACTGTTTGAACTTCGCCAACCTTTCTTCCCGGTGTGCACCTGGAAGGAGGAAGAGCGGTTATCTCTGAACTATTGCCACAGAGAGTACCTGCACAGAGTGGAAATAAGGTTTTTGGGCAGTGCACATCTGCGCGATCGCTCACTACACTACGTCATCTACGTTCTGCACTGCATCAAGCCTACGCTACTTCCTGTTCTCCATCAGGCTCAAAAGTAAGTCGTTCGCGTGTTCGTTCGACTTTGTTATTATATTTTTCTTGCGTATATTCTGATGTATGATGAGTAGCCTGCTGTTAGTAGTAAATTTTGTATCACTGATTTATTGTATTTGTCTCCTAGTAAAATTTGGAATTAAAATATTGGCCACATTTCCAACAATAAAAAGGTAAATAAGGTTATTGACGATGATGAGCCTACTTATGATGAGTTGATGGACATGTTAGAAGAGCTTAATGAATATATTGAGAAAGAAAAGGTTACATTTAATATTTTAAAGAAGGAATATATCTCTCTTCGAAATAATTATGATATGCCAAAAGAAGAACATGAGCCTTTTCTTCTTAAGGAATCCATTAAGCCTAAGGTGGATAAAGGCATCACATGTAATTTTATTAGATGATTTTCCATGTGTGGCTCCTAGCCCTTACATATCATATAAGGTTACTATATTCACCTCATGTGAGGATTTATTTGAAATGCCTTATTGCTCTAGTGAAGAAGCTTCTACTTCCTCTATACTTGTTAAAACTAATCTTGAGAAAAAACAAACAACTCAAGGCCAAAGTCATCAAGTTAAGAAATGAATTGGAAAGGTGCTACAAAGAGAAGGCCACCCTTGATGATGTCTTGAGAAAGCAACGAAGCTTATATGATAAGAGTGGGATTGGCTTCATTTTTTAGAATAAGGAGAATAGCAAAAACAAGGCACAATACAAGACACACGAAGAAAGTCAAGTGCCATGGTAGCAACAAGAATGGTCATTTAGCCTCAAAGTACCCCAACAAGGTGGATGACAAGTCAAAGTCATAAAAAATGAGGTAAATTGGTAATAAACAAGTTAACAAAATAATAAAAGAAATAAAGGACTTAACTTGCTTTAGTTGCCACAAGAAAAGACACCTTACCTCCGTGTGTCCAAATAAGATGAATGACAAGCAAACATCATAAAAAAAGGCAAACCGGCAATAAGCAAAACAACAAGGCAAAGTTTGGAAGAAAATTCAAACTTATTACAATTGCTAAGAAAAGGGGCACTTGAGTGAGGATTGTCCCAAAGGTAACATTCCTAAGTCAACTCTTTTAAATAATAATTATTTGCTTAGGAAAGATAAAAATGGTATTGTGATTGCTAGATGTGTTAATACACCAAAATCCACTATTAGGGCCATTTAGGTTCCTAAATTCATTGCGACTAACATTCAAGGACCCAACCAATTTTGGATATCAAAATATGCTTGATTGTCCAATAGATACTTGGATATGCATTAGAAGCTTGGATCACTCATAAAGAGGTGGACATCACCATAAGCACATATGGAACCAAGCTTGAAGATCAATATTTCACATCATGAGCTAATGCTATCTCCATAATAAGCATTTTAATTGAACTATCTAGCCCTTGCCATGTGTAGATTGCATTACATGAAAATCTTATTCAAAATAGTGTTGTTGCTCTTATTCGAAATTTCCTTGAATACAATCTTGAGCAAGTTGGAAGTGGCACATTAAGGGGGAGTGCTAAATCATAATCATGTATATCACATTTCCAAATGTACCCAAACTAATCAAGTGCTATTATTAATTTACATAATTGAACCTTTTAGCCAAAAGTAAAATGCTTTGTAACTATTAGTTATAGCTTGAAAAATTAGTTGCAAAATGTATATAAAACCTTTGCAAAAGTTTCTCCAAGGTTTTGTCTTTGTAAAAACTAATTTCGAAGAAAAACAAATTTTAAGCCCAAAGGATAGTTACTAGTATCTTGTTTTATTTTAAAATGTATATTTTACGTAAAAGTGACTATACAAGGTTTTTGGATATAATTCCAAAATAAAATCCTAGAGTTGGTCTTCCTTAACAATTCATGTATTCAAAGGTTTCTCAAAAGACCAATCTAACAAAAGTTATTTGATTTTAAAACTCATCCCAAAAGTTTTTGACCTATATCGGTCATATTCTAGCACTACGTGAGCTTTACCATCTCGATCGGATCTTTTGCTATGTCTTGGTTCATAATGGTATTTCAAATTCATACATGCCACTCAAGTCAAAGTATCTCTTATCTAATTCATTTGACATTCATGGAGTAAAATAATTAAAACCATGCATGTCTAGCTTTACAAACAACCTTTTGCGTCAAAAGATAAATATATTGAATAAAGTGCCTAAATTTGTGAAAAACTAGATATAAGTATTTAACTATGTATTTCAAATGTTTTCCAAACCTCTTGACTAAAAATTTATAGTTCAGAAATCAAATCGCAAATTTAGCCTTAAAATGATCTTAATTTTAAATTAAATGACATATTTCCATAAATCAAAATCTATTGACTATTTGAAAAGTTGCCAACACCAAACTTGTAGGGTTGGCCATTTCAATCATTTCTATAGTTCAAAGTTTTTACAAAATATGAACCGCTGAAAAGTTATTCTATTTTGAAGTTCGTCGGAAAACGAGTTTTGACCCGAAATGTCCTATTCTTGCATATAGTAGGTTTGGCTATTTTAGCTGCATCTCTTTGTATATATTGGCTTAAAAGAGTAATTATAACCTATACAAAGCCAAGAAAATGAAAGACTCCATGAAATTCATATTGAATTGGATTTTGAACTTTCAATGAAAAGCAAACTACTCCTATCACATTGAGAAAGCATTTTGTTGTATCTTTTGAAATAAAATTCCTTTCACAATAATTCGTTTTTGGAAAATGCTCCACTTAGTCCAAAGTTAAAATCTAAAAAGTTTCAAAATATTTGGACCTCATTTAAATGGTTTTTGCATTTCATCTCACGCTATGTTAAAAGATCTAAATGAAAGCGTATTTTGCCATATCTTTTGTTTGGAGAATCCTTTTTGTTGTAAAAGGTTCTCAATAGTCTAAAGTTCATTTCAATCCAAATTGAAAGTTTTTTAACTTAATTTGAGAAAGTTACATTCATTTCTCACTTTAGCAAATTGCTGAAAATTCAGAACTTCTCATGATTCTAAGCCAATTTATAATTTTTTATCTTCAAATAGGTTCAAATTTTGAGGAAGGAACAATAATAAAAATTGATCCTCTATAATTGATCTTCTGTGCCCAATTTTATTAGAATTTATAAAGATCATTTGATCAATTTTTCATCCCTCTCTATATGCTGAAGTGAGATGCAAAAAGTCCAAAAACCTGAATTTTTAGATTTTTGAAAATCTTGAGTCTTCTACTTCTAAAGGGGATTAAAATCTTTGGTATGGTTTTCAATTGTGTCATTTTTACATCTCCAAAGGTTTAGCTCAGTTATGCTTCTAAAATTAACTTAGAGCTCATTATGCATATTGTCATTTCATAAAAATGCCATTTTGTCGGAAATGGTTATTTGACTCAACATTGGTCCAAATTGCTCATATCTTGTGAATTTAAGGTCCTAATCTTGGCATATTCTTTGTTGATCTCTCTCGAATGTGTTCCCTAAATTTGAGTGAAAAATTCAAATTCTTCCTCTTAAATGAGTCCTTTTGCAAAAACAAAGCTATTTTAGTGAAGACCTAACTGCTAAAGAGTTTGTAAGGGATATTTTGGTTGAAATTACTCTAGGACTATTTAAAATTGTGTGTATAAAACTTGGAGCACCTACAATCAATTTTTCCTCAGTTTGGACCTTGTGCTTTGGGCTCGGCCTGACTGGCAGATTGAGGCCGGTCTGACCGGCCTACCAATGTCGGTCTGACTAGTTGGAGTGGTCGGACCACCGCGTTATTGGCAGGCATCTCCTAGGGGCCTCCTCTTTTCTTCTCTCTGCCCGAGCCTGCCTCATACCCCTTCGACCAGACGAAAGCCTCCCGAGTGTCTCCTCCCCTCAAGACCTGCCGACCCCTCCTCCTCTTCTCCGCCACCAAGGAGCTATTCTAGCCATCTCCTCTGCAAGGAGGTAAAAAGGATCTCCCTCTTCTCTACCTGTAAATCCTGCTACAGAAGAAATATGTTGAAGAATTACTCAGCCGAGTGAATATGAGTACGTGTAATCCTATGAACACTCCTACTATTACCACGAGAAGCTGTCCAAGTTCATTGGAACAAGCCCCTCAGTTGGTTATACAGTGAAGTACCGCAGTACTGTAGGTGCTCTACAATACTTGACAATGATGCATCCTGACAATGCATTATCAGAGAACAAAGTCTGTCAATTTATTCAATCTCCAACTAATGAGCATTGGAGTGCAATTAAAAGGAAACTTTAGTATTTATAGTACACGAAGGATATTGATTTGATGACATAGAGGTTGGAGTCTACACTAGTAAATGCTTTCTCTGATGTAGATTGGGTAGGTAGCTCGAATGATCACTGATCCAAAGCGCTAACAAGACAGCCATTTGAGCACCTTTGACATAATCTCAATTTGGGTACCAATTTGTGATTGAGGGGGCTATTAAAGTAGCTATATATTGTAGACGTTGAAATACAAGTGAACTGTCCGTCTTTCCTCGTCAGCTTAGGCTTGTGGATAAACTGGCTAGTGCATATAACTTAATATGGTATTAGAACCAAGAGATCTTGGGTTCAAAACTCGGCTAACCCCATTAAAAAATTTACAGTCCACTTATATTCCATGTCTTAAGTCTAAGAAAGCCTACACATGAATGAGAGTGTTGAAGTACAAGTGAATTACTCGTCTTTCCTCAACAACTTAATCTTTTGGGTAAACTGGCTGATGCATACAATTTAATAGTAGATATCGTTGGTAACTAAATTCTGTTGTCATCTGTAACCTATTTGTAACTCTGATTTTGTTTTCGGTTCAGCTACAGTCTGTCCGGCAATATAATCCTGCGCCACTCTGTTTCAGTAGCGCGCATTAGCCCTCCATCTTTCCCCAATGTTTTGACAGCAGGCACACTGCGCACTGCCGAGCAGAGCTAGCTGATCATCTGATTTGGATGTGCAGGCTGGGCTCACCACAAGGTAACATCAATCATTGGATTCTTTTCTGTAATGCTGCGGCAAGAAACCGTCAATAATTGGAGACGCAGCAGCTTATGGCATAAGCCTAGGCTAGTATAGCCTAGCTTGCTGCTAGCTTCATGGGAAAATGTTCTGAATTTCTGATCAGAACTTTTCAGGACTTAGGTAGTTAGCAGCCTGGTGATCATTTGGGCTTTTTTTGTGGCTTATAGCTGAAAACACTGTAGCTGGCTGAAAAAAATACTGTAGCTGACAGATGCTTATTTAGCATAATTAAATTTAAAAAATTAAAAAATATAAAAAATATGTTAGCCTATTGCGTATAATACAAACACATACGGGGAAAAAAATTCGGCAAAAAAAACTCAACAAAAAGCTAAAAGTTCAGAAAAAAACGAAATTTATGAATAGTGAAAAATAAGTCGAAAACCAGAAGCTGAAGCCCAACCGATCGGGGCCCGCAGTTAAGCTTGTCATGGAGATTAATATATTCGTCACATTCATAGTTCATTCGGCAACTAATTTACAGGTTCAGATTTTGCTCCAGTGCCAACATATTGATGCAAAAAACTTCTATTACAGCTTCAGCTCAACCTGAAGATATAATAAAGCCATCTATTTTGATCATCTGATCAAGAAAGCTTCTATGTTATCATCTGATCAAGAAAACATCTGTTTGATCATCTGATCAAGATTGAACAACCAATACAATATAGCAACTATTACACTAAGACAAGACTGAATAGCCCTGAATAAGTAGCTTTACCTACGCTTCATCAAGCTATGAATGCATCACAAGCTCAAGAAGCCTCAAGCTCCACGCGCCGGCAAATTTATCGGCCGCGGCGAGCCCTCCCGGGTGCTCGCGGGGGCGAGCCCGACGCCACTGCCCTCCACAACACGGTCGCCGAAGATGTGCACCGTCCTCGGGTTCGGCCCGCGAGAGATGGCGCACGTGTAGTCTTCCGACGACGGCTCCATCTCCCCCGGCGGCGGCGCCTCCTCCTCGCGGCCGCTGCGCAGCGGCAGCCATGAGCTCTTGTTCTTGACGCCGAACTCCACGCGGCGGTCGAGGGAGCACGACCTGATCAGAGGCGCCTGAGCCTTGACGGCCTGCGACGCCCCCGCAAGAACGCTCCTTTTCTGCTGGTCGTCGGTGCAGTCCAGCGCGTCGGCGAGGCCGTGCGTGCCGGCGCAGCCGTCGCACCAAGGCCGGCGCATATTGCCGGAGTCGGGGCTGGACGCGAAGGCCGCCGCCGCCGCCGCGTCGAGCACAGAGGTCGGGCTCATGGAGTAGGGCGACTCGGGGTCCGACATGGGGTTCTTGGCCGTGCCCGTACAGCTGCAGGCTGGTAGAGAGGAAGAGTGCAACAGCCTCGAAGAGGCGAACAAGGCACTACTCTTGCCGCTGCCACTGACGTCGCACGGAACCGTCGATGAGCTCGCGTGCTGGCTGGGGAGGTGGCTCTGCTGCCCGCCGCCGCCATTCATTGATCTCAACCTCCTCAGAATCATCTCTTGGACCTTTGATCTCAGGAACATGTCAGGAACCGAATGGAACGAACAACTGATTCTCTGCATGCAGAAATGACAGCACAAAAGAATTGTCAAGTTGTGATGTTCAATTCTTGGATCTTTGCTGTCAGGAACGTATCAGCAGCTGATCAGATCGCAGAGAAGGAAGTGAATTATACTGAATCGAACTGATCAGACTGAACTTGATACCTTCTTCTCCCGGAGAACAAGAATCAGAAGCGGTTAGCAAGAACCGCCGAATCTTGCAGGCTCCAACGACGATCGAGGCTCTTAGTTTAAGTATTGCGCACTAGGCCAATGAAAGCCTCAGAAGTGTACTCAAATGCAATCTCAAGACCCTGAAGATATCGTCATATCATCATCTTGTTTAATCTGCAGTATTGTGTGCCTTACTGAACTCAAAGAAAGAAAGAACTCAACAATTACCACGAGAAGAAGACGGGGAGAGAGAGAGAGAGAGAGAGAGAGAGAGAGAGGGTTGGTGATTGCACTATGGGGAGGTTGGGAGGGAGGTGATCTTAAAGAAGGCTCTCCTCTCTTCTTCTCTTTCCCTGTGATGTCATTGTTGGTTTGTGTGTGCTTGCTTCCAAAAGGCGGGTCCTTATCTTCCGGTTCCCATCTCTTTCTTTCCCTGCGTGCTAGCTGCTGCCTTCCTGAATTCTTGCGCTGTGTAGTGCTCCCATTGAGCCCATGCACACTGTTATAAATACGCACGCCGATATATGAAACAAGGGATACATTATTGCACAGGCGACTGAAATTTTTTTTATCTTTCAGTCATCTAAATTTGCACTTTGAATCACCTGAAGTTGTACATGTTTTTTAGGGGGGCTGCAATTTTAGTTGATTGAGAGTGCAGTTTCAGGTCA
The DNA here is from genome assembly GCA_017311315.1 of Dendrocalamus latiflorus. Taxonomy (NCBI): domain Eukaryota; kingdom Viridiplantae; phylum Streptophyta; class Magnoliopsida; order Poales; family Poaceae; genus Dendrocalamus; species Dendrocalamus latiflorus. Next base: position 6,840,221 of record CM029651.1, on the reverse strand, counting down.
CCTGAAGTTGCACTCTGAATCACCTAAAGTTGCAGCTGTTTCTGCAATTTTAGTTCATTGAGAATGCAATTTCAGGTGACTGAAACATAAAAAAATTTCAGTCGCCCGTGCAATAGCAAAACCGATGAAACAATCAAAAATAATCATGAATACATGACAAAGATTAATATAAAAAATCTTTACAAAAAACCACAGACACATAATCGATAAAATCACTATATGAAAAAAAGTTACAAAACGCTCTTGACATATTACATATATAAATAATTTACGTAGTGTGCCCTTTCTATCATGATGCTTACAGAAATATAAATAGTCTTGAAAAATAAAAGTTTTAGACGAGAAAGAAACAGAGTCCTAGTTGATAATGGTAATAGAGATCTACTCAGAAACTAGAATAATAACGGGCCTGTTTGGCAACGGTTGCGATTTATGGCTTTTGGCTGAAATTTTTGAATTTTGGCTGTTTACGGTACAGATTATGGAGAGAGAGATACTCACTTGTGATTTTGGCTGGTACAGATGTTGGGCTTTTAACGTGTACATCGTTTAACTTGTAGACCCCGTCTTGAGAAAATACTCCATTTAAAAGTTAAGTACTGTAACAAAAGCCAAAAGCCGCCAGCTTCGGAGGAAAAGAACAGGCCCACATGCTTGGATATAAGAACAACATCTCGCTAAGAGATGAAACAATGTCAAGATGACAGTAAAGAGTTATATTCAGAAGCGCCCCGAGTAGCTATATCTGACTTCAGTTAACGCAAACACTTTCGGATATCATGATATTACAAATTGGTACGGAGTCCATACAAATACAAAGATAATTTTAATCATAACTTTCCGACTAGTCCTACCGATGAAAATATTCTTGCGTGCTGCAGTGGGCTTCACCACTCTTCTCCCGCAACGTCTCCCGCCTACAACGACAAAAATGACAGCATAATGTGGCATTTGACCCACCTAATTCGGGGGCTAATGTAATGGTGGCCCAGCAAGAGTGTGGGTGGGTCAGACCAGGCATAAAGCGATAAAGATTGTACTCCCTAATCGAGCTAAACTTAAATTAATCTGCAGAAGTTTTTTTCCCTGTTTTGGATATCATCGTATCTCTGCCTTTGAACGTGAAAAGGAAAAGGAGGAAGCTGGCTGCAATATGATCATAGAAATGTAGTTTTAACTCTGGAGAAAAGTTCAGTAGGAAAATGTGGTTGAGAGTTACATTACAGGAATGTATTTTGCATGCATATTCTTGCGTGATGCCAGGATTTGCAAATGCTACGAACGTCACATTAACTAGGATGAAATGCGCGCTACGCTGCACCGCATGTGTTTGTACGCCAAAAAACCGAGAGCAAATACATGTACGTATTTACGGAAAAGTAGAGATTTTTTCAGAAAAAGCAAGGGTCTATATGTAATTACGGAAGGATCCACACGTATTTCTCAGAAAAAGGTGGGGTTTTGTCGAAAAATTGACTGCCTGAAAAACAGAGATCTTTCCTAAAAACAAGGATCTATATATAATTACGGAAGGATCTGTACAACATTTCTGAAACGTGAAGGGACTTTTCCGCAAAACCAATGATGTGGCGGCCTAGCTAAGCCGGAATCCCTCCGGCTTTCATAGAGCAACGATTCCAGTGAAGAAAAATTAAGGGCATCTTTTTAGCTGAGGCTTGTAGTTTTTGGTTGAAATTTTTGAATTTTAGCTGTTTATAGTATAGATTACGAAGAGACAGATACACACTTGTGATTTTAACTGGTACAGATGTTGAGCTTTTAACGTGTAGATCGTTTAACTTGTAGACCCCGTTTTGAGAAAATACTCCGTTTGAAAGTTAGATACTATAACAAAAGTCGGTCGGTTTTTGACTTTCCGAACAGACCCTAAGGCTGGTGACACCGCACTGGGGGCGGTCGGCTTTTGACTTCCTAAACACAGGCCCTGAGGCTGGTGACACCTGCACTGGGGGCAACGCATTAACGTTGTGGTTCAATTCTAGCGCCTGTAGCTATTGACCACGGCCCATGCCTCTGCTGCGCCTTGCCGGAAATGGGTACCGTCCTCCCCTTCCTGTTACCCTAGCCAAGCCAAATGTTGGAGCTCAGAGTTGAGAGTCGATTATGATTAATATACTTTTTTTTAATGGAGTATTAGCTTTGTATAGTGACAACTGACAAGCGAGTGATGGGGCAGAAAGGGATTGGCATACAATTTTTTCTATCAGGATGGTGCTACCTGATTGATAGTAGCAATTTCTTCTCCTAGGCATTCGCTGACAGGTGGGGTTCCACGTTGAAATACGATGTTCAGTGGCAGATACGCGAATCACCCTTACATGAAAAATACGAGATCTGATGAATATTTTTATACATGCACAAATGTCACCCCGAAAACTTATCTGAATCTGGTGCAGGACAACGAAAACTACTCCAGTGCTACAATCTTACATCAGTAAGTAGTAGATACAGTACAGAACGATGCGATCGTGTGACTATTATATGCACGCATGTGATTAACACCATGGGTTCTGAAGGAGATCAGCAGCTGGTTACTGTCCTAGGTCAACGGCAGTCATTTTTTTCAGAGGCAACATGGCCTCTCCTGATTTCATTTTTTGACAGAACGAACGTTACCGGCATGACAGCCGCCAGGCAGAATCTTGTGGGCGCTACGGTAGTGCCCATTGGAAGGGAGAGGAAATGGCAGGTGTAAAGAACTAAGTTAATTTGGTAATTGGTCCAAAGAAGGAAAATATTAAGTAGCCCTGGCATCATCATCACTCATGAATAATTTCTTTTATCATGTATAGAAAGCTAGAACAGTTAGGTCTTTTTTCTTTTCTGCATGACAACACGTTATGACATTACCTTCTTTCTTGACACTGCCCAAAGGATGAAAGGGAGGGGTACCTAACCTGAACCTGTCCTCTTAATGCACTTCTAGACGAGTGATGCTCGATACACTTGCACATGCGCCAACAGTGCAGTGATAGGACAGGTCTTTAATTGTTTGTAAAATACAAAGTGACGGTGAAGAAAGCAACTGGGCAAAGCTAAAGGCCCGTCGTTACGGTTTAACCGATTTCTAATTTATTTTTTATTTTTTATAAAATTTATTTTTCTAGCTTTTAATTTTTTAGTTTTTTTACCGGTTTTTTCCGTATTGATTTGTATTGTTCATTATAGGTTAATCTGTTTTTCTATTTTTTTTAATTTTTTAAATTTAATTATACCAAATAAATCATCATCAGCTACAGTATAATTTCGATCAGCTAAAATTTTTAGTTATAAGCCATCATTTTTCAGCCTAAATAAAGGGCACCTAAATCAGCTCCATGTTCCCATTTTGTTGCTGTTTCTGACTTTTTGTGAGCTCACAATTCATATAAATGCAATAATGCATGCAGTGGTCAAGACAAGCTTCACTAGGTTGTTGCTGGGCCAGTGATGCGTGTCTCTCCCTTTCGCCTTCAGTAAGAAGCATCAGGTTAATGTGGAGTAAAGAACAAAGTTAACCACTGTGAGTCCACGAGCTTGCATCATTGAAGCTTCATGCGGAGCTTTCAGGTAGAGAAAGAAACCAATAAAAGCCTCTGTGTGTGCAACCTGCTGCTAAAGCACGTAGGTCATTGTTGCAGTGGCGGCGCTTAATTACAAAGTCGCTGGATTGTCAAACCTGAGAGTTAATCGGTTTTGGCTTCTCGTTCTTAATTCGTGCTGCTACTATTCACTAGATAGATTTTTTTTTGAGCAAACGGGCCTCTAGCGTAATGGCTAAGGGCTCTAGTAGCACCTCTCAGGTCCTAGGTTCGACTCCCAGTGAGAGCAAATTTCAGGCTAGGGAAAAAAAATCCCCTCGCCTGCTACCACACCAAAGCACAGGTCTAAGGCCCGCCCAGGTCGTTGGTCGTTTCTCGCACGGGCGATGATGCCGCTGTGTAAGAGTGGAGCAGAGGTTCGGGGGTTTTCTCGATCTGCGTGAGAGGATCTTCTTCTTAAGCAAAATACCCGGGGGTCGTCTTATCCCCCGCAGGTTGAGTTTTTTTTTTTTTTTTTTGCTCTGGTCTGGTCTGGTTGTGGTGTTGCCGATCGCTACTTTCATGGGTGGAGACTGATCGAATTTCACTTGTCAGAGGTTTCAAATTTCTTCGTTGTTTATTGGACGACGAGATCACTCTCAGGAGTGGCTCGTGCAACTGGAACTAAAAGACAGGATCCAAGATCCTCACATCTGCATGGGAACCAAAGTAGGTAGGTGGTTTGGGTTCATGATTGGAAACACAAAATAGGAGGAGGATCAGCTGAATCAAATAAGATAACATTGTTTACACCATTGAAAAATGAGTGAGTGAGTTGCCTGTTTTAATAGAGGTTGCATCTGGAAGAGAACAAAGGCAGCAAGCAGCCATCATGTTGCTGACCATGGGAATCAACTTTCTTGTGGAGAACTCTTATCTATCTTATCAACCGTGTTCATCTTTGCATCTCTGCTCGCTACTGGATAAGGTTTTTAGGTCAGAATAAGTTCCTAGACTTCCCTTGTTTGGCCCCTCTCAACTGGGTCGGAATAAATTCCTAACTCCCTTTCTTTAGCCCTTGTCATAAATGGACAACGTTGCCGAAGGAAATAAACAGTAAGATCCCGTTTGAAGGTGAGAATTTTATGGCGATTCTATAGAAATCGCACTGTTTTCCCGTGAAATTCCACTGAAATGCGGTTCAGATGACATGTAGGCGACAAACCGGAGATCGGAGGGGCTGCAAATATTCTTCCTGCCAGAGCAAACATTACATGTGCGGTAGCTGTTCGTTCCAGCTCTGCAAAACCATCAGACACGTCACACTCAAATCAGTACACGGAAGCTTTTGCAAAGCAAAGAAACAGAAATCCTGCCCTTACTGGCGTCATATCGGCGATCATGTCATGTACTGTGTAAAGGAATCAGGGAAAGAGAGAGATAACGGAGCCGGAGTCCTCATGCTCTTTATTGATTGATCTTTACGTCCCAGCCATCGTTTGGGATCACGACACGAAGAAATAATCAGAGCAGCAGCAATTTGATGCGTTGCAAAAACGATCTCCTGCGATTATTAGTTAATGCACGCGAATACGCAATTACCTCTGAATAGCAGCATGGTTAACATATAGGCTAAGTAACATTTCAAGTCACAGCACACAACAGTAGCAGAATACAGACAGCAAAAATTGCGGCATTTCTACTGAAGCAATCAGCATGAGCAGCCGTTATGCTATGGAGCATAAGAAAATGACTGCTAGATTTACTCTTACGATGCAATACCAGTAGTTAAGACAACTTACATTTCAGCTCACTAACTATTATAGATTTACAAACAAGGTTAAATAATTATAAATCAGTTTTAACATTTTCGTCTAGATCCTTAGCTTCACAAAGATGAAATGGCCGGAAGACAGCCAGCAAGACACCTCACCTAACATTTTCGTCTAGATCCTTAGCTTCACAAAGATGAAATGGCCGGAAAACAGCCAGCAAGACACCTCACCTTCCTTCCTGTTGCATCTGCCGGCTATTCAAGGTCAAAAACGAGATGTGGCAAGCTGCACGCTTGCCATGGCCTGCATGTTTGCCACATCTGCCTTGCAGCCCACAGAAAATTCGCAAGCAAGTCCACTGTTTTTCACTTTCACAGCAGATTTTCACTCAGTATAAAAAGGCCCTCCACCAGCCAAACTTCCCCTTCCACCCTCCCTACTGCTCATTCACACCACCTCTCTGTGATAGCTAAAGAACGAGGTCAGAAGGGGGGGGGAGCAACGAGACAGTCACCCTATCTCTTTCCTCCTTCTCCTGCTATCAATTCCCATTACCTGCAGTAAGCTGCCATCATCAATTCCTTTCTAGAATTCTCTCAACAGGCATTCTAGGTTGTCAACCAAAATGGATATATTCTAAAACAAGATCATGTTTGTCACGTTACACGAACTGGTGAGGGATCAAAGAAACATGGGCTAAACAGGAGCACGATACAAAAACCGGATTCTAATGCATAGCTAAATAACTATGTCATAAAGAACTTTAGGTCATCCTCTGTATTAATATGCTCACACAATTCCAGACACATATACATTACTTATTGATAGATCACAGCACTCCTGCACATTTCAGGATTTCATCCATGAACTTATTTACAAGGGAATCCACCCAACAGCAGCACAGTAGAACATCATGAATACCCAATGCACAGTACACTAATATCACCGTAGTCACAAATTTTTTTTGCATTGATATGGTTACTGTGGAACATGGCCGGAAGTAGAAGGGGGGATTAGGAGTAGCACTTATCTAGTAGAGAACGTGGTAGGGGATCGTCTGTTAGAACTAATCTTTTTGTTGATAGTGGTTGGTGTTCGAGTCGTGTGTATTCGGTGTTTGAGTACTGTGTGGTCCGTGCTCGAGTACCGTGTCGTAGTCATGTGTAATCGGTGTTCGAGTACTGCGTGGGCGGTGCTCAAGTACTAGGTAGTCGTGAGCAGAGTACTCATGTGTCGAGTACTGTGTAGTCAAAGTTTCCGGAGTTGAAGAGCAATCGGAGACTCCAGAAGCCGAGTACTCATGTGTTGAGTACTAGATAGTCGTATATCGAGTACTTGTGTGTCGAGTACTTGGTAGTCGCAGTCGTAACTGTTGTGGTCATAAGTTGTACCTACAGTGGTCGTAAGTCACAGCTGCTGTGTTCGCAAGTCGTAGCTGCTGTGATCGTAAGTCGTAGCTGCTGTGGTCGTAAGTCATAACTGCAGTGGTCATAGCTACAATAGTCGTAGGTCGACAGTTGTAGCTACAGTACCTGCTCGGAGTTACGGTCGAGAAGCCGCAGTCGAAGTACTCGTAAGTCGAGTAGTAGCCATGGTCGAAGAAAGTCGAAGAGGCGCAGTGGTTGTGAGTTGTCACTGTAGGTCCAAGTAACGGCTAAGTAAATGAGTTAGTGGTTGTATGCAACGAAAGCATTAGTAGCTACATTTTTCTTTGTTTAAGGTAGTATTTACTAGTGGTAACACACTATTAAGAACTTGTAACTAATTTGTTGTATTCAATAGTATAAATAAGAAGAGAAAATTGAAAAACTTCACGGCATTACGCAATGCCAAAAACTCTTGTGTATCTTGAGTTGATTCAGAGTGTTCGTGTGTGTTATGACCACCGTGAGCGTGCATTTTGTTTCATGTCTGGGCCAACAAGTGGTATCAGAGCTCAGGTGATTCTCCGTGTGTCGGAGAAGAGCTTGGTGATTTTTGTGGGTCAGAGAAGAAACCGAAGGGAGACCTCCGTGTGTCAGAGAAGAAGCCTTGGTATTCTCTGTGTGTCAGAGAAGAGCATTGGTGTTTTCCGTTAGTTAGCAAAGATGCCGAGAGAAGGAAGGAGTGTGTCTCCGAGCACAATGCGAGGCCTGCTACGAGGTGAACTGTCAACTTCGCAGGAGGTGGAGAGGAACAGCACGGTAACGTTGTTGTACCCATAGATCACCTGCATGAACTACACAATTTGGACGATGAAGATGCAAGTGGCTCTTCAAGCTCAGGACGTGTGAGAAGCAGTTGAACCTGGTGCCGTCGAGTACCAGAAGGACCGATTAGAGTTGTACACCATATACCAGTCAATGCTGGAGGACGTCATATCTTCCCTTGCTAGTAAAAACATGGCGAAGTCGGCATGGGAGGCAATCAAGACGATGCACATGGGGCATGAGCGCGTGAGAGAAGCCAAGCTTTAGATTCTCAAGAGAGACTTTGAGGGGCTGAAAATGGAGGAAGGGGAGACCGTTGAAGACTTCGCTGGTTAGGTGATATCGGTCATCTCCGGCATTCGAGCGTTGGGCGACACCATGGTGGATGAGATTGCCGTTGTTCGTAGGTTTCTTCGGGCCACCCTGGTGTGCTACAAGGTAAAACAGAGTAGTCTCAGCTCGCTCTCGACCACTTCGGTCGACACTCTATTATTGGATGGTGAACAGTGCAAACATGAGTTACCCATGGACGCACACTACACGGGGAAGTCGAACGAACAAGCACGAAGAAAATTTTCCGACACAAACTCAACTTGCGTCGCTTTTTTTCTTTCTCTACTCATTCGACTTTCTAAGCTCTTACAACATACAAGGTATATATACAACTGGGTCTCCCTCAGAGCACTCAACTACTCCGCCGCTCACCCATGCTGCTTCGCTCAGCAGCTCACAACTGCTACAGTGATCATCGCTTGCCCATACCACTTCGCTTAGCTGCCCACGACTGCTACAATGATAAGCCGCCTGCCCATGTCTGGGCAGTTTACCGACCAAGGTATGGTCTGCGTCATCCATGACCACCCGTGCTGACGCCTGCTACAGTGATCGTCGTATGACCATGACCACTGTTTCATCCTCGGTTTGTCTTCGACCGTGGCACTGCAGCTACGACTACTACAGACAGGTGCCATGACACAGACACTTACGACTACCTCACTGATTGCTACGACCACACACAGTATGGTCGTAATAACCACGCACACCCTGGTCGTAACCAACCACACACACCATGGTCGTCTACGACTTCATATAACCGACCACTCACACAAGCGCCACGCGCTGGTCATTACGACCACACACAACATGGTCGTAACCGACCACTCACACCCGCGCCACGATGATTGTCGTTATGACCACACACAACGTGGTCGTAACTGACCACTCACACAAGCGCCACGAATCGACCACTCACATAAGCGCCACGACGCTGATCGTTACGACCACATGCAACGTGGTCGTAACCGACCACTCACAAGAGCCACGGCCACGGCCACTTCGACCATGGTCACTCCGACCACAGCCACTCCGACCATGGTGACTTCAACCATGGTCACTCCATCCACGGCCACTCCGACCACGGCCACTTAACACCGGCCACTCTAACCATGGTGACTTCGACCACGACCACTCTGGCCATGGCCACTCCGACCATGGCCACTCCAACCACGGCCACTCCGACCATGGTCACTCCGACCATGGCCACTTTCAACCATGGCCAAATCATCAAGATTAATTCCAACATTCTCTCCCTTAATCTTGATGCTTTGGCTCACAAGTCGAAGTCCGATCTCCTGACGTGCCTCGAGGAGTCTTGCCTTCTGCTGGTGTCACAACTTACCAACTTTCTTCACATCTTCACCACCGGTGACACACCTTACCGATGACTTCGATCACAACTTGAGCTCCAATTGTCTTTTGCTGGTGACACAGCTTGACGGCGATGGACACTCTCAACAGGGCTTATACACTCATGAAACTTAGGCTTTCCTCTGGACAAAGCTAACACAGAAACACACACGAGTGCTCTGGACACACGACTACAGAAACACTCACACTCACATGTATCGTGCATTGACACACCTACATGCACGACCGCATGTCAAAACTTCACACAACAGCCTCGCACTGCTGTCGGCATTGTTGGTCTCACACTAACTTCACCCCTTGCAGTGGCATCACACCGCTACTCCTCGGCTTCACACCGAGGCGTGGTCGTCGAAATGACCACCTGTCAAAACAACCACTTGTCGAAATGACCACCTGGCAGCTTCACACTGCCATCGACCACAAAGCAGCTTCGCACTGCTGTCATCATTGTCGGTCTCACACTAACTTCACCTTGTAGCGCCATCGCACCGCTATTACTCAGCATCACACTGAGGCATGGTCGTCGGCTTCACACCGACTTCCATTGCCGGCTTCACACTGACTTCATCTTGCAACGATGGCTTCGACCATGGCACCGACCAAGCCTTCGCCACTCTGCTCCTAAGCACACAGTGCTGCAGCCAACTCGTCGCTAGCACCTATGCACCTTTGTCCGATGTGCGCCGCCGCGCATCGACGCTGGCCTCGGGCGAGGCCATCGTCGCTCGGGCTAACACAGCCGCTGGCCTCGTGCCGCTTGAGCCACCGTGTGCCCACACGCACTGCCCGAGTTGTCCGCCGACTTGTCCTTCTTTGCCTCTATGGCCACTCTGATCGCTAGATCGATGGTCTCCTAGATCCCTTGGGCATTCGCCAGCGCCTGGAAGGGCACGCCGCTGCTCCCCTTCGCCGCTTGCTGTGCACTGGTTGCCATCGACTCTAGTCGTATGTGTTTTTGGCATACACCGTGCTCTGATACCAAGTGTTGTGTGGGATCTTCATGCCCAAACACAATACGACCGCACAGTGATTCCTACAACTACGAGGTAAAACAAATAAGTCTCAGCTCGCTCTCGACCACTCCAGTTGATGCTCTGTTTTCGGATGGTGAACTGTGCAGACATGAGTTACCCGTGGACGCACACTACACGGGAAAGTCGAATGAACAGGCACGAAGGAAATTTTCCGACACGAACTCAACTTGTATCACTTTTCTTTTTTTCTCTGCTCATTCAACTTACTTAGCTCTTAGAGCATACAAGGTATATATATACAACCGGGTCTCCCTACAGAGCACTCAACTGCTCTGTCACTCACCCATGCTGCTTTGCTTAGCCACTCACGACTGCTACAGTGATCGCCACTTGCCCATGCCACTTCGCTCAGCCACCCACGACTACTACAGTGACAAGCCGCCTGCTAACACCTAAGCATTCACTGACCAAGGTATGATCTGTGTCATCCACAAACCAACCATGTTGACGCCTACTACAGTGATCACTGCACGACCACAACCACTGCTTCATCCTCAGCTTGTCTTTGACCGCATCTACGATTACTGCAGACATAGGCGCCATGACCCCGGCGCTTACGACTACCTCACTGATCGCTGCGACCACACATAGCATAGTCATAACGACTACGCATACCCTGGTCGTAATCGACCATGCACACCGTGGTCATCTACAACTTCATACAAACTGGTCGTCCATGACCACACTGGTCATAACCGACCTCTCACACAAGTGCCACGCGCTGATCGTTACGACCACACACAACGTGGTCGACCACTCATACCCACGCCACGACGCTGGTCGTTACGACCACACACAACGTGGTCGTAACCGACCACTCACACCCACGCCACGACGCTGGTCGTTATAACCACACACATCGTGATCGTAACCAACCACTCACAAGGGCCATGACCATGGCCACTATCCGACCACGGTCACTCCGACCATGGTCACTCTGACCACGGCCACTCCGACCATGGTCACTCCGACTACGGCCACTTCGACCACGAACACTCCGACCATGGCCACTTCGACCACGGTCACTCCGACTACGGCCACTCCGACCACAGTCACTTTGACCATGGCCACTCCGACCATGGTGACTTCGATCACGGCCACTTTGACCACAGTTACTTCGACTACGGCCACTTCGACCATGGCCACTCCGGCCACAGCCACTCTGACCACGGCCACTTCGACCACAGCCACTCTGACCACAGCCACTTCGATCACAATCACTCCGACCATGACCACTTTCGACCACGACCAAATCATAAAGATTAATTCCAACACTTGCATGATCAGTAGGAGCAGGAGTGGCCGGTGCGACATGGAGGAGTCGCTGGTGAGCTGCGAGTGCTACGGGCTACAGCAGTCAGGGCCGTGCCGGTAAAATTTAGGGCCCTGTACCAAACTATAAAATGAGGCATTTTCCCTTAATAATAGGATTATAGTAATTATCAATTCTACATACATATCTTACGTACATAGTAATGAGAAATATTAAGAATCGTACATATTCTTTTATAATTATCAATCTATAGCACTTCTGAAGCTAAGTTAAATCCTCTATCATACGAAAGATAGTTTTTTATAAGGATCATATGAAGGATAATTATAGTTCATATAATGATATGGACAGTAGAATTCTTCAATGTCCTCAAAAAAAATAATTCAAATTAGAAAAAAAAGGATTCAAATTGAAGGAAAAGATTAAATTACCTAGGAGTTGTCGCTGACTCCAGGCGTACTGGTCCTGCTCCTGCACTTTTGACTGATGCCTGTCTGTGTTCCGTTCAATGCTAATAATCCATCACGAAAGTTAACGGCGTGGGCTTGAATTGATCCCCTAGCTAGGCCTAGCTGGTAGCGGTTCACATGCACTTGGTGACGAACTAATGATGGAGTGATGGCCTACAGCTGGTGGATCCATCAGAATTTGGGGCCTCTGGAAATTAGGGACCCTGTTCCCTTGCACCGCTCGCACGCCCCTCAGCACGGCCCTGGCAGCAGAGCACCGGGTAGTACATCGACGGCGTGAGGGCCTACTTCGGGGGGCGGTGGCTCTGTAGGCTGTGCTCGGAGGCCGTCAAGTACGAGGCCGGCAAGTGCACGGGGGCGGCGCCGGATGTGGAGGAGGCCGTGCGCGCGCACATGGTCTTCTGCTGCATGCTCAAGCGTAGAAGCCTGCCGAGGGCATGTGCAGATGCTGCGCGCCGCGTCCGGGAAACAGCGTGCCTCGTCGTCATCTCCATCCCCGCGGGCCGCATCGCCGCTGTCGGTCAGGCTCTGATATCGTTAGGGGGTTTGGTTCTTGTAAGAGCAACTCCAGCAGGAGCCCTCAAATCAGAGCCCCTACTTTTGATTTGAGGGCTCCCCCTATTTTTGAGGGCCCTGTTTTTTGAGTTGAACTCCAGCATAAGCCCTCAAATCAAGGCCCTCAAGTTCATTCTAGTAGGGAATGACACGCGGGACCCGTTTGTCATCCTCTTTCTTCATCTTCTTCCTCGTTGACTAACTTGCCATGTCTCGACAGAAAAGGGGCGCGAAAAGGGGCTCGCACTCGCGAGCGAGGGTCGCGCTGCCTAGGAAAGGGAGTTGCCGAGGAGAGGGCTCGCCGGACTTGCCAGATCCGGACGAGGGTCGCGCCGCCGGGGAAGGGAGCTGTATCCGCGGGGCTCGACGGGGAAGGGCGGGGAGGGGAAGGAGGCGGGCGCCGGGGACAAGAAGTCGCGGAGGCGGGCGGGGATGCCGGGCGGCGCGCGTACGTGGTACGGGCATCGCGCGTGGGGAAGAAAGCCGCGCGCAGGGAAGAAAGTCGCGGGCGACAGAAGCGCGGGGAAGGAAGGACCGCACGAGGAAGGAAGGAGCGCGGGGAAGTCTCGCGCGCGGGCGGGGGGTGGGCTGGGGAAGATGGCGGTGCGCGCGGGCTAGGAAAACTGCGGCGCGCGCGGGCGGGGAGGGGGCGAGCGGGACAGAAGGCGCGCAGGAAAACAGACTGAAACCGTCGTTTGAGGGCTTGGCCTAGAGCCCCAGGAATGAGGGCTGGAGGGGGGATTTGAGGGCCTCCTCAAATTTGAGGGCTCAAGTAGGGGCCCTGCTGGACCTCTGTTTTTGCTTCAAGCCTTCAAATTTGATTTTGAGGGCTCAAGTAGGGGCCTTGCTGGAGTTGCTCTAAGTTGTGAGGTTCATGCTTCGTCTTCCTCACCTCGCTACACATTAGTATTAATTAGTAACTTCTATGCAAGTTTTGATCAAGTGTAGTTAATTACGGTAAGCCAGGTGTACATATATGTAATCAAGTTTCCTTTTCACTTGATTGTTTTGATCAAGAAATCGATAGGCTTCTGCGTGGTGGTTGTTCTTGGCTTCGATCCTTTGATCATCGGATCGTATGGGGGTTAATTCATCTGCTTCGACATTTTGTTTCCCTCTTTCTGATCCGTTCTTATTGGTTATAATCTTTGCCGTTGTTCTTGATTTTTATTTTTTTGCAAATCTTATTCGATTTCTTCCTGACGAGTCCATTTCTTCCTGAAACTTTGAGCACCTCCGTCTTCTCCCGCGATGAGACCATCGCCGGCGGCAGATTTCTCCGTCGCCCGTCGGCCCGCCTGTTTGCAAGTGCCGTGCACGTAGACTACCGTAGGCTTGTCAAGGGCGTCGGCGTCGATCCTTGGACGCCGCTGCCGTGGCGGCGCCGGTCGTCTCCGGCGTTCTCGGCGGCGGCCATGGCGTACGAGCTCGTCGGTTCTAACTCGGCCTTTCTGGGAGCCGTTCGATCGATCATCCACGGCCCTGATAGAGCAGAAATACAAAGGAGTACTTTTTCATTATAATTTACCCCCCTATTCGCAACCCGCGACTGGGTCCCTAAGAACCGTTGGATGATGTTCTAGCAGTCCAGATCGATGCGGGATAGTATGGGAGGTATTTTTAACGAGTACACCATCGGATTGCGATCCTTACACTGTTGGATTGTGTTTCAGTGGTCCAGATCATATAGTAAATTCTCCACTAACGTACGGGCGTTTTGCTAAAGAAACCCTAACATTACTCCGTGTTACCTTCTTTCATCTGTCTCGCCGTCCGCTTTCCCGCCTCCACTGCCGCAGCCTCCGGAACTCAGGGACGACGGCGCCGGACGTGGAGAAGGCACGCTCCGCCGAGAAATTTCGGAGTACGCTGAGTATCGCGCCGGGGAATCGGTACTCGCCGTCGCCGGCGAGTGCTTGCGGCAGGGTTTGTTTTCTGGTGCGGCCGTGCGGTCTCCATCGCTCCAACAGACCGTCCCGATCGTCGAATGGTACTGGGCTTGTTTCCTTGTGAATTTTTCTTCTTGAGAATTTGTGCTATGCTATTGTTAATGCTGATTGGAATAGAATCTTTTTGTTGTCTGACTGGACAGGGACTGCATTTGGTTTCTTCCTGAAATCGAGCATGTAAAATACTAGTATTTGTGTTTATCAAAGATTTCAGAAAGGACACCATGCAACCTCTCTTCAAACGGAGATGCCTTGTCCTCGGTTGTTTTCAGTAACACACGTGCAGAAAAATGTCTCTATACTTGAGCTGCATATTGTTCACCTGTGGCTGTGGACAAATAAACACAGAGAGGAGAGGTAAAATGCACAAGATCCAATAACCTTTTTTCTTCTTCCTGAATCCTTTTCAAGAAATTCAGAAAAGGCACAATTTTATCCTCAGCTCACTTCTCAACCACCACCAGTCACCATGATACACATCACCCATCTCCCATGTTTGAAAAATGAGAATAGGTACCCTGTCGAGCTCCTCTAGTTCGGTAGGTATTTATCGAGCTTAATAGGTTCACAGAGGAGGTTATATTTGCAAAAATGGATGTTCAAAAGATAAATTTCGTACTGCACCTGGCCAGCTATGAGCTAGATTGAAAGATCGCCAGCTTTTCTCAACAAATACTCTTTCTGAAGTGTTAAGAGAACACGTGAAGATTAGTCGATGGGATATTACGATCAACTGATGGTGACCTTCGTTCAATTCGGCCACCTTTCCGAAAATTTGTTTTGTAATGGTAAGAGACACCATGGTATAGAGCACTGTGCTACATGAGCTACTGAATTCTTGCCCCAGAAGGGAAGAGCATGTGCTTCTGTGATTCTTCTTGCGGTAAAACTTGACGGGGTTCCTCTTACATCATTCCAACGAAATGATTAGGACCACAATTAAAGTGCCTTTATGTGAGGATTTCCCAAAGGATATACAGATTTGGCAATAACGAGTCGGTCAAAAGATATGTGTGCAGTATGCTCTAAGTTTGTCTGATCCTGAAGACAAAAGGCTTGCATCTGACACCTGCTAGTCTTCAGTGAGCTGGAGAAAGTGCATACACGCTAGCTTTCGATGGCTCTACCAATCATAATTAGGACCATCGATATGCATACACTACGCACGGAGTAGATGAGATCCACGGTGAGTCTTAGAGCAAGTCACGATCCTGGACATTTCTGAGACGAAAGTTAGCATTTTTCAATTCGGGAACATTGCTTCCGTCACAGAAAAGTATGGATCTACTCCATGCATGCTCACCCCAGTCAAAACGAGCTAAGCTCCTCCTTGCCTCACTGGCAACGACACTTCCAGATTATCCTTCCTTAGAGAAATGCAGAAGCTTCCAAGACGATCGAGCAAACTGGCGATCCACTGTTCAATTAAGAAACCCAGACAATGAACGTGGGAGTCGCTTAGACTGTCAGACCATATAGAGCTTACCATATAGTTGTAATGAGTAATTAACTTTTAGTTCAGAGGGTTTATAGAGTTAAAGTTTGTTTTTTAAAAAAATTATAATTTTTCAATTACTTTTTGTTGCAGGTGGTATAACTGGTATTAAGACCATGGTCATATCAGCCTAGAGCTAATGGTCAGACCGGCTATGGGAAACCACAGTAAGACTGACCTTTGGTTGGTGATCTGACCGGCCGAGGTGTTAGTAGTTTGACCAACCTGTAGTTGGTGATTAGATCGGCCTTTGAGATTTGGAGCGTGAGTTAGTTGAGCACGGGCATAACATGGGTGCCATTGCTTGGGTATGTTCATGGTGCATGAAAACATGTTTGGCCTAACGTGGACCAAGTTATGAAAAACTTATGCACAAAAGTGGTTTCTTGGTCTTTGCTGTATAGGAAAACTTAGAGGCAATTATGGTCGACTCGAGTAAGCTAAGGTACAGTCAAGAAAGCCAAACGGGATGGTTGGGCTCAAGCGAGGCACAAGGAAAGACAGGGATGTTGAAGAGAAGGTTCGAGTAACAGTTCATCGAATTGTGCGGTCTATGCAACTGAGATTTGGTCAGGAGGAACTAACACAGAGAGACTTACCGACACGTGAGCCATTGCTAAATCCATCTAGGCACTTATGTTTGCAAGTTCTTGAGATTGCTTGGTTTTGACTCAAGAATAGGTGATTTGGGGTTGTTTGGTTCTAAATTTTTTGGCTTGGTTTCTTACTATGATTAAGCTTACTAAGATATGTAGAAGTAGATTTAAGGTCATCTTTGTTCAATGTCTTGAGTTTTACCCGGCTTTAACACAACCTTCATTCAAACAGAAAAAGATCGAAACTTTGATAGCGGTTTTCTTGATCACTGACTAGAATAGTTTCCTGACATTCTAGAGAATGTGCATACCAAATTTCAAGTGATTGGGAGCCTTCGTTTGAGAGTTAGCTCAATTTGTGATTTTAGTTTGGTTTTGATGCAACATAGCTTCAAGGGCCAAGAGGTACCGACTTTCTTAAGTTTTTTCAAGATCTTTGGTTGGGACGAGTTATTAAGTTCATGATCTAGTCTTAGTTCAAGTTCCAAGTCATTTAGAGTTATTGATCAAAATGTACACCATATCTTGTATTTGAAATAGTGCTAAAGATATGTTCTATTCTTAGGAAGAGGTCAGACCGTCAACCAACTAGAGGTCAGACCGCCAATCAAGTAGCGGTCGGACCACCAGCCAAGTAGCGGTCAGACCACCCTATAGATGGAGGTCAAACCGTCAAAATCTGTTGAGACTGATTTGGTTTAGTTTTTCTTAGGTCTTTTTTTCAGGTGATTGACTTCTGATCTTCATAGTTTCTAATAACTATTGGAGTAAAGATATTTGCTTTTTCTTTTAAGAAAAAGGTTTTAAATTTTTTCTAGTCGTGTTGGCTTTTATTCACTCTTTGGTAGGCGTTCTTGGTCCAACGTGGACAAAGAAGACATGGAAAGGAAGATTAGGGACCTCTTCTTTTCAATTTCTAAAAATTGTTTTTTGTTTTTTCTACGTTAATTAGCTTTTAACAGAATGTCTTTTTAATACGGGATCTACAAATTAATTGTAGTATACACTGTAGCGACTTCATTTGTATTGGATAAAATCGCATGTGAATTTTTGTTACTTTATATCCTCTTTTATAAATAGTTTAAAAATCATAAGCCACAACTAAAAAATATAAAACGAAGAAAAAACAGGCACTAGAAATTGTGACGAAATGTACTACCGTATTAGTCGGTGTCACCATCCTAGCTGAAACCAACACAGAGGCACAGAGACTGAGAGCGAAGGTGTGTTTTGCTGCGTACTCGGTATGCAAGTGTCACGCCGGTGTTGTCATGTACAGGACACGGTGTGCGGTTAGGTTCTACGCTCTATCTGAACTCCGATCCGGTGTGAGGCGATATCTCTACTCCTTAAAAATATGAGTTGGTGGTCATCGGTTCGTTCTCCCTCCTCTCTTCTCAGCCGTCTAATCAAAGATCAGCTGTCTAGATCTGCATATAAGTAGTTCTTTTGCTCCTCATAGAAAAGATCAGGCCAACGCGTGGGCTGCGCTCCTTCTCTTCTCTTCCCCGCATCCTCTGCCTCCTGCAACCGCCGCTTCCTTCTCTCCCCCGAACCCTCGTGCCGTGCCTCCTCCTCCTCAGCGCCACCATCAATTCCTTCCCCACGTGACAGCGTCTAGTCACAGTCCCCCAACTTCCCCTAGCAGGGCCGCATCCCTCGTGGCCGGTGGATCAGAGAGAAGGGGCGCTCGGTGATGGCGGTGGCGGCTTCCTCTTCCTATGCCCGCCCATGTGGCTCTCCCCCCACCGTCGCCGCCTAGTGATCGCTCGCCCGGTGAGCCTCTCTATCTCCTCCTGCTCTTCACTCAGAGCCAGTCGCGCTGTCTGGCGATTTTGGTCTCTCAAGCTGGTCATCGAAGTCGGTGCCATGGTCGAAGGGGCCGTGGTCAAGGGGCCACGATCAAAGTCAAGGGACTGTGGTCAAATTCGAAACCGTGGTCGAAGGGGGCCGTGGCCAAAGTCGAAGTCAAAGCCATGGTTGAAGGGGCGGTGGTCGAAGTCAAAGGGTCGTGGTCGAAGTCAAGCCGAGGTTGAAGTCGAAGGGTCATGGTGAAGTCCAAGTCATGGTCGAAGGTCCAGTGGTCTAAGACGAAGGGCCGTGGACAAAGTCAATCCGCGGTCGAAGTCAAAGGGTCGTGGTCGAAGTCAGGCTATGGTCAAAATCGAAGGATCATGGTCGAAGGGGATAGTGGTCGAAGTCGAAGGGTCGTGGACAAAGTCGATCCGCGATTGAAGTTGAAGGACCGTGGTCGAAGTCGAAGCCGTGGTCAAAGGTGATAGTCGTCGAAGGGGGCAGTGGTCAAAGTCGAAGGGCCGTGGAATAAGTCGGTCCACGGTCGAAGTCGAAGGGCTATGGTCGACATCGAGGCCGTGGTCGAAGGGGGCCGTGGTTGAGGGGCTGTGGCTGAAGTCGAAGATCCGTGGTCGAAGAGGGCGGTGGTCGAAGGGGGAAGTGGTCGACGTCGAAGGGTCGTGGTCATCGAAGGGCCGTGGTTGAAGGGGGCAATGGTTGAAGTCGAAGCTGTGGTCAACGTCGAAGGGCCATGGTCGAAGAGCATAGTGGTCGACGTCGAAGGGTCGTAGTCGAAGGAGACGGTGGTCAAAGGGGGAAGTTGTTGACGTCGAAGGGTCATGGTCAAAGTGGATAGTGGTCAAAGGGGGCAGCAATCGAAGTCAAAAATCCGTGGTTGAAGTCAAAGCCGTGGTCGAAAGGGGAAGTAGTCAACATCGAAGGGCCGTGGTCAAAGGAGACAGTGGTCGAAGGGGGCGGTGGTCGAAGGGGAAAGTGGTGGATGTCGAAGGGCCGTGGTCGAAGGGGATAGTGGTTGAAGTCGCAGATCTATGGTTGAAGTCGCAGATCTATGGTTGAAGTCGACGATCCGTGGTCGAAATTGAAGCTGTGGTCGAAGGGGGAAGTGGTCGACGTCGAAGGGCTGTGGTCGAAGGGGAGAGTGGTCGAAGGGGGGCAGTGGTCGAAGTCGAAGATCCATGGTCAAAGTCGAAGATCCTTGGTCGAAGTCGAAGCCGTGGTCGAAGGGGGGCCGTGATCAAAGGGGGAAGTGGTCTCATCGAAGGGCTGTGGTCGTCGAAGAGCCATGGTCAAAGGGGACAGTGGTCGAGGGGAGTAGTGGTTGAAGTTAAAGATCTATGGTCATCGTCGAAGCCATGGTCGAAGAGGGAAGTGGTCGACATTGAAGGGTCATAGTTAAAGGGGACAGTGGTTGAAGGGGGCAGTGCTCGAAGTCGCGGTCATGGTCATAGTTGTAGCGCCCGTGGACGTGGTCGTAGCGGTCATAGTCGTAGTCGTAGCGCCCATGGATGTGGTCGTAGCAGTCATGGTCATAGTCGTAGCGCCAACCCGGAGGGCGTCTACTGGTTCGTACACAACCTCCGCCGCTACGAGTTCCCCCTCCAATTATACATCCCTGCCGTCTACCCCAGGTCACCCCTAAGATTAAGCTCCCCACCCTCGATGGCAAGACCCACAAGGTCTTGTACTCCCCATGGATTGTAACATGCTTTTGGCCACGATGTGTGATCGATGGCTTCCAATTTACGACCACGAGCGTTGGTCGATGTATTACGACTTACGACCACGAGCGCTGGTCGAAGTCGAAGGAGGCGTGGTCGAAGGGGAAGTGGTCGACGTCGAAGGGCCATGATCGAAGGGTACAGTGGTTGAAGGGGGCAGTGCTCGAAGTCAAAGGGGGCAGTGGTCAAAGTCAGGGCCATGGTCGAAGTCGACGCCGCGGTCGAAGTCGGGGCCGTGGTCGAAGGGGACCGTAGTCAACGTCAAATGGCCGTGGTCAAAGTTAGGGCTGAGCAAGTCGGGCGAGCCGAGCAGGCTGGTGCCAGCAGTCGGGCGACAGGGCACAAGCGCACCAGTGGCCTGCCAATGTATGACCACTAGCAATGGTCAACCGCTCCTGACCTATGATCATGCGTGATGGTCGACGACTTCTAACTTACGACCACGAGGTGTGGTCGATGTCTTTCAACCTACAACCACGAGCGTTGGTTGATGTGTTCCGACTTACGACCACGAGGTGTCCTCGATGGCCTCCGACTTACGACCATAAACAATGGTCGTCGGCTTCTGACGTTTGACCACGAGCCATTGTCGAAGGCTCCCGATTTAGCACCACAATCGATCGTCGACCACTGCCAACTTACGATCACCAGTGATGGTCGACCGCTCCCAACCTACGATTACGCACTATGATCGACGCCTTCTGACTTACGACGATGAGGTGTGCTTGAGGGCTCCCGACCTACGACCACGAGGTGTGATTGATGTCTTTCGACTTATGACCATGAGGTATGATCGACGGCTTCCGACTTACGTGACAAATTTAAAAACTTTTAGAACATGTTTATATGCATATTCTAAAAATTTTTACCACCCGTGAGTTTTAAAATATGTAGTATGATAAATTTTAAAAATCCGTAGCAACGCACGAGCATTCAACTAGTCGCAGTAGAAATGGCTCTTGCTTCTGTCCCATGCGAGATAGATGGCAGATTATGTGGGCGTTGGTTGGGGTGGGCACGACACGCCCATGCTGCCGTTCACGGGAGAGTAGTAGAATCGATTTCCACCACGCGAACGGGCTAAAGCGTGAGGTTCGGAGCCGCTCAACTTCAGCTTCTGACTTCTGACTTTTAATTTATTGCTAGTCATCTGCTCGTGTGTTGCAACAAAATTTATCGGATATATAGAGAATCATGCTATGGAAGAGGGCTACTCTGATCAGTTAAAAAGTGATGAGAAGATGAGAATGAGATGGTTGAAGGAGAAGGGACGTACGACCACCAACTCATTCTTTTATAACAGTAATGATTTATTATTTTTTTGTTTTTGATATTTGGCTTTTTAGGCTATTTTGCCTTTCTTTTCTATATTCCTTTGTCTGTGTTAGACTAACTTGTTTTTCTTTTTTTTTCTAAATTTAATTACATCAAATAAACCATCACTAGCTATAATAAAAAAATAAACTAACTATAATAAAAAAATATAAACCATCCCTGGCCTCCCGGCGCGGCGGGTGGATTCGATTCGATCCACCGGTGCGCCAGCTCGTGGGGGTATTTTCTTTCCTCACGCGCGCGGCGTGGCAAAACGGCTCCGTCGCATCCGCGTCTTTGTCCTGTAGGAAGCCTCTGCGCCCGTCGTGGTCGGAGCAGCGATGCTTCCGGCTCCCGCGCTCCTTGCAACGTGTGAGGGGATGGGTGGACGTATGTTCGTGTTTTTTTTTTGTTTTTTTATTATTTATTAGACTAATAAATTATCGTTAAAAGTTATAATTCACTATCAAAAGAACAGATTTATCCCATGAACAAGTTTGGAGCCGGAGTTCATTCAATCGGAACCGTCGGATTCTTTCATCAGATCTGACCCCGGTCAAACTCAGAATTTTCAAAATGGCATATCTCTGGAAGAAAAAAAAAAAGAGATGGTAAAGCGGCCTAGTTGCTTGCAAGCTAGACAAGGCCCAGCCCAATTAGTAGCAGCTGTGTCACTCCAACCAGGCCATCGGATTCAACATGAGTTCAGTTCAATTGATGCCCAAATAATTGAACCATCCACTAATTCCCATCCTGTCATCCAGCATCTACGCTACCCAATCTGGTGATTACTTTAGTTTAGTGGTACACTAGTAGCGGTGCCAATCATATTCGGATTATCCGTTTTATCCAGTATCTATATCCAGACTATTCAATTCATATTCGATACATTAAGATTGAAAGAGTGTCCAGTATACTTTATTATTCGTATTATCTGATATTCGTATTTGGGCTATTTGATTTGTATTCGATCCATTGACACCCCTGTACACTAGTACTCCAGTTTTGATTATCCCAGCACAAGACTCAGAAATCTCGTATGTCATTGGTGCCCATTAATAAACACACCAGTACTTACCATCCCCTAATTGTTTTCCATGGTACTCAGTACTGTTCTTTCCTCAGAAAGCTTCCCAATGGGCGAAGCCAGACGACAGGAGCATTGAGGTCACCTCCATTGTAGGATGGTGTCCCCTCCACTGATAAACAGTAATAAACAGTAATTTTCTATAGGATTTGCTAAATTTTATTGAGGTCACTGGACATCAATGCTTATATGCTGGCTCTGCCTCTGAGCTTCCCTGGACCAGCTCCGGGGCCCGCTTGTCAGCCCCACCGCAGTTCCATTCCAATCTCCAAATCACTCAGAAACAGAAAGCCCAGGCTGAGTCGACCGTTGCTCGCGGATGCCGTTGGGCACGAACGCCATTTCAAATTTCAAACCCCTTCTTCGTCTTCTCCCCCTCTCTGCTTCTCCACGCCTCAGATCATAGCGGCATTAACACCGAGCCACACCAACCCAAGAAACCAACCAAGCCAATCCATCCATGGACGAGAGGGAGATGGCGAGGACAGAGCCGCCGGTGCCAACATGCAGGAGAGAAGCCACCCCCACCGCCACGGCTACGGCCACGGCCACGCACTGCTCCACCGCCTCCTCCTGCTCCTCCAACTCCAACCCCAGCGTCGCCGCCGCCTCGCGGACTCCGCCGCCCACCATCGTCGTGCCGTGGGCGGCGCGCGACGGCGGCTGGTACTACCCGGGCTGCCGCAAGGACGCCAACTGCGCCTGCGAGATCTGCCTCGCCAGCATCAACGCCACGCGGGATCTCCTGCCCCCCGAGGCCGCCTCTGCGCGGAGGTGCTTCGCCGCCGCCGCCAGGGACAGGAAGCCCGCCTCCCGCCCGCTCTTTCGCGGCCGCGACACGCCGACGCCCGGGTCCGCGGTGACCGAGCCGTGGACGCCGCCGATGCGATCCACCGCGAAGTCCAGGAGGCCCGGGCAGGCGGCCGGGGCCGGGAAGAAAAGCAGGGTATCGCCTGACTGGGCCCTCTACGTGGCGACGGTTCTCGGGTTCTTGCTTATTCTGTGGGTGGACACGGGGCTCGTCCCGGAAGTGGCAGCGAGGTGGTTCGGGCCGAAGCTGTCGGCGGAGGCCGTGGCGCGTCTCGGTGAAGAGGCGTGCCTTGCGCCTGGCGATCTGGGGCACAAATTGCGCGTCTTGGAGCGAAGGATTGGGCAGTTCGTCGGCGGCGAGGGGATCTCCAACTGCAGCTCGCAGGACTCCGTCTGGCGATTCGAGCAGGTCCGCCGCTCTTGCGCGTCAAGTTCTTGGCTTTGGTCGTGGAGACAACTGATTGACTAAAATTTCTTCCTACAGAATGATCAGCATGTGTTCCACTGGCGCTGCGCCGTGTACAAGTCGGCGGCGGAGGAGGTCAGCGTCTGGGGGAGCCCTCTCCGCAGCTCCGGTCTCCTCCCGTCTACTCTCTCGGCACGGCACTTCTCCCTCCTCTCCGGCAAGATAACCGAGGTAATTGACAGACACTAGCAATGCCAAGAACCTTTCTTTCGTTTGCCTATAATACTACTTGCTAGTAGCAACTAGCTGAAGTCATGTGTGGTGTTTGCAGTGGTCTGACGGGAGGGTGTGGCCGACGGTGAGGACGAGCAACAGCAGCTCCTGGAGCTACCGGGAGCGGAGCGCGGCGGCGGTGCGGCTGGAGCCGGAGACATGGGTTCTGGAGTACCAGAAGAGCGTGCTGTTTGAGGGGACACGGCTGATACCAGCCACCGCGGAGCTGCTGATGTCCAGGGGCTCGATAATGGCGAAGCGGGCGCGTCGGAAGCTGACCAGGCGACGGCTCTACGGCGGCGGCGGTGGGACCCAGGCGAACCCAACCTGACCCAGGACTGACCGAAAAAACTTGGTGCTATTAGGATGTTTGTAGCTTTAGGTTCGTCTCATTTCCTGTGAGATTCGTCTGAATATTCTGTGCTCTATTGGTTTGTTGTAATGATGTGTGGGCAGACGAAATCGGATCAGAACTGCTCAAATATCGTCTAATCATTAAGATCATAAATTGTGATTCACAACACTTTTTCCTGCTACTTGATCATAAATTGTGATTCACAACACCTTGTTCTTGTTACTTGATCATAAATTGTGAAGTTGCCGTACATATTTTTTTGAGTAAATTACATCGCACGTCCTTAATTTGTAAAGTTAGTTCGTTTAGTTCACAAACTTTGAAACTACAGCTTTGCACCCCCTTAAACTTGTTTAAGTGGGTCATCATAGTTCCTAAGGATAGTTCATTGGGCTTGAACACTAACGTGAATGGTTGACCGTTGATGTGGACTGCCATCCCGGCATATACGTTACATGCGTTTCACATGATACGTCTAGTAGGCACTAAAATTTGCAATAAACACTTTCTTATTTTTATCCCATCGCATTCCATCTACTCCTCTCAACACTTTTCCTAAGGCGAGCGGCGAGTTAGGGCGATCTAGTGATCAGCCCTAACCTGTGAGCGGCGGCTGTAGGTGAAGAGAGGGAGGCGAGGAGAGGTGAGGCAACCTGGTTAGACCATGGTGAGCATAGACACAAACAAACATGGTGGTGAGGTTGCGGGAGGAAGGAGAACCACCTCCTATGTATGGTGACGAGGTTTAGGGGATTTGCCCAATTTGAGCACTGCAATTCTTAGAAATTCTGTAATTCTTACTATAGGTTATCCTTACTCTATTCATGTTGGTGAATTTTTGGGGTCCGATTTGGTAGTTCTAGTCACCGATTTAGGCACAATGTTGGGTCTATGATTCTAGGGTTTACTTTTTTGGATATGTGCTTTGCTGCAATTCTTGATTTCTTACTTCGGTCATTTCAAAATTTAGGCCACGATGATAACGAGTTCACGGTAGAGGTTTATCATGGTCGATTCTTTTGTGGTCAAGGCAGCAACAAGAGCTATGTGGATTGGAAATGGAACTGGTTTGATTGTTGTGAGACAGATACATGGTCTCCTTTGTAGATAGATGATTTCATGGAACAGCTTAGCTATGAGAAGACTGATCGCTTGAAGGTCTATTGGTGCTTGCCTGGGAAGCATGTTAGTGATGGGCTTAGAATTATCAAGAGGGATGCAGACACTAACAGCATGATGGTAGTGACAAATCAGCACAGGAATTTAGTCATGTACTTGGATCATAAGGAAACTATTAGAGGCATCAATTGGGATGACATCATAGCACAGCCCTGGGAAGACATGATTTCGTGGAATAGCTTAGCTATGAGAAGACTGATCGCTTGAAGGTCTATTGGTGCTTGCCTGGGAAGCATGTTAGTGATGGGCTTAGAATTATCAAGAGTGATGCAGACACTAACAGCATGGTGGCAGTGACAAATCAGCACAGGAATTTAGTCATGTACTTGGATCATGAGGAAACTATCAGAGGCATCAATTGGGATGACATCATAGAACAGCCCCGGGAAGACAGTTATCACTGAGAATATGGTTGATGAGAAGCTACCAAGCTTTTACAATAATATCAAGAACCCAACCAAGAAGAGTAAGAAGGGTGAGGAGGTAGAACCATCAGAGGCAATAGAGGGATATAATGGCAGTGAAGAAGAAGACAGTGAGGATGATCCTGAATTCATGGAAAGTGATTATGAGATAGAGGACAGTGATCATGACCTCTTCGCTGACCATGTAGATGAAAATGTGGATGATAAGGTGGCTAGTAGTGGAGGCAAGGGGAAGCAGGTAGTCTCTAAGATCTCTGAAAATGAATTGTCATCCAGAGAGGAAGAGTTAAAGCTACCAGATTCTTCAGATGACGATGGCACAATTAAGTTCAAGGCGTTTAGGCCAGAGGTCGATATGGTTGATACTAAATTCAAAGTTGGAATGGTCTTCCCATCAGTGGAGGTGCTAAGTAAAGCAATTACGGAGTATAGCTGCAAGCACTGAGTTGATATCAAGATGCTCAGAAATGACCAGAGAAGACTTAGAGCTCGTTGTGCACAAGGTTGCATGTGGCAGACTGGCAGTTGTATGCCTCAAAGGACAGCCGTGCCAATTGCTTTATGGTGAAGACATGTCGGGGAGCATTCCTGTAGAAAGGAGTGGGTTTTAAAGAGATTCGCTTCGAAGTTCCTAGCTAAGAAGTACATGGAGACATTTAGAGCAGATGACAAGATGACTCTTAGAAATTTTGCAAGGACCATGCAGAAGGAATGGAACATGATCCCATCTAGGAACAAACTTGGAAGAGCAAGGAGAATGGCACTCAAGGTCATATATGATGTGACCATGCCACATACGTATAAGACCATAGCTTCCAATATTGAACAAGAGATGAATTCATTTCTTCAGCTTCAATTTATTTAAAATGAGAATATGATGCCACCTAATGATGAAAATGGTTGGGGTCCATCTAATGAGAAGCCGATCAATACAGCGAGACCAAGTCGATGCCTTCCCCAACTCTTCCTCAAGGTCTCCATGCCACTTCTTCTACAAGTCAAGCTAGAGTTCGAGTTCTATACATCCTGGAATCCAATTCGACCTTTGGAGACAACATCGACTTCAATCTCGCATAGAATTTGCATCTAGACTTCGTTTGGGATGTTTGAGTACAGGATGAAAAGATTATCTTGTCATCTTTTCAATGGATTCGCATCTAGAATCTATTTTGAATGTGTGAGTACATCATAGAAACCTTATCTTCCTCCTATTTCCAACAGATCTGGCCCCATTCCAAAATTTCTTCTGTACATGTTGAAATTAGCAAAGCAATCTTTCAGTTTTAGAATTAGAGATATAATTAGATATGATTTGATTAGTTTCCATGTGTTGATAAGTTTCCATATATCAAGGGCCTGCGTGGCCCTATAAATAGAGGCCGAATTGGCCATGTAATGTAGGTTTGTTTAGATTAGTTTTCCACTGTGAAACTTCGTCGTGTGTTCTTGTGTCGACTAGACCAACAACTACGATTGCAAGCCTTAACTCTTTCATATTCCTAATTGATATTTGTAATATTTATATTGCTCTTTACTTGTTCTTTGATTGCTCGTAGGAATTGAACCTCGTGTTCATGTCAACCGCATTCTTGGCACAGTTGATAATGACAAGGGTGTGGTGTAGCGCTTGCAGGACGGACTTGGTTGTCTCGGTCAAGTAGCTTCATTATCAACGTCATATCAATCAATCAAAGTTATCGTTCTCATCAGAAGATTAGACCAAACGTTCTCATCAGTTGGTATCAGAGCACAGATTGCCCAAGGAGATTTTAGTTTTAGATTTGTTTTTCATACCTATAACCAGAAAATTGCCTTACAAAAAGAGTTAATTTTTGCTATCCAAACCTCGCTGTGCCTTTCAATTTGTTAGTTTCAGTTTTCTAAATTGAATTTATATCCATTTTAGCTTTGTCTAGTTTCTGGCCATATCTTTGGTCCCCATAAAACTCAAAAAAAATCCCACTCCAAAATCATCAAGAACACACCAAACCCTAATTTCCAATTTCAGCTAGAAGACTCCCTCTTTTGTAGCCGCAATGAAAAATGCCATAACTTTTCATTCGTTGATCCTTTTTGAGTGAGACCACTGCATTAGATTCATAACTTCATTATCCATTTGCATACATAATTTGCTTCATTCTAGTACGGCAATTAAAAGATATCTGCGGTAAACGTTGACCAATTTCTGTTTTGAATCTAATATAGTCAGCACTTTTGATTTCTGTGTGAATTTTTCTATCAATTTCTAGAAGTTGGCCCCAAAATAAAAATTGTAGAAAAAGCCGACAGGAAATAAAGAAAAAATGAATCATTGAAAAAGAGTCTACTAACAAAAAGTTATTGCCAAAATACCGACATCTTGTCCAGTGGACAGAAATATGCCATTCTCATATCTAGGTCAATACTTGTGTTTTTCACTCTAAATTGTGTTCAATTGAATTATCATGTGTCTACCACTCCTATACATTGTAATACATTGTTTTAGCCTTCATTCATCTTTGATTGATCATCAACATAGGCTAAGTGCTAGATACGAACTATAATTTAATTCTATGTAATTTCTGAAATTAACTGATTGTTCTCCATTGCTACATATCTAGAGCCTTCCAAGCTACACCTACTACTAACCATTATAGGTCTCGACATATCGGCAATCGCTATACTCATCACTTGAGTCAAGTTATCATGAACCAACCACCGGTTGCACAACCTATTTTGCATTGGTAAGAACCTATAAGAGCTTGGTAAGAGCTTGAGAGATGTGTGACTTGACGAGCTCCACCTAGTACTAGTTGATAGGGATTTACATAACTCTCATGTATCTTCTTGTTTTCTACTAACCATAACAAGTTCAAGATCACATACAAGAAAGTTTTGTGAGATCAACAACACTATTGACTCATCTCCTGTCGCTGAACGAGGTAAATTTAAGTATGCTTTATCATTCTTTACTGGTAAATTTGATCCTGATGTCTATGTTGACTAGGAGATAGCAATAGACAATGAATTTGAATATTATGATTGGTCTGATAGGTAAAACATTAGAGCTGTCACTAGCGCTTTTATTGATGATGCAATACTTTGGTGGAAGTATCTTGGTAGACATGGGAGAGTGCCTCAAACTTGGACTACGTTAAAAAATTTTGAGAGATGAATTCATTTCAAAATATCATGTTGATTATTTGCTAGCTAGATTGTAACATTTAAAATAAGGTAGTAGAACTATAAGGGAATACTATCGTGCATTGAAAACTCGTTTGTTGCGTTGTTGTTTAGAGGAACATACTGAATCTACAGAGAATAGATTCTTAAGTGGGCTTAATCAAGAAATTCAAGATCTTTTTGTCATAAAGAATATAACTCTTAGTCTCATTTGTTTATACTTGCTTGTAAGATCGAAAGTCAGATTGAAGACGAATTCAGAATGCTTGATGATAGGAAATGTGAGAACAAGCATGTGCTTGTGCCTTTTTCTTTGACTAACAACTTGCAGGAAGTTGAGAACCATGCTGAAGAGAAGAATGAGCTGATTGATCCACTAACTCCATTGCTTAAGAAGGAAGATGAGGAGATGGATGCACCTACATCATATGAGAAGAGCCAAAAAGGTAAAGATAATAGTGATATCATCACTCAAGGTGAGTATACTTGTGAAGAAATACAATTTTTCATTATTCATGCTACTTTAGAGCAAAAATTAGTTAAAAAAACAATTCTATTATGCACATATTTCAAGTAGAGAATTCAGGCTGCATTGATTTGTATATTGAGAATGAATTATGTGCTAATTCCTTGCATAAATCTTTGGCACAACCAGAAATTAAATTTGATTCTTCTATTTAAATTCCAAATCGATGTGCTAAAATAAATGTTTTGGATTATGTCAATGTGCAATTGATCCATGGTAGAGATGAGCTAAACGAAATTTCTTTTTTGAACACTTTAGGTTATTTTGAGATTAATCATCCTAGTGAACCGAGTTGTTTAGAGAAGAAGTTATGTTATATTCCCAATTTGCTTTTATTATTTCGCTATAAATGTTACCTAATAAGCAAGTATGATGAAAAAGAAAATTACATGGTTCATAGAATTTGCATAAGTTTAGAACTAAAAGGTTTAACTTTGGAGAAGGAACATTGTCATGTAGAGAAAACTAATAGCACTAATCTTAAAATTTCTAGTTTATCTAGTGTTATTTGTGAGCTACAGGAAAGCTTTCAAGAAGGGGAGCGTTGTGGGTTGCTTCCATACACCACAAACATTGCTCCATTTGTGTCAAAAAAGAATTTGCCTCTCATTCGGATCACCAATATCATGTCACAATCCAATACCCTATTTTCTAAAGAAGGAGAGCTAGACGAGACACATATTTACATAGTTCCAAGACCATGCAATGAGATTACTCCTAATCAGGTACACTCATTTCAAAGAGGTTTTATTTTATTTGATAAATAACTTATTATATTACATAATGAGAGTTCATTGCATCCTTGTCATGTGCCAAGATTGTGATCAAAATCATGTAATATATGAGGCTACACATCCATTAAATCTAAGGATGATTTTCTGTCAAGAAAGGGAGGATGATGTGACCATGCCGCATACGCATACGACCATAGCTTCTAATATTGACAAGACATGAATTTGTTTCTTCGGCTTTAATTTATTTTAAATGAGAATATGATGCTACCTAATAATGAAAATGTATATTTGCACAGTCATACAAGGAGAATTGCATCAACACTATGTGCTCGTTGTTGGGGTCCACCTAATGGAAAGCCAATCAATACATCAAGACTAAGTCAACGCCTTCCCCAACTCTTTCTTAAGGTCTCCACACCACTTCTTCTACAAGTCAAGCCAGAGTTCGAGATCTACATGTACTGAAATCCAATTCGGCCTTCAAAGATAGCACCGACTTCAATCTCGCATAGAATTTGTATCCGGACTCCGTTTGGGATGTATAAGTATAGGATAGAAAGATTATCTCGTCATCTTTCCAATGGATCCAACCCCATCACCATGTTCCTTTTGTGCACATCGCAATCACCAAAACAATCTGACGCTAATTCAACCTAACAGAACCAACTTCAAACACGCATAGAATTTGCATCTAGAGTACGTTTCGAATGTGTGAGTACATCATAGAAAGCTTATCTCCTCTTTCCAACGAATCTAGCCCCATTCCAAAATTCCTTCTGTATGCATCAGAATTAGCAAAACAATCTTTCGGATTTAGAATTAGAGATAGAATCAGATATGATATGATTAGTTTTTATGTGTTGATAAGTTTCCATATGCCAAGGCCCTGCGTGCCCCTATAAATAGAGGCCGAATTGGCCATGTGCTGTAGGCTTGTTTAGATTAGTTTTCCACCGTGAAACTTTGTCGTGTATTCTTATGTCAACTAGATCAACAACTGCAATTGCAGGCCTCAACTTTTTCATGTTCCTAATTGATATTTGCAATATTTAAATTGCTCTTTATGTTGTTCTTGCTTGTTCTTCAATTGCTTGTAGGAAGTAAACCTCGTGTCCAGGTCAACCGCATTCTTGGCACAGTTGATAACGACAAGGGTATGGTGTAGCGATTGCAGGACAGACTTGATTGTTTCAGTCAAGTAGCCTCATTATCAATGTCAGATCAATTAATCAGAGTTATCATTCTCATCGGAAGATCGGGCCAAATGTTCTCATCAATATATGGGGATGAGGTTGAGCTATACAATCAATTGTGGGACTATGCGGCAGAGTTAAGGAGGTCCAACCCTAGAAACACTTTTTTCTAAATTCGCACAATAGCTGCTTCAGCACTATGTATTTCTCCCTTCATACTTGCAAGAGGGGTTTCCTCAATGGTTGCAAGCCATTAATTTGCTTGGATGGATGCCACATCAAGACTAAATTTGGTGGCCAACTCTGACTGCTGTGGGCTTAGACCCAAATGACTGTATTTTTCCAATAGCCATGGCTGTGGTGGAACTTGAGTCAAAAGAGTACATGGAAGTGGTTTTTACAGACATTGAAGAAAGACCTTGGGATTGGCAACACATATCCTTGGACTATCATGATTGACAAGCAAAAGGTATTTCAATACATGCTTATGTGCATATCCATTCCAATTGTTAATATTTTAGGGCCTAGTTCCAGCTTTCAAAGATGTGTTCCCGGAGTCAGAACACAGATTTTGTGTTAGGCATCTTTATTCCAATTTTCAAGTTTGCTATAAAGGTGAAACTCTAAATAATCAGTTGGGGAATATGCAAGGTCTAGTTCAATTGTTGAGTGGAACGAGAACATGGAAAAGATGAAAGCTCTTAGCATAGATGCATATGAGTATTTAGAGGAACTACCACCTAATACATGGGTTAAGGCCTTTTTAAGTAAATTTCCAAAGTGTGACATTCTATTGAACAACGACTATGTAGTTTTTAACAAGTGTTTCTAGTTTAAGTCATTTATATCGGTATAGATTTCAACTTCATGCCATCTAATGCAACATTTTACATGTGGGTGCAGGTACACCTTGGATGCTGGGGAGCTGCCCATCTTAAGTATGTGGAGAGGATCAAGAGCCAACTTATGACCAGGATTTATACCAAGCAGAAAAAACTTGCAGAGAAGTGGCAAGGGAACATATGCCCCAAAATTAAGAACAAGTTGGAGAAGAATGCAGAGATGGCCAATACTTGCTATGTTTTGCCCGCTAGTATGGGAATTTTCCAAGTGCAGGACAAGGATTTTCAATATATTGTGGACCTTCAAGACAAGCGCTGTGATTGCAGAAGATGGGATTTGATAGGCATCCCATGTTCTCATGCCATCTCTTGCTTAAGATATGAGAGGATCCCTCCAGAGGAAATGGTTGCTAGTTGCAACTCACTAGACAGATACTCCCCAGCATATGACCAACATCATGCCGTGCAGTGACAAGAATAGGGAGAAGATGAATGGAGTTCAAGTGAAGTCAGCGGTATATGACAAGAAAGTGGGTAGGCCAAGGAAATCTAAAAGAAAGCAACCACATGAAGTGCAGAGTAAAACAGGACCTAAAATGTCTAAGCATGGAGTGATCATGCACTGCAGCTACTGTGGGGTTCTGACCACAACCTGAGAGGCTACAAGCTTAGGAAGGCAGGGAAAAGGCCAAGAAGCAAGTAAAAAGGAAACACAAGCCACTGCTTGAGGAAGAATCCGAAGATGATGATCCTGTGATCACCCAGGTCAGTGAAATGCACTTTTTTCTAGTTATTTTTTCAATTTCAGAAACTTATGCATTACCTTTGTGGTGGTTCTAGGCTGTCATGCCACCAGTTCAAGCAAACGAGCATTTTTCATCTCAGTTGAGCTCCACTATGATGTCTCAGCTAACGAATGAGCCATTTTACTAGCAGCAGAGCCATTTGTTCATAGCTAAATAATGTTGTTGTAAGTTTGGAGTTACTGGAAACTGGTCTACATAATGCTCACTAATTTTGTTGATGGTTGCTTCACTCATTTTGTTATGGTATTCTGCATCAGAAACAAGATTGCCACTCCAATCACCTCCAGCAACCAGCTTTGCACCGCGCATCCCTCCAGCTCGGGCACCAAATCAATGGCAGCATGCGATCCCCCCTACGGCAACTGGTGGTGGATGAGCTTGATGTGAAGCCATGGATGACATGGGCAGGCGATGGATCAATCGCAGTGTAGCACTTTCCCTTGCAGCGACTAGTCGTAGATGAACTCAACGCCGCGGCCATGGATGACACAAGTGAGAGATGGATTCACATAATAGTGAGTGAAGGAAGGAGTTGAGGAATTTGGGAATTAGGGATTACAAAAATAGGGCGGTTGGGGAATTTTTTTATATAAACTATGCTGGACAACACAATTCAATATTGGACGAGGAGCTAAGTACAAAAACCTATTCGTAAAATGGCAGCACACATACGACGGATGGCTAAGGTCAACTTGTCACATCAAGGTCAAGGCCAGTGAATCTCCCTTGAAACCTGTGATGACTCATTTAAACAAGTTTAAGGATGTGAAACTATAGTTTTAAAGTTTAGTGACTTAAGCAAAACAACATGACAAGTTGAAGGACGTGCGATGTGATTTACTCAATGTTTCCCCTTTTATTGTGAAATAGGTGTAAAAGGTTAGGTAATACGTTACCTGCTAGTATTTGAAGGATTACTCCGTGATCACAATACCTCTATAATCTGTTAGGAATCCACCCAAGCATCAACGTTTGGGAATACACACGAGTAGAATTCACAATGCCCCGCAAGGAGGGATGCATTCTGAACGCATCCCACGCCCGACGCCTCCATGAATTCCATACGCGTTCCACCTCGAGCCGCATGCATTCTCCACAATTCCAATTCCAAGACAAATATCACCAAAATTCACAACTCCTAAGCAGCAACCCCTTGGGAGGAAAATTCACAACTCCCGTCAAGTTTGCAAATGTATACCTCGCAAACATTGCTCTTGGGAATTGGGATCGCAACAGCAGCAACCTGTAGCACAATATTATTTGCTCGACAAAAACGCAGGTTAAATGATACTACCAACAGAATGATCACTGGAAGTACGCTAAAACTGATATAAGGTGAATATGGGAGCGACTGTTCCTATAGGCATGACCACAGATTGCCTCGCATTTACAGCGCAACTGGTTTCGTCCAAACCAGACTGACGGGGTGCCCTGAGGAGAGCAACCCCTTGGCAGGATATACAACCCATACAACAGTACAACAAGTTAACAACATAGCAAGTTACGGTGTATGGTAAACTATAATAGCTAAGTTGAGGCTAGTCTAACTTTTCAACTACTTATCAGCAGATAACCCAAAATGCTCCTCGACAACACTTGCCGGTGTCTTCCCAAATCCATTAGCAACTTTCATCATGGCCTTAAACTTTTCCTCTTCACGCTTCACTTGATCCACCCGGTTCAGAACATTGGAGAGAAGCACGCTGTAGTTTGAACTATCGGATAAGGGCATAGGATCAGCAAGCTTGGATCTTGCAGACTCAAGCTGCCGATACAGACTGAGGATGTAATCTTTCTGGGAATAAAGCTTCTGCTCTGCCAGCCTATATTCTGCTTCCTGAGATCTCTTCAGTTCTTGAAGGGCATGATCTATCTCATCCTCAAATTTGACAGACATAACATTGTGATCACCAGTAATGAAAACTGGAAGATTTTCAACAGCTCTCTGCAACTCATTATCAACCAGAAAATCGATATGATATGGATGCCCCAAAAGTGTATTATCTTCTGGAGCTTGCAGAGCACCAAGCACTGTTACACCACTAGTAGGTGGGTAAATTTCTCCTACATTAGACATTAGAAAAGAACCCAATTATGCACAAGCAATTCGTCAAGCAACAATGATGAAAACCAGTGAACCAAACTGTTATGTCAGTCCAACAAGGTTTAGTCACATGCCGTAATTTAAGTTGGGCTAGATTATAAGCAACATGAGGATTAATCATTCCTACAGCAATGAAGTAAGCAGTAAGCACAGTTGTTACCAAAGGGGCTAGACTCGGAATGTTAAAACTTACAGATGCTACCAAAGCGCTACTTACGCTTTCCAAAATAAGATGTGTGTGACTGACGTAGGAGAAAGCGGTTAAAAGAGACTTGAGGGATTAGAATGTATCCAAAAAATTGGCTTTAGATAGGAGTGCATGGAAGTTAGCAATCCACGTATCGGAACCATAACATAAGAAGAAGATTTAAGAGCGGTGTTTTAAGCCCTCGGTTCAGATAATAGGATGTAGTGCTTAGGGTTTTAGCCTTGTAGGTTTTATTACGAGGCTCTCGTTTTTTGACCTTGAGGATGTTTCATTCCTAATCTACCCTAACTTGTTTGAGACAAAGGACTTTGTTGTTGTTGTTGTTGTGTGCAGAACAAATCTCATAAGGGTTTGACTAATATGATCCCAAAGTTCAGCATAATCTACAAAGTTGTGGTTTATCAGAATTACATAGAACACCAAATGTTAAATCCATTGCAAATAGGCTGGGACCATTTGAGATGACATCTAAGTCCTAGAACAATATTTTGGCCTAATATAATTCTCTCACGTGATCAGTTGCGCTAAAAAATTAAGTTTACCAGCACTCAGTGTTGCTATGTCATCATCATCTTCCATTTTCCAGACTTCAACAAGATCAACCCCGCATTTCAGCTGCATTAAGCAATGGACCGTCAATCCATAGCCTCAAACTACGAAAAAGAAGGCCAAAGAAGTAGGATAAACAGAGGCAATGTGTTATACACCATGTGCAGCATCACCACCAATCAGAGGAGTACTAAACCATGATAACTAGGCAACTATGCTAAAACCATAATAACTAGGAAACTATGCTACTAAGAGCTAATAAAATACATCACATCATAGTATCATACCTTCGCCATCGCTGATCCCATATAGTTCTCCAAGCTTTTCGCTCTCATTTGTCTTGAGCCACGCAAGATGCATAAGCCCGTATTCAGGATAGGTTCAATTTCATCCCTTGAATCAAGAGATTGACAAGTTTCCAAGAGTTTCTCCACATGCATCATCAGGTTGGTTTTGTTATCACAACGCCTGCAGTAATATTGCACATCCAAGCCAATACTTCCTCCAACAGTTCCAGCCATGTAAATTCGAAGAGCACAATCAAGGTGAGCAACATGCCCACATATGTAGTTCTCTTCCACAACTGCCTCACACTTTATGTAGCCATAACCTCCAAGGGAATAGTCAACAAACCTACGGCAGAGAATGCAACAGCACTCACGGCAGAAAGTAGGCACTGTGCAGCAGATGTCACAATCCTGTGCTGGTGATGTTTCAATAAATCCTTCTCTCTCAAGTTTGCACAATTTATTCCTAGCCTTACATGGCCCAGCTGGATCAGCCAACCCATGTTCAGGTTCATGAAGCCTCACTTGCTGAGTCCCTGGAGATATTTGGGTATTAAAGAACATCACAAAATGGACAGTCTACAAAGAAATAGCAGCAAATATGCAAAGGCAATATAGATGGTGCATCTTATAATCCATCAATGTACAAAAGACAGAAGAATGAGCATCTCAAATGAAGAAAATAATTGTGATACCACTACAGTACTAGATAAAACCTCAAGCAATCTCCAGGTTAGATATGAACAAAAATAAGACAGGATAAAACCTCAAGCAATCTCCAGGTTAGATATGAAAAAAAAATAAGACAGAAAATTACTTCAGATGCTTTGTTTAAATGTAAATCTCGAATATTCTCCTTTATGTGT
Source organism: Dendrocalamus latiflorus (assembly GCA_017311315.1). NCBI lineage: Eukaryota > Viridiplantae > Streptophyta > Magnoliopsida > Poales > Poaceae > Dendrocalamus > Dendrocalamus latiflorus. The sequence continues at coordinate 6,802,998 of CM029651.1, read as the reverse complement.
GCTAGGATTTGGGGAAAGTACTGCTTGATTGAGGAGTCACCATCACTTGAGTTGGGAGAGACAGACTGCCGCAGCAAAGTGGGATGGACAAAGGAAAAGGGAGCCATCGGCAGCAAGGGTAGGCTGGAAGCGGAGGTAACGATTGGATTGGTGGCTAGGGATTTAGGATTTGGGAAAGAGATAAGCTCTGCAAACAAATATATATATATATATATATATATATATATATATATATATATATATATATATATATATATATATATATATATATATATATATATATATATATATATATATATATATAAGACTGTTAGATGGAGAGCAGGAAGGGATGAATAGTTGGCACTTGGTTGTATTGAACTCAGTCCAAAGGGCTATACATAAAGTACATGGGACCAAGGTTCCAAATACCAGAACCGGAAGAAATCCCGGTCGGCGGCCGGTAACGGTAACCAGCCGGTTACCGGAAAAACCGGTCAAAATTTGAAAATCAAAATTTGAATTTTGAGATGTTTTGAAACCGGTAACCGGAAAAACCGGCCGGTTACCGGAAAACCCAGAAAAAACCGGCCAAAATTCGAAATTCAAAAATTGATACCGGCCGGTTTTTTCGGTTACCAGTCTTCACCGGTAAAAATGGTAACCAGCGGTTACCGGCCGGTAACCGCCGGGATTTTGAACCCTGCATGGGACACACATAAGACTAAACCCTAGAAATTAGGAAATAACACAAACACCAAGATGCTGAAATGGGGCACCATGATTTCAAATACACGAATTCAACTCAAATTCGGGTGTATTTTTTGAAAATATCAGTTTCAGGGTATATACCCACATATAACAATTCAAATGAAATGTATACCTTTAAAAAAATATACTCGATTTCAAAGTTTTAAACAAATTTAGATCACATGTTTCACTGATTTATATATATAATCAACACATACCTACAATCAAACTATCATAAAAAAGGCAACTACAATTCGAATTTCAATTCAAACTTGTTTGAACTAATTAGTAAACTAGTTAAACTCGATATCCAAAAAAATCCAAAATTTTTTGCACACAATACCTATTTTTGATCATCGCGCCCAGGCATTATAGTGTCCCAGTTAATTATACAACTAACTGATAAACTAGCAAACGTTGCGTTTTCCCTAATTCCAAAATTTACTTCTCCCTAATACCCAACTAACTGATTAATTTCTCATAACGTACTCTACTTTTCTTTGCCAAATAACCTAGCAAACGTTGATGTTTTCCCCCAAAGTCTTCGTAGACCTCTTTCCGATGAAAAATCTTTTTTGTGTAATTCCAAATGTGAAGCATGTCTTCGTATCTTATTGGTGAAACTGAATACTTGAAATTCAACAAAACACATGTTTTCTTCTTTTTCTTCTTTAACCATAAATCCAAAAAAATCTCTACCTCCATTCTTTTTCTTGTATTTTTCTGATCAGGAAAAATACAAAATTATGTCAGTTATTTTGAAGTTATTCTAGAAAAAATTGCAATCGCTCATCTACTACTGGAATTTGGCTTTATTGTATCGATGCAAATTGGATTTGGATAGAAGGGTACATTCTTTTATTTTAGATAGAAGAAATGTTTCTTCTATCTAAAATAAAATAATTTTGCTGATTTATTTATTGCTATATCCAATTTAAGGAATTAATACACCATTTAATTGACATTGTTTAGCAAAATGAAACACAACACATGCATGCATCTTTCGGCTTGAGAATTTCATGGGATAGAGATACGGTAGCGAAAGAAAAAATAGGACCATACACTCGATCCAAAAGAATAGACCGTGGCTAATAAAGCAGTCGACTAACTGACAAAGAAATTCGTGGACTCGCACAGCTTTGATGAACTGAAAGATAGATGCTACGAATTTGAATGGACATATCGGAAGACTCAAAAGAAAAGGACTCAAAGGCAGCAGATTCTAGCAGCAACACCAACACAAAAGATCTCCTTCCTCCCACATCTCCCCCCTACTTTCACTATGCAACTTGGAACAGGAGGGCCATCTATAGCAAGTAGCAACCCTTCGGCCCAGGCCCGTAGCCATACCACAACGTCCACACCACCAACGTCCGCAGCCATCGGTCAAAGCTGGTGGCCGAGCGGAGTGAGAGAAGATGGGGCGGCCGCGCGGAATCCCGTGAGCACCATGTCCACCGAGGTGGGAGAAGACAATGGGCAAGCTAGTAGGATCCATGAGCGGGCTAGATCGGCGTCAAGAGAACCGAGCAGCGGTGGTGGTCTAAGAGGACAGCAGAGACGGCTCGAGCGATGGAAGAATGACGGCGGCGGTGCGACACAAGCTTGGGTGGGCAACGATCGAAGACAGTGGCCACAGGCGAGGCGGCGGCGGATCGAGGAGAGGTGGCCTTGGGGAGACCAGATCCGATGACGATCGGATTCGGCACTGCAAGCTCAAAGTCAGTCGAATCTAGGCGCATCGTGGCCAGTGGCGAGTTGATCGAGCCCGAAGCAACGCGATTGCAGTGCGGCGAGCTCAAACGTGGCCAGATCCGAGCACAGCAAGGCCGGCAACAGCCGGATCCAAGCAGCGCGGTGGCGTCCTTGGCAAGCCTAGATCCGGGAGAGGAGAAAGGGATAAACAGTTGGTTGTATTGAACTCAGCCCAAAGGGCTATATATAATAGTACATGGGATACACACAACACTAAACCCTAGAAACTAAGAAATACCACAAATACCCTTAACAAAGGCGTCCACTAAAAATGAATTAAATCTTAAAAAATTCCCAGATTAGATGTGAACAAAAAAAACTTGGTAAAAAACTTAGCTAAGTTATAATGGGAGTACAGCTAATTGGCTTTGTATTAGAGGTAATTGTAAACGGAGATTCAATGCATAATAACAATATGTGGAAAGTATGAGAACAGTAGGATTGCAAAGTGCAGTCTATACATTGGGAAGTGAGTTGCCTTGCTGTTCATCGACTTTATTATTTCCTATGAAATTGCATAGGCGACTTGTGCAGTTTTTTAATAGTCAAATGTTTACCTTTCCTCAATGGGTTATCTTATTAGTTAGGACTTAGGAGTTCTACTAAGTGATACATGCATTTACATGGAAATGACAACTAAAACAACATAAAAATGCAACAGAAAGGTTTAACCTTTTTGGATCCTGTGTCCTTCGGCAGGGATCTTCCAAATAAACATAGAAAAGAATGTGCTAGGATCAACATCTGGAAATTCTTTCTTGATAAATTCTTCAACTTTTAATCTACTTGGGAATGTTGTCTTTTTACCAGTAGCGTCACGAAAACGTGAGGGCGGCGTGAGATACCTGCTCACAGTTGGATCCATAACATAAGTCAACAGTATAGATAAACTTCATTTGTCTTGGCACAACTATATATAATATGAAGAATTTCTGCCAAACATGGTTGGTCCAATGCTAAATTAAGAAATTAATACCATCTGTTCATTTAAACTTCTTTTTTCTTGGCACAACTATATATAATATGAATAATTTCTGCCGAACATGGTTGGTCCAATGCTAAATTAAGAAATTAATACCATCTATTCATTTTTTTTCTTTCTACGCAGTGCAAAACTAATAAAACTAATAACTTGAGATCTAACCTACTGAGGCCTTGGAAAAAGCATTTACCTGTCAACCCAGTGGCCAGTCACAGAAGCCCTGCATCCCACTTTCCAATACCATTCATCTCCAGGACATGGCCAATTTTCAGGAGCATATGGCAAGCCTTTACCATATGCATTAGCACGAACAGGTATAGCAACAATGCCAGTCTCAGTTCTGCACAATTCTGATAAATTATGTTCCCCAAGTATGTTCTTTTCTGTTACCACCTCATCAGGGACCTGAAAGAAACAGAATCTCATTAGTGCATCACTCAAATTCCACTGAACTCAGCCAAACATTGAGGCAAACTTGCCACCATTACATATCCCTAGAAATTCCCATGATAATTGGAAAAGGAAGGAAAATACTAGAAATTCATATATTGGTCTCGAAAAAGGAAATTTTGTTTTACAATGGTTCACATTTCTTCCTTCGCAATAACCTTTTCCCCATAGGCAGTTAAGAAATATTACAACACTCACTCTATTAAGATTAATATCAAGGCCTCAAAGTTATCAAAGCAATATAGCCCAGCACAACAACAATGCTACCCTTCCAAATGAGGTTTAACTTTCTAAGAGCAAAAGTTGTGCACATTGACAGCTGCACTCCAATATACTAAAAAGACATGGTCGAGTAGTCGGCAGTTAGTATAGACTAAAAGACATGATTGAGCAGCATCAAAAATCTTCTGTGAAATAACTTGCTACCTAGTTGATTAACTAATCACATCCATTCTTCATTGGTTGAGTGAAGGAAACCAAAAGAACTAGTACCAGAATAAACTATTTCAATGCAAAAGGGAAGTGTTAAAAAAAATTTGGCAAGACAAAAGTGGATGACATCATGGTTGTCATGGCGGAGTCGGTGACCACGGCGAGGGGCGCCTGGACGCCTAGGCGACGCCGCAGCGATGCCATGGCGAGCGCCATAACCTGTAGTGTACATGGCTACATGCATACAGTCACATACTCACATCTCTCCCTCTCTCCTGTCTAAAAGCCAACGTGGTCCCCTCCCCTCATACTCCTCTCTCTCCCCCATGTCTCCCGTCTCTCCCGACCTCCTCTCTCTCCCGTCTCTCCCATGCCGCCTCCTCTCCCCGCCGCCTCCCCCGTCCGCCGCATTCTCTCCCCGGCGCCTTCTCCCCTCGCCTCCTCCCCCCACTGCCTCCCCTCCCCGCGCCCGATCTCTCCCCGCCGCCTCCCCTCCCCGCGCCCAATCTCTCCCTGCCGCCTCCCCTCCCCGCGCCCGATCTCTCCCTGCCGCCTCCCCTCCCCGCACCCAATCTCTCCCTGCCGCCTCCCCTCCCCGCCTCCCCTCCCCGCGTCCCCTCCCCGCGTCCGGCCCTCCTCTCCCCACCGCCTCCCCTCCCCTCCGCCTCCTCCCCACACCGCCTCCCCTCCTCACACCCGGCGCCTCCTCACCCCACCGCCTCCCCCCGTCGCCTCCAGCTCCCGGCATGGTAGTCACAGTGGAGAGGGGCGTTGGCGGCGGGAGTAGGCTGGAGATCGACGCCGGTGGCGGGAGCAGGCCAAAGATCGACGTCAATGGCGGGAGCAGGCTAGGCGACCAGCCTCGACGTCCCCCTCCGGCCGCTAGGACGACTTGGCGTCGCCTAGGCGACGCAGTGACAACCAGGGATGAAAAAACCGGAACCGGGACAAATCCCGGCCGCCGGGCGGTACCGGTTACCGCCCGGTAACCGGTAAAACCGGATTTGCAACCGGTCAAATTTCATCAAATGCATTTTTTTTGCGGGGCGGGAGCGGACCGGTAACCGGTCCGGTTACCGGGCGGGAACCGGTTTTACCGGTGAAAAAACCGGTAAAACCGGTGGAATGAGGAGGGTTGGGCTAAATATTTGGATCCAATTTCTCAACCCTAAATTGAAGTATTTTGTTGCCCTAAATTGGAGCTCCACTACATCAAACTAATCCATTGTAAAAAAGCTCCATCAAACTACATGAAACTACCCCAAAAGCTTCACTTTTGTTGCCCTAAATTGAAATATTTTGTTGTAACTATGAGACCAAAAGTAATTGAGATGTTTCGACATATAACAAAACCTTGTAAATTGCCATATCTCCTCTTCTCCTCTACCATTTTGCTGCAACTACTTGACTTCTCTCTCGCGTGCTACAGCTAGTCCCTTCTCCCCAGGATGCTGATTTCTTCTCCCAATCTAATGTGCCAACTGTTGCTGCCCTTTCTTTAGTGCTAAAGTGCTGCAAAACACTCTCAAAGACAAGTATCCAATGCCCTTTCCAGCACAATGGACCCAACATGTTTGCCAACACCACTACTAACTGCCTATCACAATAATTCACCCTTTTTTTACTTCCAACAATAGCTAATCAACCTAATATATCAAAAACAATACCCAAACTAATATACCCACTGCATTAGCAAGTCAAAAATTCAAATCTTCAATTCAAAAATTTCCGGCCGGTATTTTAAATCCCGGTTGCGACCGGTATATCCGGTTACCGGCGGTTACCGGCCGGTAACCGCCGGTTTTTTCAACCCTGGTGACAACCATGGAATTAGCCTTGCTATTTGTTTTTGAATAGAACTCCACCTGTGTAGTTTTCTACATAGCCTGTCCCAAACCAGGAAAAGGGAGAGTTGTGTTATGCTTGGCAAGCCAACGTGAAAAAAGCCACCTTTTTATGAAATGAAACCCAAAATTGATAATTCGTTGGGGCGTAACCCTCTTAGCGACGCACTATATCGGAACCCGAGTGGTGTGATAAATAAGGATTGGGACGTCACTCCCTTAGTGATGCTCTATGTCAGCGCCTGGATGTAGTGGAAAATGTGTAAGGGTCTTCGCACTTTACTCAAGGAGTGCGAGGGGCAAAGAAGCTAGTCGAGGAGAGTAGAATCCGTCTAAATAGGTAGAGATTACTTTGGCAAGCTATTCGATGGAAACAATGAGGATAGTATGGACTGGATTATGCTTTTCGAAGGATTTAGGAGTCAGAAGTAAAAGAGGCCTTAAAAAAGATAAAAGTGGGTAATGAGTTGGGGCCTGATAACATTCCTATCAATGTATGGAAATGCCTTGGAGACATGACAATCATTTGGCTAACTAACTTGTTTAATAGCATTTTTAGGTCGAATAAGATGCCCAATGAGTGGTGGAGAAGCACATTAGTATCAATTTTCAAAAATAAAGGAGACATTCAAAGTTGTACTAATTATAGAGGAATTAAGCTCATAAGTCACATAATGAAGCTTTGGGAGCGAATGATTGAGCACCGTTTAAGAAGAGTGACTAACATGACAAAAAAACCAATTTGGTTTTATGCCCGGGAGGTCGACCACGGAGGCTATTTTCTAGACATGAAAGCTGATGGAGAGGTATAGGGAGCAAAAGAAGGATCTTTACATAGTGTTTATCGGCTTGAAGAAAGCCTATAACAAAATGCCAAGAAAGATCATATGGTGGACCCTCCAAAGGAAAAAAATCTTAATAAAGTATGACCCTAATCAAGGATATGTACGAAGATGTTGTGACTAACTCAAGAGTATGTGGTAGCGATACTAATAACTTTCCTATTAAGATAGGATTACACCAAGGTTCAGCATTGAGACCAAGGTTCCAAAAACCGGAACCGGAAGAAATCCCGGTCGGCGGCCAGTAACGGTAACCGGGCGGTTACCGGCCGGTTACCGGAAAAACCGGTAAAAAACCGGTCACAATTTGAAAATCAAAATTTGAATTCTGAGATATTTTGAAACCGGTAACCGGAAAACCGGGAAAAAACCGGCCAAAATTCGAAAAATCAAAAAATTCATACCGGCCGTTTTTTTGGTTACCGGTCTCCACCGGTAAAACCGGTAACCGGCGGTTACCGGCCGGTAACCGCCGGGATTTTGAACCATGATTGAGACCATACATTTTTGCCCTAGTGATAGACGAGGTCACACTGGACATACAAGGAGATATCCCTTGGTGTATGCTTTTTGCTGATGATGTAGTGCTAGTTGAGAGTAGAATAGTTGTCGATAGGAAACTGAAGTTGAGGAAGATTTTAGAATAGAAGGGGTTTAGACTAAGTAAAACTACAACTGAGTATATGAGGTTATTTCAACGGTGCCAGGACAGATGATGGAGATATTAGTCTATACGGACAAGTAGTGCCTAGGAATGACATTTTTCGATATTTAGGATCAATGCTATAGTAGGATAGCGAAATTGATGAAGATGTGAGCCACAGGAAAAGAACGGGGTGAGTGAAATGACGCCAAGCATCAAGTATCTTGTGTGATAAAAAGAAGTCTCTCAACAATTAAAGTATAAGTCCTGTAGAACGGTGATCAGACCTACGATATTATATGGAGCGAAATGTTGGACGACTAAAAGACATGTACAAAAGATGTGTAGCGGAAATGAGGATGCTACGATGGATCTGTGGTCACACAAGGTGGGCAGGATTGAATCCGCAATGATGATCTACAGATATGATGAGGGCAGCACCAATTGAAGAGAAATTTGTCCAATATCGCTTGAGATAGTTTGGATATCTCCAACGGAGGCCTTCTAAAACACCGGTACGTAGTGGAATTTTAAGATGTACCGACAACATAAGAAGAGGCAGAGGCCGACCAAGATTGCCGTGGAAGGAAGCAATTAAAAGAGACTTGAAGGATTCGAATGTATCTAAAGATTTGGCTTTAGATAGGGGCAGGGTTCAAAATCCCGGCGGTTACCGGCCGGTAACCGCCGGTTACCGTTTTTACCGGTGGAGACCGGTAACCGAAAAAACCGACCGGTATCATTTTTTTGATTTTCGAATTTTGGACGGTTTTTCCGGTTACCGGTTTCAAAACATCTCAAATTTCAAATTTTGATTTTCAAATTGTGACCAGTTTTTCCGGTAACCGGCCGGTTACCGTTACCGACCGCCGACCGGGATTTCTTCCGGTTCTGGTTTTTGGAACCTTGGATAGGAGCACATGGAAATTAGCGATCCACGTACCGGAACCATGACATAAAAAGAAAGTTTAGAGACGATGTTTTAGGCTCTCGGTTTAGATGGCAGCATGTAAGTTTTAGCCTTGTAGATTTTATTACAAGACTCTCGTTTCTTTAATCTTAAGGAGGTTTCATTCCTAACCTAACCCAACTTGTTTGGGACGAAAGACTTTATTGTTGTTGTATTCTTGTATTTGTGTTTGAATAGAACTTTTATTTGCAATGAGACTGAAAAGTAGAAAAGCTAAATTCATTAACAGATATTGTAAAAGAATATTTAAAATTAGCAAGTATAGGCAAGCTATTTAGATATAATAGACACAAGCTATTAAAATAGCTAACTTGCGCAAGTGAATCAGTTGACAAGTTGACAACTAGTTGTACAAAATAATAAACAGACAACTGTGTACCACAATGGTGCAAGAACATACAGATAACGAGATAAGACACATATAACATAAAGCTCAAAGGCGTAACTCATTATGTTTTAAAATTTTCATGTTTTGGTATTTGCATAAGCGTCCAGCGAGCTAAAGGGCCTGAGTCAAGGCCTGATTGGTTCATAGTCAACTTTTCCGCACTTACTGTTAGGCAAAGTGTGGCTTGACATATAAACTGTGGCAACCAAATAGCCCGCCACACAATAGTGGCAACCGAGTTCATCACATCCGAGTCATGCTGCCAAGGAAACATGCTGAACCACAATTCTGGATGAACCAGACATTTGCCTAAGAAAGCGCAGCAAACCTAAAGTTAGACGTGGAGAAATTAGGCATCCAACCAAACACCCTGTTAATCTTACCAAAGCTACTTCCTTGGCCAACTGATGAGAACAAGCAATCATGAAAACAACATAACTTACTATATGGTTGATAATTATTCATCTCCAAAGATCAATACCTCGGTTTCATTCACCATTGGATTCGAATTTTCGATGATGGTTAACTTCAAACCATTTGATGGTGTCCGTTGAGGTTTCTCCTTCGGTGGTTCTTTTCGCGCCTTTTTTGTTTGAGTACCTTTTGGATTCTCAACAGCTGGACGTTTCTCCCTATCCTTACCAAACAACACCAGTAACTTATCGTAATGGTCAATGGTCTTCGTCATCCATCTCTTGGCTCCCGGTTTTCTCTACAAGATCAAGGAAAAGAGTTTTACATCAGCTCAGGAACTTTCCCCATATACGCTTGATTGATAGCAGTAGCACACAGACCTCAATGAACTCCCTCCAAATATGTGGCTCAGCTTGGAACTTCTTGGTCACCGCGCTCCACTTAATCCCGCTCTCCTTATCAAAGAAGTTCTCGCATTCATGGAAGTTATCCTTTATAGATTTGAGGCGGTTCTTGATGTTGGACCGGTCGATCGTCACCCCGAACCTCTCGCCAACCCCGTTGATGACGTTATCGAAGGCGACCGTCAGGAACCTGCCCTCGCTCCTGTTCCCGACGGCCTGCTGGTGCAGCAGCGCGTCGATGAGGTACTCGTTCATCTTCTCGGACCACATCACCATTTCCTTCCCGGGTGGCATGGGGCCTCCCCCATTGCTGCTGCTGGCATTTGGGCCGAAGCTCCACTGGTTCTTGGCATTCTTGACCATCTCCCAGCTTCACGGCAGGGGCGGACCTAACGTGGGACATGGGGGTTCAGTTGAACCCCCTAAAATATAGAAAAATAAACTGCTACTGGTAATCCACAACGCAGCAAGCAAATCCACCACAAACTCCATGGACTGGACTATCCATCCCAGAAAGGAAGATTTGCATGAGATTGCTCACGGAAAAGAGAAGAACCTCAGGACAAAGCTCACTCTTCGAACAATCCAAGCAAGCTAGGGCTTCCTTACCAGCGAAAGAAGAGATCAATCCAGCAGAGCGGAGGACGACGACGACGCCTAGGAGAGATCAATAGCCGCCGCCGCCGCCGCCGCCGCCGCCGCGACGAGATATGGAGAAGGGCTCAAGGAAGAGGATGGGCTGGAACTAGAGACGAGAGAGGTTTGGGATTGGGCTGTGAGGATTGCGGATTTGGGGAGGAGGAGGGAGGAGGATAGAAATTTTGACGATGGTCTCCGTCTCTCGTTCTGAACATTGGGGATCATTTAGGGTTCGTGAGGAAGAAAAAGAGAGACCATTGAGGGCCCACATGTCATGCATGTTACTTGCGCTAGCCACTACATCTCGGTTACTGGTTTCACCAGTTTTGCCTTGGAGCACGCACACGCAGACCGTGAGGACCAGCTGCTGACTGTTGGCGCAAGGGAGCAGCGAACAGGCCGAGGAAGATCAGTGTCAATCAAGGGAAGAAAAGGAGAAGTAGTAACGAGACAAGAGCCAGGGAAAAAGGTAGGAGGAGATCGTGGCTTTTTCGCTCCTCTCGTTTGGGTAACAATTTGGTTTTCTCTGTGTTTGTTTAGAGATTAGAGTTGAGATTAGAGAAAAAGTGAAAAGTATTCGTTAGGGAAAAGACTAGTATATCGGCTAATCTGCTATATTATTCTATTGTAATTTTGGGTACCATATGAGAGTAATTTAAAAATATCATCTACTAGATAATTGTAGAGAAATTCGATACTTTTCTGTACAATATTTATTTATGTTGATCAGATAAATTGATTTTAAGCTATGAATTTTGTAATCCGGCTATCTGGTAAAATTATCATTTTCTAGTACCATATATTAATCTGTAGATTAAAATTACTGGATGAAATATTGGATGATTTATCTACATCAAATATGTAGATAATTAAAGGTTCTAGGGATCCCATGAACATGATCTTAAATCCAGATGGTTTCCTAGAAATATCTAGATATTTTAGATGCTTTATTCGAAAGAATTTGATGGTACCAATTATCATAAATCTAGCGGTCACAAGAATTCATAAGAATCTATATAATCCTTTCAATCCAAAATATACATCATTTGGGAGAGTTGGTTTTGATTTATAAATATTTTTATTTTTATTTTTCGGAAGTAATATGTTCAAAGTGTCCATGTTAATTGTTATTCTTAGAGAGAGGTAAATCATAAATATAGACAATATATGTCAAAAACAAAAATATGTACTACTTCTTTTTCTATGTTTGTGAAAAACACCATTTAATATGCTAACATAGAAAATAAGAAAAGAGAAGTGGGTTAAAGTTAATATCTATTTAACAACAAAGTGCACATTTGTGTTGTCAACTAAAGTTGTAATAGTTTTACTCTAAAAAGTTGTAATTGTGATGCCACCAAATAAAGTGTTAGTATTAGTTTTTTTATTTAAATTTTTTTAGTGTTATTGACTTTCAATAGACTTAGAAATGTGACTTTTATCTTCAGTTTTTATAAACCAATACAAGTATATATTAAAAAATATAACACAATGTAATTAGCGAACACCCATTCAGAAAATCCTAACTCCGCCATTGCTTCAAGGGACCCCCAAAGATCCCTCTCACGCGCGACGCAGCCGCCTACTCCACTCTACGGCGTACGGACAGCATACACGCAAGAACCAGATGGAATCGAAACATCTCCTTCTTCCTCCAGTCGATCGATGGATCAATCCACCTAGGGTTACCTACCAAGAAGCAAAATGCCAAGTCCAGATCTGAGATTGGGAATCGTGAGGAGGAGGAGCAGGAGGAAGAAGAGATGGGGCTCGTGTGATCTTACCAGCGGAGGGAGGAGGAGCGGAGAGCTGAGGAAGGAGGGGAACGAGACGCGAAGGGAGGGGGACAGTGGAAACTATCGAGAGCTGCTGGGTTTCCTCGCCTAGTCTACACACCGTATGATGTATGTATATACTGTGACTATGTACGGTTAAAAAGGACACGAGTTAATGCTGACCTGCCGTCGTGTACTTTGGCTGAGTCCGCCACGTCTATAATAGATAGAGGTTCACCTACACCGAAGATTAAGGGCCTGTTTGGTTCATGACCAGAAGTTGCCTAGCCACAAGTTAGGTGTGCCACAGTTTTTAGGTAGCTGTTTGGTTTACTGACGTAACTGTGGCATGCCACACTTTCTTAGCACCCGGCCCCACACGTCATAGACTCAGTTTCTTACCAAACTTTGCCACAAGTGTGGCTTCGATTTTGTTAGCCACACTTTCTGTGGCAGCCACATATTGCTTAAACTTAGGCATGGCAAAGTTAGGCACCAACCAAACAGGCCCTAAATCAGGAAGGGACACGTAAGACATGTGACATATTGAGTACTGCCTGTCATCAAGTATGGTGCAAGGAAAAACATCGGTTTAAATTTGTGCATTAAATAGGTGACTGATCCGGAAAATCTTGACCGCCTGACTTAATCAAATGGCTAAAATTCTTAGCTGTTTTCTACCCTAAATAAATGCTCGAGAATTAAACACCCAAATTAAACTATGCAATCACCACCTCTCTCCCACACGGAAGGAAATTCTCTGGGGTGGCCTTCAAAGGTAAGGTTTAGAACTCCGTGTCAGATTATGCCATGTGTGTATCATCAATCCTAAAGCAATGCTAGAACTTTCTTTCACATCTCTTCCCCAATGCCTTGCTGGCACGCTCCCATCAACTTCTCTTCTTGCATCATCCCTTTCGCTTCTCAAAGATGCTACCACGACTATTCAACGAGTAGCAGCACCACAAGCCCTCCCGCCAGCCACAACATTCTTCGTTGCTCCACACACACTCGGCCTCCCACAGTTCACCCTCAGTTGCACCCCACGTTCCCACGCTGCAGTCGCAGTGTGCCACTCGATGTTGCCCACCCATGCCATCGAACTACATGAGGATGACAACATGGCCACCCCCTTGGTCGTGTTGGTGTCGGCAACGCCAACTCCGCCGCTAGCGACGAGCTGGTCCAAGTGCTCCTCGATTAGGGCCTTTGTTAGTAACAGTAAGGTAGCAATGGGCCACAGCACTCTGCAAAGACCTGGCGTCGGAGGGCTTGAACCCCAGTGGTGAGGTCCTGGAGGTAGCGATGGAGGAGGCCAAAGGGGGCTAGGGTGTGGCGGTCCATGGAGGTAAGGAGGCCACTTCCTTGTGGTGGAGGTGCCGAAGCCGTAGCGAAAGAGGATGAGGGCAAGGCGCGACGAGGCCCAGACATGGATGGTGGTACCGATGTCGGCGTGGGAAGGGAGGAGAACAATGGCATGGAGGTCAACATAGGGAAAAGCGGCACTGAAGGAAGCAATCACACGGCAATAATGACTGTGTGGGGAGGCAAGCAGAGGAAGAGATGGGAGAAGAAGATAATGGAGGTAAGAGAATGAGTTATTTAGGATTGTCTTAAGAGTAATGCTGATTGTCTTAAGAGTAATGCTAGCGGTGGATGGCATAATCTAAAAAAACCACAAGCATCTTCATTTGGTAAATTATTTTGGACTAAGGCTTATAGCTTATAACTATGGTTTTTGAATTCTAACCTGTTCTTGAGAGGTAGTACGTAGAGAAAAATAGTCGCATATGATTTTGGCTAGTACAGTTGAACTTAATATAGTTTATACCATAATTTATATATAGATCCTATCTTAAAAATACATTGTTTAACAGTGAGTTATTGTAGAAATAAAAGCCAAAGACTAAATATAACCCTAAAATAAATTAACCAATATTCCTCCCCGCTAACAAAACCAGCGCCGCCTCCCCTTACACCAGACGCCACCTCCCCTCCCCGGTGGTGCCTCCTCCTTGGATTTTTTTCGTATGAATAATACTTTTTTATTCGAAATTGCAGAAATATACTTGCGGCAACACTTTTTACAAAAATAGTCTCCAGTCCACTGCTACTGCAGCTGTGGTCGTTCGAGCGCTTCAGCCTCGGATGACCTTTGCTAGACGACATGAGCCCGTACGGGGCGGAGATGTATCCCTGGGAGACATCGACCGACCGACAACGGGTTCTCTCTAGTGTTATCGACGGGTAAGTATTATGACAATCAGCTATTTCCTTTGAATTAAGGATGGTCGTACATAACAACTGTTCTTCCTTGTAGGTGTAGTTCGTGCACGTCCAGGTCACGCGGGCGTATCTACCCTTTGTTGAGCAGTTCGACCGCCTCACAGCCGATAACGTGAACTGGGAGCCGTACTCACCTACGACACTGCTGGACCGTGCTTCTGACACGCTATCCACGCTCTACTGGCGTGATCGGGCTTTCTGGCTGACGCGCCAGAAGCTCGTGTATGACATCTTTGTAGAGGATTATGCGCCGGAGCGAGTGATGCGGCAGTTTGGTCTACGTCAGGTGCTTCCGGTACCAATCGGACCACCACTGCCGCAGGCCGTGCATGCGTGAGTGACCGCGTCTCATAAATCTCTACGTACTTACTATTCCGTTTGCAAGTACTAACGAAATGGTCCTATAAGCAGGCACTCTAGAAAAGGGAGTGAAACGCGGCACAGACTGGACGACGAAGATGCAAGGGTGGACTGCGCAGTGGGACGACGCGCTTGATGTCCGCGTGGAGGAGGACCGCCCCTACGACAGCACGGACTACGCGGAGTACCTGCGTTGGTACCGGGCGCGGACACGTACGAGGCTCATACATGTTGTTGACCCGCCCACCGCACACCTTACCGCTCCGACAGACACGTACCCTGCGCACCTCGCACGGGACGCTCATATTGCGGTACGTTACACGTATTTTTAAATATTTCCTAATGGCAATGTCGCTTTGATGATTGACCATTTTATGTCTTTTCCTCCAAGCTGACGTCGGTGCATCAATCTGGCAGGAGGGCCATAGTATGGTGGATAGGCTCACCGCAGGTGCGAAGGTGAGCCACGAGGAGAACCTAAGCGCTTGGCGTCGTATCGAGGCCTGGGGTAGACGTGTCATAGCCCTGCTGTCCTGCACGAGGCTACCGGCGGTGTCCACGGCCATGCCCAGCGCACGAACGGTTCGTCCACCAGTGCCGCCCTGATTGGTGTGGCACTACTCCGGAGGTTCTATGTGGGCATGTCCTACACCATCTCACCCAGACAAGGCTGGAGGGTCTGCTTGGGGACGGCCTCGTACACCGCTAGGGCAGCTGTTCACGCGTCCTCCGTACATCCCCGGCTTCCCCACGTAGGGAGTGTACTCCGCGCCGTACATCCCTCTTCCAGGCGCAATGGTGCCAACTGAGGGTACATATCGTCGGATCTCGGTTTTATCCCAATGTTTTATGTCACAAACTAACGATATTACTATTACAGGTCTTTTCTGCCCCGAGCAGGGATAAGGTGTCTCCACGAGCCCGGACGATCTGGACCAATACTTTTCGGACTGGCCCAAGCAAGCGTCTGGGTCTGCACCTCGGGGCACACCACTAAAGGTTCTGTCGGGGAGCGCCCTCACTGGTGCACCGAAGGGCACATAGGCAGCAGTGCAGACCACTCCACCAGCTCAGGGGTGGGTGCGATGATCTCCTAATCATCTTAAGTTGTCAGGGCGTCATCACCCGTTGCAGCGGAGGATGGCCAAACGGGGTCGTATGGCAGGAAGCGGAGACGGAGGGGGCCAGGGTGGCGACGGAGGGGGTTCTGTTGGGGGATGGTAGTGCTGACTGTACACTATTTGTTCACATACTGTACACGTTCGTTATTTACGTAGTGAACTTTTTAATACATCAAGTGCCGAGCTTACTTCTACTTCTCCTTACCTTCTCGATGCGCACTTCAATTGAATATTGAACTGCATTGATGGCAATCACAGCAACGTGCAAACCATTCCATTACATGCTTAACAACATTTAAAATTATTTCAAACAACAATCCTGAGTTAAACGGTACAACCATACACATCGTTGCCTATAGGTCAAACGAGCCTCGTGGCACCCACATGGAGTATTGCTGAGGGGGCCACCTCGGACATGGCTGACCGTTGTTGTAGTGGCAAGCACATATACAACTAAGGTTCGCACAGCAGCATCTTGGGTCGTACGCACTCCCTATGCTGATGACCTCCTCGTTGCCCCTCTCACACTCCATCTGCTGACGGAGGTCATCGTTCTGCACTTCGAGAGTATCAATCCATTCCTCCAAATCAGCGATTTGCTCCCACAACGTATGCACGTACATCGACATATACCGTTCATGGGGAGGATCAATCCATCGCACAAAGTCATATTTATTCATCTGCTACAAACGAACGTTAACATCGAAGCTATATTAGTAGTACGACAAAATAGACAAGTGCGAACTTATACGCCGGAGTACCATCCGTATGGCCTTCTGCCACCTGCACCACCGCATCTTGTATGTGTTTGCATTTCGGCCACACTAGCTGAGCGTGCCTGTTTGGCAACAAGTGGTACGTAGCGCCGAAGTCCTCCTTCCTTTCGAGCAGAAGGTCCTCCTTTGGTGATCCATGTTTGACTAGCCCCTTGGCGTCCGTCATGGTAGCTTACTCTACGACGGAGAAGATAGTTGTTCCAACCAGCAATGCCTTATCCATTCATTTTATACCCTAACTTCGGGCCATATTTGCTCAATGACATGACATGACACCCCAGCTTTGCGTAGTGAGAAGACCACGCGCGCCAACTTTGCGCAGCAACATGACCGCACGGTCTAGCTTTCAGCAGCGACATGACCACACGGGCTAGCTTTCGCCAGTGACATGACATGACGGCGGGGTCTACCTGGGGACGGCCTCGTACACCACCAAGCCAGCTTTTGCGCAGCGACATGACCGCATGGGCCAGCTTTCTGTAGCAACAAGACTGCATGGGTCAGCTTTCCACAGTGACATGACCGCACGGGCCAGCTTTCCTCAGTGACATGATATGACGATGCAGCTTTTCACAGTGACATGACAGCACGGCCCAGCTTTGCGCACTGAGAAGATCAAGCGCGCCAGCTTTCCTCAGTGACATGACATGACGACGCAATTTTTCGCAGTGACATGACAGCACGGCACAGCTTTGCGTAGTGACAAAACCAAACGTGCCAGCTTTGTGTAGCGACATGACCGCACGTACCAGCTTTCCACAGCGACAAGACCTCACGGCCCAGCTTTACCAGCTTTGCACACTTGGTAGTTTTGCGCAGTGCCGAGACCACACAGGGACATTTATGTACTAACAGGGAAAAAACGGGCCCTATAAAATGAGGTCGAGGAGATTTCTCAGAGAACAATGCACAACCAAACAACACACTACACCGCGCTTCCTTCACCACACCAGGATGGACAAAAGGCAGAAAAAGCAATGGGACAAGATGATGGAGCAATGGGAGGAGACTCGCGACCTAGCACGGTCAGCCGCCGCCCGCGATGAGAAAGTAAGGGATGCTGCGGCCCGGGCAGAATAAGCCCAGTGTGCTACGAGGTCAGCTCCCCGCAATGATGGGCCTCGTAGCAATAACCCCATCCCGAACATTCCTACCGAGTGTTTGCTGCAACTCCCACCCGAGGGGGAGACGCCCACCCTTTGTTGGTGTCAGGACACGTGCAAGTTCTTTAAGTCTAAGCACTGCCTTAGCCTAGATATGCGTTACTGGGTTGCGCAAACTACTTCAGTGACTACCCCGACCGCTGTCTAGACACCGCAACCTATCAGCAGCCGGTAAGGACCAGGTGCGCCATTTCCCCCTGACCTTTTCTCCTTCACTATACACACTAACAACCTCTCCCCTGTATTCACAGTCCCAGGAACCCCTATGTGGCTACCGCAAATGGATCAATCTTGATATCCACTCAGAGGACCAGTAGGCCCTCGACTTCGAGGAGTGGAATGTCGCAAGGCCATCGGAGATCTGGGAGGAGGAGCGCTGCAAGAACAAGC
This sequence comes from Dendrocalamus latiflorus, assembly GCA_017311315.1. Taxonomy (NCBI): domain Eukaryota; kingdom Viridiplantae; phylum Streptophyta; class Magnoliopsida; order Poales; family Poaceae; genus Dendrocalamus; species Dendrocalamus latiflorus. Next base: position 6,784,635 of record CM029651.1, on the reverse strand, counting down.
AAACCCTGCGTGTACAACGCGAAACGAAAGCTCTCTCGAGGCACGCACGCGTAGGGAGCGTGAGTCTCACGAGAGGGAACGCGAGAGAAAGAGGAAAATGACGACCAAGGCAAAAGAGGTCGTCAAGAAGTTCAACACCGAGCTGACAAGGAAGGGAAAATGACCCCGGTCCACACAGTAGATCATACGAGCAGTTGGGTGGGCTAGTCGCACATGATGCTACATGTTATGCATGTAATCAAAAAGCGCAGCAAATTACTCTCAACTATATTATGCAGTCTATTTAAATTCAGACAAGCTTTGTCCTCTTTTCGCATTTAACTATTCACATAACACGTCATCTAACAATATTAACATACTGGTTTTCTCCATATACGAATTCTCAGTAATATCACAATATCACTTACCATCGTATTTACCGATCGTTCTAAGGTTAATCGTTCTTAATTTTTTTTCCAAATTTCTTTATGCACCTACAACATACAATGACCATAAACTTTTATTACAAATCCAGCAGATTATCTTTCAGTTATAATCTACAAAATTGACAAAATATACAAAATTCACGGGGGACTGAAACAAGTCGCCTTCTGGGTGGGCGATTGGGCGACTGGAGCTTTGTAGCCTGGCCGTTGGGCGATTGGCTCCAGTCGCCTCCCGTTGGACGACTGAAGTCTATTTATATAAAAAAATATTGCCACAAGTATATTTCTATAATTTCGAATAAAAAAACTATTCGTACAAAAAAATTCCCTCCTCCCTCCCCCGCACAGTCTAAATGCTCCTCCGCGCCAATGCCTCCAGTTCTCCTATGCAGCCACTGGCCCACTGCCCCTCTCCCCACAGGATGCGATTCCTTTGACTTCAAAGTCACAGTGACTTTGTCACTGACAGGTGGGCCCCTCCGCTCGCAGGCCCACCTGTCAGTGACAAAGTCACCGTGACTTTGAAGTCAAAGGATCTCAATCCCTCCCGGATGCGATTCCTCTGACTTCAAAGTCACGGTGACTTTGTCACTGACAGGTGGGCCCCTCCGCTCGCAGGCCCACCTGTCAGTGACAAAGTCACCGTGACTTTGAAGTCAGAGGATCTCAATCCGCGGGGAGGTGGCCAGCCTTGGGGAGGATGGGGAGCGCACGTCCAAAGGATCCAACGATTTTGGAGGTAGGTGAGGCGTGCGCAGGGGAGAGCCAGAGAGGGGGGATGTGAGTGACAAAGGCTGTCAGTGACAAAGCCTTGGGGAGGATGGGCCTGCGAGCGGAAGGGCCCACCTGTCAGTGACAAAGTTACCGTGACTTTGAAGTCAAAGGAATCGCATCCCCTCCCCGCCACCGCCTCCTCCCACCTGCATGCTCTTCCTCCCCATTAAGGCATGCACGCCATCACCAGCCGATGCACACCACCCTGAAGGCCGTCGCCCTCCTCCCCTCTCTGGATTGGATGACAGGTGTTGCAGCCCCCTATCCTATTGCCGCCTTGCCGGTGCATATGCCTTCCATATGTTTGACAAAATACCTAACCACATCTGGCACACTCAATTTGGCCCTCTGCGATGCCATCAACAAGGCCACATGGTCATTAGTCTTTCACAAGGTCAGCCCACTCTACCACCCTTCAATGCATGCCTATTTGTCCTGCTGGTGATCATATTTCTTTTTATAGAATAAGAAAGGCAAAGCCCTTTGATTTCCATTACGAGAAACCACCTGGTTCATTACAGATCCTACCAAAACCAGAAAAAATAAAATAAAATGCAGTAGCTACTACTGGAGATTTTGCCGCCTCCTAGCAGTGTACAAGCAATACAAAAAGGAAAGCAAACTACATGAGTATGTTACTACTTTGCTAGAGACCATTCAGAACTAAGCAGAGCACTAGATTTTAGCGTCTTCACATATTCATCACATATGGAATTAAAGCCAGATCTATTTCCATCTTGCTCAAAATCTGTAGGTATTTTATCTCATCCAGCTTACTGTTATCTTTCGGCATTTGATGGTATGCATGTATGACATGAAAAGGCTTCATGAATTTGGTATTTACATGTCCGTGTCAAAATGGACTTGGCTGTTTCAATTCAATGTTGCTTTCTGCTTGCAGGAATTTTGGCCACAGGACTATAGTATCGTCGCCAAGTCTGGCGTGCCAATGAGCAGTGAAGATGAGGTGCGCTTGGAGTGGCGTGTGAGGGAGAAGGCAAATGCAATGTTATTGGGCCTCCTCTGTGGTGTACTTTGACCTGCCTGTGGCCGAACTACTATACCTGGGTTCCTCAATGAACCCTAATCCCTGTGACATGCATGGTTTTGAACTTTTGATTATGCTTCTTGGGTTTGATGTTTGCCTTCTTGTGCTAAAACAATTTTAATTCTGATTCAACATGGCTGTTGTGATCCATCATTTGAAGTAAGCTCATTCCTTCACTTTTATAGATGAATATAATATGTTCGCTCTGCTGTTTTAGTCCTAGAACTCGATTGTAACTAAATTTAAAGTCTATGAACTTGTCATCAGTTAGTTAATTGGCTTATCGAAGAACTCGATACAGTAGTCTATTTTGCTACATTTGAGGAGCAACCTGCTGTGCTGTTCGCAAGCTAGAGGTTTATTCAGCTCTGTATGCAGTTATTTGGTCCTGTTGTCAAATAAAATCATGTTTTATATTATGAATTTAGTTAGTAGTTTTCCAGGCCTCCATTATAATCAATTGGCCCTTCCTAATTTTTCATGAGTACAGCTATCACTTATGTTTCCCTTCTACTACATATCCATATGCATGAGATAAGCCATCAGCACTATTTCCATGTAATTGGTAACTCAAGATATATTATTGTGATCAGGGAAAGATGCACAAGCCGGACATTTTTCTTCATAGCATAGCTCAAAACTATACATGTAAATGTACTAATTTTGATTTTTTTTCCTTCCTGCATCAATTCCTGTAATTTGCACAGCTAAGAGAGTGGTTTGCTAAAGGTATTGTAATAATCTGCTAATCGATTTTGGATTGTGTTTTGTGTCTACTTATTGTCGTATGATGCTATAGTTAGATTTACTTCCACATGAATTTTGGATAAAATATATAGAGAGGGTGAATTGTTACTAGTGGATACTACTATTGCATTAAGTGATTTCTTGAAGTGGCTATCAGTCCACTCTTAACAGTTCTTCTGCGCTAGAGCATTGTAAAGCTTCCTTGGATTTGGTAAGCTTAGATTCTAAATAAATTTGAAACCTCCCCCCCTCAAACATTGGCAGATTGAGGACATCATTGCCAAAAGCACTACCTATACGAGCGTGAATCATAAAGGTACATAGTTGACATACGTATGATAGGATTGATGGTTTGTTTTCAAATATTTGTTCCATGACCAAGGTTTGGTGGCATCCGAAATCTTTTCCTTTTAGTGTCTTTTTTTTACGCTTCCTATTAGTGTCTTGATTCAAGTTATTGCAACCTTTTCTTTTTTAAAGTATACTTCATTCCGATTTGTGTTAAACTATAACAACTTCTCCACCCCGTCAACCACTATTACACTTGAAAGCCGCAAACTATGAATTATGGAAATGCGAAGGTGGTAAATAATCAAATGACAGACTTGACAACATCCAATTAGCTCCTCTAAGATAGTTCCTCTATCGAATATTACAAATAGGCAGCATATAAATTGAGAACATCTTGGAAAGTCAAGATTCAAGTAAAATTCAATATATGTTGTTCATATGTACAATTCTTTCGAACTGCAAGTTGAATGTCTTATTGATTTTCCTTTGTCCCAAGTAGTAGCAGTAGTAATATCCTACCCTTGCTTGCCATGGGGAGAAAGCTGCCAATTCAGCTGATATAATGGGAAGCTCATCTGCTCCTCATGGGCCATCTATTTTGGAGAGCATGTATGCTACTGCAGTACCGCCACACCAATTTATTGATCAGATGAAAGGATGACGCTTTCTAATATGGTGACAAAGGAAGAAGGTGATAGTTTCAGTTTGTGACTGGTCCTATAATAGTGCTAATTTAAATTGTGTACTACTCAATGTGGCGAGTTCACTAAGCTTCTCAACTGTATAATTATTTATCGATTTCATCAGAAAAGAAGTGTTCTACGTGATACACAACTTTCCAAATCTCCCAAAAACTGTGTCGTTCTACTCTTACATTTTGATTCCTGAGTCTTACAAAAAAAAAAGATTACTCGCATATTTAATAATGCTTTTTTCCATGAAATTCCCCCCTCCAGTTATGCACAATATGTCTAATCCGAACCACAGTAGAATGTTCTTTTCACCGAATGGTGCTCATGTGCTAGGTAATTGAAGCTTCTCTTACTCAGTTGATCATATTTTTCAGTTGGATTCATACATTCCTCAGTTTTTACAGATGACTAGTCTTATGCTCGTGCGTTGCAACAAAAAATAAAACTTAGGAGTAAATATTATGCTACAGTTATATACTTTTACTGAAAGGAATAGAAGTTTGTTTCTGCTTGACTATATGGCATTTTCCATACTCGCACAAAGAAAAGGAAAGAAAAGTGTTTAAAGTCTGGGAACTGCCAGTTTGGAACAGCAATTTCTCCCATCATGATACAAACATTTCTATCCATGACATTCTATCACAAATATAAAAGGATAGACTTAGGTACCATCTATATTACTTAGAAGTGAATTGTGATGTAAATGCTGCCCACAAAGATAAGTGAGTCAACTAAGTGTCTGTGAATATTGATAAGGAAATGGACAGTGCATAAGCATCTTGTGTGCTGTGCACATTATGTTTATTATACTGACTAAGTGCAACAGATCATCCTATTTCTACTATTTTAATCTATTAAAAAATACAAACCATTGGATGTTACTTTCCTGCCTAGATTACAAATAGATTTACCTCGGATTCACGTAAAAGTGACTGGTCAAGAGCTCAGACATATAACATCTTCAATATGTTTAGAAACACATGAGCACTCTTGTGTTAGGATCATCAGCCATCGCAGTGTCATTCCTGTCAAGAGAATGATATCAGTATCAGAACATCAATAATATCAATATAACAGTCTTCTGACAGACTTAGCCTAAACAGTTCTTTTAAGCATGTAAACAGTTCTTTTAAGCATGTCAATGCCAGATATAATTGATCTTTTTTGTTTTCATTGTTTTTCTTCCCTTGGGTCATGTTCTTCTTGCCTCAACCATTTTCTTGCTTTGAATCTAAATAAGCCACCATACGAGCTGCATTACTGGCTGCACTAACTTTTTATATCTTCATACAAAGATGTTGTAACATTTCTAATAGTCGCCTCAGCTCCCTTTGTTGCAAGTTATTTGAACATTTCAAGAAGGGCTTTCAGTACAAAAGATAATAGATTGGAGCATTGGTTCAATTTAGATTGGCTAGGACGCGGACTACATTTATCATAGTAATCAGCATTGCATTGCTTGACACACATCACTTTAAGTTCATATAAACTTGAGTTCATAAATTTCCCCCTCGTTTCATGTAATTTCTGCAAGGAAGCATTTGAGTTTTCCTTGGGTTCATTAGTTTGATTATCTGTAGCATCACTTGAATTCCCTCTTCTTCGCACAATCCTTTCCCTGCTCTTGCTTGTTTTCCTCTCAAAGCCACCATGTGCATCAACAAGCTCCAATATTTACTTTTCTAACATTTCCTTTGGTTCATTAGCAATCTTCTGTAGTTTTGAAGTAGCAAAACGGACAAAACCTCAATGATTCCAAGCATAGCAAAGTTATGACAGTGAGCCATCTCCAAAGGTGAAGAAAGAGAGCCAGCTTCTTGGGTTTGTCCTCGTTGATCTGGTTTGAATCAAATATACAAATAGTAAGCACAGAAACAAATGTCCTGTCAAATACTATTTTTAAGAACTTAAGCTCAAATGGTGTATCACAAACCTTCTGTGAGGCATTTCCTCAAGTACATTTGGGTTGGAGGTTGAAGGATACACCAAAGGATCTGCGTCGGTGAAGGACGCCGACAATCTACTTGGTGAATCTCTGATTGGCCACTGAGAGCTGATTATTTTTGGATCCTTGATCCCAGCAGGTGCAACGACACATAGGGAGTAGTGGGTGGGGGGATCCAGATTGATAGAGAAGGGGAGGATACACAGCAGCCAAAGGAGGCGGCGTGTTGGCCAAAAAGGCGATAGACACCACAACCATGACAGGAATGTTTATTGTAAAGGGAAACTCATCGATTCTTGCTGTGCCAACTATGAACAAAACCACTACCAAGAAATCAAAGGTGGACGGTACCATAGCGAAGCCCAAGGAGGACAAGCTCTAGCTGAGGACGACACCAAATCGGCGAGTCAGAGTCTCCAAAGAAGGAGCTTAGGTAGTAAATCTAACGGGATCAAGCAACTCTGATGAAGGCAAATAGCTCGCTGTCACCTCTTCTTTCTTGCACGCACCAAGAGGAGACGAGAAAAGTGGCTTCAGGTCTCGATCCGGGAGCACCAGAGGAAGAAGGCGCAGGCAAACGCCTTCCCAAGAGGAGCATCTTGGAATGCAATGCTTGAATACCGTGGAGGCAAGAGCTTCTTGGAGCAACGCCCGAAAGGAAGAGCCGCTGGCAAACTAGACAAGAAACTAAGGCCTCATTTGGCAGAGCTCTAACTCTAGAAAATCTGTAGATTTCCTGGAGCTGGTCATTTGTAGCTCTAGGAAATTCTGGATCTAGAGTTGCAGGCATGTTAAGTGTATTTACATGACTCATTTCATTTATATTATATGTTAAATAAAAATATTTAAATCACTTTAATTTAGTCAACAAACTACAGATCCAGCATAAATCTCAGAGTTAAAGCTGTGCCAAACGGGGCCTAAAGTAATGTACAAGAGGAAGAAGTGGAGGGACGCCCCCCTGCTCAACAGCAGCAAGGAGCCAGGGAAGAGATAAGGGGAACCAGATCTAGGAGGGGAAAGCGGGGAAGAGTTTGTGGCATGTTCTTTTTTGCTGCGGCTTTTGGCTTTTGGTTGAAATTTTTGAATTTTGGCTGTTTACGGTACAGATTACGGAGAGACAGATACTCACTTGCGATTTTGACTGGTACAGATGTTGGGCTTTTAACGTGTAGATCGTTTAACTTGTAGACCCCGTTTTGAGAAAATACTCCGTTTGAAAGTTAGATATTGTAACAAAAGCCAAAAGCCACCAGCTTTTGACTTAAAGAACAGGCCCTGCTTTTTGGGGGGATCTATCGGCGGAGAGGTCGATGGGATGCACTGGTTCTGGTCACATCTCAGGAGGGTTTTTATTTTCTTACAATGTTTTTGTCGCACCAAAACTGCTAATAAGCCTGAATAAATGCCTAACTAGGTTGTCGACATGTAATTGGACATCAATCTTTCATAATTTTACCCAGCTTGAACTATTTTGCCAATAGGTGGTGGTCAGATGGTTGATGCTGTTGATTGTAAGTTTGTTGTGCACAGCCAATAGTCATAGGAGCTATTTTTTGGGCCGTGGCTGATGCCTTTTGATTACGACTGGTGTTTTTTTAATTGTATTTTTTGAGACGGAGTGCTGATATGGATGACATAAACTACTACAAAAAGGGTCATTCTGAACACCTCATTACAGATGGTTCAACATAAACCATCAGTGATAAAGTTACCACATACGGTTTTTAAGATCGACCATCTAAGTTCACCATGATGGAAAGAACTGTCTATGATGACCTACTTATCACAAACAGTTTTTATTCCAAATCATTTGTGATACATCACAGACAGTTCAGAACAAAACCGTTTGTGATGTCTGTACTTATTATAGACGGTTTTTTGAACCGTCTGTGAAGTATCACAGACAGTTCAGAACAAAAATCGTCTATGATGATCTAATTATCACAGATGGTTCTTGGTAAAGAACTGTCTGTGATAATATTTCAACTTACTCGCTCTCGCTGAATTTGAATTTCTCGCTCATCTCGTTGGATATGCTCTTTAAAATAAAAAGCTCGATTGTTCTTCCCTTCGTCTCCTCTTCTCTCTTCTCACTTCTCCACTTCTACTCGCCAAATTTCTCCTTAAAAATAAAAGGCTTGGCCAACTACCTCCCTGAGCTCCTCTGCCTCCAGTTGTGATGCCACGGTTCACTGCATAAGGCACTCTTGTTGTAAGAGAGTCTTGTGTAGTGTCACAATCATAACACAATGGTGATGCTGTCGCCGCCGGCCTCTCCTTCATCGCCGGTGATATATCCCCCACCCCTCCTCTCTCTTCCTTGATACTTGGATATGAAATTACGAAATTGTTGGATGAGTAGGGTTTCGGCCATATAAATCTTGTCTCCTTAAACTTGCATCACCGATGATATATCTCCCACCACTTTACTATGAGAACTTACATTTTACTTTCTTAACTTCCTAAACGTCTCCATTTGCACCGTAGGTCGTTTCCTCCGTTTGCTAACAGAATTTGCTGATGTGGCACACATAGCTGCTAACAGACTCGGCGCATACGACCATGACTTACGATCACGCGCCTACGACCACGATATACGACCACAGCTTACAGCCACGGCTTACGACTGCGCACCTATGACCACGGCATATCAAACCAACAAAACAACATCGCTTACAACCTAAACAACGAGCCACCAAAGACATGGCATCAGTCATGAATAAACTTGCATTGGTTCATCTGCATTATCTGATTGTGCTATTTTATAGTGCAATTAGATAATGTTGATGAACTGAAAGATGCCAACTAGAACTGTCTGTGATATTAGATTATCGCAGATGGTTCTTAACTAAAACCGTCTGATGAGGACATCTCCACTACACATGCATTTCCACTCCAACTCCAAAGTGTGCATGATCATGAAGCTCCAAAAGGTCCCAATGACTAAGGTAAGAGCCAAGCTGCTACAATAATAGATTTGAAGCAATAGAAGATCAAGGGAAGAAAGACCACCGGCCAAGCCCAAGGAAAAAGAGGGCCATGCGGCCACAAAGGAGGAGGTCCATGTGGCCAAGTATCCAAAGAAGGTGGAGGTCTATGCAGCTATAGTCTAGGAGAAGAAGACCCATTCGGCTGGCACAAACCCACACAAGCCAAGTACATCCAATAAGAAATAAGTGAAAGCATCTAGGCCCCTAAAAATATTGATTTTGGTAATTAATGGAATTATGTGAATATGGGACTAATGTGTGCATTCAGTGTTTGAAAGGATAAGCTCAATTGGCAAAGAAAGAGGCTCACAAAATATCACATGAAGATTCAAAGATGTCTAGGGCGACAAGGTAAATAGTTTAGGTATCTATTTTATTTTGCCGGTCTTGGAGATAGGTTGGAAGACCGGATTATTGGATAGACGCCGTACTATTAAGAGGGATCATGGTGATTGCTTGATCATGTTCAAATGTGCCCTATGGATCAATTTAGGATCATGCATGCACTTAGAAATTAAAATCAAATCAAATCTGTGCATTGTCAGAAAATCCGGTAGTTCCGGTGATATTGGGCGGAACTACCGTGTAACATCCCAAAAATTTTGAATTGAAAATGTGGAGCTTTTAAATTATTTTGTACTAAATTTTATTTGGAGTTTATGGGTTTTTCCTAAAAATTTTGATGAAGGTTCCAAAAAGTTAAAGAAGAAGCAAACATGTTTAAATATTAGAAAGTTAAAATCTAAATTAAGAATCTGAAAAGATGATCCATAAAAGAATAATGAGAGAATTGGGTTTAAATATATATATATATAAATATATATATAAATATGCACAATCCAAAAATGAAAGAAAAGGGAAAAGAAAGAAATAAAAAAAGAAAGAAACTAGAGCCAGGCCGGCCGTCACCTCCGACCCAGCTCAGCCTTCCTCTTTCTGCCCCAGCGCGCCGCGGCCCAGCCAGCGCGCCCACGGCCCGGCTGCCCCGCGCGCGTGCCCGCTGTCGAGTGGACCCACTCCCTCGCGCCTCCTCTCTCGCTGGCAAATGGACCCGAGCGGTCAGAGCCTCCTCCTTCCCCTCTGTCTTTTTCCCCGCTCGGTGGCTTCCTCTCCACCGCTCGACCTCGGTCAAAAGCCGGGCGACACGGCGCGTAGGTCAAGCCGAGCAGCGTCGTGGGAGAAGCCCGGAAGAACCGCCCCGTATCCCGCTCCCACACGCCCGCCGCCCGCTGTCGCCGCTGCCTGCGCCGCCCACTATCGCCGCTGGCGACGCCACCCGACCGCCCGGCGTGCCGCGCGGCCCCGCTCGTGGCAAACTGTGCCCGATCGGCTATAAAGCCCGCGCGACCCCTCACTCGCACCGCCACACCCCTCACCGCGTAACCCTGAAAACAATTGAGACATAACCCACCAAACCGCCGGCAAGCCCGTCACCTTCCCCAACTCCGGCGACCACCCGATCCGCCATCTTAAGCCATTAGAATCCAATTAACCGCCACCACACCACCCTTGGCCCATCGCATAGACAATACCGTCCTCTCCCGAGCTCCTCACCGGCTGTACACCGCCATCACCGGAGCTCCTCCCAGCGCCGCCGCCACCGCACGCCGCCAGCCCCCTCCGGTGACCCTAGGTCCCCGCCAACCTCTCCACCGGGCTCAACTCGGCGTGTGCAACGCATTTCCGCCGTCACCCGACCTCCTCCGGTCACCCATCGCCGGCGACGCCACCGGCCGAGCCCGCCCCGAGTTCCTCTGCTCCAACGCCCACACCGACTCCTCATCCCATTGTCTATACCTCACCCGTCAGGTAACACCTGAGCCAAGTTGGTTAGCCGGTTGCGCGTTCGCCTGTGCCGCCCGCGTTCGACTCTCTCTGGCCGCAAAGTTTAGCTAGGATTTTTCACCCATTTTTGCTAATAGCAGCAGTAAGAGGGATTAAGGAATAATTAGGGAATGCTTAAGAAAAGAAAATCAAAGGTTAGCCAATAAATAATGCAAATTAATTTAGTTGTTAATGACTGTCATAAGTACTATTACAGGTAATCATTTAAAATCTCTCCCTGACATGTGGGCCCCACCCTTCAGTAGATACAATGTATGGCCCCACATGTCAGTGGCACACTGGAATAGGAATAAAAATAATGAATGAGAAATTTAAATAGCAAGTAGGACCCACTGTCAGAAATATAATAATTTTTGGATTTAATTGAGCTGAGATATTCAAATGGGCATAACTTATTCATTTTAACTCCAAATTTAGTGAGACCAATTTCTAAATTCATCTAAAATCAAGATCTATCCAATGGAACTGAAATCATAATTTGTAGAGTTCATGTGAATTTCTGGTGTTATTTGGTTTGATTTGATGCTTTTCTTTTTATCCAAATTTTGGCACACGCTAATATAGCTTACGAGGCACAAGAGGAGAAGATCGAGGCAGCTACACTAGAAGCACCAGAAAACCAGGATCCCGACCACTATGACCAAGGCGGGTCAATACTTTGATCATGTTGAACCTACATTTTATGCAAATTATTTTAGTTTAAATTATCAAATTGCATGCCGTTATGTTATATACAAATACATGTTAATTTAAGATTTTAGTTACATGTCCATTGCTTGCTTGACTAATATTACACCTCCTTTGGAATACCTGAATATGTGAACCTTGTCGCCTTAGCAAAACTATAATAGTAACTTTCCAAAAGTAAGTCCATAATTTATATATGACGTGCTTAGCATTGTTTAGGTAATCATGGGCGCGAGAACGCTCAAACATCACTTTAATCATGAGAAAATTTTGGTTGGGTCAGTCATGGTGGTAATGACTGATAAATATTGGATATGATTATTTTATGTCTCCAAAAACCCCCAACATGCTTAAATATCTGGGCGGATGGTTCGGGGGTGTGGTGCAGGTGTGCACGAGAGTGTGGTTTGTGGTAGAACCGTCCAGATACCACTAAGGACTGAATCTTGTCATGTCAACCCGTGTAAAACAGTACAACCACAAGTCTGTAAATTACAACTTGGCTTAGTAGATTTACCGGACCCTGAAAGTCATCCTTCCAGGAGGTGGTGTGAGGATGTGCAAGTGGCAGTCGGTGAGACGGCTTGAATGGGACACCCGGGTAGGGTGAAGTTCTGCTGTGGCGGGCTAGCAGGGGTGGGGAGCCAGCTGCTAGACGTTCAGAAGGAGGACATCCCGCACAACGTATGGGACCCACCGCAAGTGGGAACGACCCATAGGGTGAAATGATGGAAGGGGCGAGGTACTTTGAAAAGTCACTGTGATAGTCTACTCAACCACATGACTAAGGAATCATGTGGGGCAACGAGTTGATTGTCTCTTGTGATGAAAGTGTATAAACTCTGCAGAGTCAAAACTATTCGAATAGCCGTGCCCACGGTCAAGGGCAGACATGGGAACTTAACCAGATATAGTTCTATTTTAAAATGATTTATGAATGGGAATGGAAAAGTGGAGGGCAGTGTAAGGCCCTGGTTTGGAATTGTCCTGGGTGTCGTCCCAGTGGTAAGTTAAGCGGCTATAACGCTGAAGAATTGCTATATGGTGCAGATGCCATGTAATGGTGGATGGAATCTGAATCACTATTATTACTGCATTCAACATATACGTGTGTTCAAAATGCTAGGTCTTAAGGAATTTTTATATAATTGTATTCAAAAGCACTCTTCGCAAAAGAAAATAAACTTAAGCCATCCTTGATTAGCCATACATGTTATATATACTGCATTCTGTGTGTTGATTCGCTGGGCACGGGGTCGGAGTGCTCACGCTCGCTTTGCGGCAAAAATCCAAAAACAGGAGCGCAAGACCACTACGCCTACGAGGAAGCTCCCGCTACGGAGGAGAAGAATGACGAAGGGAACTAAGGCGTAGGCTTCGTTGTTTAGACATGGACAAGTGGACATCCGGCGTTGTGTGCACGTATGTTACTAGTTAGCTGGTGACATACAATGCACACAGTACCTTCCAGTCGCTTGCCTGTGGATTTGGGTTTGCTTTTGCTGTATTTCCGCTGTGCGTATTTGTAATAATGACATTTGGCCTAGTCGGCCCCTTTTGTAAACTCTATCACCCGACGTGGTGTATTTCAATTTATGTAATATAATGGTTGATTATGCGATGTATGAAATGATTCAGCAATGTACCTGTGTGCACTAACTACTGATCCAGAGATTAGTGCAGTGAAACACAGTAAGATTCAGATTGAAAAATCTGGGTCTGACATACCGCAGGGCCGGAAGTACCGGGCGCCCGGGCGGAACGTTTTTTCCAGAGAGCGCCCGGACTCAGACTTAGTCTCTCGGAAAACGGAAGTACCGTGGGTTGACCTGCGGAACTACCGGATGGCCGGTAGTACCGGGCACCCGAGCGGAACTTTATTTCCAGAGAGCGCCCGGAGTTTAACTTAGCCTCTTGGAAAACGGAAGTACCGCGGATTGACCTGCGGAACTACCGCATGTGCGGAAGTTCCGGATACCCGTGCGGAACTTTATTTCCAGAGAGCGCTGGGAATAAAACTTAAACTCGCTGAAATCGGAAGTACCGGGTCATGGAGCGGAACTTCCGGACTTCCGGAAGTACCGCGATTTCAACGGCGGTAGTACCGCACTCATTGACCAACGGTCACTTCTGACTCTCTGACATAGCCGTTCTGACCGGTCAGCGACAATCCGGAAGTATCGCGGTTATTCCTGCGGTAGTTCCGGATTTCCTGATTTTTCAGGATTGTTTATTATAACGGCTATTTGAGGTTGGTGAGTGTATAAATACATCCCCACCAGAACTTGTATGTGTTGTTGAACCTCCATTGAATACATTTGAGCTTAGTGCAACCTCTCACACCTCATTCTCTCACAAGTGCATTCAATTGAGGTAGTTGAGCCAAAACTCAAGTGCATTGCATTCTAGTTGATCCATTAGGCACTTGAGTGAGATCAAGCCGCTGTGATCTGTTCTCTTGGTGCTTGCCGGCACCTAGACGGCTTGGCGGAGGTCCGGTGATCTTCTCAAGAAGATTGTGAGAAGGCCCGGAAGATTGTGAAGGCTCGGAGCTCGCCTACCCGGAGAGGGAAAGGGCTACCGCTAGTGACCGAGGTGATTAGGCTCATTCGTGGAGCCGGTCCGATTTGTTCGGGCTTACCTCAACGTGGACTAGGGAGACCGGCAAGTCTCCGATCACCACGGTAAAAAGTAATCGTGTCATTTGTGGTTTGCTCTATTGTGATCATTTTCATCCAAGCAACGCTCTTTATTCATATTACTTGATTGCTTGCTTAGTTAGAGTAGCAACTGTTGATCTCTACTATTTGATATTGCTCTTAGTCGATTACTTGTGCTAGTGATTGTTTGAGCCTTACTAGGTTGATTAGTGGTGTTATTGTTATCTTGCTCTAGTATATCCATCAAGTTTAAAATTGCTAATTAGAATTAGACGAAAATTTTAAAACCGCCTATTCACCCCTCTCTAGTCGGCCTCCTCGATCTTACAATAAGCCCAAGCTTGGTGCGGCTAGCCCATAGCCAAAGTAAGAGAATTGCAAATGTTTATACTTTTGTAAATTCATATTTTCCATTTCGTGAACTCAACCCAACATGTAAACAATTGTGCCAAATACACCTAAAGGCTATGTGTGTGCATGTGGGGGAACTCTAGGCCCATGTGTGAGGGTGTGGGGCCCAAGTACGTGAGCGCAAGGGGGTGCGCACCCCTAAAAGCAGCTGCCACCCCCTTGGAAGGGCGAGACCACCTTTTGAAAAATCAATCTACGAAAAGCTATTGCTTGTGTTCTTTCTTACTGCCAAAATTCCATGGAGAAATTCCATAGAGAATTAGGGAGTGTTCCTCAATCAAGATCGTTCAACATTTTCGCTGGGAATTGGGTGCACGATAGATCTCACTTAGTGGTTGGTGAAATCAACACGAGTGTGTTCTGGCAGATTAAAGAGTGTTAGTTCTTTGCACTGTCATTGAAAGATCACTGTGATTTATTAAGATTCCTGTGAATATCCAATCTTACGTCAAGAAGATTAGGTGACCCCGTATCACCGTCTGTGTTGTAACTTATCACAGATGGTTCGAGAGCGGTATGTGATAACCACATGTTATCATAGACACATAAATTCAGACGGGTCAAAAACCATCTGTGATGACGGTTTTGAACCGTCTATGATGACCCTTTTGTGGTAATGCACTTGTCGACGAGCTCGAAAAGCTGTTTGGAGAGAAGATGCTCCATTTATTTCGGCTTTTGAAAAAACTAAAGTCAAAAGCCACCTTAAAACCCAAAAGAACAGAACGACAGTTGAGGGAGTCCACCATGGAATAATTAAGGGCATGGCTAGGTACTAATTTCATTAGCATCATGTGTCTATTTACATTGACATCCATGAAATTGTAGAGGCATGTGCAATCAAAATAGTAAGAAAACTATTTATACAACCAAATCCCACTTAGCAATGTGCTATTTCGTTTACATTTCGCTTTTTTGTTCTTAATGATTGTAGCCGGTTTGTATTAGTCAATTAGTTACGTCTGACTAATATTTTCTAACGCTTTTCATAACCATCCGTCTACTTACACCTACCCCTTTTATGATCGCCATTCCCAAATTTGAGCCACGACATAATCAAAACATCTTTATCTTTACTATTTAATAAGTTTGAGTTGGTGGTTGGTGCATTCTCTTTCCTCCCTTCTCAACCGTTCGATCTGAATACTGAAATCTTGACCATGTATCTAACATCCCTCTCCCTCTCTCTCATATCTAACTACTCCTCCTCTCCACTTTCACCAACAGTTACCATCTCCCACCTCCTCTTCTACCCGACCTCTCTCGCCTCCCTCCCCTCCTGCTTGGACTGTATTTTTTATATGCCCTATCTTTCTTAGTGACGCAAATATGTGAAATTTATATAGTTAGAAAATGATAAAAATTAATTCATCATCATTTGAATTATGCCCCTGATTCCTCTTGCCTTTTGACAATTGACCTGCACTAGCTGAATGCCCGTGTGTTGTTACGGATTTAAAAACTTTTAGAACATGTTTGTATGCATATTCTAAAATTTTTTACCACCCATGAGTTTCTTTTAAAAATTCATAGCAACGCACGGGTATTCAGCTAGTTGGCATAAAATACACACTTATCCGAAGCTAGGGTTTAAGATGTGCATACACATGAACATACAGTTCAGCGGAGAAATAACGATGTTTGCACAGAGTAATGTGTAACAGCGTTCATAACTCAACCATGCACGTGAACATGCCGACAACGGAAACATGAAGACGCTAGCTAGTCCCCCACTTCCCTCCATTAAAACCCTAATTCTTTTCATGCGCGCACCAACACCTAGCATATAGAGCATGTACAATGGTATAGATAATAGTTATCTATAATATACCTCCATATTATCTATAGACCGGACTAAACACAGCTCATACAATAGGTTATCTACATAGTTATTTGTAATGACCTCACACAATTAATAGGTTGTCTATATAATGATATAGACAATGAAAAATCGCCTATAAGATTGTCTGTTAAATTTCAGACAACACCTTTCTCTCTTCTTCACATCACTCAAAATCCTATGTGGCATAGTCTTATAGACAACTGATATATACCATTGTATATACCCTAGGGGATATATTTGACATCAACTATCTACAATTTGATTGAACAAGAGTTTGAGCATTCCTTGTGTTAACCAAAAGAGATAATCTAGAAAATGGTATATCATTTTCTTACGATTCTATGGTATAGCTTACAGGTGGTGCAATGGCTACCCCAGCAAGGTGGGGGTGGAGGCCCACTAGATCCAACGAGTCGCATCCCCTCCCCTGCATGGTGGCCAGCTTCGGTCTCATGCCTAGTGATGGGCGTCCAGCAAACAGCGAGGCATGATGGCTATGCCAAGTGAGGTGGGATGGCGACTTGCGAGGCATAGTGGTTGCGGCTGGCGATCGGCAAGGTTGCTGCGGCCACCCCGGCTGGATTCGATCGCCGATAGCAAAGAAGAGGAGGGAGGGCTGCCAGATATGGGGAAGAAGAGGGGTAGTTGGAGGAGCTGAGGTGCTGCCACTGTTGCTAGGTTCATCACGTTCCCAAATATAAATGGAGGCCGCGTTGGGCGGTGACAAGGACCGAGAGAATATTAGGTTGAGCGCAGTGGCCGATGACACGATGTAGCGGCGAGCTTGTCGGTGGCCGTAGAGGGAGGCAAGGGCGGGGCGAGGGAGGAGGTGTCTGGAGCTATGACTAGTGCGATGGTGACAACGATAATAATAGAGAAGAGAGGCAGCAAAGGTGAGGACAGGCCACAGAACTCGGAGCCCCGGTAACCATGACTAGGCTGAATACTGCACGGGAGCAGGCGGTCACAACTCACACCGCACGCTGGAGGGAAAAACCTGAATACACACCTCCCATTCAAAAAAACCAATCGATTTCCAACTCGCGACCTCGCACTGCTCCTAGGAGGCACGCACTTACTCGGAAACCACCCCGAGAGGCGAGCAGCCGAGCACCATGTCCGCTGCGGCAGGGCTCCACCCGCCAGCTACTGGTACTATACTGCCACCCACCACCCAATTTCCTCCCACTCCCCCGAGGCGCAAACCGACGAGCCCCTCCTCCGCAACCCAAACCCCGATTTAAAAGAAACGAGGATTAAAACCCAACCAAAGCTTATAGCACGACGGGCCTCCTCTCCTCTCCACCTTCCTTCGCCTCCTCCTCCCCTAAACTCCAAATTCGGCATTTCGAGCTCCGAATCCCCCGAATTCGGCGCCCGATCCGGCGCCTCCGCCGCGGATTCGCGCCGGCGCCGTCGCCGGATCGAGGAGGAGGGAGCGGGCCGAGGGCTGGGCGTGGCGTGCAAACCGCTCTCTCTCCCACCCTCGCGTTGGGTGTTGTGGTGGTGGTGGGGAGAGTGGAGGCCGGTGGCGCTTGCGGTGGCGGGGGGGACTAGGGTTTTCGCCGCACGATCTGCTGGTCCGGGACATGCGCTCGTGTCTCGCGTCGTAGCGCTCCTTTTCTACGCTGGGTTCTGGTGAGTTGCTCATCTCGTTTTTCCCCCTCGGAATTGTGCCCTTTGGGGGTGATGGTTTAGGGGTGATGTTTTATGAGCTTCCTTGTTTGGTACGGTTATTGGTGTTTGGTGTTTGCTTTAGACTAGGGTTTCTGCTTATAGGATACTAATGGAAAGTAGGATTTTACCCATTTAATGTGTTTTGTGTTGCATTGCTCTTAATTTCTCAATCAAGCCGGGCCAGTTTCAAACTAGGGTTTAGGGTAGATCCTGTTGTTTGGTTACCTTAGCATTTCGTGAGAAACAGGTGGGAAGGAATGTGATTTTGATGAGGTTTCTGGTCTTGCACAGGGTCCTGGAATGGGACACAACGGTTCGAAGTGGAGTCCGATAGCAGGGATGGAGGACGGTGTGACGAAGGATTTGGAGAACGCTACCTCCTTGGAGGTAGACAAATCTTCCGTTGGCGGTGATGAGGATCTTGGTGGAGGGCTCACCTTGACGGGGAAGAAAAGGAAGGGTAGGAGAGGTTCTGCGGATGAGAATGGGAGCGTCGCAAAGAGGGTGTTGAGGTCGGGTTCCATGAAGCAGCATGTGGAGGCTGAGACAGCGGGGGGAGCGGCTGTGGATGTTAGGAAGGGTGACAGTTTGGAGAAGGCGCACTCTGAGGCTATTGCTGAGCCTGATGCAAGCGGGGTGCTGACAATCGATGCTTGTAACGGTGAGGAAGATAGGGAAGTGGTTGATGTGAAAGTGAGTGACGCCGCGGAAGAGACCACTAGGTGTTCTGAGAATAATGTGGAAAGTTCTAATGTTGCTGTGATGGAAGTTGCTGAAGGGAATGGCTTACACGCTCAAGGAAACATTTTGGAATCTGATGATAAGAGAGACAAGGCAGACGAGAAGATTTACTCTGCAACTCATAAGGAGCAGAATGGATCTGGAGCCCGAACAAGCGGCGGGTGTATTGATGACTCCCAGGCAAACAAGCGGGCCAATGGGCCTTGCCAGGGAGAGGTCATTGACCCATCGGCTACAGCAAATGATGATGAACTGATCATGGATTTAAGCAGAAGCAACCCTACCAGTGGACCAGAATCTATTGAGCAAGAGGATACTGTGGTGTGTACTGAGGGAGTGGTACTTAGTGGAGATCAGAAAGTTGAGAAGCATCGTCTCATTGATGATGTGCGAAAAGAAACTGAAGTTTTTTCTCTGGTTGAGAATGGAAGATGCACAGTAGATAACCACACCGAGCTAACTGATTGCACTAACCAGGAGGAGGGGATGGGCAGCCCTGTGAATGAAACCAAGGATGTTTCAACTACTGACATTGTCTTTATAAGGAGAAAGTCAATAACTAGAAAAACATGCGAGGCAAAGCAGGTGAAATGTGAAGAGGAGGTTCGATTTGAGAGGAGAGTTACAAGGTCAGCTACAGTTAGACAGAGAGAAGTTTCTGGAAGCACATGCAGAAGTAGTAAAGACGAGGCTAACTTGGAAAACAAAGAGAGGAAGGAAGATGTTCTGCATCATTATACAAGGAAAGTGAGTGGTACTGTATCCTCAAAAGCTCATCACACTGAGCTGGCAGAATGGGGTACCAATACAAAGAAGCAGACGTTAAAAGAAAAGGTTACTGCTCGAAGAAACTCAGGTGTCACCGGCAATGATGATCCTGCAAATACCACAGAGAACAAGGTATCAGAAACTGACATAAAGATAAATTTGAAGTCACAACCACTCACGAGAAGTGGCAGCATTGCTAAGAAAACAACAGAAGATGCAGTTTCTGCGGTGGATCAGAATGTCTGTAGTTCAGCCATCATTGAAAGAAATGATACAGAGTTTACAGATTCTGAAGGAGTTAAATCTGAAAACAAGACTGATGTGCGGAAATCAATATTATCAGTTGGCGCTAAGATTGTTGCAAGTAAGAAGAGGATATTGGAATCGGGTCTTGATAAAATTGGTGGAGGGTCACCAGTTACGATGCCATCCATGAAAAAGACAAGAAATACATCTGACACTGAGCTAGAGCAACCGAAGAATTCTTCTGGAAAGAAGCTTACGGGGAAGAACTGTGGTTCAGATAATAAAGGTATTTTGATGAAACGACAGTATCGCAGTCAAACAGCTGAGTTGAGCAGATCTGTTAACCACTCTAATCGAAGGGCATGTAAGCTGTCACATAATGATTCTGATGATGATGAAACTGACAGTGATACTTCCTACAGGAAAAGTTGTAAAGGGTGTACGCGAGGTGGTGCTTCTGTTGTCCTGAAAAAACAAGAGGATTCTAGTGAATCTGATGAAGCCATTATCGTGAGAAAAGATCGACAAAAAGGGAAGGATTCTGGGCAGAAACAAAGGGCTGGATTGAGATCAAAGCATTCTTCTGGTTCTTCCAAACCAATTCGTTTGGATAGATCTGTTTTGATTAAATCTGAGTCTAGATCCTTTTCTCGACAAGCAGAAAAGGGGAAAATGAAGGCGCCCAAAGGCAAGGGAAATGCAGACAAGGCTTCCAGTGCGAAATCTTCAAGCCCAAGTGAGCCGATAAATACAGGAGGTCTTCGTGAAGAAAAGCAAAAAATAAGTGAACAGATAAAGGGCATACTTCTAGATGCTGGTTGGAAGATTGATTTGAGACCCAGGAATGGCAGAAATTATTTGGATTCTGTGTATATACCTCCTAGTGGTAAAGGATCTTACTGGTCAGTCACAAAAGCATATTCCGTGTTCCTTGAAGATATGGAATCTGAGCAAAAGTACATAGCTAAAAGCCAGAGTTCATCAAAAGAATCTGTGGGTAGCCCTGGCAAAAGGCATGCTTCTGCAGGTTGTTCTTTAACAGAGGAGATCCTTAGCAAATTAAAAAGAATGGTCGTTAACAAGCGAAGAACCAAAGTCGAGCTTCAGAATTTGAGAAAGAAGAAACATGGTTTGCTGAAAAAGTTTAAAAAACGTAAGGGCAAGCCAAAGGACAAGAAGAATAAAATTTCAAATTCAAGAAAGCTGCATTTAGGCAGTGAAAGAAAAAGGCGAGGTGGCTGTGCTCTACTTGCTCGTGGATCAAACCAGGCGGCTGGAAGCAGCACTGATGGTTTTGTTCCATATGAATGGAAACGTACAGTTTTCTCCTGGTTGATTGATCTGGATATTCTATCTGTCAACGCTAGAATGAAATGTATGGACGAAAGCCGCTCAAAAATTTTACTAGAGGGTGTAGTCACTAGGGATGGAATTAACTGCAGCTGCTGTAGCAAGGTCTTCACAGTACTCGACTTTGTGGCTCATGCTGGTGGTCAAGTGAGCAAACCATATAGAAATGTACTTGTAGATGGGCTGGACATTGACCTTTTGCACTGTCTCATTAATGCATGGGATAAGCAGTCTGATTCTGAAAGGCAGGCTTTCTTTCCGATTAGCACTGAGGGTGATGATCCCAATGATGACACGTGTGGTATTTGTGGCGATGGAGGCAATTTGATCTGCTGCGATGGATGCCCCTCAACATTCCACATGAGTTGTCTAGAACTCGAGGTATGTATTTAAGAGTAAATGCTTTTCATACAAGTATTGTGTCTGGCTGTTGGCTTAGTACCATTTTTAACCATGTCATTTCTTTTGATTGCATTGCAAATTTGGCAGTATTTTTTGTTTGTGCCTTTTGCATCTGTTTTAGTGATGTATTAGGGGAGATTATTGAAATGCCTAATATAGGGCCTCGATTTTCTTTTCCTGCTAAGGCTTGATAAGTGTATTTCGTGCAGCATTCTCTAATGAGCATGAGCTTCAATTTGCAGGCACTTCCCTCTGATGATTGGCGATGTGCAAACTGCTCCTGTAAATTTTGTCAGGAACATTCTAGTCATGATGCTCAAGGCATTGCTGAAGTTGATTCTTCATTATGTACTTGTTCCCAGTGTGAGGAGAAATGTATGTGATATCTGTTTATCCTTCCTTTTGAGTTCTTTAATACTTTGAAGTCTTGGATAATTTATTTTGTCAGCTTTTGAGTTTTGATTATTATTTATAATATTGTGATAGTCAATCCATGTTTTTGAGTATTCCACAATGATGATGTCTGCAGATCACCCAGCTTGCTCTCCTGATATTGATAACATATCCAGTGTCTCCAGTCAGGCAGGCAATTTATTCTGCCAACAAAGTTGCAGACTGGTAATACTTGTCAAACTTTCGATCTTTTTCTTTCCATGACTTCCTTTCTGGACATTATCATGCAGTTTCCCATTAGTGTGATTCTGGCATTGGTATAGTTTCAGCTACATGTGCACTAATTCGTTACCATCCACACAAAGTATCCTCTCTCATCTGTCCAAAGCAATTATGAGTGTACTAGGGTCATTTCTTCTCATATCTTTCTCAATTTTGTCATGTTCTTAATCTTTGTGCAAACTAAAAATACACCTTAGATTAATCAATGGAGGTAGTACTATTTTTTGCACCACTTTAGTAATACTTGCCAGTTGTTACGTGATTACATATTGTAGGTACTATATTAATATGGTATTTGAACTCTTGTTTGGCGACTTAAGAATCAGTTCTTTTTATCCAACAAGTAAAAGTTTGTATCAACTTTTGTTTTTGTCAAATACTTCAAACACTACACCTTTTGCATTCTGATAAAGCTAGGCTAACAACCTTTGGTCTCAACAAAAAAGAAAAAAAAGTCAAATGCCATATCATTGAGGAAATACATGCTTCTTCGTAGTGTTTGGTCATTCTAAAAGCTGAATCGTAGTATGGAAAACTAAAACTTTTCTGCTAAAACGTGCTCATTATTTATTTATTAACTTATCTTCTGTTCCATC
The DNA here is from genome assembly GCA_017311315.1 of Dendrocalamus latiflorus. Taxonomy (NCBI): domain Eukaryota; kingdom Viridiplantae; phylum Streptophyta; class Magnoliopsida; order Poales; family Poaceae; genus Dendrocalamus; species Dendrocalamus latiflorus. The sequence continues at coordinate 6,761,819 of CM029651.1, read as the reverse complement.
AATCTGCATATACCCTCCCCCAAATCTCATCCTATTTCCTACCCATGGAGTTTGTACTATCTATTTTAGAACCAAACCTAAAAGAACTGTTTATTTGGTATTGTGATGCAGCTCTTTGAGGAATTGCAGAATCTTCTTGCATTCAAAAAGGATCTTGAACCGGAATTTTCATGCAGAATTATTCAGCGCATACACGAAGATGTACCAGAAACAGTCCTTGCTTTGGATGAAAGGGTTGTGTGTAATTCCAAGATTGCAATTGCTCTTTCATTAATGGATGAGTGCTTTGTTCCGATTGTTGACCAAAGAACTGGCATCAACTTGATACGTAACGTTGTGTATAACTGTGGGTAGGCATCTCTCTTTCCACAAATTCACAGTACTATAAACAAGCTCAATGATATTTTCTAAACCTCTCTCCCTCCCTCAATGTGTGTTTTGGTGGGTGGGGGTGAGTTTACCTACTAATATTGCTGTAGTTATCGCCCAGTAATCTTTACAACGGAGTCAAAAATTTTAATATCCTTTTCACCTAAAGCATAATGCTTGACTGTATAGCCCTTGATAGGTGAAGGAACATTTAATCGGTTTCCTCAACATAAATTTAATCATCAAGATTTAATATTGCTTATTCTTGAGATGATAAAGATTTTTCTGCCTATTGTTTTAGACTTTTAAGTATTTGAGCTTATTTGATGACACAACAATCTTCATTATGTGTTATACAGTTTTCTTCTCGAACAACATGGCACGTGTCAACGTGAACCTGGGGTCAAGAAGCAGCACTAACATATGATAGTTATTAAGTGCACATGGAAGTAATCCGTACTGACCATGCAAGTAATTAGTACACATATCACTATAAGTGCTTGTAAGTCACTGTTGACCTGCAAGCTTTTGGCAATCCGCTTAGGCTTGGATCTGATCTAGCACCAGCTCAATTTGGGCTGTATTTTGGCGCATTCCCTAATCTGATAGTATGTTACTGTAAATGTGGTCTTATGTGCTTTTTAGCTCATAAATAGACTTATTTATGCATATAAAGGTATGGGATATATGCCAAATATAGACATTATATGCATTAAAACAGCTAAAAAGGACATAAGCACCAAGAGCATCACATATACATGCACCAAATAACAAAAGTCACCCATGCACCATGTGATTAATGCCATTCAGTAAAACGTAACCGCTATATATATTCCTACTTTACTAGTATGATGAAATGAAACATAAGTTACTGACTGTTGGAGTGGTGGACCTATTGCTAATGCTTATGTGGGTGCATATGTGGCTTGAGTGCTTTTGATCTAGTAGACTGGTAAGAACCCCATGGTTTACTTTGTGTTGATTTACTGGCATGTGTTATTAGTTGGAATGTTTGTTTAGTTGTTGCTGGGTACATTGGTCAACTTTTTATCTAACAGTTGCATCATTTGTTCTGTGTCTGACCACAAGTTGAACTGGAAACTTTCCTCCTTGAGAGATGTTTGATTGCTGTCTCATTTTTTCTTGCCTGTGTGCAGGTCAAATTTTGGCCGGCTGGATTTCTGTGGATTCTATATCTTTATTTTGGAACGTGGAGATGAAATTATATCTGCAGCATCAGTCAGGTGAGTAGCTCCCTCCCTACTTTTTTTTTGGGGGTATGCTATGCCCTGTGCCTGTGTAGCCATCTATATGGAACCACATGCACTATTCGGAGATCAGAGATGCACATACTCACTATATATACCTATTTTGTCTCCTTAACTGAGCTGTTTTGTTTTGATTGCAAGTTTGCAGACATAAACTGCAACTCTGCAAGTGCTTCAATTGCATGCTTGCAGACATAGATTGCAAGCAGTTGTATATGTTAGTCGCTGGACTCTTGCTCTTGGTGATAGCAAGATCCTTACTCTCATGGAGAGGATGACACTAGGAGATGGGGCAAGTTTTCTTGTTTATTGCTCACACAATGCCATGCCAACCTGAGGGGTTGGAGATACATATTTATAGGCTGAGAACCAGCCGAGCATATGCTAAGATGCTATCCTAGATGCTGTCCTAAAGCGGTCAATATGCTGTCCTAAAAGCAGATGCTGTCCTAAAAGCAGATGCTGTCCTAAAGCAAAAGCAGATGCTGTCCTAAAAGCAGATGCTGTCCTAAAGCAGTCAAAAAACAAAAACTACCACAGCATCCCCCACAAAGACCACAGTACAGGGACTTATTCATCATTCTCCCCCTAAGTCTTGTGCGTCGTCTTGTGGGAGGGTTGAACCATCCTGATCTTGGAGCAGAGCTCAAGGAACTTGATCCTTCCAAGAGGCTTGGTAAGCAGATCCGCAAGCTGATCCGTGGTGTTGATGTAGCTTGCCTTGATGCTTCCTTCATCCAAGCAGCCTCGGATGAAATGGTACTTCACCCGGATGTGCTTGCTCCGTTCATGAAAAACGGGGTTCTTTGCCAGGGCTAGAGCGGACTTGCTGTCCACCCTGAGCTCCACTGCTTCAGTGTCCCTGCCGAGGAGATCACCAAGCAGTCGAGCGAGCCAGAGTGCCTGAGTCGAAGCGGTGGAAGCCGCTATGTACTCGGCCTCACAGCTGGACAGGGCCACCACCTGCTGCTTGACTGACTGCCAGTTAACGAGACACTTGCCGAGGAAGAAGAGAATCCCGCTTGTGCTCTTGCTGGTGTCGATGTCGCCCGCGTGGTCGCTGTCGCTGTACCCGACGAAGTGTGCCGCGCCGGGACACCTCGGGTAATGGAGGCCGTGGTCAAGAGTCCCCGCAACGTAGCGGATGATCCTCTTCACAGCCTGCTGATGCTCCGTCGTCGGTCGTTGCATGAACCGACTAACGTAGCCGACGGAGAATGCCAAGTCCGGTCGTGTGTGGGCGAGGTAGCGAAGGCTCCCCACAAGACGCTGGTACTGCGTAGCGTCCACCTCCTCCGTCGTGCTGTCGCGGCTCAGCTTCAGCCTCTCCTCCATCGGAGTGAGAGCTGGGTTGCAGTCGGTGAGCCCAGCTAGCTCAACGACGCGCTTGGCGTAGGCGGTCTGTCGAAGCGTGATCCCGGAATCATTCTGGTGCACCTCGATCCCTAAGTAGAAGGAGAGGGGCCCCAGGTCACTCATCTGGAAGGTGGCCTTCATCTCTTCCTTGAATGCCGCCACCTCCGCATCCTTGGTGCCGGTGATCACCAAGTCGTCGACGTAGACACCCACCAGCAGGACATTTTCTCCACTGCCCCGCCGGTAGATGGCCGCCTCGTGCGGACTTTGCTCGAAGCCCATCCCTTTCAGCGTGGAGTCCAACTTGGCGTTCCACGCCCTCGGTGCCTGTCGCAAGCCATAGAGGGCCTTGCGCAGGCGGAGCACCTTGCCCTCCTTGCCGGGGATCGCAAATCCCGGCGGCGGATGCACGTAGACCTCCTCCTTCAAGTCGCCGTTAAGAAATGCCGACTTGACATCCATGTGATGAACACGCCAGCCTTCCTGGGCAGCTAGCGCAAGGAGGAGTCGCACGGACTCCATCCGTGCGACGGGTGCGAAGGCGTCATCGAAGTCGACCCCCTCCTGCTGCACGAAGCCTCGTGCCACCAAGCGAGCCTTGTGCTTGACGATGGCGCCGGCTTCATCCCGCTTCAGCTTGAACACCCACTTAAGGGTGATCGCGCGGTGACCGGCAGGAAGATCCGCCAGCTCCCACGTCCGGTTCCGCTCGACGGCGTCCATCTCCTGCTTCATCGCGACACGCCACACCGCGTCTCCCTCCGCCTCAGCGAAGGAGCGGGGCTCGCCGTCGTCGCATGCCAAGTGCAGCTCCGCCTCGCAGTCGCGTTGCGCCAGTCCAGGGACGGGCAGCTCGCCGAGGATGTTGTCCATGGTACGATAGCGCAGAGGCTCGTCGTCGTGGTAGGCGTCGACGCGGTCCTCGTCGTGGGACAGCGGAGTAGCGAACTCCACCATGCGCTGCTCGTCATGGACCGAAACTGTTGGGGCCGATCCCGGTGGTGTGGCCGCCGGTGCAGGAGAGTGGTGGGCCGGTGGTGAAGAGTGGGGCGTAGCCGGTGCCGAAGGTGGTGCAGCACTCGCCGGAGCTGGTGGCGAGCAAGGTGTCGAGGTGGACGAGCTCGGTGAAGAGCTGCTAGCTCCCCCGGCTCTCTCGAAGTGGACGTAGTCGACAACAAAGTCCCTGAGAGTCGAAGTCGAACCGTCGTCCACCGCCTTGTCCCACGTCCAGCCTCGCCCTTCGTCGAACAGTGTCACGCGAGATGCGGACGCGCTGTGTGACAGGGTCGAGGATGCGGTAGGCCTTCGAGCCCTCCGCGTAGCCGATGAACACTCCCGGAGTGCTCCTGTCGTCGAGCTTGCCGATGTGGCCAAGCTCCTTGGCGAACGCGAGGGAGCCGAAGACCCGCAAGTGGGAGACCGCCGGCTTGCGCCCATGCCAAGCCTCGTACGGCGTCCTGCCGTCGAGTGCCTTGGTAGGCGAGCGGTTGAGGATGTAGACGGCCGTCACCACCGCCTCTCCCCAGAAGACAGCCGGCATCCCCCTCTGCTTGAGGAGGGCCCGAGCCATCCCCACAACCGTCTGGTTGCGCCGCTCGACGACGCCGTTCTGCTGCGGGCTGTACGGCGCGGAGTAGTGGCGCTGAATGCCCTCATCAGCGCAGTACGACGCGAATTCAGCCGCCGTGAATTCGCCGCCGTTGTCTGTGCGCAGCACGCGCATCTTGCGGCCGCACTCCGCCTCCGCAACAGCCTGCGTGCGCCTGATGGCGTCCGCAGCCTCTCCCTTGCTGCCGAGGACCATCACCCACATGTAGCGGGAGAGGTCGTCGACGAGCAGCAGGAAGTAGCGTCGTCCTCCTGGTGTGGCCGGTGTCACCGGGCCACACAAGTCCCCGTGCACGAGCTCGAGCCTCTCCTTGGCTCGGAAACTCGCCTGCTGGGGAAAGGGGAGTCGCCTCTGCTTCGTCAACACGCAGACGTCGCAGAGCTGCTCCACATGGTCAAGGCACGGCAGGCCTCGCACCATTTCCGTGGCACTGAGCCGCTTCAGGGCCTCGAAGTGAAGGTGCCCAAAGCGCTCGTGCCACTGCTACGCCTCGTCGTCCCGACGAGCTGCGAGACAGATGGGTTGTGCCACCTGCACGTGAAGAGTGTAGAGTCGATTTGCGCCTCTGGTTACCTTGGCAAGGAGGCGGCGTCGAAGATCCCAAATCCGCAGCACCCCGTGCTCGATCTCGACACGCGAGCCGTTCTCATCCAGCTGTCCCAAGCTGATGATGGAGTTCCGCAGATCGGGGATGTAGTAGACGCCGGTGAGCAGCCGGTGCTCGCCAGTCTTGGCGACGAAGACGACAGAGCCGACGCCCTTGATCTCCACGGCGGAGGCGTCGCCGAACTTGACGGTGCCTCGAACGCCTGAGTCGAGCTCGGAGAAGAACTCCCGCCGCCCGGTCATGTGGTGGGTGGCGCCGGTGTCGAGGCACCACCCGTCGGTCTTGTCATTGCCGGAACTGTCGCCGAGGAGGGCGTGTGCTTTTGGCTCGTCAAGGTGGAGGAGAGCCACTGCGGCCGGTGCCGCTGGAGGTAGTTCGATGCTCGCATGAGCAATGAACAGGACCGGCTGCTCCTCCTCCGCTTGCGCGACGTGGGCCTGGCCGCGTCGTGGCTGTCGACACTCCTTGGCCCAGTGAACAAGCTTGCCGCAGTTGTGGCAAGAGTCGTCTCGTGCCGGCTTTTGCTTGCCAGCATCGCCGCCCTGGGGGCCTTTGCGCGGCTTGCCGCGCTTGCCACTCTTGCGGCCGCCTGTCGTGGAAGAAGGCTCCCCCTTCTTCTTGTCACCTTGGCCGGCTTCCCACTGCTCCCGAGTGAGGAGCTTCCCGCCAATGGTGACGGGTCCCGAGGGGCGCTGTGGCTCATCGCTGTCAACGACCTTGAGGCGACCCAACGCCTCCTCGATCGTCATCGTGGAGAGGTCCAGCAGAGACTCGATCGAGCGAACCATCTGCTTGTACTTCTCGGGGACGCAGCGGAAGAGCTTTTCCACAGCTCTCTCCTCGCCGTAGGTGTCGTCACCGAACTGCACCAACTTCTGCAACAGAGTGTTGAGACGGAGAGCAAAGTCATCAACGTCCTCACCTGGCTTGAAGGCCAGGTGCTCCCACTCCGTGCGTAGTGCCTGCAATGTAGACTTGCGGGCGCGGTCGCTGCCGATGCGTGCTGCAGCGATGGCGTCCCAAGCCTCTTTGGCAGTCCGCTTGTTGGTAAGCGAGAACTGCATCTCGGGCGGGACTGCGGCGATGAGAGCATCCAGCGCCCGTCGATCCTGGTCGTAGTCGACGTCGCCGTACCGGACTGCATCCCACATATGCCGCACCTGGAGTTTCACCCTCATCACCGCAGCCCACTCGACGTAGTTGGTCTTGGTGAGGGTAGGCCACCCGCCGCCGGGGCCGACGTCCCTGACGACAGCCTGGTACTCGTGGTGACCACGGTACCGTACCGGGGAGAGAGAGCCACGTTGCCTGTGAGGGCCGCGCTCTCCGTCGACCCGTACGCCGCCGCCGTGCGTGCCTCCTCCAGGAGCGCCGCCGGCGCGTCCGCGCCTGTCTGGGCTGCCGCCGCGCTCGTGGGCGTGCGCGGCTACCCATTGCGCCGCTCGCCCTTGCGCTGCCTCCCTCTCCAGCAGCTGAGGGTCCGCGTCGGCGCCGCCATCAACAGAGCCGGAGCTGCTGTTGCTGCCGCGCAGAGCCTTGACCTCTGCTGCTGCCGCACGCGCTGCATCTGCCGCCGCCGCTGCTTCCACCTCCGCCCTGGCTGCTGCCAGCTCCGCCGCTGCCAGCCTTGACGCCCTTTCCGCCGCCGCAGTGGTCTCTGCCGCCGCTCGCTCGCGCTGCTCTGCCGCGACGAGCTCGGCCGTCTGCTGACGCCGCATGCTCGAGGCGACCGAGCGCTGAGACTGCCCTGCGGACATGGCGCGCTACTGGGGGGCTGTTGCGTGGAGAGAGGGCTGCTTCTGACGAGCTGCCGTCCGTCTCCGGAGAGGAGTGAGCGGGGACAGCCGGAGCTGCTGCTGCTACCGGCCGGGGCTGCTGCGAGGCCGGAGAAGGAGATGAGCAGGAGATGCTCAGGCTACAGGATACTAAGGCTCTGATACCACTTGTTAGTCGCTGGACTCTTGCTCTTGGTGATAGCAAGATCCTTACTCTCATGGAGAGGATGACACTAGGAGATGGGGCAAGTTTTCTTGTTTATTGCTCACACAATGCCATGCCAACCTGAGGGGTTGGAGATACATATTTATAGGCTGAGAACCAGCCGAGCATATGCTAAGATGCTATCCTAGATGCTGTCCTAAAGCGGTCAATATGCTGTCCTAAAAGCAGATGCTGTCCTAAAAGCAGATGCTGTCCTAAAGCAAAAGCAGATGCTGTCCTAAAAGCAGATACTGTCCTAAAGCAGTCAAAAAACAAAAACTACCACAGCATCCCCCACAAAGACCACAGTACAGGGACTTATTCATCAGTATATGCTCTAACTGTGGGGTGCAAGCTGCATTCATGTTTCTAATTTTCCAATGTAAAAGATCTACAGATAATCCTAGGTAACCTGTATATAGGGAACTGATAATTCAGATTTGGTAAAAACAAGTTATGGTCAATCGTCTAGGTGCTACTTGGTAACAGTTCACTATATCATCACTAATGTTCACGAAAGTAGTCATTTATCTCATGATTCCCAGTATTTGGTATTAGAGAGAATAGCTTCGTGGCACTGAAAAGTAGCATTTTAATAAGATACCGTTAGCTACTAAGCAGCTGAAGTTCTGAACACGTCCTTTAGACATGATACAGCTCAAGTTTTCTTGATGAATTTATAGTATGCATATTTTATAATGCCCTTTGCTAGTAATTTTGTAGCTTGCTAATGCTCACCTGTCTAGGTATGTTCTATGCTTCGTATTTTTGTGCATATAACTTTTTTTGGCTTATCATTGCATAAACTCAAGTATGAAACAGTAATATAAATAGACACGCTCTGGTTGCTTTGAGATATTTTTCTTTACCTGAATTGTTGGACTCTGATACAATTTTACTGTTATTATCTCTTATTCCGAAACAGAATACATGGAACCAAGTTAGCTGAGATGCCATTCATTGGTACACGGAATATGTATCGGCACCAAGGGATGTGCCGTCGACTTCTAGATGGAATTGAATTGGTATCTTGATCTGAGCCCAGATCCTTTTAGGAACCCTAACTAATGAACTTTTGCAACATTTGGTCCCAACCTGAAATCTGTTCAAAAGTAGCTGAGGGATTACAAAGATAGTAAACTAGCAACTAATTTGTGCTCTTCTGATGTGGTATCAAGTAACATTTGGCATGCTACAACTGTTCTTAACAAAGTATTATGTTTGATGTTTTCCTAGTTTGGCACGGAAATTTGTGATGGATATATCATAAGCATACCAGACTATCATAGTACAGCTGTACAAGTGTATAACTACCGCAGTTTACCTGTCTATGCACCTTGTCCATAGTAGTTTATAGATGAACTGACTGGACTTTTTGCTTGATTGAACTTTTGTGATGTATATACTTAACGTCTTTTGTTATTTACATTTCAGATCCTCAGTTCTCTCAAAGTTGAGAAGTTGATCATTCCTGCTATCAATGAACTTGTGGACACCTGGACATCTAAATTTGGATTTAGTCCACTTGAAGATTCTCACAAGCAAGAAGTCAAGTCTACCAGCATGTTAGTTTTTCCTGGTACAGGTCTTCTTCAGAAGCCATTGCTGAAGAAGGCTTCACCTGAGGAACACCCAAGTTCTGAAGGAGGTTGACGCAGATAACATATCCCTTGTGTACATTTCGATTCTTCTCCTTGTACATTTATTTAACCTTGAGTGGCCTATACAGCTGGTGCTGTTTTTCCTCGAGACAAGTCTGGGAAAGCATCTCAAATCGCCAATGAAGATTCTCTTTGCTCCATTGCAAATGCTGAGACCCAAGGTTTGGAGGTCACAGATAACGTGGACAACTGCAAAGATGCTGGCGCTTGCAACGGTGATTTTTCGCTATAATATATTTTGTGCTTCCTTTTCTTGCATGCACCTTGAATTGAATAATCAGAAGACTAAAACTTCTGCTAGTGAAGGACACACTACTACACTAGCAAAGATGATGTTGTGATATCTAATAAATCTTAAAAGAGCTTGATTTGAAAATTTAATTTTCTTTTTTTCGTTTGAATTTTGGAAGATAGTAACCCCAGTACATAGTATTTCGTAAACAATTAATGCTTCTTCTAGCCATGTTAATTGCAAGAAAAACTTCCATGTACTGTAACATTAATGGACTTGTCTGACATAACTTCCTTCGGACAAGAAATATAGTTTTGTTCAACACTTCACTGAAGCATATTACGTGAATGTGGTATGAATACTAGGCTGCAATATATCTGTCTGGTGTCTAGAAAAAGGTGTACGCATGAGTACTATGACTTCATCTTTACGTGGGTCTCATGAGTTTTAATCTTTATTGCAGATTGATGAGCTTCCTTTGCATTTTTTTGGGGGCCATTCAAAAGGTGTACCTTCTTCCCAAGAGTCAAACTCGAGAATTACATGGATGAAGCCATGAAGCACCCAATTTTTTCATACCATTATTTTGTTTTGACTCAACATGGGATGCATCTGCTGGCAGAAAGTAACCTGAACAAAGGGTGCGTTTTTGAAGATCCCTTGCAGTGGCACCTCGGTTGTTTTGCCCAGAATTTGATGACTCCAATTGACTCTTCGGTCAGGACTTTGGGACCAGCCTGAGCCTGTACAGTACTGAAAAATGTTGACTCCGAGCATCTAACTTTATGTGGTATCCGCGCAAAGTCAGCATGTAGAACGTGGATGATAGTTTTGTTCTTTGTTTTTTTGGTCATGATACCAAAGGCCAATGGTGCCGCCAAATCTCCGTATATGTTTAATTAGTTGTTATTTGTTAATTGCTCTGTATTTGCCAGCCCTTTTTTTTTTTGCAACCAGATCTCATGTCTGTAAGATACTAATATATGGGCGAGCAGAAAATAGGCTTCCTGTTCTGTCATGCTGCAAGTAAATCGAAATCTAGTTTCGAATCTGAAACTTCGGTGCAAGATTTCCTGTGGAAGAATGGGGCTTTGTTGGCGTACAACAGCTGGTCGCAAAGTCCCAACTGAAGTGGCATTTTGTGGTTGAATACGAGGAATAGCATTGTATCATGCTAGGAAGTCGTCATTCTGGTTATTTCTGCTTTGTTGCGTCAGGGTCTGTTTGGGACCATTTTGCCTGCACGGGGCACTCCTTTGCCATCTCTCCGCCTGCCCTGGATGTCTGCCCATGCAGCGACCATCATCGTTGGCCTGGGCTGCAAGCAGCAGCAACAATGCTAACTTATTGAGATTAGAAGGGCGATGGATCATGGGAATGGACTATGGACGTACATAATTAAGGAATGATCATGGGAATGGACTATGGACGTACATAATTAAGGAATGATTTAACACAATTAGAAAAGTTACTATTTTAATTACTATATATTTCTAAAGCATCTGTTGCACTAATATAATGTAGTATTTAACGTAATTATCAATGCATATTTGTTATAACAATTTATTTAATAGAAAATCCATCTTGTCGTCCTGCAACCCTTGCAATAAACAAGAACACAAATTCTACCTCTTCATATTTTATGCACTCAAAACGCATATTTTTGTTGTATGTTTTCCCCGGTTAGCTTGCCTGACCACACAAAAATCATCCCTCAATCGTTGTGAGGATTGGAATACAATTTTACTCTCGAACGTTCAGAGGTACTGTATTGCAAAGCAAAAATCTACAGATAGGCGTCCGCGGCGTTGAGGTCATCGAGGATCTTGTTTTTGACGTCCCGTGAAAGCGAAGCGAAGGGTCCTGCCTTGGAGTAGAACTCTGCCAACGATCTGATGGCCCTCTCCAACGCAACATACGACTCCTGAAGTGATCAAACACGCGGGTAAACAAATGGTTAATCACATCACTCTATACAATCACACTCGATCGTTTCACATGAACAAGGTTGCTGCATTTATTCCCTAAGCATCGGATGCCTTTTCAATGCATGCGGGAACTGAACTGTTTTACGTGGAATTTCTGCAGTAAAAAAAACTGTTCCCATAGAATTCTGGCAAAAATCCATTGCTCCAAACGGGGTCTTAACTGTGGCAGTAGTTCAATTGAGAGGCGAATAAACTGCATTTATTGACAAACTATAATTAGTACAGCTTACGTACTTCTGCGGCAACGGCCTGCTGGCCTCTCCAGCCGCCGAGGAACTCCCTGATGGAGTCCTTGGCGGCGTCGGCGCCCCGCCGGAACTTGGCCACGTCGCCGGCGTCCTCCTCCTCCAAGGACTCCCGGAGCGTCCTCACCACCTCCCTCGCCGCCTTCAGGTACGCCTTGGGCAACACCTTCCCCGCCTTGGTCTTATCGTTCGGGTCAAATATCGACTTGAGGGCACCGAGGACCCCCTCACCGCCGCCGTCGCCCTTCTCTTCCGCCCTGACCTGAGCCGCCGGCGTCGCCGCCACCACCGCGGCCGCCAGGAGGGAGACGGCGTGCGCTCTCCTGGTGAGCATCAGCCGCGCTCCGCCTGCACTGTTGCACACGGTACGCAAGAATCAACGTGACGAATTCCTGGACCAACGCAACGCAAGAACAGCAGCGAGAAGAAGGTAAGTCACAGATACGCGGCTGCTTGTTCTCTTTGGCTTGCTGCTTCGACGCGCAGCAGTAGCACTTGCTCAGTAGCGACATGGAAGAAGGAGAAGGCATTTCGCGGTCTAATGCTACTACCTCTGCGTGCAAGAATGGATGCGATGATTAGTGGTGAGATTGACGCAAGAATAGGAGAGTGTAGTTTGGGATGTGCTTAGCTCGTTCTCGCTTCAGGGTTGGATTGGAGTTCTCGTGTCCAGAGCCTTATCTGCAAGTACTGCAGCAATCCAGAAGGCATTTTGATTGGGCAAATTTATAGCGCCCACATGATATTTCCATGGCCCAATACCGATGCATGGGCTTTCTTTGGAGGTCCAAAATTGTTGCCGTCAGGTGGTTCAATTGGAAGTGGTGTCTTATGGGCCGTTCTTTTTGTCATTTTGGCCGTTTTCGGCTTCGGCTTATGGGACGCTCCGACACGGGTGGGTCTAGGAGAAATTTTGTTATATGACGGTTGGCATAAATCAGTTTGTGTTATCAATCAATCTAGCGCTGATACGTGGCATGCAGTACTGTAGCAACCAATAATTTTTTTACTGTTTTATACTGTAGCAAATATGTAAAAAAATATTTTTCTCATGCCATCTACAGTACAAAACAGTAAGAAAATATTTTTTTATTAGTTGCTACAGTAACACATGCCGCATGTCAGTGTTGGATTGGTTGGTGACACACACTGATTTATGTTACTGTGATATAACAAAATTTCTTGTGGGTGTAGGGGTGAACATTTTCCTACCGAAATTGAAAAACGAGCAGAACATAATTGTGCTTTATTCGGTATTCGGTGCGATAATGATTTTTGTTCTATTTGGTGTACGGTGCCGGCTCCATGTTCTAGAAACCGAATTAGCAGAAAAAAAAATCGACATATTAGTAAAAGCCCACCCAACTCTCTAACAGGCTAGGCCCAAGGCCGATAGCACTCACAGACTAGCAACAGCCAAAACTAAAATAAAGATGGCGTCGTCACGACGGGAGAACGACCGAGCAGGCACACCACACGCGTTGTGGCGGTATCCATCTTGGGCGGTGTCGCGTTGGCTGCCGAGAGAGCGAGCGAGCCAGGCAGAGATTTGCAGCCGCGCGCGTGTCTCGTCTGGAAGTTGATAGACGGGCGAGGGACCAACAAGGCAAGGTGCAAAGCAGCAGCAGAAAGCTCTAGCGAGCCGTCGTCCGAACAAAAAAAAAAAGAAATTAATCATTTGTACATGGTTAAAGATGTGCTATTTTAGAATTTACAATTATTATTTTATTGACATATGGTCATAGGACTCATATATCAATGAGACATAAAATGATAAATACTAAAGTATACATCTTTACAGCAATAAATGGTAAAATATCTTAAAAATAGAATGATAAACTATAATGTGCATACCTTTACGATGGTAAGTGATCGTGTGTGTGTGTGTATATATATATACATATGCATCATAGTGTTTATGCTCTATGATTAAGACTTTTCATTCATGGTTGATGCTTTTATCTATGATTAAGACTTTTCATCTTGATATATTATATATCATTACACTTGCACGTATCTAAAAGTAATCCAAAAACAGAGAGACTTAATGCTCAGATAGCATGGTATCCTATTTTAGCATATATAAAAAGCTGTTTGAACCATATATATAAAAGGCCAAGCTGACGACCGCCCGTTCTTATCCAAAGCGAGAGAAAGCGGCAGACACAACAGCTCATGCTCGCGCCCAGCTCACGACGTTCTCCTCTATTTTAGCCAAAAGAAATAAGAAGAAAATAGTTGCATCTTTTCTTTGCCGTCTAGATTCCGACTGAACCCGTGTCTCAAAATCGCTCAAACATTTTGCATCGACCGTATGCAGCTTTGTCTGTTTCTATGTGCATTTCTGGGACTTGAGTTTCGATGCAACAGACTCACTTCGGGGCAATATAAGTGGACATGAATCGGCTGATTATTATTATTATTATTATTACAGGACAAAACGACAAGAGATTTTCCTTCAAGCAACAAACCGCTTCCAGATGTGAACAAAATTGGACCTTTATGTGTGTGTGTGTGGGGGGGGGGGGGGGGATGCAGTTTAACGAGGACCAGAGGGTATGGGCCTAACTGGATCATGGGTTGGCCCAAGGTAGGCTAGGGTTTCTCTTGCTTCCCGCGGAAGTAATTTAATGGGAATGATGCTAAAGCCACACGGCCAGAGACACGTAATATTATATCTCATCCCAGCTCAGGATCCAACCAGTGGCTAGTCTAATTGCTATGGTATATGTCTTATGGCTAAAGTACAGATGGAATCCCACTAAGATCCAATTTGAAATTCGGGAATTGAATTGATTCCGATGAAACTCATGTTCTAAACATGTTGTACCTATAAACCATCAATTACTATATCTTAAATATAATAATTGTGATAAACCAACTGCACCCTTCTCAAAAACCAAGAAAAGTTTGTGCTATCTATACATCATTAAAGGTTACCAAGGAGCCACTAAATATAGAACGGAATATAGGCCCTGTTCTTTTTAGTTTCTAAAAGCTACTTTTCGGTTTTTCTACAGTAATTAACTTTTAAACGGAGTATTTTTTTATGATAGGGTCTACTAGTTAATTGTAGTATATACTTTACTGACTTCATTTATATGGGCAAAAATCGCACGTGAGTTTCTGTTATTCTGTAATCTCTCGTACAAACAGCCCAAAAGTCACAAAGCCGCAGCCAAAAGCCACAAACCGCAGCAAAAAAGAACAGGCCCATAGAACTACTGAATAGCTTCATTTTACATAGTACAATAATTAGATGGCTTTAACCTTTGAGTCAAAACTAACTAATAATGAATCTCAAAGGAAATAGAAACCAAATATCATCTAGCGAATAAAACTCCCCTCTCAATGTAGTAGATGAATAACTTGTTTTTTTTATGATGTTGACTAATGGCTTTAGCTAGAGCTACTTTGCTATCCATCGCCAGTTAGGTCTCATTTGGAATACGAGAAATTTTCCAATTTTTTGTGAGAATTGAACTATTTTCTATGCAATTTCTGTATTTCAAATAGGGCCTTAGCATCTATTAGCTAAAACCAAATTTAAAACATAATTTAATTGATAATTTAAATTACTAGCAGTTCAAATAATAACTAAACAAATTCAAGTTGTTTGGATGAAAATGCCTAAATAAGGTAACCATCATTTTCCGAGTACCAAATAAAACTCTTTTCCACAGTATGCACTGTCTCACCATAGCTAACTCAATTTCCAAGAGTTAGGCCTCTGCTTCAAATGCATTGGTTTTATAACATGATCTTTTTTCTTCTTTATATTATCAGTGAAGATACAATAATGTTTTTTTATTTTTTAAAAATTAAATATATTTAAAAATAGCATTTGCTATAGTATAATTTCAATTAAAAGACACTGTACTTTGGAATAGGGGCTTAGTGGCAACTCCTTGTTTGTAACTTGCAGCGTCCCCCCGGTGCCCGGAGCAAAAGTGTGGAAGATAAACGAGCGGTGGGGATGGGGCCGGGGGAGGTATTTGAATCACCGCCTCTGATTCGCCTCTTGGCTGGCCTCCCCGTCTCCTCTTCCTTCCCCCCTCGCGTCTGTGGCGGCTATCTTCGTTTCCCTCCTCTCCTCGTGTTCCTCCCTCCCCCCACACTCGCCTCCTAGGGTTTATCTATCACCACCAATCGCCTCCCCCTACCACAAGAATCACCTTATCGTGTCCTTGTTATTGTTAAGTGCTTACAATTGTAGCGGTCTTGGATCCAGTCCAGGACAAACCGTACAGTAGAAACGTATCTGTTCTAGATCGAATTGCGTTGGGGGGAGATACCATGGAGGCCGTTGCTCCTGCTCCTGCGGCTGCCGACCGTATCCTTGCTCGGTTTCTTGACGTTTATTTTAATCTGTTTAAGCTGCGTTTGTTAGTAGGGTTTTGGAGCAATCTTTTGCACGGTGTTTTTTTTTACATAAAGATTCGATTTTTTATGCTGGTATGAAAAGGCTTAGCCTTTTGTATATGTTTCCGTAATCTACGGTGAAATTATGAGTTGTTGGCTTGAAATCGAAGTGCTTGTTCCTTGATTCTCGAGTTACAGAGGCCACCGACCTCCTACAGAAGCTGTCCTTGGAGGGCAAGAAGGAAGACGCCGTCGGTGACGCGGCCAAGAAGGTAGTTTTAGGCGATTCTTGGTTGTTGCTACGTTTCTTGGGGGAGACATGACTGAAACCATGTTTTTTTTTTGTAATTGCAGCCTTCTGGGATGCCGTACGGATCTGCCAACGCTGGCGATGCGCAGAGCCAGGTGGACCGGTCGATAACGCCCCTGCTCCAGGAGGCCATGGATCCTAACTTCTTCTACCAGTCCAATGGATATGCCTCCCCAACCTATTACTATCCTACTGGTACATAAACCTGCATTGCATGCTAGCTCAGCTACTCTTGAGATGACTAGACTCATTAATTGGGGATCGGCTATCATTCGATGATTAGATTCATTAATTGGGATGTTTAATTTCTGTATGCCGGTACTCAGGTTATGATGGCTCAGCCAATGAGTGGGATTCCAGGTATGCTGGCCATGAAGGAATGGAGATGCCCCCGGTGAGTTAACATTTGTATCGTATTCACACTATGTAATCATTAAACTTGGTAGTGGTAACGAGTCTAATATGTAGTTAGATTATGCGCTTTCACCTGTGTCTAGGAGGCTAAGGCTGTGACATGTACATAGTTAATTTCGAATTTGGTGAATTGCTTTTTTACTCGTGTTATACTTTTAAGTCTTCGAAAATTCGTGTTACACATAAGAGATGAAATTGAGTCAAACTTGTTGTTGTGTCAATGTAGCAGAATGTGTATGGTGACATGTACCATGGATATGGTTATGCTCCCTACGGCCCATATCCTTCGGGTTCTCCTGTCCCAACTGTTGGGCATGATGCCCAGATCCAGTCATATGGCACACAGCATTATCAGTACCCTACTCAATATTATCAACGACCGGCTCAAACCAATGTGACACATGGTGTTAATGGTGCCAGTTCTCAATCTGAGCTGCCTTCTGTTGCTGCTCACCAGACACATGTTCCCGTAGATTCAGCAAAAACAGGTGCTAACGGGACTGCTAATGGGATTGCGAATACTAACAACAGTTCACTACCACGTAAGCAAGCCCACCGGAATTTACCATTGGCTAACAATGGTCCATATGGAAGAGGACCTTTGCAAGGTGGACCATCTGCTAGCAATTATGGTCACAGTGGTCTTCATTCTCCAGTTCAGTGGTATGATGGGCCAGTCTACTCTAATGGGCATCACAGATCAACTGCTAGTTCCACATCTTATGGTTTGAATTTGTCTTCAGCAAAAAATCAGAGCCAGCGTCCAACAACAAACCTCATGGTGTGTTTTCAGACTATTCAATTTCCTTGTTATTGTGTTGCAGGGCTTTCCTTAGTGATGTGATGTCCTGCATAATTAACCCTGAACTGAAGCTATGACTGGTTTCAAAGCTTACTTTCACATATCCTTATCGTTTGCATATTAGATTCTATGATGACATGTACTACCTTCCCTTAATATGACACACATAACATAACAAAATGATGAAGTTGCATATATGAGCTTTCATGAGATATCTGCAGCGTTCTTAAATAAAAGCTTAGCCGTTAGTTTCTATTTGTTTCCAGGGTATGCATGCTCAGATACCTTCATCTGGGATGGGCCCGACCTCTCCTAGTTATCCTACTAGGATGTACCCTGACAGCAGATTATATGGGCAGTATGGTCAGTATGGGAATACAATGAAAGCTGGACTTGGTTATGGATCAAATGTATATAACTCAAGAAACAATGGACGGTGGGGAGTTGTGGATACTAGTTACAAGCCTAGAGGACGGGCACCTTTTGGTTTTGGCAGTGAGAATCAGGATGGCTTTACTGAGCTGAACAGGGGACCAAGATCTGGTGGATTCAAGCACCAACCATATGGACCTACTGTCACTATTGCTGTGAAGGGCCAGGCCCTACCTTCAATCGGGAAACAGGAGAATAGTGTCCTTCCAGATATACAATTTAACCAGGAAGCTTTTCCTGTAACATACAAGGATGCAAAGTTTTTCGTTATCAAATCTTACAGCGAGGATGATGTGCACAAGAGTATCAAATATAATGTGTGGGCAAGCACTCCTAATGGAAATAAGAAACTGGATGCTGGATACCGGGAAGCTCAGGAGAAATCCAGCGAATGCCCAGTGTTCTTGTTTTTTTCTGTAAGTATGTTGTTACCACATTATATTATCCATTTCTCCTTTCGGATTCTCCATTGACCTTAAGCTTGGGCTCTAGGTAAACACAAGTGGTCAGTTTGTTGGCGTTGCCGAAATGGTTGGTCCTGTTGACTTTGACAAGACGGTGGATTATTGGCAACAAGACAAGTGGAATGGCTGCTTTCCAGTCAAGTGGCACATTGTCAAGGATGTGCCCAACAACATCTTAAAGCATATTACGTTGGACAACAATGACAACAAGCCTGTGACAAACAGCCGTGACACACAAGAGGTACCCTTGCTGAGGCCGTGGCCACTTGGTATACTGTTAATAATTGTATTTTACTTCAGATAATTCATGTCATGCCTTATTTTCTTGATAATATTTAAATTTTGATCCGGTTTGTCAGTTTCAAACTTTAGTTAATGAGAACAATAAAATGTGAAATATTTATCTCCATTATGGTCATGGGTGGCTATGCTATAACTCATAGGAGCCCTCGTATATAAGCTAGCATAAGGATGTTTCATAGAACTTGTCATATTTCTGTGCATCGGATATGCAATTTTGTGATGAATTGGTGTTGCCACAGCCTCCAGCCCACAATGTTGTTCAGCCATTCACGAATTGACAAAAAAAAAGTACATTTAAGGGGTGGTCAATGCATTTATATAATCCTTGATTGCTTGGCAGTATGATTGATGTTTTTCAGTGGCCTCCATACATGTCTGCTCCTCTTGTCTCCATAATGCTGCAGGTTAAGCTTGAGCAAGGTCTTGAAATGCTGAAGATTTTCAAGGACCATGTCAGCAAGACCTCAATTTTGGATGATTTTGTATTTTATGAGAACCGGCAAAAGTTGATGCAGGAAAAGAGAGCAAAACAGCAACTTCTTCAAGGCCAGGCAAGTACTATATTCATGCTTTACAGCCTTATGTGGATAAACCTGTTGAGAATTTAAGGACTATCTCAGATCTGTTGTGCGGTACGATAGGTTCTGATGCCTGCTTGTTGTTCACATTGTGCAGGTCTGCGATGCCGGGAACAGGAATGTTTCTCTCGAGGAGGACAAGAATGGAATTAATGGTAAGCAACCCATAGTGCAGAAACAGACATTGAACGAGGAGGGTACCCCTGTTGCTGGGGAAGGGCTGAACGCCTCCAAACCTGCAGCTGAAAGTGGTGTAGCAAATTGCAATTAGCGCTATATATTTTCTTACGCATATTGCCACAGCGGGCAGTGTATACTGCAAACTCAGCAGGTTCGCAGTATCTGCAAATCAAAGTTTTAAGGAATACCGCATGAATTGTAGACTTTGTTTGGGACTCGGGGAGCTAAAATTGGTATCAGACTTCAGTAGGGGGTGTCAGGGGAGTGGCTCAGTTTTACTTCTATTTTAGCTTGTGACTGGTTCTTGGTCTGTCTGTGATAGGTCTCATGTATACTTTGTGACATGGGGTTTTATGTAACCCCTCAACTCTTTTTTCGCGTCTTGTTTTAGCCTTTTCTGTATTGTTATTGTTAGCGAAGCAACCAATTTTCTATACATTTGGACAACATCAAGGTAGTTTTTCGAGTGTTGCAGTACTGGAGAAAGTAATAAAAACAAAGAACTCTGTGGTGAGCTCTTGTTTTGTATGCCTGTGGTGAGCCCTCGTTGGCTCTGCTCTGCTCTGCGCTGTCGAAACATCTCATGCCTGAAATGTCATCAATCAGCTTGGTGCTGTGTACACTTGTTGGAAATTTCATGCTTGAAAGATTGGTGTCTAATTATCAGAAATATCTCGTCTGGGACATATTTTCTGCCTCTTTCATTTTTCAATAAACTCCATGAGATGGTCAGATCCCAGCTTCCGTTGGGGAAGGTTCATCAGAGAGGAGATTTCAAGTTCCACAGGGAAACAGAGAAGGAAACCTAAAGCGAAAATATCTTGGTCCTGTATGTTTGTTTATCTTATCGTATAAAAAATCTTCTACTGTCGGCAGAATCTGTCTACTTTTGAATCTAGGCGCACTTATTTGCAAATATTTGCCAAAATAACCTTCTTCTTGAGCGTGGGAGGATGAGAAGATAACGTGTATCACATACAGTGGCTCTCCACCACGGCAAGCCAGATTCATTGTGGGAGCAGCGGTGAGCATGGGAGGACCTGTAGCGAGCGTGGCCAGCGGTGGGACCCACCCACGGCGTTGGAGGTTAGCGTCTGCCGCAACAGCTAGGCGCGGTAGGAATCCCTCGTCCATGGTCTTCGTCCATAAAGTCTGTTGGCCCCACTGGTCATCGCTTTCTCCCGCCCTCACTCTCATTCTGCGCTGCATCGGCCGAAGCTCCAGAAAAATAGCGGAGGGGAGCAAAGAAAGTGAGGAAAAAAGATTTCAATTCAATTTTTGAGGCTGTTTTGTTTAAATTTAGAACATTTGCTAGTTTTGAAAAGTGTAGATTGGCTCGAGAGCTTCAAGAAGAGGCAAGTCTCATTCGCATGCAAGTATTTTTTTGTTAGTATGTGATTAGCATTTAATTAGTGTAATGATGATAGTGTAGAAATTGGCAATTAACCATGCTTAATTTATGTATATATGTTTAGTTCATGTGGATGACATAGGTTAATTAGTTATGGTAATAACATCTTAGTCATGATAATTATGTGGTTGACATTGTTTATTTAGAGTTAGACGAGAGAGAAGACGTGTTTTGTTGCTATGACAGCGTAGCTGCCAATGACTAATACTAGTGGTGATATATACGATGACTAATATTTATGTAAGTTAATAGAAATGAAGCATAGATTATCATTGCTTTATTATAGGATAATAATGCGTTTGTGAGTTGATATGTAGAAAGATATTCCATAGGGTTTTGCTGACATGAGGCTAGTTACTACATGTATTATTTTTCGATGAGTTCGTTAGGCAACGAAAGCAGGTAGCAATAATTGATGCAATATTTACTATATAAAGGTAGCATCGTTGTGCATTGTTGGAATTAAGTGGAATTTGTGTACATTGGTGGTATGTACCTGATGTCAGATATGCAAGATTTGTTTGTGTTATCTGGGGATGGTCTTGTACGCAACGTGCTGTACAGGGCGGACCTATCAAATTGTGAAAGGAAGGTGATCCAGGCGCCAGGTTTGAATGATATGGGTCTGCCTAAGCTCAGCAGATGCGTACAGAGCACATTTGATAGGAAGACAGCTAGTAAGAAGTTTGTGATCAAGGCGCTGTACGCCACCGTGGTCGAAGGTGCAGGGGAGTTTTATGGGAGCTTGTGAAGGTGACATGCGGTGCCTCATGGGGCCATTACATGGAGATTACGTGCAATCCTAGCGCTACGATATATCGGAGGTCGATGGTGTATGTGTAGTTTATGGAGAGGACAGAATCATCGGGCAAGGGTGGTTTCAGTGGGAGTGGTGGCATGGAGGTGTCGCGGTTCGACCGTGGTGGTGAAGTAGAAGCTGTTGTCAGTGAGGATGGTGGTGCTAAAGTGGAACCTGCTATTGTTCAGGATGATGGAGAGGCGAAGGGGCATGATGAAAATTTTGAGCCAAATGAAGGTGTAGGGAGATGGTGGGTAGCTCGTATTGATTGCCGCGAATATTTAGGGGGCCTAGAGGACGGAATCAAAAGTGATGAGGAGGGGCATGCGGAGACAGGCAGTAGTGGAGAGGAGGCAGGTGAAGACGTTGCTAGGGTTGGTGTAGTCGGTGGCACCGTGTGCACTAACGTTGAGTATGTGTCCTCTAGATTGGATGATGCTATAGCGGTTATCCTTGTTTTGCCATAGGAAGACGGGGGAGAGTGGGTGTACAATGAAGACGCTCTGTTTGTAGGCAACGTTTCCCCAATAAGAGTGTTTTGCAACAAGCCATTGCCATATTCACCGTTAACATCAGCCAGATGTACCAGGTGTACACGTCGAATCCATACCCTTGGTAAAGTATGTCGATGAATCCTGTCCTAGCAAGGTCCGCGAGCAGAGGTTTAGGGGCATGACTATGGATTTTTGAATAACAATGGTGAAGGATCACACATGTGAGCTTGCTGAGCCCTTGCAGAATCACAGGAATGTGATGTCATCATACATTGCCAGCCTGATCGGCCACCTCATCGGTGTGGATGTCACTTTTTTCACCGAAGCTGCTCTTGGTAGATGTGGTGAACATGCTGGGGTTCCCAGTTACCTATGGTAAGGTATGGCACATGAAGAATAAGGTCATATAGCATATGTTCGGCACATACGAGGAGGCATATGAACTTGTCCCAACAATGCTTCATCAGATTGTTGAATCAAATCCCAGGACTTACATCAACAAGATGAAAAGGGTGCACCCTACGAAGGGACCAAATTGTTTCATACTTGATTGAGTCTTCTGGGCTTTCCGCCAGCTCATCGAGGCAGTTCAAGTACTATTGTCCCATGCTGATGATGGACGGTACATTCCTATCTAGCAAGTACAAGGGCACCATCCTCACGGTGGTTGCAACCAACATGAACGACTAGTTACTCCCTGTAGCCTTCGCAATTATTGAGAATGAAACACGAATAGCTGGCTATGGTTCCTGAAAAATTGGAAGCAAGCGATTGTTCAAGATCGGTCGAACGTCTGTGTGATCACGGACCACAATACTGGGCTGCTATCCGCAATGAGCACAATGAACATAGGATGCAACCACCATTCCAGTGGAACAACTAAAGAATCTAGTCACTTCATTATGCGTTTGTTGTGGTTACGTACCAAACAGTAAGAAGCGAGCTTCAAGGGGCCCAAGAGGAGTACCTGGATCCTAGAACTCAAGAGAGGGGAGAAGTGTAGAACATATATCTTGTGCCAAATCTAACAAACATGTATCCCTTCTTCTCCCCTTGCGGTGCCCTATGGGCCATATATATACCCTTGTCAGGAAAGGCCCCAAGGGGGCATATACACACACACACACACCCCTTAGCATGCTCTACATGGGTCCACTGGCGACATACATATTTGGGCCTGTGTATGGTGGGCCGGTTGGGACAAGGTGGGGGGCTACTCCCCCAACAGTAGCCTTCCATGGGTAAGGGATTCGCAACCGATTGGTTGAAACCATATAATCTGTACTTTGGCCCCCTCCATCCCTTCGGCCCACTGTTGCAATCCATCAGATAGTCTATGGTATGGTTAGCACTCTCTATCCTAAATCGTCGAGCCTACCAGCTAGCTCCGTCCCTCACAGGTTAGCGCGGAGCCCTCATCCTGCCCATGGACAAGGTGATGGGTGGGCTTCGCACTTGAATCTTGTTCGACGTGCACCCTTCGTCCCTCGTGTCATTAGGCGGATAGGTGTGGTTTTGTTGTTGGCTGGTGGGTTCTCAGCGGGCTTCACTTTGTGGCTTCGATCAGCGTGTAGCCTTTGTTCCAATGACCTCGAAGTGAGGGGTGTGTGTTGTGGCACATGTCATCAATCCGGCTCGTTGTCTTGTCCTGAGAGCCCTCGAGCCTGTTCGTAGTGGTTCTGTCCACGCTGTCCACTCATGCCCCTAGGTGTCATTGCTTGGGGTACCGTGCTAGCCTTGTTTGTTGAGCCGATCAGTGGCGGTCTTGATTATGTGTTGTTGATCTTAGACACGTCGTTACAATCTCTTGGCAGGGACGTGCATAATTGCGTAGGGTATGGAGGCACACACACACCACCTAAAAAGTCACACCTGTCCCACTGATATGAAGGTGTATGGGCAACCCTTTATTTTTGCAGTGGGCCAAACCATATCATCTTCTTCATTTTTGGTCATGCTTTCTTTGCTCGCCCGCCATGCCTTGGTCTTGCCTTGTGCTTTTACAAACGGTCTCATTATCTGACTGCCCTGCTCGTCTGCTCATCGCTCGCCTACATGTGGACCAAGTGCGCTCGCCATCGCCATCATGACACGAGGAGGACAATGCACGCCTTGTGTGGCCATGGTGACTGCTCTGGCTACTCTGTGTAGCACAATAGCCCCAACGACGGTGGGTCGATGAAGTGTGGAAGGGTGGATGTGGCTACGGACTCTTTGAGCCCTACTAGCAGTGAGCACGATGGGGGTCCCCCAAGGACGCACGATTTGAGGTTCCCACTAGGAAGTGCTAGAGAGGGACTAAGTGTGTTGGCTCGTTTGTAAACATGCTCGATCACTCGTTAGTGACGGATGAGCTCTTAGACGCACTTGTTCAAGATGGCAAGGTTTCCGATCGACAACTGGTTCGCTGCCTAAATGCAGACGAGGTGGTTCCCCGATCAAAGCAGGGAGAGACTCTTGTCTTTGCCATGTACTTTGATGTGGGCCTGTTCGTTCCTTGCTTTGGTTCGTGACCGACATGCTCTAGATATATGACTTGGAGCTAGCATAGTTGACCACGAACACCATCACACAACTCATGGTGTTCTCGTGGGCCACGTGGTCGGAGACTACCATGCCGAGCGTGATGCTATTCATGTCTCTGCACGACACCCGATGTCAGCCTAAGCGGCTAGGCGATGGACAATTCTCCAACCTGGTGAGCGTCAACTTCTATGTTAGGTTGGGCTGCACGAAGTACTTCCCCTCTAACTCTATGTGCACGAAGTAGGAGTCCAACTAGGTACAGTGGTGGTTTTACCATAACTTTGAACTGGGCAACCACCTTCACTAGACCGAGTGAGGCATCGAATTCATTTTGTCATTGCGCGTCAAGCTTGACTGGGATGACAAGGCCCGCATGAAGAGGCTTCGCACGCTGGCACGACAGATGAACACACGGGACCTTATTGAGGAATTTTGAATGCTTCGCATGGCCCGCTAACCTGGAGTTGGATGTTGAACTCTGCCACACCCCCCTTGATGACAGGATCTAGGGTAAGATCTAGGGCCACATAACCTTGCTTGGGAGACCTACCGGCCTAGGTAAGGTGTATAACTGGTCCCACTTAGTTGTGTGTGATTGATCATGCTAATTTTGCTTCTTTAACTTCACTTTCAATGGCCTCATTGGAGAAGGCCGAGAGGGCTGCGATCGTGTTCCTGGGCCCATATATTCCCAAGGAGATAGCTTTGCATCAGTGCCACCCATGATGGCCCTTGCATAAACAATGTCTATGAGGTCTTGGGGTTTTTGGTCCCCGCGTGGTCCATTCCTTTAGCCGATACTGATCATGGCCGTAGTTCATGAACAATGATACTGAGGACACTAGGGGTCACAAAGACTCACCCGCCCACCTTGTTGTGATCCCGCTCTTGTCGGTACCCCTTGCTCCTCTTGGCCCAGATGTGGCCATGGAGGAAGCTAGAGAGGAGGAGAAAGCGGTCGGGATGCAGAGGGGGATAGGGACAGCGAGAAAAGTGTGAAAGATGACAGAAAGGAGAGTGGCACAAGGGCTGGCCTCAAAGGTAAGGCGGAGGCTGAAGGGACGGAAGAGCCCTTTATGCCCCCATGTTTCCCGTGTTGGCTGAGAACCTGACCTCTGAGGCTTCACCCGACTATCTGGAGAAGCGAGCTCAGTTTAACTCCACATTGGCCACTCCTGTTGAGGGGTACCACATGGCCCTCGACATCATGGAGGAGAGCTCGACCTCAGAGATGGTGCCCCCCAAAGTTCGCACAACAAGGTAGCACACTTCATGCCGCCAAGTCCCGTGCAGCTCGAGGGTGATCGGACCCCCGTTCACATGCCTATTAGTGCCGTTGTAGGTTTGAGTCCTTCTTTTGACTCCTAGGAATTTGTGCAGCTATCTCTGTTGTGTTCACTAACACTATCACCTTCAAACAATCACCCTGCCCTTTACGGTGATGACTGTGTTGATAGCTAGCAGTGAGGTGCCCTGGGATGTCTGTCCGCTAATGCTGGTCGAGGAGGCTTCCCATCCTCCCCGATGGTTGTCTCGGGAGCTAATGCCAGTCGACTCATCCTGGTCAACTTCGTCCCCCGACCAGATTCCCTTCGCACCATGTGGGCTGACATGGACTACGTGGATGCGTCGCTGCATCATAGGGCACTATGGTCATGTGGGTCTGACCTACTTGTTGGCGTGCTTGAGGCCTACGATGCAAAGGTCTATCCTTCGTTGACCTTGGTCTTTTATCTTCGGGCAACTTAGTTTGTGGCCATCCTCCTGTTCAGGCGGTGGCCTTGTCACACACACTGAAGATGGCCATCCATCGTGAGGCCGTAAGTACCATAGAATGCTTGAGGCTACCCAAAAAGCTGAGGTGGATGCCTCGCTGCTAGCTACCGAGCAAACAGACCAGATTCACTTCCTCAAGACAAGGGGCAAAGGCTATTATGAATGTGAAGGTCGTGGCAATGGTGGGCACCACCCAGGCGATGAAGGAAAGGAACAACTTCCTCCAGCAAATCGCTGCCCTCGAGTGGGAGCATGTGCAGCTAGTGGCGGAGCTAGTGGAGGGGCATTGCCTTGAAGACCAAGTGACTGACTTTGCCTTGGAGTAGATGGATGTGCTGGAGGGGACCCTCAGCAGGCTAGTCATTTTAGTTCCCTACGTGATCACACAGTCCTGAAAACCTCATCAACAGCATCAACCACATTCGCAATGCATCAGCGCTCTCTCTTTATGCCTTGCGGGCTTATGGGAACAATTGTTCCTAGGTGATGGCACATCTTCTCCATGGAATGCTTCATACGTGAGGCTGTGGTCATGTGGGAGAGCTGGTCCCCCCTGCCTAGAGCTGCCATCTAGAGCCGTGACCATGATGAATGCTATCTACATGACGTAGAAGGTTGTCCACGCATTCTGTGAGCGCATCTGGTCATATCTTAGAGAGGCCAAGGCAAAGGTCTTGCTTCGTCGGGCGTTGGGTGGTACCACATACATAGGGTCGTGGCTGGCCTCCTTGCCCAATAGATCCAAGGAGATCCGGCTACATAGTATGTGTTTTTTTGGGTGTGTGGATGAGTCCACCTCGCCCTTGTAATCTTCTAGCTCTGTAGCGAAGCTTTCATTCAAACACTTGTCATTTTTCTTTGTGTTTGGCCCATCATTGTATTTATGGTTGGCCGGTCCCCTTGGCACAGCATTTTATCCACCACGTGCTCCATCACTGGGATCAATAGGAAGACTCACTGTGATTTTGGGCGACCTTCTGGCCATGACCACACGTCCATCTTGCTAAATATATAAATATAGAGAGCTCCAATAAGAGTGATGTAAATTAGACCCGATGCATCCCATCGCAATTGATATTTCCTAGTGTTGTCTTCGCCCAATGTGTTCGCAAGCCTTCACGACTGGTTGATGGTGGATTATAGGTTTGTGCACGCTTTGTCCCCACCCTTCGAATGAGTGTCATTAAAGACGATAGTAGACTCCATAGGTTCATGCGTGCTCCGTCCCTATCCCTCGAATGGGTGTTATCGAAGACAATGGTAGACTTCATAGGTTCGCATACGCTCTATCCCCCACACCTTGAACGGAGGTCATCGAAGATGGTGGTAGGCTTCATAGGTTCATGCGCTCCATCCCCTAGCCCTCAAACAAGTTTCATCAAATACAACAATAGGCTTTGCAGGTCCACGCGTGGTCTGTGCCCACCCTTCGAATGGTTGTCATCAATTATAGTCATACATTCCGTAGGTTTGCACACGCTCCGTCCCTCCACACCTCAAACAGGTGTCGTTGAAGATGGCAGTAGAATTCATAGGTTCAGCATGATACATCCCCACCCTTTGAATGGTTGTCATTGAACACGACAGTAGACTCCATAGGTTTGCTCACGCTCTGTCCCCCACCCCTCGAATGGGTGTCGTCGAAGATGACAGTAGGCTTTGTAGGTTCACACGCGCTCCATCCCCACCCTTCAAATGGGTGTCATCGAAGATGGCAGTAGACTTCATATGTTTACGAATACTCTATCCCTACCCTTCAAACAGTTATCGTCGAAGATGGCGATATAGTTCGTATGTTCATGTGTCCTTTGTCCCTACCTTTCGAACTGGTGTTGTTGAAGATGGCAGTAGAGTCTATAGGTTCGTGTGCGCTCTGTCTCCCATCCCTTGAATGGGTGTCGTCGACGTTGGGTGGTGCACATGCGTGAATGTAGACTACACAGAGTACACTGGGGCGTGGTGGCATTTGCAAGTCAATTTAATCTGTAGAATACACTACAATGTGATGGCCTCCGCACGTCAATTTAGACTCTGTGGAGTATGTCGCAGCGTGGTGGCCACCAGCGTCAATTTAGACTTTGTAGAACATGCAAGAAACCATTTATAGACTCATTTTGCTAGGGAAAAGACTTTATTCAACCCCGGTTGCGTGGGTAAGCTTTATATTAGACTCTTACTGGTGCGGCGCATAGGCCGACTACTCAGGATGCTTACCCGCATCACGCTGGCATACCCCTCTGCATGGCTAGTCATAGTAACGGCGTAGATGGCAGCCATTCCACGTGTGCTTCATTGGCTCCTCCTTGAGGGTGAAAAGGTGATATGAGCCAGCTTTGATGAAAGCCATCACTACTTACCGACCCTCCTACTTCGACTCTAGCTTCTTTGTTGTGCCAACATGGAGAGTTTTTACGAGGACGAGGTCCCCCATCGTGAGATCACACGGCCTGACCTTCTTGTTGTAGAAAGCCGCGGTCACCCCTAAGTATTTCGTGATATTGTTGGCCGCCTGAACCCTAGTTTCATTGGCGAGGTCCAGTGAGAGTTGGCATTCTACCGGGGTGCCTTGACCAACATGCAGTTGGACTTCACTTTGAGTTCTTCAGGCGTCATGGCCTCATCATCGAAGAGCAGTTTGAATGGGGTGAAGCCGGTAGGCTGCGTGGTCATGGTACGTATAGACCATAGGACTTTGGGCAACTCCTTCGGCCACTTTCCCTTAGGGAGGCCAATCAAATGTTTGTTTAGTCCTTCCGAAATGGTGCCATTTGTATGCTTGATGACCCTATTGGATTGCGGATGGCCCACAGAGGCGTAGCATATCTTCATACCCATGTGTTCACAGAAGGTATAGGAGCCTGCTGTGTCAAACTATAAGCCATTATCAATGGTGAATTCTTTAGGGACTCCGATCGACATATGATGTTTTACCAAAGGGACTTCTGTGCGACCACCGATGTGATCTTGGCAAGAGGTTGGGCCTTGACTCATTTGGAGAAGTAGTTGTAGGCCATGATGATGAACCAGAGGTCGTTGGGTGCACGAGGGTGCGGTCTTATGATGTTGAGCCCCTAATGTGCCAATGGCCATACCAGCGGTATAGGCTGTAGGGGTTTCGATGGGGCATGGCTAAACTTCCCTGTCCATTGGCACCCTTGACAGTGCTTGACCAGCTCCTGTGCGTCCGAAGCGGCCGTAGCCCAATAGAAGTCCTAGCGGAAGGCTTTCCCTACTAGGGTCATGGGGCCAAGTGTGAGCCACACAGTCCATGGTGGATTTCTACAAGGAGTTCTTAGCCTTTGTGCTGCGATAGGCACTAGAGGAGTGGGGCACATACGCCCCTTTTGTAGAGCACTCCATCCATTATATCGAAGGTCTCGCACGTGGTGTGTTCCCCCTTGTTGTGCACCTTGCATCATGAGCCATGTGTATGCTTTTCCTCTCATCCTCTCCCCCTCCCATGATCGTGGCCCCTTCCTCAGCCATGGCCCAGGCCACCGAGGTGGAGGCCTCATTTCTTCCCTCTTTGTATGTACCTATCTCAGGGCATTTTTCATTGCTTACAGGTTGCAACCTCCCTCTAGGTCGAGAGGGTGGCCCTACCCTCCATGTTGGGACCTAGGACATCTACCTCGTGCCTCACCGCATCCTCCTTAACCCTCGTGTACACTTCCATTTTATCGATGAGCTTGGCCACCATCTTTATGGGGTTCCGGGCATTGTACTCCGAGAGAGGCCCCTTCTGGAGACCTCGGATAGTGGTGTTGATGATTGTCATCTTGTTAACATGTTTGACCTGGCATCTGATCTTTACAAAGCCTTTGAAGTACTCTCGCAACTTCTCTTCGGGCGCTTGCATTATCGCAAAGAGCTGGTTGGTGTCAACCCGCTCCGCATAATTACTTGGAAGTTGCTATGCATGAGATCATGGACCTTCTCCCACACGTAGATGGAACCAGGGGTGATCATGAAGAACTAGGATAGCGCGACCCCATATAGGGCGAGTAGCAGCCCCATGCCCTTCGTTGAGTTGTCGCCTTCCACGTCTTTGATGGCCATCTTGTGGATGTGCAGCAACTCATGCAGATCAGTGTCGTCTTTATAGGCCTCCATCACGGACATCTTAAGTCTTTCAGCCAAGCGCACCATTGGATCCCTGCATTGAGGGGGACTCGGAGTCCACCCGCTGGGGGACACTGTGGGTGCCGACGGTGGTGTCTAGACTCTCCGTCCTTTCCAGGACCGCCTCCGTCGCGGTAGTAGTGGGGGTCTACTAGCTTTGTGCCTCTTGCAGCTCCTACATAGCCCTTTGTAGGTCTGCCAACTCCTACTATAGCATCCCCCAGATTGCCTCGCGTGGCAGTGACGAGGAGGGCACAGGGCTTGATACGAGGTCGCCTGATCTTCTCGACATAGGATCAAGATACTCACGTGCAGCCTCTCGAATCGTAGCAATCCTCTATTGCCAATGCAAAAATGAACGCTCTTTAATTCGCAAGATCACATGCACTGGACTTCAGACCACCAAGCAAAAGCCCTGTCGCACTCCTAATTCCCAGTGAAAAGGTTGAACGATCTCAATTTACAAGAACTCTCAAATTTCTCTATTGTTTTTGATTTGGCTACCAAAGATCAAAAAACATGCACAAGACTCAAAATTATCTAGTCGTTGTCCATGGTTCTCGTCTGTGTCTTCAATTCTCCATCCCCCCAACTTTGTTCCGTGATGCGTATATATACGGCGGCTGACCGTCTCCTATGTGAACACATGTATACATTGGGGCTTAATTAGCAAAATGTTTTACTAATGGATATTACATGGCTAATTGTTTTTGGCCCAACTAGTGCGCAAGCCCTTTGTCTCTAGGCGCCTGACTTCATGTGCAGTTGCTTGTTCTCTCTTAGACCTTAATTTAGCTGTTGATTGCATGGAGTAGATACTCGATTGGCCGGTTTCTTCCTCTCTGTCCTTCCTTGTTGTTCCAAAGTCTTCACATCGTTCAAACCCGAGAAGGCATAAAGAACTTGCATGAGGTAGTATACTATTCTAGTTAATAGAAGGCAATGAATTAAGAAACAAAATCACCTGATAATATTTAATACGGCTTAATACTTCTTTTCAGATAAATAATATTTTTAACTGAAAAATGTAATACATTAGTGTATCCGCATCCTCCTCCCTTTCTTTAAGAAAAGCCGTCCTCGGCTTTTGATAGCCTGAAAATGTACTAATGGCGGGGTCACCAGAGGTCACCGCAACAATGGCAGGGGAGGGGCCAGAATTGCCGGGGGGGTGTCGAGGTTGGGTCATCCACTCTTGATGTCGTTCGCTTTGCAGCCTACATCGCTACCAAAGGGTCGTCTTCATCTCCTACTGTGACACCTGACGCGACTACCCCAGTGCGCCGTTGCCACAGGGGTGGAGGGCCCTCAACCACCGGGTTTGTCACCCCTATGGTCATGGAGCCCTTCCTTCGCCTTCCTCTTTGGCACCATTAGGCCCAGGCAGTTTGATTTTGGCTTGTGGATTCTAGTTGCTTCGCACAGATGGTGCTAACTATTATGGTTACACACTAAATAGTAAGAAAGAGGTCGTTGGGGGCCAAGAGGGGTACACAGTGCTTAGAACTCAAGAGAGAGGAGAGGTGTAGAACAGATATCATGTGCCAAATCCGACAAACGTGTATTCTTTCTTCTTCTCCTCTTCGCAGTGCCCTATGAGCCATATTTATAGCCATGGGGGAGAATGTTTACAAAAGCGCCCCCTTGGGGCCTTTGCTTACAGGGGTATATTTGTCTTTTCATCGGCATGCCCTACATGGGCCTACCTTTTAGCCACATACATATTTGTGCCTGCGTATGATAACAGTGTACAAATGATAACAGTGCACAAATGACATCAGTGTAAAAATGATAACAGTGGACAAATAATAACAGTGTAGAAATGATAACAACGTACAAATAATAATATCGCAGAAATAATAGCAGTGCACAAATAATAACAATGTAGAAATAATAATAGCATACAAATAATAACAGTGCATAAGTAATAACAATGCAAAAATAATAACAGTGCACAGATAATAACAGTGTACAAATAATAACGGTGCATAAATAATAACGGTGCGCAAATAATAACGATGTGCAAATAATAACAGTAAACAAACAATAACAGTATATAAATACTCAAATAATAATAGTACATAAATAATAATAGCATACAACTAAGAGCGTTCGGCCAATAACAAATAATCGTTAATATCGCCACTAATCCATTACTAACACAAGTAATAACAAAAAAAAAGGTCCATACGAACTAAACACGTATGTCATCTGCACATTGTTACAGAGTACATTCTATACAACCGATCTACCATTAAAACTAACGAGACGTTAATGAAACATACCTCTTCTTGAAGGTCTTTACCAAAACCACACTAATTCCAATTGCAAATCCCCTAGAATGCAGTAAAACCACTTTGAAAAATCAATTCGAACTCTCTCACACTCTCTCTATCTTTCTTCTCTGTCAGCCCTCTCTCGCTCGACAAGGAAGATACTCAGCCACGCGGCTTCAGATGAGCTAGCAGAGATGGAGGCGAGGCATTTTATACGCACGGGGAGACATTGCCGACCGACAGACCCACACGGACACGCAGGGCAACAGCCGCGTCTAGCCGAAAGCCACAAAAATTACTGTCGAGCACGTCGCGCCATGTCGCATCGTGGTTGGCCACCCATGCCCACATGCCACCAGACATGCTGAGCCAAGGCGGCACGGCAACTCCTGCCGAGCCATAGTAGCTCGGCAGCCATCTGCCTACCGCGTAGTGTTGTCCCCTCTCGCGCCTGAGCCAGCTACTGTGGGCTCCGCCTCTTGCCGAGCAAGGAGAGCGTGATAGATGACACTTGTCGTATGTCGCACCCTCCAAACCTAAGGAGGAAGACATTTTTACAAAAATATGTGTTTAGGAGCCATTTTTGAAGAAGAAAAGTCCTATATTTGTGAACAGTTCGGGGTGAGTCGGTTCCGAACTGCTCCATTTTCAGGGTGTGTTTGGTTGAGCTGTGGCTTCTGGAAAAGTTGCTGTGAGCTGTGGGCTGTGGAAAAGCTGCTGTGAATTGTGGGCTGTGAGAAAGCTAAAAGACGTTTGGTTGAACAGCTGTGGCTTTTGGAAAAACTGCTGTTAGCGGGCCCCACATGTCATCTGTGACCCCACATGTCAACCACACAATGCATATTTCTCTGTTTTTTTCCTGTGTGTTTCTTCTTCTTCCTCAGGTCGTCGATTCGCACGGAGACGACGCAGGAGGCCGGCGAGGGGTGGCGCTCCGGCGAGGTGCGGTGGAGCCCACGCTCGACGACGGTCTCAGCGGCGCTCGCCCGCGCTCGGCGGCGGCCTCAGCGGCCCTCGTCCGCGCTCGGCTCTCCACGCGGATGGGGGAGGGGGCGGCCTGCAGGGGGTCGCCGGAGATGGGCGGCCAGCCCGGAGCTGCAACGGCTCTCCGCGCGGATGGGGGAGGGGGCGGCCTGCAGGGGTAGTCGCGGGGAGGGAGGGCATCGGTTTTTCTGGTCGTCGCGTGGAAGCAGGAGAGGGCGGCCGGACCGGAGCCGAGGAAGAGGGTCGTCGCGGGGTCGCCGACGAGGGGCAGCCGCCATCGCCGCCGCCCTGGAACCTAGCGCGCGCGGTCGCTCGCGGATGAGGGAAAGAACGGAGGAAGAAAGAAAAGAACGAAGGGGTACGCTCTTTACCGGTGGCAGGCGGGTAATTTTGAGCAAAAGCTGGAGTTCGCAGCCGTGAAAGCAGGGTCTTGGGTGTTGCAGGATTTGTACTAGGCCAAAAGCAGCTGAATGTAGAAGCAGCTACCAAAAATCACTCCTTTGATTAGCTTTTAGTTTTTTGGTAGCAAAAACAGTTTCTAAAAGTTCAACCAAACACACCCTCAATCTGTATGCCGCCAGTCTGCCACTATCGTAGAACTGAGTCACGTGGACGCGAGCATATGCCAAGATTAATAAGGTCAGTACACAATTCACGAACGTGGCGAGTAGCGGCACAACGTATCGCACATTATTGAGTGCGTTTCCTGTGATTCTGCTAATTAGAAGATAAGGGGATTGGGAGGCTCATTTTCAGATAAGTTTCTACGAATAAAGTCTCCTTATTCTTTATCTTCTTTAGGCCACGCTCTTTGTTCGTGTATTCTTTATCTTCTTTAGGCCACGCTCTTTGTTCGTGAAAGAAAACATAAAGGGTATGTTCTTTAGCGGCTTTTAAAAATAACTTTTGATTTTTACTATAGTAACTAATTTTTAAATGGGTTATTTTCTCAAGATGAGATCTACAAGTTAATTGTAGTACATATTAAAAGCATAATATCTGTATCAACCAAAATCGCAAGCGATTATCTTTCTCCGTAATCTCTGTCACAAATAGCTAAAATTCAAAAATTTTAGTCACAAGTCATAAGCTGCAACCATATCAAATTAGGCCAAAGACGATTCCCACGGAACATAGATTGAAGTACAGTATACTTGTCCCATATTCTTTATCTAAAGCCTCTTTTTTAGTTTCTAAAAATTATTTTTCAATTTTTCGTAGTAACTCACTTTCAATCGAAATATCTTTTCAAAATAAAATATATAAATTAATCCCCTTATCATTTACTCTTAGCAGGACAGGATGACGTTTTTAATTTTTACTGCTTAAAAATACAAGTCAATGGCAGTTTGTTCTCTTTTTCTCTCTTCGTGTGCTGCTCATTTCAACTTATTTTTCACTGATATCATGGTCCAGAGGCAGCGGTGGTGAAATCATCGGATGCTTGGGTAGGAATGTGGTAACAATGGCTGATGGTTTGTTGGAGTAGGTGTTGCTGGCTTTGTGGTGGTGGAGAGGGGAAGGGGCGTGGTGAATTTGGGAGGAGGAAGGAGTTGGTGCCAATTGCACGATTGCTACCCAAGTGGAGGATGGTATCTGCCAAGCACTCCATTCGCTGGCGAAGGTGGTGGTGAGGTGGGTTTGCAGTTGGAAGCCACGCCTATTGATGGTGATTTGGGTGCGTCAAGGGAGGTGGTACCTATCGATGGCGGTGGTTCTGTGGTGGACCAGTGTGCCATGGACATTGTGGAAGCTCTGAGCACGGGTGCTTTGGATTGAGGGAGGGTGAGGTGGCTCCTGAGGCTACAGATGGTGGTGGTCCTGTGGTGGACCAGTGTGCCATGGATATTGTGGAAGCTCTGAGCAAGGGCTTTTGGATGGAACAATACAGTTTAGGAATTGGAGGAGGGTGAGGTGGCTCCCGAGGCACACCGTGAGGTCGGAGAGTCCCCAGAAATTGTGGTTTTGTTGTTCTGGATGACTCTGCAAGTGGAAGACATGAAGCTTTGGCAAGGTCTGCTTCTGATGAAATGAAGTGTATGAAGGGATTACAGCTTGAGGGGAAGGATTTTGCACAGGCAGCTCAAAATGACTTGTTGATCGAAAGCAGATGCAGAATGAGCTTACTTGCAGCTGCTGACAAATCTTCAGAGGGCGGTCCCTCCAACGGAATTATTCAGGGCAAGAGAGTGTGGGGGCAGTAATGGCATGAACAGAGAACCACTGGGTCTCGCACTAGGAGATTCTGGCTCCAGCACTGTGAAAAGCAAAGTTCAAAATATGGAGAAACCATCTATGTTAATTCAGAGAAACATGGTTGTGAATAGGAGTGATTTTGGGGCTGATAGGTCTTTCGGTGCCACCGGCATTGCCCAAGTTCACGGGCAGGGTACTTCTAATGGAATAGCAGATGGACAAGAATAGCAGGAGGATGAGGTAGCTACAGAAGCAGACCATGTTGTCCAAGAGTCTCATGTTGCTGTTGATGTTATCCCGCATGAGTCTACAGATGGTAGAAATGAGGGTGCTGTTCCGATAATTATCGCTGCCGAACCTTCTATGGGGCATTTTTCTGATGAGAAGATCTGTGGAAACACATTGCAGCGCCAGGGGAAGAGTGCAACATGGGCAGTTGCTGAAGATGTCGAGGTGACGAACAAGTTGCGGAGAAGTAAGATAGTGTGCACACTTAGAAAATCAGTTTGGTCACCTGTTAAAGCAAATCAAAAGTCTCCGCTGGACACTTCGCATAGATCGTTTTCCAAGGGCAAGGAGTAGTCTGCTGCTACTGTTAGGGAACCCTTTGCTCCCACGATGTTGAAGGTAAAAGATCCAGCTCAAAGAAAGCATGCCTCTACATCAGCATTGGTTAGCATGGAGAAACTGAAGGATAAAGAGGCAACTTGGAAGATGACGATATTTTGAAGGCTCCAGCTGTTCATGAAGGAAAGCTCGAGTTGTACCTCAATGTTCCTGCCTGCGTTCTTTCTGTATCCCGTCATAGGCAACATGGAGGCCGGAAGTCTGATGCTCGGAGTGAAGTCAGGATGATGTGCAGGAGGTTTCATTCTATGCAGGTTTCTTGTGCAAGCTGTGGAACAACGTTCGTTGAAGGTTCATAGAGTTGACCTTGCAGCTGATGAAGTCATCAGGAAATTACTGGGCTTTATCAAACACAGGCCAATTGTTGGTGAAGTTCCTGGAGTTGAAGTTGGTGATGAATTTCTGTACAGAGTAGAGCTGGTCATTGTTGGTCTCCACCGCCCGGAGGCATTAACACCACGAAGAGACATATGATAAGATATTCATCTATATATGATAGTGGATCCCGGAGAATAAAACTATGAAGGTGTTAGCTATGTTATTTTGCTGTTCATGATGATTACTCATAGGCATTTTTCTCTTCCTTTAGCCCCTTCTCTATGTTGGCCAGTTAAACTCAATTTTATTGCTTCCTATATAAAAAAAATGGGGTCTGTCTAGCTCTCCTCTTGTACAGAGCTCACTTAATTTCTTGTTACTTTCTATGGAAGGCAAACCGAACAAACATGTTATTTGCATAGTATTTTTTTTGCCGCCAGGATATGATTGTTGAAATCTATTAATTCTTTTTTTTAGGTTGCCCAAAACCTGCTTTTTTAGATCTTGAAATAGTGTCATATTACCATGTTCCGTATAGTCATTTGTGTACTGCCAAGCTATCTAGCTTAGATTTATGTTTCTTTTGTGTCATTTCTACTTCTATCTTATGCTTATGTTTGTTTATGATTTGGATGAAATGATGTGAACATTTGAGCATATTGTATGCTTTAGACATTAGTGCGCACCGCACATTACTTTTTGAAAGTCTAAAGAGTCTCTGTTGCAAGGCAGACACATTACTAGTCTTAATTAATCATCACTACAGTGCTACAAAACTGAAATAGTAATGATCAATCATATCACTGCGTACTGCCATAATTAATCTAGGAGAAAGGCTAGTAGCGCTTTCTCTATTTGACCCAAGCAGCGGTGGCGCGTAGATCTGCCGACTCTGACGGCCTCCCACCTCTCTCTCTCTCTCTCTCTCTCTCTCTCTCTCTCTCTCTCTCTCTCTCTCTCTCTCTCTCTCGCTCTCGTGCGATGGCCAACAGGGGGCCTCGCTGTCGTCGACAGGTTAATCGTGGTCCCCGGATGTAGAGAGAGGGTGCGGAGATGGTGGTCCGATGATGGGCTACGTTGGAAGGCGGCACGGTGAGCAATAGTGCAGTAAATTGAAAAGCCCTGAAAAATTCAAAAATAAAAATTTCCAATTTTTGCTGCATTTTTGAGTGAATTTTGAAAACTTTCCGTTTCGGGAAAGTTTCGTCGGAAATGCGCTTTCCTTTCTCGGCCTTTCCGCTTTCTTCTTCCGGTGGCGCCTCGCCTCCTTTCCGCCTCCCTTTCTCTCGCGCGCCCCGCGCCCGCGTCTCCCGCTGGCGCCGCCTCTTCTTCCGCCTTCCCCGTCGCCCAGCGCCTCCCTCCGCTCCCCTCAGCCGCAAGCGCCCGGCTCCCTCCCCGCCTTCACCTCGCGCACGCGCGTGCGCTGCGCGCTGCGCCGTGGCCGCGCCTGCGCCGCGCCCGTCCCCGCGCCGCCCCGGCCCTCCCTCGCGCCTCCGCCGCCCCGACAGCCTCCGGGTCCGGAGGAGTGGCCGCCCTCGCGCCACGTCGCCCGCCTTCGCGCCGACCCCACCTGGCAGCCGCCGCCTCCTCCCTCTCTCTCGCGCGCGGACGCGCCCTCGCCCCTGCGCCGCTACCTGCTCCCGTCGCGTCGCCACTCCTCGCACAGCGCCTCGCGTCACCCCGCCCCCTCCACTGTGCGGGATTAAACGCCCTTGACAGCCCCGTCACTTCCCTGCCGGCCGGAGCCCCGCCGCTGGCTTCTCCCCGAAGAAACCCCCTCCCCTCCGCGCGGGTATAAAGCTCCCTCCCCCTGCCATTTCTTCTCCTTTTCTTTCCGAGCTCCCCAAACACTACCATTCCCCCCCCATTCCCCAGAGCCCCTCCCCGAGCGTCCGATTGAGCTCCCGCCGCCCGTAGCTCCGCCACCGCCTCCCCCTGCGCCGACGACCCCCTGGAGTCAATCTCCTACTCCCCTCCCTCATTCTCCAATTCCTTTGCTCCCCGAGCTTCCCCTCAGCTCACTGACCCTCCCCATGCTCTTCCCTGGACAGGAGGACCTTCGAGGAGCTCTGTCACCGTCGACCTCCGCCGGCCGCACCCACCTCTCCGTGGCCAGCTCACTCCGGAGGCCCTGAGCTTCAGCCGCCACCACCAACGTGAGCTCCCAACCCCGTAGATGGTGTAAGCCCGGCCGATTGGCCCCTCTCGCCGCCGGTGACCCCCTCCACCGCGAGATCCCCGAACCACCCCCTTCTCCCTCCCTCTCTCCCCATTGGTCCCCGCAGACGCTAACCACCCGAAATGGGTTCCCCGCAGTCCCCTCTACCCGCCGGTACCCTCGATGGTCGCCGACGAGCCCCCTAGCGCCCGGACCGCCGTCGCCACCGTTACTCTACCGCGGCTGCACTGTCGCGGCCGGAGGAAGACGACGACGACGTGGCCTCTTCTCCGCCGACCGATTCAACCTCCACCTTCTAACGTCGACCGTCGGATCTCCCCGTACCGTTTCACCCGCTCCCTTGAATCTCAGCCGTCCGATCTTCCCGCCACCGCATCCCATCCGCCCGTTTCGCTAGATCTTCCCCGTCCGCCAGCTCCACGCGTCGCGCATCCAGACGGCGTGGGCGCGCGCGAGCGTGGGCCGCCTCCCCGGCCCGTGCCTCCGCCCGAGCGCGCGCTTGCGGGCCGCGCGTCGCTCGCGGGCCGCGCCGGCCGTTCGGCCGCGCGGGCTGCACAGTGCTGGGCTGCGCTGTGGCTTTGGGCCGGCCTAGCACTGTTCACTCGATTTTCCAGCAATTTGTTAATTTCTAAAATTCCAGAAAACTCAAATAAATCCTAGAAAATCACAGAAAATCCCAAAAATTCCCAAATTTCACCACATTGCCCCAAATATTATTCCAAACACTCTGGTGAAATCCATTTCCACGGATTCTTCCTAGAAAAATTCCTAAAATTCCATTTGGGGTGTTTATGCAATTTATTTCTTTTTAATTAGATTATTTTGCCTCGCTTGATTAGTCTCAAGCTGGATTTAATTTATTTTACGTGTTTGCGCTAGTATCGGAGATCCCGGAGATTCAGGAGCAGACTCAGGATCCAGGTGCTTCGACGTTCGAGCTTGCTGAGATCGTCCGGATAGACGGCAAGTCCCAAATCCTTTGATCATGTTGTATCCCATAATGTTTAAATATGTTAATATGTTATTTGCATTGAGCTAGTTTTGAAATGTTAGTTTGAAAATAAAAATAAAATGTTTAGAATGACTTGTGTATTAGTTAGTCCTACCACCGCTAAATGCCCTGTTTAATTTGTAGCCATGCCATTGAAACCCTAGAAATATTTATCTGTTAATCTTAGTAATTGTAGGCTATGATTATCATGCAAAATGTTACACTAATAAGGTTGTGGTTGCGGACCAATTTTAGAATCTGGAAAACCCGACTCTAAGGTAGGGTGGTATGGGACACCGTATCTTAGAGCGGAGAGTGCCGGCGTGCACAAGGTAGGGTAAGGGTTGGGGGAGAGCCGCGAGACGGTCTTTGCCCACCTCTTATCCTAGGGCTGGAGTAGGGTAAGGGTGAGTGGGAAACCGCGGGACGGTCTACGCCCGCCGCTTACCTTAGTTTGGGTCGCGGACCTGGCGAGGTTGCGGGCCATGTGAAAATATAAGGACTGAAACCCTTACGCTGAGCTAATGTCATAGCCATCGCTCAACCACAGGAGTTGACTTGTCAACACTTGTCTTTTAGCTGCTCAACTCGATTGAAACTCTACAGGAGGGTAGCAGTGAGGTTAGGTAGGCCGTGCTACGGATGCCTAACAACGGTGGAATTCACTCGAAGCGGACGTTGTCCTCTCTTGTGTGTGTGTGTGTGTGTGTGGGTGTGAGCCAGACCCGAGTGAATTCTACTGGGTAGAGCCTATATAAAGAGTCGAGCAGTGAAAAGACCTGGTTTTCTTAACTCTTTAGCGGGAGTTGAGAGATCGTGTGGGTAAAGCTGAGCAAACTCTGCAGAGTCAAATAAATGGTATTCGAATACGCCGTGCTCCCGGTTATTGGAGCTGTGTCACTTGGGTGATTCCAGCAGCAAAGCTTAAGTAGGTTTGTAAATACTTTAACTTGGTTAGTTGGTTAATGAACTCTTGATGAAAACCCCCTGAGAGCTTAAGGAGTAAGTTTTGTGTCCGTCTTATGAAAATGTTTGCAAATAAAATTGCATCCACCAAATGTAATAAACCAAGTATACTCCCTTCCTTGGAATCTCCGTGCATATAGTAAATTAAGATCCCTTTTGGGATTTGCTGAGCCGGTTGTTTGGCTCACGGCTTGCTTAATCCAACTTTTAGAGGTTCAAGACGAAGGAGAAGGGCTCCCCGTTGAAGAAGTCCCAGAGGATCTTTTCTTCGACGAGGATCCTTGGCTGTAGGTCTCCGCCGCGCTCGAAGCAGTTTCTGGAGCCTTTTGTAATGTAATATACCTTGGGCTTGCACGCCCCGCTGTAAAAACTGGATGTTAATCCGTATGTCAAATATATGCTGGTCTTTTGTAGTAAGCATGCAATGGTATACTCTTGCGCGACACTCCATAACTGTTCATGTTTGAATAGTTACGGAATGCCGTGTCCGTACGCGCCCCTGGAAACGGGGGCGTTACAAGAAGTGGTATCAGAGCAGGCTCTTTGACCGTAGGTTGAGACCTAAGGCTGTCTAGGAAGCGATTTTATCGCAAAAATTAATTTAAGGCATAAAAAGAGTTTATGAAAAATATAAGTATTATTGCTGTCTTGTTCCTCTCTTGTTGCTACTTTCCCTGTCTTAGTTTATTTCTGCTTAAGTTTTAATTTTCGCAAATGTTTACTGTCTTACTTGTCTAATTTCAAAATTTCGTTTCCGGCAGATGGTGCGCCTCGTTTTCTCCCGCCCCGACCGTAGGGATGGATGGCACCACAAGTTGTGGGAAATGCGACGTTACCTCGGAGCGAGAGGAAACCACGGCCCAGTGATCTACGCTGAGGGACAGTTCCACCAGGACCAGTTCTACGAGTACAAGGCTTGGATGGTCCTCGATCCCTTGCCTATCCGCCCAGACAGGAAGCGGAGGTTCACCGCCCGACGGGTGGACAGTGAGGATGCTGCTCAGGACGTGGCTCAGAAGGCCGCGCTCTATCTCAGAGACTACTACCACCAGGAGCTAGCAGGGACGCCCTTCGACCTGGTGCCGCGCCCGCACTTTGGGGACTTTATAGTCCCTAGGTTCGGTGAGGATGACGATCCCCGCCTAGCGGGTATCGCCACCCTTATGTCACAGCAGGTCGCCAGCTACGACAGAGCAGTCGAGGAGGCCAGAGTCTGGCAGAGGCAGTTGTGGGACACTCGTGAGGAGGTTCAGCGCCTCCGAGAGTCCCTCGTCCGCTACGAGGCCCAGGAGGCAGCAGAGGGTTCAGACAGTGCGGAGTCGCCCAGCGTTCACTCTTCTTGTGCTTCGGTGCAGTCTAGGCCCAAGCGCCGGATGACTGCGGCGCAGTACCGTGCCCGGTTCCGCCCCGCAGCCCCGCTTGCCCTTCCAGCACCCAGGGACAGGGAGGAGTAGACGCTGTACGCTAGTGGTAGTCTAACCTTTTGTAATAGATGTGCTTTTGGTATGTAAATGCAAGTGCAAACTCGAACCCTAAGTGGTCTGCGTACCACTTGCTTTATTGTAAATTTATGTTAATTAATCTTTTATGTTGTTTGCTTAATTATCAGTATGTTCTTCCTGTGTTCAAAGCTTTCTCCTGTCCCCTTCGCTCTCGTTCTTATCTTTTCGTCCTATACTTGCCTTGAAAAATTCAAAGTCTTACTTACCTGTTCTTGATTGCCAAAGCCGCTGCAAGGCTAACCTCAAGTTCCCAATCAACAGATGGACCCAGCACAGCAGAGAGGTCAGACCAGCGGGCAGGGTGCACCTGCCACAGATCAAGCCACGCTCGCCAGTGTGATAGCAATGTTGGAGCAAAATCGTTACCAGGGAGAGCAGAACATCTTACGAGTGTTAGATCAGCAGGCCCGTCTACTTGAACAGATCGCAACCAGATCTCCAGGAGTACAGGGTGGAGGCAATATTCCACGGGATGGTGCTCCAATTACCACCCGGTGGAATGACTTTCTAAAAACACGTCCACCCACTTTCTCCACCACCGCCGATCCTATGGTTGCTGAAGATTGGCTGGCAGATGTGGAGAGAAAACTTCAAACTGCACAGTGTGACGATAGAGAGAAGGTACTATATGCATCCCACCAGTTACAGGGTGCAGCAGCGACCTGGTGGATCAACTACCAGCGCACACTCCAGAATAGAGAGATTAGTTGGGAAGATTTCTCCAGGGCCTTCCGTAAGGCCCACATCCCCGAGGGTATTATGGAAGCCAAGCGCCGGGAGTTTTTGGCGCTCAAACAAGGTGGTCGCACTGTGATGGAATACTTACACCAGTTTAACCACCTCTCCAGATTTGCCCCTGAGGATGTTGACAATGAGGACAAGAAAATGAGCAAGTTTCGTGCAGGTTTGCAGCAGTCTTTGAGATTCCATATTTCAGCCTTGAAGTTCAAAGATCTGAATGATATGGTTGATGGCTTGATCACCTCCGAAGAAGCTAGAAGTGACATGGAAGACTATAGAAAACGCAAGGCAGCACACAAATCGCAGTCATCGTCACACACCGCTCAACGAGCCAGGACATCGGGATCTTCTTCATATCGATCCCCATCCTCCCGGCAGTATGTGATGATGCCGAAGAACCAATCCCACCAGACTCAGCATTATGCTTCCCCTCTACCATTGGCTCTCAAGTGTCCCACTTGTGGAGGGAATCACCTGGCTAGTAGCTGCCCGCGAAGGTCAAACGCATGTTTCCACTGCGGTGAGATAGGACACTACAGAGATCAGTGTCCTAGGAAGAATTTGCCGTCAGATGCAGCCAAGCTACAAGTTCAAAACCAACAGCAGCAAGAGGGCAAGTCACAAGCAACCCCCGGTACCCCCAAAGGAGGATTCTTGCAGATTAAAGCAGCTAACCCTCAGTCACCTGCAGGCACTGCAAATTTCTCAACTACAGGCAGAGGCAGAGGCAGAAGCAATGTTAGGCCTACTTTTTATGCCAGAGTGAACCATGTATCTGCAGAGGATGCCGCTGGAGCAAGTGACATCATTGCCGGTATGTTCCCGATCAATTCCATACCTGCATTGATTTTATTTGACCCTGGCGCAACGCATTCATTTGTTTCGAAGAGTTTTGCCGCAAGAAATCAATTGCCTTCTGTTGCATTACCAAGACCTTATGTGGTGGAAACCCCTGGGGTTAGAATGGAGTCCCACCATGGGTGTGCGGGACTTAACATAAAAATCCAAGGGGTAGACTTTAGAGCAGACTTGTTGCAGTTAGACATGTCTGGTTTAGATGCCATCTTGGGCATGAACTGGTTGGCCAGAAATAAAGGCAAGGTAGATTGCGAGATTAAAACAGTGTCATTGGTCAACCCTGAAGGTCAGAAAATAGTAGTAGAGACAGATCGACAAGTGCTGAAGGATGCCAAGAAACGTATGATCAACATGATAGCAGCCACACCTGACCAAGTGCCAATAGTACAAGAGTACCCTGACGTATTCCCAGAAGAATTACCGGGAAGACCCCCTGACAGGCAAGTTGAACTTGCAATAGAATTGGTGCCTGGTACTCAGCCAATTGCCAAACACCAGTATAGAATGTCAGCTAGTGAGTTAAAAGAACTGAAGAAGCAGTTAGATGAATTACAAGAAAAGGAATTCATTCGACCCAGTACTTCACCGTGGTCAGCCCCAGTATTATTTGTGAAGAAGAAAACTGGAGAGTTGAGAATGTGTGTCGACTACAGAGGTTTGAATGCTGTCACCATCAAGAACAAGTATCCCCTCCCAAGAATTGATGACCTGTTTGACCAACTCAAAGGTGCCAAGGTATTCTCCAAAATCGACTTGCGCTCGGGTTATCATCAGCTAAAGATCCGAGAGCAAGATCGAGAAAAGACAGCCTTCATTACCAGATATGGGTTGTTTGAGTTCACGGTCGTACCCTTTGGTTTGACCAATGCGCCAGCATATTTCATGAATCTTATGAACCTGGTGCATATGGACCAATTGGATCGATTCGTGATCGTTTTCATTGACGATATCCTGATATACTCCAAGAGTGAAGAAGAGCACAAACAACATTTGCATATGGTCTTGACCAGATTG
Organism: Dendrocalamus latiflorus; assembly: GCA_017311315.1. Classification (NCBI taxonomy): domain Eukaryota; kingdom Viridiplantae; phylum Streptophyta; class Magnoliopsida; order Poales; family Poaceae; genus Dendrocalamus; species Dendrocalamus latiflorus. The sequence goes on along the minus strand of CM029651.1, from coordinate 6,716,879 downwards.
AGAGAGCATCAGTTATATGCAAAATTTGATAAATGCAGTTTTTGGTTGAGAGAAGTCGCTTTCTTGGGTCATATTATATCTGAAGATGGAGTGAAGGTCGACCCAGAAAAGATTTCAGCAGTCATGGAATGGAAACAGCCTACGACAGTGACTGAAGTGAGAAGCTTCCTAGGATTGGCGGGTTATTATCGCCGATTCATAGAAGGTTTCTCAAGAATATCGCGTCCACTCACTCAATTGTTGAAGAAAGATAAACCGTTCACATGGACTGATGCATGTGAAGAAAGCTTTCAGATGTTGAAGACCAAGTTGACAACAACACCAGTGTTGATTTTACCCAATCCAGAGAAGGAGTTTCAGATTTACTGCGATGCCTCAAAGCAAGGTTTGGGTTGCGTGCTTATGCAAGACGGAAGAGTTGTTGCCTATGCATCAAGGCAGTTGAAGCCGCATGAAGAGAATTATCCCACACATGACTTGGAACTAGCAGCTGTGGTGCATGCCCTCAAAATCTGGCGGCACTACCTGCTAGGAAATCGTTGTGAGATATTCTCAGATCACAAGAGTTTGAAGTATTTGTTCACACAACCGGAGTTGAACATGAGACAACGCAGATGGTTAGAACTGATCAAGGATTATGATGTCGATCTCCAGTATCACCCGGGCAAGGCAAATGTAGTTGCTGATGCCCTTAGCCGCAAGGCTCGTCCAAGCAAAGGCAGTCAATCAGAGTACCCACCAGAGTTGCAGAGAGATATATTACAACTGAACTTGGTAATCTCAGAACAAGGTGAAGAAGCAGCCTTAGAGATTCAACCACTGTTGCCAGACCAGATTAAAGCAGCCCAGGATGAGGATGAAGAGATTCAAAAACTGAAAAAGGATATTCAAGGAGAAAATTCATCAGAGTATGCTATAGACGAACATGGAATCCTTACTTTCCGTGGTCGCTATTGCATACCCAACAAGAAAGAGTTGAGAGAGTTGATCTTAGCTGAAGCCCACTCCTCTCAATTCTCAATTCATCCAGGAGGCACAAAGATGTATCAAGATTTGAAGAAAAGATATTGGTGGAACCAAATGAAGAAGGAAGTGGCAGAATATGTAGCTAAATGTGATGTCTGCCAGCAGATCAAGATAGACCACCAAAAACCATCGGGATTGTTGCAACCTTTACCAATTCCCGAATGGAAATGGGATAGCATTGGCATGGACTTCATCACTGGACTTCCCAAGACTCGTGAGGGATATGATGCTATTTGGGTCATTGTTGATAGATTGACCAAGGTGGCTCATTTCCTCCCGGTCAAGCAAACTTATGGAAAGGATAAACTTGCTGAGTTGTACTTGACCAGAATTGTGACATTGCATGGAGTTCCGAAGAAGATCGTGTCAGATAGAGGAGCACAATTTACATCTAAGTTCTGGGAAAAATTGCATGAAGCCATGGGCACCGATCTGAATTTTAGCTCAGCATATCATCCACAGACAGATGGACAGACAGAGAGAACCAATCAAATTTTAGAAGACATGTTGAGAGCTTGTGCGATAGTGTATGGAGCAACATGGAACACCTGTCTACCATTTGCTCAGTTCTCATATAATAACAGCTATCAAGCCAGCATTCAGATGGCACCATTTGAAGCACTTTATGGCAGAAAATGCAGGACTCCACTGAATTGGACAGAAACAGGAGAACGACAACTCATTGGTCCCCAGATTGCTCAAGATGCAGAAGCACATGTCAGAATTGTCAGAGACAGACTGAAGATGGCACAAGACCGACAGAAGAACTATGCAGATAACCGCAGGAAAGACTTGAGTTTCGAAGTTGGAGATTATGTCTATATCAAAGTCACTCCATTCAAAATAGTCAAGAGATTTCAGGTCAAAGGCAAATTAGCACCAAGATATGTGGGACCGTTTCAGATAATTGGAAGAGTTGGGGAAGTAGCTTATCAAGTGCAGCTTCCGCCCAACTTGTCCAGAATTCACAACGTGTTCCACGTATCCCAGCTTCGGAAGTGTCTACGCCAACCAACAGATGAAGTGCCACTGTCAGATATTGAATTGCAAGATGACTGCACATATGCTGAAGAACCACTACAAATACTTGAAACGACAGAAAGGCAGCTCAGAAACAAGAACGTCAGGTTTTGCAGAGTACAGTGGAAGAATCATACACCTGAAGAGTCAACTTGGGAACGAGAGTCAGATTTGCAGCGAGATTTCCCCAACTTACTCCCTGGACCAAGTTAATCTCGGGGTCGAGATTCTTTTAAGGGGGGTAGGTTGAAAAGCCCTGAAAAATTCAAAAATAAAAATTTCCAATTTTTGCTGCATTTTTGAGTGAATTTTGAAAACTTTCCGTTTCGGGAAAGTTTCGTCGGAAATGCGCTTTCCTTTCTCGGCCTTTCCGCTTTCTTCTTCCGGTGGCGCCTCGCCTCCTTTCCGCCTCCCTTTCTCTCGCGCGCCCCGCGCCCGCGTCTCCCGCTGGCGCCGCCTCTTCTTCCGCCTTCCCCGTCGCCCAGCGCCTCCCTCCGCTCCCCTCAGCCGCAAGCGCCCGGCTCCCTCCCCGCCTTCACCTCGCGCACGCGCGTGCGCTGCGCGCTGCGCCGTGGCCGCGCCTGCGCCGCGCCCGTCCCCGCGCCGCCCCGGCCCTCCCTCGCGCCTCCGCCGCCCCGACAGCCTCCGGGTCCGGAGGAGTGGCCGCCCTCGCGCCACGTCGCCCGCCTTCGCGCCGACCCCACCTGGCAGCCGCCGCCTCCTCCCTCTCTCTCGCGCGCGGACGCGCCCTCGCCCCTGCGCCGCTACCTGCTCCCGTCGCGTCGCCACTCCTCGCACAGCGCCTCGCGTCACCCCGCCCCCTCCACTGTGCGGGATTAAACGCCCTTGACAGCCCCGTCACTTCCCTGCCGGCCGGAGCCCCGCCGCTGGCTTCTCCCCGAAGAAACCCCCTCCCCTCCGCGCGGGTATAAAGCTCCCTCCCCCTGCCATTTCTTCTCCTTTTCTTTCCGAGCTCCCCAAACACTACCATTCCCCCCCCATTCCCCAGAGCCCCTCCCCGAGCGTCCGATTGAGCTCCCGCCGCCCGTAGCTCCGCCACCGCCTCCCCCTGCGCCGACGACCCCCTGGAGTCAATCTCCTACTCCCCTCCCTCATTCTCCAATTCCTTTGCTCCCCGAGCTTCCCCTCAGCTCACTGACCCTCCCCATGCTCTTCCCTGGACAGGAGGACCTTCGAGGAGCTCTGTCACCGTCGACCTCCGCCGGCCGCACCCACCTCTCCGTGGCCAGCTCACTCCGGAGGCCCTGAGCTTCAGCCGCCACCACCAACGTGAGCTCCCAACCCCGTAGATGGTGTAAGCCCGGCCGATTGGCCCCTCTCGCCGCCGGTGACCCCCTCCACCGCGAGATCCCCGAACCACCCCCTTCTCCCTCCCTCTCTCCCCATTGGTCCCCGCAGACGCTAACCACCCGAAATGGGTTCCCCGCAGTCCCCTCTACCCGCCGGTACCCTCGATGGTCGCCGACGAGCCCCCTAGCGCCCGGACCGCCGTCGCCACCGTTACTCTACCGCGGCTGCACTGTCGCGGCCGGAGGAAGACGACGACGACGTGGCCTCTTCTCCGCCGACCGATTCAACCTCCACCTTCTAACGTCGACCGTCGGATCTCCCCGTACCGTTTCACCCGCTCCCTTGAATCTCAGCCGTCCGATCTTCCCGCCACCGCATCCCATCCGCCCGTTTCGCTAGATCTTCCCCGTCCGCCAGCTCCACGCGTCGCGCATCCAGACGGCGTGGGCGCGCGCGAGCGTGGGCCGCCTCCCCGGCCCGTGCCTCCGCCCGAGCGCGCGCTTGCGGGCCGCGCGTCGCTCGCGGGCCGCGCCGGCCGTTCGGCCGCGCGGGCTGCACAGTGCTGGGCTGCGCTGTGGCTTTGGGCCGGCCTAGCACTGTTCACTCGATTTTCCAGCAATTTGTTAATTTCTAAAATTCCAGAAAACTCAAATAAATCCTAGAAAATCACAGAAAATCCCAAAAATTCCCAAATTTCACTACATTGCCCCAAATATTATTCCAAACACTCTGGTGAAATCCATTTCCACGGATTCTTCCTAGAAAAATTCCTAAAATTCCATTTGGGGTGTTTATGCAATTTATTTCTTTTTAATTAGATTATTTTGCCTCGCTTGATTAGTCTCAAGCTGGATTTAATTTATTTTACGTGTTTGCGCTAGTATCGGAGATCCCGGAGATTCAGGAGCAGACTCAGGATCCAGGTGCTTCGACGTTCGAGCTTGCTGAGATCGTCCGGATAGACGGCAAGTCCCAAATCCTTTGATCATGTTGTATCCCATAATGTTTAAATATGTTAATATGTTATTTGCATTGAGCTAGTTTTGAAATGTTAGTTTGAAAATAAAAATAAAATGTTTAGAATGACTTGTGTATTAGTTAGTCCTACCACCGCTAAATGCCCTGTTTAATTTGTAGCCATGCCATTGAAACCCTAGAAATATTTATCTGTTAATCTTAGTAATTGTAGGCTATGATTATCATGCAAAATGTTACACTAATAAGGTTGTGGTTGCGGACCAATTTTAGAATCTGGAAAACCCGACTCTAAGGTAGGGTGGTATGGGACACCGTATCTTAGAGCGGAGAGTGCCGGCGTGCACAAGGTAGGGTAAGGGTTGGGGGAGAGCCGCGAGACGGTCTTTGCCCACCTCTTATCCTAGGGCTGGAGTAGGGTAAGGGTGAGTGGGAAACCGCGGGACGGTCTACGCCCGCCGCTTACCTTAGTTTGGGTCGCGGACCTGGCGAGGTTGCGGGCCATGTGAAAATATAAGGACTGAAACCCTTACGCTGAGCTAATGTCATAGCCATCGCTCAACCACAGGAGTTGACTTGTCAACACTTGTCTTTTAGCTGCTCAACTCGATTGAAACTCTACAGGAGGGTAGCAGTGAGGTTAGGTAGGCCGTGCTACGGATGCCTAACAACGGTGGAATTCACTCGAAGCGGACGTTGTCCTCTCTTGTGTGTGTGTGTGTGTGTGTGGGTGTGAGCCAGACCCGAGTGAATTCTACTGGGTAGAGCCTATATAAAGAGTCGAGCAGTGAAAAGACCTGGTTTTCTTAACTCTTTAGCGGGAGTTGAGAGATCGTGTGGGTAAAGCTGAGCAAACTCTGCAGAGTCAAATAAATGGTATTCGAATACGCCGTGCTCCCGGTTATTGGAGCTGTGTCACTTGGGTGATTCCAGCAGCAAAGCTTAAGTAGGTTTGTAAATACTTTAACTTGGTTAGTTGGTTAATGAACTCTTGATGAAAACCCCCTGAGAGCTTAAGGAGTAAGTTTTGTGTCCGTCTTATGAAAATGTTTGCAAATAAAATTGCATCCACCAAATGTAATAAACCAAGTATACTCCCTTCCTTGGAATCTCCGTGCATATAGTAAATTAAGATCCCTTTTGGGATTTGCTGAGCCGGTTGTTTGGCTCACGGCTTGCTTAATCCAACTTTTAGAGGTTCAAGACGAAGGAGAAGGGCTCCCCGTTGAAGAAGTCCCAGAGGATCTTTTCTTCGACGAGGATCCTTGGCTGTAGGTCTCCGCCGCGCTCGAAGCAGTTTCTGGAGCCTTTTGTAATGTAATATACCTTGGGCTTGCACGCCCCGCTGTAAAAACTGGATGTTAATCCGTATGTCAAATATATGCTGGTCTTTTGTAGTAAGCATGCAATGGTATACTCTTGCGCGACACTCCATAACTGTTCATGTTTGAATAGTTACGGAATGCCGTGTCCGTACGCGCCCCTGGAAACGGGGGCGTTACATAAATATTAGGGTGGACGAGGTGGAGACGGCTAGGGAGAGAGAGAGATGGAGATGCGAGGAGGGACTACCGGCTGCCGATGGGGGAGGAGGAGGGGGAGACGAAGGAGGAGCATGGAGCGGTAATCGGTGCTGAAGAAGAAGACGAGGAGGGTTGTAGGTGAGAGGGAGGTGAGGAAAACGACGATGTGTGGGGAACTGGGGATTGTAGGGTAGTCGCTCTCTTAATCTAGATGCTGTGCATGCTAGCACTATTCCAGCAAACCAACAATTCCACGTTCGATCCAAGTGACAGCACTGAACCATGTCTGATGTCTCTTCAGCCTCTGGTAGATCGCGCGTATATACTTCGTTGTAAAAGTGTAAATCCAGTGCGTATATATAAGCGTGTGCTTCGATCTCTTGTATCAGTATTACTGACTGACCAAAAAAACCTTGCTTATATCGAGCCATCTACATACGTTTGCTTGCCTATTTTTTCTTGTGATTATTCGGTAGGTTTTGCTTGCACGCATGGCTGAGTCCAATAGTAACGACGTGATGGCGTCGTTGATGCTGCACGGGCGGGTGGCCATCGTCACCGGCGGCGCGGGCGGCATCGGCTCGGCCGTGTCGAAGCACCTCGCGTCCCTCGGCGCGAGTGTCGCGGTCGCCTACGTCGGGGACCCGGCGCCGGCGAAGAAGCTCGTGAACGGCATCAACTCCACGCACGGCGACGGTGGTGGGCCACGGGCCATCGCGGTGGAGGCGGACGTGTCGGAAGCGGCGCAGGTGAGGGCGCTGTTCGACGCGGCGGCCGCAGCGTTCGGCGGGGAGCTTCACATCCTGGTGACGACGGCGGCGGTGCTGGACTACTCGTACCCGCCGCTGGCGGAGACAAGCGAGGCGACGTACGACGCCATGTTCGGCGTGAACGCGCGGGGCACCTTCCTGTGCTGCCGCGAGGCGGCGAACCGGCTGGCCCGCGACGGGCGCGGCCGGATCGTGACGTTCTCGTCGTCGGGGGTCGGGTCGCTGCGCCCCGGGTACTCGGCGTACGCGGCGAGCAAGGCGGCCGTGGAGGTGATGACAAAGATCCTGGCCCGCGAGCTGCGCGGCACGGGGATCACGGCCAACGTGGTGGCGCCGGGGTCCACGGGCACGCCCATGTTCTACAACGGCAAGACGGAGGAGGAGATGGAGCGGTACATCGCCGAGGCTCCACTGGGCCGGCTCGGCATGCCCGAGGATATCGCGCCGCTCGTCGGCTTCCTCGCCAGCGACGCCGGCCACTGGGTAAACGCGCAGGTCCTCCGCTGCAACGGCGGCACCATATGATATCCTATTCTACCGCGCGCCGGCGTAACGGACCAACGTCCTCGTACGTGCATTATCGTTGCGGTGGTGCGTGCCGCCTACTCGATAGGTGATTTTTAATAATATATTATTTTATTTTTTAAATAAATATTTTTCGTATTAATTAACAAGTATGTTAGTTATTTGTGAAATTCATTATTCATATTTTGATGTTATTCTCTAAATTATCTCTGATCTTATATCATTATGTAAGACAATTATGATTTATAGATCGATATATGTATTGATTGATGATCATATTTCATAGATCATGGATATTGAGATATTAAATCAATAATGTTGACATACTTGCCTTGGAGACTCTATATAAAGAGGTGGATTGTGTTATAGGAAGAGATAAATATAGCAGCACCCACCGAAATCCTATCTGCCTCATTCCAAAGCCACAGCTGTGAGCGCTTGTGCTAGCACACTAGCACACGACGTTTCATCTCTGAACATGTGAATTCAGTATAGGCACTACGGCGACTGCAGCGATGATCGAGACAATCAGAGCAGAAGGCAATCGGCTCATGAAGATACACTCCTATCGTACCGCCTCGCACTACGTTAGACCGTGCTGTTTCAACTCTTTTTCTGTTACACTGCACGTCTAGTAGTAATAATCCATAATCTTTTACTTGTTTGGTATACAGTAAAAATTTTAATTTATATTAGTGTATTCTACGTGTAATCCCAACACGAGGTAAGTGGTGCGGTGAAAGTGAGTCTTTATTTACTCATCCCTTAGTGTTAATATGCGATGTTATCATGCTAATATGCGCGGCATCGCTTCGGTGCATTATTGTACTTGTAGATGTCGAGATCGGTGTGATGCCGTTCACGGACGACTAGCTTCTCTGAATTGAAGTGTCTGTTTGGAAGTTTTTGTGCGCCTGCTAGCAGTAGCAGAGCACCAAACAGAGAATGTACGTGTGACCTGAGCTCTCGCGTGCGATGATAATAGAATCGATGTTGCTCTCTACCTGCTTGTAATCGCTAGTTTCACTAAAGAAATTTGGCTCATCAACGCAGCTATACACATAACACATGACGGGGCTTCAACCCCGATCAACAGGCTGGCTAATTGCCGACCGTAGTGTTTGCGTACTTCAATCGGTGTGGCACATCAAATGTATGGCTGAATGCCACAGTTCTGTTTCCAGCACCACTAACCGTGAGTTACCTAGGTTGTTTGTGGAATTTTCAAGGTCTAATAATCAGTGTGGTGTGAGCATCTTCCTATAGCATATAGATGTTAGTGCATGCAGACGGCAGACCTGCCGTGCACACTCCCGGATCTCCTGCATATATTTGATTGATTGGTTTTCAACTAATCTAACCATGATATCGTGTGTAATCTTGCTTAGCTGTAAATGATCTTGTATATTTGTACCATATAAATAGGCAATGTATCCTATGAACACAACCCTCTTTGTGCACTCATGCATTCAGCAAACCAGAGCCGTTCAATCACAATCTAAGGGGTAGCATCCGAGTACTGAGTTTTTTTTAGGAAAACCCCCGCCTCTTAGGTGCAATTTACTAAGACGGCCCCATCAAACCCATCGGGCCATCCCATCCTCGAGTGCCGCCCCTAGCCCTCCGCAACGTCTCCATCTCCGTCGCCGCCGCCCCTAGCCCTCCGCCTGCCTCCATCTCCGACACCGCCGCCCCTCGGCCTCTACCCATCTCCGTCACAGTCGCCCCTCAGCCTCCACCCATCTCTATCTCTGGCGCCCTACTCCAGTGCATTGGCGTTGCCCGACCTCATTCAGCACCGCCTTGCACTCTCCACCCATCTCCATCTTTGGCTTCGTACTCTAGTGTCGCGTCGTCACCTGCCCCATTAGCCTCCGCCCCTCGCCCTCAGCAATGGAAGACCATCCTACCACCACCCATGGCTATGGAGAGGTACTTGATGATGCACAGTTACAGTTTTGCTCATAGTTTGAACATTGGACTACCTAGTGTTTTGAACACCTAGCTACTATTCGTGTTGATATCCACTAGAAGAAAATTTCAGATGCATAAAATAGATGATATAACACATTTTTTCTTTTGTTAAACTTGAATTTTTATCTTATTGATACATTTTCCCTCTAATATGGTGTCACTGTTTCACCACTGTCCAATGTTTATGGTGTCAACAAACCAATGCTCTGCACTGACTATTGCAGGAATGGAGCTACCACCATGGCGTTGGCGTCGCTGCCCCATATCCTCCTGTCGTCCGTGACTAGGGCTACGGTGCCCGAGCCCAACATCCCCAGCGCTACTACCCCAGGTCATCCCATCGCCGGGCAGTGCTACCTAGAGCCGCTTCCAATAGGAGACACAATGGGTCCGTCATTTGCTGCACCCTCGAACTCCAGTGCTGCCCCCTGTCGTCCAACTGATTCAGGTATTAAACCAACTAATTTGGGTCATGCACATTGGATTTTTTTATATTTTTCTCATGTAAAATATTGATGAAACGGTCAGTGCAGTAGTGGCATCTATCAATATCTTATCACTGCAAGACTGCACCAATTCCCAATCGTTTGGTGAGATAACCTCTCCGTTGAGGAGTGATGATGGATTTAGGACAGCAAAAAGGAAGCTAGCCTTCATCTCTCCATGAGTATGAGTAGCTTTCTCGATTGACTAAGTTATGGTCAATGCATTGTTTGTTATTTCACACCAATTAATTTGTGATATTGCAGTCTTTGTCATTTACACCCGATTGTGAGGATGAATTAAAGCCCACTGTAGGGATGGAATTTGAAGATATCGAGGCCGTGGAGGAGTTCTATAAGTTGTATGCACATAATGTGTGTTTCTCAGTTCGTATTGGGCAGTAGAAGTTGTTGAATATGCGGGTGTCATATACACTGATTCTGACAAGGCATGATAAATTTTAAATTATGTGGATATATCTGTTTGGAATGTGTTAGTCACTACCATCAATCATTCTATTAGCATGGAAACTCTCACATTGAATGATCTTTATTCCAAGATCAAAACACATGAGATTGATGTTTTGGCCAGAATAAATAAGACTAAGTCTTTGGGCTTAGTGACTAATCAAGCTGACAGTTCATCTATTCTCTCTAGTGTCTCTTTGTCTGCTTTATGCTCGGTTTCAAATGAACAGCTAGAGGAGATACCAGAAGAGCAGCTTGTTCTTCTCTCCAACATGGTGACAAAGGCAATTAATAACATCAGAATGAGGCGGAGAGGAGGTCATGTCAGACGCTATGAATGTTGTTACAACAACAGCTTAATGTTCTTCTAATCTTCTCAACATAAACATGCCTCATATTTCAGTTTTAAATTTCAGCTAATTTCAGTGTACCTGATACTATTCAAACTTGTGTGCAGCTCTAATTTTAATGTGTTGTGCTAAGTTTTTTCAATGCTAATGAACCATTTCAATGTACCCGGAATGCTATTACTATTGTTGTGGTCATGTAATTTTTCACACTAAAATAGTCTGTTGTGACTAGTTTATGGCAGCCTTAATCTCCCTTTGTGATGTTCTCGTCGGCTGTCAAAATTTTCTTTGGCATTACTTGCTCTATGTATGTGAAATTTTAAGATTGTTTTTTTTTTGTAATGAAGTGTTAGTTTGCTTAATGCAAATTTCAATGATTGAATGCAAGTACAAATTTAGTGCCAGATTTAATGAATGAAAATATAATTTTCAGTGGTTGTTGATGCTACATAACAAGCACATGAATAGAGCTGAACCTTCAGAAAGTAAAGAAACATAAAGCCTGATTGATTTTTATAAAACTTGCAAACTAACTAGAAACTTTGACCTTCAGAAAGTAAAGCACAAGGATTTGTTGTGCACTAAAACCATTGAGACAATGCAAAGCTTGCAAACGGACTGAAAACCTAATTGATTTTCTGCACTATCCAACTGCATGAGCTGCATGTACTTGTAACATATAGAAGCTGCCTAAAACTACTAGTAACATGAACATTCAACATTATATGTGAACATACAAAAAGAAAAGAATTATTGTCATGAACTTCCATTTTGTCAATGATGTTGCTCAAATGCTGATGTTGATTGCCAATTAACTAGGGCATGCATTTACTTGAAACATAGAACATCGCAATATGCGTTTACTTGAAAAAATAGAACATGACAACACGCTATGACATGACAGGAAACACTAGGCATCAAGTACATGGAGATAATTGAGATACACAACTAGATAACAAAAATATTAAAGCAATTCAACTAGGAATGCAAGTTCTATTCATTAAGTACATGGTCATAATTGAGATACACAATGGAGATACATAGAACATCACTGAATCCATAGAAATATAGAACAATCTTGCTGGCCTCCTTGTTGGCATTCTGACATTGAACAAGTGGGCTGGGAGGGAGCTGAGATGGGAATAGAAGCAAGGGGGTTCCTACCATCACTGTTGCTGCATGGAGAGCTTGCTTCCTCCACAACCACGATGAACGACTGGAAGATGCGGGCAGTGCCGCTGTAGGCGATGCGGTGTCGAGGCCAGTGCCGCCGTGGGTGGAGGCGCGATGCGGCACAAGATGGGGGCAACACTGCTGAGGGTGGGGCTCGCCGTCTTCACCGCACAATGTCATTGTCACCTCGGTGGTTGTCGTCGCTGCCACGCGAGTGGAGGCACGGGCTAGGGTTTGAATTTGGGGGAGCAGGATTGGGGATAGAGCCAAGATGGGAGGGGATGGCTAGATGGGTTTGGGGTTGGGACGGGACCATCTCAGTAAATTGCATCTAAGAGGCGGGGGAGGGGTGGGGGTTCCACAAAAAAAAACTCAGCACCCAGATACTACTTAGGGCCTGTTTGGGACTGCTCTGCTCCAGTTTTTCCAGCTCTGCTCCACCAACTCCACCATGGAGCAGCTCCACTGTGGAGTTCCTGGAGCAGGTGGTCCTGTTTGGCACGCAGCTAGCTCCAGCTCCAGGAATGTGATGTTTCCCTGAGAAAGGTCCAATGTGCCCCTGAATGATGTTTGGTGTATATTTTGATGTCTGCGGCTGCTTTGTTCATATACGAAATGTTGATTCCTTGATCCACGTGCTCACGCAAAACCAACATCGCACATGTATAGCTAAAATCGGTCAGATGCTCTGGATCAAATTAGTTACAATTGTGTTTGTCCTTACTGATTTCTATGAAAATTCAAGGGCCCAATTACGAATCATGTTTAACATATAAAACCATCCACAATTACCATTCATCTGTAAACCAGGCAGCACCAGATCACATGGGAACTGTAAAGTGCAGAACCTCATCAGATCACAATAAGTGAAAGGTCATATCATAAGCAAACCAAGGCTGAGAGAAGGCAAGACAGATGAAACCAAGATACAGAACAAACAGAATATGTAAAACCAAGTAAATAGTTGGCAAGTTATAGCTTCGGAAATAACATAGCAACGAGTACTCAAAAATTCTAACCAACATCATCTTGTCCACAGAAAACTGCACAAATTACCGAAGAAAGCTAGCAGTAGCATGTCTATCTATCACAATGACAAGCGGTTCCTCATCTTCTACAACTTAGTAGGCTTATAGGCGGCATCTTATGCAGTGGTGGCAGCAGCAGCCTTGATGGCAGAAAGCTTGGACCTCCTTTTCGCCAAGCTTCCTGAGAGATCCTCTTATCATAAAATGCACGGCTGCACGATTCATAAAAAAGCATTAGTTAGTTATCATTACAACCACACAATTGATAAAAAAATTAGTTAATGATCATTACAACAAAAGTTCCTAACTAAACTTCACACCAAATGACCACAGATAATTAACACCATTCTGCTTCCGCCAAGAAATAATAAAAACCAAGCATACTCTTTACAACATATAGGGGACAGGAAAGCTCACTCTTTAAGATCACACTTGATCAAGATACAAGTTACAAAATACATGAGCTCGCAGCTAAACCAAACCCACAGTTCCATTAGAACAACAATCCCTTCCCCCTTCTCTTTTCTGATTCAACAGTAGGTAACCAACTGTAATTCTACAGAGCCAACTAAGATTCATCAAACAACAAAATATTGACCAAAATACTATCACTCCATTTAGACTCGTGTGACAAGAATTTTTTACTTCCCAAGATTGAACATTGGAAGCATATTAAGAATGTCAAACACAGTAACCAATTCCACATCCCCATTCCATTAAGCTTGCTGACAGAACATGCCAACCTAAGCCACTGCGAACAGAAGTCTCCAAGATTTCCCTAATCCGATTTGATACACCATTACTCTTTCGCACTAAATCGTAACCAAAATATTAACCCAACCAATTCTTCTAATATTTCCCAAGTAAACTAGAAAGCAAATCCAGAAACATCACTATGTATCACGTGTACAAACGCATCGACCTCAAACACCACCACTCGATCATACAATGGTTCAGATTCAATTAAGGCAATTCCTAGTATTGAAGCTAAGCTAATACACTCAAAAGTAGTACCTTCCACACGCTATTTCCATGTATCTAAGCACAGATCGAGATCGAGAGAAGACAAGAAAACTCACAGCTTCTGGTCGTCGTCGATCTCGAGCTTCTTCTGGCACCCGGTGGTCGGGTTCGCGATGTTGAACTGCGAAAAAACTCAGGGGCAAAATCAGATCAAATCGCAGCAAGAACTTATCGGATCGGGAGAATTGCAAGGGGAGAGAAATGGGTACCTTCATGGTGGCGCGGGTGGAGAAGAGGGGCGGCGCGGGTGGGGGGGGTGGAGAAGAGGCGGCGCGCTGGTGGGGTGGGGGGGCGGAGAAGACCGGCGGCGTGCGGGTGGGAGGAAGGAGAAGGGGCGGCGCGGGTGGGGGCGGAGAAAAGGGGCGGCGCGGGTGGGGGACGGAGGAGGAGGAGGAGCGGCGTGGGTGAGGGCGGAGGAGGAGGAGCGGCGCTGGTGGGGGCGGAGGGGAGGAGCGGCGCTGGTGGGGGGCGGAGAAGGAGGAGCGGCGCGGGAGGGGGCGGAGGGAAGGAGCGGCGCGGGAGGGGGCGGAGGGGAGGAGCGGCGCTGGTGGGGGCGGAGGGGAGGAGCGGCGCGAGCGGGGGGCGGAGAGTAAGGGGCGGCGCGGGAGGGTGGGGGCGGGGGGCGGAGGCGGAGAGGATGGGGGACGCGCGGGTCGAGGGAGCCGGAGAAGATGGGGGGCGGGGGGCGGAGGCGGAGACGATGGGGGGCGCGGGTGGGGGGAGCCGGAGAAGTGGGGGGCGGGGGGCGGAGCGGAGAGGATGGGGGACGCGCGGGGGAGCCAGAAAGATGCGAACCGGTACGACTCAGTAATGACAATGGTGGGTAATTTCTTCACAACTCCATGAGGAGGTACAAAAGTCCAAATCCTGGAGTACCTCTTGAGGTGCTCCACAAAAAACGTGGAGTTGGCCCCTAACTCCACTTTTTTCTCGGAGCGGAGTTTTAGCAGCTGGAGGTGTTTGGCAAGACAAAGCTGGAGCAGAGCTGCAAAATCTGGAGTGGAGCAGTCCCAAACAGGCCCTTAGATCGCGATTGAACTGCTCTGATTCACTAGTGCATGGGTACACAAAACAGAGCTCTGCGCATAGGATACGTTGCCCTATAAATATCAATTCAAGGACGCCATCATTGGTTGTGATCAACTCGGCTTATGGCTTATGGCTTCTGACTTATTTTGCACTATTCATAAATTTCGTCTTTTTTTGAACTTTTGGCTTTTTGTTGAGCTTTTTTGCCGGTTCTTTTTTTTCGTATTTGTTTGTATTATACGTAATGGGCTAACATATTTTTTACATTTTTAATTTTTTTAAATTTAATTATGCGAAATAAGTCTCTGTCAGCTACAGTGCTTTTTTCAGCCAGCTACAGTGTTTTCAGCCATAAGCCATGAGCTTTTAAGCCGAGTTGATCACCACCTCTCCAAACTTACAGCAACTGCTCCGGATTGTAAACCAATTATTGAGCAATTAATAAAGCACTATTTTCCTCGGGGGGAAAAGGTAAAATTGGCTATACAACAAGATCTTCAACAACGCGCAATAATTGTGCGTGCCCATGACCAATGAGCTGTAACATTTTTTTTTGGGAGA
Organism: Dendrocalamus latiflorus; assembly: GCA_017311315.1. Taxonomy (NCBI): domain Eukaryota; kingdom Viridiplantae; phylum Streptophyta; class Magnoliopsida; order Poales; family Poaceae; genus Dendrocalamus; species Dendrocalamus latiflorus. The sequence goes on along the minus strand of CM029651.1, from coordinate 6,701,641 downwards.
ACCATTGATTGAGCTATATAGGCTATAGCAAAGCTAGAGTAAAATTTGGTCCCAAAACTTTGGATACAGGAACTACGGGACCACAGCATACGGCCCACGGACTAGACAGGCCCAGTGCTCAAGCTAATCATCTCCGAAACAGATTAATGACGTAATCACGCAAATGGGGAAAATTTTCTCGAATTTATAGCGAGATGGCCCTAGCCCGTAGCTTTCTTCCTCCTCCAGAACCCTAATTTCGAAATCCAGCCCAACCCGGCGCCGCCGCACCCATCCTCCCATCGTCCGTCATGGCGATCGCTCGCACCGGCGTGTACGTGGACGACTACTTGGAGTGTGAGATTGCTAGCTTCCATCTCTCGGACCAACATTTTGTTTTGGGTTAACTTCGATTTTTTTCGTGGATACTCTTCGGTTGTTTGCTCTTACTGGTTCCGTTTCGTCTGGCAGATTCGAGCACCCTGGCCGGCGATCTGCAGAGGATTCTCTCCACCATGCGTGAGCTCGACGAGAGGGCTCATGGTGATGATTTTATTACTCTTTTTTCTTTGAAAAATCATTTCGGCTGCAATTTTGCATTTCTTCCCGTTTCCTTAGTATCTAGTCAATTTTTATTAGTTGATACTGAGCTATAATGCCATGAATGGTAGAGAACTAGTGTCAACTGGTAAGCTAGATTCTTTATATGTTATGTTTTGTGATGCAGGCATTATGGGTCAGACCAAAGAGCAGATAAAGTACCTCCTGGGAGTGCCATCCCATGGGTTTGACAGGTCGAACATGGATGATGATGAAACTGCCACGGAGAGGATGAAGAAGGATACTGAAGCTAGCCAGGACAACGCGCTGAGTCTCTGCACTGAGAAAGTGTTGCTCGCACGCCAAGCTTATGACCTGGTTCTGCTTCCTTCCTTTGCTAAATTGATTGTTGGTCAATAGTGTGTGAGGATATGTCACCCAATTGCTAAACTGAATGTGAAAGAAGCCTAACATTACATAGAAGAAAACCTAATTCTAGAATTGTATTTACAATGCCGACTCATTGTCTCCATATAGAAGTAGAAAAATTTGGGGAACCAAACCAATCTAGAAAAAAAAAGCACTTTTGTTAGTCTTCCCAATTTGTTCAGCGGTAATTACATTCTGTGGATATCTAACAAGTACCTTGGGCATTATTGTACAGATAGAGAGCCATATCAAACGTCTTGATGAAGACTTAGGCCAGTTTGCAGAAGATTTAAAGCAAGGTATAAACAATGCATGGCTGCTGTTACTTACTATTTAGGAATGCCATCCTCAATTTTTCATCAAACAGAATATTGATTGTTCTCTCTCGCTTGCAGAAGGAAAGATACCTCCAGATGAGCCATCAATCCTTCCTCCAATTCCAGTGGTTAGCAGGGATGATAAACGGAGGCCTGGTTTCAGTACACCTCAAGCAACAAAGAAGTTCAGAGAGAGGGAATGGGACAGGGAAAGGGGTATGGACTTCGACTTAATGCCCCCACCAGGTAGCAACAAGAAAACAACTACATTTATGGATATGGATCAAACAATTGATCCAAATGAACCTACATACTGTATATGCCACCAGGTAAGTTTTGAAGCTAATATAATACACATCAATATCCCTGGAACATATATTTGCATCAATATCTACATCAATCAATTTTTCTCAAATGTTTTCTGAAAAGATGTTCTTATTGATATGTCAGGTTTCATATGGTGATATGATTGCTTGTGACAATGAGAATGTAAGTCTTTATATTGCTAAATAATGGTGACTCGTCTTTTGAGTTATTTGGAGGACTTTCGCGTGTGTTCTAAATTATCAATTTGTACCCTTTTGTCAGGTCTCAGATAAGCTTTAGAACTTTTCAAACTTATTTTGTTGCTTTTCAAACAACAGAATGTAGCATTGGCTCTATGATGCTGTACCTGGACTGGTGGTTGATCGTCTTATCTTTATGCTTGGTAGTTTTTTTTCCACTTGTTACCATCCAGAATGAGTATTCTGTGCTCACTGCTTTACTCTTGTGACTAGGATATAATATTGGGCTGCCTCTGGCTTGTATATTCTAGAACTTGTTGCAATTGCCAGAAGTTCTACACAGTGTTCTAGGAAGTGTTAGGCGCTCGGCAGGCGGCAGCATGGCACCTAGGGTGCCTATGCAGCTGCCTAGCAAACAGTGCCTAATGGAAAATTCATGTATCAATGAAACACATGGGTGCATATGGGAATGTGGGAATCTGGGATTTGTGCTAGTACTAGTTGATACTGCATGTATCAATTAAAGATAGGAAACACATGGATGTAGTTTTACTTATGCTTACACAAATGGGAATGAGATCAAGTAGAGACAGCAGCTTCTGCTCCCATAGGATATGCCTAGGTGCTCCGGCCACCCAGCCGGCCAATTATGCCAAATCGCTGCGGCCAGGTAGTGCCGCCTGGCCTAGGCCGCTTTTTGGAACACTGGCTCTACAACGTGTCAATTACAAGTTGTTCTTACTGCATTCCCCTGTTCCGGTATCCAAGCCTGTTGAGTTGTTGTCCTAATTACATAGTTTATCTTGTGCCATTTGAGTTATTACAACCAGTATATGACGTTTGTTAGCAAGCTGTAATATATTATACTAACAGCAGTATAGAACTGGTTGCCCATTGACACGTGCCTGGGAACTTTTCATTGTAATCCTTCATACAATTTAAAGTTAGTCCTTTATACAATTTACAGGTCCTAAAGTAGCCTTCAAGCCAGTCTTTCGCACATCAAAAATTTCCAAATGACTTCCTAAAAACTATTTTTGTGTATCATACGAGGCTACGAGCTTTGTATGTTGTTAACACATGCCACACATACTTTATTCGAGCCACCTCTTTGCACAGTTTGCCTTTCCAAACAAATCCTTAATACATTTTACCTACATATATAAATTGTAAATTTCCAAAACACGGCTCTATTAGTTTTATTAATCAACCATTAACATACATCTTCATGGCAAATAAATATTACTTTCAAACAAAATTTCCCTAAAACATTCCATATCATGTACCCCAGTCCTTCAAAAATTAATGCTAAAACTATTCGCTGCATCCTCCCCTGAATTTTGTTCAGAAATTGTGTATGATTTTTTACATGTAATTTTAATACAGGAGCATAGACGCTCTGAAAGGGGATGATGCACCGGATACGCCCTCCCCAGAAAGGAACAGAAAAAGAAAAAAAAATCGTAAAACAGACAGACCTATAAGGTACAGACAACGAGAATTGAACTTCTAGGGAAACTCTGTTAACAAATCACAGTCATATACACACAGACATGGTGTATTACTCCTTCACGATCATGCGTGATGCCGTACACTAGAACACTATAATTGCCGAACAATAGTTATTAGAGCAACATTCTGTAGGATTTCTTTCCTTTTCTTTTTAACAAAAGGGTCACCATTAGAAGTTTGAACCCTATATAGTAGTGTCACACTATCTCGTTTGAAGCACCAATGCTTGTTATGTTATGATATAAATGTTGGGCTTGTCGTAGGAAAATCATCTTTTCTGCTAAGTGCTAACTGTTTTATGTTTGTTCAACAGTGTGAAGGAGGTGAATGGTTCCATTACTCATGCGTTGGTCTGACACCAGAAACGAGATTCAAGGGGAAATGGTTTTGCCCAACATGCAGGAATCTTCAGTGAGATGTTATCCGAAGTTGGTAAGATGCATACCACTAACCACTTTTGATTTGTAGAAATCTTAATTTACCGTATTAAGCAAATCCTTAATACGATTCATCTTTCTATGTAAAATCTAAATTTCAAGAATCCCATACTTCTAGTTCCATTAATTTCTCCAGTATGCCCTTTCATGAAAATAAATACATTACTTTTAGTACAGGCTTCCCCCTCTAGAAAACAAACTTCCTCTCTCTCATTTAACTCAATCCTTCAAATTAACTCCAAAACTTTCCAGTGGTTTCTCCCTTTTAATTTTGTTCAGAATTTTTTTATATGAAAGTTTACTGTTTGGGGATTATTGGACCACTGAAAGGGGGTGTTGCTCTCTATAGAATTACACAAAAACAGAGAGAGGAAGCCCCCCCCCCCCCCCCCCCGGGGGGGGATCATAGAACAGACAAAGCCACTACATGGTATAACCAAAATTGAACTTGTTTAGAGAAAGTTTCTGTTAACAAATCACAATTATAAACTATACTACATGGTATATCGCTCATTGCAACCACACATAAAGCCCTATACTAGAATGCTATAATTGCCGAACAAAGCCCTGTCAGATCACAATTGGAAGCCAATAAAGTAGTAATCAATCATTGCATAATCATGTTTGATGCACCAACTCATGTTATGTTAATGGGATAAGCCTGGGTTTTGTCATGAGAAAGTCGTTTTTCTGTCCTAACTACTATATGTTTGCTCAACAGTGTGAAGGAGGCGAATGGTTCCGTTGCTCATGTCTTGGTCTGACACCTGAAAAGAGATTCAACAGATGGTTTTTCCCAACATACAGGACTCTTCAATCTGAGGTTCTCGAAAGTTTGTAGGATGCGAAATGCTTACAACCTTTGATTTGTAGGGAGGTGTTACTTAACAGTGACGTACACACTGGTGGCTTCTTCCTTCATCTCATCAGATGTATATGCTGGGGAGAACGGGTCTGTTCCTTGTTTGCAATCTCTTCTGTGGAGAGATGGAAATGCCTGTAGTTATGCTGCAAGCAATTGCAGAGTTTGAATGTTGGCAACTTGGCATCTATCTCATTTGATGGTGCTGTTAAGTCTCATCGCTACCCAGCGCCACGTTGTCGCAGTTCAGCTCCTATGATTCTACTCTCGCGCATCATTGTGGTCTCTGTCGCATTTCGTCTTTTGATCTGGAGGTGTAGCATCTGCAGCCCACTGTAGTAGGTAGTAACTAGATTTGCAAGCCTGTGATGTCCATGTTTACATGTTTTTTTGTCTTTTCCATGAGCAACATACACACACACTGGATGTAATATTAATCCAGGGTCATGGTTTCCAAACATGGCGACGTCAATGAGCATGTAAGCCTATCTAGTATCTAGAGATTTGGGTTGCGCAGGTACTGAGCCCCTTCCCATGTAAGCCCAGGCCCCAACAGCACAGGCTCCAGCATCGCAGGCCCTACGCACACGTAGGCGTATTTCCCGTACCACTCGTACTTGGATCCTGGGCTGAAGACGTACAGCTCCTCGAATCCTCTCCTGAGCAAGCAAATGGAGTTCCTCCTGCCCTGCGTTGCAAAATAAGAAGGTATCATTCGGATGTTTTCTTGCTAACAATCATCTATATTTTGGGTCGTTGGATTAGAAATTCAACGGCCTTATTTTTTGGAGGGGGAGATTTTTTTTTGAGGAGGCGGGGAGAATTCGTCCAACGGTCACAAATCTGAATAATAGTTAGAAAGAAAATATCCAGAAGATGTTTACCAATACCCAAACAAGAATTCACATTAACCGGTGAGCTCCGACCTAGAAAGCTTGCCGGAGCATCGTCCGAGAAGAAGACCGAGGTTACCGAGAGAAATTCGACTGAAATCTCAAAAAGTTTTACTCGAGGGTTGTATAGCGATTCTGTTTAGTTTTAGATCTGTTTAGAACGTGAGAATTTTTCTTAATTCTTGCGACAATAAAACCGTTTCACGTGAAGTTCTGCATTTCAAATGGGATCTTACCCTGTCGATGATGGAGAATTGCCGGGGCGCATGGCTGTAAATCCGGCACAACTCCGCCGTCAGATGTTTGTAGTCGTCGTCCTCCTCGCCGTCCGGCTTCTGCGCTGTGCTGTGGCGTCCACGGGCGCCGCCGGAGAGGACCATGTCGAAGCCCTTGTTGGTCCAATGCTGGGCTGTCCTCGCGGACTGCGTCCTGAAGTCCGGAGGAATGATGCTGAACTCCGACAGCATGGGCTCCCTGCTGTGGTAGTCGGAGCCCTGGAGCCCCACGGCGTAGGTGGCGTCCGGCGTGCTCACGCGCAGGTGGTTGGACACGGCGCCAGACAGCGTCATCGGCGACGAGGTGGCGTTCGTCACCGTGAACTCCGAGGCCAGCGCCTCCGGGTGCAGCGTCACGACGCACATCGCCTCCACCCTGTTCTCCGGCGCGACGGACACGAGCTCGACCTCGATGGAGCCCGTGGGGCTCCCTCTCACGTCGCGGAGCGACCAGGACCCGCTCGGCGACCACGGCGGCAGCACTTCGCCGCCCGCGCAGCGGAGGTCCATCGACACGCCGCCGCGGATGACGGCCCGCCCGCCGGCGCCCTCGGAGACGGTGGTGTGGAGCACCTCCGTGGGCGCGCCGTGCCACATGGCCGGCTTGTAGGACGTGACGAGCCCGCTCGGCAGCAGCAGGTGCGCCGCGCTGCCGTTGCGCACCGCCATCTTGACGGCGGTGCTGCCGCCGATGGCCTCGAAGCTGACGCCGTGCCCGGCGAACTCGGCGGCCAGGTAGTCCACGTTGAGAGGGGAGGGCGCCGCTGCCGCTTCCGCGGCCGTCACCGGCGCCAGTGCACGCACCTGAGGAGTTGCACTCGCAAGCCGCGCCCGCAGCTGGTTATCGCCGCCGCCTAGCTTGGAAGAGTTGCAGAAGGTGACGTGCTTCCATAAGCTCGTGAGAGGAGCTGGAGTGGCACGGGGAGTGGTGGCGGCGGGAGTGCAGAAAGCCATGGCCAATTCTTGCAAGAATTGGTGAGTGGCAGTGTAACCTTATCTGCAGGTTCTCTGTCTCTGCAGCCTCTTCAGGTTTGATAGGTGGCAAAAAAAAGCAGGAAATATCTCTTAGCTGGATTAATAATGCACTTTTCTGGCCTTTTCACTTTTTTCAGTAGGATATTTGCAAGGCATTTTTATTCTTTTTTATGGTTCCTAGATGAAAACGGATCGGATAGTGTCTAAACCACATTCATATTCATATTTATAAATGAATACAAATATAAATTCGAGTATTCTCAAATACGAATCGAATATTATAACGAATACAAATTCGAATCAAATATCTGCTCAATTTGGTCAGATACAAATATCCCCATAACTTATGTAGTATGAAGATCTTAATAATATTTTATCCTCGTATAATCACGCTTAATCATTCTAATTCATTTACTTTACCTAAAAACACGAATTCGCATTCAATTAAAAACTTGTTTAACTAATTAGTCATATTATAATAAAATATGTATATTGCTTCGTCGAATACGAATACGGATACAAATAGTTTAGATAAAATAACATTTCGGATAGTAAAAATTCATATCATATTCGCATTCATATTTTTATGCGAATTCGAATTCAAATATAAATAGAATAGATATTGTTAATTGGATAAGAAAATCTATACTATATTCGCATCTTATCAAATACGATAATTTAATACAAATAATTTGTATCCTCTTTTCACCCTTAACTGTTCCAATCATAGCATTCTTGACTCTCTTTTTTTTCCTACGAACAGATGGTTTTCATTTAATCATTTTAGCAGCTGGCCTGTCTCGAGTTGGAAGGTTAGTTAAAGTGTTCAGGTCGAATGATGTGCTCAGAGGAGCACAGTGACCTGCAGTGGTAAATAGCGAGAAGAATTGCACATCACTGTAGCAGACACCGTTTAAAACCATTGTCGCGAACAGTACTTTCTGATCGGACGGTCCAGAATCATTGAAAGTCACGCTACATGCTTGTTTTAACTTATCCTCCGCACGTAGAGGATCCAAATCCGTCTACATTATGGCCCTGTTCTTTAAATCAAAAATTGACGATTTTTAAATTTTACTATAGTATCTAATTTTTAAATGAAGTATTTTTTAAGATAGGATCTACAATTTACACGATCTACACGTTAAAAGCCCAACATCTGTACCAGCTAAAATCGCAAATGAGTATATGTCTCTTCGTAATCTGTATCGTAAACAGTCAAAATTCAAAAATTTTAGCCAAAAACTATGCCGCAGCCTTTTCTTTTGATGTTTGTTTCTCCTGCTATTCATACGGGTCATTTCATTTGGAGCAGGCGAAGGCCAACCAACAGTTTTTCTGGACGACTTGAGTTTTCAGATGAGTTAATTAGCACATGAAAGTAGTAGTAGTAGTAGTAGTAATAGTATGGTTTTGCCGCTCTCACGACAAAGGTCTCGTTAGTCGATTTTTTATTTCAACTTCTTTCTATATAATTATTATTTATTAGATTAACAAACTATAGTAAAAAAATATGTCTAAGATAGATATAGTTTACAGAAAAGACGCCGCTGAGCGGACTCCTAATAAGTCCAACTAGCTTGAAACTAAGATCATGTCACGTCTTTGGTGACGGGAAGAGAGAGGAAGTATGATACCCATACACGTATCAATACATTTTAAGTGGTGGTCAGTTGGACTTTTTTTGTGGCTTATAGCTAAAAACACTGTAGTTGGTTGAAAAAAATAATGTAGTTGACAGATGCTTATTTAGCATAATTAAATTTAAAAAAATATAAAAAATATAAAAAAATATGTTAGCCCATTACGTATAATACAAGTACATACGGAAAAAACCGGCAGAAAAGCTCAACAAAAAGTCAAAAGTTCAGAAAAAGACGAAATTTATGAATAGTGAAAAATAAACCGGAAGCCAGAAGCTAAAGCCCAAATGATCACGGAGGAAACCAATAATTTATTACCAAGTGGATGGTGTATCCGCGAGCTTCATATATACCAGCTATGTTGGGTGGTTAGTAATATCAAACCAAGTATCAATACTCTTGCTGTAGCAAGCTTTAATATCAAACCATAGGATGATTGTTAGTAAAAGCCTACCTATTCACTCTCTCTTCAATATCAACAAATACTCCGTATCAAACCATCGTGAGTGCCCTTGCTTGGTTCATGTCATCTTGGCTTTTTTTTTTGTGATTTATGTCTTTTTTTACTGTAGTTGGTACACTATAGTTGCTGGTAGCGTTTTTATGTAATTAAATTTAAAAAAATTAGAAATAAAAAAATATGCTATCCTATCACGAACAATGTACAAGAACACAAAAAAAAGCCAAAAAGCCAGAAAAGACGAAATTAAAAAAAATAGTGAACTAGAAGTCAGAAGATAAAGCCGAAACGAGCGAGACCTAAGTGCGTCGTGCAATGTGAATCCTTGCCAAACTTTCATGTAATTTTTCGGTTCAATATAAAATGTTGCTACGAATGGGCATTAAACTATACATTGTTATATAACAGTGTAGGCTCTTATATATCTATTAACTTTGTAATATGATATACATTAGGATATATATGTCTTGCTCATTGGTGTCTATTATTTTCATTCTTTTTAGCTACATGGATTCTAGTATTTTGAAAAGTTTTGTTTTCAATATATATATATATATATATATATATATATATATATATATATATATATATATATATATATATATGTGTGTGTGTGTGTGTGTGTGTGTGTGTGTGTGTAAACTTTGTTTTCTATTGCAACGTCTAGACACTAGTAATAAAAAACATTGGTTACGTTGGCTTTGCTGGCTGCTACACCTAATTGGACCCGCCACCCCATGCAAAATGCACCATTTATCTCGCTTGCTTTGGAGATAATAAGCAAGAGAATGACAAAGAAAAGTTGTAATATAAACCTGGACTAATTGTCGGTTTGGAGGAGCACTCCCGATGGAGAACAGTGGTTAGTTACCAAAACATAGTTTTCATTGATTAGTTAATCTTTTCATTGATTAGTTAATCTTTCTCTTAGTGCTAGCACTAGTATTCTGACTTCTTGTCGATTTGTACTACAGTACTAGACAGTAACGGTTCATTTGAGCCGTACAGAGCTTCTACTCCCCAGGGTTTCCCCTGCCCCGTTCTCTATACATTCCAAGGGTACAAAGTGATTTTTGAAAAAGCGACTTTCACATGATAGTTTTGATATATCGCACTAATAACAGTAGTCTCATAAATCTCAGTAAGATGTAAATATTATAAAAATAACTGAATGCAAAACAACATAAAACATGCATCTAAACTCTAAAGCAAACAAGTCTACAAATCCGAGATATATCAGATGTTATCGTTTGATGGACCCAATCTTCATATACCATGCGTCTCGATTGTGTAGTATCATGTTCCCCTACGTCATTTCCTTTTGTTTCTCTCCATTATGTGCATACTGGATCAGTGCATGATTTTTTTTCAGGATTAGATGATGCTCGAAATCAAACGTGCATTTTGACATGGAACATGAATCTAAACGTGAACTTAATTTTATTCAAGTAAATTTTATGTAGATTGAGAACTTTGTATCCTAGTAGACTTGGTTTGCTCATTCCCTCATTCTTAGAAAAAGAAAGGCTGGCAGCTAGACAACAAATTCCATCACTTTTATGTGAAGGAGGCAGCATAGGAGGCGGGGTTACAATATCACACTGTTCAGAGCGTGCCTATTCACCGAGCATATTAGTTAGGCTGTCCTCTAAAAAAAACACAAAAAAAGATTAAGTTAATTAAAGAGAAGTACTTACCACACGGTATGCATCCCAATGGCATACCTCCTCTTGCATTGTCCCTCCCCTCTTTTTCTCTATGTTTCATGGAGAAAGAAAAAGACTGCCTCGTCGTCGTGCTGTCCAGACAGCTCCGCGCGTCTCCTCTGCCGCCCCTACCCCCTCCACCACCACCCGTGGCCGGCGGCGCCATCGCCGCCTCGTCACGCCGCCCCCAACCCCTCCCCGCCCAACCTAATTATCACAGCTATCGCTGTCAGAGAAAATTGATATTATGCCACTTCTTTAGAGTGGCTTCGATAAAATGTCACTCTCTAGATGGTAATTGTTAAAATGCCATCCAATACATGATTAGCTCTATGATTTGCCATTTTAGGGGTTTTAGCTATTTCTTTTTCATTTTTTATTTTTCCCCCCAAAATTGTATAGAAAATGTCTATAATACCCTCCTTTTAGCCATTTCTTTCAAGTCTCTTTTGTCTCCGTTCGATTCATTCCAGCAGAGACTCAAAATCGGTTCTCAGTCTCTATATTGTCTCTATATTCCTGTCGCGCCTGGCTCCGTGCCGAGCGCCGCTCGCGGCGCCGCATCGCCGTCGCCAACTGCTATGCCGCCGCGCCGTGTGACGCCGTGGAGAGGTTCCCCGCCGTCCGCGCCGCGGAGGTCAAGGGCAAGCCGCACTTCGCGGACTTCGGACTCGTGCCGCCCGCCTGGGCCGCCGCGGCGGCGCCCTGGGTTGCCGCCGCCGCGAACGGCTGGCCGCTGCTCGAGGAGCTCAGCTTCAAGCGCATGGTCGTCACCGACGAGTGCCTCGAGATGATCACTGCCTCCTTCAGGAACTTCCAGGTCCTGCGCCTCGTGTCCTGCGAGGGCTTCAGCGCCACCGGGCTCGCCGCCATTGCCGCCAGCTGCAGCCGCGTTTGGGGTCAAGATTTGAGCTAAACATGGGAGCTTTCGATGGTTCTTTGCTTGGTTCGCGTCAAGATTTGAGCTTTTTGGGGAGCCTCTCTTCGGGGACTTGGGAGGAATCTTTCACGACAAGCTTTGTTTCCTCTTCTTTTAGCTAAAGATGGGAGATTTTTTGGTGTCATTTGTTTGTTTAGTGTTAGCTTTTGTGATCTGAAGCAGTTCTTGCCTAGGTTAAAATGATATCATCTTTCAGGATTCCCCTCAATGGATTTTTTAATGATTTTGAGCTAAATATCTGAGCTTTCTTTGGTGCTTCATTGAGTAGCATTTGGGAATAGATGCAAGTTTCAGTTAAGATTTGATCTATTCCCCGGTGTTTAGTTTGGAAAAAAAATATAATATTTAGCTTTTCTGGTATGACCTGGAGTTGCTTTTGGGTTTTATTTAAAGTTAGGACTCGAGTGATTCCTAGGAAAATCTTGTGCTCAGGGTGCGATTTGTACTCTAAGGAGGATAGATTCAGTTTGCTTAGCTAGAGATAGATGCTCGTGTCTTCTCCAAAACTTTGATCCTTCATAGCTGTGAACAGAGACAATATAGAGACTGAGAGAACCGATTTTGAGTCTGCTGGAATGAATCGAACGGAGACAAAGAGACTCGAAAGAAATGGCTAAAAGGAGGATATTATGAATATTTCCTATGCAATTTTGGGGGAAAAATGAAAAAGAAATGGCTAAAACCCCTAAAATGGCAAATCATAGAGTTAATCATGTATTGGATGACATTTTAACAATTGCCATCTAGAGAGTGGCATTTTATCGAAGCCACTCCAAAGGAGTGGCATAATATCAATTTTCTCGCCGCCATCTCCCCCACCCTCCTCCTATGTCTAGAAGAAAGGATAAACTTGTAGTAGGAGAGCTGAATTTCTCTCCTCCGATACAAGATCCGGTGACAGCGTTCCTCTAGGCTACTAGATTCAACGCACGGTAGGGCCGGTAGTGGAGAGTGATATGACGGTGGTGAGGAGGGAGAGAGAACGAGGGGGAGAGGAGAGTGGAATTTTTTGTACGGATAACCTTTTTTTTATTCGAAAATACAGAAATATACGTGCGGGAAATTTTTTTACAAAACTAGCCTCTAGTCGTCCAATGGGTGGGCGACTCGAGCCTCTCGCCCACCCGGAAGGCGACAAGAGTTTATGTCGCTTCACGGGAAAGCGACATCATGGAGTCGCTTTCTCACTGGGCGATTTAATGAAGTCGCCCAATGGCTGGGCGACTTGTAATGCAGTCGCCCAGTAGGTAGGCGACTTCATTCAGTCCCCCTGATTTTTGTAGAGTTTTGGCAATTTTGTAGTTTGAAACAGAGAAAAAATCTGGTATAGTTGTAATAAAAGTTTATGTGCACTGTATGTTGTAGGTGCACAAAAAAATTCCAATTTTTTTTAAGAATGATTGACCGTAGAACGATAGATACATAGAGTGGTAAGTGATATTTTGATGTTGCTGAGAAATAGTTTACGAAGAGAACCGGTATGACTTGCTATCTGAATCATTGAATGCGAACATGCTAGATAATAAGCTTATGTCAATAGAAATAAACTTCATAATACAGTTGGGAGTAACATGCCGCGTACATTGTTATTACATGCATAACATATAGCATGATATGCGACTAAGAGCAACTCCGACAGTACTATTAGTAATGTGTGGAACCATGTACTTGTAATGTTCAGAACTCCACCACTAGTCCTAACATGCCTTAGGGAATATAACTTGCTGGGTCTATTACATTTTGTCTACTGGGTGTAGCGTGGTTGTTTCCCCTTTTTATCGCGCCTTGAAGATGGCTCCGCTGCATCCTTGTTCCGGTCACTCTTGGTCTTGAGAGCTGCCTCACGAGCTTGAAGCTCTTCCTCCTGACGCTTGATGGCTACTTCACGCAGACTTAATGCTCCCGCCTCCTTTGCAGCTCATCCTTCTTGCCCTTCAGACGGATTTGGTCCACCCTCACGCGGTGCTCTTGCTCAAGCCGCATATGTCATTCCACCTCGCGAGCCTGAGTCATCTTGACAAAGTATTGTCCTTTGTTTTTCACCTCCACTGCCCGGTTCTGTGGCCATGCCGGCGGCACCCGATCCACCCATTCGATGAGCTTGCAAGGCTATGTGTGGCGTGGTAGATGTCATGGATCAAGTTGAAAAACGATAACGAAAAATAAATGATTTAGTTGTTGTCGTTACCACGAAGTCGTCATCCAGGTCTGGACACTTGAAGAACCTACGGCCGTAGTTGGCTCATTGTACTCGATCCGTGCAGACTCCCACATCGTCCTAAAGCCGCAATGGCACTTCGGGCGCTCATGCCACTTCGGGCGCTCATCCCTTGGAAAGGAGGGAGATGTTCGGTCCACAGTACCGCTTGATACCAAGCTGGCGTGCACAACCAGTGTGGCCGAAATGCAGACACAATGAGTACGTGGTCGTGCAGGTCCTGGAAGGGCCAAACGATGGCGGGCGCCGTTTCTTCCGATGCCCACGCTCCGGGGTACAAATTACTAATAGTACATTTTTGTTATTGCTTATGGACCCTCCATGTTTACTGTCCTTTTTCGCAGATGGCGAAATGCGACTTCTCCCGCTGGATCGACCCTCCTCATGAACGGTATGTTGACCGTTTTGTGGGTACTTTATGGGACCGAATAATGGACTTGGAGTACCGAATGGAGACTCTCAATGAGGAGAACAATGACCTCCGCCAACAGATGCAACACGAGAGGGGAAACGAGGAGGTTGTCAACATAGGAAGCTCGTACGATCCGACATGTTGCTGTGCAAACCCAAGTTGCATATGTGCGTGCCACTACCACGATGGCCAGCCCCGTCGGAGGCGTCCACTTCAGCAGTTCTCCATGTGGGTGCCACGAGGCTCATTTGGCATATAAGCAACGATGTGTATGGTTATACCGTAGTATGTACGAGGGTCAATTGAAATAATGTGCAATGTTGTTAAGCATGTCATGAATTGATTGTCTTGTGCACGAGCCACAAAAGTACCTCATTTTAACAAACAGCAAATACATGTACTAAATAAGTACATAACCAACTACATTACAGAAAAGTCATGTAACTACTGATCAGGACATGCATTGCATCGTCTAGCTGTGTGCCCCTCCTGACCGCATCGACCGCAACGTGCACCCGGTGTTCCAGCTTGTGATTCATCCATGTCATTCCTAATACGTCGGCTCTGTCGCCGACCCTTCCCACCCTTCAACATGTTAACATCCGGAACCCAGGTCCTCGATGCAATGTCCAAAGTGGCGAAGTTTCCCACCACCCTGAACCCTCGGAGCTCCCCACACCAAGCCTGCAGTACCCTCCCCTTAAAGAAGAACTCGGACATGAAGTTCGAAGGATCCATACCCACGGTCCCGCATGCAGCGAGGACATGAGAGCATGGTTTGTGTAACAACTTAAGCTTGTTGCACGTGCAGCTAGGTTCATTTCCATGATCTCCAAGACATACCTCGTGGGTAACAAGTGAACGAGCCGTCCCAAATCCGGCTCTATCACGGAGTATCACCTCAAAACGATGCTCCTTGTTGCCCATGACCTGCACTGTGTGCAACTGACCCTTTTGTGCCTTCATCTCTATGTACGCAGTAATTTTTGCCGAATACAGAGCTCCGGTATTGGCCGCATGAAGTGCGGCACTCGCGTGCCTCTCCCTGAAGTACCGGATTGTGCTGTGAAGAACACCTTCCACGATGGCGACAAGGGGCTGAGAACGGAGACCCCTTAGAACCCAATTGTACACCTCGTCAAGATTAGTTGTCATTATTCCGTACCTTGCGCCATCCGTGTCGTGCAACAGCGACCACTTCTCCAACGGTTCCCCCTCGATCCACTGCGCGAAGCACCTGATGTTTCGTGAGCTCCTTCTTCTTGGACCACTTGGGTTAGGCGCATCGATTGGTGGCAAGCATTGTGGTTGTGCCGCCCCAGGAGTGATCAGCTCCTTGCTCCTCTCTTCGACGTTCTTCCTAGTGTGCTCATCCAACAACCTCCACAAAGCATCAAATTTCCTCTGTTGGTTCTGCCTAGCCAGCCTCTTGAATAGCTTCATCAAAGATTGTTTAGGGAATTGCTTGAAAAAGTTTGCCCCTAAGTGACGACTGCACCACCGGTTCCTCATGTCCGGCCAAGGAAAGGGCTCCTCGGGGTCTTCTTGAAGCTTTCTTATTGCCTTGATAATACCGGCGTGGTGATCATGGATTACGCACACACCAGGCCGAGTGGCTACAACTCCAGCCCTCACATGTCTGAGAAACCACAGCCAGCTCTCGTAATTCTCACTCTCCACAAATGCAATGGCCAGCGATAATATTTGATTGTTACCGTCAACGCCTATGGCCGTCAGGATCTGCCCCTTGTATTTGCCTGTCAAGAAGGTCCCGTCAATTGAGATCACTGGTAGCATGTGCCTGAATGCTTCGATGCTAGCACCAAACGCAAACATTGCTCTCTGCAACACCGCATACCCTAGCGAACTTATGGACGGCTTCTCGTGGAGGGTGATGTACGTGCCCGGGTTCCTTTCCTGCAGGACATTAAGCATACGAGGAAGGTTGTCGTACGCCGCCTCGAAAGTGCCAAAACGTTTTTCCAACGCCTTCTGCTTGGCACGCCACGCCTTCGCGTAGCTAATCTTATACTTGAATTTATTCTCAATAGCTACCACAATATGCATGGCTGCCATGTCCTTCTTCTGCACTATCTCCCCATACATGAGATTGGCTATAAATCCGAACGTCAGGTTACGATGTCTCGCCAAGACAGTGTTTAGAATGCAGGAGTGCGGCTCAACCTTGGACACAATCCAATGAGTCTCATACTTAGGTTTACGGGCATGCACCCGCCAAGGGCAACCAGTCTGCTCGCACTTCACAGAGTACTGCTCCTGGCTTGATTTGACGACGCGAAATGTCCGTTGCATTGAAAGGGCCCAAAGCTTGATGGCATCCTGCAGCGCTTCCTTGTCAGCAAACATAGCATGCAACCAAACCTCTGTCTCATGGTACTCCCATTGTGATTCATGCTCATCATGTGCGGAAAGACCCTCCGCATTAAACCGGTTCCATTCCTAGGGGATAGGAACTTCATCCTCATCGGAACTGTCCTCGTCGTCGTCCTCTACAGCTTCCTCTTCATCCCATGCCCTCTCGTCATCAGAGTCCATCTGCTGCACAATGTACTCATTATACTCTCCTTCATCGGCTTGCCCAGTTGGCTCTCTATGGCTTGACGGCTGTAACTTTCCTTCATGTACCGCATCGGCTTCATGACGAGCAACTTCATCATGTCCGCCAACATGCGGCCCGCCCGAGCTGCTAGCACCTCCCACAACAACGGCTGTTGCACGAGCTTCCTCAGCTGCTTGTACTGAGCACGGTTGCACAAGCAGCACACACTCGTATCCACGACGCCGGCACCCTAGCACAAAGCCCTTCCATGTGGCAGAGCGCACCAATGTCTTCAACTCCCATCTGATGTCCGTGGGAGACCGGCTCCAAAGCCCTTGCACGACGACGCTGTACACCTCGGGGTTCAACGAAAAACTCCGGGTCAGCCAAAGCTGCACATCTCCCATTCGAGCATTCTCGTCATCCGGAAGTACGAGAGTGACTTGCGGAAAATCGCTCAAATCCACACCATTCGGACCTTCACGAATGGTTCCAGCTCCGTAATACACTCTCAATGTAGTGGACATTGATGATGTCGGCCTGCATATATATTTCAATTTTGCGACATGTCAAATAATATCGCACAATACTAAACTTCCTATACCACAAACTTTGCTAAAATTTCTATACTACCATACTACAAATTGCATACCAAACCTATTCTACAATAATATTTCCATACTAACACGGTACTAATTATTCTACATCTATAATTTTTATTAACACCAACATTTCATATAAATAATAATGAAAATACAACATAATCCAAAAAATACCTGGATCCAAATTGATGGAATCTCTTCCCCCCTCACCTCCTCCTCTTCCCCTCCTTCCTCCCTCACCTCCTCCTCTCCTATTCTTCCCCTCCTTCCTCCCTCACCTCCTCGTCTCCTTCTTCTCTTCTTCCCCTCCTTCCTCTCCTTCTCCTCTTTTTCCCCTCCTTCCTCTCTTCTCCCCCTTGTTTCTTTTCCTTCTTCCTCTTCTCTGTGCGCTGAATGTGTTTGCTGAATGAGTAAAAAAGGTGGTTGGTAGTGGGAGCCGGCTGGGCAGGCCGCCTTAACCCCCTGTCGCCCAACCGTACAGCGACTTAAATTAAGTCGCCCAACGTGCAGGCGACAGCGCTGGTTCGCCCAACGGTTCGCAAATTCTTTAAATGTCGCTTCCCGGGTGGGCGAAAGGCTCTAGTCGCCCTTCCATTGGATGACTGGAGGCTATTTTTATAAAAAAATTTCCCGCAGGTATATTTCTGTATTTCCGAATAAAAAAAGGTTATCCGTACAAAAAATTCGAGGAGAGTGCGCGTGTGGCTATAGGAACGGAGTGGATGAAAAGTTATTCTATCGGAAGGCTTTGAAATTTGTATGGTTTTAGGTACAACGGTTGTCGACTATCCCTTGGAAGGCTCGATTTTCTCTAATTAAAAAGGTGGTTAGTGCTCGTATTATACGTAGGATAGGAGTCGTCCCCCTGAGAGCAGGTACAATAAGACTTAGTCAGCAGGCTATAGTAAATATAATATCAACAAAATCTTAAGTGGCAGAGAGAGAAAGGAAGAGAGAGAAGGAAGCTGGCTACTAAATTACAGCTAGCTATAGCACGTAAAAATATGCATTTCACTCTCTTACACGTGGGGCCAAATAGTTATTGTAATAGTTACCTTATTGTATGAACTATTTTTTTGAAGGTTATAGATGAAATGCACAAGTGTTGTAGCCACTAGTATTGTACCTCTGATAATAAAACGGCGCTCGGGCGCAGAGGCGGCGGCAGCAGCGAAGCGAGACGGACGAGCGCCACCGCCACTAAAAGCAGCGGCGCCATCCCCGTGGGCCACCGCCGCTCCCGGCACTCAGATCCAGGGAACCCCCGAGATGGCGGAGGGGCCGGCGGCGAGCCGGCTGGCGGAGGAGGCCGCGGCGGCGATGGAGGCCGAGCCGGAGGCGGAGGACGAGAGCAACGACTACACGTCGGAGGACGAGGGAACGGAGGACTACCGCCGCGGCGGGTACCACGCCGTCCGCGTTGGCGACTCCTTCAAGCAGGGCGCATACGTCGTGCAGTCCAAGCTCGGCTGGGGGCACTTCTCCACCGTCTGGCTCGCCTGGGACACCGCCCACTCCGTATGTGCTAACCCCTTTGTCTCAAAAATTCCTTGTTAAACTACTTTTAAGATTCGTGGCAACATGTAAGGAAGATCGATCTGGATACGTTTTTGGTAAGGAAGATCGATCTGGATACGTTTTCTGTAGTATTTTGCAGCAGTTTGCCTGTGCCCACCACCTGTTCGCTCTTTTGCCTTCGAGCATAGCAGAATGGTTAAATTCATTGTTTATAAGTAGTACTGTTATATTCGTCAATCCCATCACCCTACACAGAATATTCAAAAAAAATATTGATTAGGGATTCAGGTTGCCTACGTCTACTGTTTCTGAATTAATATGTTGGTTCTATGTGCAGAGATATGTGGCGCTGAAGGTACAGAAGAGCGCCCAACACTACACGGAGGCGGCCATGGATGAGATCAAGATCTTGAAGCAGATTGCTGATTGTGACCCCGATGACACCCGGTGTGTCGTTAAGCTTCTCGACCACTTCAAGCACTTGGGCCCTAATGGGAGCCATGTGTGCATGGTGTTTGAGTTTCTTGGTGATAACTTGCTGACCCTGATAAAGTACACGGACTACCGTGGAATTCCACTTCCAATGGTTAAGGAGATATGCCGGCATATGCTCATTGGCCTTGACTACCTCCACCGAGAGCTTTCTATTATTCACACTGATCTTAAGCCTGAGAATATATTGCTGGTGTCCTCTATTGACCCCTCAAAGGACCCCCGGAAGTCGGGTGTGCCACTGGTGCTGTCTGCTGCAAAGACCGATGAGCCACCTCCAAAGGCACCGGCGCCATCAGTGAATGGTGGCCTCACCAGGAACCAAAAGAAGAAGATTCGGAGGAAAGCCAAGCGTGCAGCCGCTGCAACTTCAGAAGGCAGTGGGGCTGTGGCATCTGCTGAGACAGATGGGTCAGATGATAGGGGGGATTTGAGTACAAATGATGGCAGACCTAGCCAGGATGGAGACAAGTGGGGAGGAACAGGAGGACATAGCCAGGGTAGCAAAGAGACTAGGAAGAGGATGGTGATGCAAGCTGACCTAAAGTGCAAGCTGGTGGACTTTGGAAATGCATGTTGGACATACAAACAATTCACAAGTGATATCCAAACAAGGCAATACAGATGCCCTGAGGTGATACTAGGCTCCAAGTATTCTACATCTGCTGACTTGTGGTCCCTTGCATGCATATGCTTTGAGCTTGCCACAGGGGATGTGCTCTTTGATCCGCATAGTGGCGACAATTTTGACAAGGGTGAGG
Source organism: Dendrocalamus latiflorus (assembly GCA_017311315.1). NCBI lineage: Eukaryota > Viridiplantae > Streptophyta > Magnoliopsida > Poales > Poaceae > Dendrocalamus > Dendrocalamus latiflorus. Next base: position 6,681,604 of record CM029651.1, on the reverse strand, counting down.
TATATACATTGCTTTTCCTCCCTCTGGTTTAAAGTAAGACATACTTTTTCATATCTATATGGAATCGTACGCCAATTATCACATGGTAACAAAGTGTCCCCCACTTTAACTTAAAAGAATGTTGTCAAAATAAACATGTGAAGCTATGATGCCTACAGCCCAAGACTCCAGTCTGGTCTGTACCCTTCATTTGCTTTTCCAAACTATACTTGAAAGACAAGTCTTCCACATGACACTGTACACTGGATGTTATAGAATTAACCCTACAAAACTTTAATGTTTTTTGTTGCCTGGTTGTGATGTAATCTCATAACCAAAATCAATCAAATGAAAGATACTAAAACTTCTTCTGGATAACTTGTTTCTCATCTTACTGTTTTAATGTGCGTCACCTGCCTCTAATCTTTAAGGTTTGGTAGGGACTTAACCGTTATTCTGGAAATAAAAAGTTAAAAACAAACAAGAAAATGAATGTGGAGCTTCTTTTACTAGTTATATATATATATATATCACATTTAAACTATGATAGTCAAAATTTAATCTGGAAAAAATGCAATATCTTGCTTTGTCTTGAACCTTGAATGAGACATGATCAATATTCTAGGTTGCCTTTGCTTTTCAATTATAGTTGGTGCCCACTGCCCTGTCCTGTCATATCCTCGTTTGATCCTAAGTTAAATTGCCATTCCAGCTGTTCACAGCAGGTTCTTTCATTGTGCAAAGTTTGAATGGTTGAGGTTAAATCTCATGTTGTTATTTCCCTAATATATTATATATTATCTTCCTTTTTTATTCAAGAGTGATGGCATCCATGTTTGAACGATAGCTGGGATGGCACAAGTCATTGCCCACTTTTTTCATTTTGTATTTTACCACAGTTTTGAACATTGGTATCTTGCCTTTGGTACTTAGTTTTTGAAGACAATGCCATTAATTCTTGCTCCCCTTAATGGAAGAACTAAATGGTAGACAATATTGCTATGCCATTGGTTTTATGTTCCACTTTACAATGTATTGGCTATCTGGTTCTGAAGCTGTGATTTTAATCAAGAGACACCTATATATCACATATATATTGTTAAAGATGTATTTGTGATTGATCCTTTTGACAACCTGTCATCTAATCATTTGTTCAAGGAGAGCAAAATCAGTGTCTAAAAATGACGACAAAGAGAAAAGAAATCGAAGCTAAGTCATACTGAGGTGATAGAAGTCATAATTTCCTTCTCACAACGGCTCGCAACAATGTTGTCTCTTAATATTGCATCTTGACTTTGTGCTAATGTTACACATTGACTGGGCTGAACTAGGATGTTTTGGTATTTTGTGGGTATCAGGAGTAAGCAAGGTATTTTGAACATGGTTATTAAATCTATTTTGTCTTCTGTCTAGTACTGTAGTGTGTGGGTATTGGATCATATGGACAAGTATAACATGAAAATTGTACTGTTTAAGTTGATGGCTACCAACTGCTGAGTTCCACTGCATATGTTCTTCGAAACCTTCAAAATCTCATTTAGCAAGATTTCTTAGTTGGAAAGTATGCTGGGTAATCTCTGTATGGATGCCAATCATGAGCCTTTGTTTGGAGATGCCATGTGAAATAAACATGGGCAAGTAATGAAACCATAATGAATTTTCATTTATTTGTGTTGCCCTAGACTACAGAATGTTTTTTTTTATGAAACGATCTGATTTACTCCCTTTCCATAGGAAGTTTATTCTGAGCATTTCCTACTTGATGCAGGATCACCTTGCGCTGATGATGGAGCTACTAGGAATGATGCCTCGAAAGGTAAAGGCGGTTTGCATTTCCCTTGGTTTTAAGCAAACGTTGCAAGATTGCAACTTTTTTTAATTCTTCATATATCATGACGACCATGCTGTTTCCTAGATTGCCTTGGGTGGTCGATATTCACGTGAGTTCTTCAATCGGTATGGGGACTTGAGGCACATCCGGCGGTTGCGGTTCTGGCCTCTCAACAAGGTGCTCATTGAGAAATATGAATTTGGTGACAGAGATGCAAATGACATGGCGGAGTTTCTTGTTCCAATACTTGATTTTGTTCCTGAAAAGCGTCCTTCGGCTGCTCAATTGCTTCAACATCCATGGCTTAATGCTGGACCCCTTCAATGGCAGCCCAAAACGCTGCCGGACCAGACAGAGAATTATGTTGATGGAGTATCAGAGAAGCAAAGCAAAGATAATGATGAAAGAGATGCAATGGCTGTGGAGTTGGGGAGCATTGCCATAGATGGTGCTTTATCCAAGATGGTGAAAGATCCCCAAGCAAGTACTCAGCAAAGCAAAGCAAATGCTACCTCATCTAAGAAGTGAAATGTTATTAATTTTACAAGCTAAACTGCAAGACTTTGTTTCCGGTTAAGATGTATTTCATGAGTGAGAAATGAGTGTTTCTTTAGGTTTGAGATATGTTAGGGATAGCTACCCAGGGAAAAGAATAGGCCAAACATTTGTTGTATGGGGTTGGTTGGACGAGGTTAGATTTGTTGGGGTTGAAGAGAACCCCTAACCTTTTTCCTGGACATATTCTTTTGTACAATTAGAATCTGCAAATTTTGTAAGTTCTTTAGGAGTGAACAACGTGGAACCGGGATCATTTTACTTTGTTCTGAACTAAGAACCTGACTGGGAATTTCTGGTATGAACAATCTGCAAGCACCGAGGGGCTGTCTTTGGCTCTTTGGGGTTTGGGCACATCTGGGATATCTAAACTACGAGCATATGGAATTTCTGATAGGAACTTTCTGAAGCCATCAGCCTCGTTATCTGCAAGGTTAATTTTAGATAAGTTTGCGTTGTAAGCTTGGGGACACCTCTTGTTACCTCCGAATCCGATGGTTATGTTGATATCCCGATTACTAGTTTCTGAACTTCACTAAACATGGACTACAGATGGTCATTAATTTGGTATAGAATGCCACTCAATTTCTGACAGCACTACAGATGTGGCAGGCATCTTTGCAGCACAAACCTTGGGGCTCGAATCCTCCATGTGTTTGCAGAGATATATGATGAGTTGAACTGAATTTAATTCTCGGACTAATGGCAATGTTGCACCGCTACGAAACCGCTGCTCGGCAGCAACGCAAGTATTGTTGACAAGGGTCAGTGGCTTAAACTAGGTGGCGCCGTGCACCATCCTCTTGACAAGCGTGGCCATGTAGTTGCCGTGGTGCTCGGCAAGGGCCAGCTCGAGCTCGCTGGGCGGCCTGGAGACGTCGCGGGAGCTCGTCAATCTCGAACATCCCATCCCCGAAGGTGTAGCCGATGGGCACGAACAGGGGCGGATCTACCAATATGGCATGCTATGACAGCTGCCATAGCAACCGATTGGCGCTAATACCCCTTACCCCATGTCTCAGGTGATTTTGTATCATTGGCGGCGGCCATAGATGGCTTCAGAGGATTGCTCGGTGGCTGGAACGCGTGAAAGGAGGAAGAAGAAGCTGAGGTGCGCAACTGGGCTTTGATGGCCCATGAGGAAAGAGGCCCACCCGTGACCCGTCAAAGCTTTCTAGCTCTAGGGTTGGCACCCTCCTGCCTCCTTGCGCTCGGCCTTGGCGGCGGCTGGGAGTCCCTTCCGCGCGCGCGACCAGGGGAGGGACTCGGCGGCGCGGCGGCCAGCGGCCGGCGGCAGGGGCTCCTCTGGCGCTCGGGCGCTCCACCTCCACCTCCACGGGCTCGGGCGCTCAGCAGTCGGCGCCTCGGGCGGCGGCAGCGCGGTCGGCAACTCGGCGGTCGGGCGGGGGGCTAGGCGGCGCCGGCGCGATGACAGGCGGCACCGGTGACAAAGTGGTGGCCGGTGGCGGCGAGAATACAGAGGGGGGAACGGCGCAGCCGGCGCTGGCGTTGCCGGCACAAGAAGTTGCGGCCGGTGGCTCCGGCTCCGACCGCTAGTTCACTAGTTTGTTTTCAAGGACTCCACCATAGCAAGATTTTTAGGCTGGATCCACCACTGGGCACGAACATCATGCCGTGGTGCCGCTGCGTGATCGCCGTCCAGCTTCATCCATGCACGCACGCGGAGACGTGCACAGGGTTAGTTGGTGCCTTGGTGGTAATCATGGTTGATTTGTTGCGAAAGATGCGATCTTCCGGCAGCGTTGGGTCAACTTACGCGGTGGTTTCTTGGCCGCCTGCGCGGCCATGGTGCCGTAACTGGCCGGGAAGCCGAAGAGGAAGCCGTCCGTGTTGGGGAGGCCGTCGGGGTCCACGACGGGGATGTCCTCCCCCTCCTTAGCGGAGCCGGCCTCGCACGAGGGCTGTTAGAACTAATTTTACTATGTTGTTTTAGTGGTCGTATATTGAGTACTTAGTATGTTCTAGTATGTTGAGCAGTCGAAAACTCCAGAGTCGGAGACCGGTTATAGTAGTCGTAGTCGTAAGTCGAACTACGTAGTGGTTGTGCTCGTAAGTCGAACTATGCAGTGGTCGTAGTCGAAAGTCGAACTGCGCAGTGGTCGTAGTCGTGAGTCGATATAGTCGGTACGTGAAGGAGTATTGTAGCAGTCGGTACTCAGGATGAATACTGTAGTAGATGGTTGTAGTCGTAGCTACAATTGGTCGTGACTAGTAGTGGTCGATGGTCGGCACTCATAAGCTACAGTACTCGGTCGTGCTTGAAGACCGATAATACCATCTATGTGAGCGGAACTACCGGAGACACTGGTCAATAAGCCATGGTCGGTGAAGTGGTCGAAGGCACCGTGGTCGAAGGCACTGTGGTCGTGAGGCATGGTCGAGGCACTGTAGTCGACAGGACATGGTTGAAGGACTCATGAATGGACCCGAAGCAGAGCTCGAAGGATTGTGTGCGGTCGTAGACTGGGTCAGATAGTAGTTAATCTGCATATGACTGGTCGTCTCCACTAAACCGAGTGTGATAGTTAGTGGAGCAAGTCGTATGGGTAGTGGGGAGTGTACAAGATATCGATATCGTGGTCGGAAGAGTTGGGTAGTTTTAGCCTATACACTTGTAATTAGAGTCTATAAATAGATAAGAAAATGGAAAAGTAGGTGGCGATTGACGCAATGCAAACTCGTGTGTCTTGAGTTGGAGCAGAGGTGTTCGTGTGTATTTTCGACCACCGTGTGTGCGCGTCAGGTTCCATCCCTGGGCCAACAATTGGTATCAGAGCCTGGAGTTTCCCGTGTGTCGGAGAAGAAGACTCGGTGATTCCCGTAAGTCAAGAAGATGCCGAGAGAAGGAAGGAGTGTCTCTATCAACTGTTCGCGGCCTGCTACGAGGTGATTCATCCGCTTCCAACTCGCAGGTGGCCATGAAGAGGGAAGGTGTGGTGATGTTGTCGTACCCATAGCTCACCTGGACGAACTACACCATCTGGACGATGAAGATGCGGGTGGCGCTTTAGGCTCAGAACGTGTGGAAAGCAATCGAACATGGTGCCACCGAGTACCAGAAGGATTGGATAGTGTTGTACGCCATCTACCAGTCGGTGTCGGAAGAGGTCATGTCTTTTCTCGTCGGGAAGGACACGACCAAGTCAGCATGGGGGCGATCAAGACAGCGCACATGGGGCACGAGCGTGTGCTCGAAGCCAAGCTGCAATACCTTAAGAGAGACTTTGAAGGGTTGAAGATAGAGGAAAGGGAGTCCGTCGAAGACTTTGCCAGTCGAGTGACGTCGGCCGTCTCTGGCATCCAAGCATTGGGCGATACCACGGTAGATGAAATTGCAGTTATTCGCAGATTTTTCGGGCCGCCCCATCGCGCTACATGCAGCTCGTGACCTCCATCGAGCAGTGTGTGGACTTGAAGACCCTCACAGTTGAAGACCTCGTTGGGCCGTACAAGGTCTGCGACGAGCGCATGAAAGCATCTAGGCCTCTAAAAATGGTTTTGGTAATTAATAAATTTATGTGAATATAGGACTAACGTGTTTAATGAGTGTTTTAAGGTTTTGTCCATAAGTGGTTAACAAGATGCAAATTAAGGATCAATGTGAAGACCAAAAATGGCTCAAGATAAAGGTATACTTAGAATATGATCCCTTTTTACTTTTACCGGTCTTAGGAGAAAAGGTGCAAGACCGGATTATAGGCTAAATATCGTACCATAAAGAGAGATCATGACAAGTAGCTTAATAGCAAAAATTATTGTGCCATTGGGATCAAACTAGGATCATGCATTCATTAACAATCTGTTTTAAAAGTCAAATCTGTGCTCTGTCTAGAAGAGCAGTAGTACCGCAGTTTTTAACGTCGAAACTACCGCAGAGCGGAAGTTCCGCAGACAAAAATGGTATTTCCGACGCTCGAAAGCTCCGAATTCCAAGCAGAGCCTTTTTCCAGAGAGCACCCTTCGAGTGTACTTTGACTTTTGCGGGATCGGAAATACCAGTAATTTTAATGCCGGAACTACCGTTGGAAGCGGTAGTTCCGCTGTATAGAGCGGTGCTTCCGGAGCCCGGAAGCTTCGGAGGCAAAGGCTGAGCCTTTTTCCAGAGAGCGCTAAGTTTGGTTCCATCCCACGCGGTAATACCGCGCCGACTTCCCAGAACTACCGCAGAGCGGTAGTACTGGATTTTATAACGGCGGTAGTACCGTGCCAACTTTCAAGCAGCTAGTTCAGAGCCTCTGACATAGCCGTTCTGCCACGCCAGAGGTAGAGCGAAACTACCGGCCATTGGGCGGCGGTAGTTCCGCTCGCTTTGATTTTTCTGGAATTTGTTTCAAACGGCTAGTTTTGGTTGGTGGAGGGTATAAATACCCATACCACTGCTTAAGGACAAAAGAGAGAAACTCTATTGAACATCCTTGAGCATTGAGCATTCATTCCACACCTTTTTTTCTCCTTGTTCATTCAATTGAGGTGGTCGGAGCAAAAAGTGCATGTGCATTCAATAGTTGATCTATTTGACACTAGTTTGCAATTAAGTGAAGCTCTTGGTTTATTACTCTTGGTGCTTGCCGGCACCTGGACGATTGGGCAAAGGTTGATCAGTGAACTTCTCAAAGAAGTTTGTGAGAAGGCCCGGTGTTCGTGTGAAGGTTGGAGCTCACCTACCCGGAGTGGGGAAGAGCTACCACTAGTGGACTCGAGGTGTTTCGGCTTAATTCGTGGAACCGATCCAATTCGTTTGGGCTAACCTCAACATAGATTAAGGGAAACCGGTAAGTTTCCGAACACCACGACAAAACATCGAGTGTGTTTATTTTTCTCATACTTTCTTCTAGCTCTTATTTGTTAGTATTGTTGTGATCATTTGCATGATATAGAGCCAGTGTTGATACTTTACTTGACTAGAATTGTGTAGGTTTTAAGTGCTTCACATTCTTGCTAAATTGAATTTGTAGATAATTAATTAAAAGTCAAGAAAATTTAAAACCTCCTATTTACCCCCCTCTAGTCGGTTATTCTTGATCCTACACCCAGCATACTCTACGGAGTATAAAAAATCACCCAGTACGGTCTTCGATGGCTTTTGCTCGGTTCTGAAGGGACCTTGCTAGCCGGCGGCATCGCCGAAGGCTTCGCTCTCTCTGTCGGCCTCCATGTGAGCCCTCATAGGCCTTCACACGGACACACGAGCGCCCTCACCGAAGTTCCGCCTTCGCTTTAGACTAGCCATTTGGTGAAGTCTCTGGGCTTTGCGCCATGCTCATGAGCCATTGGCTATCTCCAAAGCAGTCTATGTCGCGCAAAGGCTGCGCGAAGACAATTCGTCTTACATGGTCGAAGATAATCCGTCTAACCACGGTGTGATCGAAGATGCTTCGTCTAAGAGGGGACAGGCCACGTGCGCCGTAGCTTCATCTCACCGTCGCCTTTATCGACCTCGAGTTCGAAGGGTGCGGGACGGGGCGCATGCCTTAGTTTCACCTCGTCGCCGGCTTCTTCAACGCCAGTCCGAAGGGTGGGCGACGGAGGGCGCGCTGCAGCTTCATCTCGCCATCGCCTTCGGACTAGTTGATCCTAACAAGCTCAAACCTAGTGATTTGGTTGGAGTCAACAAAGACAACTACTTGATACTAGACCCACCGCCTTTAGAGCATGACTCACGAGTGAAGGCAATGGAGGTAAATGAAAAACCTATAGAGGATTACAATGACATTGGAGGCCTTGAGAAACAGATTTAAGAGCTTGTTGAAGCAATAGTTCTACCAATGACACACAAGGAACGGTTTCAGAATTTGGGAATTCGTCCACCTAAAGGGTATTCTTGTATATGGACCACTTGAGACTGGAAAGACTCTGATGGCTCGTGCATGTGCTGCACAAACTAATGCTACTTTTCTGAAACTAGTTGTTCCACAACTTGTTCAAATTTCTGCATAACTTGGACAAAATTTTGTATTGTAAATCAAGCAAATATTTCTCCCTCACTTGACTCACCACCCATGCATGTCAAGCAAGAGAGGCAAAATTAGGCCTGTTCATTTGGTATTTTTGGTAAATATGGTATTGCTAGTTCTTTAAAACGTGGTATTTTAAAAAATATTGTTGGTATCAATAAATTCTAATTTATTTTGGTACGTATCGGTAAATACCATATTTACCAAAGTTAACGCAAATTACGAAAGATATAGCGAGTCTGCAACTTAAAGTCGTGAATTTGGATTACATGTCCTTAGTACAGCCAATCAATCATACAAATTGACAATTTAATTACTGAACTCTAGTTATTAAATTCTGATTCTGATGACATGGTCCATATAAAACAAGACATTATCTGTATGCAATTTGGAGCTTGAGAAAAGAATCATCAGGATTACTCGTCCTTATTGATAGACCTATGTAATAACAGAGTATTTAACATGACATCGCTTTGTACTATTTCAATTCTTGAAATCTGACAAAAGATTACACTTTATTGGAACATCTTTAGGATTGCATTGCTTATTGTGTTCAGTTATAAACCTGACACTTTATTGGTTCACTTAAGTATGTGAAACATGTCTTTTAAGAACGATGAATGTACAGGAATCTCGTGATCATGTACATTCAGGACCTAGGCATGCTAGTAATTAACCACTCCTTGATAGCTTCTGTTGTTGGTATAAATCACAAATTCCCACTTAGGCACTGACCAATGCAACTCTAGCTTGTGGTACCCTGCCGCCTATCGGCGTTGCCCAATACATACTTGCTACCGGCAGCCATCGCTCGATTGCTCCCGTGAGAGGTCACTAGAGCTAGGGACAATGCTCAATGCATTCACATGGAAGGAGAGATTGTGGGCTGGTCAAAAGGGAAAAGAAGGAAGACTAGCACAAGCTGAGAATTCTGTGGATTGCTTCACATGCTTGAGCCACGTGCATGGTGATAGCCAGCAAATAAGCCCGAGAGTGTAGCAACCTTGCTGCAAAGTCGGACGCGGCCCACACGTGCGCCCTGGCCCTGGCTTCTTGTCTGACACCCAAGCAAGTTGGCAATTTGTTGCGCCTAGGTTCTTCTTCGGTGCCAATTGAATGCACAACGAGAGCGGGTCTAGGGTTTTTAGAGGCTTACCTTTGGCAATTGGCGGGTGCCCGAGCTCGCCAGAGTGGTGGATCCATTCTGTGTATGGATGCTTCTACTAAACCCCAAGTTACATGTCCGACATTAGTACTCCACCACTCTATATAACAACACCAAGAAACCCACTTACCAGCCCGGCACAGAGGCGCCCCAACATGCCGTCAAAGCCATGCTTGGGCATCGCTGGTGGCAGGTCATGCCGGTCTAATTCCTAGGCGATTCCACTAATGCATAGTCAACATAGGAAAACTTTTTTGCACTTTTGTGCTGAGTACCACACTGCATATACTTCCAAATTCATAGTAATATGAAAGTCACCAGACACTCTGCACCGAGACTCAAAACACCATACAGTCCATGCTCCCGAAATTTTTCTATTTTAGCCTTTTTTTTGAAAAATATTCACATTTAGACCCCTGGTAGTTTTAATTCCGTTTTTGGACCCGGAGCTCGGCGCCGTGGGTCACGGCGCCGAGGTAACACGTCTCGGCGCCGTGGACCACGGCGCCGAGCTGCGAGCCCCGCGCCAGCGTAGCGGCCGGCGTGGCGCCGAGGTGGCAAGAGCTCGGCGCCGTGACTTGTGGCGCCGAGCTCGGCGCCGTGACTCGTGGCGCCGACCTCGGCGCCGTGAGTCGTGGCGCCGAGCATGTGGCTTCTGAAACAGCACCGAGCACGCGGGCTTCGTTCATTCGCATCCTCCTCCCTCTGTCCCCGCCGCTGTTTAGAGTTTGCACCGATCAGCCTTTTTTTTCGCAAAATGAATTATTAGTTGTATTTTGCATTTGGATTATTTAATGATAGTAATATTATGTAATATAGTTAGTTATTTATTTATAGAGAGCAAAAAATACGACGTATGTTTTGAAAATTCGTTATGTATTGCAGATGATACATGTAGGAAAATTCGTGTAGATTTTTTTAAAAACATTATGGTACGTTGGTAATGGTTTTTGAAAAATAAGATTATGCAGGCCGTGACGAACGAGTTTTGTGTGAAGTTCTGCGGGCCGTGAGATGCTGCGGGCAAGACAGAGGGGAGGCGACATGTGGCATACAAGCAACTCTCCTCTTCAGTTGTTACTACACACTTGGGGAAATAATTACTGGGATGATTCTGGGTCAATCCCATCCCCTCTGTTTGTGGATTGATGAACGAGTTATGTGTGAAGTAACGATTAGTGTATTTGTGATTTTTGTACAATGCTGACCGTGAAAAATATGTTGAACTGGCAATAACATTTTTTGATCATGTTATGTTGTTGTATTGGAAGGATTTTTTTGAATTATTTTGTATGACAACTGTGATAGGAACAATTGGACGAAAGGAGGGGAAGTGATAATAAGACACGTGGGAATCATTGCATGCGAAAAGCCCAGATAATAAGCTTATGAAGTTGGGACGAACATGGCGCGTACAATTTTATTACATGCTAGCATGATATCCGACTAATCTACCCAACTGCTCGTACGACCTCTCGTGTGGACCGAGTCTATTACATCTTGTCTACTGGGTGTAGCGTGGTTGTTTCCCCTTTCTGTCGCGCCCTGAAGATGGCTCCGCTGCATCCTTCTTCCTGTTACTCTTGGTCTTGAGAGCCGCCTCACGAGCTTGAAGCTCTTCCTCCTGACGCTTGATGGCTGCTTCACGCAGACTTAACTTCTCCTTCCTCCTTTGCAGCTCATCCTCCTTGCCCTGCAGACGGATTTGGTCCACCCTCACGCGGCGCTCTTGCTCAAGCCGCATCTGTCGTTCCACCTCGCGAGCCTGAGTCATCTTGACACAGTATTGTCCTTTGTTTTCCACCTCCACTGCCCGGTTATTTGGCCATGCCGGCGGCACTCGATCCACCCATTCCATGAACCCGCAAGCCTATGTGTGGCATGGTAGATGTCATGGATCAAGTTGAAAAACGATAACGGAAAAGAAATGGTTTAGTTATGGTCGTTACCACGAAGTCGTCATCCAGGTCAGGACACTTGAAGAACCTACGGCCGTATTTGGCTCGTTGTACTCGATCAGTCCAGACTCCCAACATCGTCCTAAAGCCGCAATGGCACTTCGGGCGCTCATGCCACTCCGGCATTCCAAATGGGTTGGACTTCCAGGAAGACATTGTTGTGTGGTAGTATTGTGATGTCTTGAGGAGGAGATGTGGTATGGAAGACATATGAGGCCTTCATATAGGCAGGTTATCGGTGCAGTGGGCATAGTCCATGGAGAGGATCTTTTCGCTCTTACTGGATTCAAGTGTAGCAATAAATGGTCCTATGTAGGCTTTTCAGAGACTATAGTCTCGTAATAAATTCATAGTTCGTAGCCTTTTCAAAGACCTACACCCCTATATGTGTACAGGCCTACAGGCCTACTCCTGTAAAGGCTAAAGACCTGCGCCCCTATATGTGTACAGGCCTACAGGCCTACTCCTGTAAAGGCTAAAGACCTACGCCCCTATATGTGTACAGGCTAAAGGCCTATTCCGTCACTGCGCAAAGCTGACATATGCTGCCCCGTTTTGTCATGTCACTGAGCAAAATCTGAACTCTTTTGTCATGTCACTGAGCAAAACTGCCCTCTGTTGTCATCTCACTGAGCAAAAGCTGACCTCTTGTGTCATGTCCCTGAGCAAAGCTGGGGCGTGTTGTCATGTTCCTGAGCAAAAGCCTCTTTTTTTGGTGGTCACTGCATTAAACTGCCCCGTTTTGCTATAAGTAGCACGGTTGGGGTCCTATGACATTGTGAATCGAACAAAGTAGTACCCTCTCTTTCGTGGTGAAACATACCATGTCTGAAGCCGAGGGGCCAGTGGGATTTGGGTCACCGAAGGATGACATTCCCTTAGAAACGAGGGATATGTTCGGTCCGCAGTACCGATTGATACCAAGCCGGCGTGCTCAACCACCGTGGCCGAAATGCAGACACAATGAGTACGCGGTTGTCCAGATCTTGGATTCCCCGAACGATGGCGGGCGACGTTTCTTCCGATGCTCGCGCTCCGGGGTACAAATTAGTAATGTTTCATTTTTTATTGCTTATGGACCCTCGAAGTTTACCGTACTTTTTTGTGCAGATGGCCAAATGCGACTTCTCCCGCTGGATCGACCCTCCTCATGAACGGTATGTTGATCGTTATGTGGATACATTATGGGCTCGAATTTGGGACTTGGAGTACCGAATGGAGAATCTCACTGAGGAGAACAACGACCTCCGCGAACAGCTGCAACGCGAGAGGGGCAACGAGGAGGTCGTGAATATAGGAAGCTCTTATGATCCCACATGTTGCTGCGCGAACCCGAGCTGCATATGTGCATGCCACTACCACGACGGCCAGCCACGTCCGAGGCGGCCCCCTCAGCAATTCTCCATGTGGGTGCCACGAGGCTCGTTTGGCATTTAGGTAACGAGGGTTATGGCATTCAGCAATTCTCCATGTTGATGTGTTGATGATGTGGCAGTACGACTGTTGTGTTGAATTAAATTATTAGGTGTACTACTTGTGATTATTGTTATCCTCAAGTTGTAGTGCTGGAGGTTCTGCTCGTGTGTGTTGGTAATATTTTATGCTATCGTGTCGTCAAGCTATTTAGGTAATGTTTTATGCTATGTTGTCGTCAAGCTATGTTGTAAATGTTTTATGCTATGTTGTTTTGTTCGTTGGTGTGTTGGTTGGTTGGTTGTATGCTGTCGTAATAAAAAAACTTAGAGCAACCCTTTTATACTGCAAACCATCTGTGAACATCAAACCATCAAGCACTTGAAAAACCTCACAAAAATTACAAAAGCACAATGAATATAACATAAACACATGTATACAACAACTAGCTCATTACAAACACATCTCAGTCCAACCACTTACCAAGTGCCTCCTAGCTCATTACAAAATATATACAACGACTTTTAAGCCCAACCACAAGCATACACGGCCGTATCACTGCCTCCTAGCCTTACCCTTACCCTTACCAAGGGCGTCGGTGCCTGGAGTGTAACGGCTAGGCTCGCGGCGGCGTCTGCGTCGTACGGGCTGTGTAGGCTGAGTCGAAGGAGCGTCTACGAGCTGAGACGGGCCTATCTCATCGTAAGTCTGCTCCACCTCGTCGTCGTCCTCGTCCTCACCGCCCTGGGACGGGAAAGTGTCGCTCCTCGTGGGGGACGAGCTCTGTCCCGTGTACGACCCTCGCCGCGTCGGGTCTGCAAGTCGTGTCGAAGGCACGTCTACGTCCCTCGCCGCGCCTGTGCTGCAACCACAACGAGCAGCCGCACGACGTAGCCGACATGCGAGCCTCTGCATTCCAACATTTTGTTAACCAACAAGACACGAAGATATTATGTACTAATTTTGTGAGTGGCTTTGTCGAAGCTTACCTCCAGGAAGGTACGCATCCTGACGTCGTCGCCGACTGTCCTGGACATACGCTCTATGTCCTGTACGGACTGGCTCAGGGTTTTGCCCTGCAAACAAACAAAAGAATGGATAATTTGCTACATGTCAGGGGTATTTAGGTCTATTGAAAAATAAGCAATGAGATTGAACATTACCACACGGTCCAGGACTGGTGCTATCTCCACCTGCGTCCCAAGGCGAGTCGACTGGTCGTAGGGCGTGTCATCGTCGTCGGAGGACGCAATGTCGGCGTAGTCATCTTGAGTCCATTGGCCCTTAAGCTTGGACCGCGTCGCACGCTGGTACCAAACTTGGTACCGCCGGAACTGCTCGTTGCTGTGCGGGTCGTTGTTGTCGTCCACGTGGTCCTGGGAGTGTCCCCACTCCTCAACGTACACGTGGTGGTGCTGCTCGAAGTCTGTGACCTTCTTCTGTCGCTGACGATCAAATCTGCATGACGTAAATCAAAAGTTAACATTAGTAGAAACACCGTGCAATTGGAATCCAAGGTTAGAATTGAAATTGCATGGAACTGACTTGTGCAAGGCCACAGACGTGGAGATCGGCGCTACTGGCCACAACTGCCTCATACCAAACTGGCGTGCAACTCGATGTGGCAGGTGATACTCAACAGCATAGAAACAGATAAGGGGGCACCTCATCCTGTAGAGGGCCTCGTCTATGCTGCACAGTGCGCTGAACTGAATGTCCACCACCTCTTCCTCGGCATACGGCTCCCACTTAACCTGCATAGCAACAATTTACTTGTAAGGTACAGGACTAACAAATAAAATCACGGTACCACATGTAATTAACTTACACTGGAGGCCGTGAGCGCATCTAGCTCGTTTATGTACTCTACGTACGCCCGCTTCTTCCTGGCGTACGGAACTGAGACCTGGTCCCAAAGATATGCAACTGTCGGACGTCGACGAACTGGAACCTCTGGGAACCATGGACGACCAGGCAAAACCGTAGGACGACCAACCGGTAGACGACACCACATCCACAGCTGGAGGAGGTACATGCAACCACCTAATGTCGAGTTCGCCGAACTCCGACGACACGCCTCGCAGAGGTGGCGGTAAAGGAACGCCAACACCCCGGAAGCCCAGCTGTACTGCCCCGCCGTGTCCCAGTCCGTGAGGCAGTGGATGTACATCCACGAAGCGCTGTCTCCCGTTCCGTCGGGGAAGAGAACGCAGCCAAACAAGTGCAGGATCCATGCTCTGCAATTATATGTAAAATGATTTTAGATCAAACTATGTCAATTTTACAAAAAGCTCGATAAGACGACGAGTTGGCTCGATATCCACACCTACCTGCAGTGGTAGGCAACTGTCTGCTCGTCCGCACCCTCAGGACACGCTGCAAAAGTCTGCCGGAGCCAGCTGATAGGAACACCAGAACTGCGATGGCCTGCCTCAGGAGGAAGCTCTCTCCCGAGGAAGGCCTCTACTCGGGCTCTCCAACCTGCAGGCACGCACGGCCCGATAACCGGACGGCCGTGAATGGCGACACCAAGTATCTTCTGAGTGTCCTGGAGCGTAATAGTCATCTCCCCGAAAGGGAGGTGGAAGCTGTGAGTCTCCGGTCTCCACCTACATGATACAAAAAAGAGGACTACATGTCAGAGAATTTGAGGCGCAAATAGCCGATAAACAATGAACATGCAAGTTGCAATGGTTCATCACTTAACCTGTCAACCAGTGCAGTGATGGCGGGGGGGTTGAAGGTGGGCAACCCACGGCGAACCTGGTAAGAGATGGCGTCTAGGCCAGCCCTCTCCAGGAAGGGAGTGTACCGCTCGTCGTACTGCATGTCCAGGAACCCGTCATGGGTTCGAGGACGAAGGATGGGCAGCTCCTGTATAGAATACACCAATTTTTTAGTTAATGCATCAATATAAACTCAAATTGTACAGGAAGTGATGAAGGCAATACCCTCCCCTCCGCGGTGAGCCGTCCTCTGTGGCTCTCCTCGTAGTACGGGTCTAGCAGGTGGAATTGCGCCATCCTAAAAAAAACTTTGAATTTGTCAGTCCAACATACAAGTAAACAAAATATTGAACATGCATACAATATGGAATGAATAAGAAATTAAACAAGAAACATAGCAAATTACATATGAAAAAACAACTACACGAACTATGAAACATAACGAATAACAAGCACTCGCACCTGACTAAGTGGCCAATGGCATGTGCGTGAATTGTGGCCAAGTCTACCACATCTGCTACATTGGTTCTGCTCGGGGTTAGTAAGAAAGGGGGTTGATCTCCCTCGCCTCGTTCTTCCTGGAAGCTGATCCATAACCATCTTGTGTCTCGTCCTTTTCCTGGTTCCACGTTTGTTCCAACGGCTACCCGGATCCGCAATGTATTTGGGCCCGGTGTACGGTGGCCACTCTCCCTCATCCCGGTAAGGCTCGAAACGGGGAGACCACGTAAGCACAAGGTTGTCAACACTGAACTCCCGAGGTATCTTGCTCTCGTAGTCAAAGTTGCGATGCCTCGCTGCTGCCACATAATGAGAACATGGAAAGTGGTACTGCCTCGGTTTACCACATGTGCATGAGAAATCAATAAGGACAACTTTATGCTTCCTCGTCGGCCGGAGCTCTCCATCGGTCGTTGTACCACCCCTTTCTACAACCTCATGACTGCCCGTGGCGTTGTCAAAACAATGTACCTCATGTGCCTCAGCCCTAGCCTTTGCCTTTTCAAGGTGGCGCTTCGGTTTTGGCGCCCATCTCACTTGTTTACTTTGTAGCGCCATTGCATGTGCGTGTCTTTCGTTGAACCAGGCAACAAGCTTGTAAAAGGTGAAGGATACGATAGCATTGACGGGCATACCACGTATACCCCTAAGCAAACTATTGAAGGATTCGGCCATGTTGCTTGTCTGAAACTCGTACCTCCAGCCACCGTCGTCATGAGCCCTTGTCCATTTGTCGACATCTCTCATCAATCCCGTCAACCACTGTCTACCTTCTGCGTTTGTTGCAGTATTAAGCTGCTCCAACTTCTCCTGGAATAACTTCACCTCAAGCATTCGAGCGACCTCCTCGAACAGAGGAAAGTTATCCTTCGCACCATCCTTACGGAGTAGATTCTCGGCAAGATGCCGAGTGCACCAACGGTGGTGCAAAGCTGTATACCCCGGTATCTGCTCCTGTACGGCAGAAAGTATGCCCTGGTGCCTATCAGAAATGACACCAACCTCCCTAGCAGGGCCGACCACGTGCCTCCGAACGAGCCGCAAGAACCATCCCCAGCTGTCTTTGTTCTCCCTCTCAACCAAAGCAAACGCCAAAGGAACCAACGCGTTGTCTGCGTCACAGGAAATGGCTATCAGAAGTGTGCCCTGGTACTTGCCAAGAAGAAACGTACCGTCAATAGCGAAGACGGGACGACAATGCCGAAAGGCCTCGATGGACTGAGCAAAGCACCAGAAAGCACGGAAGAATATCTGCATCCCATCTTGAGTCCATTCGTTTGGTTTCGGGACGTACTCATAATGCATGCCTGGATTAACCGCTTTGATTGCATTGAAGAGTGCTGGCAACTGCAAGTACCCATCTTCCCAGTCCCCATATATCATCTTCCAGATGCGTTGCTTTGCCCTCCATGCTTTTCCATACCTTATCTCGTATCCAAATTTCTCCTTAACAATCCCAGCAAGTGTCTTCACCTTCATATTGGGTTCTCCCTTTACTATGTGACACAGTGACTTGGCAATAATGGTAGAGGTCAACTGCCGATGCTTCTGTTTGAGCTCTGCTTCGGCACAAGTGTGTGGGCCAACGATTTTTGTGATCTTGAACTTTCCAGTGACCTTCTGTTTGCTAGCACAAACCCTCCATTCACATGTCTCCTTCTCGCACACAACTGTGTACCTCCGCTCCACATAAGAATGTCTCACCTTGAATGGCCTTTTACGGATCACTGAATACTCCTGCAGCCACCTTTTCAATGCAGACAAGTCCTCAAACACCATGCCCTTCTCAATTGTCATGCTTGACCCGGCCTCAGGAGCATCTAGCAACTCGTCATCCCTTCCTTCTGCATAAGCCCCATGAGAATGCCTAAGATCGCTGAATTCATGAACTGATGGATCCCGGCCAGGGCAATAACGCCTGATCAGCTCAATATCACTTTCGGTCAGCTCTCCAAAAGGGCGGTCATCATCAGAATCAACGGCCCTTGCGATCTCGTAAGGCTCCAGATCATCCACAATTTGAACATCCACACTGTTGGAGTCCCTGCAGACTTCTTCAACGTTGCCAGATGGAGCAACGGGAGGAACTACCACATTACCAGGAATGTTTCCTGCATCATAATCACGACAACGATGGGATTGAGACAAAACAAAGGAATGACGGGAAAAGGCTAAAGTGTTGCTCGACACTTACTGGGCTGATTCTGGGTCAATCCCATCTCCTGAGGGGCCGCCACGACATCATCAGTCCGACATTCAACTCGAACTGGTTGAGAAATCTGAACCTCGTTCGGGGAAGATAGAGCATCGGGCACCTCAGGCACTTCTTCCACATCCACCGCAAGATCCGGTAACGGAGGGTCAAAGGGTGCCTGATCACCTAGTTCTGGTGAATAACCGTGAGGGGTGGGATCAATGGACACCTTCCGCACAACAACGTCCAAACATTTTAACTCATTCCTCATAACCAATTTGACATATTTGTCCCACTCATCCTCTGAACCAATTAAGATCAACCGCCTGAGAACTAGGTCTTTCGAACCGAAGTGAAGTAACCCCTCAACTGTGATGCTCTCCTCGTTTGCATGACAATGTAGCTTCTCCCGAGCCCTAGCAACCAACTCACTAAACGACGGCCGATCACCGAATATCAGAGGCACCCTTTGCATTTCAACAAATTGAACATTTCCATAATCATCACTTGTCACACTGCCTCCATGATATAGGGTCACTAGGTTGTCCATCTAGTTCATACAGAAAACCAAACTAATAAGAACCTTTAATTGAAATCGGATACTACATAGTAACTAATAAGTACCTAGTCACTAACTAAATGCTACCTTTATTCGAAATTGATGCTAATTAACTAACTAAATTGCATAGTCAATTGCATACCCAAAGATAAACAATTCTTTTGTTCGTGATTTGCTTGACTCGTTGTGGCAAACATTTCTATAGCACTAACTAAATTGCATAGTCAATTGCATAGTCAATTACATCACAGCAACACAACACATTTCTATAGCACTAGTCCTCTGGCCGCAAAATAATCAACTTGACTTATAACGAGCCATATCCCGACTCCAATACGCCACACAATCCTTCCATTCTACGGCACCATTGCCCAAGCGACAGTGATAAATAAGGGATAAACAGCCTACTCGACATTCATAGCACCACACATCAGCCCACTCAACATCACACCCTCACAAACTAGCTAAAAAATATCCTCGACATCACATCTGAGCGCCAAGAACGAACATTTTGGAGGAGAAGTCCTCACCTTGAGGCACTTGTAGCGGTCGCTGGGGCCTCTCGACAGCAGCGGCGGGGAGGACGGCCGGGCGGGAAGCACGTCGGATGGGCGGCCGGCCGAGGACGCGCGTGCGGGGAGGGGAGGCCGAGGCGGAGACGCGGGGAGGCAGGAGGCCGGGCGGCACCAGGGGGCGGCGGCCGGAGACGCGGGGAGGCGGCCGGAGGCCGGGCGGCTCCGGGGCAGCGGTCGGGCGCAGACGCGGGGAGGCGGGAGGCCGGGCGCAGACGCGGGCGGGCGGAGACACGGGGAGGCGGCACCACGGGGCGGCGGCGGGGAGGCGGGCGGCCGCGGCGTGGAGGACGTCGGACGGGCGGCCGAGGCGGTCGAGGAGGGGTGGCGGGCGTCCGCGGCGGGGAGGACGCCCGTGCGGGGAGGGGAGGCGCGCGGGCGGCCGCGGCGGGGACGACGGGCGGCAGCGGCGGTCGACGAGGGGAGGCCGGCGGCCGCGGCGGGGAGGACGCGAGTGCGGGGAGGGGACGGGAGGCGGCGGCGGGCGAGTTGCGAATGAACGAAGCCCGCGTGCTCGGTGCCGTTTCAGAAGCCGCATGCTCGGCGCCAAGATCCACGGCGCCGAGCTCGGCGCCACGAGTCACGGCGCCGAGCTCGGCGCCACGAGTCACGGCGCCGAGCTCCCTGCCACGTCGGCGCCACGCCGGCCGCTACGCTGGCGCGGGGCTCGCAACTCGGCGCCGTGGTCCACGGCGCCGAGACGTGTTACCTCGGCGCCGTGACCCACGGCGCCGAGCTCTGGGTCCAAAAACGGAATTAAAACTACCAGGGGTCTAAATGTGAATATTTTTCAAAAAAAGGGCTAAAATACAAAAAATTCGGTCCATGCTCCACAGTTTAGCTGGTTGTAGGGGGCGCCAGCCCTGGCTACCCCCCTTGGGCCCGCCCCTGTACCTGCAAGAACTAGAGGTGAAGGATTGGAGCTGGAGGTTACCGTGGATATGGATGAGATGATGGAGGCATTGGAGGCGTCCTGCGCTACTGCAGCCTGTGGGAGTGTGGGCTACGGATGAAGTGACAGGGGCACCCGCTAGGCAGTGCGGGTGGACGACGAAGGTAGAATGCGGACGTAGGCGACCAGACGCTCTCCTGCTCGGCTCTTCGGACACAAAGGCTCTCCTAGTGGTGGCACAATTGCGCAAGACTCCAAGTGGCGAGAGAGAGGGCCAGAGGGGTGGGTGGCCTAATTAATCGTATGGACTAGGAGGACATGACGTAAAACTATAGGCAAAGGATGAGCTGCACACTAGTATGTTCGGTTTTTCTGATTTTCAGCTGATTTTTATTGAAAAAATCAAACCCAAAAGAGACCTGATTTTTGAATCCCAAACTGAATACGGAATACCGTTCAAACCTAGCTGGCCAGTACAATTTGCTTCTTTCGGTATGGTTTGTTCGGTTCACTGGTAATGTACACAGCCCTAGGCAAAAGGAGGGGAGCAAATTGGAGCTGAGCAGTAGGGACCACCCACCAGCGAGAGGAGAGACGGAGGGCTCACATCACATGCGCCAGGCAAGCTTTTGTCACCATTCTATGGTGGGGAGCAGAAAGTGACGGATGTGCCACATGACCCCGACCGCCTAGGCCGTGGGCCCGCCCAAATAATCACCGCTCGCCGTGACACGAGGCCGAATCCAATCAACGGGCCCACGTACCCCACCAGATTAACCCCGCGGCCCAGCACGAAACTAACTAAACCCGGTTTTACCTCCACTGATTGGCTGGACCAGCCGCTGTCGTCTCATCATTCGGTCGCTTAATTAAATCTTAATCCTAATAAAGATTAATTTTACAGGTCAGGAGAGATGGCGCCGTCGCTAAGCGAACTCAGCAGCCAGCATGTCACCCAGGTAAGACCCGCTCTGCGAATTGACTCTTATAACCCTCGTTTCCACGTGGCGCTAGTAAACTACCAAGGGCAAAACGGGTATTTCTGGCTCTGAGTTTGGGTTCGCCTCGTTTATTGATAAATTTTCTCGGCGACCAACGCAGCGAACAGCTCGAGAAAAGTAGCAGCAGCCAGCCGCGGAGGGGGACGCCGTTACGAATCGCCCGAGCACCAAACCCTAACCCTACCACCCAGCCCAACCACCGCCATCCTCTGCTTCCGCGGATTCTCGTGACGCCCGAATTCGCGGTTTACTTTGGGTCCCCTTATTTCTCTCGGCGCGGCGCCCGCCATGGAGGTGAGCGTTTCTTGGTTTCTTGTGCGTTGGCGGAGGAGGTGTTGGAGTTGGAGGGTGGGTTTCTGATGGGTTGTAATGGTATGGCTGTTTCTTGCAGGAGGCGAGGAGGAAGGTGAGGACGGTGCGGGTGCGGAACATCTCAGATCTGGCCGGGGAGCGCGAGGTGCGCGAGTTCTTCTCCTTCTCCGGCGAAATCGAGCACGTCGACATCAGATTGTGAGCGCTGCTTGCCTTCCTGCTTGTTCGTTCGGTTATTATCATTGCCGCAAATGCTTCCATGTGTTCTTTCCCCTGTCCCTTTTAAGCACATTGTGATTTTGGGCTCTGGTTGGCGGTTGCAGTGATGGGGTGGCGACGGGGAGGAAGGCCTACGTCACGTTCAAGGATCCCAAGGCCCTCGAGATTGCGCTGCTGCTGTCGGTATGGCCTCGTGCATCGATTGGTTTCATCCGTAGAGTTTTTGTTTTGTTTTTGTTTTTGCTATCTGGTTGTGGTGGTTTTCAATTGGTATAATGAATTTAGTGTTCTGCAATCGCGAATAGTGTAGTAGGTATCTGTAGCTGTTACGGCTTATGCATGGGGCCTGAAGAATCCAATTTTTGTGTCTGTTGCTATCAATATCGTAGCATGTAGCCATGGAAAGAAATTTAGAAAGGCGTTGTTGCTGCTGCTGCTGCTGTGATACCTCGCGCTTTTAAGGTCAAAAGGATGCGTTGGCATGCATGTACAAATTAGCAAAGATAGAAATCTTGCGAACACTGGATATTCACTATAGTCGTGTTTGCACTGGAGATTTTTCATACTAGATGAATGGAAGAAAAGGATGTAAGGGTCGTTGCGTGTATTGAAAGGGATTTTTTAATCGACAACCACATTTGAATTTGATTGCTTTATTTGATAATAGGCTGTGTTCGAACCAGCTTTTTGTTGGTTTATGCTCGTATTGTCTACAGTAACTAGTTTTTAAATTGTGCGTTTTTTCAAGGTGAAGGCAATAGGAAAATTGTAGCAAAAAGTGTACTGATTTTTGCTGTACTGGCTAAATTCGCATGCCACTATTTTCCTGTGCGTACTACCTCTCACGAACAGTCATAATTCAAATATTTAAGCCATAAGTCTTCAAGTCATCAGCCTAAAAGAACCCACCTATATGACACATTGCCATGTGCTTCATGCACTGGCAATCAAATGATGGAAAGACACACAGTACTATCTTGAATTGTTGGTAAAATCTTTAAGAGGCCATTGACTATGATGGAGTAAACCAAAAAAAAAATAGATATTGAGTATTTTCATGCCTGCTTTGATTGGCACGGAAGTGAGCAGCATAATTTATGGGGTTACTGCTGTGATTCTTTGACTTTGTGATTCCCATTGAAGAAACAAGCATGCCGGTTATTTCTTTATGTGCAGCATGCATACAGGTCCCCTAAATGTGCATCAAATGCAAGTATGTTATTCATTCATCGACTAATTGGTGATTAATCCATGACTAGTCGTCCAATCGGTACTCGACGGACGACTAGGGAGATCGACTTGACTGGAGCGACTAGTCAAGCATCCGAACAACTAATCGGAGATTAGCTGCGACTAAACGACCTTGTCTAGCCGCCCGACTATCCCCATTAACTCAATTTCTGTTTGAGGCCCAGT
The DNA here is from genome assembly GCA_017311315.1 of Dendrocalamus latiflorus. Lineage (NCBI taxonomy): Eukaryota > Viridiplantae > Streptophyta > Magnoliopsida > Poales > Poaceae > Dendrocalamus > Dendrocalamus latiflorus. The sequence continues at coordinate 6,658,336 of CM029651.1, read as the reverse complement.
AGAAGAGGCTCGGCCCGAGTTGATAGCAGTGAGTGAAGACTGCACACTTGCATAGGCCGCCCTAGATCTCGTCCTCGCGAGTGAGTGAAGACTGAAAAGTGAGAGTGGAGTTACCCTAGATCTTGTCCTGTGGAGTCTCGTCCTCACGAGAGAATGGAGAATGCGAGCCGCCACACGTGATGACCCGAGCGAATCTTTTCAGTTTCTAAAAACTGTTTTTTGGCTTTTTTACAGTAACTAGCTTTTATACGAAGTATTTTTTGAAGATAGAGTCTACTAGTTAATTGTAGTACATACTTTACCGACTTCATTGAGTTTTTGTTATTCTGTAATCTCTCGTACAAATAGCCCAAAACCACAAGCCGCAGCCAAAAAGAACAGGCCCGTAGTAGCAGCGCCTCCTCCAGCACTCGCTTCCTCCTCCAGTGGTTGTCCCCGTGCCGTCTTCTCCAGTAGCCGCCGCCGCCTCCTCGGCCATCGTCTTGTCTCTCCTCTCTCCGACTCCGACCCCTCCGACTCCCTCCTGGCATGGCACTAACTTCTTCTCCTCCCGCCGTCACCTCATCCTTATCCGCTTCGTGAACGAACCGTAAGGTGCTCCTTCCTTGCTCATATGCGGCTGCTTCTGTTTGATTGTTTTCTTTTGCTCTAAGGGAAGGGAAGGGGAAGGGATGGGATGTCGATGGATTTTGCTTTGCTTTTGCTTTATCAGGGTGGCTGGTGGGAACTTGAGATCCGGCGGGTGGGTTCAGGTACCGGCTGGCCTAGGAGCCACCCCACTCGTAGCTCCATTTTAGACAGGTCTGTGATTGCAAGATTGCTAGTTGATGGGGTTTAGTTTTGATTATTGTTATTTGTTCAGCTGTGCAGTCTGCAGTCCCCTCATAGCTCACAAATTATGAACCATTTTATTTGTTTAAATTGTTGCGTTTCTACTTTCTACTATGCTAGGCAGTGCATTAACTAGGCATTACTTTCATAGCTCACAAATAAGTCATTATTAGTACGTTGGTAGCAAGTGTGACTGCAGTAAACCTGTCACCTGCGAGCACTAGGAGTAGCTGCGATGACTAGCACAACAACAAAAAACAAGTAGTACACCTGACTGGGGTCTAGTCGAGACTAGTTGGTCGACTAGTTGACTAGTCGGTCGACTAGTTGCCCCCTTGTCGACTCAACTCGACTTTGCGACTTAATAGCCTTGAGTGCAACATGACAATCTAAAGTTGAAATATACCATTGCTGCAATGGAGGGGGTCTTCCAGTTTTATGTCTTCAGAATGAAATACGGTGCACAGATGATGGTCCAGTGAATCTGTAGTTTAGTGCAGTGTCTTTTTTTCACTCGGTGTTTTACTCACTTTGCTACATAGATCCACAGCATTGCAAAACACAGAAACATTGGATAATTTTCCCCTTTTATGCTAGCATTGAACAATATCTCAAATTTTTCCTTTTTCAGGGAGCAACCATTGTGGATCAAGTTGTGAACATAACCGCTGCTGAAGATTACATCTACATCCCTGTTACTGAACAGGTACACTATTCAACTGATTTATGTTACACAAATGTCAATATTCTCTGTTGATCCTTCTTTTTAATAGAGATATCTATTTTGAAAATCATGCAGCAACCTGTGGTCAATGAGGTGACAAGTACAAGTTCACCTCATACTTCAGATATGGAGCAACCTACTGAGGTGCCTTTCAATTCCAGTCCACTTATCGTGAATTTCCCATTAATCAGGGGGGGCAGAGTGATATCTTGTAAGAGGTGGATAGTAGGGATGAGTGATGAAGTGAAGCATCTTGTATATGTTATTTACTGAATGATAAATGCTGCACAACACCACAACCCCAACCCCCTTCCCCCGCAAGAAAAATGGGAACCTAGGCCTATCTGCTTACATGTTATTGTAGTGGATCATGTTTGGCACTGATTAAAAAAAATTCTCACCCTACCATATAGGCCAATGCCAGTCCCACTGCTGGCCGTGTTTATGTCAGCAAGGCTCATGATGTCATGACAACTGTGATTGCAAGGGGTTCTGCAATGCGACAAGATGCTGTGAACAAAGCTAAAGCATTTGATGAGAAACATCAACTAAGGGCTAATGCATCAGCTAAGATCAATTCCTTTGATAGGCGTGTTGGCCTTTCAGAAAAGATAAACAGTGGGATGACAGTGGTGAATGAAAAGGTGAAATCTGTGGACCAGAGGTTACATGTTTCTGACAAAACAATGGCTGCTTTGCTGGCTGCAGAGCGCAAGCTAAATGATACAGGCTCTGCTGTGAAAACCAACAGGTCTCTTCTTGTCCATGCTTTTGCTATTGTTCACAATTTGTATTTAGTTTTTACCATCAGCTAATGTGCAATTTTTTGCAATGTTAGACTTGCTTCTAACGTATCTTGATGAAATCTTGTATCTTTGTAACACTTTTACACCTTTTGAATAACAGATGACCTCCTTTATCAGTGTTAGCTCCTCAAGTCTTGTATTGCTGACCCTTTGCTATTGTTTTCTCCTACTTGTAGGTATGTGTCTGCCGGAACAAGCTGGCTGAATGGTGCCTTCAGCAAGGTTGCCAATGCTGGTCATGTTGCTGGCTCAAGAACAAGGGAGAAGTTCCAATTAGCTGTGTCAAATCTAACAGCCAAAGTAAGTCAATGATAAAACTACTGGGTGAATTTATGGTTAGAAAAATAAGCAGTGCTATTAAAGACATGTAGCAACTCTAGAGAGCTGCATTCTGCATTTCTTTTCTAGTCCAAACTACGATGAAACAGAACTTCAGTTGCATTATGGTTAATAGGCATGCCCAAAAGATTGACCCATCATCCCACCGCTTCACAGTGCACAGAGGATGCTCAACTTTGGCAGCTACGCAATCATAGTTGTAGACTTCTACTCTGCTAGCATGGCAACAATTTGTTTCCATTAGGGGGTACTCTCTTTACTCTTAACATGATCAACCCAACATCATCTTTGCCTGTATAGTAGACTCGGTCTTGATCCCTGATCACAATATTCAAGGGATTGCCAGATAAAATCTCAACCCGGAGACCAACAAGAAAGGTCAAAGAGGAACAAACAGGGTTACAGGGATGGAGAGTGCTGGAACAGTTTGTTAGTTTGGTTGTGGAGTTTTAGCTATCAATGTTATATATGTACATATCTGCTATCTGAGACAGAACCGCAAAATCTGATGCTGCAAGGTGATACCTTTGTTAGCTTTTGGCTAACCTAAGTGGCATTAATCAAAGCTGGAACAATATCACATAACTTCAGGAATAAATTTGCTTCTTGCAAAGTCCATTCTTAAGGCAATCAATATGCATAGTTTTTCTCTCTCTCAAGGATCCATTGTTTCGACTTTCAAGTAGTGTGGCCTATCTACGAAGCTTGCTGGGTTACATTGTTCGTTTCTTCTCATGCAACAATTCCACGTTTTTTCCTTTTTTGCTGAAACAGGGCCCTGCTGTTGTTGCTTGAGCTTGCAGTGTTGGTTCTGGAAACTTTCTTCCTGGGGAAAATCTATTGGAAAACCTTGAGCATGTACCTTCCCTTGATTGTGTCGACAAGAGTGTGGCTTGTAACTGTGTATTTCACTGTTGTCTTTTTCTCTGGGGAGGTTTTTTCAGTGAATCTTGTCAGATTTGGTGTATAGAGGACCTCATATTTTTGGAATTTTAGAACCGCCATTCATTTTAGTGTCGATGTTAAATTGATTATAGGTGGCAGCGACATTTTGGACCATGTTCCTGACGCAATGTGGATTCTTGATTGTCATTGATGTCTCTATGCTTCTGCCAAAATTGTTTTGTTACTCGATTTGAGTAATTTGGATCTCGACTATTGGAAACTGGATTGCCCATCGGATGCCGATGTTCGTTTCTTGATGTGCCATGTGTTGAGATTTGTTTGGATTCTGCATTTATATATGAGAGATTTGTTGAACCCTGGAATGTTAAATCCTGCCAATATGGTGTCGTTCTTTTCGGCTTATGGATTATGCTGCACTAACTAGTTTTTAAACGAGGTATTTTTTTAAGGTGAAATTTATAAATTGATAATAGTAGACATTGCATTAACTTTAGCTATAACGGTTAAAATTGTACGTTAGTATCTCTCTCCGTACTCTCTCGTAGGAATAGTTAGAATTTAAAATTTTAAGCCAAAAGCAATAAATCGTATCTCAATAAAACAAGATGGTTCAGCCCTAGGGACTTTTGCAGTGGTAGCTTTTATGTTGTCTACATATGGCACGTATGTAAATGTTGTTGACTCAATCCAGCTGAGTATAGCTGATGAGCCGGATGGCATGCATGAATCCAAACTGGAGATCTTAACAAAATAATGAAAGGATGGGGGGATAAACTCCGATCTGTCGATTGAACCATAAGAAGGTCCGCCATTTGCATATAGGACTACCTTGAGACTGCGTTAATCGGAGTTATTACCTTCTGTTTTTTCCTTAAAAGTAGACTGATTCAAGCGTTAGCTTCCTTGCACCATTCAGTTTGCTGCGACACACAGGCTGGATGCAGAAGTCGCGGCTTTGAACACAGCTCAGGCGCTAATTATGGTAAACCGGTATTACTGCAGTAGTAAAAACTAACCAAATAAACACCAGAAGATTCAGCCCAATAGAATCTCGTCCTTATTCTCGGACCTCTGAAGAATCTGCACAGCTTCCGCTTCCCCATCTCGGACCTCTTCTCCCGGGCTCGCTTTTCTCCCCTGCCTTGTTATACACCTCGAATTTTCTCCTTCCACTTGGCACCACTTCATTTCTTCTTCCCCTTTCGAAACAACACACAGTTGCATCGTCGTCGTCGAGTTCGATCGTGCGTGGATGGCGACCGAGGCAGCGCCGGCGTGGCTGGAGAAGGGAGGGCGACAACACGTGGCAGCTAGCGGCGGTGACGCTAGTGGGGCTGTAGAGCGTGCCGGGACTGGTGATCCTGTATGGCAGCATCGTCAAGAAGTGGGCCGTCAACTCGGCCTTCATGGCGCTCTATGCCTTCGCCGCCACCTTGGTCTGCTGGTGCCTCTGGGCCTTCTGCATGTCCTTTGGCGACCGCCTCCTCCCCTTCGTCGGCCGCCCCGACCTTGCCGCTCTCGACCAGGCTGGCTTCCTCTCCGCCCAGGGCTTCAACGGCGCCTACCCGCCGCTAGGGCTGTAAAAAAAGCTCGAGGCTCGCGAGCTGCTCGAGCTTGGCTCGCTCTAGGCTCGATTCGAGTTTGATTCGAATTCCAAACGAGCTGAATTCGAGCTTCTTCTTAAGCTCGCGAGCTTTAACGAGCCGAGCTCGAATAGCTCGCGAGCTTAAGATTTTTTACTTCCCCATATTCCATTTCCCCCGTCGGCCCGTGATCCCCACCCCTCCCGCCGCGTCCCGCCCCCACCCTCTCAAATCCCGCCCACCCCCCGCCCCTCACCCTCGGCCAATCCGCCTGCCGGCCCTGCCCCCCGCCGCCGCCCCTCCTGGCCCCCCTCCCGCCCCTCCTCGCCGCCCACCACCGCACCTCGTCGCCCCCGCCGCCGGCCGCTCCCCCACCCCCGTCCCCCTCGTCGCCCCCTCGTCTCCCCCGCCGCCGCCCCTCCTTGTCCCCCCCGTCGCCGACCCCCTCTTCCGCCCCCCGTTCGGCCGTCCCCTTCCTCTCCCCCACCGCCGCCGCCGCCTCCCCGTCCCCCTCCTCGCCCCTGAGCCCCTCCCCCCGTACCCCTCCCTCCTCTCCGCCGCCGCCGCCCCCCCGTCCCCCTCCTCGCCCCCACCCCCACCGCCCCTCCTCGCCCCCCGCCGCCGCCCCTCACCCCCCCCCCCGCCGGCGCCCCTCCTCTCCTCACCCCCCCCCCCCGCCGGCGCCCCCCTCTCCCGCCCCCCGTCCCCTTCCTCTCCCCCGCCGCCGCCCCCCCGGTCCCCTTCCTCGTCCCCCGCCGCCGCCCCTCCTCTCCCCCGCCGCCGCCGCCCCTCCTCCCCCCGACGCCCCTCCTCTCCCCCGCCGGCGCAGTCCCTGCAGCTCGGCCACCGCGTGGTGAAGATGCAGTCCGGCGGTCCGGCCGTCCCCCGGCGCCACCGCTGCCACCTCCTGCAGGTACTCCGTCACTGAGCCTACACATGCGAAGCTCGAGCTCGGCTCGAGTTTTGTCCGAGCCGAGCTCGAGCCTAGCTTAAAGCTTGATGTTAATCTCAGGCTCGCTCGAGCTCGGCTCGAGTTTCTACCGAGCTCGAGCTTGCTAGGTCAAGCTCGCTCGAGCTCGGCTCGTTTACAGCCCTACCTGCCGCCACGCTCTCTTCTTCCAGTTCGAGTTCGCCACCATCACGCTCATCCTCGTCGCCGGCTCGCTGGCCTGGATGCTCTTCCTGCCCCTCTCGCTCATCTTTGATAAAAATTAATCTAGTTGTCTTCAGGTCTAGTCAAATTTATGACCACGTTCTACAACCATGACAGTCTACGACCACGACAGTAAGTCGTAAGTTGTAAAGACACTGTAGTAGTCATAGTCCTTGGGGTCAGGAATCAGAGTGATCGTAAGCGGAAAGTCGGGATGTTTCTGTGTCAGATTCTCAGCATGGTATACCACGTTGGTTTTAAAGTCTTGTACGTTGCTTCTCTATTTAAGAAGAAGAAAAGGACACATATTGTATCACGTCGCAAAGAAATGAAATCAATCTAAGATTCCCATGTTCACGTGTGTGATCTCAAATGTTGTCGTTCATCGCTCGTCTAGATCTTAGATGATTACCCCAACAATTTGTATCAGAGCCTTGAGGGGACGAAATAATGGCCGGCAACGCTAGTGATCCATCGAAGTCAGGAGAGCTCATTAAGACCACAGGCAATGAACTCAATTCATTAAAGACAGGCATGCTCGTCAAGCCGATGACAAGAAGTGCCACGATCCTGATTCAATACTCGATGTTGAGCGAAACAAATTACGGCATATGGGCTGTCAAGATGAAGTTAATATTGCGTTCGCTAGGGGTATGGTCGGCAGTCGAAGATGGAGGCGACGACAGCGACAAGGATCAAGACGCGATGGTGGCCATCTTGCAAGCGGTGCCAGACAACATGATGATGTCAATCGCTGAGAAGGAAATAGCGAAAGAAGCCTGGATCACACTCAGGGAGATACGGGTAGACGAAGATCATGTTAAGAAGGCACGCGCTCAAGTGCTCAAGCGGCAACTGAGCAAATTGCAGATGGGAGACTCAGAGATGATCACCGAGTACTCCATGAAACTCACTACTCTGGTGGGTGAGATCCGCTCGCTCGGCGTGAAGTTGGAAGAAATCGACGTTGTCAAAAAGCTGTTCAGTTCGGTTCCTAATAGATTCCTCCAGATTATCCGAACGATCAAGTAGTTTGGTGATATCGAAACAATGTCGGTCTTGGAGGCGATCGGTCATCTCAAAACTTTCGAGGAAGGACTAAAGGGTCAACATCACTCGAAGGACGAAGGAGACAAGCTACTCTTTACCGAAGGTAAGTGGAAAGAGAGGAGCTTGAAGACTAAGAAGAACGAGGGCTCGAACAGAGCTCAGAGAGGAGGTCAAAACGGAAGATGTCGGGACGCGACCGTGGATAAGGTGGTGGCCGGGGAGAAGGCAAATGCGTTGTCAATGAATAATTGCCGGCAGACTTCGATAAGACCAAGGTCAAGTGCTTCAACTACAATGAGTACGGACACTTTGCCAAAGACTGTCCAAAGCTGAACTGTAGAGCAAGGGCGAACCTCGTATCGAAGCAGAACGATGACGATCCTCAACTGCTGATGATCGAAGTATGTGAACTTGTCCATACAGTCCCAACACCTGAAGAAGAGGTACTCCTGCATAGGGATGGCAATTGTGCCCGTTTACCCGTGTGCCCGTGAGTAAATACCCTAATAGAGTCAGGTATGGGATGTATTCTTTACCCACGGATATGAAAATGGGGGAAATCTCTGCCCATCGGGTAAACGGGTACGGGTATGGGTTAGCTCTACCCGTACCCGTACCCGTCTCGCCCATTTACCCGTGAAATAAACTGACAAGTGGACCATCCTAAAAACAGTAAACCCTAACTCCCTGTTTACCCATCTCGGGCTCTCGGCTCCATCCACCAAAAGCCCAGGCCCCAGCTGCCGCAATGCCGCATCCGTCTCCGAGACTCCTCTCACGAACTCCCGAACTCCCGATCCCCTCGCATCGCAGACGCCGCCGCTTCCTCCTCTCGCCCTCCGTCCTCCTCCCTCGCCCTCGCTCGCTATAGCTCCCGCTCTCCTTCGCCTGCTCTCCGCCGTAGTCATCCTTGCTCAGGTCGCCGCCTCCGCCGCTCCACGTCCTGAATCCTGATCCCCTTCTCCCTCTCGCAGGCCTTCACCAAGTGATCCCTCGCGGAGCCCTTTCCCGCCACCCACCGGCTGCCACCGCCGCGGACGCGTGCCTCTCCCTTGCTCTGACACCTCCGCCCATGGTGACGCCGCCGTCCGACGAGCCAACCATCGAAGCCGGAGCCGGCGCCATCTCTATGGTCCTCATCGTCATAGGTGCCCTCCCCTTCCCTCTCCTCTTTAAGGCTGCTTTCTCGCTTTGCTCGTTCTGTTGTTGGCTTAATTTGGGGTTTTGGTTTCAGCGATGCAGATGGAGGCGTTCCCGCTTGTCAACAAGTTCCAGCTCGTCGAGGTGCCCACCCACGAATTCCTGTTACTGCCTTTTTCTACTTCTTTTTGATTCAGTCATGCTAATGCACAAATCTCAAATCTGCGTGGTTAGGGATCCATAGCAAGGATTGGGACTTCGGAACCAATAGCAGCCAGAACTAAAGTGCAACTAATTTCCATGTGCGTGTGATGAATGATGATGTTCTTCTGTCGTGATTGGAATGTTTGCGCGTGCGCACACTAGGTTTGTTGTTAAATTGAATAATGGGGGTAGCGAAAATTTAGTGGCAGTCACTCTTCATTTTAGCAGGTCTGTTCGATGGTTTGTTACTATGGTGTTCTTTGCGGGAATGTAAACTGTCGTTGCAACAATGACTTCCAAGAGCCCTGGACTTCAATGAACTTTTAATTGCAATTTGTTAATTAGATCGGTTCTTACATAGATAATAGAATAATAGATCAATTGAGCCCTGGACTTCCATGAACTTTTGTTAACTCTCATATTTTGACTCAGTTCGCGGGTAAACGGGTATGCCCGCGGGCGACGGGTACCCGCGGGCTACAGGTATGGGCTAGGTTTTTCGCTCGTCGTCTTTCGCGGGTATACCCGTGGGCGTAAATCGGGGCTGCGGGTACGGGTATTGTAACATCCTGAAAAATTTGAAATTTAACATATGAATTTCTTGAATGGTTTTGCAATATATTCTATCTGAGTTTGGATTTTTATGGCATTTTTCTGGAATTTGGCTGAGGTTCCAAAAATTTAAGAAGCTCAAAAAGCAACAAAACATTAGTAAGACCATAAAAAGAAATGCGCAAATAAATAAAAATATATATATGTGAATATGTATAAACAAAATAAATAGCAATATAGGAAAAAAAAGAGAAAGAAAGGAAGCCAGGCCGGCCGAAAATGGCCCGGCCCAGCTTCCCACCCCCACGCCTCACCCCTCTGCCACGCGGGCCCCCGTGCCAGCTCTTCTCTCTCCCTCTGCCCGTGGACCCGCTCCGCTCTCGCGCCCTCCCTCTCCTCCTTTCCTTTCTCCTCACGCCCTTTTCTCCCTGCATGGTTATGCGCGCTCCACGTCGCCCCCTTCCTCCTTCCTCGTGCGCCCGGGTGCCCCTCCTCCTCTTCGCTCTGTCACGTCCACCCGCGTGTGCGGCGTCAGTCTGCCACCCCGTCGAGCCCCACGCTGGGCAAAGACCACCGGTCCTCCACCCCGTCGCCCGGTCCTCCGCCACCGTTTCCCCGCCTTCCTCTGCGGCTATAAGAGGTGTTCGCTACTTCCCCCATAGCCCGTGCCATCCTTCCCTCTTTCCTCATCTCATCCCCCAATTCGGCCTCCTCCCCAATCCACAGTCGCCGCCGCCATTTCCGCCGTCGACATCTCCCCGGTAGGCCTCCGGCCGATTCTGCATCTTGGGAGCATCTCCGCGACCTCGGGAATCTTCCCCAACCGCCGGCCCAGCTCCCCATCGCCGGAGCTCCTCCCTCCACGGCGGTCCAACTGCGCCACCACCGGCCTCCGCCGCCAGCTACCCTCGGCGCGTTTCCCGCTCTGCAGACTCCTTGGTAAGCTTCACCCTAGCCCCCTCTAGCTCCCGCGCCAGCCAAAACCCCCTCCCCTCCATCACGGCGCCGCCGCCCTGCTCCACCTTCGCCGCCGGCCGCTCTCGGCGCCGCCGTCCTCTCCTGGCACCGCCCCGGGCGGCTACACCTCCCCCATAAGCCTCCCCACCTCTGGCGGAACCCATTTCTCCCGGTTGCCCACCCTCTCCGGCCACCGCCTGCCGCCGGCAAGGCCAGCTCTAAGCGCCGCCGGCATGCTCTGTTTAGGGTCCCCATCCACCTGCTCGCTCTTCAATAATACCCCCTCCAGTCAAGTCGCTAAGAGCTAGACGCCCAGTTGGTCAGCTGAGTCCAGTCAAGCACGCTAAGCAGCAGGTCCCGAGTTCGAATCCCTCTCTGCGCATTTCTTTCTGTTTTATTATGTTTTTATTAGTCATTTAAATTCAGGAAAAACTAAGGAAATAAATTAGGAAATAATCCCTAGAAGCTAATCAAAATTGATTGGGACATAAAATAAAGTCACTAGCCACATAGGCGCGGCGCAACGCCGCGCCAGCCATCGTGTGTACCGAAGCAAAAGAGACGATAATTCGTGAGGAGTTTTTTAAAAAATCGAGGGCGCATATGTATTTTCGAAAAAGCAAAAGGTTTTTTCCGTAAAAAAGCGAGGGCCTATACGTAACTAAACGAGGACCCATACGTAATTTAGAAAACGCGGGGCGCTATCCTGCAAAATACACAAAATTTCGGTGAAGTGGAGGGCTGCTTTTGCAAAAAAACGCTTTAAAAAAACCTGCCAGGGACCTATTTGCGAGGAAAAAGGACCTTTACGTAATTTCGGAAAAAGGAGGGACTTTTTTGCAAAACCGCTCCCCAGACCGTACGAAGATTCTTCAGCCACGCGGCGGACGGAGCGATCGCACGGAGGGAAAAACGGTGACGTGGGCGCTCTCTCCGCTCGCGCTTCCTTCCTGGCGTAATAGGGTTTTTATTTAAGCTTTAATGTTGGATTAAATGTCATATATGAGAAACTAATGTAGTTTGGAACATTTGATTAAAATCTAAATTTTATTTAAAGGCATTTATAAAAAGATGGGCTTGGTTATATGACCACATTTAATAAAGATCCTAATTAAAAATACATTCAAGATTAAGATTAAGGATATGTTTACCTACAAAAGCGAGACTTTAAATTAAAGATTACCATTAATTATAATTAAGTGTATGCACTAACATTTGACATGCAGCCATAAAATAAGTCTTAGTGGTAGGTTTAATTAAAAGACAAATCAAGTAGCTTCATAAAAATTAATTAAACACTAAGTTGTAACCATTTAAAATGAAATATACATTTAATTAGAAAGACATGATTTAAAGTATAAACCCCACCATTAACCGTCATCGATAAATAAGTCTCAACGGCAACTTTAGAAAAAGTGGTAGTAAATGAGAATATAGTATTAAACATCAATGAGATAATTAAATACTCATGTGCTTTAATGAATTGTTAAATCAATCATTAGGAGGATGCTTCGAATGATTAGTAAATAGAACTTCGTAAAATACCATAACCTAAGTTGCAAGGAGTACATACCTAAAGATAAATATAGTACACTAAACTCCTACACCAGTCCATAGGTCTAAATCGACTCATGAAATTTCCTCGATAAATATAAAAGTAATGAAAGAAGTTATTAATAAAAAGATCGAGTCGTCATATTCTGTCATCAGCTATACCTAGTTATCTCCGAACACTAAACAAAAATAATCTCATGAATATACCTTTGCTATGACCCATCCTTGATCCCCATTTTGACAAGTTTCCCCGCCATTTCCCACTCACTCCAACCACTCCGACACCGACAATACCCCGCGTCCAATCAACCATGTCTCAAATCACATATTTAATCATAATAAAAATTAATCAAGTTCAACTAGATTTATTTGCACTTTTGAGTTATTTGCATTTATTTGGATTCAGTCGTTCGTAGCGTAATTAGAAATTGGAAGTCGTGAAGATTCAACGGGTCAAGCGAGATCAAGCTCAAAGTAAAGGTAGAGATCAAAAGATCAAGATAAAGCATTGAGTGGGCTCAAGACCGCGGTAAACCGCACCAGGCGAGTCAATACTTCGATCATGTTGAACCTATATTTTCTGCAAATTAATTTGATTTAAATTATCAAATTGCATGCTGTTAGTTTATATGCAAATACATGTTTAATTTACGATTCTAGTTATATGTCCATTGTTTACCTTGAATAATATTACCCTCCTTTGGAATATTTGAATGTGTGAACCTTGTCGCCCTAGCAAAATTATAGTAGTAACATTTCAAAAATAAGTCCCTAATTATATGCTATGCTTAGTACTGCATAGATATTCAGGGGGCGCTAAAATGCCCCAAACCTCATTGTCATTTTCAATCATGTGAAACTGGTTTGGGCAGTCATGGTGGTAATGACTGATATATGTTGGTACGATTATGTTATACTCTCAAAAACCCCAACTTGCTTAATTATCTGGGCGGATGGTTCGAGGGTGTGTATGTGTGGTGCAGTGGATGCACAAAGTGGGTTAGTGGTAGACCGCCCAGATACCAATAAGGACTGAATCTTGTCATGACCTCCTGTGTAAAACAGTACAACCACAAGTCTGTAAAATACAACTTGGCTAAGTAAATTTATCGAAATCCCCGGACTCATCTCACCGGTAGTGGATAGAAGTGGATATGCTATGGCAAGGGGGCCTGAAGGGACACCGGTGTAGGGTGAAGTTTCACAGCTGTCCTACGTTGCGGGAAGTAGAAGCCCGAGCTGCGTCAGTGGCTGTGGGAAACATCCTGCACATAGATGGGACCCACCGCAAGTGGGCAGTTTCCCATAAGGTGAATGAGAAAAGGGACTAGATACTTTGAAAAGTCACTGTGATGGTCTGCTCAACCACACGACTAAGGAATCATGTGGGGTAACGAGTTGATTGTCTCTTGTGGTGAAAGTGTACAAACTCTGCAGAGTCAAAACTATTCGAATAGCCGTGCCCACGGTTAGGGGCGGACATGTGAACTTAACCAGATATAGTTCTATTTCAAAATGCTTTGTGGGTGGGAATGAAAAAGTGGAAGGGCAGTGGAATGCCCTGATTTGAATTGTCCTGGGTGTCGTCCCAGTGGTAAGTTAAGCGGCTATAACGCTGAAAGATGCTATATGGTGCAGATGCCATGTAACGGTGGATGGAATCTGGATCGCTATTATTATTGCATTTTCTTGAACATTATGCTTTTGTTCAAAACTGCTAGGTCTCAGGAAATTTCTATGTATTATATTTTAAAAAAATGGTAACATTTCTCACAAATAAAATGTCAGGAAGAACAAATAGAATCGTAAGAATGGAAGATAGCTGTTTATGGTAACCACATAAAGAAGTTGGTGGACTCATTATTGATCATAAGAGGGATAATGATAGTGTGGAGTCTAGGTGAAATAAATTGGTGGAACGTAATTGAATATACAGGCTAGATAGATGATTTAAATGATTTTTGGAGAATTAGTGAGTGCAAAGGTATTTGCTGGATTATGACACTAATAATTTAAAATTCTTGGGAGATATTGGCGATAATGGAATTAATATGATTGGATTATACACTAGATGGATGAATTGAATTTCTGAGAGTATTGGAGGAATCATAATAAGTAGTGGATTATAATCTTGATAAGTGTATTCTCGGTGGATGTATACTAGGGAATCGTAGATTTGATCATTAATGTATTTGGTGGAGGTATACTAGTGAATTAGTTAGTGATAGATAATGGAAAATGAGATTGATTATTAGAAGAATGAATTTATGGTTTTGGATCAATAACAAAAAGGATTGAATATGAATGATTTCGGTGGATTTAAAATCAATGGTGTTAATTAATCATGGGAGGATGAATAGAACTTTCAAGATTGGATTATTAGGAATTTAGGACACAGAAGATATTGGTGGATTCAAAATGATTAATGATACTCGCTGTTTGGAATTTTAGACAGCACTCAATATGGAAAGTATGTGTTCGGTGGATTAATTAAATAATATTAGATAAATGATGTCACTAGCTGTTCGGAGATTTAGGCAGCAATTGATCGGTGGATCGTATAATTGATGTTACTTGCTGTTTGGAGTCTTAGACAACAATCAATAAAGAAAGTGTATTTTGGTGGATTAAGTCGATTATGGTAGTCACTAGGTGGTGTATAGGCAGTAACAATAACACAATGATTAAATAATAGCAAAGCTGCTAAAAGCGATTTTTGGCAAATAAAATAACCCGAGCCTCTCCTTTGTTAAGCCATGCATACTATTTATTTGCATTCTGTGTATTGGCTCGCGGAGCACGGGGTTGGAGTGCTCACACTCGCTTTTGCGACAAAATTCAGAATCAGGAATCAAATCACCTCGCCTCAGCAACAAGATTGGATCATGATGGCGAAGAAGATGAAGATGTCAAGAACTAGGTCGCGAACCTCCAGTTGGCTGCCTGTGGGCATGTCCTGAAGGTCCCATCTGTGTGCTTCGTTCTTCCGCTGCTGCAATTTAATGAATTCGGTCTAAACGGCCCATGAGTAAGTTTACTATTATACTTATGCTTCCGCATGATTTGTATTTGGATGTCCATTACTGTAACTGTATGCACTATCTACTGATCCAGGGAATAGTGCAGCTAAACACAGAGGAATCTGGATTGTAAAATCTGGGTCCCTACAGGTATGGGTGAGCACTACCCGTACCCGTCGTGCCCGATTGCCATCCCTACTCCTGCATGAATAAAAGGTGACACTGAAGCTTACTGGCACCCAAAACAAGGCTTGGTACCTAAACACTAGTGCGAGTAACCACATGACCGGATGCATGGAGAAGTTTGCTAAGATTGTCACAAAGGTAAAAAGCTCAGTCAAATTTGGAGATGGTTCGGCTGTGGAGATACAAGGAAGGGGCTCAGTACTGTTGGACTGTTCCACGGTGAACATCGTATTTTCATGAATGTTTACTACATCCCGAAGCTGCGAAGCAATATTATCAGTCTTGGTCAACTATATGAGAACGACTGCAAGATTGTGGTCGAAGGAGGAGTAATGTTAATCTTAGATAGAACTCAGAGGTTACTGGCCAAGGTGAACAGATCAAGAAATCGGATGTATGTGTTACACATCAATCTAGTACTCCCAGAGTGTCTTCTAACAAGAGGCACTGAAGAGGCGTGGAGATGGCACGTCAGGTACGGGCATGTGAGCTTTCATGCTCTGAAGGATTTGACTTACAAGAAGATGATACAAGACATGCCCATGGTTGAGCATGTAGATCGCATCTACAACGGTTGTCTAATCGGCAAACAACATCTGAACCCGTTTCCGATCACGTCTCTATACAGAGCATATATGCCCCTCAAGTTGTGGCATGGCGACATCTGCGGTCCAATCACTCTGAGCACGCATGGAGGAAATCGTTATTTCCTACTGTTGACTGATGATTGTACAAGGTACATGTGGCTGGCGTTACTCCAAAGTAAAGATGAAGCGTTTGAGGCGTTCACGAAGATCAAGACTATAGCCGAGGTGGAGAAGGCGTTCACAAAGATCAAGACTATGCGTGCGTGCATACGCCAAGGGCAGCCAACCTGCTCACAGACTATGGTGTACTGCTCTGGGCTGGATTTGAGGACCCAAAATGTCCTTTGCATGCACAAGTCCCACAGCTTAATAGCATCCTGCAGTGATCCTTTGTCAGCAAATATTACATGAAGTTGAGCCTCCATAGCATGATACTCCCACGATGATTCATGCTCATCATGTACAAAAAGACCTTCAACATCCACCGTATTCCATGCCTACGGTATGAGACATTCGTCCTCATTGGAAGAGTTGTCACCACCATCTTCTAAAGCTTCCTCCTCAGCTCAGACCATTTGGTCATCAATCTCCATCTGATGCATAATACTGTCGAGACACTCTCCTGCGTCTGTCTATCTAGTGGGCTCAACTTGTGTAGTACGATATTCATGATCTACCTCAGTAACATCTACCTCTGCCTATTGGGTGGGCTGAATGTGCGGTGTGTGATATTCTAATTCTGCCTCCACAACATCGCCCATCGCATCCCCTTCGTGAACCACGTGTTGCGTGCTTGAGTTGCTCCCAGCAACTAAACCTCCTGTGTCTCCCTTCGGACATGGTTGCACGAGTAGCACGCACTCGTAACTACATCGGCGGTGACCTTGCACAAAGCCCGTCCATGCAAGCGTGCGCATCAGTCTCCTCAACTCTCACCGAATGTCTGTGGTAGAACGACTCCAAAGCTCATGTAGGACGATACTGCACATCTCGAGGTCCAAGGAGAAGCTGCGTGTGAGCCAGTCCAGGACATCTCCGATTCGAGTATTCTCCATGTCCAGGAGTACCATACGGACTTACGGGAAACTGCTCAGGTCGACACCGTATGGACCTTCATGAATGATACCAACACCGTAATACACTTTCAATGTTGTGGGTTCCGACATGATTGATTTCTTACTGTAAATATTACCATTTGTCAACACGTATTCACTATATATGTGCTAAACAAATACGTAGCTACACGTTGCCTACATTCGGATGAGAACAAGAACGGATGAGCCTATTACCTTCACACGAAGACATTTTCTTCTTATCAACGAGTTGCATTCGTCTTCCTCTCTAACCTTTCTAGCTCCTCTCCTTCTCTCCCTCTCCCAAGCTCCTCTCCTTCTCTCCCTCTCCCAAGCTCCTCTCCTCCCCTTAACTC
This sequence comes from Dendrocalamus latiflorus, assembly GCA_017311315.1. Classification (NCBI taxonomy): domain Eukaryota; kingdom Viridiplantae; phylum Streptophyta; class Magnoliopsida; order Poales; family Poaceae; genus Dendrocalamus; species Dendrocalamus latiflorus. Next base: position 6,641,315 of record CM029651.1, on the reverse strand, counting down.
ACTCTTTCGAGCTCCTCTACTTCTCCTTGTTTCGGCCTCTACATCTCCCATGCTTCTCTGCTTCTCCTACTCTTTTTTCACCTCTCTCAAGCTCCTCTCGTTCTTCTTGCGAGTGAAATGAGGAGAGCCTGTGAGGGTACCGGGTCAAAGAGAAAAGAACAAAATAGTCACCCAACAGTTGGACGACTTGCCTACGTCGCCTAACCGTTGGGCAACTAGAGGAGTAATCGCCCAACGGTTGGACGACGTGATCAAGTCACCCCAACCGTTGGGCGACTAGTCTGAGTCATTCAATGGTTGGACAACATACCGTTAAAAAGTACACAACAAATTACATCGTAAATATATTTTTGTAATTTTAAATAAAAAACTGATTATTTAAAAAAAATCGTGAAGTGGGTGGCCGGAAGCGGAGAGGTGGGCGTGGAATGCGGCGACGGGGCAATCCAATGAGTTGGGTGGGCCGTGTAACGCGTCTCGGGGGAAGCCAGGCGAGGGCGCGCGGGCTCTCAGGATTTCCGGCCCAGATACTCTCAACATATCAAGGCCTGCTAGCAATGTGTTGCCCTTTCAACGCGCCGTACGTGCGAATCCATTTTCCCGATTGGCGAGCAAGCGTTGGGAAGATCAAAAGTCGCCTCGATTCCTTTCGGTTTCCGTTCGGTCGATCCTCCGTTCGTGCTCCAGCCGTTCGATCGATGGGAGGAGAGCAGCCAACAACTGTAAATATCGCGTGCGCGTGGGGTAAAACTGAAACGGTTCGTGTACAGACGCGTCCAATCCAACGGCAAGTTGCCCGAGTTTATCCGGTCTTTCAGCTGATTACTAGGGATCGGATCGACAGCTTCGATTTGTTACAACTTACGACTAACAGCTCGCCTTAAATAGAACTAGAGGGATAAGGAGAAACAGTCAGACGCGATCCATTCATCTCTACTATAAATTCACTAGCTTACTCATCCATATACGTGAATCTGTCCTCCTCTACTCCTCGCCATACGACTTGCACTGACAATCTGCATTGCACCGATCGACGATGGGGCGCTCGCCAGCGGCGGCCAGGATCGCGTGCCTCCTCCTCGCCGTCTTCCTGGCGGCGGCGGCGGCGGCGGTGGCGGGAGCGGAGTACGTCAAGTACAAGGACCCGAAGCAGCCGATCGGGGAGCGCGTGGACGACCTCCTAAGCCGAATGACGCTCGAGGAGAAGATCGGCCAGATGTCGCAGATCGAGAGGGCCAACGCGTCCTCCTACGTCATCCAGAAATACTTCGTCGGTTCGTCGCGTTTGCTCTGCTCTGCTCTGCTCGCTGACGAGTGACGATTCTTGATTCTTGGAAATGAGCATGCGTGGATTGATGCGTAAATGCGTTGCAGGTAGCGTGCTGAGCGGCGGAGGCAGCGTGCCGGCGGAGAAGGCGACGGCGGCGACGTGGCAGCAGATGGTCACCAAGATGCAGAAGGCAGCGCTCAAGACTCGCCTTGGCATCCCCATCATCTACGGCATTGACGCCGTGCACGGCCACAACAACGTCTACAACGCCACCATCTTCCCCCACAACGTCGGCCTCGGCGCGACCAGGGATCCCAAGCTGGTGAAGAGGATCGGAGAAGCCACGGCGCACGAGGCCAGGGCTACCGGCATCCCTTACACTTTCGCGCCATGCGTCGCCGTACGTAATTTGCCACATGCATTGCCCAAAATCTTTCAGAAAATCAATGGCTAGACATCCAATGGTTTTGTGCAATGAAATTGCTATGTCAACGTTATCTTGCAGGTTTGCCGTGATCCGAGGTGGGGCCGGTGCTACGAGAGCTACAGCGAGGACACGAGGCTGGTGCAACTCATGACGTCGGCGATTGTGCCCGGCCTGCAGGGCGATATCCCCGCGCGGCACCCCAAGGGCGTCCCCTTCGTCGCCGGGCCCAAGAACGTGGCCGGGTGCGCCAAGCACTTCGTCGGCGACGGCGGGACACGGCGCGGGATCAACGAGAACAACACGGTGCTGAGCTTACACGACCTGATGCGGATCCACATGCCGCCCTACGACGACGCCGTCATCAAGGGCATATCCTCCGTAATGATCTCCTACTCCAGCTGGAACGGCATCAAGATGCACGAGAACCGCTTCCTCATCACCGACATCCTCAAGAACAAGATGCACTTCAGGGTCAGTATTTCAACACTAGATTTTACAATCACAATAAGTATCTATAGAGCACTTGAGTATTTTTTATGATTAGGAACACTCAGATTTTTTTTAGAGAGATTTATACATTAAAGAAAAGGATTCAAATGTTTTTTTGTAATTGGGAGTACTCGGATTTTTTAGGGGTGTATACATGGGAAAAGAAGGATTAAGTGTTTTTGGTAGTTCAGAGCACTCATATTTTTTAGAAAAATGTGTATATAAAAGAAAAATCAGAGTGTGTTGTTTAGCACTTTCCTAAAATAATTGCGGCAGGAATCCCAAAAAACCCCGCGTTCTGTCACTTCACTTGACGAGATGAAGTTTCTGAGTGTGTGTTGTGACGTGCATGAATGTACATGGTACAGGGCTTTGTGATCACGGACTGGCAGGGCGTCGACAGGATCACCACGCCGCCGCACAAGCACTACTACCACTCCATCCAGGAGACGATCCACGCCGGCATCGACATGGTCATGATCCCGTACGACTACCCGGAGTTCGTCGCCGACCTGACGTCGCAGCTTAAGCGCGGCCTCATCCGGATGGACCGGATCAACGACGCCGTTAGCCGCATCCTCCGCGTCAAGTTCACCATGGGCCTCTTCGAGGACCCCTTGCCCGACCCGCGCCTCGCCAGCGAGCTCGGCCACAAGGAGCACCGGGAGCTGGCGCGGGAGGCCGTTCGCAAGTCGCTCGTGTTGCTCAAGAACGGCAAGGGCGGCCAGAAGCCGGTGCTGCCTCTGCCCAAGAAGGCCAAGAAGATCCTCGTAGCCGGCAGCCACGCGCATGACCTGGGCAACCAGTGCGGTGGCTGGACCATGGCCTGGCAGGGACAGGCCGGCAACAACATCACCACCGGTTCGTATACGTCTCGATCGATCTCGCGAACGTCCTTGTCAGACGCGTCGGTGCATTGCTGGTAGCGCGTGCAGATCAGTCGCGTAGAATAAACATTTTAACCGAGCGCTGATCTGTTAATGTTGGTGGTGACATGCATGCAGGCACGACGATTCTCGAGGCCATCAGGTCGGCGATCGACAAGAGCACGGTGATCGACTACTCGGATCATCCGGACAAGAGCTCCATCGCCAAGAACGCCGGTGAGTACGACTACGCGGTGGTGGTGGTGGGCGAGCCGCCCTACGCCGAGACGGCCGGGGACAACCAGAATCTGACCATCCCGGCGCCTGGGCCGGAGATTATCAAGGATGTGTGCGGGCTCGTCAAATGCGTGGTGGTGCTCGTGTCCGGTCGGCCGCTCGTGGTGGAGCCGTACATCGGCGCCATGGACGCGTTCGTCGCCGCGTGGCTGCCTGGCACGGAGGGCCATGGCGTCGCCGACGTGCTGTTCGGGGACTACGGGTTCACCGGCAAGCTGCCGAGGACGTGGTTCAAGTCGGTGGACCAGCTGCCGATGAACTACGGCGACCGGCGCTACGACCCGCTCTTCCCGTTCGGGTTCGGTCTCACCACCAAGCCGGCACGTCAGAATTAGGAATTGCAAAAACCTTTTCCAGTGTATAATTAGTGAGTGGCAAATGGAAATAAGGATGGTTTTAATTGGTATAGTTATGAATGGTTGATAAATTGGAAACAGATATATATTGATGTGAAATTGTTGTCACTTCGATTTAGTTTTGCAATCTGGTCACATCCATTTAGAACAGTATTGAATCACAGTGATGTTCCTCTTCTGATGGTGAGTTGGTAACCATCCAATCATCTGCCCTCTTTACCGCGCAACATCGTACATATTTTTCAGTGGTCACACATTTCCGGGTGCGGCTCAGGTGCTGGGGGCACAGCACCTAGCGCGTGCGGGGGTGCCCCCAGCACCCGCCACGTGTCTCACAACCCCCCAAAAAATTCCGAAAAATTCAAAAAAATACTTACAAAATCCGAAAAATTGTAAAAAGTACTTTTTAAAAATATTTTTATTAAAAAAGTATTTTTAAGTACTTAAAAAAATACTTTTTAATAAAAGTATAAATCAAAAAAAATTTAAGTACTTACAAAAAAATACTTTTTATACTTAAAAAAAATACTTTTTACAATTTTTCGAATTTTGTAAGTATTTTTTTTGAATTTTTCGGAATTTTTTGGGGGTTTGTGGGACACGTGGCGGGTGCTGGGGGCACCCCCGCACGCGCTAGGTGCTGTGCCCCCAGCACCTGAGCCGCACCCCACATTTCCTACTCTCCGTGCCCCCTCAGTGATCATACGTTTTCCAACCATTGGGTTCTAGATAACACCTCAAGTAGTTTAAAAAAATAGAAATGCCGCCTACTTTCTTCTTTTTTTAAAAAAAAAACATTCCACAATACTTAGATCACCAAAAGAAAAAATATCCTTTTTCTGCTCCATCTGTCTATGCCTTTAGCCTCCTTTTCATCATAAGGCTAAAAAAATTATGAAACTAGCATTTTTGAAAGAAAAAAAACAAAGGGCCTATTCATGTTGTCTTATACTTTTGACTTCAGGTTAGAGAAACCAACATAAAACCTCACTCATCTCCATATCATCTCTTCCTCATTTTCCTCACTGCTTACCCATCCTAAACTACTTCTTTCAGTTAAAATGCATCAACCGTAGCTAATATAAACACCCCAAAACTGCTTATCTACCCCTATAGAGCGCTCTCTTGATCCTTGCATATGTCTTACATGTTAGAACAATATACTAGGTTTTTTATATGTTAAAACAATATAATACATTAAAAAGACTAATAAAGCATGGTTATATAATGCGTTCCCATAACCAATCACTTTTTTTGAACAAAAAACAATGGTTTCTTCTAAAAAACCATCTTTTCCTGTTTCTTCCTCCGCATCACCGGTGGGAGCGGGGCTAGCCGCTGGCACGACACACATGCTCTCGTATCTTAGGCCATTTGAAACACCTCAAAAATTCAAAATTTTGAATTTCTTTTAGTTTTGTTTGAATTCCCAATTCCTTCACAATTTGGCAATCCATCTCAATTCCTTGCTTTCCTTTCTTGCTTCCCAGCTCCTTCAACCGATGGCGCCCCTAGAAAATTTGCCTCCCGCCACCGCCTCTCTGTTCACCTCCACGCGGCCGCTCGCCCTCACACCCAGTTTTGCGGCCGAGTTCGCCCCGACTGTTCACACCACCCTACCAGTTGTTGATGCCACGGTCCCACCCTCCAGTGATTTGCCCCTCTGCCAACCTCACCCCTCCATTCCTTACTTTGCTCACCGCTTGAGTCGAGCTCGCGGGAGTGTGGCCCACTTGACAGCGGACCAAGAAATTGCTCCAAACTGTTTCTGTTTTTGGTTTTTTGGTTTTCGGTTTATTTAAGAAAGAAGCCACTTGTAACACATCGGCTTATAATTTCGATTTATTTTAGCTTTTTGTTTGCTTTTTTAGCTTTTCTTTTTTCTCTTATTTATTTGCATTGTCGGTGACATACACATTCACTAGTTTCCATCCGGCACCTTTCTCTAGATGGAATCCTAATTTGACTTTCAAATGCAAGAGCAAGAATGCCGTGAGGGAGCCCTATCTCAAAAATGCAAGGGGAGTTGTCTCTTTTCAATTGAATGACTCAGAAAAAGTTAACAGTCATTACAGTACAATTTCAGCCAAAATACAATAACAAAAGCCATAAACCAGAAACTTAAGCTCTTAGAGCAGGCCTGGACTTATTTTATGCCTACACCTGGCCGCCCAACTGTAGCATAATGTCATCTTCTTAAAAAAAAAACTGTAGCATAATGCCAGTGCAAAAGGCCAGTGTCTCACTGAAGAGGCCTCTGTAATTTATTACTTAGATGCACGGGCCGGCTGCTAGCTTAGTCACATGAGTCTCCCCTTCTCGTTAAATAATCTTGCTCCTTTGTTCTTTGTTTGATCCAGCGATCTATCGACCCAACTGCATATAACAAATCAGTAGCAGCAGTGCCAGTAGTAAACTAGTGTAACAACACTCTTTGACCTATGCCGTGTCTCTGTATCTGCATAGCTTGTTTGCTCGTAAAACACTCTATTCTTTTTTACTTAACTTTCTAGAATTTATACCATTAAACTTTTTAAAATTTAACAATCAATAAATTTAAAACTATCTATATTAACTATACAAAAATTATATCATTAGATTTATTGTTAAAAAATACTTTTATAATATTACAATTTTATTATTATATCTTAATGTAAAGTTATAAAAAGTAATAATCAAAATCGTATCTCAAAGACTAAAAAAATGTTATGTGAAAAAGAACAAAGGGAGTAGTAAACTAGTGTAACAATACTCGACTTTTTTTTAGAAAAAATTGATCATATACCCTTCATTTAGATGGAAATTGAGGATTTACCCTCCTGGCCCACGTGTCATTAAGATGTGAAGGGTAAATCCTTAATTTCCTAACTAAAGGGAGGGTATATGATCCAATTTCTCTTTTTTTATTGTTTTGGCCTCTTGTGGGCTTTTTTTTTTTGCAAGTTTGGTCTCGGCCGGCTCGATATTGCGTTTCTGCGCCCCCCCCCCCCCCCCCCCCGAGCACGGAATTCTGGGCAGAGGACGCGTGGAATTTTCGCCCCTGTTGAGCGCGGGCCAGTGGCCAGGCAGTGCGGAGCTGGTGCACGGGCGCCGAGGCTACATGGGACGGCAGGGTCCACTGCAATCCAGCGATCGCGGGCCACGGAAAATGCCTGCGAATTCCCGCATCGCCCAAGCGCGTTAGCTCCTCCCGACCATGTCTTTGGACATCCCACACGCACGCATTTCTGAGCATGGGTCCGGGCTGATTCCTGCGCCTGCCGACCGTGGGTCCACGTGCACCACAAGCAGCGTCTCCGGCTAGAATTTTCGAGGAAAAATATTCGGGAATGCTTTTTGTAAGAATTTTGAGATATAGGAAACGAGGTTCAAAAATATTCGGGAGTGCCTAGTAATATAGTTTACTTGGTGGTGTAATATTTTTTTTGTAATTTTAATCATTCGGAATTTTCATCTATAATTTATTTATGTGTACTGTCAGCATGAATTTTATAATATGGAAAATTAGGTCAAAATATTTTGAAATTTATTTTGAAAGCTACTTACACAGTGCACTTCATTGTGCATTTTTTGGAATTTTATATTTTTAAAATTATCTTAAAAATTGAGGGTTTACGTTTCAGAAATTAGGACCTTACGTCCCGGAAATTAGAGTTTCATGATTTCATATGACTTAGAATATGGGAGTTGCATTTGACTAATTCCTCCGATAGCTATTTAGCAAGTATTGTTGTGTGTCTTTGGTACTCATCTATAAGTTGGTGTAAATAAATTTATTTATATTTAAAATTAATTTCAAGTTTGTTATTCATGCAAAAGTAATATAAAATATGTCCAACCAAGTTTTTATGGCCAATGATCCGTACGATGTGAAATGTACGGTTTTTTAGAAATAGTACGTTTGAACTCTTTTTAGCATGGAAGCAAGCATGAGCAACTTTAACATATGGTAAAAAAAATATTTTCATAGGTTAGGATATAACTTGCTCATTGGATTTAGTTCTCAACTATGCTAGCATAAGGAACATGTAAGAATGCACGCCTTTTGGAGAAAGGAATAGCTCGACGGGTAGGTTGACAGCCTAGTACAGAATGAGCTGGTCTACTGTGTGGACTGCGGCCATCTGCCCTTCCTCACGAGCTCAGCGTTGTAGTCCTCGCCGGCGGCCCTTGCCTTGGCTGCCAGTTCGCGCTCCTCCTCGCGAGCCTCGTGCTTCCTACGCCTACATGGCTTCAGATGAGTTTGCATGTCCCGGCGGATACGGTCGCTTCGATCTTTGCTGTGCTGTTGTTCCTACATCCTCTCGCATGCAGTCTGGGCGTCCCACGCCTAGTAGTTCAGAGTCCATTGATTGTGCGGGTGGATTTCCCAGTCTATCCATTTGCGGTATGCATATAGTGGATCCGGAGACTATGGGAAAAGGAAAGAACTTGTTAGTGCATACCATAGAAGAGAACTGGTATGGAATGTACTGTAACCCGTTCTTACTGGCTGCCGGTAGCGTGCCATATCCCAACGCTGGTCGGGATAGTCCCAGGCGTTGTTACCGTAACCCCAGTAACGCATGCCCAACCCTTCTGCAGAACATTATGAATGAAGTTGCTACTACTCAACCCTTCTTTTACTGCTACTATTCCGTGCTAACAACCTACCGCACCACTAATTACATGCTAATTGTGTTGCTACAAATGTACTATAAGTGCAAAAAAAATTACCTATTCTTGATGCTTATAGGTCGATCTACAACTTTCGTAACTACACCACCTTCGAACTCCAAATGAAGCAGCGCAAATTTCTCTTCGTCTCTCGATTGGTTCACTGGAGTTCCTTTGGCTGCACCAAGAAAATGCTTCGCAATGGCAGTTCATATGCACATGGGCCATTTTATTGCCCAACGAAGTGCTGTGCACAAACGGCGCCAGCGAAATGCGACAAGGAGGAGCTAACACATGACGACAAATGCAGCAGACTTTGGGGCAAAAAGTGCGTGTAGTAGTAGGAACAAGCCGTCTAGCGAAAATCCCTGACGAAGGCGGACGGATTAGGGCGGGAATCCGAACCTTCCGCGCCCGGACAGTACGATGGCATGTCTTTTCCGTGCTTGGGGAGCACGGCTCTATCCAGGGCAATTCCGCATCACCCAATCGTAGATTCTGCTGGTCCCCACGCTCACCTACCATAGCTCTCGGTGGGCCCCACCGTTCCGCGTGAGTTCGTCGGGGCGCCCAAAAGCCGTGGCATCCAAGCACTGATCTGTGCCCCTGGCTGTGAAAATGCCACGTGTTGTTGTGACGACCCGCATTATTACCATGGGGTAATAACGCTAGTCAACGGATTATTATTCGTTTTAGCCGATAGAACATCGCTCTAACGAATAATAAGCCATCAGAGTGTTGCAGCAAAACAATAATTAGAGACAAAACACAATATTACAATAATATCGCCACGCAGGGCTACAATTTATTACAAAGCTTCAAAGGCTTACATATTACAATCTTTAGACAAAATATTCTAACTACTTCCTATTCAATAACGACCACACGGAGTGTCCACCTTGTACCCACTGTAATCCGAGTCTACGGTATCCCATGCAGGTAGCTTCCTACTGATCTTAGCCATTCCCTGAATTGTCATGCTCCTAAGCAAAGGGGGAGATAATAGCAAGGATGAGTACAGAAATACTCAGCAAGCGTTATTAGCAAAAATGCATAGAATGCTTATCAGTTATGCCTGTAGGAATATCAATTCCTCTCTTCAATCTCATGATCATTCTTAACACTCTTTGCATCATCAATTTCCTTTCCATGACTTATAGAAGATAAGGTTTGTTGGTTTTGAAAGGATCCAATTTATTAATTTAGAAAACTACTGAACATACGCATGAACAGCAAAAACCCCATAAGTTTCCGTAATTCTCCTTTCCCGGAGACAGGCATGAATTCATGATTTGGATAGCATTGTGCAAGCTTGTATCACTTTACCCATCATCACTCTGCTCGTGTTGGCTCTTTGGGGTTATCCGCAATTCCTTTGAAGCGGCGCCCAGAACAGAGTACAGTGCAATTATCTCTAGTTCAGTAATTATATCTTCCACCCGGTTATACACAATCAGCAGCCTGGAGCGGTGTAAAACCCTCACACAGACCCACTGAAAACGACATAACCGTTGGCTGGTAGGGTTTTCCGACCCTCACCCAGCCCCCCTGCCAGCGTAATATAACGCCAATGCGTAACCCGCCTGTGGGTTCTTACGCTCCGGTCTTATACCGGTTCCTTTGGGCTTATCCCATAAATAAAATCACTCCTGTCTGTTCACACGGACGAAGTTGGTAAATTCCTTATATTCTATTCTTATGTAGAGGTCCCACACCTGCCCACTTGTCACTTACCCTGGCAACCTCTGCCCACCTTCTTACTTAACTTTAGTGGCCAACTTCTCCATCAGTTGCCATTCATCTCTTTTCTCTTATCTCTTGCCAATTCTCGATTTAAATCATCTTTTATTTATTTCATGCAGGGTGATACACTGATACTAGATTAATACAAAATACTTATTTTACGGAATATACTCAGAAGCTTTGATTAAAGGAATGCTTGCCTGGATTTCAACCATAGATTTGGATTCAAGTAGGATCAGGTGAAATCACTCCTGTAGCTCGGTTGTTGCCTGCAGTTAAATACGTTGGCTATGACTTAATTTTATGAGAACGTAATAAAATACAGGGTGTTGATGTGCTTGTGCTCCTAGGGTAGGACGTCACTCCATTTAACCCAATCGCCGTAATCGAGGTGAATTTCTGTACACTACTCGTTGTTCAACATTATCGCATTAACGTTAGGATATATGGTTGATTTAGTAGGTATGCCCGACGTTGTATTAATTCCTAACAATTTTTCAATTATATGGGATTACTAAATGTAGGTACAGTTATAACGGTGAATTTTATTCCTAGTCAATCTCACGCATACAATTAGACTTAATTATTTTCTCATATGTTCGTATATATTTATTTACTTCTCTAATTCGTTTTAGATCTTAAGATGACTCATTACATTTCTTCGTATTATTATTATGCGTGGCGAGTTGAATTATAAACCCAGAAGAAAATGGTCTCATGAATTAATTACTTAATTTCTTAATTGTACTATACTCAGGCGTCCTCATGGGATTCATAAATTCTATTGTAGTTCTGGGCATATGAAATGTGCAATAAAGTGATCCAATTAGTATTATAACCATGTACTTCATATATGGGCAATTCCAACCTACGGCATTATTAATTTATTTTCCGATTCACAAACGTTTGATAGGGCAGTTTTGTAATTTAATGATAGCCTGGAATACTTTACTTAGTACAGCATCGGTTAACTCGTTACACTCTAGGTTTTAATCTATATCTGATAATTCATTTATTTTAGTTATCGCAATTACTAATTAATGGTTTTCTACGGTTCCGATGAATTTAACTAACCAGTTATGAAAACTCACAACAAAATAGGCTAGGATTACAGTCACTTAATTTACTTCATACGCATACTAAACATTTAATTGATCATGGAGATCGTCTACTTTATGAGTAATAGCTATAAATATTTATTGGGTAAGTTGGTGATTTGATATAGCTAACTAGGGTTAAACGGCACACATACTAATTTATTCAATACACGCTTGGATTTACTCTATTGATGGCACTAACTGTTATTATAATAACTGGAGAAATATTATGGTTTTTGGGCTTTGACTTACGATGCTGAGAAAATAATATGGCATAATCAATCGAGCGAGTTATACTAAAATAGATGTTCATATTTTCTAACTCATATTTTCTATTATCGTTGGCTTTCAATACTATCGATTTATTTCTAATTGATCAACTAATAATTAAATCCATTTTATCCACCCTAATTACGAACGTAATCATTTCTTAGCTGAGGTTTATGTTGCGAAGTAATGTGTCTTCCCTAACAATTTATCTAGAATAAATTTATATCCGGAACATCGGCTAATTACGAATTTTCAGTTTAAGTGCTTTCCAACTTACCAAATTTATTTCCCCTTTTATTTTTCTTTTCCTTATTTTCTTTTCTCTTTTTTTCTTTCCCCTTCCATTCCTTTTTTCTTTTCGCTCGTTCCCCTCTTCTGGAGCCTTCCGCCGCCAGCGCCTTTTCCCCTCCTCCCTACTTCCACCGACGCCTCAACGCCTCCTCTGCCTCCCTTCTTTTTCCCCACCGCCGCCTACACGCCTCTTCCTCCCGCGCCGCATCGCCGCCGTCCCCTCCATGCCGACGCCGCCGCTCCCCGCCCCCGCGTCTTGGCGCCTCCGCCCCCGGGTCTCACACCTCCGCCCCGGTTCGTCTCCCCGACGCCCGTTCCCGAGCGCCGCCCACTCCAGTGGCGCCGCGCTAGGTGGCCCGGCCGCTCCCACCAACACGCCTCCCCTGGCGCCTCCTGCCCTAGCGGTGCCACCTGGTGACCCACGGCCCAGCCGCTCCCCTCCTTGCCTCTTGGCTCCATCCGAGGAACCCCGGCCAGATCCGGCCGATCTGGTGCTTTTCCCCCATTTCTTGCTCCGTTCTATGTGTTTGTGACTTGCTATTTTTGTGTGGTTTTGCCTAATGGTTAGGTTGGGAGACGGGTGGCCGTGGCTGACCACCGCCGGTTAGCCGTCGCCGTACGCCGGGGGAGTACCGGTGGCGGCTAGCTGGTGGCTCGGCCGAAGGAAACCCGCAGCCACCGTCCTCACGGGTAAACCTCTTCTCCCCTCTTCTACCTCTGGTGATATGCTTGGATTGGTTCCATGTGTTCTACTGAGGATGGATGCTTATGGTTTCTAGTTCAATGTTGGCTATAATGGATGAATGTAGTACATGGATGGTGATTTGTGGGGTTTACCTTTACTGGTGATTGCGAGAAAGGTTAGGGTTTGGGGCTGGTGGTGGTCGCTTGCTTGCGGTGGGTTGGTCGTCTGGCGATGACTCCCTCCTGAGGTGGACTGATTCGGCTTGCGGTTCAACTTCTACCGCCGCTCCCTGTCCTCTGGCTCCCGTCGGCTTGCCGAGCGTTCACCTCCTTGGCCTTGCTGGTTGCGGTTCTCCTGCTGCCATCACGGTCGCCTTGCTCCCGTCGGCTTGCCGCCTTCACTTCCTTGGCCTTCGGGCTCCACTCGATGTCTGGCCTCTCGGTGGTGTTGGGACTGACTGGGAAGTGCTGGGGAAGGCTTACCTTGCCTCTCTCTGTCTCTCTGTGCTCTTTCCTCGGTTTGGCTGGTTGATGTATTAGCCGTGAGATATTTTGGCTGGCAGTGCTGTGGTTTTGGCCGCGAGGGTTTGCTGGCTGGCGGTGCTATCTGGGCATGTTGGCTCTGGCCGTGTGCTGTCTCGGCAATATGGTGCGATGTGGGCATATCTTTGACAGATGTCTCTCGGTTGTGGTTTGGGCTTGGAAAATGGGATTATGGCATTTTTGACTTTGCCTTGGTTGGTTCCTATACCCAAAACAGGTTTGTATAATAATAAAATACCGTGTGATGAGCCTATGGTTGTGAGAGGTGTTGACTGGCCCCCGGACGGTCAGGTATCTCCGTGAACGGATTACCCCGCTCTGAGTTAATCCTTAGGGCTCTGACGGCAACGCTTTCTTTATTTTACTTTAATTTTGCTTAATTCTTTTGTTCGGTCTTTTTCGGTCTTATAATTTGATTGTTTAATCACAAATGAATAACGATGTAACGGCAACTCGACGACAGTCTGATCCCTGTATGAAATGGCCTAAATTGTAATTCGGCTTTCTCTTACTATTGATGTATACAAAATAATGTAATTTCTATTCTTCATTTCCCTATTGTAATAATTATGTATGAGATGGAGCTCTAGTTGTAATTGACGCTCTCTATTATAATTGCTTCATTTTTGAGATAGTTATTTGGTTAGGACACAAAATTGTTTATCTGATGTAATTCGTATTGTCGCTATTATGTAATGCAAATTGTAATATTTTTATTGGACTTGAATGAGTTCTCATTATCGATCAATGTATGTTATTGATTTTACCCTACACAATTGTAATTAACTACTGGTGTATTACGGACTGTTATATATATTTTAATTGACTTGAAAGTTTCTATTTGTCGTGCAATTGAATTTTTGTTTCTTACTTCAGTCCATATAGTTTGATATTCATCCTCGTACAAGGTACTAGTTTATCATTCGTTGATTTAAATTTATACGACTACTTAGAAAATGTTAAATTCCCTCGTATTTTTAGATTCTTAATTACCTAATTAATCGTGCTTAACGTTGTAATTCGTTGCTTACGGTTAATTAACGGTGCGGGTTGTTACAGTTGTCTACCGGCGATTCCTCGGTTAGAAGGGAGCCAATTACGTAAAATCCATGCCCAGCCAATTTTGTAAAAACCATGCCCAATGGCCATTCCTGCAAAAAAAATGTCCGAGAGGCTACTTGCATCAAGCATTCAGCAGTAACAGCGGTCAAGTGGGAAAAAAATTTGAGTGACCCGCCCGGTTTGGTTAGGTTAACCTCTCGTTTCCTCTGCTCATATTGGCATCGATACGCACGGCACGCCATCTCCATCCATCCATCCATCCCTAATGACGAGCATTAAACTCTAAACGACAGCAGCTGCGTCTGCGTGCCTTTGCATTTTGCACCGGCCGGGGGGGGACAGCAAACGCCGGGCGGGATTCTCTATAAATTCAGAGGCGCTCATGGAACCAGGACAGTGTCTCCCCTGCAGATCCCACATTGCTTCTCAAGTTGCTTTAGCCAGATCCGCCTATAAATTACAAAACTCCTTGATCAATTCACTAGTGCCCCAGTTGCAGCCTGCAGGGCCTGTTTTTTTAGCTGGGATTTCTGTTTTTTAGCTGAAGCTTATTAGTACTATTGAGAGTAAAAAAGACAAACATAACAGGCCGTAGCTGCACGGTTCAGAGAGAAACAGGATTGGCCATTACTGCTGTTCTCCACCGTGCACTGCGGTGTCCTGTGAGGCTGTTTACTCTGCATCCCACATTCCCACGCTAGCCTAGCTGGACGGGCCTTCACTGCAAGAGCAGTTGTTACTTCACCGAGCAAGTTTGTACTGACACTGCGACACCTTGTAAGTGTATTCCTTATTCATTTCATCCCCTCGTCCGTTTCTGTTTCTCCTTGCATGTGGCTATGTACTTACTTTGCATCTTGCAGTAGTGTTTTTCTTCTTCTCTCCAACTTGTACCTGAAAGATTACCTAAACGCCTCGTTTTCTTGCGATTATTCTTCTGCGAACCACTTGCTTACTGTTTGGCTTGTCTGAATCGTGATCTGGATCCTCCAGCTATCGCGATCTGGATCTTTCGGGTTTTTTTTATTTTGGGATGGATATTTCAGTTTTACCTTTTAACGTGATCTCATCTGCACGAGGCTAGGCCCTGATCAATATGGCTTCAGCTTCTGACTTCAGCTTATTTTTGCACTATTCATAAATTTCGTCTTTTTCTGAACTTTTGGTTTTTTTTAGTTTTTTTACCGGTTCTTTTTTTCCTCGTATTTGTTTACATTATACTTGATGGGCTAATATGTTTTTTTTATTTTTAATTTTTTTTAAATTTAATTATGATAAATAAGCCTCTGTCAGCTACAGTGCTTTTTTCAGCCAACTACAGTGTTTTCAGCCATAAACCATAAGGCTTTCAGCCGAACCGATCACCACCTATATATCATAAGCCTCGAGATAAGGCGTACAACAGTACAAGGACAGTGGACACGTGCTGTGATGCGTTGTTCGTTCCAAGTTGCGTGCGCGAGCTATATTTCTTGCGGAGCAGTCGATGGTCCTCGGCATGTTAATTTACATTTTTTTTGGTTTCTAGCTTCCAACTTTTCTATAGTAATTAGTTTTTAAATGTAATATATTTTTAAAATAGTTTCTATTAGTTAATTATAGTATATACTATAGTGACTTCATTTATTTCGATAAAAATCGTACATGAGTTTCTGTTAATCTGTAATCTCTTATACGAACAGTCTAAAAATCATAAGCCACAGCCAAAAGCCATAAGTGGTAGCAAAAAAGAACATACCCTTTGTTTTTAGTTATTTACAGCTTCTTTCTAATAAATAAATAAAATTATTTCGTTTTTAAAATAATTTATCAGAATAATTTTTTCGAATCGATTGATTGATATTGATTTATTCATATAAACGCTGATACTAACACTAAAAACTATCGATAACAGTTATTAACCATGCAGAAAAAGGCCATACGTCTCTAAGCCTGACTCTCTGAAGTTATACAGACTTGTAGCCACTGAAAACTGCACTTGTTTGCTGCGATCCTTTTCAGAATGGAAAATCTATGACATTTCTGAGCTTGAGTGATCGAGAATGTGAATAGTAAGCGGTCTTTGTACATGCCTTGTTGGAGGGATAAGCATACACGGGTCATAGAAGAAGAAGAAGAGGAACGATTCGTTTGTTGGAAAACAAAGATCACAAACATGCATCTCGGTTTCAATAGGATTGTTTTCGGAGATCGTGGAGCACAGGTTGTGCAGAATTTCCTGCAGATGACGTGCAATGGATAGCTACGAACTGCACACGCAGCTAATAATAGCAGTCGCTGTTGGGTATCGTCATACGCTGATATGCATCCACTAATCTAACTATACCAGTCAAATATGGGTTGATATGGAAATGACGACCCATAATAAAGGATTTTTTAGGAATTTCAAGATGTAATCTAGCTCTTCGAATGGTGTGTTAAGGAGTTGCTTTCAAAAGAGCTAGTGCAAGACTTAGGGCATGCTTAGTCGCTAGCCATATTGTGTCAACCTTTTTTTTGCTAAAGTATCGTATATCATAAATTTTTTCTCAGAAATGCGTTGGCTATAACTGTAACACAATATGGTAAAGAATTATGTCTATGGAAGTAGGAAACCATGCTGAGATTTTGTAGATGCCAAAAGTATAGCATCATACAAAACATCGGTCTAAAAAATTGAACGTGTCTAATTGGGTTATGATATATCACGGTAACGAACCAAACATGTCTCTTTAAGACTTTACTAATAATTTAAGATCAAATAGAACTCGCTGTAAACACTTGTTTCCCCACCAAAATCAAGGCCGAAACAACCAATCCTCGACGGCGGCTGCATTTCTCGTTCGTGCATGTGCAAAGAACCAGTTCATCATCACCGCCGTTTCGACCGTTGGTTAATTAGCAACCACCGGCAGCGTACCAACGTCTCTATTTGGGGATTAACCAATGATTAATTTTGTACACCGTGCCGTGCTAAACGGATCGCTAATGTGATCGGGTACATGTTGTATTTTTCCTAGAGGAAGTCGAGAGCCTGTTCTTTTCGGCTCCGGCTTATGGTTTTTGGCTAAAAATTTTAAATTTTAGCTGTTTACAGTACACATTATGAAGAGACAGATATTTACTTACGATTTTGGCTGGTATAGATATTGGGCTTTTAACGTGTAAATCGTTTAACTTGTAGACTCCATCTTGAGAAAATACTCCGTTTGAAAGTTAAGTACTGTAGCAGAAATCAAAAGCCGATTTCAAAAGCCCAAAAAAACAGGCCCGGGGTATAGCCGTAGACCTTTGACATCTACTCAGCATATGGGCCCACTAGTCATTCGCAGCTCTAGACGATCTGCTCATCACCGTAGCGACGGTCCCCGCCGACCTACATCCGCACGGTCAAATTTACGGCCCCCAAGTCTTTCGTTGCTGTCGCGTAGATTCCCCGGGATAAAAAAAAAGAGCGGCGAAAAGGCTAAAAAAAAGCCGCGAGTGAGAAAGCGTACCGATAAAGCCTTTGCTCCTGTCGCCTGCCTCCTCTGCCCCGCTGCGCTGTGCTGCGCCGCCTTTCCCGTGCGCAGCTGCTCGCGGCACAGCCACAGCGCAGCCTCGTTCGCATCGGCATCGGCATCGTCCTACCACTACCAGTAGTGGACTAGTGGTAAGCCTCCCTCCATTGCCTGATTGATTTCTTTGGCTCCGTTCTCCTTTCTTCTCCGTCTACGTCACCTAGGGTTGCTTTCTTGTTCTTGGGCGTCTGGGCTTCCAGGTCTGCCGCCACCGACCCTTTCTTTGCCTTCCAAGAACGCCTCCAAGGAAAATCTGGCTGGGTAGATGTGGATTTGCGAGCTACCGTCCTTGCCCCGTGGTATCTTGGGCTCTAGCTAGAAGTAGTACTAGTACACATCCATGTTCATACATGAGTTCGGCGTTTGCGGAGTAGTGGAGAGCGACTAGCTCGCCACCTTTGGCTTTGGCTCTCATGTATGTATGCCAACCTTGCGTATGCAGGTATGGATGGGCGCACGCACGCGAACACGCAATTATTCAGACCAGTCGATCCATCCGCGTCCGCCGGATCGATCGATCGGTTGGGCTTGGCGTGTATGGCCACCTCGCGCAAAAAAACAAGAATAAAAAAGTCGTTCTTTCTTGATAAGATCCTCCTACTATTGTAGTCTTAGTGGTAGTGGTTAGTAGGAGCCCGCTCGTGCGAGTCCAAAATTTCTCCTAATTTAGTGTAGAACTTCCCTGGGTTGTTAAGCCGTCCCATTCTACGGCCTCTGAACCTGGCGAAGCAGAACAAGGGATTGCGTGTCGAAGCCGGCGTCGCATGATATATCGGTACAAGTTTTTTCTCTGTAGTTTTCACGCCCTTTAGCGGCCGGAGAGACGAAAAGCTCGTCGCTGTCTCGACGAGTGACGCCGGCCGGAGAGGCCGGTGAAACGGATCTCTCGCTGAGAGCAACCAAACGGCTAGTGCGTGGAGCGTTTCACAGCACTGTGCTGTAGGCACAGTGGTCAGTGTGGGAGAGTGGAGAATATCAATGGCAGCTAATAATCAGCCACTGATCTTATCCACAGCGACATTTCAACTGATAGATGCCTGCCTCTCCCTCTAGTGGTGCTGCAATAGCGCGAGCAATGCGGAGGCGGAGATCATTCTTGCGTACTTTCCGGCTTATTTTAGTCGTCGTCGTCGCTGTCATCGCAGCGCAGCGCAGCGCGTGAGGTCCACTCGAGCTAATCAAAGCCATGATTTCTTTCGCTTTCTTTTTTGTTGCCTTGCGATCCTCGTGTCGGCGCAGCGCAGCGGGGTTCACTGCACACTTGCTCTATAAGAGGAATCGGGTTTTCCTTTTCTTTCAGGACATGCTCACCCCCCTCAGGCAGCAACCGTTCGAGCTTTGAGGGGAAAAGAACCTCTCTGTTCAGTGCCATTAGGCTGCAAGTTTCGTCTTCCTACTGCAAAAAGGATACCTGTTTCTCGCGTTTGCGTTCGTGCGCATGCGGATAGCTGGTTCCTCCTTTTGTGTGTGTTCTCAGGTATACATCCAGGATTACTGTGCTTTGTAAGCTTTTGGCGGCGTTGTAGGCCGAGGATGCAGGGCCTGTTGTTTTTTTTTTTTGCTTATACTACATTTTTCTATTTTGTTCGTCCCTTTGTTCTGTGCAGGCTGATTTGAAATTAATTTAGGTTAAGTAGCTTATTGTTTTTGCTTGTAAACATGCAGGCTTGTTGTGTATTCTAAGCTTTTGTTTTCGTGACGTCTGTTGAGAACACAGTGCATAATGTATTCTGTTTATACTGCATTTGCTGTTCTATGCTTCCCTTATTTGTTCCGTGCTAGCTGGTTTCAATAAGTCAAGGTTAGGTAGCTTATTGTTTTCCCTAAAACCGTGCTGGTTTCCAGAAACTTGTGTTTTGAACAAAGCAAATGAGAAGAAGAAAAACCATGACTACTGGAGTATCTTTGACTGGTCTAATGTTTGATTTTATGGTTTGTTCAAACAAGAACCTTGAACTTATATATCACATATTTGTTATATAAGTTTCTTTGGAAGTTTACTCATATGTTTAACATCCTTTCTTTAGGTCTATATATAGGCTGTCGGTGGTGATCGATACCACACACGGTGCCAAGATGGGGAGTTTTCACAAGATGAGTTTTGTTCTCCTCATATTCTGCTTGGTGGTGTCGGGGAGAGCGGAATATGTCAAGTACAAAGATCCGAAGCAGCCTGTTGCTGTTCGTGTCAAGGATCTGCTTAGTCGGATGACTCTTGCTGAAAAGATAGGCCAGATGACCCAAATTGAGAGGGAAAATGCCACAGCGGATGCAATATCCAAATACTTCATAGGTGCGTCATATTTTACTCATGCTTAAGAAATGCAAACGGTGAAGTGCTGGAGAGTGTGGGTCTGACATTGGTGTGCTGTGATGCAGGTAGTGTACTGAGTGGTGGAGGCAGTGTGCCTGCTCCTCAAGCATCTGCTGAGGCTTGGGCTTCAATGGTTACTGAAATGCAAAAGGGTGCTCTTTCTACCCGCCTAGGTATTCCGATTATATACGGTATTGATGCTGTGCATGGGCACAATAACGTCTACAAGGCTACTATATTCCCTCATAACGTTGGGCTTGGAGCTACCAGGTAGAAACTGTTTTTACTTTTGATATGGATGTGCTAATGAAATCATTTAAATCCCGTTTTATGGATGCCTTCAGATCGACTAACTGTGTCAGTTTTGGAAAAAAGAAATACAAACTGTGATGCATACAGTTCTTGTGATGCATTTGTTGGTCTATATTTAATATATTGATCAATGCGCTGTCTTCCAGGGACCCGATGCTGGTAAAGAAGATAGGAGAAGCAACTGCTCTTGAAGTTAGAGCTACGGGAATTCCTTATGTCTTTGCTCCGTGTGTTGCGGTAATAGATAATACCTCTTTCAGAGTGGATGTTTCTGTCTGGATAGCAAACGTGTGCTTTTATCATGCTTAGGAACTCCATTTATGTAGTTTACATGATATTGCCCAGGTTTGTAGAGACCCAAGATGGGGACGCTGCTATGAAAGCTATAGCGAAGACCCAAAGGTTGTCCAGTCATTGACCACAATCATCTCTGGATTGCAAGGCGATGTTCCGTCAAATGATGTAGGAAGACCATATGTTGGTGGAAGGTAATATACATCGAACAGATATAGCTGAATCGTTTTCTTTGTAGCTTGTACCCTCCTGTTTAAAAGTGAAAAGCAGTGTTCCATTACAAGATGGAGCTAACTTTGGTTTCAATCGCGTAATGTGCAGTAAGAAAGTTGCTGCATGCTCAAAGCACTTTGTTGGTGATGGTGGAACGCATATGGGAATCAATGAGAACAACACAATCATCAATACCCATGGGCTGTTGGCTATCCATATGCCTCCTTACTATAATGCTATCATCAGAGGCGTCTCCACTGTCATGATCTCGTACTCCAGTTGGAATGGGGTGAAAATGCACGCCAATCATTTCCTAATCACAGATTTTCTCAAGAACAAGCTCCGCTTTAGGGTTAGTTGCTCATTACAAAGACAAATGATTGTTCTCTTAATTTATATTCTTCAGGGAAATCCAGAGATACTGATGTCGTTAATTTCGTGGAATTTTGTCGAAACAGGGTTTTGTGATTTCTGACTGGCAAGGCATTGATCGGATCACTTCCCCTCCGCACAAGAACTATTCATATTCAATCGAGGCTGGCGTTGGTGCCGGCATAGACATGGTAAGATATATAAATTATGTGTACTTAATTTCTTCCTTGAAAAACTATGAAAGCATAAGCTTTGTAGTTACTAGTCAGTCCCCTCAGATTCGATTTTTTTTGGACAAAGGGTGGGTTTAATAGCTAATTCATAAATCATAATAAAAGGATGGTACCTGTAAACTGATCATTGTACACCCTTGACGAATGCTGTTTGTTCCTATCACTAATACAGATTCACTATTGTCTTCATTTCGCTAATCATGTCAAATGCGTTATTTGCAGATCATGGTTCCTTATGCCTACACAGAATTCATTGATGATCTGACATCCCAAGTTAAAAACAACATCATCCCCATGAGCAGAATCGACGATGCTGTTTACAGGATTCTTCGAGTGAAGTTCACTATGGGTCTATTTGAGAGCCCTTTTCCCGATCCTAGCCTCGCTGGTGAACTCGGAAAGCAAGTGAGTTCTAACACCTCATTATTTCCTTCTCAGGCATTCCATGCATCCAGATATTCACTGACGAGTACCCTTTCCTCGATAGGAACACCGTGAGCTGGCGCGCGAAGCAGTAAGGAAATCCTTGGTATTGCTGAAGAACGGAAAATCTGCCCACACTCCTTTGTTGCCTCTTCCGAAGAAGGCTGGTAAGATCCTCGTCGCCGGAAGCCACGCCGACAACTTGGGCAACCAATGCGGAGGATGGACAATCACTTGGCAAGGAGAGAGTGGCAACAACCTCACCGCCGGTAAATTGATTGTTGTCGTTGCTTGCAGCTTGCAGTAAATCTTTGCAACAAAATTTCATGGACAACAATTCGTCGGTAACAATAATTTTCAATCATGACCAAATAGGAACTACGATCCTCTCGGCGATCAAGTCCACCGTCGACCCCAGCACTCAGGTGGTCTACTCGGAGAACCCGGACAGCAGCCTCGTGAACGGCGACAAGTACGACTACGCCATCGTGGTGGTCGGCGAGCCGCCCTACGCCGAGACGTTCGGCGACAACCTGAACCTGACGATCCCGGCGCCCGGGCCGAGCGTGATCCAGACTGTCTGCAAGAGCATCAAGTGCGTGGTGGTCCTCATCTCCGGCAGGCCGCTGGTGGTGGAGCCGTACATCGGCGACATGGACGCGTTCGTGGCGGCGTGGCTGCCCGGCACGGAGGGCCAGGGCGTGGCCGACGTGCTGTTCGGCGACTACGGGTTCAGCGGGAAGCTGTCGAGGACGTGGTTCAAGTCGGTGGACCAGCTGCCGATGAACGTCGGCGACGCGCACTACGACCCGCTCTTCCCGTTCGGTTTTGGGATCATCACGGAGGCGAAGAAATGAGAATCGTCGTATCGTCTGGTGCGCGCAGGTGTTGGATGGGCTTGTGAGTGTTTGGTTGTGGGCGAGAGATGATCGAGCAGCTGGGGATAGTAAGTACTACACATACGTTTGTGTTGGATTTGTGGGCTGGGCAATAACGAGTGATGCATTCTTGAGGCTGTTGTCAGTGCGGGTTGTTTGGAATAATAAAGGCAGGCGCTTGCATTCTCTCTTAGTTACTCCGTTCTTTTTTGCTCTAATGTTTTTTATTTTTTTTGCATTTTTTGATATACGATTTTAATCACTATTTGTTGCTCTGTCTTTGCCTGCTATCTTCCCTTCGTAGATTGGCTTGGCTGGCCGAGCACCTTATGAAAAGACACATTATCCGCCGATCAAATAAACATATGGAAAAGACAAGCTAGCAGAGTTGTACCTGACAAAAATTGTAGTGTTGTATGGGATCCCTAAAAGAATTATTTCAGATAGAAGAACTTAGTTTACATCAAAATTTTGGGAGAAACTACTTGAATCAATGGGCATTGATCAAGCTTTCAGTACAACCTACCATCCATAGACTGGAGAACAAACAGAAAGGATAAATTAGATCTTAGAGGACATATTAAGAGCTTGTATAGTTGTATACGGAGTAGCATGGACTACATGTTTACCATTTGCACAACTTTCTTGCAACAATAACTATCAAGCGAGCATCAAAATGGCAATATTTGAAGCTCTATATAGGAGAGAATGCAAGACACCCCTTAATTGGACAGAAACTGGAGAACATCAATTTCTCGGATCTCAATTTCTCGGATCTCAGCTTTACCCACACGTTCCCTTAACTCCCGCTAAAGAGTTAAGAAAGCCAGGTCGTTTCACTGCTCAATTCTTTATATAGGCTCTACCCGGTAGAATTCACTCGGGTCTGGCACAAGAAAACAAACGTCCGCTTCGAGTGAACTCTACCGTTGTTAGGCCTCCGTAGCACGGCCTACCTAACCTCACTTCTCAACCTCCTCCTCCTCCGCACCTGTAGAGTTTGAATCGAGTTGAGCAGCTACTAAACCAGTGTTGACAAGTCAACTCCTGTGGTTGAGCGATCACCATGTCATTTGCTCAGCGTAAGGGTTTAGCCCTTATATTTTCACATTGTCCGCAACCTTGCCAGACCCACGACCCAACCCAGGGTAAGCGGTGGGCGTAGACCGTCTCGCGGTTTCCCACAACACCCTTACCCTAACTTCAATCCTAGGGTAAAAGACGGGCGAAGACTGTCTCGCGGCTCCTCCCCAACCCTTACCCTACCTTGTGCACGCCGGCACTCTCCGCTCTAAGATACGGTGTCCCATACCACCCTACCTTAGAGTCGGGTTTTCCAAATTCTATTGGCCCGCAGCCATAACCTTAATAGTGTAAAGACTTTGCATGATAATAATAACATACAGTTATCTAGATTAACAGATAATTAATTCTAGGGTTACAAAGGCATGGCTACGAGTTTAACATGGCATTTGTCGGTGGTAGGTCTAGCTACATAAGCAAGTCATTCTAATCATTTTATTTTACTTTGAACTAACATTTCAGAACTAGCTTAATGCAAATAACATAATAACATAATTAAACATCATGGGATACAATATTATCAAAGGATTTGGGACTTACCGTCAATCCGGATGATCTCAGCTAGCTCGAACGAAGAAACACCTGGATCCTGAGCCTGCACTTGAACCTCCGGAATCTCCGACACTAGCGTAAAACACAAAAAATAATTAAATCCAGCTTGAGACTAATCAAGCGAGGCAAAATAAACTAATTAAAAAGGAGTAAAATGCATAAATCTCCAAATGGGAATTTTAGCAATTTATCTGGGATGAATCTGAAGGAATGGAGGCCAAAAATGGGTCCAGGATATTATTTGGAGCAAAGTGGTGAAATCTGGGAATTTTTGGGATTTTCTAGGATTTATTTGGATTTTTCTGATTTCTGAAAATTGGTAAGTTACTGTAAAATTCGGTGAACAGTGCTAGGCCGGCCCAAAGCCACAGCGCAGCCCAGCGAGGGAGGTCACCGGCGGCGAGAGGGCCTAATCGGCGGTGGCTACACGTTCAGTGGGGCTGGGAGCTCACATTGGCGGCGGAGATGGGAGCTGGGGTGCTGCGGAGTGAGCTGGCCACGGGAGAGGTGGTTCGGCCGGCGGCGAGCCTCGACGACAACACTCCACGGGGCTTCTCCTGGCCAGAGACAAGCACCAATGTGATTAGGGGAGAATGAGGAGGCTTTTGGCGAAAGCAATTGGAAAATGAGCGAGAGAGAAGGGAAAGTAGCTCTCGGGGTCACCGGCGCAGGGGAGAGTGGCAGCGGCGACTGGGGCGACGTAGGTCCAATCGGTTGCTCTAGGGGGTTTCTTGGAGTGGTGGGAGTAGAACGGGGAAGGTGGAGTAGCTCGGGAAGTAAAGGGGGAGGAGGGAGCCAGTGACGGGGTTTTATACCCGAGCGGATGGAGGCGGAGCCTTCGGGGAGAAGGAACGGGCGCGCGCTGGGGGTCAACAGGAGTTGGCAATGCGTCGCCTCGGAGGGGAGAGAGCGGTGACGGGGCTCTGCAGGGGCGTAATGGTGAGGCGACGGCACGGGAGCAGTTGAGCTGCGGCAGGGAGCGAGGGCGCGTCCGCGCGTGGGAGAGGGAGGAGCTGCCGCTGCCAGGTGGGGTCGGGCGCAGGAGAGTGGCGACGCGTGGCGCGGGGTTTCTGTCAGCTTCAGACCGGGTGGCGCCAGCGCGGCGGAGGCGGTCCAAAACCGGGGGCGCGAGGCGGTGCGGACAAAACTTCATCTGTTGGCTGTCGCAGACACTTTCGAAGCTGAGATACGTGTAATACATTGTGTATTCTTGACAAGTTGGGCGGCAGCTGCACTTGATAAGCAACTTTCCCAACTCTTCCGATAATTTGGAATGGTCCCACATATCTAGGTGCCAATTTGCCTTTGACTTGAAACCTCTTGACTATCTTGAATGGGGTGACCTTGATATATACGAAGTATCCAACTTCAAAGCTCAAATCCTTCCTGCGGTTATCTGCATAGCTCTTCTGCCGGTCTTGTGCAATCTTGAGTCTGTCTCTGACAATTTTGACATGCGCTTCTGCATCTTGAACAATTTGGGGACCTATAAGTTGTCGTTCTCCTGTTTCTGTCCAATTTAGAGGGGTCCTATATTTTCTGCCATAAAGCGCTTCAAACGGGGCCATTTGGATACTGGCTTGGTAGCTATTGTTGTATGAGAACTGGGCAAACGGTAAGCAAGTATTCCACGCTGCCCCATACACAATAGCACAAGCTCTTAGCATGTCTTCCAAGATCTGGTTTGTTCTTTCTGTCTGTTCATCCGTCTGTGGGTGATATGCTGAGCTGAAGTTCAGATCGGTGCCCATAGCTTCATGCAATTTTTCCCAGAACTTGGATGTAAACTGTGCCTCTCTATCAGATACAATCTTCTTCGGTACCCCATGGAGTGTTACTATTCTGGTCAAATACAACTCAGCAAGCTTGTCCTTCCCATATTTTTGCTTGATCGGGAGGAAATGAGCCACCTTGGTCAGTCTATCAACGATGACCCAGATAGCATCATATCCCTCACGAGTTTTGGGAAGTCCAGTAATGAAGTCCATGCCGATACTATCCTATTTCCATTCGGGTATTGGCAAAGGCTGCAATAATCCCGATGGTTTCTAGTGGTCTATCTTGATCTGCTGGCAGACATCACATTTAGCTACATATTCTGCCACCTCTTTCTTTATCTGGTTCCACCAATACTTCTTCTTCAAGTCTTGGTACATCTTGGTACCTCCTGGGTGAATTGAGAATTGAGACGAATGAGCTTCAGATAGGATTAATTCTCTTAACTCCTTCTTAGCGGGTATGCAATAGCGACCACGGAAAGCAAGGATCCCATGCTCGTCTATCGCATACTCTGACGAATCTCCTTCTTCAATGTCCTTTTTCAGTTTTTGAATCTCTTCATCTTCATCTTGCGCTGCCTTAATCTGATCTGTCAACAACGGTTGAAGTTCTAACGCTGTCATACTGCCTTGTTCGGTGATTATCAAATTCAGTCGTAGGATATCTCTTTGCAACTCTGGTGGGTATTCTGTCGTGCTGACTTTGCTTGGGCGAGCCTTTCGGCTAAGGGCATCGGCCACTACATTTGCTTTGCCTGGGTGATATTGGAGATCGACATCATAGTCCTTATTCAACTCCAGCCATCTGCGTTGTCTCATATTTAACTCTGGCTGTGTGAACAGGTACTTCAAGCTCTTGTGATCAGAAAATATCTCACAACGATTTCCTAGCAGGTAGTGCCGCCAAATTTTGAGTGCATGCACTACAGCTGCTAGTTCTAAATCGTGTGTGAGGTAATTCTCTTCATGCGGCTTCAACTGCCTTGAAGCATAGGCAACAACCTTTCCATCTTGCATGAGTACACATCCCAAATCTTGCTTTGAAGCATCGCAATAGATTTGGAATTCCTTTTCTGGGTTGGGCAAAATCAAAACTGGTGTTGTTGTCAATTTGATCTTTAACAACTGAAAACTTTCCTCACATGCATCTGTCCAGGTGAATGGTCTGTCTTTCTTCAGTAGTTGAGTGAGTGGACGAGAAATTTGTGAAAATCCTTCTATGAACCGGCGATAGTAACCCGCCAATCCAAGAAAGCTTCTCACTTCTGTCACTGTCTTGGGCTCTTTCCATTCCATAACTGCGACGATCTTTTCTGGATCAACCTTGACTCCATCTTCCGAAATAATATGACCCAAGAAAGCAACTTCTTTCAGCCAAAAGCTGCATTTGTCGAACTTGACATATAGCTGATGCTCTCTCAATCTAGTCAATGCCATGTGCAGATGCTCCTTGTGTTCTTCTTCACTCCTGGAATATATCAGAATATCATCGATGAAGACTATCACGAATCGGTCCAATTGGTCCATATGCACCAGATTCGTAAGATTCATGAAATAGGCTGGCGCATTGGTTAAACCAAAAGGCACGACCGTGAACTCATACAATCCATAACGGGTGATGAAGGCTGTCTTCTCTCGATCTTGCTCTCGGATCTTGAGTTGATGATAACCCGAGCGCAAGTCGATCTTGGAGAATACTTTGGCTCCTTTGAGTTGGTCGAACAAATCATCAATTCTTGGCAAGGGATACTTGTTTTTGATTGTGACTGCATTCGGTCCTCTGTAGTCTACGCACATTCTCAGCTCTCCATTCTTCTTCACAAACAGAACTGGGCCGACCAAGGTGAAACACTTGGTCGAATAAATTCTTTTTCCAGCAGTTCATCTAGTTGCTTCTTCAGTTCTTTCAACTCACTGGCTGACATTCTGTATTGATGCTTGGCAATTGGTTTGGTGCCCGGAACCAACTCTATGGCAAGTTCTACTTGTCTGTCAGGGGGTTTGCCTGGCAGTTCTTCTGGAAACACATCTGGATATTCTTGTACCACTGGCACTTGATCTGGTGTGGCTGCTATCATGTTGATCATACGCTTTCTGACATCTTTTAGCACTTCTCGGTCTGTTTCTACTATCACTTTCTGACCTTCCACATTGACTAGTGACACTGTTTTGATTTCACAATCTACCTTGCCTTTGTTTTTGGCTAACCAGTTCATGCCCAAGATGGCATCTAATCCTGACATGTCTAACTGTAGCAAATCTGCTCTAAAGTCTACCCCTTGGATTTTTATGTTAAGTCCCGCACGCCCACTGTGGGACTCCATTCTAACCTCAGGGGTTTCAACCACATAAGGTCTCGGCAGTGAAACAGAAGGCAACTGGTTTCTTGAAGCAAAATTCTTCGAAATAAACGAATGTGTTGCACCAGGGTCAAATAAAATCAATGCAGGTATGGAGTTGATCGGGAACATACCAGCAATGATATCACTCGCTCCAGCTGCGTCTTCCGCAAACACATGGTTCACCCGTGCATAGAAGGTGGGTCTGGTGCGGCCTCTGCCTCCGCTTGTAGAAGTAAAGTTGGCTGTGCCTGCTGGAGATTGGGGTCCGGCTGCTTTGATCTGCAAATAGCCTCCCTTGGGAGTGCTGGAGCCTGCTTGTGACTTGTTTTCTTGCTGCTGCTAATTCTGGACTTGTAGTCTTGCAGCATCTGATGGTAAGCTCTTCCTGGGGCAGTGATCTCTGAAGTGCCCAATTTCTCCGCAATGGAAGCAAGCATTGGATCTTCGCGGACAGGTGCTAGCAAGATGGTTTCCACCACAAGTGGGGCATTTGATCGCCAAGGGTGTAGGAGAGTTGTACTGTTGAGATTGTCCCGACTGGTTCTTTGGTAGCATCACATACTGTCGGGAGGATTGGGATCGGAATGAGGAGGATCCCGAAGTCTTGCTCCGTTGAGCACTGTGTGAGGATGATTGTGACCTATGTGCGGCCTTACGCTTCCTGTAGTCTTCCATCTCACCTCGAGCCTCTTCTGAGTTGATCAAACTGTCCACCATCTCATGTAGGTCCTTGAATTTCATGGCTGAAATATGAAATTTCAAGGACTACAGTAGTCCTGCACGAAATCGGCTCATCTTCTTCTCTTCGCTGTCAACATCATCCGGAGCAAATCTGGATAAGTGGTTAAATTGATGCAAATACTCCATGACAGTGCGTCCGCCTTGTTTAAGTGCAAAGAATTCCCGGCGCTTGACTTCCATGATACCATCAGGGATGTGCGCCTTACGGAAGGCTTTTGAGAACTCTTCCCAAGTTACTTCCCTGTTTTGAAGTGTACGCTGATAGTTGATCCACCATGTAGCTGCAACACCCTGCAATAGGTGGGAAGCGTATAGCACTTTTTCCTTGTCCTCACATTGTACAGTCTGTAGTTTTCTTTCCACATCTACCAGCCAATCCCCAGCTGCTATTGGGTCAGCCGAGGGGATGAAGACTGGTGGACGTGTCTTCTGAAAGTCCGCCCATCGGGTGGTTATTGGGGAACCATCCCGAGTGGCACTGCCTCCACCTTGGATACCTGGAGATCTGGCTGCAATTTGTTCAATTAGTTGGGCCTGTTGATCTAGCACTCGCAGAATATTTTGTTCCCCCTGATAGCGATTTTGTTCCATCGTTGCTATTATGCTAGCAAGTGTGGTTTGATCTGTGGCAGGTGCACCCTGCCCGCTGGTCTGACTTTTCTGCTGATTTGGGTCCATCTGCCAATTGGGAACTTGAGATTAGCTTTGCAGCGGTTTTGGCAAGCAAGAATAGATAAGTAAGACATCGAATATCAAGGTAAGTATAGGGCGAACAAAGGTAAGAATAAGAGCGAAAGGGGACAGGACAAAACTTTGAACACAGAGGGAACATACTGATAATTAAGCAAGCAACATAAAGGATTAATGAACATAAGTTACAAAAGGCAAGTGGTACACAGACCACTTAGGGTTCATGGTTACACTTGCATTACATCACAAAAGTACTGCTAATACAAAAGGGTCAGACTAAGCTAACGATCAGCATCTACTCCTCCATGTCCTCCAGTGCGGGTAGAGAAAGAGGGGCCGCGGGATAGAACCTAGCACGGTACTCCACCGCAGTCATCCTGCGTCTACGCCTGGACTGCACCGTAGAACAAGAAGACTGGATGCTGGGCGACTCTCCGCAGTCTGAAGACTCTCCTGCCTCGATGGCCTCGTAGCGGAGAGGGGACTCCCGGAGGTGCTGCACCTGCTCACGGGCGTCCCACAGCTCTCTCTGCAGCCTCCTGGACTCCTCCACTGTGCTGTCGTAGCGGACCACCTGCTATGCCATGAGGGTGGCGATGCCCGCAAGGCGGGGATCGTCCTCGTCACCAAGCCGTGGAACAGCTAAACCTCCACAGACCTGCTACGGCACCAAGTCGAAGGGTGAGCCTACGAGCTCCAGGTCGTAGTAGTCCCTCAGGTACAACGCAGCCTTCTGAGCTGCGTCCTGGACTGCATCATCCTTGTCGATCCTCCTCGCTATAAACCTCCTCTCGAGGTCGGGGCGGACAAGCAGGGGTGTAAGGGTCACCCACGCCTTCCACTCATGCCGCTGCTCTCCACGGAAGCGGCCCACAGCGTGGAACACCGGGCTGTGGTATTCCGTAGCTCCGAGGTAGCGCTGCATCTCCCACAGCTTGTGGGGCCATCCATCCATGCGGTCCGGGCGGGAGAACACGTAGTGCACCATCTGTCGGCAACGAAATTTTGAAATTAGACAAGAGAAGTAGTAAACATTTGCAAAAATAAAACTTAAGCAGAATTATTTACCCACACGATCCCTTAACTCCCGCTAAAGAGTTAAGAAAGCCAGGTCGTTTCACTGCTCAATTCTTTATATAGGCTCTACCCGGTAGAATTCACTCGGGTCTGGCACAAGAAAACAAACGTCCGCTTCGAGTGAACTCTACCGTTGTTAGGCCTCCGTAGCACGGCCTACCTAACCTCACTTCTCAACCTCCTCCTCCGCACCTGTAGAGTTTCAATCGAGTTGAGCAGCTACTAAACCAGTGTTGACAAGTCAACTCCTGTGGTTGAGCGATCACCATGTCATTTGCTCAGCGTAAGGGTTTAGCCCTTATATTTTCACATTGTCCACAACCTTGCCAGACCCGCGACCCAACCCAGGGTAAGCGGTGGGCGTAGACCGTCTCGCGGTTTCCCACAACACCCTTACCCTAACTTCAATCCTAGGGTAAAAGACGGGCGAAGACTGTCTCGCGGCTCCTCCCCAACCCTTACCCTACCTTGTGCACGCCGGCACTCTCCGCTCTAAGATACGGTGTCCCATACCACCCTACCTTAGAGTCGGGTTTTCCAAATTCTATTGGCCCGCAGCCATAACCTTAATAGTGTAAAGACTTTGCATGATAATAATAACATACAGTTATCTAGATTAACAGATAATTAATTCTAGGGTTACAAAGGCATGGCTACGAGTTTAACATGGCATTTGTCGGTGGTAGGTCTAGCTACATAAGCAAGTCATTCTAATCATTTTATTTTACTTTGAACTAACATTTCAGAACTAGCTTAATGCAAATAACATAATAACATAATTAAACATCATGGGATACAATATTATCAAAGGATTTGGGACTTACCGTCAATCCAGATGATCTCAGCTAGCTCGAACGAAGAAACACCTGGATCCTGAGCCTGCACTTGAACCTCCGGAATCTCCGACACTAGCGTAAAACACAAAAAATAATTAAATCCAGCTTGAGACTAATCAAGCGAGGCAAAATAAACTAATTAAAAAGGAGTAAAATGCATAAATCTCCAAATGGGAATTTTAGCAATTTATCTGGGATGAATCTGAAGGAATGGAGGCCAAAAATGGGTCCAGGATATTATTTGGAGCAAAGTGGTGAAATCTGGGAATTTTTGGGATTTTCTAGGATTTATTTGGATTTTTCTGATTTCTGAAAATTGGTAAGTTACTGTAAAATTCGGTGAACAGTGCTAGGCCGGCCCAAAGCCACAGCGCAGCCCAGCGAGGGAGGTCACCGGCGGCGAGAGGGCCTAATCGGCGGTGGCTACACGTTCAGTGGGGCTGGGAGCTCACATTGGCGGCGGAGATGGGAGCTGGGGTGCTGCGGAGTGAGCTGGCCACGGGAGAGGTGGTTCGGCCGGCGGCGAGCCTCGATGACAACGCTCCACGGGGCTTCTCCTGGCCAGACACAAGCACCAATGTGATTAGGGGAGAATGAGGAGGCTTTTGGCGAAAGCAATTGGAAAATGAGCGAGAGAGAAGGGAGAGCAGCTCTCGGGGTCACCGGCGCAGGGGAGAGTGGCAGCGGCGACTGGGGCGACGAAGGTCCAATCGGTTGCTCTGGGGGGTTTCTTGGAGTGGTGGGAGTAGAACGGGGAAGGTGGAGTAGCTCGGGAAGTAAAGGGGGAGGAGGGAGCCAGTGACGGGGTTTTATACCCGAGCGGATGGAGGAGGAGCCTTCGGGGAGAAGGAGCGGGCGCGCGCTGGGGGTCAACAGGAGTTGGCAATGCGTCGCCTCGGAGGGGAGAGAGCGGTGACGGGGCTCTGCAGGGGCGTAATGGTGAGGCGACGGCACGGGAGCAGTTGAGCTGCGGCAGGGAGCGAGGGCGCGTCCGCGTTGGAGAGGGAGGAGCTGCCGCTGCCAGGTGGGGTCGGGCGCAGGAGAGTGGCGACGCGTGGCGCGGGGGTTCTGCCGGCTTCAGACCGGGTGGCGCCAACGCGGCGTAGGCGGTCCAAAACCGGGGGCGCGAGGCGGTGCGGCCGCGGACGCTGGCGCGCACGCGTGCGTGAGGGAGGAGGCGGAGAGGGGGCGGCGCCAGCGGGAGAAGGAGGGAAAAGCGCCGGGCGCGGGAGAAGGCGGAAAAGGGGCGGGGCGCCAATGCAAGGGGGAGGCGGCCGCGCCCAAAAGGGAAAGCGGGGAGACCGGGGACTTTCCAAAAAGGGAAAGTTCTCAAAATTCACTCAAAAATTCAGCAAAAATACAAAATTTTCTGGTTTGAAATTTTGGGGTTTTTCACGACCTTTGAAACTGAAAACCGTTGGCGCGCGCGGGGCCGGCCGCGTCATGGCGTGCTGGGCTTAGAGGGGCAAACCGCGCCTGCCGTCTCCCGCTATTTCGTTTTGGTTGGCGCGCACGCACGGAAGCGGGTGCGAGGTGCGATCGTCCGAGAGGCGTGCGCCGGCCCGCGCGCACGCGAACATGGCTTGCCGGGAAATCAATCCCGCCGTATTCCGCTGTTTCGTTTGTGCCGGCACGCACGCGTTGCTTGGCACGCATAGGCTCCTGTGCGTGCAACCGTGCGAGGCATAGTGAAGTGGTAGCGTGCATCGGCAGCCGACGTGCCTAATGCCGGAGGCTCAGGAGACGGTAGTTTTGTCCCCAAAATAGAGAATAGGCTATTGCTGGGCCGGTCGAACTAGGCATTGGTGCTTCCGGGTCAACTTGGTTTTGGTTTTAGGAACCGCATCAGTTCACGCTGCAACTCTAGCCCCTCACCCTTCTCCCAACCATCACCCATGCGGTGCCAGCTAGGGCTGGCAAAAAAGCTCGGGCTCGTGAGCCAGCTCGGGCTCATGAAGGCTTGGCTTGGCTCGTGGATGAAACGAGCCGAACTGAGCCAGCAAAAAAGCTCGGGATCTAAACGAGCTAAGCCCGAGCCAGCTCGCGAGCGGCTTGGTTGGCTCGGCCCAACTCTCCCGACTCGGCGACTCCCCTCGTTCCTTCCACTTTCTTCTTTTCTTTCTGCCTTTTCTTGTGCCTTCCGCCGCCAGCGCCTCTTCCTCTCCTCCCCTTTTTCCACCGACGCCTCAACGCCTCCCCCTCTGCTTCCTCTCCCTCGCGGTCGCGGCTCTCTCTCTCTCTCCCCTATGCCGCGCCGCCTCGGCTCCACCCTCTTCTTCCGGTTCCCCTCACACCGGCGCCGCCCCGGCCTCCCGCGCTCAGGCCAGCTCAGGCCAGCGATCTCCCTGAGCCCCTCGCGGGCGTACCCATTGTTGGCTCGCGAGCTGGCTCGAGCCGCACCACGAGCCGAACCGAGCCCACAAAAAACTTGATATCCTAACCAAGCCGAGTCAAACCGAGCCTTCATTTCACCAAGCTTTCACGAGTCGAGCCGAGCCAAGCTTGGCTCGGCTCGTTGCCACCCCTAGTGCCAGCCCACCCAGGGCAAACCCATGGGTAACCCATGCGAACCCAGAAAATTTGAACCCGCACGAAACGAAACCAAACACATTTTCGATACAAACTCAGACAAAATCAACCTGGTAGCCGCCTCGACCCGTTTGCCTGTCGCTGGCGTCGGTGTCAGCGCATGCCACATCGCAGGAGCAGAGGTAAACCAAAGTTGCTCGGATCGCCGGAAAGCCCAACCCAGAGGTCCAGTTCGCAGTCAAAGCTCGCGTGGCTGGTGGGCCAGAACCAGAACAAAAATGATCAAGGTTCACCACTTCATCGTATATATATAAGGTATGCCTTTTTGGTTTTTTGGCTTCTGCTTTTAGCTCTTAGCTTCTCCGAAAGTCAAAAGGCCAAACATTGAAATAGGACAACCACTTGAAGTGGATTCTCCAAATAAATTCATAAGTACAAAACCATGTGTGTCATCCGCGTCAGCGTCTCCATCGTCCGCTATTGAATCGAAAAACGTAGACAAAAGCCATTAGCCGCAGACCAAAAAAATATCCCCATAATTACATGTATAATTTTGTCTCCGATTTGCAATGAAGTAGATGGATATTTTAATTTCCAAAAACTTAAATTGAAACGCTGATTCTGAACGCTACAATTTGACAAAAAAACAACAAACATAGCATTCAAATCATAACTCATAAATTCAATCCATTTGCTTAAAGAAATTGAAAGAATCAAGAGAAATTTAGCAATGCTCTATGTAGATTCAGGACTTAATCCATGTCACCAAGTGCTCAGCGAGATGATTGATGGGTGATGACGACCAGGAGACGCGGCAGCCTTCGGGCTCCGGCAATTGGCGGCTGAGAGCTACGACCAAGCAAGAGGGTGGATTTTGTTTTCGCACGAGGCGGGACAGAGGGATGGGATGGAACGAGATGCTGGTGACTAGGGCAATGCGATGTGCTTGTTGTGCGACCTTTGCCTACTATCTTCCCTTTGTAGATTAGCTTGGCTGGTCGAGCACCTTGGGCCATGCTTGTATCAGCTGGACTACACTTGCGTATGCTAGGCTACGTATCATGGACCTTGATTGGTGTAGTTTTGGGCCCAACTGCAGGAGCACCGAGTGGAGTAGTGGGAGGCGAGGGTCCGAGAGCTTTAACCTTTGGGTTGGCCAGGTGTCCTTCAATTTTTTGTTAGGGGTTCATACCTAATTTTGCATAGACTATATAACAAAAAAAAATTGAGCCCAGTGTTCTGTGCACCCTGGTAGCTCTCTTTGCATTCGCCCTAGTGGCCGGTGAACGGCAGCGTCCACTTGCCATGTCACTTCCACTCATAGCTCTCCTTCGTGTCCTCCGTTGTGTCAACGGTGAAGGTGGCGAAGGTGGTGCACATCTTGATGCTGACGAAGATGGCTTGTCCATCAGGGTGCATGGCATGGGAGATGACGAACTTGCACTTGAAAGACGACTTCGGGAGCTTGCACCACGGCCACACCCAGTTACCACTGTTGGGCTCTTCCAATGACGCAGGCAGGTAAAGTAGCAGTTCAGATTCTCTGGTAAAGTAGATGGGAAGAGCCGTTGCCTAGAGAGAAGAGCTTGTCGCCGACGGGTACATAGATGGGCTAGGCCGCCTTGGACCGAGGGCTAAAGATTAGGCTCTACTAGCTGAATGCCTGTGCGTTGCTACGGATTTTAAAATTTTATCATACTATATGTTCTGAAACTAACGGGTGGTAAAATTTTTTAGAAC
Organism: Dendrocalamus latiflorus; assembly: GCA_017311315.1. NCBI lineage: Eukaryota > Viridiplantae > Streptophyta > Magnoliopsida > Poales > Poaceae > Dendrocalamus > Dendrocalamus latiflorus. The sequence continues at coordinate 6,605,318 of CM029651.1, read as the reverse complement.
ATGCAAATAAATATGTTCTAAATTTTTTTAAAATCCGTAGCAACGCACGGGCATTCAATTAATTAAACAATACATTTCAAACAAAGCATATTTTCAGTGCCCTCAAATGGTGCATCAAATTGCCATTTGCATGTGACCATCATCCAAAAAAAAATCAGTTAGTACTCTCACGAAGAAAAAACTACTTGACGAAGACCAGGAAACTCACGTGTTACTTAGAAACTGGAAGGCTGTCCTCCTTTGATGGACGAACCGTTTCTCATGAACCAATAAGAAGAGTTAGGAAATTAGCCCGTAGTACAAGTGGTGGTGAAAATTAGAACAAGGGCCAGTTAAACACAAAATTTCTATTTATTCAAAATTTCTCTACATTAAGTTTATTCAATTAAAACAACTGGAAGATTTTATCACCTTGCACTTTCCCCTAACAATGTATCGGGTATACCGTGAGGTGTTGGCGTTGCAGTGGAGCTCCCTGGTCTTGTTGATCTCCTCCTGCGAGCACTTCTCAGTGTTGTTTGGCCACAATGACTCAAAGTCGTCATGGCCTTACATGGGCTGCTTCTCCTTGTCCAAGATCCAGGACCCAGTTGATCTCCACCAGCGCAACATAAAATTTGAAATATCTCCAATAGTGACTAAATCATGATACTAACACCTAGCAAGTCATACAACTTTACATGGAAAGACCTTTGAATATACTTCCTTATTCTCCACTGTGTGAGCAAGTGGCATGATGATCTGGCTCCCAGAAAGTCCCATAGGCCGCAACCCACAAAGTGAACACGAGCATGTCTTCAATGCTAAAGCTAAATATGCATCAAAGCTATAATCAGCCCATTCAGACCGATGTTCCCTTAGAAACCAAACCAGTTCCGTTGGTGGAACACTCTACAATACCAACCAACAACCAAAAAAATGTAAGATTTTAAGAAATAACATATAAGAATTAACAAGAGAAAGCTCCAACTCAGTGTTCAATTTCCGTGTCTATAGTTCCATTAAGGCAAGCAAAACAAGTCCTAGGTAACTTGTACTATGGTACTACCAGTCTATAACGTCAGATACAACACAACAACAATTTAACAGATTTTTGCCCGTTTTGGTTTTACATCTGGCAACATATGTTAGCAAATCTTAAGTTTTGTAATATGAGACCTACCCTTTTGGCTGCACTTGCCAAAGAGTAACCAATCCATCCAATGGACTGCATCACAAGAAAACATAAGATTAATGTTCCGTAGCCAGCAAAAATTAAGGGAACTTAACAGTTCATGGTTATGAAATTAAGTTATGTAGTTTACTCTGCCACATGTAATTAGAGATCAAGAACTAACCCAAAAATCAGCAATTTCCCTAAGCATATCCATCTAAACAGTGGTTAGCACTTGTAACTCCACTCAGTCCCAGTTTACAATTATATCTTTGCTAGCGTTCAGGCACTTATGCCTTTAGGAAATTAGCGCTTGATGGTTGTTTGGGATTACTGGCCTGCAACAAACAGTAGTAGGCTAATAGCTTTCCCACCTAGTTGCAAGGATGATGCATGCCAAGTAGCCTCACTGGAACATCAGGCAAACAACCAATTCTTTGGTTGTTCTCATTTCTAATCTCTTATAGTTATATGCTAATCTTTACACTTCAGTCCAACATATGCACTCACCAAGATTATTTAGGAAAAATAGAAAAAAAAATACAAGACGAATTAAAAATGGCCCATTTAGTTTCACACAGAAATGCAAGCAAGTAGTCCTACTTAAGAGAAGCTTTCTTTATATGCTTGTGCTTGCCGGCTACCAATTACGAAACAAAAGTTTCTAAATAAGTGCAGGCATCCAAGTCTGCCATAAATTCTGTAGGAAGAAAAATGATTGGAACAATGCCAGAAGCAAAACATAAAAAATCCTCTCTATTTTTGGGCAGTGCACGTATCATTTACCATTCTTTTTAAATTAGTGATAATTTTGACCAAATTTGTTACATCATTAAAACAATGCAGAATTCGACAAATTTAACGATACTCTTTTCTACAATCAGTGCACTTATGATATGTATTTAGAGTTAATCATAGCCCGTAAAGCATACTTGGTAACAACAAGTTGATTATTAACAGGGCTTATCTCAAGACACCTAAGCTTCCCCTTGTGTTGGCTCGAGACCACAGTACCGCCATGAAACCTAAGCACTGTCGTAGACGACTTCTTCATGCTCTGAATCAAATTCTGATGCTCCTTCTGTTCTGTAAACCAGAAAAAACAATAGCCAGACATGTATAGCACATCAATGGAGATCAAATTTGATCGTGCTAGTTCTCCTAAAATGGAAAATCCACAGGAAGTACCGATCTTTCTCTTGGGTTTCTTCTCCTCTGTCCTCGCCTGCTTGGGCGGCGCCGACGATGAAGACGATGACGGGGCGGCGACGGCCTTCTTCAAACCGGGCATGGGCTCTGGACATGGCGCAGGCCACGGGGTCGGCTGGGTGTTGGCCCCCGGGATGAAAAGCTGCGGCCTGGCCGCCAGCACGGGAGCCTTGTGGTCGGGCGGCGGTGGCTTAGGGTCCCTTTGGCTAGGAGGCGACGGCTTGCGGGCTTGGGATCCCTCTAGGTCGGAGGCGGCAGCTTGCGATCAGGCGCACGATCTCGGTATTGGCGGCACCTCCCCATCCCCAGCCGCCGCGGCGGAAAGTAGCCCATCAGCCTCAGACGACGGGACCGCCGGCTGCGGCGTCTGCGGAGCGGGGCCCGAGGGGACGACGCCGGAGTACTCGAGAAGCGCGGCGAGCGGGGCCTGGAGGAGGCTGGAGGCGGAGAAGCTGAGGCCGTAGCGGCGGAGGCCAGAGGGCGGAGCGCCGGGGCCAGCGCCAGCCCCGCCCCCCGGCGTCCCGCCGGTGGCTCCATCGCCGGCGGCGAACGTGGAGACCCCTGGAGATGGGAATATCAGAGGGAGGAAGAGGAGATCGGTTGTAACAGGAGGTTAGAGGGAGATCGTGGGGAGGATGGTGGAGGTTGGGAGAAGAGGGTTTGGTGTCGGTATGAGGCGGTGAGGATTGGGATTTCAGGAGGAGAAAGACGACGTGCGCGATGGTTAGGCAGGAGGCGAAGGAGACGGCTCGGCGGCGGCGCGGAGGAGCGGGGGAGGAGGCGGCAGACCGGAGGAGTGGGGGGAGGAGGAGGCGGCGGTGGCGTGCGGTGGGAGGGAGGGGAGGAGGCTGCGGCGCGGGGTGGGAGGGAGGGGAGGAGGCGGCGGCGCGGGGTAGGGAGGAGGAGGCGAGGGCGGCGCGGTGGCGGAGGGTGGGGAGGAGGAGGCGAGGGCGGCGCGGCGGCAGAGGGACGGGAGGAGCGACGGAGGAGGGAGCCAGGGAGGGGAGGGCGGAAGAAAGAGGCGGGGAGCAGCCGCACGGGATGCAGTGGGGAGGCAGCGCAGGTTTCGGGGTGAGGGGCCCACACGTATAAAGATAATAGTAAAGAAAAAAAAAGGAAGTGTAGAATTTACCATCACCTTCAACTCCTTCTTTTAAGGAGTAGAGATGTGCAAACGTTGAAGATTTTCTTCTGGTATACAAACCTACTTGGATCACCTAAAAGAATCACTATTCTTAGGAGCATAAATATAATGTTGAAACATACAACATTGATCTGAGTTAATCTGCACAGAAATACAAGATTTTCTTCTAGGATACAAACCTTGTTGGATCATCTAAAAGAATCACTATTCTTAGAAATATCGATTATTTCTACAGGAATATGATAACTTAGTAAAATAGATGATAAACAATATGCCTAACTTCTATTAAAAATACTAAAATAAATATGTCTGATTTAAATCAGTCTAAATCGTTATAATCCAATGATAACTTAGTCAATGGTGATGCAATTTCAAACTGCTTATACCAATATGCATATTTCATGACCGATGAGTACAGCGCGCTTCAGTGTAAGCCATATGTAGCAATCGACAATGTTTCTTTTGCACTTCCTGCATAGAGACCACACTTCCTATAGAGTGGCAAGTAATGATTTCATGACATAATGGCATACTTGTTATATCTACCGGATATTGATAGTCACTACACAATATATTTACTAATCTCCTAAATAATCTCGATTACTTAATTGCTTCAGACTTATTTTTTTCTAGCTTTGACCTAGGATATACCATTATGCCTACCATGTATCTTATTTTTCACATTTTCCTTTGCCTCTTCACATCAAATCTATCTCTTATGCCTAAATTCCTCCCCCTTTTCATGACAATTATAAAATTACAAGTGATAGCATGTACCTCCTGCAGTTGTTATCGAGCTCAAATGCTTCTAGCAATATATTGCACTCATACTTCTCCTAGAGTATAATTTTTAATTAGCAAGAAACTATCACATATTCTATAATTTGCGGCTTAAGAAACAATATGGTAATGGGTGGAATCATACAAGCTTCAAGTCTCAAGGCACAAGTTATTCTATACTTGTTCGAGGACTATGCTTTTTCTTTAGCCAAAAATGATTCTTCGAAGATCGACATAAGGCTAATAAGTTCCACTTGTGCATGTGTTGTCAGGAAATTTTGTTCTCATTTTGCCTACTAGGCATCAATGTACACAAAGAACTATTGGATAAATAACCTACATAGTTTATTTTGAGGCTTAGTGGACATCAAGAGTACATTTTCAATAATTATTTCTAATACGCAAGGCATTATGTTATTTACAATGTTAGGCTAAAATTTCACAATTTTATTTCATGCGACTTAAAGATTTTACTATAGGAAAAACATAATATTGGCAAACATCTATTATAGGTAAGATGTGCTATAAATAGATGGCAAGGTAGTCACGGTAAGAAATCCTATATAGTAGGCAACGTCTACCAATTTCAGAAATTTTCCCTATTTTATGGGAAAAGATATTAATTTAATACAGTAGATTATAGCCTTAAACAAAAGATAAAAGCCTGCTCTACATGAGCATAACTAAGTTCTTCATGAACTATATCTAAACCAATAATGCAACTCGTGTAAGTAAGTGATATCTAATCACAGCTAAGGGTACTAACAAGACTATTAAAGGTCTCTATATACCTCCCCCAGGTCCTATCCATACTCTAAATGCACTTTCTTTCTTTCCATTTCACTATACTACCAAAGGCCTTTTCCATATCTAAGAGCATTTCCTTTCTTTTGATTAATTACATGTTCTTCTTGAATAAGCATCGGTCCATATGGGACTAGTAGTGTGATTCTTCATCAGGAGGTCGCTCTACTTCTCTGCAACTAGTAGGATAGAGATCAATTCAGGATACTCAGCATAGTTGGTATGTCGATACTGCTATTGTAAAGTCATGTTTATATGTTGGAAGGTGGACCTGTCTTCTCAATCATATTAGCTTCTAGTAACCTACTTGCTTACGTAGCCTAGTTGAGAAACAATATAGTGTATGATAGGATTATAATCTACCACAATTACTTGTCCCAAAGGCAAAATTATGACCCAACTGTATTATGTCTGTAGGAGCACAATTGAATTTTGTGATATGGCGTGCTTGGGCGCACTTCCTACCTGTAGTGAGCAGCGGCACTACTTGCACCATGACTTAATTAAAAGATTAAGGTATCAATATTCATATCCAGGTATGATGGTTAATGCCATCCAGGGTAGATTAAATCTCTCTTAGTGATGTCTAGCACCCTCGAGCACCACTTCGAGCAAGAAATTTGCAGTGGTAGATAGAATACGAGGAGTATTACCCTCGTATGGATAAAACCTTTTATAAGTCAGCTCCATCCACATCCAGGCATCATTGTGTACGATCGCCTGGAGACACCGATCATCCTTTTCTGCAAAGGAGGAGTCATGGTCTTGTTACTGGATGTCGAGTGTTCAACGCCTGAACTTCGAGCAGTTCACTGGCCACCATGATTTTGGCTGGTAAACATGAAGAAGTTTGATGGGTCCCAAAGTACTATTGAATTCCTTCAAATTTACACAACTATAGATCGAGTAGCAAGAGAAGAGCATGTCATGGCAAACTATCTTCCGACAGTGCTCAAGGGATCCGCTCAATCGTGGTTGTTGAATCAGCCACTAGAGTTGATCCATTCATGGCAGCATCTCTGTGACTTTCTTCTGGCCAATTTATAGGGCACATACAACCGCCGTGGGAAGGAAGACGATTTGCATTGGATGAGGCAGAACAATAACAAGACCATATGACAATTCATCATATGTTTTAGTCAGGTTTGTAATTCTATTCCGGTGGTTTCTGATGCTTTTGTCATCAGGGCATTTAAGCAGGGAGTCTGCAATAGAAGGTTCGCAGAAGATATCACCTTAAATCCTCCGACTACAGTCGCTGACCTATTCGAGATGGCTGATCATTATGCGACTTCTGCTGAAGCAGTCGAGTCGAGCAAAACTGTCGACTAAGCCGATCGAAGCACAAAAGAGGTAGGCGAAAGTAGCAAAAGAAAGGAAAAGATCAAGAAATCCAAGAACAAGGCAAAAGGTCAAAAGCCTCAAGCCAAAAGTTCCAAAGAGGTCTCAGTCGTGGGCGATAAGGAGCCACGGAATCCCAAACAGTACTCTGATTGGAGCAAGGGTAAAATCCTTATGCAAAAGGACAACAAGCCTAGGTGGTGTCCTCTCCATAAAAAGGAAGGACACGACCTTCATAACTGCCGAGTTTTTCCAATAAAAACTCAAGGACTACTACTCCAGCAAAGGACCATTCCATATACTCGAAGAGTTAGGACAATCGAGTGGTTGGAAGCAGTCGACGATGATGAGAAGATGTCGTTCCAGGATCCGAAGCACACCATCAAGCACATCTATGGAGGATCTTCAGTATACGAGTCAAAACAACAGTATAAAGTTGTTGAACAAGAGGTAAACTCCATTAACGCTCCCCTTATCAATTATCTTCTAAAGTGGTCGGAAGTCACTATCTCCTTTGAAAAAAGTGACTGTCCAATCCCTTCAACTCGACTAAGTCGGTTTTCAATCATGGTCGAGCCCATCATCAACAACTATCGAGTGAATTGAGTGTTAATCGATGGTGATAGTTCTTAAAATATATTATTTGTTGGTGCTCTGGACGAGATAGAAGATCCTCATACCAGAATAAAGCATGTATGATACTCATTCCATGGGATCGTACTAGGGTCTTCAGCCAAGCCAATTGGCTAAATTTCTCTTCCTGTAATATTTGGTTCCCCAAGTAATTTCAGAACAGAGAAAATCTCCTTTGATGTGGTTGTTTTTGACATGGTGTATAACGTCATACTCAGACGACCAACTCTGGCACGTTTCTTGATTGTTACTCACTATGCATATCAATGTCTTAAGATGTTAGGTCCCAAAGAAGTGATCACAGTCCGCTGTGATAAAAAGATGGCGCTTACATGCGACCGCAAATCCCTCGAGATGGTCGTCCAGTTACCAACTCGAGAAGCAAGCAAGGTGCAGCATTCGACCAAATACTCAAAGCCTAAAGCTACGTCGAAACCAAATGAGCAAGTCAAAAAAGTCTCTTTGAATCCAGAGGAGCCTTCAAAGACCGTTTGGATTGGGGTTACTTCCAACCCCACATAAAAAGATGCCATCATCACCTTTTTCTGGGCAAACATAGATGTATTCGTGTGGCAACCATCCGACATGCCTGTAGTCCCTAGGGAGATGATCGAGCATAGGCTAGCTCTATGGCCTGATAAGAAACCCGTAAAACAAAAGTTACGGAGATTTGCACCTGATTGACGGGAAGCTATTAGGTCTGAATTGGATAAGCTACTAAAAGTAGGCTTTATAAGAGAGGTTAATTACTCAGAGTGGTTGGCTAACCCTGTAATAGTTAAGAAGTCTAACGGTAAGTAGTGTATGTGAATAGACTATACTAATCTTAATAAAACTTGTCCAAAAGATGATTCCCCTCTTCCCCGTATTAATCAATTGGTTGACTCTACTGCTGGTTGTGAAACACTAAGTTTTGTAGATGCATACTCTGGTTATCATTAGATTAGTATGTCTCTAGAAGATGAAGAGAAGACCACATTTATTACGCCATTTGGAATATTTTGCTATGTCAAAATACCATTTAGTTTGAAAATTGTTGATCCTACTTTTCAACATTTAATGTAATTAGTTTTTTTACTTCAGATAGGTTAAAATTTGGAAGCCTATGTTGATGATTTAGTCGTAAAGAGCATCCAACAACTTGATCATGTTTCGGACCTATAGAAAATATTTTACAACCTCAAAAAGCACCACTTAAAACTCAATCATGATAAGTGTATGTTCGGAGTTTCTTTGAGAAAATTGCTCGAATTCCTTATTTCTGCAAGAGGCATCGAAGCAAAACTTGAAAAGATAAAAGCCATTGAGCAAATGCACTCTTAGACCTCTAAGAAAGAAATCCAAAAGGTCATAGGGTGCATGGCGGCTTTAAATCATTTCATCGCATGACTGGGAAAAAAGGATTTCCTTTCTTCAAACTTCTAAGGAAGCACGAACGATTTGAGTGGTCAAAAGAAGCTAATGATGCCTTTGAGGATGTCAAGAGATATCTTATGAGTACTCCTATTTTGATTTCTTCGAAATAGAAGAGACGCTCATAATATATCTAGCTGCCGTGTCACAGGCAGTAAGCACAACACTGGTCGTAGAACACGAGGGCATCCAACGACTAGTCTACTATGTAAGCGTAGTCTTACACAGGTCTAAGGAGTGTTATCCTCAGGTTTAAAAACTTTTATACGTCCTCCTCATGTTTCTAAGGAAACTGAAGTATTATTTTGAGGTGCACAAAATTGTTGTGCCGTCTGAGTTTCCCTTAAGAGTGGTCCTCCGGAACAGGGAAGCAACGGGATGTATGGAAAAATGGTTGGTCGAACTTGGGAATTTTGACCTCCATTTCATGTCCTAAATGACCATTAAATTCTAGATCTTGGCAAGCTTTATCATTGAATAGACAAACTTAAACATATTCAGAATCCCTAGCACACTTCCCATGATCAGTGGACGATGTACTTTGATGGGTCACTTACGCTTAGTGGCTCGGGGGCTAGGGTGGTCTTGCAATCTCCTACGGGAGAGACCTTAAAGTATGCCATTCAATTAAACATTCCAGCCACTAATAATGTGGCTGAATATGAGGGTTTGTTGGCTGGCATACGAGCCGCAAAAGCGCTCGGGACTTGTTGACTACTTGTGAGAGGAGACTCTCAACAGGTCATGAGTCAGGTCAAAATAGAGTACCAATGCTCTAGTTCGATCGTGTCTTGGTACTTGTCGGAAGTCAAAAAGCTTGAGAAGCATTTTTTGGTTTGGAGTTACAATATATCTCTCGAAAGGATAATTTTCTCACTGACCAGTTAGCTCGAATGGCTTCTTCCCAATCACAAATACCAATAGGAGTCTTCTTGGAGCAACTCTAGATGTCGTCTCTGGTCGAAACACCAGAAATAACTCCTAACTTGAAATACCTAGATGGAACCCATCTACAAGTATCTTCAGAAGGGTTCAATACCCGATAATGATCTGAAAGCATATCGTTTATATTGCAAGGCCAAATTGTATACTTTGGTCGATGGGATACTATATAAATGGAGTACTCAAGGGGTTCTCATGCAATGCATATCACAGAAAGAAGGATTAAAACTCCTTCATGACATATATGGGGACATCTATGGAGCGCACGCTTCTTAGAGAACGCTAGTCGAAAAAGTCTTTCGAAAACGTTTTATTGGTCAACAATTCTCAACGATGCTAAAGAGTTGGTTAAGAAATGTGTACAATGCTAGTTTCATAGTAGGCAAAGACATCAACCGGCTCAACCACTTCAGACTATACCTTTGTCTTAGTCTTTTACGACCTGGGGTCTAGACATCCTATGACTGTTTCCAAAAGCACCAGGAGGCTTCAAATTCCTTTTTGTAGCAATTGATACGTTCACAAAATGGATTGAGGCTGAACCTATTACTGGGATAACAACAGAAGCAGCTAAAAGGTTCACGATGAAGAGTGTAATTACTCGATTTGGGGTACCAAGCCGAATAATTACATATAATGGCAAGCAATTCTCGAGTACAAAGTTTCAAGAATTTTATGAGGAATTGAGTACCAAGTTATTCTATGCCTCTATCACCCACCTCAAAGCAATGGTGCAGTCAAAAGAGTGAATGGTCAAATAATGCAAGGGATTAAGACTCGAATCTTCAAGAGTTTCCCCCGGATCCAAATAATCATACGTAAGATTGATACTAAAATATCGATAGAAATTAAGCCGCTTCAAAAAAGTTGTCATGATAAACCGCTTCAAAACGATGGCAGAGAAGTCATCTCGTTTGTTTGTTTGAGGGAAGCCATAAGCTGAAAAAAAACTCAACCTACGATTATCTGCTAGTGGTAATTAAACCTACACCTAGGACCTCGAGCCCAATAATGCCTAGAACCATGAGTCTGGGAGCAGAAAAACAAATTACCTCAAACAAACAATTGCCAGGAAAGAAACCATAAAAATATGATGCTTCCAAAGGGGTACCAAGTTTAAGGTTTCATAAGTGTATGGTAGCTCATAAACCTAAAATTCAATTTATGAGGTTTAATGAAAATGTTAGAATTTACTAAATAGTTAAAGCTAATTATCCTAAATCATAGGTAGCAGATCGGAAAACATTCTACAAGAATACCAAACAATGGAATTTTCCCCGCAAATAACCCAAATACCGAGGTTCATTCTGCAAGAATACAAAGGATATCCGAAATTTTCGCAATATACCACAGTTTAAGAGGCTTATCCGAAAAATATCCAAGACAAACCCTTATCTCCTCCTTTTCCCGATTCGTATTCGGCCCGCTGTTGTGCTTGAGCTGGAATACGAATACGAATCCGGCCCGGTCCCCCTCACGGCCTGCTTGGCCCGCCTCAGTGAGGTTAAGCTGGACTGGTAGCAGCGTCGGCGTAAAAGCACGTAGCAGCGGCGGCGGAAGCGGCGTTCGGCTTTGAGGCCGAGGCAATGGCGATGTGGAGCGTCGCGGCACGTTCGGGCGCATGCGAAGGTAGCGTGCACGTGACTGCGAGCCGTTGATGGTGCGGAAGGCCGAGAGTGGAGGCGTGTGGCCGGGCTTGCGGGCGCGTGCGGTGATAGGGTGTGGCGATGCGGCGCCGGCGGCGAGCCGACGCGTCTGCTGCTGAACTGGTGGTGTGCACGGCGGGCCGCGTGTGGGCAACAATCGGCGCGCATAGCGGGGGCACAACGCGGGCAGTGCGCTACAGAGGCTTGACGGTGGTGGCGGCAGGCCATCACGGGCGCTCACAGACCAAGGCGCGGCGGCGTGCAGGCCGGTTGGCTTCAGGTGTGCGGCAACGCATTCGGGAGTAGAGGCGGCGCACGCGCTTCGTGCGCAGTGTCGGAGCGGTGGACGGCAGCTGGCCAGCAGCGTGCATGCGTGCTGCAGGCACACACGGATCGGAGGACGCCAGTGCACCATTCACGCGCATCGGCGCGCGGCAGTGGTGGGTGCTCGCTTAGAGCAAGGCTAATAATACAACCTTCAGTTGGCTGTATGCACACTTACAATCCACTTATCAGCCCATTCATATACTAGTTTACAGCCAGCTGAAACTGTATGACCCACCCCTTTCTCTCACAAAGTTTATTGGTTCTTGTGCTTCAGCTGGCTGTAAACTTACAGCCCACCTCTCTTCTCTCTCCTCCTCTCTCTCTTTCACCTCAGCATACAACCTACTAACAGCCTCTTATTATACTTGCTCTAAGTAGTTGCGATGGCAACGCGAACGTCGAGATCACACCAAAAAAATACCGAAGAACACGAAGAACGAAAAATAAATCTATGGCGCAGGATCAAATTCTTCTCACACGCTTGTCAACCCCGTGCGCATAGCAACGCATGGAGGACGAACCGTTAACCCATCGGATTTGGCGACCAGGAAGACATTGTTGCGAGAGATCACTGATTGTGTGACGAACAGATAAAACTTACCTATCTAGAATCGATCTACAAGATAGATTCTCGCTACTTAGATGATGGTCGGTTGGATAAATCAGACGATGTACCGTAGCCTTGTAGGGTAGTCCATGTTGATAATATGTTGAGAAATTAGCATTGTCAAGCGATCCATGCAACCAATTCACACAACTAGAACGAGAACAAACACGACAATTAGATAATGCAAAAGTACATGAACAATAGACAAAGATGTGTGAGAGAGAGCAGTTCAATGATTTCCGTTATTCAAATGATTTCTTATGTACAAAATAGATAGCCCCTCTATATTTACCGTCAACTAATCTAAAGAGTTTTGGTATGAAGCCACCTCTCCTTTGTGGAGAAGAAAGAATTGTACTGGCCCGCCGCAGCTTCCTGCCGCAGCTTCCCTTGCGGGAGGCAGTTTCGTAGTAGAAAAGACGTCGGGCTAATGTAGGATTGGTTGTTTATAGCTTGTGGCCTATGGCTTTCTTCAAACAAATAAATGAGATAACTTCTTTGCCGTCTTCTCGAAGCGTCTTACCGAGACAGCTTTTCGAACACCCCACTACCGCCGATGCACTAAAACCAAACGTCATCAAACAAAGCCATAAATCATAAGTTCTATCCAAAAAGAACCCATCCATGATTCGGTCGGTCCCATTTACACGGCCGTTAAGCCTGATCCTATGTGTCTATCCATCGATCGATCATGTGTGATATGGGAGGTCAGATGCGGCATGTGCTTTTTCCAAAGGGGCAAACGGGGCACATTCCCACTCCCATCGGTCAGATCAACACGGCCCCGCACGGCACTGCATGCGCCCACTATAACGATGGTGTCGCCCTAAGCCCAGATGGGTCGAGACGGTGGATCACTCGGCCGAGACAATATGGCAATGTGCGGCATGCATATCGCACGGAAGAAACGAATAGCCACGGCGAGAATACTCCCAAGCACAAACTGACACTGAGTTTGGGTTGATGTGGTATCAGACAACGCGGTGAAATCTCATGAGTAAACTAGTTACGTACCCGTGCGTTGCAACGAAATTCCTTGAATGTGTAGAGAATCATACTATAGAAAAGAGTTGTTTTGATCGGTTGAAAAGTAAAGAATGGTGAGAAATTGATTGAATAGAGTGGTTGGAGGAGAATAGATCTACCACCAACTCCTTTTATAATAAGTAAAGATTGTGTTGGAGCTTACGAGGTTCTCACTTAGCTCTTTAAAACTGTGCCCGTTTGCGCCACAAGTCATATTCTTTGTTAGTTAGCGGAAATGGCTGACTTGGTGTCCTTTTGTGGCGGATGACATGGTAAAAATCTCTCCTTCCTCACCTTTTGCCCTTCTTGCTGCAGCCGGCGTGGGTGGCAGTGGAAGGGGGTTGGGGCAGCGGCGGCGGGAGGAGTACACGCCGTTGAGGACTGGATCTGGAAGACTGATTGAGAAACAGAGGTGAACCAAAATTGCGACAACAACATGGTTGATTCCCAAATTGGTTACGAGCTCGTGCTCTCTCTCTCTCTCTCTCTCTCTCTCTCTCTCTCTCTCTCTGGCCCAAATTGTTATCGCAATGGAGATGGCCAGATGGGACTCATGGGAGTAGCCAATGAAACGTTGCTGCGCCACAAGAACTAATCGAACAGGAATAAAGAACCAGATCGTGATGCATCCATTCGATTCCGCAAGAAGCCAAACAAAAATCACAACAACCCTCTTCCACCGCTGCCGTGGAGCCACATCCCACACCAAAGAGAGAGAGAGAGATGCCACGCTTCCTCCATCCTTGTTGCTGCTTGTTCATGGCTATCTCCATCTTTCCCTTTTTATAATCTCACGTAAGAGAGAGGAGGAAGAGAGAGATGTGCCTTATCTGGAAGACAGTGGTCTCGTGGTGGGGGGTTAGGGTAGACGGGGAAGGCGGTGGCGAAGGCCAGATGGGAGAAAGGGAGAGTGGCACCGGAGGAGGAGCCGGTTGTCTGCCGCCCATAGAGACGATGGGGGCAGAGAAGACTTGGGGAAGGAGTTTTTTCGATGGATCCGTTGGATGGATGATGATCAGGCCACGTGTGCACCATGTGTTGCTAACATAAGTTGATGGTGGCGCTCTAACTAATCCTGGCTTAAGCTTTTATCTATGATTTTTTATTTTTTTAGTTAAAATTATACTATGACGGCTGTTAGGTTTTTTAAAAATAAATAAAATGCTAAAAAAAATGAAAAAAACCATTATATCATCACAGATATTGCAAAAAAAAATAAGAGGACAAAGAAAAAGCAAAAAAGCAAACAGAATCAGAAAAGCCAAAATAAAATCGAAATTATAAGTCGATACGTTCCAAGTGACTTCTAGATTAAATAAACAAAAAAATCAGAAACCAAAATCGTTTGAAACGGACCCATTAGACACCAAGTCAATATATTTTGTTAGCAAACGGATGTGGTGTCCTGTGATATAAACAGATACAAGTATGAATATAGAAAGTGTAATATAAATTTAGAGAGCTGTGTTAAATAACTGCATAAATTTAGAGAGCTCCATTCAATTTAGGGTCTGTTCTTTTTTGTTGCAGCTTGTAGCTTTTAGCTGCGGCTTGTAGCTTTTGGGTTGTTCGTGTGAGAGATTACAGAGTAACTAAAACTCATGTTTGGTTTTTACCGATATAAATGAAGTTGGTATAGTATATATTATAATTAACTAGTAGACCTCATCTTAAAAAAGACATTCTATTTAAAGAGCTAGTTACTAAAAAATTAAAAACTAAAATCAAAACCTAAAAAACAACGGACCCTTAACTCGTCTTATTTCAGAGGATTTCACGTGGTAGAGAGTTGCCAAAGCAAAGCTGTTCCTTTCACACGCGCGCGACAGATTCACATGACAGCTTGTGCAGGTGATGGAGGACATATAGGCCCCGTTTGGCAGAGCTCTAACTCTAGGAAATCTGTAACTCTAGGAAATCCTGGATCTAGAGTTGCAGGCATGTTAAGTGCATTTACATGACTCATTTCATTTATATTATATATTAAATAAAAATATTTAAATCACTTTAATTTAGTCAACAAACTACAGATCCAGCATAGATCTCGGAGCTAGAGCTGTGCCAAACGGGGCCATAGGGTCTGTTTGGTTGCCTGCATGAGCTGATGCAGCTGCATGAGCGTGGCCAGGCTGAGTAAAGAAGGTCCTCAGCCGCGTTTCTCCTCAGCCTGGCTCCAGTTAATTTTTTGCATCCGCTCATGCAGGCTCTCACCCCGATGCAGGCAACCAAACACCATCTCCCTGCATGCGCTGGTGCGAGCCACCCCGATGCAGGCAACCAAACAGCCCCATAAACTGTTGAAAGAAAAGGTGTCTTTTCACATGCAGAGATCGACAGTGTCAGAAAAGGACTGGGCACCTCGAGGGCAGAAAAAATAGGTCGGTACCACTTCTAACTGGTTTATGTTTATACACACTATAGCAACTATAGATTTTAAATAATATATTTTTAAGACAGAATTAGCTAAAAAATTATATTAAAAAGTATATTGAGTTCAGTTGTACCAACTAAAATTGTATGCGAATATTTTTCTCTATATATTGTTTCTCGTTAATAGTTAAAATTTAAAATTTTAAGCTATAAACCAATAAGACATAACTCAAACGAACTTTATAGTACACTGTATTGTGACTTAACATTTTGACGCATATGAACCGGCAGTTTACTGCAAAAGTATCCGACAGGGTTATGCAGTAGAGGCGGAAGTACAGCAGTACAACCAGTAACATAGGACCCCGGAGCAGCTGAGGTCTCTCTCTGAAGTCTGAACGCATCTCGTAGGTAGCGGCGGCCATGGCTAGTCCCTGGACGTGACTGAAGTACGCGCGTAGTGCATCAAGGCCGCTCATCAACGCCAAACATCTTCTGTTCTACTCTTACGTCATAACCCTGAAACAATCAGCCAAATTAACAAACTTTTTAGGGCCCGTTGATACGTACGACTCTAGAAATGTAGGAATAGAATAAAATACGTCACGATTTGTTAAATCCAGTAGGAAACAAAACCACATGAATTATTTTAAAATGTGTTTGGTTGCCTTACACAAGAAATACAGACATTTTAAGATTAAATATTAATTGATTAGAGAGAGAATGGAGAGAGGAAAAGGGAATGTGTATTGGAATTCTCAAAGGAATTGCTAACATAAAGTTATATTTCATGCTAGAATCTCTCTAAAATTTGTAGAAAATTTTCATATCGCATGAAATTCCTTTGAAGTACGAACCAAACACCCTTCTTAGAAATTTCTCCTTTAAATTAAATTGCTCTATTTTTCCTCTAAAATTTCTTTTAATGAAAAAGCCCTTAACGTTTAACGAGACTCAAACTAGCTAAAACTCTTCTAATCATTTGCTCTGGTTTGGACGTTAGTTTTCGACAAACAAAGATGACATTGTTCACACCATCTTTCTTCACCTGGTTGCTATCAGTGACCATCGAGATGTGGCCATCATTATCGCCAAAATGTATGATGCAGCGTGCCTGATCACATCATATGAAAGAAGTAAGCTCTATCATACCTGACCGGCATCAAATTATTAGTTCTACATGGCGCATGATGGCTTACTGTTGTATCAGCAAAGATCACCATGTGTGCTAGAAGGAAAGTGCTTTTATCTTTTTCTCAACAGTGATTTATATAATTTTAAAAGTATAAAAAATAGTAGATAGATGTTGCTTATTTTTTTTATATGCTTTGAGGTTGGTATTTCTCTTGTTAGTATGTACCCTTTAAGACTGTTCATTCGATGGAATCAAAGGACGTCGCTAGGCGTGAGAACAGTACAATCTACGATGAACCCGCTCTAAATGTACAGTCGTTCTAGAAGGCAAATGTAACTTACATGTTTGAATTAGAGGGGGGATGGTACTAATGTACTAACTGCAACAAAGAGAAGTTCCTTGACCACAAAGGGTACTAGGTGTGTACTCATTTTTAGGGCTATAAATGAACCAAGCTTGAGCAAATTTGATATCTCAGACTTGAGTTCGGGAGCGAGTCTAAGTCTAGATATAGACTCAAGTAGGCTCGATCACAGTTGACAATTTAACATACATTAATTTTTAACAATAAAAAGCTCAAGTTTAGTTTGAGTAAGCTTGATAAGAATTAACATGCAATAATATTCAAATTCGAATCGAGTTCTAATGAGCTATTCAAACTTGGCTTATTAAATCTCGCAAGCTTGGGATCAACCTCAAGCTCGCCACGTTTAGAGCTCAAGCCGAGCTCAAATCAAGTCTTAGACGGGCTAAGCTTAAACAGTTTGCAAATCTCGAATTTTTTTTTAAGCGTTACTCGTTCTTGAGTGTGGACCCGAGGTGTCCGTCAGATCGGCCGCGAGGACAGGCGTGAGCGGTGTTATTATTGTGTTGCATCCCGATGATAACGACGGCTTGCTAGCAAAAGAAAAAAATCGCCCTGCGATTATTCGTTCTTCATTTACTTAGAATGTAGCTCATACTGCCATACATGGTAAAGGTGTTAAAGCTTTTTTGGAATTTTCTAGTATAAACTGATAAGACTTCTGCCATATACATATAGTGCTTACCATGTCTTACAAATCTCCTAGGATTTCCTAACTTTA
Organism: Dendrocalamus latiflorus; assembly: GCA_017311315.1. Lineage (NCBI taxonomy): Eukaryota > Viridiplantae > Streptophyta > Magnoliopsida > Poales > Poaceae > Dendrocalamus > Dendrocalamus latiflorus. The sequence goes on along the minus strand of CM029651.1, from coordinate 6,587,703 downwards.
CCACAGCTAAAAACCAGAATTCAAATTCCAGAACTGTGCCCAACTTGAAATGAAGGGAGTAGTATATACTACTACATATCCCATCGTACGCACCATTGCATCACTTCGAAATAGGAGATACAACAAATTATTTCACAATCCCAACAAAGTTTGGGTTCCAACTAAACATAGAAACAAATTCTAATCCCTCAACAAACTTCACTTTAAAGGTAAAATTGGCTACATGACACTAAACTTTTGTGGCATTGCTCCAGGATACTCATTTTGTATCTTTACTGGAGGACACTAAACTTTTGTGGTTTTTTGCTGGTGGACACTTAGGCTATTAAAATAATATATTTGGCTGATTAGGAGAGAAATAGTCTAAAATGATTTCTTTGCCCTTCTCGTAATCACATCCCCCTTTGTGTCCTATGGTGAATCAAACACCGCGTGCACCCACGCCTGTGCACAGCATATTGCTTTACCCACCCACGTCTGCATTTGCTCCGTCCCAAGCTGTGCCAAGCGCACCCATCATCTACCTTCCTCCTCCCACCTTGTATGGCCAGTCGCCACCCACCTCCTAGTATAAAGCTAGCCGCAACAGCCCCACTTCATATTTTTCATCCCCTCTCTACTCTTCATCTCCCAAAACCACCCCTCACTGCCACCAACATCGTCTTTGCCTCCAAACCTGATGGGACGCCTGTTCCATAGCCATCATCATTCTTTTCCAAAAAAAATGGTCCTCCCATCTTCATCCCCATCTCATTGCAATCTCATTCTCCCCTCTATGCAGTAGACTTATTGCTAAGAACCTCATTGACCCCCCGCCTCCGACTTCTTCTCACCAAGCTGACTACATCACAAGGTGTTCCACAACAAGCTAAGTCTTTCCCCCCACCTTCTTCAACCTCCCTATTCGCCATAGATTGTCACCACTAGTCGCCATGGCCATAGTCCTTGGTGTGTCCACTGCCCCCATCGACCGCAGAAATGGAATCACCATCACTGGGAACATGTGGTGCCTGCACCCTTCCTCACTGCCGCAGGAGTCCGCGGCCCCTCTGCCGCCCTTCACATTTAACATGTGGTGCAAGGGAGAGGCAGAGAGCGGAGGAGAGGGGGAGAAAGAGATAGGAAGGAAGAGATAGAGGAGGACGGGTGGTGCGGGTGGAGGAGCTTTCCTGTAGGAGTGTAGTGGCAGGAGTGCGAGCAGAGGAAGCGGCAACATGCAGGAGAGAGAAGCAAGAACAGAGGAGCGGCGTCGGCTGCACGCAAGAGAGAAGTAGGAGCAAGGAAAATGAAAGAAAGGGGAGACATGTGCAATGGCTCTATGATGAGCTCCACCAGTTGACAGGAGCAAAAATAGACTTTTTACCCACCTTCTCTCTCCTCTCTCAGTTAGATATTATATTTTAAGGCATGTAGTGTCTTTTGGCAAATAGCCACCAAAGTATAGTTTCCTCCCGCAAAAGCACAAAATGGGAGTGTTCTAGGGTAAATACCACGAAATTATGGTGTCCTGTAGCAAAATTTTCCTATTTTAAATTGCACATCTCTTTCTTATACAAAATGTACTTGAGAAGTAGTACAAAAGTTTGAAACAAACAATTGAGTATACAACAAAATTTACAGTAAGGCACAACATCAATCCAATGAACATACAACAAAATTCCCCAACAGTTGCAATAGCACATTATAACAAAAATGATACACCAATGTAGCAAAACCATTGCAACAAAAACATATTTTGCAACAAATCCACAGCCCAATTGCATCAAAAATCCTCTTACTACAATATTTCAAAATATACATTGCAATAAAATGAAACACATCATGCAACAATTCGAGAAAGTTATTGCAACAAAGCTAGAAAATATTTGCAACAAGCATACTGAAGGACGAGGGGATCGGGCATTCAAGCGTCGCCAACTAGCCAAGCTCAGAGTAGGAGCATGGCAGTGGTGGTGTCTTCCACTTGTTGTTTGCACCCATACTCCTCCAAATCTCCATGCTCCCACCATGGTAGCTACAAATCCGAAGAGTTCCAGCCACTCTTTAGAAAGAGGAGACCTTTGATGATCTCTGACCATGGCAGAAGACCTTCCTTAAGCACGAATTGACTACTCAAGCAGTAGCTTGGTTGGATCTCACCGTAGAGAGGGGCAGGGACTCCAGCCGGCAAGCCACCGGAGGGGGTGGGAGGAGGGGAGTGAGGAGTTTGGTGTAGGTTGGGCGGTTAGTAGGATAGTGGGGAAGACGAAGATGTTATTAAAGGAGGAATGGGGGAGGGGAGTGAGTCGACTGTGTGGAGATGCATCCATTTTTTTCTCACGTATCATATGTATGTGTGTGTGTGTTATCATTTCCCTAAAAAAAAGAGTTAGGCCGGTGCCATTGCAAAAGCCCAAATTATAGAAAATGCAACTGCCATCAGGTTTCCATTTGCTTTTGGGTGCTAGTGTGTGAGATTTTTTAAAATGCCAAAATTTCCCATAAACCTTCCTCTCTCTTATCCTCCACTCTCCAACCATCCTTAGCTCGCTTAGTCTATTAGTCCCCCTCTCTCCTCCGTCACCCAAGCGAGCTTGTAGGGTTGCACCGAGCTACACCGCCGTAGCTGCTCCTAAACTGCCCAAGTGAGATGATCGACATCGATGTGTTTTGTGGCCATTACTCCCTTTGTGTTGTTGCATGAGCTTGCCTTTGCTCTAGTACCGCCCAATCTTGCCCTTGCTCTGCAATCAGTGAAGGAGATGTCACAACGATGGTAGATGTCAGTGGGATCAGATCTAGCCCTTGTCTATGCAAGGGGGGCAAATAGGATTGATGGTGAAGGAAGGCAAGAAAGTCATTCGCACCATTCATAGATCAAGAAGGCCGACTAGAAGGGGAATAGACGGTCTAAAAATTTTTTCTCTAATTAATTATCAATTTTTATTTGGTTAAATCAAGTATAAGATGCAGAAGCTTAACTTAAAATAGTTTAGCACAAATATCGCTTAAATTAATTATGTTCACCTAAGTGCACCAACACTCTGAGGCTTATGTCAAGATTTGCAATTCTAGAAAGACAAGCAATCAATTTAATTCTATAAATATAAATTAAGCACAAGAAAACAAACCACAATTGACATGATTGCTTTTTACCGTGGCGTTCGTAAACTTGCCGGTCTCTCCTAGTCTACGTTGAGGTTAGCCCAAACGAATTGGATCGACTCCATGAATTAAGCTGAAACACCTCAATCCACCAGTGGTAGCTCTTTCCCGCTCCGAGTATGTGAGCTCCAAACTTCATAATTTTGTCGGGTCTTTTCATAACCTTCTTTGAGAAGATCACCATACACGACGCCTCCAATACCATCTAGGAGCTGGCAAACTCCATGAGTAATAAGTTAAGCCCCTCGCTTGACTCTCACCACGTGCAACGAATGCACAAGCTCGAGTGACTACACAATTCATGTCTAAATGCAACACATGCAATTTAGAGCCTTCCTCCTTACTCACAAGGTGCAACACATGCACAATTAAGAGGAGAGCCTTACACTAGCTCAAGAGAGTGAAATAAAGTGCCAAAAGTTATACTCCAACCTGCCAAAGGGGGTATATATACCCCACACCTCGAAACTAACCGTTGGGACAGAAAAAAAACAGGATTTCCGGAAGTACCATAGTCAAACGACCGGTACTTCTGCTTCCCTCAGCAACAGTCAGAAAACTAGCTATTGCAGGCAAGTCCAATAGTTCCATCGTGCAAAGTCCGGTACTACTGATCATCAGAAATACCCCAGCACTCGTACGGGACTACCGATTTTCTCAAGGACGAGAAGACTCCACATAGGTGTGTCTATGAAAAAAAATGTACCGCTACACAAGTTGGACGTTCCGCAAATCGGAAGTACCGCTTACTGATTGGACAGCTCACACAGAGCCATCAGACCACTTACACAGAGCTGGTTGAAAGTACCGATTGTCGACTTCACTGGTTCCTGACTACGTTGGATTGTTCAACCACTCAAGTCTCCGAATAGTGATGCATTTTTCATAATAAAAAATCCATGTGGAGCACTACATTGAAGAAGATTTTTTTTTTACGATTGCAGAAGCATTCATGGAGATCGAGTCACGATTATTGGAAGAGGAAAGTAGTAAATGAAATATGGGAATATTTATTTATATTTTTGAGATGGGCAACATTTAATTTTTGTTAGACGTGATGGCGCACGATATAATATGTTATGAATGAATGAACAAAAAACAAACAAATAAACAAGAGATAGTAGTGTCTCAAAACAATTAATGAGCACACAGTTCATCCTTATTTTCTATCAATCACGTGTCTTCATGAAATCCTTCTTTTTATCTACTTCGTCACCGTTGTTTGCAGTTTTTTGGATGAACATTTTATTGTGTTAGGTGCTTTCATCTGCAGTTTAGTACAAGCGCTTGTGTGAACGAACCGAATATCGATATGCTGCTTCAAAAAAGTTGTCTTGATAAGTCATTTCGAAATAACAGTGAAAAAACTGTTTCGTTTGTTTATTTGAGAGAAGTCATAAGCTATAAGCATAAAAGAACCCATCCAGTAAAATGTCCATCTATCTCTTTTCAAAAAAGAAAAAAAGTTTGGCTTTGAAGCGGATTTGGCCTTTTGTCTGTTTGCTATAGTAACTCACTTTTAAATGATGTGGTTTTTTTTCATACGG